>OV702293.1:251324464-252639464 GCA_916181665.1 Avena sativa
GGCATCAGATTCCTCATATATTTCTTCCACATTGATGTGGTTCACTTGTCCCTTTTGGAAGGGATTGGGCTTGTTGGCACCTTCAACTTTCTTTTTTGGGCACTCATTAGCATAGTGTCCCATCTTCTTGCACTTGAAGCATTCAACCTGACTGAGATCTTTCTTTACAGGATGACTTCCACTTCCACCTCCACTGTGGTGGCTCTTGTGTCCACTCTTGTGGCTCTTATATTTGTCATTATCATGACTACGATGGTGCTTGTTGTCATGGTGAAGGTTGTGGTTGTGGTGGTTGTTGTATTTCCCATGTTTGTGGGATCCAGAACTCCCACTATCATCATGATGGGAATGCTTGTGAGACGATCCCGAGCTGTGCTTATCAAAGTTGTGCTTCCTCTTTCTGCCCTCAACCTGTTTCATCTTGTTTTCCAAGATGGTAGCCTTGTCACAAAGGTATTGGTAGGTGGGGACATAAGCAACCGACAGCTGCAGGTTCAACTCATCATTAAGTCCCTCGAGGAATTTCTCCTTCCTCTTAGAATCAGTATCAACTTCATCTGGTGCATAGCGCGCCAGATTGTTGAATTCCTCAATGTACTCAGCCACACTGCGGTGACGCTGCTTCAGATTGTGGAACTCTTTCTTCTTAAAATTCATCACTCCGGATGAGATGTGAGCTGTACGGAATCCATCCTCAAAGATAGCCTAAGTCACATCCTCAAGGGGAGTGGTGATCTGAAAGTTATCCCACCATGTTGTTGCTGGCCCTTCAAGCAGATGTGCTGCAAACCTGACCTTTCCTCGTCGGTGCAGCCAACAGTCATTAAGTCTTTGTTCACTGAAAGTAACCAGTCATTGGCTACCATTGGATCAGTGGTTCCTGAGAACTTTGCAGGCCTTAGTCTCAGAAATCTGGTGAGCATGTCAAATCCTGGCGGTATTCTGATTGTTGTTGTTGTTGTTGTTGTTGTTGTTGTTGTTGTTGTTGTTGTTGTTGTTGTTGTTGTTGTTGTTGTTGTTGTTGTTGTTGTTGTTGTTGTTGTTGTTGTTGTTGTTGTTGTTGTTGTTGTTGTTGTTGTTGTTGTTGTTGTTGTTGTTGTTGTTGTTGTTGTTGTTGTTGTTGTTGTTGTTGTTGTTGTTGTTGTTGTTGTTGTTGTTGTTGTTGTTGTTGTTGTTGTTGTTGTTGTTGTTGTTGTTGCTGTTGTTGTTGCTGATGCTATTGTTGTTGTTGTTGTTGTTGTTGTTGTTGTTGTTGTTGTTGTTGTTGTTGTTGTTGTTGTTGTTGTTGTTGTTGTTGTTGTTGTTGTTGTTGTTGTTGTTGTTGTTGTTGTTGTTGTTGTTGTTGTTGTTGTTGTTGTTGTTGTTGTTGTTGTTGTTGTTGTTGTTGTTGTTGTTGTTGTTGTTGTTGTGAACCATAGTTCTGGTTCTGCATGAACTGTGTCATCATCTGCATCAGTTGAGCTTGTGTTGTCATCAACTGCTGCATCTCGGGAGTGACGTTGTTGATTTGGTTGGGGTTGGCACGACGGGGAGGCATATGTGGTTTCAATAAGGATAAGAATGAGATACCCATAGATGCTTAACATGCACAATACATCACACAGAAACAATCACAATAACCAACCTCAAAATAATATAAAGTTTGAACGACATAACAACAAGTTTTAAAAATGCAAACACACCATAGCAAGCCATCCACATGTTGGATGGTCATTGTGACTCAATAATCAAAGTATGATAGATGAAAGATAATCGAGTAGTCTATACTACTCCTCCATGTCGACCTCCACATCAACAAGGGTAAGACCTGCATTCTCCATGGCAGTCTTGTACTCCTCAACACTAGTGGTCAAGGTCTCAATCTTGAACCTAAGAGCCCTCTTCTATGAGCGAAGCCTCTCGGTCACTCCCTGCTGGTGCTCGAGCTCGAAGTCCTTGGCCTCTAGCTCATCCTTCATCTCCCTAATCTTCTTGTTCCTGTCTTGGACTCTTTTCTCCTGGCTCTTGAATTTGTTGTCCTGGCTTTCAAATCTGGCCTCCATCTATTTGACGATCTCGTCTTGCTCCGCGAAGAGCTTGTCCTTCTCCTGCAGCTGAACCTGAAGCTCATCATTGCTAAGCATGACGTTGGTCCTACCAGCGTCAAGGTGTCTAATAAGACCCTCTAGGTCCTGAAGGTACAGACGAATCGGCTCCATCGTTTCTATAGTAGCATCATCGTACTCTATAGCCTCACCCTCCTCGTTACGTCTCCCGAACGGGTGAAAGTAGAGACCTCTAAGCTCGGTGGAGTGCCGCCCAACCAGGCGTCCAAGTAACTTCTGCATGACTACATCTAAGCCTCTATCCTTGTCATCATGCATCAGCTTGAAAGTGATAGCCTCCATGGGTGGCTCTGCCTGACGTCCCGGTTGTGTGACTCTGAATCCCCATAGGTCCTTCCTCTCAAACTTGGTGAGCGGAAGTGTCGTGATACTAGGAAGTGGGAGGTTGATCACACTAGTGAACTCAATGAGACGAGTACCAAAACGAGTTCCCTTGAACTCCTCGGCCGTGCTGATAACAACATTAGGCATCTATTTTTATAAGATAGAGAAAAGTTAGAACCAACACAAGTAGAGAAAATTCACAAGACAAAAATAACACAAGCACATCTTTAGCAACAAACACACAAGTCATGGCATACACAAAACCATTACAAACACCAAAGGTTCAACATAACTTAGACAAATTTTGGAAGTAAAAACGACAAGTGTGGTGGTACAACTAACAGAGTACGTTACAATCCTTACTCACTAGACAAAATAGCTATCAGGGCATCCTTAGTGGCCATCTGTCTATCTTGTTCACAAGACTCCCATATTAAGTCTATGATGTCTCCCCTTAGTTGTTGATTGGTAGTCTCTAAGTCTTGGTTATGCTTCTTCTCTTCTCTAAGGTCATTTTGAGTATTGAGCATTCTACACTTGAGTCTGTCACCAAGTTCCTTGATGGCATTCCAAGCCGCATTTCTTGCAGAGTCAAAGAATGCTGTATGCATTTCAATGTTGGTGACCATGCAGAATCCTGAATCTTTGTGGTTGTCTTCCTCGTTTTTGTACAAGTGAAGTTGCACCCACCAATAATCTTCTCCTTCATCCATCACAGGGAATCCCTTGTACACAGCTGCACCAAGTATCCCCATGGTAACCATAAGGTTCTTGAGTGCCTTGGGAAATTCAGTCTCACACTCCAAAGTCATGGTCATGAGTGGTCCCCTCCTGACGGCTTCGTTGATGGAGTTCATCTACAAATATATATGAGAAAGAAGATTAGAAAAGTTTACGAGAAGAAAAAGACAAGTGTGGAAATTTTTCAAAGTGTTGAAATTTTCCTTAGTGGTTTCTTAGTCTAATCCAATCCTAGGGTCATAATCCTACAGTCAACACAGTGCTATGATACCATCTATAAGACCCCACCTTTATAAAGGTAAAGGTCACTGTGATTGCAATGCTAGTACCTAGATCAATTGGTAGCATCCACATTTTAAGATGAAGTACACAGAAACAAAGGTCATTATTACATCGTCATTCCAGAGATAACATAGTCTTTTACAACTCCATAGCCATATGCCAGTACAAGAGTTTAACTTAACAACATAAATAAAAGTCTTCATATTCATGTGCCACAGGCAAACATGTTGAGTGTATACTCACAACCCTAATCCTCATCAGAGTAACCTGCAACATCACAAGTTACATCCACAGTGGGTCAATACATTGGAATAGTATTGGCAAGTGATACCTTAGTAGAATACTAGTTTCTAACTTCTATATGAATTTAGCTAAGTGTAGCTTAGGCTTGCTTTGCTCAAAATAGGTTTTACCTATCAGTTGAAAACACTAAGTTTTTGTTTGACAAAAACTCCCAAGGAACCACCAATAGACATTGGTGAACCTTTACCCTTGTTCAACCACAAGTTTTAACTTAGAAATTGGGATGAGGAGATCCTTGATAGCTTCAGTGTCTTGATGCTCAAATTGTCCATTTCCGAGGACACGGCTAAGTACTTAGATTTTTCCTTCTCGAGAGGTGGTGCACTTTCCCCACAAGACTTGACATTCATCAAGACGAGACCTTTCAGAAGCCTTCCCTTAGACCAAATGGACGCGTTCCAACCTATCACCCTACCACCAACTGCCCAAATGGCTAAGTTATTGCAACCTGTTTGATCAAGGCAGAGCCCATATGCCATGTGGTTGCACTGGAAGCTTCTAAACACTAAGTATCTCAAATCCCTTTGTTCCTAGGTGGATTTCCACAAGTGTGATACACAAGGTAAACCATAGACATGGGCCTTGTGTAACCACTCAACACAAACCATCATACCATTCCACCCAGGTGATTCATTCACTTAGTTGTTTTATTAAGCAAAAACACAAGTCAAAGACTTAGCAAAATTTTCCATAGCATGAATATATTCCGCCCTTGTTTGCTACTAGCTAGGCTAAGCATGGTAATATAGCAAGTATCTTAACTTAGAGAAATTTTCTAACAAGTCTACAACTACTAGGATTTCCCAAGTATAGCATATAGATACTTAGCAAAATATCATGTAAACCCTATACAAAATATCACTAATGCGTAGTCAAAATATTGGGAAAAAAATATGAAGCACCACTTGCCTTGATAGTTGGGGGAGTAGAAACAATCCTCACAATCACAATCACCACTAGCACCAAAATCTACACATAAAATGATAGCACCAAATTCATATTTCAAATAATCAAGCAAAAATATATGAATGCATGCAAATGCCATGTAATGATTTTTCTTAAACTAAGCAAGACAATTAAATAGTACTAAACTCTAAACTAAACATTCATACACTAAACAAACTTAATTTGGCTTTAAAAACATTTTCCAAATAATTTTTATATACAAAATAAGCCTACAAATGTCTCTGCATAAAATTATATTTTAACAGAGGCAAAACACAAAACCAAGCGCACCGATGTGTAGGTTTAATTTTGTGAATCCATTGATATATTATTTGTATTTTTTGGATAAACAGAACAAAAGTTATGAATTTTACAAGTTTAAACATTCAAAAATCATTTCTGGAATTTTAAACAGATAAGATAGGCCACTTGGAGTGTTTCTATTGGCTGGTACCGTTTCGCACGGATCGTGCTCTGTGGAACGCAGTATTTAAAGTAAATCACATGGCTCAGATCTAATCATACTCTTTCGCTAAGTGATCTAATCTGACGCGCTAGATCTAGATCTAATGGCTCACAACAGCTTGACCATGAACTGGCGGCGCGCGTGGCTGCAGTGGCGGAGGCGCTACTGGCGGCGATGGTCCGGCGAATACAGAGGGGGCTGGGGGTTGCGGTGGTCCTTACCAGACTTTCAAGAGAACGAGGAAGCTCAACGTGCTGCTGGCGTGGACATGGGCGTGCTGTAGCAGTGGCTAGCGCTCGTCAGAGTTGCGGGCAGCGTCAGGTTCGCACGGACGACGATGTTGATGACGTTCTGGATCTCCCTAGCATAGACCAGGAGCATTAGGAGGTGCGCAAGGACACGACGAACATGACAGGGACAAGCAGAAGGCAAGGGGCGCTCGGGTTTTACCTAGATCCTTCACCGGAGTTGGGCGGCGTTTCTGCCATTCGTGGAACTCGACGAAGACAACGACCTGGGTCATGAGCAGGAAAACCAGAGGCATCAGAAGGTGCACTAGGACACGAGGGTCACACTCGTTTGAACCAGAAGCAAAGGGGAGGTCGGAGCTCACCGTAATCACTCGCCGGAGCTCGTCGGGCAGCGGCGGTGCGATTCAAAATACGGGCAGCCTGGTGGCGGAGCGAGTGTGTTGTGTGTGGGGGGGAAATGACCGCGACGGCGAGGTGTTTAAGTAGCCAGAACGGGTGAGGGAATTACTCACACATTCATCGCCAATTACTCGAATTGAAATCGCGGCAGTGAAGGAGGAAGAAACGGCGGAGGGCCTGGTCGTGGGCGGGCTTTGGGGACGATGAGCTGACCTTGCGTTGGGTCCACTTGACAGCGAGGGAGAGGGTGTGTGCGCGGGTGAGAAACAGAGAGGGGGAGGGGGTTTTCCCGGGTGGGCTTGCTGGGCTGGTTGTTGGGCCGCGGGTGGGTTGGGTTATTTAGGTCGCTGGGTTTATTTTTTTCTCCTTTTCTCTTTTTCTTTTTCTGAATCCAATTTCAAATGATTTTCAAATGAGTTTAAATTCAAACCACTTCTGGATTTTTGTAGAGTGATCCATGCACATATTTGTGTATAAAACGCTGTTGTTTACTCAAAAATACTTTGGCCCATTGAAAATAAAATAAAACCATGCCCTATTTAAATATATATAATAGGCATATAAATGGTTTTAATTTAGATTCTTGTTTTGAAAACGTCTGCAAGCTTTGGAATCAGCCTTTAAAATTTTCTGGTTAAATCAAAGTATTCTCATATTTTGGAAGTAGAAATAAATCCATTGCCTTTCTTACATGAAATATTAGGCAAAACAAATGGCTTCTTGTTTGAAACCTTGTTTGAAAATAACCCAAATGCATATGGATGCAAGAATGATATGCAACTTTATAAACCATAATTTTTGGGATATTACAGAGATCATCTTGACGAGAAACTTCAGCATGTTCCTCGATATATGGTTTGACTCGTGGAGCCTGATGAATCAGATCACTGGGAAGAACTGCTTCTGCACCGTAGACCAAGAAAAAAGGAGTATAGCCGGTTCACCTGTTAGGAGTTATACATAGGATCCAAATCACAGACTGTAATTCTTCCGCCCAAGCCCCTGCAGCCCGGCGAAGCAGTGCCTCGAGGCGAGGTCGGATTCCTTGTAGAATAAGGCCATTAGTTCTTTCGACTTGTCCATTGGCTTGTGGATGCACGACTGATGCAATATCCAGTCGGATCCCTTGTTTTTCGTAGAATTCGGCAAGTTCTCCCATGGAAAAGTTGCTCCCATTATCAGTAATTATACTGTGCGGATATCCGAATCTGATGATTACGTCTTCGACGAATCTTCTGACCGTGGCTCCATCGCAACTTGTTACGGGTTTAGTCTTAATACATTTTGTAAATTTATCCACCATGACTAGTAGGTGAGTAAATCCACATTTTGCCATGCGCAACGGGCCGACCATATCAAGCCCCCAGACCGCAAACAGCCATGTAATAGGGATTGTTCGCAGCTGTTCAGCCTGAACGTGTGCCTGATGAGCGTACTTTTGGTAGCCCTTGCACGTTTTGACCAGTTTATCGGTATCTGCCTTAGCTATAAGCCAAAAGAATCCGTGTCGAAAAGCTTTTGCCACTAAGGATCTGGCTGCAGGATGGTGACCACACTCGCCTTTGTGGATTTCTCTTAAGATTTCCACTCCTTCTTCCGAAGAAATACATCTCTGAAACACGCCAGAAACACTCCGCTTATAGAGCTGACCATTTATTATAGTGTATCCTTTTGCTCGTCGGACAATCTGCCAGCTCAAGACTTCATCTTCGGGAAGTTTTCCGTCTATCAGGAAATCCAGATAGGGTTTTGTCCAGCTAGGAATTACAGCCAGAACTGCTATTAAAGGTGAGTCGGATTTCATCGGATAGTCCTCATCAACTCCGACTATGGAGGGGACCCTTAAATGCTCTAGAAAAGCTCCATCCGGTACTTGTTTCCACGCAGAGCCTATCCTTGATAGAGCATCTGCTTCCTCATTTTCTGCTCGAGGGATGTGTTGAACCTCAAAACCCTCGAACGATTTAGATAGTTCATCCACAACAGCTTTGTATGCTGCCATGTGCTTGTTTGCGTTGCAGATGTTGGATACTTGCTGAGCAACTAAATCCGAGTCTTCGTAACACATGAGTCTTGATATGCCAATGTTCTTGGCCATGCGTATTCCATGTAGCAATGCTTCGTACTTGGAAATATAATTGGTTGCCGTGAAGTGTATTTGCAACACATAGAATAGTTTATCTCCTTGGGGTGATTTGAGTACCACGCCAGCCCCCGAGCCTCCTCGTGCTTTTGATCCGTCAAAGTGAAGGGTCCAAAATTCCGAGTCTGGAGGGCCTAAGTTTTCTGCCGTTTCTGTCCAATCGACGACAAAGTCGGCGAGAATTTGGGACATGATTGATGTACGTGGTTTGTACTCAATGTTGAAAACTGCAAGCTCTATTTCCCACTTTGCGACACGTCCTGTGGCGTCGTGATTGTTGATTATGTCTCGCAGAGGAGCTGTGCTCACTACTGTGATCTTGTGCTCTTGAAAATAGTGGCATAGCTTTCTGGATGCAAAGAACACTCCATAGGCTAGCTTCTGGTGATGTGGATACCGTTGCTTTCATTCTGTCAGGACCTCACTTAGATAATAAGTTGGCCGCTGCACCTTATGCTCGTGGCCTTCTTCCTCGCGCTCAACTACTGTTATCACGCTTATGACTTTGTTGGTCGCTACGATGTAGACTAACATAGGTTCCTGAGGTTTTGGCACTGCGAGAACTGGTGGATTTGAAAGTAGGTCTTTCAAACTTTGTATGGCAGTTTCGGCTTCTGGGGTCCAGACAAATTTGTCGGTTTTCTTCAAGAGTTTGTATAAAGGTGCGGCTCTTTCGCCGAGCCGGCTGGCGAACCGACTCACTGCTGCAATGCAACCAGTGAGACGTTGTATGTCCTTCAGGCGAGTCGGCCTTGTAATGTTTAAGATAGCCTTGATTTTGTACCGGTTCACCTTGATGCCTCGCTCAAAGACGATGAAACCTAACAATTTTCTGGCTGGAATTCCAAAGAAACACTTCTTCGGATTTAGCATCATGTTAAATTTTTGTAGACTAGCAAACGTTTCTAAAGGGAATATGCCCTGAGAGGCAATAATAAAGTGTTTATTATGTGTATTCCAAGTATATGATAGATGTTTATTTTCCATGCTATAATTGTATTAATACGGAAACATTAATACATGTGTGTTTAATAAACAAACAGAAAGTTCCTAGTTATGCTTCTCTCATAAACTAGTTCGTTGATTAACAAGATGATCACAGTTTCCTGATCATAGACATTGGATGTTGTTAATAACAAGATCACAACATTAGTGTAATGATGTGATGAACATTCATCCGAAGTATAGCATTACGATCAAAATCATTGAGTTTATATTGCTATAAACAACTTACGAAGTGATCCTAATCCTTAGACCATGAGATCATGCCAATCACTAACATCGGAAGAGTTTCTTGTTGACATCAAACGTCACATGTAACTGGGTGATTATAAAGATGGCTTCAAAGCTACTAATGTGTTATGTTGAGAATCATGGATCAAGAGTGGAATTTTTTCATCCCGATGACGGATAGATATACTCTGGGCCCTCTCGGTGATATCACATTGGTTAGCTTGCAAGCAAGTGATTTGATCACTAGAATGTTATATCACGGGAACAAGAAAAGAGTGCATGTCAGTAACGAGACCAAACTAGGTATGGAGATACCGATGATCGAATCTCGGGCATGTAATATATCATGAAACAAAGGGATTAAGATACAAGCGTAAAAGGTTCCGACGATCACAGGAAAGTCATCGTTGAGTGTGTGGGAGTCAGTATGGATCTCCAGGTTCCGCTACTGATTATTGATCGGGGAAGGGTCTCGATCATGTCCGCATTATTCGCGAACCGTAGGGTGACACACTTAAGGGACACTGACATCCAATTGGAGAAAATGTTTCATGCCAAAAGAATAAACAAGCGCAGGAATTTATTTCACTAAATACCGAAACAGGTTTTTAGGTGAAATTGCATAAAGAGGTTATGCATGTGAAATAGAGTTCTAGCAAGGGGTTATATGTTTATGTTTGTCATTAAAGTAATTGACAAAATTCTGAATATATAAAAGAGTTTTATTTAATGAGAGTTTGCATTAAATTTGGTGGAAATTTAATAGCAAGTTTGAGTGGGATTTTGAGTGGAGGGATTTGAATGGATTTTTGTGAGTGGAGTGTCCACCCACATGAAGAGGGGAGGGGAAGGGGGCAGACCCCATGTGCCGGCCACCCCCTTGGGGTCCCCCCTCTCCTATAAAAGGCACCCCTCTCCTCACTTCTGACACAGACCTCCTTGTGAAGGATCTCTCTCCCCCTCTAGAATTTATTCCCCATGGTCTCGGACTAGCGAGATACATGTTCTCGGTGGCTATTCGGCAAGAAAGAGTTGTGCTTCCGCTGCATCGCTGGAGCGAGGAGGCGGAGGTTGCTCGGTGTCTTGTACGTGAGTGCGAGCACGGATGCGCTGCTGCTTTGTGGCGCTAGGACTTCCTCTCGATCTTGAGATCGACAAGAGATCATCTACATCAACCACGAGTTGAACTCATTAAGATTTGTCGGTCTTCAAGGGTATGTTCTCTACGGATATACATCCGCCCGTTGTTTGTATCTAGTAGATATATCTTGGTACATAGTTCCCATCGTAGGAATTTTTTTGTTTTCTATGCTACGAACCCAACAGTGGTATCAGAGCCGGATCTATGCGTAGATGCTTTACACGGGTAGTACACATATGAGTATGTGGGCAATGATGATCATGTTGTTGCTCCTTAGTTGTAATTTTGGATATTGGTGGCATAGTGGGATGAAGCGGCCCGGACAAACTTTAAATGTCCTGCACATGTGACCTATTCCACGCTTGACATGCAACTAGTTTGCATACGTGGCTAGCGGGTGTCTGTCTCTCCTACTATAGTCAATATCTATTTTGCAACGAGTTGTCAACAATTTGGTTATCCTCGTTGTGGTTCATGTTTGTAGGTAAGAACGGTTCTATCTTCGAAAGCCCTAAGCCACGTAAAACTTGCAATGGATAAATTAGAGGCGTCTAGTTTAGATTGTTGCTGGGATAGTGTCATGATATGGTGATGTTGTAAGTAGAAGTATGAGATGATACTCTTACAACACACATAACGTGTAAACTCCATAGACCTTGGACTTACACATAAAGGTATGATAGTGATCATACCACGATGCACATGATAGAGATCATATGCGGGAACCATATCATTTCACTAATAAACATGTGATGTTTGATAGCATCTTATATTGATTGTTTAGCGCTTTGTTAGCATAATAAGATGATCCCTCATTTAAATATCAATATAAGAATGTGTTCTTCCTTTAGTATGCACCGATTATGTTTTCGTCGCTCCAAGACATCACGTGATGATCGGGTGTTCTTGGATCCACGACCATATATCGGGTGTAAAATAGTTACACACATGAATACTAAGGTTCTAACTTGGCGAGCCTAGCATGTACAGACATGGCCTCAGAACACGGACCGAAAGGTTAAGAATGAGTCATATAGTATATATGATGCCCATTTGATGCTCGCCTTTGAAGCTACACTAACTCACGTGATGATCGGACTTGGTGTAGTGGATTTGGTTCATGTAATCACGAAAAAGGCACGAGGGATGTCGTTTTTGAGTGGGAGTTCATTCGTAATATGAATTAGTTGAACTCAATCTATCATAAACTTAGTCTAAACTTTACAAATTCTGTTGTAGATAGCACCACCTGATTTTAATTTCAATGTGTTCATGAAGAAAGAGAAACTTGCAATGAACGGTAGCAACTTTACCGAATGGGCCATGAATTTGAGGATTCTCCTCTCTGCTGCACAAAAGCAATATGTGCTAGAAGCGCCACTAGGACCCCCACCTTTTGAGGATGCCCCTGACGAGGAGAAGAATGTCTATCAGACTCGTCAGGAGGACCACAACTTAGTTTATTGCGGCATATTGTATGGGCTAGAGCCGGAACTTCGAAAGCGTTTCGAAAACGGCAATGCATTTGATACAATGGGTGAGTTGAAAATGATTTTCGACACACATGCTGCTGTAGAGAGCTACAACGCTTCAGAAAAGTTCTTTAGCTGCATGATGGAAGAGCACAACTCCGTTAGGGAGCATGTACTCAAGATGTCGGGTTACGCCGATAAGCTTGAGTCCTTGGGAATAACGATTCCCATTGACTTAGGCATCCATCGTGTCCTGCAGTCTCTGCCACCTAGCTATAAGAGCTTCGTGATGAACTATAATATGCAAGGCATGAAGAAGTCTCTCCTCGAGCTTCTGTCAATGCTTAAAACTGCAGAAGTGGAGATCAAAAAGGAACATCAAGTGTTGATGATCAATAAGAACACTGGTTTCAAGAAATACAAGAAGGGAAAACAGAAGGGAAGTAAGGGCGGAAAGCTGGTTGCCGTGCCTGAAAAGAAACCCCGAGTTGGACCTAAGTCTAATACCGAGTGCTACTATTGTAAGGGGACTGGCCACTGGAAGCGCAACTGCCCCAAGTATTTGGCAGACAAGAAGGCCGGCAAGGCAAACAAAGGTATATATGATATACATGTTGTTGATGTGTACTTGACTAGTGCTCGCAGTAGCACCTGGGTATTTGATACCGGTTCATTTGCTAATATTTGTAACTCGAATCAGTGGCTGTGGAACAAGCGACCGCTAGCAAGGGGTGAGGTCAAGATGCGTGTCGGCAATGGATCAAGTGTTGATGTGAACGCCGTCGGAACGCTACCTCTCCATTTGCCATCAGGATTAGTAATAAACTTGAAGAATTGTTATCTGGTGCCAGCACTAAGCATGAACATTGTATCTGGATCGTTTTTGATGCGAAGTGGTTATTCATTTAAATCTGAGAACAATGGTTGTTCCATTTATATGAATGGAATATTTTATGGTCATGCACCGATGATGGATGGTTTATTTCTTTTGGATCTCGATAATAATGTTACACATATTCATAATGTTGATGCTAAAAGAATTAAACTAAATGATGATATATCCGCATATATGTGGCACTGCCGTCTAGGTCATATTGGCGTTAAACGCATGAAGAAGCTCCATTCGGATGGACTTTTGGAATCAATTGATTTTGAATCATTTGATACATGTGATCCATGCCTTATGGGAAATATGACTAGAACACCGTTTTCCTGTTCAATGGAACGGGCGACAGATTTATTGGAAATCATACATTATGATGTATGTGGTCCAATGAGTGTGTCGGCGCGAGGTGGATATCGTTATTTTGTTACTTTCACGGATGATTTGAGTAGATATGGTTATATCTACTTGATGAAACACAAGTCTGAAACATTTGAAAAGTTCAAGGAATTTCAGAATGAAGTGGAAAATCATCGTAATAGAAAGATCAAATTTCTACGGTCCGACCGTGGAGGTGAGTATCTAAGTTACGAGTTTAGCACTCACATGAAAGAGTGGGGAATTGTTTCACACTCACACCTGCCGGAACACCACAGCAAAATGGTGTGTCAGAACGCCGTAATCGTACTTGATTGGATATGGTTCGATCTATGATGTCTCTAACGGACTTGCCGTTGTCATTTTGGGGTTATGCACTAGAAACTGCTGCATTCACTTGAAATAGGGAACCATCTAAATCCGTTGAAAATACACCGTATGAATTATGGTTTGGAAACAAACCTAAGCTGTCATTTCTTAAAGTTTGGGGATGCGATTTTTATGTGAAGAAACTTCAACCGGATAAACTCGAACCCAAAGCGGAAAAATGCGTCTTCATAGGATACCCTAAGGAAACAATTGGGTATTCCTTCTATCACAGATCCGAGGGCAAGGTTTTTGTTGCCAAGAATGTATCCTTTCTAGAGAAAGAGTTTCTCGTGAAAGGTGTGAGTAGTCAGAAGGTAGAACTCAAAGAGGTTATTGAACCTTCTCTTCAAAGTATGGCGAGAAGCGCAGCACCGGAAGTCGTTCCAGAGTTGGCTTCACCAGTTGAAGAAGGAACTAATGATAATGATCATGAAACTCCGAAAGAGAGTACTACCAAACCTCGCAGGTCTAGCAGGATGCGTGCAGCTCCCGAGCTGTACGGAAATCCTGTCATGAATTTCATGGTTGATGAAAATGATGACCCTGCGACATATGAAGAAGCAATGATGAGCCCGGATTCCAACAAATGGTTAGAAGCCATGAAATTCGAGATGGAATCCATGTATGAGAATCAAGTTTGGAACTTGGTAGACTTACCTCACGACCGAAAGGCCGTGGAGAACAAATGGATTTTCAAAAGGAAAACTGATGCTGATGGTAATGTAACCGTCTATAAAGCTCGACTTGTCACAAAGGGGTTTCGACAAATTCAAGGAGTTGACTACGATGAGACATTCTCTCCCGTAGTGATGCTAAAGTCAGTTAGGATTATGTTAGCAATTGTTGCATATTTCAATTATGAGATATGGCAGATGGATGTCAAAACCGCGTTTCTCAATGGTAATATTGAATAAGAGTTGTATATGATACAACCAAAGGTTTTTGTCGATCCTAAGGATGCTAACAAGGTGTGCAAGCTTCAGCGATCCATCTATGGATTGAAGCAAGCATCACGAAGTTGGAATCTCCGCTTTGATGAGGTGATCAAAGAGTTTGGATTTGTCCAAACTTATGGAGAAGCTTGTATTTACAAGAAAGTGAGTGGGATCAATGTGGCATTTCTGATATTATATGTGGATGACATATTATTGATCGGAAGATATAGATCTTTTAAATAGTGTTAAAATTTATCTAAACAACAAATTTTCAACGAAGGACCTAGGTGAAGCGTCATACATATTAGGCATAAAGATCTATAGAGATATATCTAGGCGCCTAATAGGTCTATCGCAAAGTACATACCTTGATAAGATTTGAAAGAAGTTTAAAATGGAAGATAGTAAGAAGGGGCTCTTACCTATGACACAAGGCACGACATTGAGTAAGACTCAAAGTCCGGCTACGGCGGAAGAAAGAGAGAAAATGGACAAAGTCCCCTATGCTTCAGCCATAGGCTCTATAATGTACGCCATGCTATGTACAAGACCGGATGTGGCACATGCTATTAGTTTGACTAGTAGGTACCAATCGGATCCAGGTTCGGAACACTGGAAAGTGGTCAAGAATATCCTTAAGTACTGAACTAAGGATATGTTTCTTGTATACGGAGGCGAAGAAGAGATCATCGCTAAGTGTTATGTTGACACTAGCTTTGACACTGATCCGAATGACTCTAAGTCTCAATCCGTATACGTATTTCTCATGAATGGCGGAGCGGTTAGTTGGAGGAGCTCCAAACAACCTATGGTGGCGGGATCAACGATGGAGGCCGAATATGTTGCTGCTTCGGAAGCGGCTCAGGAAGCAGTTTGGATGAAGGAGTTCATATCCGAACTAGGTGTGGTTGCAAACGCGTTGGACCCAATGGTGATCAATTGTGACAACAATGGTTCCATTGCCAACGCCAAAGAGCCAAGGTCTCACAAGCATTCCAAGCATATTAAGCGCCGGTTTCACTCCATCTGCGAGCATGTCAAGGATGGAGATATAAAGATTTGTAAAGTACATACAGATCTCAATGTAGCAGATCCGTTGAATAAAGCTCTCCCTAGAGCAAAACATGATCTACACCAGAACTCCATGGGTGTTAGATACATCACTATGTAACTAGATTATTGTCTCTAGTGCAAGTGGGAGACTGAAGGGAATATGATCTAAGAGGCAATAATAAAGTGTTTATTATGTGTATTCCAAGTATATGATAGATGTTTATTTTGAATGCTATAATTGTATTAATATGGAAACGTTAATAATGTGTGTTTAATAAACAAACAGAAAGTTCCTAGTTATGCCTCTCTCATAAACTAGTTCGTTGATTAACAAGATGATCACAATTTCCTAATCATAGACATTGGATGTTGTTAATAACGAGATCACAACAATAGTGTAATGATGTGATGAACATTCATCCGAAGTATAGCATTACGATCAAAATCATTGAGTTTATATTGCTATAAACAACTTACGAAGTGATCCTAATCCTTAGACCATGAGATCATGCCAATCACTAACACCGGAAGAGTTTCTTGTTGACATCAAATGTCACACCATAACTGGGTGATTATAAAGATGGATTCAAAGCTACTAAAGTGTTATGTTGAGAATCATGTATCAAGAGTGGAATTTTTTCATCCCGATGACGGATAGATATACTCTGGGCCCTCTCGGTGATATCACATTGGTTAGCTTGCAAGCAAGTGAGTTGATCACTAGAATGTTATATCACGGGAACGAGAAAAGAGTGCATGTCAATAACGAGACCAAACTAGGTATGGAGATACCGATGATCGAATCTCGGGCATGTAATATATCGTGAAACAAAGGGATTAAGATACAAGCGTAAAAGGTTTCGACGATCACAGGAAAGTCATCGTTGAATGTGTGGGAGTCGGTATGGATCTCCAGGTCCTGCTACTGATTGTTGATCGGAGAAGGGTCTCGATCATGTCCGCATTATTCACGAACCGTAGGGTGACACACTTAAGGGACACTGACATCCAATTGGAGCAAATGTTTCATGCCGAAAGAATAAACAAGCGCATGAATTTATTTCACTAGATACCGAAACATGTTTTCGGGTGAAATTGCATAAAGATGTTAGGCATGTGAAATAGAATTCTAGCAAGGGGTTATATGTGAATGTTTTTCATTAAAGTAATTGACAAAATTCTGAATAAATAAAAGAGTTTTATTTAATGAGAGTTTGCATTAAATTTGGTGGAAATTTAATAGCAAGTTTGAGTGGGATTTTGAGTGGAGGGATTTGAATGGATTTTTGTGAGTGGAGTGTCCACCCACTTGAAGAGGGGAGGGCAAGGGGGCAGCCTCCATGCGCCGGCCACCCCCTTGGGGTTCCCCCTCTCCTATAAAAGGAACCCCTCTCCTCACTTCTCACACACACCTCCTCGTGAAGGATATCTCCCCCCTCTAGAATTTATTCCCCATGGTCTCGGACTAGCGAGATACATGCTCCCGGTGGCTATTCGGCAAGAAAGAGTTGTGCTTCCGCTGCATCGCTGGAGCGAGGAGGTTGCTCGGTGTCTTGTACGTGTGTGCGAGCACGGATGCGCTGCTGCTTTGCGGCGCTAGGACTTCCTCTCGATCTTGAGATCGGCAAGAGATCGTCTACATCAACCACGAGTTGAACTCGTTAAGCTTTGTCGGTCTTCAAGGGTATGTTCTCTACGGATATACATTGTGACACCCCTGGGACCAGGGCTAAACAAATCCCAGATCTCCGTCTGAAATAAGCTTAACCTTGAGCTCGAAAATATCCAGTGAAGAATCGGTAACACGGCAGTGACCCTACGACACAAAATTTATTACAGCAAGCTCATAACTGAGCAGAGAACCAAATTATTACAAGCAGAGGTCACTGACCACAAACATCAAACAATGGAAGGCAAATTATGCTATTAAGTATAACAAACTTAATAAATGGCCTAAGAGGCCTGAAGCATAACGATGACGTCCCAACCCATAGATTCCAGGCTGCCGGCCGGGAACCCCAAGCTACTCATCGATGTCGATGTAGTACCAAACTGATCTTCAGGGAACACTTACTCTACCAAAAGTATCAACAAAGCAAGGGTGAGTACATGGTGTACTCCGCAAGACTTATGGCTATTGGAGTTGTTTTGCATAAAGCCATCTTTGTTTATAAAACAAGAGGGAGAAGAAGCTCGTCTAGTTAGAGTATTTTAAAAGGGGATAAGAGAGCGATATCTCCGAAATATTGATCATCATCTTTTGATATCCACCAAATAATCATCATCTCCTGAACTAGGATCACCCCCTCGTACCCATGAGGAAGCATCCTTAAGCACACGTTGATCCACCAAGTTTTACGATTAGGTTAAAGTTCTCTATGATCTTAGAATCTGGTCACCAAGCGTTCATAGCCGTGAACACGGCTTTTCGAAAAGATTTAACCCTGTAGGGGTGTACACCTTTACCCACACGTACCAACCGACTCTTAATGCCAGATCATTAGCCCTCTTCCTTGGAAGGACGACAGAGGGTGTGGTTGGAAACGACCTTTACCTTGCTTTCGCTGAGACCATGAGTCACGCAATAAGTATGGTTCCACTGTAACGGGTCAAATCCTGAAGTCCGTACTTAAAGATGTGAGGCGAGGTTGGTTTACCAGGGGCGCCATCTTCCCCAAGCAACCTCGGCCACGCTTACCTACCTGTTATGAATGCACCTGCACCCGGCAAATCTTTTAAAAGGTTTTCTATGCATATGTCAAATAGAACGCCCGAACTATGTGACTCATGGAATCTACTAGGCAAGTTAATCAGGCGAGGGGTTCCCAAGCCCCGTGTGGGCTGTACGCTCGTCTCGGTTCCAAAGGCAAGAACTCAGTTCCTAGTGGTGGCGAGCATGGGACTAGAAAAACCACATCCCACCGTGGCCTCCCATACAAGCCTTAGCATGTTTAACTCATATCACCTCTGATATCATCTCATCACGTTCTCCTATCATACCAGATTCTCTGCATCTGATACATCATCAGGATGGACCAGAACTGACAGCTATGCATGGCTAAGCAGACACATATATAAGCTCTATCGGTGCACACAAGCCAAACCTAGTTATGCTAGGAGCAGTGGAATAGGTAATATAAGCTCAAAGGGAGTATGCAATAGATAGGATACTATATCTATCGATGAAAGAACACAGTAGAATCGTATGTATCATGGCAAGAATTAAAATGCTTTCGAAATGATAGGATTATATCATGGTGGGGCTATGCTTGCCTTTGCCAGTTGATAAACAATAAGCAGATCTTCGGGATCATTGTGCTTGACTTGGTTAGAGTTGGTCAAGTATTGTTCGTCAATCTTCGATGGTCTTGATCTCGGTTTTCAATCCCGATCTCGTATTCTATCGTGAAGAAGCAAACACCAGAAATAAAGGGGAAACAATCAACACATGGCATCGATGCAATGCTCAAGCAAGGATGATGATATGACAAGTTAAATTGCATTGGAATGAAACCCTAAAACATGCTTGACAAATTAATCGGGGGTCCGAGGGGTATAAACCCTTATTTGGGAAAACTCCAGAACATATGAGAGGGGTGCATTTGTTCTTCTAATTATACTTGTCATTTAAGTTGTTGAACAATGCATGATTATAGATTAGATAGCTAGGTTTCATTTTTCTGAACATTTTGATATATTATTTGTATTTTTCTGACTTATAAATAATTAGATATTGATTTTACAAGTTTTTAATCAAATTCTAGAATTACTAAACAAATTAAAAACATTTACTGCGTCAGCATGATGTCAGCACATGGGAGGGGGTTGTTTTACACCGGGTCTAGGGCTACCCACAGTCACTGACTGATGGGGCCCTGGGTTAAGTCAGCAGGCCACGCTGGCGAGGCTTGGTCAAGGCCCACGTCAGGCCCACATGGGCGCCACGTCGTGGACACATCAGCGCCACCTGGGCACGCCGGTGGCCACACTGGGTGATGGCGGGGACGGCGCTAGAGGGCGCGCGGGTAAGCGGGGTTGGGCGCGTTTGAAGCAGCGCGACGAGGCAAGCATTAAAGTGGCGGTGCCACTCAAAGAAGGCCACCGGAGCTGGACCAACCACGGTCATCTGTGGTGGCCGACGGCGAAGCATGGCATGGGACCGAACCAGAGCGAGAGAGAGAGGGAAAAGGGGTCGGGGAGAACCGCAAGCTCACCGAGAAGCGATTGACGGGGTCGGGGAAGCTTGGCAAGGTCTGAGGGCGCCGAATCGACGGAGATCGGCGTCGGGGAAGACAAGCTCGTTGGGGGGAACGGGGGCTCGGCGGCTCGATTTCTCTGGCAGGGCGACACGATGCAGCACGGTGGTTCCGGTGGCACGCTCAGACGAGCACGGGGAGGCATGGTACGATGGAGACCGGCGAGACCTGGTGGCTAGGGTTCGGTCTCGCTGGGGAAAAGAGGGAGAGAGCACGGGAGAGATAGGGATAAGAGCAGCAGGGGAGAGACGTGCGCGGCGATGTTCTTATCCTCACGGAAACCTCAGCGGCGGCACGAATCGTGGCGACCGAGCGGCGGCAGATGCGCCACTGAGCTGCTTGCGTCGACGGGAGGAAGAAGAAAGGGGAGAAACAGCGAAGAGATACGGGCCTGCTGGGCCGCGGGTGTTGCGGGTGTGCGGCAGGCAGAGGGGAGAGGGAAGCTGGGCTATTGGGCTGCGGCCCAGGGAGTGCTCTGGCTGCTGTTTTTTTTTTCTAAATATTTTTCCATTTCCTGTTTGAAATTTCAAATTCCAATCTCTTTTGAAAACTTTCAAAAATACCAGAGGATTTTATAAAACATAATAAATACTTATGAACCCTTGTATTCCATTTAGGCTCCAAATATTTTGATACTTTTTGAAATTCAAACCATTTTGAATTGTTTTGAGAGAGAGGAAACTAGGGTTTACGGTTTTGTATATTTCTTCAATGCACAATTTCAAATATGATGCTCATGCAATGCCCAATCAAAACCCTAATATAGATTAACTAAAACTGGGGTGTTACAGCTCTATCCCCCTTACGAGAATCTCGACCTGAGATTCCAAAGGTAGGAAGAGAGACAAAGAGAGAAAGAAACAGGGTCACTCTAAAGATAAGAGGGAAACACACTAAACAACACATAGTATCTCATGGTCAACTCATGGATGGAGTGTTCAGAAACAACTCTGAGATGACAAACATGAAATATGCCAAGGTAACAGAGGAAACAAGAGGAGAAGGTTTTCAAATTGTGAGATGGATGGTCTTCATAAGGATTGAGACCATGGAACTTGTAGGAGGTTTTGAAGCTTCTGAAGAAGAAAGCTTCCAACAGAAAAAACATGATGTAAGATCCCTCCTTTGTAAAGGAAAAGGATCCCTATGATTGCAATGCTAGTCCCTGGATCAATAGCTAGCATCCACAGTTAAGATGTAATATCAAGAAACAAAGGTCATAATACAACTTTATAACCAGGAATAACATAATTTTATTACATCTTACATAGCTCATTTGGCTATTACATTACATTGCAGCAGAATATCTATAAGCATGGGGTCCTTCATCTTCAAAGTGCCACAGGCAGACATGTTGGTTGTAGACTTTGTAATCCTAATCAACACGCTTCACTAAATCAATCAAACCTGCAACATAACAAGTTACAGCCACAAGGGTCAATACATTTGAATTGTATTGGCAAGTGATACTATGATAGTATGGTGGAGTCTATCATCTATATGCATTTGGCTAAGTGGAGTTGAGGCTTGCATTGCTCAAAATAGATTTTTCCTTAACATTTTAAAACACTAAGTTTTTGCTTGACAAAATCATTTCTCCCAATCAAAGATTGAAGATCCTTTAACCCTTGTTCAACCACAAGTTTTTAACTTTGAAATTTGAATGATGAGATTCTTGATTGCTTCCATGTCTTGATGCTCAAATTGTCCTTTACCAGGGACATGGCTAAGTACTTAGATTTTACACTCTGCAGAGGTGGTGCACTTTCCCCACAAGAATTGGTTTCCCAAGACAAGATCTTTCAGAAGCCTTCCCTTAGACCAAAATGGACGTGCTCCAACCTATCAAACTCTACCACCAACTGTCCATATGGCTAAGTTCTTGCAACCTATATGATCCAGGCAGAGCCCATAATGCCAAGTGGTTGCACTTGAAGCTTCTCAACATTTGACATCTCAAATCTCTTTGTTCCTGGGTGGACATCCACAAGTGAGATACACAAGGTAAACCATAGACATGGGCCTTGTGAACCACTCAACTAAAATCCACCAAGCAATTACCATTCCACCCAGGTGATTCATTAACTTAGTTGTTTTATTAAACAAAAACACAATTACTCAGACTTAGAAATTTTTCCATAGTGTGAATATATTCCACCCTTGTTTTCTATTAGCTAAGCTAAGCTTGATAGTAGTAGGAATCTTAACTTAGGAAATGTTCCACTAAGGTTTCATCTACTAGGTTTTCCTATAGCAAGGTTTATACTTAGCAAAATTCCATGCAAGTTTTACTTAGAAAAGATCACTAATGCATAGTGAAAGTAATGGGACAAAAAGTATGAAGCATCACTTGCCTTTTTGGTAGAGGGTATAGGTTCACTCCTTGTCCTTGCAACAATCGCACTCTTCAAGTCACTACAATTCAATCAAGCAAGGCACAAACTCAATCTACCAATCAAGCAAAACATCACATAAAATGATAAAGTCAAAGTAATGCATGCAAGCATGCTAAGGATCATTTTATTTGGAAAGGTGTTTCCTAATGGGTCATAAACATTTGAAAACACCTAATGGTCATTTTATAAAGTGGCAAAGTCATTTGCAAAAGATTTCACTTCATAAACCATTTTCAAAACAAGGTATCATTTTATGTGGTGTAGAAATATTTTTACTAAGGCATTAATCTATAGGGTTCACCAAATATGTTTTAAAACCATAAAACTTGGTGTTTGGGGTCAGAGAGTTTAAAACAAAACATTTCCCAAAAGTTTTCTTCCAAAACCATTTTTAATAAATAAACTATATTTTTATTTGACTAGAAATGGTTTTAAATCAAAGAATCATTCTTTTGTTTCACCAAATACATTTTTGAAACCACAAAGTTTTTCCTAATGTTAGTAGGTTCAAATCAAACCATTTTCCAAAGATTTTATCCCCAAAATCATTTTTGAACAATTTTTATAATCTAAACAAGCATACAAATGTTTCTGCAAAAACAAACATTTTACCAGAGGCTTTTTACTAAACAAATGGTATGGTTGGCTAGGGCTTGTTCCACTGATTCCATTGATATAAAGTTTGCAAAAATTGGACGTGTGGTTTAAAAGTTGTGCAATTTACAAAATCACAAGTCTAATTGATCAAATTCTGTTTTTAAAACCAACTCTGGGACACGCGTCTGTTTCCTATTCGTCAAAAATGTTTCGTTCGGATCGACAGACACAGACCGTAGGATTTAAGTGAAATCATACGGCTCAGAAGCGTGCGTACCCATTCACTTACTTTCTATCCTAATCGTCAGATTCAAATCCAACGGTCCCAACTACTCTGACCAATACTCAGCGGCGCTGGCGGCGGCGCTCTGGCGGCAGCGCTCAGGCGAGGTCGTCGCCGGTGATACATGACACAAGGGAGAGGAGGAGAAGGCTCACCGTGTTCGCCGAAGCTTGGGGAAGCTCAAGGAGGTACTGGCTGGCGAAGGGGCGCACGGAGGTGAGAGTAATGGCTCGCCGGAGTTGCTCCTGGCGTCGGGTGCGTTCAGGCGTCGCTGTGGATGTTGCTACAGAGAACGGGAGAGGGAACTGAGGTTGCGGTTAGCTTCGTACGCGGTTCACTGATAAGCGAGCATCAACGAGAGGAAAGGGGGTGGTTAGATTCTACCTGGAATGCTTGACGGAGCAATGGCAGACGGCGGCGCACGCTCGGTGTCGACGAAGCCGAGGTTACAGGGCACTCGCGGGAGAATGAGTGGCACGGGGAGATGCGCCAGGAGGTGGAGAGTATGTGTGCGTGGTCGAGGAGGCAAGGGGCGGCGCGGGGTCGCCGGAATTTGCACCGGACCTCGTCGAAGCCAGTGGGCTTGCCATGAGCAATTCGAGCAGCCCTGGGGCGGAGAGGAGCTGGAAACAGAGGGGAAATGGGGAGGAGAGGGACGCGTTTAAGGAGGCGTGGTCGCAGCGAGGTTAAGGCGCGGCATTGAAGCGAATTCAACCGCGGCGTTAGTGGCAGGAAACGGCCGGTGTGGTCGTCGCGGGGTGAAGACGACGCTGAGCTGGCGTGTGGGGCAGGCTTTACAGCGAGAAAGGGAGTGAGGGGAAGGGTCCACAAGTTAGTTGCTCTGCGGGTGCGGTTTTAAGTGAAAAACGCTTCGCGCGTGGGGAAGAGCTGGTGGGTTAGACTGGGCTTTTGCTGGGCCTGGTGAGTTGGGTCAGTACATTTTCATATTTTTTTCTGTCTGATTGTTTTATCTTTTTCTAATTCTATTTTCTGTTTTGGAAATTCAATCAACAATTCAAACATTCAAACAATTCAAACATTCACCACACTTGTAATGAGTTTTGGTTCTGTTTAACAACATAAACCAAAGTCCTAAAATAAAATAATATTTTTAATCTTTTTAGGATCCATTTATTAATTAAATAAAATGGACCTTTGTTATTAAATCAAATAGAATTTGCTTTAATAAAATCTTTATCTTTTTGAAATCTCAAAATAGTACCAAACCATTCAGTAGGTTTTATTTGAAAATAATAAACACTTAGAAAACTTATTTAAAATAAAATAACATTTTTATTTTAGGGTCCATTAATAATTAAATAAAATGGGCCTTAATTATTAAATCAAATGGGTTTTGATTTATTCAAAAACTTCATTTTAAAATCTAAAATAATAACAAAAACAATTCATTAGGTTTTATTTGAACATATAAAATACTTGGGAAACTTGTTTAAAATAATTTTAACAAGTTTTAATGTTTTTAAAATAAAAAGAAAAAGCCTTTACTTAAATAAAATTGGACATTAAATCCTTATTATTTTATTTAAATAAACCTTTTACTCTTTTAATCGAAGCAAAACCTTTTGTTTCAAAATCTTGGCCAATGTTTAATTTGGCTCTATAAAATAATCCTTATTTATAAATCCACCTTTTCTTTTGAAAACCAAATCTTTTTATTAAAAGATTCAAAAATAGTAAATCCAAATATTTAAAACTTCCTTTATTAATTGTTTATCTTTTTAAACCCCTTTAGGATTCATCTTGATCAAAATAGGTTTGAAGGTTTCCAATTGGAATCAAAAAGTTTCTTCTCACCCTGAAAATCAACAAAGTTTTATTTTATTCATTTATTTTTCACATAACAAGATTTGGAAAATCTTGGGATGTGACACATGACCATAGACTTCGAGAGATGAACCTCTACTAAACGGCTTAAGTAGAGATTTCAGGTTACAGAGACACGGATCAACAAAACCAAGCTGTTGAACTACTTTTGAAACAGAAGGGTCACTCTTTCATTCAACAGAAGGCTTAAGATAGAGAGGTGTTTTGGTGGAGAGGACTCGTAAAAGTCACAAGAAACATGTAGCAAGAGAAACTTTTGATTACCAAAATCATATTCACTCTTGAAACATGGCTGAGAAAACGAAGGAACCTATTTATTCATCTAGGTCTACCAAAATCTTTGCCAAAGATCGTGATATCACTTTGCACCACTAGACGAATTGGTAAGAAGATTCCTAATGACACGAGAAGAAAGAAACTTCAATCTCAGACTTCAAGTACTTGGCACAACAAAATGCTTGCCATCATAAAAGGGTTTGGAGGATCAACCGAGAGACATTTAGCAACACTACTTTAAATGTTCTCCTAGATATTTGAGAAAGCAAATATCAAGTACAGGTCGGACTTCGGATACAAAATGAAACCATGAACACAACTCCTATAATGAATTATAGAAGAAGCCTCATGAAGAGTGGTTGTTATTGCTGACTTCAAGAGAATATGGCAAGAGGTCCTTCCGACTAAGTGTGTCAACCATTACATCATTCTTGCCAGATTTACAAAGAGACCTATGTCAAATCCTTGAGGAACACCAGCCATCATTGCTGCTTGAGATTCAGCTTTGGTTAGGTGGTATGACACTTCAGACTCAGCATGTCCAAATAGAAAGTTTGCAACATTTACCGCAAAGGTAAATTCACTAGATTCTCAAGGCAGGGACTACAATGT
The DNA here is from genome assembly GCA_916181665.1 of Avena sativa. Classification (NCBI taxonomy): domain Eukaryota; kingdom Viridiplantae; phylum Streptophyta; class Magnoliopsida; order Poales; family Poaceae; genus Avena; species Avena sativa. Next base: position 251,350,153 of record OV702293.1, read on the forward strand.
CAAGCTCCAGAAGACTGAGCTAGATTGCTATACCCATGTATTTAGCAACTTGTCAAAAGACAACTGTGTACATATAAAGTACTAACAATAAAACACACATATATACTTAAGAGGACAAGGATAACTCTTCTCGAATCCACGGCGACATCTTTCAACGTTTGCACATGAACTAGAGAAGGTCACTTCTAACATTCAGAACACATACTTCGAGATGACTCAAAGACGGTTCTCAAAAGTTTCCAACATTAATTCCCAATGTTCCATATGTATTCAATCTAACATGGAGAAGATAAGGATGTCATTGATGGGATCAACAACAAACTTATCAAGACACTCCAAGAAGATGGGTTCATATGTTGCATGAACAAGACAAGAATACTGGTCAGATCAAAGGACACGAAGATGTACTCAAGTGAAACATCACGAGTATAAACACCATCAAGATAGTCCTTGGAACTGAGTTTAACTTGACGATAACCCAAATCAAATCAAAGGTGGGGAAAATAATATATCCACATAGGAAATACTATCTTTCTTCAACACGAACAAAACTAGACATCCCATTATGAAGGAACTGGGTCGGATAGAACTTTTGTCTTAAATCTCTCCAAGTTATTGTTCAAGCTCAACCAACTTGCTCAGGGGTATCCAGTACGGATCCTTGGAGAAAATAGCAGTTCAGAGAACTTACTTGCTCAAGAACTTGACAACACGATGTGGCAACATGGCGATACTTCTAGTAGATGTCTAGAATATCACAAACCATCGATATGTCACTTAGTTCAAGAGTAAACTTGCTTTATAAGGCAAGAAGACATAGTCTCAGAGCTTCGGCACAAGCCTAACTCTTTGGCCGAGGGAAGTGTACCAGAATACCAGACTTGGTAGCACAATCAAACTTCGCTTGGTGATAGGGTTAACCAAACACGCTAAGAATGACACAAATGTCCCTTGAGTTCTAAACAATAAAAATTGCTAGAATCTCAGACAGCCACATTATTACGCACACACATCACTCACGAGCACGAAAGCTCGAGAAAAGGTGGTAATATATGTAAGAGCATCACTTCATTAAGAGGGTTATGAAACTTAGCACAAACTCTTAGTATAAAAGAGTGTGATACTTTAAGGTGGAGCAGGTAGAAGCTAATCATTGCCTCTAGATCTGCGGATTACAACACTTTGACCTGGTCCTAGATATGACGAGGTACTGGAGTTTGTTTCTCCTAACATCTCGAAATGGTTTGTCTTGACGGACCACAAGAGTATCTTACATCGGAAGACACCGATGCACCTTACTACTTGGCTACCAACTAGTAGACAAAGGTCGGAAAACAACAAGGGGAAAATAACATGCTCAGGATGGAATCCCAAGATGTGGATGCATAGATTATCAATCTTCTGAAAACCAATGCAGAGAAGGGTAAAGTGTGTCAGAGTCACGAGTATAGATGCGAGACTCTCGAGGAGTACTCTTGTCGTGATCTATTTGGTTCCATTAGGGAACATCTGCCATAGTATGTGGTAGGGGAAGTCCTTTATTGTCACTGTTCAATGGCGACCATATCCACAAGATGGAAGGCTATACTAGAAGGTACTAGCCATCCTGAGGTAATGTGTGAACATTAACAACAGGGGTCAAAGGGATGGATCTTGGATTAAAGATCAGCTTCATGTACAAGATTCACAACACCAGAATCCAGCATAATCGGGGATCTTAAGTTCAAGTCCAAGGGTTAAAACCTGAGAAAGAAGTAACCACTACTTGAGTGACATAGCGTACACTGCAATATAGCGTTCACGAGGTAACTTCCAAGAGAAGAAATGACTTCTGAAGTACCCAAACAAATGAAAAGGAGGCACACGAGGCGAAAGGAAACCTCGAAGCCTAGAACAGAACACTGTGGATCCAGTAATATAATATTGTGGTTCCAAAAGATAGAGAGATCATGATGGAAAGGAATCTCTCAGGTGAATAAGAGCAAGGGGAACAAGGAATTCACAACACACACAACTCTAGAGAACTCAACACTAGGTCAACTGGCTGAGAATCGACATGCCCAGAAGGCACCTAAGTTTTGAAAAACTAGAAGAGATATCAAAACTTTTCCAAAATCAACACCAGATAAGATAACCCAGAGTTAGAGAGAATCTGGATAAGGAGAAAAGAAGCATACTAGAGTTTCGCAAATACTTTTCAGCTTTTGAAATACTTTTCACAAGCACTAGACTCAACATCGACCAATAGCAAGGTTTTCCTACGGTCGGTACTGCTCTGATACCAAGAACTATGACACCCCCGGGATCAGGGCTAAACAAATCCTAGATCTCCGTCTGAAATAATCTTAACCTTGAGCTCGAGAATATCCAGTGAAGAATCGGTAACACGGCAGTGACCCTACGACACAAAATTTATTACAGCAAGCTCATAACTGAGCAGAGAACCAAATTATTACAAGCAGAGGTCACTGACCACAAACATCAAACAACGGAAGGCAAATTATGCTATTAAGTATAGCAAACTTAACAAATGGCCTAAGAGGCCTGAAGCATAACGATGACGTCCTAGCCCACAGATTCCAGGCTGCCAGGCGGGAACCCCAAGCTACTCGTCGATGTTGGTGTAGTACCAAACTGATCTTCAGGGAACACTTACTCTGCCAAAAGTATCCACAAAGCATGGGTGAGTACAGGGTGTACTCCGCAAGACTTATGGCTGTTGGAGTTGTTTTGCATAAAGCCATCTTTGTTTATAAAACAAGAGGGAGAAGAAGCTCGTCTAGTTAGAGTATTTTAAAAGGGGATAAGAGAGCGACATCTCCGAAATATTGATCATCATCTTTTGATATCCTCCAAATCATCATCGTCTTCTGAACTAGGATCACCCCCTCGTACCCATGAGGAAGCATCCTTAAGCACACGTTGATCCACCAAGTTTTATGATTAGGTTAAAGTTCTCTATGATCTTAGAATCTGGTCACCAAGCGTTCATAACCGTGAACACGGCTTTTCGAAAAGATTTAACCCTGTAGGGGTGTACAACTTTAACCACCCGTACCAACTGACTATTAATGCCAGATCATTATCCCTCTTCCTTGGAAGGCCGGTAGAGGGTGTGGTTGGACATGACCTTTACCTTGCTCTCGCCAAGACCATGAGTCACGCAATAAGTATGGTTCCGCCGTAATGGGTCAAATCCGAAGTCGGTACTTAAAGATGTGAGGCGAGGTTGGTTTACCAGGGGCGCCATCTAACCCAAGCAACCTCGGCCACGCTTACCTACCTGTTATGAATGCACCTGCACCCGACAAATCTTTCAAAAGGTTTTCTATGCATATGTCGAATAGAACGCCCGAACTATGTGACTCATGGAATCTACTAGCCAAGTTAATCAGGCGAGGGGTTCCCAAGCCCTGTGTGGATGTACGCTCGTATCGGTTCCAAAGGCAAGAACTCAGTTCCTAGTGGTGGCGAGCATGGGACTAGAAAAACCACATCCCACCGTGGCCTCCCATACAAGCCTTAGCATGTTTAACTCATATCACCTCTAATATCATCTCATCACGTTCTCCTGTCATACTAGATTCTCTGCATCTGATACATCATCAGGATGGACCAGAACTGACAGCTATGCATGGCTAAGCAGGCACATATATAATCTCTATCAGTGCACACAAGCCAAACCTAGTTATGCTAGGAACAGTGGAACAGGTAATATAAGCTCAAAGGGAGTATGCAATAGATAGGATACTCTATCTATCGATGAAAGACCACAGTAGAATCGTATGCATCATGGCAAGAATTAAAATGCTTTCGAAATGATAGGATTATATCATGGTGGGGATATGCTTGCCTTTGCCAGTTGATAAACAATAAGCAGATCTTCGGGAGCCTTGTACTTGACTTGGTTAGATTTGGTCAAGTATTGTTCGTCGATCTTCGATGGTCTTGATCTCGGTCTTCAATCTTGATCTCGATCTCGTATTCTATCGTGAAGAAGCAAACACCAGAAATAAAGGGGAAACAATCAACACATGGCATCAATGCAATGCTCAAGAAAGGATGATGATATGACAAGTTAAATTGCATTGGAATGAAACCCTAAAACATGCTTGACAAATTAATCGGGTTCCGAGGGGTATAAACCCTGATTTGGGAAAATTCCAGAACATATGAGAGGGGTGCATTTGTTCTTCTAATTATACTTGTCATTTAAGTTGTTGAACAATGCATGATTATAGATTAGATTGCTCGGTTTCATTTTTCTGAACATTTTGATATATTATTTGTATTTTTCTGACTTATAAATAATTAGATATTGATTTTACAAGTTTTTAATCAAATTCTAGAATTACTAGACCAATTAAAAACATTTACTGCGTCAGCATGATGTCAGCACAGGGGAGGGGGTTGTTTTACACCGGTCCTAGGGCTACCCATAGTCACTGACTGATGGGGCCCTGGGTTAAGTCAGCAGGCCACGCTGGCGGGGCTTGGTCAAGGCCCACGTCAGGCCCACGTGGGCGCCATGTCGTGGACACATCAGCGCCACCTGGGCACGCCGGCGGCCACACTGGGCGATGGCGGGGACGGCGCTAGAGGGCGCGCGGGTAATTGGGTTTGTGCACGTTTGAAGCAGCGCGGTGAGGCAAGCAATAAAGTGGCGGCGCCACTCGAAGAAGGTCACCGGAGCTGGACTAACGACGGTCATCTGCGGCGGTCGACGATGAAGCACGGCACGGGACTGAACCAGAGCGAGAGAGAGAGAGGGAAAAGGGGTCGGGGAGAACCGCAAGCTCACCGAGAAGCGATTGACGGGGTCGGGGAAGCTTGGCAAGGTCTGAGGGTGCCGAATCGACGGAGACCGGCGTCGGAGAAGACAAGCTCGTCGGGGGGGGGGGGGGGGAAAGGGGCTCGGCGGCTTGATTCCTCTGGCAGGGCGACACGGTGCAGCATGGTGGTTCTGGTGGCACGCTCAGACAAGCACGGGGAGGCGTGTACGACGGAGACCGACGAGACCTGGTGGCTAGGGTTCGGTCTCACTGGGTAAAAGAGGGAGAGAGCAGGGAGAGATATGGATAAGAGCAGCCGGGGGAGAGACGTGCACGGGGACGTTCTTATCCTCGCGGAAACCTCAGCAGCAGCACGAATCGTGGCGACAGTGCGGCGGACGGCGGCAAACGCGCCACCGAGCTACTTGCGTCGACGGGAGGAAGAAGAAAGGGGAGAAACGACGAAGAGGTACGGGCCTGCTGGCCGCTGCTGGGCCACGGGTGCTGCGGGTGTGCGGCAGGCAGAGGGGAGAGGGAAGCTAGGCTGCTGGGCTGCAGCCCAGGGAGTGCTCTGGCTGCTGTTTTTTTCTTTCTAAATATTTTTCCATTTCCTGTTTTAAATTTCAAGTTCCAATCTCTTTTGAAAACTTTCAAAAATACCAGAGGATTTTATAAAACATAATAATACTTATGAACCCTTGTATTCCATTTGGGCTCCAAATATTTTGATACTTTTTGAAATTCAAACCATTTTGAATTGTTTAGAGAGAGAGAGGAAACTAGGGTTTAGGGTTTTGTATATTTCTTCAATGCACAATTTCAAACATGATGCTCATGCAATGCCCAATCAAAACCCTAATATGGATTAACTAAAACTGGGGTGTTACATACATCCGCCCGTTGTTTGTATCTAGTAGATAGATCTTGGTACATAGTTCCCATTGTAGGAAAAAAAATGTTTTTATGCTGCGAACCCAACAGTTTCATCCAAGTCAGAAATTAAAGTTTCCTTCTTTTTGGACATAACTGCTATGTCGTCTACTTATACGTGGACGTTGCGTCCTATTTGGTTGTTGAGACAACGTTGCATGGTATGTTGATATGTTGCTCCTGCGTTCTTTAAGCCAAAAGGCATAGTTTTGTAGCAGAAGGTTCCGAAAGGAGTGACGAAAGACGTCTTAATTTGATCTGACTTTCATCGGTATTTAGTGATATCCGGAATATGCGTCGAGAAAATAGAGTATTCCGACCCTACCGTTGAGTCAATAACTTGATCGATTCTTGCAAAGGAAACGGATCTTTTGGGCATGCCTTGTTCAAAGCGGTATAATCAACACACATCCTTAAATCAATGGTGTCCTTTTTAGGGACGAGTACAGGATTTGCCACCCAATCTGTATGGATGACCTCTGTTATGAAATCCGCTAGCTCTAAGCGAGCTAATTCCTTGGCTATTGCTTTGCGCTTTTCATCACCAAACCGTCGTAAGGACTGTTTGTCGGGTTTATCGTCTGGGTACACATTAAGAGAGTTCTCGGCAAGTTCCCTAGGTACTCCGGTCATGTCAGATGGCTGCCATGCAAAGATGTCACTATTAGCTTTGAGTAACTCGACGAGCGCGCTTTCCTATGCGTGGCCTAGCCTACCCCTATGTTCGTCGTCTTGGAGGGATCATCTTCCTTCAGCGCGTCTTCTTCGTCTCTTCCGACGCATTGAACTACAAACTTGGCTTCAGCACCTCGTTCTTCGTAGCGGGCATCTCAGACGGATTGATGGTCTTCTTGATCTCCTAGTACTCCTGGGCTTGTAGCACGGCTTGGGCGAAGGCAACCGATCCTTCATCGCACTCTCGCACCTTCCTCGGATTTCCTCGTACGGTGTTTACGCCCTTTGGACCTAGAAGTTTAATCATGTTGTAGATGTAACAGGGACGGGCCATGAACACCCAGTAAGCCGGATGTCCGAAGATGACGTGGTAACCACTTTTGAACTGTACCACCTCAAAAGATAGTGTCTCGGTCCGGTAATTATCTCGGGTTCTGAATGTCACGCCTAGAGTAATCTCACCCAAAGAATTTGCCTGTCTCCCTGGTACAATGCCATGGAAAGTTACACTGCTGTAACTCAACTGGCTCTCGTGTAGCTTCATGCGGTGGAGCGTCTCGATGTAGAGGATATTGATACTGCTCCCACTGTCCATGAGTGTTTTTGAGAACTCATAGCCATCATTAAGAGGATTGACGACCAGAGGGTACTTTCCTCGACGATGTGTTTTCCTCGGGTGATCTGAACGATCAAAGGTGATAGTCACCTCGGACCAGTCCAGGAATTGGGGGACAGTCGGAACCATGGCATTGAGCTCACGAATAACCGCCTTTTTGTCCTTAGCTGGTTGGGATCCAAGGAAGAAGATGTACGCGTATTTCTTAGTTGGAAAAGTCTTCTTTTTGTCCGACTTGGGTTCTACAGTGGCTTCCGCTTCTTCTATGTCGATCTTTCTTGGGCTCCTTTCCTTTCTCGGAATTTTTCTTTCCTTTTTGTCGCTTGGCTCTGTAGCCAGCGGATTCGTCTTTCTTGATGTCGTCATTGAAACGTCACTCGGCATTTGTATGGGTAGATCCTCCGTTACTATCCAAGTGGTGGACACAGGGATTATTGGCAATGTCAGCCCAGGTATAGGTTCTTCCGGGTTGTTGGTCTTCTCTGCCCTGGATTCGGGAAGTTCCTCGGCCTCTACCACGATCGCCTCCGCGCCCTCCTCGTCCTTCAGATACGAATGTTGCGTTGTCCGGAGCCGGCTTTTCATCCGAGGTGTTCTTGCGCTTCTGAGTTTGCTTTGGCTGTTTGGCCGCATTGGGATTGGCAAGAATATTTAGCAGCCCTTCTGAATCATCATCGACGTCAGCATATTTGCTTGCCATCTCTATCATTTCTCCCAAATCTATGACGTGGTCACGCTTCAGCTTATGACGTAGAAGTCCAACTGGAAGTCCTGCAATAAAAGCTTCTATCGCAGTTTGCTCATTTACTCCTTCGCAGGAGTTCTTTGTATCGATCCAGCATCCGAGATAATCCCGGCAGGTTTCTCCGGGTCTTTGGGTGCAACGCTGCAAGTCTCCGACGGTGCAGGGCCTCCTGTATGTTCCCTCGAAGTTTGAAAAGAACGCATTTTGCATACCATACCAGTTATGAATTGAATTTTCTGGCAGTTCATTGAGCCATGATCGAGCCGTCTTCCTCAACATCAGTGGGAGATGTCGTACTGCAACCAGGCTGTTTCCTCCTTTGGCAATGCAGCAAGCCTAGAAAAAATCCTGGACCCAAGTATCTGGCCGAGCTGCACCGTCATAGGGCTGAATATGTTTGGCGATGCCAAAGTCAACTGGAAATTTTGTCTGACGTATGCATGGACCAAAGCACTTGGGTCCCACGTACACATACTCTTCCTTGTACCGCTGTGCTTCTATGTTTGATTCTATGTGATGGCGAGCGTCGTTTGGCGAGAGAGATCTGCGCCTTGGAGGCTCGCGGCTTATGCGCGGTGGAGTTGGATTTCTGCTTCTTCTCTCACCATTGCCGCCTTCGCCCCTGCGGCTTCCGTGGCTACGACGTGATCCTTCATGGTCGCTGCTGGGAGACGATGGTGGCCCTGGTGGATTATTTTCGGCTGGATTTGTTGGTGGTGGCGGTGGAGCCTTATTATGCTGACTACGGTGCTTGTTTCTTTGGGCATCGTCCCTACTAGATTCAGGATGATCCGGATCATCTCTTCGTCCGGCGTTTCTAGCCGGACGGCTCGGTGGCAGCATCCTTAGCCGATCTTGCTCCTCTCGTTGGCGTCGTGTTTCTGGGTCTTCTCTATAGCAATTGTTTTGCCGGCGATGGTCCTAATGAGGAACCATTGCCCTGATGGCGTCTTCGGCTGCAGCCGGAGTAACTCTTGCCCAGTCACATGCCGGCTGGCGAGAGTGGTTGTTGGAGCCGGTCTTGGAAGTTTCTTCTTCTCCACGGGGATGATAGCGCTGAGCCGTATCCCTGTGGAGCCTTACATCAGTGCTTTGGTCAGCGTCAGTGTGGCAAAACTCGGATTTTGAGGCCAGCTTGCCACTAAATGACGCGGCCGTCTTTTGCTGTTTTAGTCCTTTGTCCAGCAACGCGACACACTGCTGGACCTGCCGCGGAGACGGATTGTTGGCGAGGATAGCTCGAGATGCAGCAGCGTTTTCAACTGGCGTGCTGTAGAATCGAATCTTCTCTCCATCTTTTCCGTCGAATAGATCCTTGTGGATATCCGGGTTTTTGTTTGCAAGAAACAGACCTCCCCTTGTTTTGTTTGGATGTCTCTTGAAATCTGACTGATATCTGGCAGGATCACTATCTAATTGTTGTCTCATCTCAACGAGCCGCGCGGCCTCTTCAATTAGGAACAAGCGGTGCTTCTCCAGGTCCTCGGCCCTTTTCTCCAGCGCCTCCGGTGTAATATCCGAAGCCGTTGGGATTGGAATTGTGAGAGCATCTCCGAAAATTTCACGTGCACCCTTGGTGACAACGTGTCCATCCACATAAGGATCGATCGGGGTGGGATTAATCGGATCTCCGTCCTGATTCTCCATCTCGATCTCTTCATCAACTTTTTCTTCGTTGGTTTCCTCGATGTTCGGCTCCACCGGAGTCGGATTCTTGTTCTTGTTGTTGTTGTTGTTGTTCTTCTTCTTCTTCTTCTTCTTCTTCTTTGACCGCCCTGTAGCCTTAACGTGTGTACCAGTGGCAAAGACGGCTTTTGGTCCAGTACCGGGGGATAAACTTCCGTCGATACTTTCTGTCATGGTTGTCTTGTAGACCTTGGAGGAATCTCCGGTGTCCATATCATCCTGCGAGGTGTAGCTTTCATCCATGCTATCATATGGACTAGGAGGAGTTTCCGGCTCACCTGGCGTTTGTCTGGAGACGTGCTCTTGCTCGTACTCCTCTATCTCTTTGTCGAATTCTCGAAGTTCCTGCGACGTGATTGACTCCGCTGGGGAGCCAGGTAAGTCGGTGTTTTCTTCGATTGCGTCTAGGACCGAGTCGCTACCGGCTCCAGCATCGACAAAGTCGGATCCAGTGGTTATGTGGTACACGAAACAATGCTTCTTCTTGTTCATGTTCTTGAGGTATTTGTACAACTTGGTTTCCGCTTCGACGTCAGCAAAACTGGATCCATAGCGGATGTACTCTTCGTCTGTGTATCCGATCTCGCTGGAGAGATCGGATCTGACTTCTTCTTCCACCTCTTCTTCCACTACGGGAGTGGGATGGGTGGGTTTGATTTTCTCCGGGACCTTGAACTCTTCCGCCTCTGCGGACAAAGTAGATCAGATGTTTCTTCCGCCATGGTCATCACCTCAAGGATGGGTTGGGCGGGATCAGAAAAACCGAGATAAATATCGATCTCGCCAATTGACATGATTGTGTAGTTCATCACGAGTTTGGAAGCCGGAATCCAAGTCTCATCGAGAAGGATGAGAGGGACATCACTGGCATAGACCATGCGACCCATGACGATTGTTTCGCTGTTGGGGAGATGGCCCCGGATAGGGTCAAGACAGGGGAAAGACGAAAGGAATCTTCCTTGTCGTGAGCCAAATTACTGATTGCGTCAGCCGAGTCATGTAAGAGTCGGCCGAGATAAGCAGGGCCATGACAAATGTAGAATGAGTAACGACTTATCCGGCCGCCATATGAATTAAGTCGGCCGAATGAGTCTGGATAACTTGAATGCAGGTGAAGGCCGAGCCGAGTTATGCGAGACAAGGCCAAATAACATGAAGCTTGCATGAGAAGGAGGTGCCTATAGTCAAACCCTAGTCACTGGCTAAGAGGAATCTAGACAGAGCCAAGCACAAAGGACAAGGAGCAGAGCAGCAGAAGGGCAGACGAACGTCACGGAGGTGACAGTGAGGAAGCCCGAGGCGCGCATGTGAGGTTTCTGGAACATTGCCGCAGATAGAAGGGCGACACGGAAAGGAGGCCGCCGAGTTACCATATTGGGACAAGCATATTCCAAGGATATGCTTGCCACGTCAGCCCTAGAAGGAACCAAGGCTCCCCTTTCTAAGGGGAGACGTGGGCTCCTGAGGGGAAATTGATTGACTCTACGCCGAAAGGCTCGTGTATTAGTGTTCTTCCTCTCTATGAGATAGCTCTAGGAACACTTGTATTCATTGAGAAGAGGAATAGACATTCATTTGTAGAACTGTTGAGTGTAGAAATCACTACATCTTCTCTCCCCAAATCCCACTAGCATCCATTGGCCCCATACTTTAGCCTACCCATGGCATCTGCCGTGCCACCACCACGACAGTTGGCGCCCACCGTGGGGCCAGCAGCGGTGCTAGCTGGAGTTAAGATCCGTACGGGAAACTTCATCCACACCGGCGAGCGGGTTGTCTCTGGCTTAGTCCAGAGATTAGATCTCTGGGACTATGTCAGTGATAACACGGGTAGCTTCAGGAGGAAAGTGCCTGCACGCAACGACGTCTTCATCAACCTGGGCACGCACAGGGTCTACGTCGGCGTCGACACGTCCTGCGTTTTTCCTCGCCGAGTCGTTGAAGCAGGAGAGCCTCCCCTCAGCGCTGCTAACGGTTCGCGTGGCGCACACCCCGTCAGTAGCGTCGAGGTGATGGTGACAGCCGCAGGAACGATAGCAGGGGCTGGCACCGGGCCAAGCAAGGACCCGGCGGCAGGAGGACAAATAGCCGCAAAGCAGACAGCTCCGCAGCCCACCGAGGTAGGTCCGCCAGCAACCAAGTCAGCCGAGGTGCGGGAGACGACCCCAAAGGCGGCAAGGGTAAGATAGCCGCCTCTGGAGAGACCAGAGAATATTCTCCAGGCAACTATAGATAATCTAACCACTCCTGTGGCACCTATACTTGATCCGGCTAATGCCCAGGCGGAGTTAGAAGAAATTAGGCAGAAAGTACTGATAGAGGCAAAAAAGGTGTCGGCCTTGCGGGAGTCCTTGAACAGGACCCTGCGAGAGTATGCTAAGGCAAACAAACTGGATGTGGACCCCGAGCGAGTAGATGAATTGAGATTGAGAGGAAAGAACCTCATGAATGATATCAACAAAGAGCATGAAGCTCGTGAAGGTGATTCAGTTGATCTAGGCTTTCCGAGGTATAATACCCTGGCAAAGAACCTAAGGGCGGCAAATGCCGCTGCTTTGGAGCTAGAAGGATTAAGCGGCGAAGCCTGGCAGAAACAACAAGAAAGAGTGAATGAGCTGGTCCAGATTGCGAACCAGCAGAATGAGGAAATGCTTAGGGTTGACCCGGCAAGAACGGGAGCTTTGCGTATGGTTCATTCGGCCGGAGCAGCACCCACACTATCTGCTGCAGCAGAATCCTCTCCCGGAAACAATGCGCGGAAAGATAGAGCGGTGACCTCAGGAAAAATAAAGAAGCAAATTGTTCCGTATGATCCGACAGTAGCCGGAAAGGTCAATGATAACAGTGGCAATGGCAGCCGAGGTAACAGTGGAAATAGAAACCCCGACCGTGCGAACAAAGGGCACCGGGACCTCGGAAGGGGAAATCATGAGAAAAATAACCCGGCAGAGGGAAGGAGAAACCCACCACCAGATCCTAAGCCGAGGTATGATCCTCGGAAGGAGTGAGAAGTGAGACCAGCTCACCATAATCAGGCAAATGAGAGGTACAATGATGGGTACTCGGTTATGGAGCATGCCGAACATGGTGGGAATAACCATTATGGAATACAAGAGAGGATCATATACAGAAACTTGCTGTCAAATGATGCAAGACTAAAAATAGACAAGTTATATCGGTCCGAGTTATTGGAGGAACAGGGTCCGGCCGATCCGGCATGTTTCGGACCTTGGATCATGGGCGAACCACCGGTGCCAAACTTTCAATTGGCAAGGGGCACGAAAACATACAATGGGAGCACAAAAACACAAGATTGGTTAATTTACTATGCCACTGCGGTGAAGATAGCTAGCGGAAACCTACGATGGGCGGTGAGATACGTCCCACAGATGCTGGAAGGACCAGTCAGAGTATGGCTAAACAATCTGCCAGCAGGCAGTATCAAATGTTGGTTAGATTTTGAAGAAATGTTTGTCAGCAACTTCACCAGTACCTATAAGAGACCAAACAGGCCACACCAGCTCGCTATGTGCAAGCAAAAGCCGAATGAAACAGATAGAGAATTCTTGACTCGGTGGTGTAACCTCAGAAACTCATGCGAAGGAGTCATAGAGTCTCAAGCGATAGCTTGGTTTGCTCAAGGCTGCCGATATGGAAGTGTATTATGGCAAAGGCTGCAAAGAGATATGCCGACCACGCTGGCATATACCATCAGGATAGCAGATTAGTATGCTTTAGGGGATCCAACACAACCAAAATTAATGTCGGCAGAGCATCGGGAACATCAAGATCAATATGCAAGAGAGGCGGCCGGATCATCGAGGCGCAACAAATTCTGATGTAGAAGAAGGGAGGAGAGGCCAGATTACAGATACACTTCCAATCAGGTGGCAGCGGTGGTACAAGATCAGCCGAGTCATGGAAACAGTCAGCGACATAAGAATGGTCCTCAGCAGTGGACGCTGAGGAATGAAGGGAAAAGACAGTGGACACCAGAACAGAAGAAGCAGTGGCAGGAAAGGCCGAAGTACACATTTGAATCCATGTTGGATCAACCGTGTAAGTTCCACACTCCAAACCCGGCCAAGACGGCTAATCATACAACTCGTCAATGTGCTTGGATGAAAAGTACAATAGGGAGCCCGGCAGGCATGCAAGTGCCTCCTCACCAAGCGCATCAGCAGCAACAGCCATAGCTAACCAGAGCAAATGCACAGCAGTTAATGTTACCACCACCTCCTCCGAGGTATGATAACTCGGACCGGAGGGATGCAGTGCATCAAGTGATAAATCAAAGTCAAGATGGGAGGGAAAACCCCGGAAACAAAGGACGTAATGATTACAGGGAGCATCATAAATCATATTGTGTGTTCACGACAAAACAACAAGACAGGCAGAGCGTACAACGCCGGCATATGAAAGTGAATGCTGTTATGCCAGCAGTACCAAGATACGTGCCTTGGTCCGATCAGGAAATAACCTGGAGCATAAAAGATCACCCGAAGATAATGCCGAATCCAGGGTCGTATGCACTGGTACTAGATCCGACATTTGTCGGACCCAGCATTAATGTGAAATTCTCAAAAGTGCTCATTGATAATGGGAGTAGTATCAACATTATGTACAAGGACACAATGCACAAACTTGGAATAACACAGAATATGTTACAATCCACAAGAACCACGTTCCATGGAATAGTGCCGGGTCTCTCATGTGAACCCATTGGGAAAGTCCGAGTAGATGTGTTATTCGGCACAAGGGAGAATTGCAGAGCGAATAATTTGGAGTTTGAAGTGGTGGACCTAGAAAGTTGCTATCATGCTTTACTCAGACGGCCAACACTGGCTAAATTCATGAGCAGCTACCACATTACTTATCTGAAAATGAAGTTACCCGGCCCACAGGGGGTGATAACAGTAGCCGGATATTACAGAAAATCAATGGAGTGTGCTTCGGCCGGATCAAACCTGGCCGAGTCATTGGTGATTGCAAGAGAAAAAAGGAGGATTCAGGAAGTAGCGGCTCTGGCTTAGTCGGCACAGATGAATATGCCGACATTAGCCAACCCCCATGGAAGTGTTTCTTTCCAGCCGACTAAAGAGACGAAAAAGATCCAGATAGATGAGCAGTTCCCAGAGCGCACCATCACGATTGGTGCCGGCCTAGATGCCAAATAGGAAGGCGAGCTCACCAACTTCCTCCATGAGAATCGGGATATCTTTGCATGGTCGACTCAAGACCTGCAAGGTGTGCCGAGGGAGTTGGCTGAGCACTCTTTACATGTAAGGCCAGGAGCAGGGCCGGTGAAGCAACCTCTCCGCCGCTTCGCCGAAGACAGGAGAAAAATAATAGGGGATGAGATAGCTCGGCTCCTTGCGGCCAGGTTCATCATGGAAGTGCTTCATCCAGATTGGCTATCAAATCCGGTGTTAGTAGAAAAGAAAAAGGATGACCCGAATGTAGCCGGCGTATGGCGAATGTGTATCGATTACACGAACCTAAACAAGGCGTGTCCCAAAGATCCTTTTCCTTTACCTAGGATAAATCAAGTCATTGATTCGACCGCTGGTTGTGAGCTGTTGTCATTTGAAGATGCGTATTCTGGTTTCCACCAGATACCATTAAATCCGGCCGATCAAATAAAGACTGCGTTTATTACCCCGTATGGGGCTTATTGCTATCGCACCATGTCATTCGGCCTATGTAATGCAGGAGCAACATACCAAAGATGCATGAAAAAGTGTCTACATGACCAGATAGGAAAAAATGTACAAGTATATGTAGACGATGTGGTTATAAAAACCAAAGAGAGCAAAACGCTCCTAGATGATATTCGGTAGACATTCGCAAATTTGAGAAGATTTCGAATGAAGCTTAACCCGGAAAATGTACCTTCGGTGTGCCGGCTGGAAAATTACTCTGTTTCCTCGTGTCCAGCCGAGGTATAGAGGCAAATCAAACTAAAATACGAGCAGTTGAAAGAATGGAACTGCCGAGGTGTCTGAACGATGTACAAAAGTTCACGGGATGCCTAGCTTCGCTGAGTAGATTCATATGTCGGCTAGGGGAAAAGGAATTACCTCTATATCAACTGATGAAAAAATCTGATAAGTTCATCTGGACACCACATGCTGATAATGCATTTCATGAGTTAAAAAAGATGTTGGTCACAGCATCGATCTTGGCTTCTCCATTGTCAAAAGAACCTATGTTACTTTATGTAGCCGCCACTAACAGAGTGGTAAGTGTGGTGCTGGTCATGGAGCGGAACGAAGGGGATAAGTCAATACAAAGGCCGGTATATTACCTAAGCGAGGTATTATCGGCCTCAAAGTAGAACTACCCGCACTACCAGAAGATGGCTTATGGAGTATACATGTCGGCGAAAAAACTCAAACATTACTTCGAAGAACATTCGATTAAAGTGATTTACAAGGCGCCCATAGCCGATATATTAAGCAACAAAGATGCAAGTGGCCGAATAGCAAAATGGGCAATCGAGTTATCACCTTATGCTCCGCAATTTGATAGGCGAGACACAATTAAATCTCAGGCAGTGGCCGACTTCTTTGTGGATTGGGCCGAGGTACAATATGAACCACCATTACCAGATCCAAATTATTGGACAATGCATTTTGACGGATCCAAGCTGAGAAATGGTTTGGGGGCAGGGATAGTATTAACTTTGCCAAAAAAAGATAAGCTGAAGTATGTGCTGCAGATACATTTTGCCGCGTCAAACAATGTAGCCGAGTATGAAGCACTTG
This sequence comes from Avena sativa, assembly GCA_916181665.1. Taxonomy (NCBI): domain Eukaryota; kingdom Viridiplantae; phylum Streptophyta; class Magnoliopsida; order Poales; family Poaceae; genus Avena; species Avena sativa. The sequence continues at coordinate 251,366,344 of OV702293.1, forward strand.
TCCATGGGTTAAAAATGGCAAAAGAGATTGGTATACGTCGGATCCTATGCTATGGGGATTCGGATCTGGTAGTACGACAAGTATCAGGCAATTGGGACGCACTAGATGCGAATATTGCCCTATATAGATTTCATGTGCAAAAAATTAGTGGTTATTTCGATGGATGCGAATTTCACCATGTACCTCGGGCGGAAAATGACGCTGCAGATACACTGTCAAAGCTCGGATCTACTAGGCAGTCAATTCCCCCGGGCATTGCCCTAGAGCACCTGAGAAAACCATCGATTACACCATCACCAGAATCCGAGTCAATTCATATCTCGGCAGAACTGATAGAAGGAATTGTGCCAATGGAAATCAACAAAGAATGCGACCTGGGTTTTCTAAAGGTAAACCCGGCCGTTGCACGAGCAAACACAGAAAGGTACGAAGCTGTTATGTCGGCGGAAAATATGGAAATCGACAGTGAAATTATCCCAGAGAAAATCACGCCGATATGGGCGCAACCCATATTCTCATTCCTTAAGGATGCAATCTTGCCGAGTAATGAGGTACTGGCTAGACATATAGTAAGAAGAGCAAAAGCTTACACAATCATAAAAAATGAGTTGCATAAGAGAAGCGTCACAAACATACTGCAAAGATGTGTTGATTCGGTAGAAGGGTAGGAAATACTCCTGGATATACATCAGGGAGAATGCGGGCATCACGCTTCATCTAGAGCCTTAGTGGCCAAAGCATTTAGGCATGGATTTTATTGGCCGACTACGTTGAAGGAGGCAAAGGAATTAGTGGAAAAATGTAATGGTTGCCAGAGGTACGCCAGCAAGATACATCTACCTTCGTCCGAATTAAAGACAATACCAATCACTTGGCCATTTTCTGTGTGGTGCTTGGATATGGTAGGTCCGTTCGAGCCGACTCGGGACGGAATGACTCACATTCTAGTCATGGTGGACAAATTCACAAAATAGATCGAAGTGAAACCAATAAGAAAATGTGATGGACCCACAGCGGTAAAATTCCTCAAAGATATTATCCTGAGATATGGATATCCACATAGTGTTATCACGGATAATGGCACGAACTTCGCTGAAGGAGCCTTTGCTAGGTTCTGCCAAGAGAAACACATAAGACTAGATATCGCCTCAGTGGCTCACCCGACATCGAATGGGCAAGTAGAAAGATCAAATGGACTGTTGTTGTCAGGAATAAAACCCCGGCTTATCAAACCACTACAAAGGTCGGCAGGATGCTGGATTGAGGAGCTTCCAGTAGTACTGTGGAGCCTCAGGACCACCCCAAACAGGTCAACAGGGTATACCCCATTCTTTCTAGTATATGGGGAGGAAGCTGTGCTCCCAACCGACATAATGCATGACTCGCCAAGAGTGATCCAATACACAACTACCGAGGTAAATGAAGTAGCTCGGCAAGACGATGTTGATCTGCTAGAAGAAGCAAGGGAATTGGCATTATCAAGATCAGCTATTTATCAGCAAGACCTTAGACGATATCACAGCAAGAAAGTCAATCCAAGAGTCTTTAAAGAAGGAGACCTGGTTCTTCGGCTAGTGCAACGCACAGCCGGCATGCACAAGCTCACACCCCCATGGGAAGGACCATTCATCGTGAGTAAAGCATTGCACAATGATGCATATTACCTAATCGACGCTCAGTCACCAGAAAAGAACAAGGCAAACAAAGCCGGGGACGAATCAAAAAGACCATGGAACATAGCCTTACTTTGCCCGTTCTACACTTAGAAGCCATATATTGCACGTCACGATGTGACACACCAAGTCAGAGTATCGAGCATGTATTAGACCTCGGCACCCCGAACAGCGACTCGGGGACTGCCTCATGTTGTATCTTATTTTGAATTTTATATTAAACCTCGGCACCCCGAGCAGTAACTCGAGGACTGCCTCGTGTCATCTCTTGTTTTAAGTTATGTATTAAACCTCGGCACCCCGAGCAGTGACTCGGGGACTGCCCCATGTTGTTTCTTATTTTTGAGTTGCGTATTCAAACCTCGGAGATATGAGCAGTAACTCGAGGACTTCCCCGTGATGCGCTCTGCATTGAATTATGCATTATGTTTTGACGACCCGAATAGTAACTCGAGGACTGCTTCATGATTTTAGATATTTTTTGAGCACATTTAAGAACTTAGTAACCCGAGTGATAACTCGGGGACTGACTTATATTACCCTCTATTTTTCGCCATAAAAGTTCTGTAGCTCAAGCACAGACTCGAGGACTCCCCCAAGTTGTTGATCATAACTTGCAAGATACGACATAAGCTTGTCTCAGTCATCAAATGAACAGCAAAGGGGAAACAAACAATGATTTCTAGAGATAATGATAACAAGAATAACAACCCCAGCAAGTCGAACTATGATAAGGGATACAACCTACTTATTTTACTTTACCAGAGGATACCTCGAGGAGAATAAATAAGCCAAGCTATGGGCCTCGAGCATTGTACTTCAAATAAAAGTTGAGAAAATAACAATTATACAACCGAGTTTAAATAAGGCAAAGATAGATGTCGAACGAAAGGTGGTCATATGGGGGAATACGATCCGGATTTACAAAGTTAAAGATTCGACAAAGGAAAGATATGATTAAAATAGGTTCACTTAGATAAATTGTTGGGGAGGTAACCCCGGATAGGGTAAGGACGGGGAAAGACGAAAGGATTATTCCCCGTCCAGTTTCCGAGTTATATCCTAAGCTGGCCGAGTCTTGTAAAGGTCGGCCGAGATAGGAAAAGGCAGAACCTCAGTAGTAATGGCAAGGCGTTACCCGGCCGAGATATGACGTAAGTCGGCCGGGTTGGCCCGAATGATCTTAATGCAGGTGAAGGACAGGCCGAGTTATGCGAGGAAGGGCCGAATGATACGAAGCTTGCAAGAGAAGGAGAAGCCCAAAGTCAAACCCTAGTTGCGGAATCTGAGCAGAGCCAAGAGCTAAAGACAAATGTGCAGAACGACAGAGGGGCAGAAGGAGGTCACGGAGGTGACGGTTCTGGAGCCCGAGGCACGCAGGAGGGCCCCTCTGGAATCTTACCGCAGTGAGAACGACGACAGGAAAAGACGGTCGCCGAACTACTATATTGGGACAAGCATATTCCTCGAATATGCTTGCCACGTCAGCCCTAGAAGAACCCAGGGCTCTCCTTTATAAGGGGAGACTTGGACCTTGATGAAGGGATCGACTCATTTCTTGGTACCGTTAGGCTGGTAAAGTTCTCTCTTTCTCCTTGTATACAACTCAAGGAGCACTTGTATCCCAAGGAAGGAGAAATACAGATCTTTGCGTTAGCTTTCTGTGTGTAGAATCAACTACATCTTCCCTCCCCAGATCCCACTAGCATCCATTGGCCCCAAACTTTAGCCTACCCATGGCATCTGCCGTGCCACCACCACGACAGTTGGTGCCCACCGTGGGGCCAGCAGCGGTGCTAGCTGGAGTTATGATCCGGACGGGAAACTTCATCAAGACTGGCGAGCGCGTTGTTTCTGGCTTGGTCCAGAGATTTGGTCTCTGTGACTATGTCAGCGACAATGCAGGGAGCTTCAGGGGGAAAACTCCCCCGCGTAATGGTGTCTTCATCAGCCTGGGCGGGCACAAGGTTTACGTCAGCGTCGACATCTCCGGCGTTTATCCTCACCAAGTTGTTGTTGCAGGAGATCCACCTCTTAATGCTGCAAGCCGTCCGCGGCCGGGGTGCAAACTGGAGTAGCAGTTGCCGGGTCAAGCAGAGAACCCGCCCCCGGTGTACAGGGTGCACCCAGGCAGACAACACCACTACCCACCGAGGTAATCCCGCCAGCGACCAACCCGACCGAAGTGCAGGACACCACCCCAAAGGCACCAAGAGTGAGAGGGCCACCTCTGGAAAGGCCAGAGAACATTCTTCAGGAGACCATAGAAAACTTGACTACACCTGTAGCGCCGATACTTGATCCGGCAAATGCTCAGGCAGAGTTAGAGGAAACCAGGCAAAAGGTGCTGGTAGAGGCCAAAAAGGTGTCGGCCTTGCGGGAATCCTTAAACAGGACCCTGCGAGAATATGCCAAAGCAAATAAGCTTGACGTCGCGCCCGAACGGGTGGACGAATTAAGATTGAGAGGGAAAAACCTCATGGATGACATCAACAAAGAGCATGATGCTCATAAAGCAGAATCAGTGGATTTGGGCTTGCCAAGGTACAGTACCCCGGCAAAAAACCTAAGAGCGGCAAATGCCGCAGCATTAGAGTTAGAGGGGTTGACCGGCGAAGCCCGGCAGAAACAGCAAGAAAGAGTGAACGAGCTGGTGCGCATCGCGAACCAGCAAAACGAAGAAATGCTCAGAGCAAACCCGACGAGACCGGGGGCCTCGCGAATGGTTCATTCGGCAGGAGCAGCACCTGCCTTGTCCGTGGCTGCCGCATCTTCACCCGGAGATAATGCTCGAAGAGACAAAGCAGTAACCTCGGGAAAGAGGAACAAGCAGATTGTCCCATATGATCCGGCAATGGACAGAAAGGCAAATGAGAACAGAGGCAATGCAAGCCGAGGTAACAGTGGGGAGAGGAACCACGGCCGTGTGGAGAAAGATGGCGGAAGCCGAGGCAACGGAGATCTCGGCAGAAGAGAACCCGCGAGAGGCAATCATGAGAACAATACCCCGGTCGAAGTAAGGAGAGAACTACCACTCAACCCGCAACCGAGGCATGAACCCCGGCAGGAAAGAGAAACGAGGCCAGCTCGCCACAATCAAATTAATGAGAGATACAATGATGGTTATTCCGAAATGGAATATGCGATCCATGGCGGAAACAACCATTATGGAATACAAGACAGAGTTCTGTACAGAGATTTGCCGTCAAATGATGCAAGAGTGAAGCTAGACCGGCTATACAGGTCCGAGTTATTGGAAGAACAGGGTCCACCAGGGCCGACATGCTTTGGACCACGTATCATGGGCGAGCCACCTGTGCCGAACTTTCAGCTAGCAAGGGGCACGAAAACATATAATGGGAGTACCAAACCACAAGACTGGTTGATTGACTATGCCACTGCCGTAAAAATAGCGGGTGGGAACTTACGATGGGCAGTACGGTATGTACCACAAATGCTGGAAGGACCAGCTAGGGTGTGGCTGAATAATCTACCAGCCGGCAGTATCAACTGTTGGCTGGATTTTGAGGAAATGTTTGTCAGCAACTTTACTAGCACATACAAGAGGCCAAACAGGCCACAACAGTTAGCCATGTGCAAGAAGAGGCCGAATGAAACAGATAGAGAGTTTTTAACTCGGTGGTGCAACCTGAGAAACTCATGTGAAGGAGTCATAGAATCGCAGGCAATAGCTTGGTTCGCACAAGGATGCCGTTATGGAAGCGTATTGTGGCAACGTCTGCAAAGAGATATGCCGACCACACTGGCAGAAACTATCAGAATAGCGGACTCCTATGCATTAGGAGACCCAACACAGCCAGAATTAATGTCGGCGGATCATCGCGAGCAGCAGGACCATTATGCAAGAGATTTGGCCGGGTCATCTAGGCGCGGTGATTTCAGAGGAAGAAGAAGAGAGGAAAAGCCGGATTATAGATATAATTCGGCCCAAGTGGCGGCAGTAGCGCAAGACCCGCCGAGTCACGGAGCAACTCAACGGCAGAAGAATGGTCCTCAACAGTGGACACCAAGAAATGAAGGAAAAAGCCAGTGGACCCCAGAACAAAAGAAACAGTGGCAGGAGAGGCCGAAGTACATGTTTGAATCCATGGTAGATCAGCCGTGCAAATTTCACACGTCAAACCCATCCAGGACAGCCAACCATACCACCCGCCAATGTGCATGGATGAAAAATGCAATGGGGAACCCCACAGGGGTTCAGGCACCCCATCAAGTACATCAGCAGCATCAGCCACAGTTGACTGGAGCAAATGCACAGCAACTGATGTTACCTCCCCCTCCCCTGAGATACGATAATTCGGATCGGAGAGACGCGGTGCATCAAGTGATGAACCAGGTCCAGGATGGAAGGATGAATCCGGCGAATACCAGACGCAATGAGTACAGAGAACATCATCAATCCTATTGCGTGTTCACAACGGAATAGCAAGACAAGCAAAGCGTGTAGCGCCGGCATATGGAGGTGAATGCAGTTATGCCGGCAGTACCAAGATATATGCCTTGGTCGGATCAGGAGATAACTTGGAGCATAAAGGATCATCCTAAGATAATGCCGAGTCCCGGATCATATGCACTCGTGTTGGATCCGACATTTGTTGGACCGAGCGTCAATGTGAAATTCACAAAAGTACTCATTGACAATGGAAGCAGTATCAACATCATGTACAAAGATACCATGCATAAACTTGGAATATCGCAGAACATGTTGCAATCCACGAAGACCACTTTCCATGGGATAGTGCCAGGGCTTTCATGTGAACCCGTTGGTAAGGTCCGAGTGGATGTGTTATTCGGCACAAGAGACAACTGCAGAGCAGAAAACTTAGAGTTTGAAGTGGTGGATCTAGAGAGTTGTTATCATGCTTTACTCGGACGACCAGCGTTGGCCAAATTCATGGGCAGCTGTCATGTAAGTTATCTGAAAATGAAGCTACCTGGACCACAAGGAATGATAACGGTTGCAGGGGATTACAAGAAGTCAATGGAGTGTGCTTCAGCCGGGTCAAATTTGGCCGAATCATTGGTTATAGCAAGATAAAAAAGAAGAATTCAGGAGGTAGCAGCCCTCGCTCAGTCGGCACAGCTGAACATGCCGGCACTAGCCAACCCGCATGGCAGTGTCTCTTTTCAGCCGACCAAAGAAACAAAGAAGTTTCAGATAGATGAGCAGTTCCCGGAGCGTACTGTTACTATTGGTGCAGGCCTGGACGCTAAATAGGAAAGCGAGCTCACCAACTTCCTCCGTGAGAATCGGGACATATTTGCATGGTCAACTCAGGATCTGCAAGGTGTTCCGAGGGAGTTGGCTGAGCACTCTTTGAATGTAAGGCCAGGAGCAAGGCCGGTGAAGCAACCTCTCCGCCGCTTCGCCGAAGACAGGAGAAAGATAATAGGGGATGAAATAGCTCGGCTCCTCACAGCCGGGTTCATCATGGAGGTGTTGTATCCGGATTGGTTGTCAATTCCGGTGCTAGTATAAAAGAAGAAAGATGGTCCCAATGTAGCCATTGTATGGCGAATGTGTATCGATTACACGAACCTGAACAAGGCATGTCCAAAAGATCCTTTTCCTTTACCTAGAATAGACCAAGTCATTGATTTGACCGCTGGGTGTGAGTTATTGTCATTTGTAGATGCGTATTCTGGTTTACACCAGATACCGTTAAATCCAGCCGATCAAATAAAGACCGCGTTTATTACCCCGTACGGGGCTTATTGCTATCGCACAATGCCATTCGGCTGGCGAAACGCAGGAGCAATATATCAGAGATGTATGCAAAAATGTCTACACGATCAGATAGGAAAAAATGTACAAGTATATGTAGACGACGTGGTCATCAAAACCAAGGAAAGCAAAACGTTACTGGAAGATATCCGGCAAACTTTCGCGAACCTGAGAAGGTTCCGAATGAAGCTTAATCCGGAAAAATGCACGTTTGGCATGCTGGCAGGAAAATTACTTGGTTTTCTTGTATCTAGCCGAGGTATAGAGGCCAACCCAACAAAGATAAAGGCAGTAGAAAGAATGGAACTGCCAATATGCTTAAATGATGTACAAAAATTCACGGGTTGTCTAGCCTCGCTCAACCGGTTTGTATGTCGGCTGGGAGAGAAGGCGCTACCATTATATCAGCTGATGAAGAAATCAGATAAATTCATTTGGACTCCACAAGCGGACAGTGCGTTTCATGAGTTGAAAAAGATGTTGGTCACAGCACCTATTTTGGCTTCTCCATTATCAAAAGAGCCTATGTTACTCTATATAGCGGCTACCAACAGAGTAGTAAGTGCTGTAGTCGTAATAGAACGACTTGAAGATGGTAAGTCCATACAGAGACCGGTGTATTATTTAAGTGAGGTGTTATCCACTTCAAAACAGAATTACCCACATTATCAGAAGATGGCTTATGGGGTGTATATGTCCGCAAAAAAGCCTAAACATTACTTCGAAGAGCATCCCATCAGAGTGATCTGTGAAGCGCCCATAGCCGACATATTGAGCAACAAAAATGCAAGTGGCCGAATAGCAAAATGGGCAATCGAGTTGTCACCATACGCTCCACAATTTGATAGGAGAGATGCAATCAAATCTCAAGCAGTCGCCGACTTCTTCGTAGATTGGGCCGAAGTACAATATGAGCCACCATTACCAGATCCAAATTATTGGACGATGCATTTCGATGGTTCCAAACTAAGAAATGGTTTGGGGGCAGGAATAGTGTTAACCTCGCCTAAAAGAGATCAGCTAAAATATGTGCTACAAATACATTTTGCCGCATCCAACAACGTAGCCGAATATGAAGCACTGGTCCATGGATTGAAAGTAGCAAAAGAGATTGGCATACGCCGAATCTTATGCTATGGGGACTCGGATCTAGTAGTATAGCAAGTCTCGGGTAATTGGGATGCGTTAGACGCTAATATGGCTCTATACAGATTTCATGTGCAAAAGATCAGTGGGTACTTTGAAGGATGTGAATTTCACCACGTACCTCGGGCAGAAAATGATGCCGTAGACACATTGTCAAAACTCGGATCAACCCGGCAGTCAATTCCCCCGGGCATTGCCCTGGAACACCTCAGAAAACCATCAATAATCCCGTCACCAGAATCCAAATCTATCTTTATTCCGGCAAATTCAGCAGAGGATAATGCGCCGATGGAAGTAGACCAACAATATGACTCGGAACCCCCCAAGAGGAGGACATCAGAAGTAAGCACAATTATGGAGAAGGCCGAGGTAGATATGTCGGCAGGAAACATGGAAATAGACAGTGAGACCACACCAGAAAAAATCACACCGCTATGGGCGCAACCCATATTCTCTTACCTTAAAGACGCGATGTTACCGAGCAATGAAGTATTAGCAAGACAAACTGTAAGGAGAGCGAAAGCCTATACGATCATAAACAATGAGCTATATAAAAGAAGCGTCACAAGCGTATTATAGAAATGTGTGAGTTCGGCAGAAGGCCAGGAGATCCTCCTGGATATACATCAAGGAGAGTGTGGACACCATGCCTCATCTCGTGCCTTGGTAGCCAAAGCATTCAGGCATGGATTTTACTGGCCAACGGCGTTGAAAGAAGCCAAAGAGTTGGTTGAAAAATGCAATGGTTGTCAGAGATATGCAACCAGGATACATATGCCATCGGCCGAGTTAAAAACAATACCCATCACTTGGCCATTTTCTGTGTGGGGCTTAGATATGGTGGGTCCATTTAAGCCGGCCCGAGGGGGAATGACCCACATATTGGTTATGGTGGACAAGTTCACAAAATGGATTGAAGTGAAACCAATAAAAAATGCGATGGGCCCACAACAGTGAAATTTCTCAAAGCTATTATTTTAAGATATGGGTATCCGCACAGTATTATTACGGATAATGGCACAAATTTTGCAGAAGGATCCTTCGCCAGATTTTGCAGAGAGAAACACATAAGACTAGATGTTGCCTCTGTGGCTCACCCAGCATCTAATGGGCAAGTGGAGAGGTCTAATGGACTAGTATTGTCAGGAATAAAACCACGACTTGTTGAACCACTGCAAAAGTCGGCAGGATGTTGGATTGAGGAACTCCCAGCCGTATTATGGAGCCTCAGGACTACTCCGAATAGATCAACAGGCTATACACCATTCTTTCTAGTATACGGGGCAGAGGCCGTGCTTCCAGCCGACATAATACATGACTCGCCAAGAGTTACTCAGTATACAACCTCAGAGGTAAACGAAATAGCTCGGCAAGATACTGTAGACCTGCTAGAAGAAGCCAGAGAACTGGCACTATCACGATCAGCTATTTATCAGCAGAACTTGCGATGATATCACAGCAAGAAGGTGAATCCAAGGGTATTCAAAGAAGGAGATTTAGTCCTCCGACTGGTGCAACGCATGGCCGGCATGCACAAGCTGTCACCTCCATGGGAGGGACCATTCATCGTGAGCAAAGCATTACATAACAATGCCTATTATCTAATCGACGCTCAATCCCCCGGAAGGGACAAGGCAGACAAAGCCGGCGAGGAAACAAAGAGGCCATGGAACGTAGCTTTACTTCGTCCATTTTATTCTTAGTGATCATTTGGTCACACATTGCAAAGTAGTATCTTGCGATCAAGCACCAACTATGTATTAAAAACTTCGGCATCTAGAGCAGTGACTTGGGGACTGCTATATGTTATTTCAATTTCATCTTATGTACTAAAACTCGGCATCTAGAGCAGTGACACGGGGACTGCTATATGTTATTTCAATTTCATCTTATGTACTAAACCTCGGCATCTAGAGCAGTGACTCGGGGACTGTTATATGTTATTTCAATTTCATCTTATGTACTAAACCTCGGCATCCAGAGCAGTGACTCGGGGACTGCTATATGTTATTTCAATTTCATCTTATGTACTAAACTTCGGCATCCAGAGCAGTGACTCGGGGACGGCTATATGTTATTGAAATTCCGTTTTATGTACTAAACCTCGGCACTCGAAGCAGCGACTAGAGGACTACCATATACCACCCCAGTGTTATGTTGAGCACCAAAACTTGACACCCTGAGCAGCGCCTCGGCGATGGTCTTATATTGTTCCTGAATTAGTTTACACACTAGACTTCAGCGGAACAGGCAGTCACTCGGGGACTGCCATATATTGTTCCAAAGTAGCAGTCAATCTTTGATACAAAAAAGGTATCACACTTCAGCACTCAGAATAAGAACAGATCAACCCCGTATGATGTTCGAAGCTCACACCCAGATTACTCAACTAAAACACGAGAAGACAAAGACAAAGATACATCCTAACAACAAAAAGTTGCAGGCTACCAAAGCAAGAATTCGGAGGGAAACCCACTTAAACAAAGTTATACTAACTGCAAACTTATATGTCGTAGCAATGTGCAGCAAAAGGAGATTCAGGTCATATAGGAAATAAACAAGTGTTCCACGGACATAGTACGCCCGGCATACCAGGGACAAGTAATAACCTAAAGATTTTCCGTTGGAGAGGCAATAGTTGTGTTAGGAGCCGGATGCTTCGAGATAGGCGGAACCTCGGCCGAGGTTGCCTCGCTTTCCACAGACCCAGGTACGACTTCGGCTGAAGCTGGAGGCTCCCGAGGGGCATCAGTTTGCGCAGTTGAATGCCCACTACCTTTGGAGGAGGATCGCGCGTCACTGTTGCCGTCCGAGCTCGAACTGGAGTCACCAGAGGAAGCCGAATCATCTGCACCTTCACCCTGTTCAGCCGAGTTATCGTCTGATGTATCCTCTACCACAACCTCATCGTCCGAGTTCGGTAGAAAGCTTGGACCCTCATTCCAGGTATGCACGTCGGCATACTCAACGAGCTGGAAGGCGCGAGCTTGCCGAAGAGCAACAAAGGTGGGGTCCTCAACCCAACGGGAACCTGTGCGCAAATTCCTCAGGATATCAAGAGAAATGTCTTCGTACCATGACATGATAACGGTGAGGGCCATATCAGCGCCAGCTCGCCCAGCTGATTCCCTCCAGAGACTTAGTTGTTTTTCAGAGGCCATTAATCTTTTCACCAGCAATTCGACCTCGCTGATATTAGGAGTCCTAGAGGTATTCGGCCAGAGAACATGGTAGGCTCGGATAGCTTCCTGCACCAAGTCCCTGCCCATAATTTTCATCGGACCAACAGCAGCGCCGACAGCGACAAGGAAATCTTCCATTGAGTACTCCGAATCAATGTCAACAGGGACACCTCGGCGCGCACGAGCTGCAAGAACCGCTTTCGAGATCACAGGCTTAGCTTCTGGGAAATGACCTGCGCAAAACACGAATGCGTCAGGAGACAGCAAAGACAGAGAAAAACATAATCCGGCTGTGATAAGAAACTTACAATGAATATAACTCAACATTTTATGGAGGTCTTTAGCCCAGATGATCTTGCTCTTCTCAAACGAAGTAATTTCCTCGCTCATTCCCTGAGTTTTCAGTTTGGCAGCCTCGAGGAGTTCTTTATTCTTCTGTAGCTCCAAAGCCAGCCGATTCTTCTCCTTGGAGAATTCCTGATCGACCTTTTCTAGTTCGGATTTCTGAGAGAGCTTAAGGGTCTCCACCTCGGCCCGCATGCGAGCTATTTCATCATCTTTTTCTTTTAGCTGCGCCGAATGAGTAGCGCTTTGTTCTAAAAAATGCAGCATCACGTCAGGCATAGGCGTGCAATCTTGGTGAGATGCTGCGAAGGTTTGCAACTCGGCTTTGCCACAGCCAAACAAAATAAAAAAGTTTAGCGCGTATTCTAAAGGGCGAAAAGGTGTAGGGTAAATGGAAAACTAACCTTCCAAGTTCTTGACTTTCTTCTCAAGACGAATGTTGAGATTATTGATGTTACCTGTTAACCCACAAAGTAAGCCGGCATCCCGCAGACAAAACAATGACAATACCAGAGATGACAAGGAAAATGATCGACTTACCTGCTTTTTTCACCATAGGAAGAACTTTTTCATATTTTTCTTTCAACTTCCTGTGCGAGAAAAGCAGTCTTTGAAATTCGGCAGTCCGCCGGTCATGTGCAACCTGAGCAATAGAACAAACGATGAGTGGATATTCAGAGCCAAGACAGATCCGAGTTAAGCGAAAACTTAACCCAGATCTATGTGGATGGATATTCAAAGACAAAACAGATCCGAGTTAAGCGAAAACTTAACCCAGATCTAGGTGGTTGGTGATTCAGAGCCAAGACAGATCCGAGTTAAGCGAAAACTTAACCCGGACCTAGGCGGCTGGATATTCAAAGACAAAACATATCCGAGTTAAGCGAAAACTTAACCCAGATCTAGGTGGCTGGATATTCAGAGCCAAGACAGATCCGAGTTAAGCGAAAACTTAACCCGGCTCTAGGTGGCTGGATATTCAGAGCCAAAACAGATCCGAGTTAAGGGAAAACTTAACCCAGATCTAGGTGGCTGGATATTCAGAGCCAAGACAGATCCGAGTTAAGCGAAAACTTAACCCGGCTCTAGGTGGCTGGATATTCAGAGCCAAAACAGATCCGAGTTAAGCGAAAACTTAACCCGGACCTAGGTGGCTGGATATTCAAAGACAAAACAGATCCGAGTTAAGCGAAAACTTAACCCAGATCTAGGTGGCTGGTGATTCAGAGCGAAGACAGATCCGAGTTAAGCGAAAACTTAACCCAGATCTAGGTGGCTGGATATTCAAAGTCAAAAATAGATTCGAGTCAAGCGAAAGCTTAACCCGGACCTATGTGGCTAGACATTCAAAGAACAGCTAGATAAAATTTAAGCAAAGTTTAAGATAGATCTACTCGGATATAGGCTCGAACCCTAAATTAAGTTGAGTTAAGTAGAGTACTATAAAAACTTCCAAGCGAATAACAAATTACTCGTTTGCAAGTTTCAGGGACTAATGTATATATAATAGCATATGGACAATCAGTCAAAACCCCGAGAAGCAGAAATTACCTCGTTCATCTTGTTACTATCCAGAATGATCTTGGCAGCTTCATCCAAACGGCTGCTGATGTCGGAAAGTTGAAACGGCTGATTGATTGATTTGCCCTCGAGCTGATCAGCAGCATTCCAGTTATGAGCATATTCCACCAACGAGCCGAGGTTGTTCCCACTGGCCGTCCGAGTAAGGACTTTACCCCGGACGCGTTGTGTAATTACCGAGGCAGCAGGGCTCGTATGAAGAGCGAGCTGGGTACCGGCGGCCGGAGTAGTAGAGGCTTTGGCGGGAGCAATCCCTTTACGCAGCACGGCGGCAATACTCGGCTGAGAAGAGCCGGCCAAACCTTTTTGGGAAGTGGAAGCCTTGGTGGCAACAGTTTTTCTTACTGTAGAGGAGGCACCAGCAGAAGCCGATACCTCGGCAATGGGAACAGTGCCTTTAGAAGCAGGAGGGATCACAGGCGCAGAGGACGCCGGGGTATTAACGACCACGGCTGGGGCTGGAGTTACAGTAGGAGCTACCGAGGTAGAAAGAGGCTCGGTGGATATGCTCGGATTCAACGAAGGGGCAATGGGTTCGGTAGAAATCTCGGAGACACGAGTATCAGGCGCATCGTGACGAGGGGGTAACAGATGTGGAGCTGGAGGAGACGTAGCATGAGCAGGACTAGGAATCCTAGTATCTTCAACGGGCGGAGGAGACGGCTGCCGAATCGGGCGGCTAGTCATGCTAGGACCGCCAGGCTTAACGGAAAGCGGAGCACTGCGAAAATAAGAAAGAAAAAAGGGTGTCAGGATGAAAAACAGAAACAGGGAAACAAGAAATACGAGCAAAACGAACTTACCCTGCGACCCCAGGCATGGTCTTGCGCCTGGGAGGATTCGGAGCAGACTTCTTCATTCGTTTCTTGGGGGCCGCTTCTGAAGCACTAGCAGGAGCCCCGCATTTCCCCGAGGTAACTGGGGCCGGGATGCAATAGGCTCGGCGTCGTGAACCTGACCGGCCGGATTAGCTGGGAAAGTAGAAGCCGGAAATGCATAAGAAATAGGCATTACGGCAACTACCTCAAGAGCTTGGACCTCGTCCGAATCACCTTCCTCCTCATGGACCGAAGTCTTGCCACGAGCGCGAGCCGTAGCGGGATCCGACTTAGGGACGAATTCTTCGGAGTCCGGCTCCCCAACGTCCGGGGTATTCCGGTCCGCAGTCCACGGAAGCGACAAAACCTCGGCGTCCTTGTCCTTTTGCTCTGCGAACCTCTGAGGCGAAAAAGAAGGAAGGTTAGGGAAAACAGCTATGAAAACAATAGAAAATCAAAGCATTAATGGTTAAACTTACTGCGGGAGGAGGATGCTCGCGGGTAAACGGTTTCAATCCCTAGGTCCAGTCTTCAGGCATCTCCGTCTTAAATATAGCTCGGACGCGCTTGAAGACGAGGTAGTTGTCCAGCTCGACGGTCGAGACTCGGTTGGGATCAAGTGGACCACTCATGTAGCAAAGTTTGTGCGTCCTTTTCTGGAATGGGCAAATTCGGCTACTGATGAAGGTAGCCATCAAGTCCTCGTCGCGTAACCCGGCCCGGATCAGCTCCTTGAGCCGAGTCTCGAAAAGCTCGGCCAAGACGTGACTCCTCCTCGGATTGTAAGTCCAATTCACCTTGGAAGGCGGACCAATGGAGAAGGCAGGGAGCCGAATCTTGTCTTCCGTCCCTCTGTTCTTGACGTAAAAGAAGGATTTGTGCCACTTCTTGCACGACTCTAACCCGGTGACACGAGGAAATACTGACTTCCTCCGAGGTGTAATGGACGCCGCCCCGCACCGAGTAAGCAGTTTCTCGGAAGGGTGCAGAGACTTGTCAGGGACTACATTAGAACGAATCTGGAAGAACTTCGACCAGACGTGCACGGACGGCCATAGGCCGAAGTATCCCTCCGAGGCGGAGATGAATGCAGAAAGAGAAGCGATGGCATTCGCAGGAAGATGATGCGGCTGAAGGCCGAAGTAGTCGAGAAACTCTCTTGCAAAATCGCTAAGAGGGAGACCAAAGCCGCGCGAGAAATGTGACATAAAAACTACATACTCGCCCTCCCTAACTTCCGGAGATAACTCGTTGCCGGGTAAACGACAAGAGACCTCGGCGGGAATCCTCCGGGTTCGGATGAGCCACTCGATCTCCCGCCGGGTAACTGAGGAGCCCTGCCACAAGCCCCGCTCGGGCCCAGAGCCAGCATCATCATCCTCTACCAGGGCACCGCTAAAGGAACTAGACATGGTTTCGCCGGAAAGATCGCCGGAGGAAGAACTCGCGGCAGAGGAAAACTTAGAGCTACGAGGCCCCGTCGCAATTCTACGCAAAAATGGCGGCGGAACGACGACAGAACCGCGGCGCAAGAACAAAGAGGAAACGAAGAGATCTAGAGGAAAGCCTAGGCGACAAGACCGAAAAGAACTCACCGGCAACAACGCCGGAACAAGTGAGCGGCGACGAGGCAGATGGAGCAGCGCGGCGGAGTCCTCCTCGTCGCAGAACCAGTTGAGCGTGCGGCGGCGGAACCACGAACGAGCGCAGAAGCGCGAGGAAGAAGGGTGCGGGCGAGCGAGAAGGGGAAAGAGAAACTCCCAGGCGCCGCGCCCCTCTTTATAACCTAGCCGCAAGCAAGGTAGTGGGATCGTGGGTGTGGCAGTTGGCAGCGCGGATTGTGTGCGCAACACGACCACGTGTCGCTGAGCGGAACCGCACCGAAGGCCACACGATTGACCAAGGAGCTCACGATCCCCAACGAGAACGGCGCACGAGGCATCGCAGCAACGGCACGACAGGCGCGACAGTAACTGTAGCTTGTCAGTAAACACTGTAGAGGAACAAAAAACTAGAGAAACAATGATGAGGATGACACGTGGGACGAGGCGTGCACTAGTAAATACGGTGTTACCACGAGCGGGCAGAAGATAACTCGGAAAGAATGCATAATGTGTATCAAGAAACTAATACGACCCGGCCGAGGGTATCGGCAGGACCATATCAGCTTCGGGGACTAATGTTGGGGAGGTAACCCCGGATAGGGTAAGGACGGGGAAAGACGAAAGGATTATTCCCCGTCCAGTTTCCGAGTTATATCCTAAGCTGGCCGAGTCTTGTAAAGGTCAGCCGAGATAGGAAAAGGCAGAACCTCAGTAGTAATGGCAAGGCGTTACCCGGCCGAGATATGACGTAAGTCGGCCGGGTTGTCCCGAATGATCTTAATGCAGGTGAAGGACAGGCCGAGTTACGCGAGGAAGGGCCGAATGATACGAAGCTTGCAAGAGAAGGAGAAGCCCAAAGTCAAACGCTAGTCGCGGAATCTGAGCAGAGCCAAGAGCTAAAGACAAATGTGCAGAACGATAGAGGGGCAGAAGGAGGTCACGGAGGTGACGGTTCTGGAGCCCGAGGCACGCAGGAGGGGCCCTCTGGAATCTTACCGCAATGAGAACGGCGACAGGAAAAGAGGGGCGCCGAACTACTATATTGGGACAAGCATATTCCTCGAATATGCTTGCCATGTCAGCCCTAGAAGAACCCAGGGCTCTCCTTTATAAGGGGAGACTTGGACCTTGATGAAGGGATCGACTCATTTCTTGGTACCGTTAGGCTGGTAAAGTTCTCTCTTTCTCCTTGTATACAGCTCAAGGAGCACTTGTAGCCCAAGGAAGGAGAAATACAGATCTTTGCGTTAGCTTTCTGTGTGTAGAATCAACTACATCTTCCCTCCCCAGATCCCACTAGCATCCATTGGCCCCAAACTTTAGCCTACCCATGGCATCTGCCGTGCCACCACCACGACATAAATTGACAACAATTACCGTTGCCAGTGCCTCAGAGGCACAAAGCAAAAGGATTCATAGTGTACCAAAAGGCAATCGATTGTTTCAAACACATCATACACCTGGCATACCGGGGATGCAAAATAAATAAGAGTTTTTGGGCCTAGACGTGGGCGGAGGCCAAATCACCCTTAGCAGGGGCAGTAGCATTGTTAGGAGCATCGGGTGCGGGCATCTTGGGCGTAGGAGGAGTGAATTCAGTTTCCTTCTGGAGGGTACCTTTAGGAACTGGGCGCTTAGAGGTTGCTGGCGCCTCAGCAGAAGTTACCTCGGCATCAGCAGGAGTCACAGTACCTTCTGAGGCAAAGCCTCGGTTGCTGAGGAGCATAAAATTGGACTCAAGAGGTTTCGGTTCCCTTGGAAGATGATCGTGTGTCATCACCCCCATCCAAGCTATCATTTGAATCATGGGTATTAGCCAAAGCATCCTCCGACTCACCAGATGGATCCTCAGCTTCGGCATCATCAGCCGAGTTGGAAAGAAAGCTCGGCCCCTCGATCCAATTATGCACGTCAGCATACTCGATTAGCTGGAAGGCACGGGCCTGACGGCGAGCAACGAACGCCGGGTCCTCGATCCAAGGAGATCCAGCGCGCAGATTTATCAAGGTGTCGAGAGAAATATCCTCGTACAAAGACAAAATGGCTGTAAGCACCATATCAGCACTAGCCCTTCCGGCGGATTCCCTCCAAAGGTTGAGTTGAGTATTAGATTCCATCAATCTCTCCACAAGAACTTCAACCTCATCAACATCCGGCAAATTCGGCCAAAGAACATGGTAGGCTCGAATAGCTGCTTGCACCTAATCCTTCCCCATAATTTGCATTGGACCGATAGCAGCGCCAACCGCAATCAGAAAGTCTTCAATAGAGTATTCCTAATCCGAGGTAACAGGAACACCTCAGCGAGCGCGAGCAGTAACCACTGCCTTGGAACTCACCGGTTTAGCTTCGGGGAAATGATCTACAAGTAAAGGCACCATATAAGATAAGACGAGCAAAAGAAAAGCGTAGGTCGGCAAAGAATAAAGACTTACGGTGAATATAATTCAGCATTTTATGAAGATCCTTGGACTAGTCGGCCCTATTCTTCTCAAAGCGAGTGATTTCCTCGCTCATCACCCGATTCTTCAGCTCGGCAGCATCAAGAAGTTCTTTGTCTTTCTTCAACTGCAGACTTAATCAATTCTTCTCTTCAGAGAACTCCTAATCAACCTTTTCCAACTAAAACTTTTGGGAAAGCTTGAGGGATTCAACCTCGGTGCATAACCGAATTATCTCATCATCCTTTTCTTTAAGTTGCGCCGAATGAGTGGCGGCTTGTTCTAAAAAATGCAGCATCGTATCAGGCATGGATATGCATGCTTGATGCGACGCTGCAAGTGTTTGTAACTCGGCTATACGAAAGCCAGAAGGTTATAAGAAACCCAGGATTAACCTCGAACGAAAGTCAACAAATCATAAGACAAAAAGGATAACTAACCTTCAAGAGCGGCAACTTTCTTGGTGAGGCGAGTATTCAGTTTATTGATATTAGCTGCGCGTCGGCAGAAAGTTTATTAGCACAAAAAACTGAAAATATTACGAAACGTAAGGAGCATAACACGGATTAGTCGAATTACCTATTTTCTTCACAACAGGAACAACCTTCTCATATTTTTCTTGCAGTTTTTTGTGTGCGAAGAGCAACCTTTGAAATTCGGCTGTCCGCCGATCATGGGCAACCTAAGTACCAAAGTGAGTTACAAAACTGGGTATTCCAAGCTAAAATAGATCCGAATCAAGTAAAACTTAACTTGGATCTAGGTGGCTGGATATTCAAAGCTAAAACAGATCCGAATCAAGTAAAACTTAACTCGGATCTAGGTGGATGGATATTCCAAGCTAAAAATAGATGCGAATCAAGTAAGACTTAACTCGGATCTAGGTGGCTGGATATTCAAAGCTAAAACATATCCAAATCAAGTAAGACCTAACTCGAATCTAGGTGGCTGGATATTCAAAGTTAAAATAGATCTGAATCAAGTAAGATTTAACTCGAATCCAGGGGGCTGTATATTCAAAATTAAAGCAGATCCGAATCAAATATAACTTAATTTGGATCTAGGTGGCTGGATATTCAGATCCAAAATAGATCCGGATCAGGCAAAACTTGATTCGGATATGAATGGACCACGGTCAATCCAAGTCATGCAGGAAATTGACTTAGCAAATAATGCATTTGAAGCCTGACAAAGCTTCCAAACGAACAACAAATTATTCGGTTGCAAGCTTCGGGGACTAGTGTATATATACTATCATTTGAATAACAGACAAAGTATCAACGGAAGCGCTTACCTCGTTCATCTTGTCACTATCAAGGACAATCTTAGCAGCCATATGCAAACGACTGCTGATGTCAGAAAGCTGAAATGGCTGGCTACTCGGATTGCCCTCAAGTTGATCGGTGGCGTTCCAATTATTGGCGTACTCCACCAAAGAGCCGAGGTTGTTCCTGCTCTCAGTACGGGTCAACACTTTACCTCGGGCCCGTTGTGTAAGTACCGCCGTTGCCGGACTCTTGTGAAGAGTAAGTTGAGTGTCTCCACCAGGGGCGACGCCAGGCGTAGCAGAGGAAGCTCCCTTGCGAAGTGCATCAGCTATGCTGGCTGAGAAGAGCTAGCTGGCCCCTTCTGAGATGCAGAAGGTTTAGTAACAACAACCTTCTTACTTCTAGTAGAGGCTTCGGCAGGGGCAGTAACCTCAGCACTAGGAATCAAACCCTTGGGGGCAGGAGGAACTATAGTTTCCAAGGGGGCCGAGGTGGTGATATCCTCGGCTGGAGTTGGAGTAGCAGCCGGGATTGTGGTGATCAAAGGATTATCGGGGGAAACCTCGGTGGTCATGACAGGGGCAACAGGCTCAACTGGGTGATCTGGTGTGGGAGTTATGTCGGCAATAACGGTGGGGGCAATAGGCACATCTAGTTGAGGCGATATATGGGTCGGCGCAGTAGGTGAATCAACACGAGAGGGATTGGGAACCCGAGTATCTTTTGGAGGAGGAGAAGGCAGCCGAGTAGTATGGGTCGTCATACTCGGACCGCTAGGCTTTACGGAGAGAGGAGCTCTGCGAAAGACAAAAAAGTTGAGTCAATAGACAGAAAGAGAGAAACAAGAAATATAAATGAAAAAAAACTCACCCAGTAACCCCAGGCATGGTTTTCCGCCTTGGGATATGCTGTGAAGATTTCTTCATTCATTTCTTGGGGGCAGCATCGGAGGGATTTGTCGAAGCGGTGCGCTTCTTCGAAGTAGCAGGAGCTTGAGAAGGAAGAGGCTCGGTGTCGTGCACCTGACCAGCTGGATTAGCTAGGAAAGAAGGAGCCGGAAATGCGTAAGAGATAGGCACCACGTCAACTACCTCAAGAATTTGGACATCGTCTGAGTCACCTTCATCCGCGTGGGCTGAGGTTTTGCCACGGGCACGAACCGGAGCAACATCCGACTTAGGGACAAACTCCTTCGAGTCAGGTTCCTCGTTGTCCGGAGTATTACGATCTGTAGTCCACGGAAGAGCCAAAACCTCGGCATCTTCTATCTTTTGCTCTGTAAACCTCTGCGAGAGAAAAACCAGAAGATTAGCAAAAGAACAATCACAAAGGCGACTCGGAAGCAAACACCAATGCGTAAACTTACCTGAGGAGGGGGATTCCCGCGAGTGAATGGCTTCAGTCCCCATCCCCATTCCTCCGGCATATCGGTCTTGAAGATAGCTCGGACATGCTTATAAATGTGATAATCGTCGAGCTCAACCATAGAAACTCAGTTGGGATCGAGAGACCACTCATGTAACAAAGCTTCTGAGACCGAAGCTGAAAGGGGCAGATTCGACTGCTGATGAACAAGGTCATCAGATCTTCACCGCGGAGCCCGGCGTGGATCAACTCCTTGAGCCGAATCTCAAATGCCTCGGCCAGAGCATGGCTCTTCCTAGGGTTGTAGTTCCAATTCTTCTTGGAAGGGGGGCCGATAAAAAAGCGGGGAGCCAAATCTTATCTTCCTTCCTAGTATTTTTGACATAGAAAAATGATCTATGCCATTTCTTACAAGACTCAAGGCCGGCGACACGCGGGAACTCAGAGTTTCTCCGAGGTGTAATGGACGCAGCCCCGCATTGGGTAAGAGATTTCTCAGAAGGATGAAGAGATTTGTCCGGCACAACATTAGATCGGATTTGGAAGAATTTGGACCAAACATGTACGGAGGGCCAAAGGCCGAAGTACCCCTCCGAAGCCGAGATAAAAGCTGACAAAGAGGCGATAGCATTGGCCGGCAGGTGATGCGGCTGGAGGCTGAAGTAATCGAGGACCCCCCTAGCAAAATCACTAAGGGGGAGGCCGAACCCACGAGCAAAGTGGGACATGAAGACTACATACTCGCCTTTGTTGAGTACGGGAGAGGATTCCTTGCCAGGCAAGCGACAACTTACCTCGGCAGTAATTCGACGCGTCCTAATCAACCACTCTATCTCACGATGAGTGATAGTGGAACCCTGCCAAGAACCCTGTTCTGGCCCAGACGCAAAGTCATCGTCCTCAACGAGGGCTCCGCTGGCAGAACTAGACATGGGCTCATCGGAGGAATCAACGGAGGAGAGACTAGCGGCGGGGAGAGGCCTAGAGGTGCAGGGCCCCGTCGTGATTCTAATGAGCGCGGCGGCGGAATGAAAAAGAACCGCCGCGAGGAATCTAGAAAGGCACAAGGGATGCCTAGGGCGGAAACCTAGCGGCGGGGCCATATGAAAACTCACCAGTGAAGGCGCCGGAGGAAGGGCACGATGGTGAAGTCGCCGGAGCAGGAGAACTGCAGCGTGACCGTCGAGGAGGTCGACAATGGCGCAGCCGCTAGCACAGGAATGGAGGCACCGACGCGAGGAAGAGGAAGAAGGGTAAACGAAGGGGGAAAGTAAATCATCTAGCCCTGCTCCCCTCTTTATAACCGCGCAGTATTAGCGGTAGTGGGATCGTGGCTGCGCCATGATAACCACGTAATCGTGCGCGTGGCAAAACCGTTCGCAACTAGTGGAGCCACACCAAAGACCACACAGCGCATGTCGTGGTATTGCCGACGAGTACGCCATGGAGGGGTCCTCATAGTGCGTGTTTAGAGACGTGGGGTAAGGCGGACGGTTGACGGGTACGAGGTAACACAGCTTAC
Organism: Avena sativa; assembly: GCA_916181665.1. NCBI lineage: Eukaryota > Viridiplantae > Streptophyta > Magnoliopsida > Poales > Poaceae > Avena > Avena sativa. The sequence goes on from OV702293.1 coordinate 251,389,035, forward strand.
CCAAGTTCAGATCCCACGACCATGGCAGAATCCTACTCCTGCAATAAATCACTATAAGGGAAATACGCCGAGTTACATGGATTGGTTTGTTGTGCGAGGTGTGTGCTAATCGCTACTTGATCGTCTGAGATTGTTCTGCCCTAAAGGCTCCCATAGGCCCGACTTATATAGTCGCCAGGTCCTAGGGTTACAGCGAAAAGTCCTAGCCGGACAGGTTACAGAGTCCTACACTGTCTATTACTAGTCTTGTGTGTCTTGTACTCCAAGGCTTCGGGTACGTCGGTAACTCCAACCGTAGCCTTCCTTTATCTAGCATGGGCCTCCCTTCTGGATCCATCTAAATGGGCCGCCCAGCAGGCCATAGGCCATGCTACCAACTGTGGGACATCCGGGTTAGCCGGATAAGAGACGTGCTATAAGGATACCCATATAGCATATCCCCAACAGTAGCCCCCGGAGAACTCCGAGATCTTGCGACGTCTTGCCTCTTCACGTGGAATGCTCCGTCTAGATGGATGTCAGCAAATCGTCAAGCAACATCTTGTAGTCCTCCCAAAGAACCCTGCAAGGCTTTCTCCGTCTTCAACTTGTAAGTCGGAAAAATGCTGAATCTTCCATCGTACTCTTCCGTAGTCGGATTGAATCCGTCCATGCCGGAATCTTCGATGTGACGGATCATCTGCCTATGCCAGCTAGGGCGACGTAGGCTTAGGTCAGCGACGCCTCATAACTTACACATGCAGAGAACGTAATCATATCCGATTTCCCCGCGCGAGCGATATGAACCGTTGGCGGCGACGGTTGGAGACGTGGCAAAATTTCCGCGCATGTTCGCGAACACGTCGTCTACGCGGAAACCGTCCGATCAAGCTGCACAAATCTTGACGCCGAGGATGATAAATAGTAACCGTGGGGAAATTTCCACTTTTTACCTCATTCTTCTCTCATCATCTTCTTCCTCCAGCCGCGCGTCTCCTCGATCTCTCCGCGAGAAACCTCAAAAAAACCCTAGCTCCCATCTGCACCAGTCGCACCCAATCTTCACTCCATGCCTAGCAGCAGCACCTACCCATCAATGGCAGCGTCGAGCGAAGCCGCGGCGAAGCCGGCGAGCTCCATCGTCGTGCCCCCAGAGGGTTTGGTCATCCCCGCATCGGCGGTGATCGAATCCACCGGCGGCGACCCAAATTTGGCGGCGCTAGAGCCACTGGAGGAGGAGCCAGACTCGCACAAGGGCGACTGGCGCTGCTCGGACATCACCGACCGTGACATCCAAGAGATGGTCGCCGAAGGCTACCTCCCCGAGACGGAGGGGCTCGCCTGGTGGGCGGCGTCGGCCGGCGAGGTGACACCTTCTCCCCAAGTCGGAGAAAAGGTGTACCTCAAAGCTCAGCTGGTACGCGGCGTTTCCCTGCCCATCTCCCACTTCTTCCTCTCCGTCTTAAACCACTATAAGGTCGAGCCCCATAACCTTTCCCCCAATAGTATCTTAGTGCTTAGCAACTTCACGACACTTTGCGAGGGATATCTAGGGATAAGACCTAGGTTAGACCTTTTTGTGTACTTCTTCACCGTTAAACGTGAAGCTAGACATAGTAGGGAGGAGCTTAGGAACTGCGGCACCATAAGCTTCAAGATTCGACCTGGCCGGCGGTTCCCCGACATCGTCGGCCACGAGTCCTGCAAGAATTGGCAACGAACATACTTTTATGACCCCGACATTCCCTTGGCGGGCCGAGAAGTAACGTATTCGGACTTCGTGGATGGAGCCGCCGCTGAAGTTTCCACGTGGAGATCCCAAGCCTCCCTTACCTCCGACCTTGATGCTTCTCGCGCTATAAGGCGGATTGAATGGTTTTTAGAGACGGGTTTGACCGGCTTGGACCTAGCCATGTGTTGGTTCATTAGGCGAATCCAACCTCTGCAGCACCGTGCGAAGTACATGCACGAGTATACCAGCGACAGAAGGGATAGTCTCCGCATCTCCGTGGACAACTTCTCGAGCGACTCCGTCAAGCTCCGCCTTAAGGACATCGTCAAGGTGAAGGATAAGAAGTGTGGCTTCACCATCACCTATGACATGTTCGTAGATGGCAAGTGCCCAAAGGTAGGTATTTATTTTCCATGTACGACATATGCTCCAGTTTTTCCGTCTTGCCAATACCATCTTATCTAACACGGTGATTTCTTACTTAATAGCTTAGCGATCTAGATGAGGGCAACCTGGCTGCCCAAATCTACAATCCAAAGATGAAGGAAGTCACGGTCGTGTCCGACGACGAGGTCCCGTTGGTGCGAAAGCGGAAGAGCTCCACCTCTGACGCTGCCGACGGAGGCAAGAAGAAGAAGACGAAGGGTGGAGCCTCCAAGAAGACTACCGCCACCCTGGAGGCGGAAAAGAGAAGAACCACCGGGATCTTTGCCAAAGCACCCCCCCTACTGTAAGCTTCTCATTCTCCGACGTTGTCTATTCATCTGTCTTGATCCTGTACTTATGCATTTTGCATGTCTCAGGAAGAAAGCCACGACCAGCCTTAAGAAGACCTCCAAAACATCGGGGCTTCTCGAAATATCAAAGATATGCTGCATCGCGACGCTTCCCCCGCCATAGCCCCTGCTGTCAAGCCCTCGTCTGCCTCGACAAGCTCACAAGCTAAGGAGGCACCAGGCCCTTTCGTCATGGAAGTGGATTCTGGTGCCTCTACCGAACTCGCTGTTGTCGGTGAGCAGGCGACGCAGGAGAGCATCACTCAACAAATGGCTGAATCTCCGGCTAAGGATGCCATCGGTGGCGGCAAGGCGGTGGTGGAAGCTGGTACTTCTGTCGAAGGCAGCGCCCTTGCTCCCCAGAAACCCTTTGAGTTTTCAAAGATAGTCTACCTGGCGCTTACACCGAGTAGCACAACTCTGGTTCCTGGAAGAGTACCGACATCTCCGATGTGCGGTCTTGAGGAGCTCCTCCGACAAGCAGACATCTTGCGAGGAAATAACATCTCCTTTGGCAAGCTGCTGACCGAGAGCGCTACCAACCTGATGAGGACATCCCTATACTTACACCTATCCCAGTTACTACTGATTATTTTCTAGCTGCTACTAACAAGGATAAGTCCAATGAGATTAGAATTGGACCAATTACAAGAGCTCGTGCTAAGCTAGTAGAACAACAGGTGAATTTGTTTCTTAATGAGACTGATGTTTTACTTAATGAGAATTTTGTAATGCCTAAGTCTCTATGTTATTGTATGATCAGGTACATTGGAAAAGAAGGCATAGCACAGAGCAAGGAGGTAAAGCACATGGAGCAAGGTGTGTTGATCAATGAAGCAAGCACGAGGGAGGAGAGGGAGGAAGCACAAGGAGCTACAAAGGAAGGGATCAACACCTGCAGAGTCTCTGCCGTGGCACCGAAGGTGGCTAAAATCCTGCCACGGTAGAGAGTCCTACCGCGGCACGTTTCAGGTCCAATATGCTGCCACGGTAGGAAACATGCCTGTGCGCCTAGAGAGCTGTCCCACTTGGGTCAGCATGTATCTTAGTTGTAGTCTTTTGCGTCTTGGACTCTTAGCCTAGCCGCCCCCTCTCTCTTATATAGATGTGGGTACCGTTTCTTTAGGGTTAGACCACGTTAAAACTATTTTGGAGTTGTTTCTTATCAAGAACCTCTAGAATTACCCTGTGATCGAGTTATACTACTGCAATTGAGTGTGATATGTTATCCCATTGGGAATTAGTAGATTGCAAACTACCGTTCGTGGTCGACGGCTGTGTGCGCAAGAGCGTGGTGTTGTGAATATCCCATAGGGTTCGAGAGCTGTTGCATTGGCATCATGGTTCGAGCAGGAGAGTTCATAGCTACAGGCTAGTTATCTATCATCCACCATCATCATCGACAAGTGCTTGCTGAGAAGATCGGGACACCCCATATCATCTTGGTATCAGATTTCCTCGTTTACTCGGTGAGCATCCACAAATCCATCCATAGATTAGTTTATTTTTGTCCTATACAGAAAAAGCCTCACAAAAATATTTGCCATAGACTAGATTACATTGCTTTCGAGTTTTAGTTGCTGGTCGTGTTCTTCCATTAGATCCAATCTAGAGTTCTTCTAATAGTTAGTTCTGTTTTTTTAGTTGCCTTCCCATCCTTTTCCGCCGCCATCACCTCAGATCCAATCCAAGCAAAGAGTCCTCTTAGATTAATTTTGCTAATTCGGGTTCTTCAAAAAAATTGAGTCCTGGTCTGCCACGGAAGAGCAAAGGCCTCTTTTTCTGCCACAGCAGGGCTGCCAGATTTCTGCCACGACACGGTTTTGCCCTATTTTTATGCCGCGACAACTTGACATATAAACTTTTGATCATTGTTTTCTTACAACCTTTAGCCACAACCAGTCATACATAGGTGTTAGGAACTTGCCCATTGAGACTAGTTTCCGCTCCTCCAGGCTGCTCATAGGTTGTGGTGCTGTGTTTGTGAATTGGCCGTGATCAAAGTGCCCTTCATAGTACAAAAAAATAGAGAAAAATAAAAAGCGAAAATAAAAAGGATTATATAAACAAAAAAAGCAAAGGAGAAGTGAATTGTGCAAGGGGCCTACTATTTCTTTGTGCATCGGTATATTGAGCAATCTTGTGCCTGTGACATTGAGCCTTGCTAGTGTCTCTCCAGCGTAGTGCAACACCTTTCATAGTTGCATTGCCACATTTATCTCCACGTGTGTGTTTCTTGGGTGTTGGACGATCAGCACTAGGACTTGTTTGTGGTGTAGTTAGGATTCCATACCTACAGCTCCACCATACATAACCTCGGTGCCCTGTGATTGTTCTCTATACCCTTGATATTCACTTCATCACATCAGTGCATCACTCTTGATCTCGTTTTGGTTAATAATCTCTATTCACTTTGGAATGGTAAGATCTACTTTCTTGTCAGTGTGAGTGAATTGAGTGTTCAACCAAACAGATTTTATTTATTGCACTAATCTACTAATCATGTCTACTAGTGCTTCTTATATTGTAGCACAGAAAAAGAAGGATGATGAGTGTGTCAATTGGCGGGAATATGAAGCATTGAGATCCCATTTGACACTCGTGTTTAACAACACAACATATGCCATTGACAAGAGTCTTCAGGACGTGCAAGTGACTTTGGAAGCAAACGTTCGGGACGTGGCTACTATCAAGACACAAGTGATAGACCTCAACACGAACGTGACAGCTTTGCAGCGGTCCGTAGAGGCCTTGACACTTGCTATTGAGCAACGGCAACAGCAACCCATGCATGAGGAGCTCGAGGATGAAGCTGATGGCAGTGTTGCTAGTGCTGTGCCACTCGGCAGGGGACGCCCTAATATTCCTTCACCTGCACCATTACATGGCTGTGGTTTTTCCCCTATAGGTCGAGCTCAGCGTGTACCGATACAGCCGGTTGATGATGGTTTGGGCAAGCCTAAATTCTCAATTCCCAAGTTTGATGGTTCCATTGATCCTGAAGATTATTCGACATGGGAGTTGAAGATAGAGAAGCTCTGGCGCTTGTATGAGTATACTGAAGAAAAGAAGGTCAAGCTTGCAGCGTCAGAATTTGATGGTTATGCTTTGTATTGGTGGGATGCTCTTGTTCAACATAGAAGGGATGACAATGACCTTCCGGTGATGACTTGGAGAGAGATGAAGTGTATCATGAAGGAACGTTTTGTACCCACCAATTACTTGCGTTCTGTTTTTGACAAGTTGACACAATTGAAGCAAGGGAACTTGACAGTTGATGAGTACTACATGGAGATGGATATGCTTATGCAACGTGCTAGAATCCGAGAATCACTTGAGATGACTATGCAGCGATTTCTCAACAATTTGAGGTTACCAATAAAAAGTATAGTACGTCATCACAAGTATGAGAACATGAACAAGCTGTTGCATCATGCTAGAGAGGTTGAGTCACAGCTCGCGGAGGAAGCTAAGGCACGTCATTTTCCAGCTACTAGCCGGTTCCCCAGGACCATGCCATCTCCTATGGCGCCTCTTGCAGCGACCAACTACCCTACTACATCAGCGGCCAAGCCTGTTCCCTCGCCCTATTTTGGTTCTAATGCTAATAAACCAGCTGCTCCTGTTGCTAGTTCGGGTTCGAATATGTCAACTGCACGTACTCGTGACGTGGAGTGACACACTTACGGAGGTCGAGGTCACTACCAGAGAGATTGTCCAAACCGCAAGGTGATGTTTGTCAATGATCAAGGAGAATATGAGAGTGGAGATGATGTTGATCTTGATGATCATGGTGTTGATTATGAAGAAGAAGGTCTGGATGCCTTTCCGGAGCATGCGCCTACTATAGTGGTATCTCCATGCATTCTTAGTGTGCAGCCCGTTGTTGACTCTCAGCGCTGCAATTTGTTTCAAACAAAAGCTCTCGTTGGCCCTAACAAAGCTTGCTAAGTAATTATTGATGGATGTAGCTGCAGGAATCTTGCAAGCAAAGAGTTATGTGCCAAGATGAATCTATTGTATTTACCTCATCCTAGGCCATACTACATACAATGGTTAAGTGACAGTGGTGAGATGAAGGTAAACCATATGGTGAGAGTGAATTTTGAAATAGGGTCATACAAAGATTCTATTGATTTTGATGTGGTTCCTATGACTGTTTGCCATTTGTTATTGGGTCGGCCTTGGTTCATGTGCAACACAATGGCTGTGCCAATACTTATCACTTAGAGTTTCAAGGCAAGAAGATTAACCTGCAACCAATGTCACCACAACAGATTGTCAATGAGTCTAGACAGAAAATAGAGGTGAATTTGCAAGATGCATCTGTTGGAGGCCGTGAGAGTGTTGCAGCTATACATGATGCCATCGAGCCTACATAGAGTGATATAAAGAAAAGAGAGAGAGTGCCTCACCTATTAATGCTAGCCACCAAGGAAGATATGAGAGAGTTTCGAGAGGATCCTAGTGCCATGCCACTTGTACTCATGTACAAAGGCGAGGTTTTAGTTTCTAACGACATGACCCCTATTTCTCTTGGTGTCTCTACTGTTTTGCAGGACTTTGGTGATGTGTTTCCAGAGGAGGTGCCCGCTGGACTTCCTCCCATGCACGGCATAGAGCATCAGATTGATCTTATTCCAGGCGCCACATTACCCAACTGTGCTCCTTACAGAACCAACCCCGAAGAAACTAAGGAGATACAGAAACAAGTACAAGCACTACTCTACAAAGGGTACATTCGTGTTTCTCTTAGTCCTTGTGTTGTTCCTGTTATTTTAGTTCCTAAGAAAGATGGTACATGGCGCATGTGTGTAGATTGTAGAGCTATTAATAACATCACTATTCGATATCGTCATCCTATTCCACACTTAGAAGATATGCTTGATGAATTGAGTGGTGCTGCTATTTTCTCTAAGTTTGATTTACGTAGTGGTTATCATCAAATTAGGATGAAAGAAGGGGATGAGTGGAAAACTGCTTTTAAAACTAAATTTGGCTTATATGAATGGCTACTCATGCCTTTTGGGCTTACTAATGCACCTAGTACATTCATGAGATTAATGAATCATGTTTTGAGAGAATTTATTGGTCGTTTTGTGGTTGTTTATTTTGATGATATTCTTATCTATAGCCACAACGAAACTGGACATTGTAATCATATCCGACAAGTTTTGCAAGTGTTGCGTGATTATCATTTGTATGCTAATCTTGAGAAGTGCACATTTGCAAAAGATAAGGTCATATTTTTGGGGTATGTTGTCTCTAAGCATGGGGTAGAAGTAGATCAATCTAAAATTGAATCAATTCAGAATTGGCCTATTCCCATGAATGTTAGTCAAGTGCGTAGTTTCCATGGATTAGCTGGATTCTATAGGCGCTTTGTGAAGGATTTTAGCGCTATTGCTGCACCATTGAATGATTTGACTAAGAAAGGTGTGCCATTTGTGTGGGGCGCAGCTCAAGACATTGCATTTGATACATTGAAACGTTTGCTTACTTCTGCACCATTACTTGCATTGCCTGATTCTTCAAAGAAATTTGAAGTTGAATGTGATGCTAGTGGTATAAGTATTGGTGGCGTTTTGATGCAAGAGGGTCGCCCTATAGCATATTTTTCTGAGAAACTTACTGGTGCTAGATTAAACTATCCTATATATGATAAAGAATTGTATGCACTTGTTAGAGTACTAGAAGTTTGGCAACATTATTTGTGGCCAAAAGAGTTTATCATACATTCTGATCATGAAGCTTTAAAGTATCTAAAAGCTCAATCAAACTTGCATATAAGATTAGCTAAATGGGTTGAGTTTATTGAATCTTTTCCATACATAATTCAATATAAGAAGGGACAAGAGAATGTCATTGCTGATGCTTTATCTAGGAAAAACATGCTCTTAACAAACCTTGATGTTAAAATTCCTGGATTAGAGAGTATTTGTGCACTTTATGCAACTGACAATGATTTTGCTGAACCATATCGTTTGTGTGCTCTTAGAAACGCATGGGATAAGTATCATATACATGATGGATATTTGTTTCGAGCTAACAAACTATGTATTCCAGAATCGTCGTTGCGTTTGTTCTTAGTGCAGGAATCACATGCTAGTGGTTTGATGGGTCATTTTGGGCGTGAGAAGACATTACTCATGCTTGCTGATCATTTTTATTGGCCCAAGATGAGGCGTGATGTGTACAGATTTGTGAGCTGATGCATTACATGCCACAAATCAAAATCCAAATTGAAGCCTCATGGTTTGTATACCCCTCTCTACACACCAACTGTACCATGGGAAGACATTAGTATGGATTTTGTGCTAGGTCTACCTAAAACCCAGCGAGGGCATGATTCTATATTTGTGGTAGTAGATAGATTCTCTAAGATGGCTCATTTTATTGCCTGCCACAAAAGCGACGATGCGTCGCATGTTGCTAACCTGTTTTTCACGGACATTGTGAGATTACATGGAGTACCAAGAACAATTGTTTTTGATCGGGATGTGAAGTTTATGAGCTACTTTTGGAAGACTTTATGGGGAAGTTGGGAACGAAGCTACTATTTAGTACTACTTGTTATCCCCAGACAAATGTTCAGACAGAGGTGGTGAATAGAACATTTTCACAACTATTAAGGACTCTCATAAAGAAGAATTTGAGGGAGTGGGAAGAATGTTTGCCACATGTTGAGTTTGCTTACAATAGGGCAGTGCATTCAACCACTTAGTTTTGTCCTTTTGAGGTGGTGTATGGTTTCAAGATTGACGCCACTAGATTTGTTTCCTCTACGATTACATGAGAGAGTTGATATGGAGGCATCGAGACGTGCAGAATATGTGAAGAAGATTCATGAGAAGACTCGAGAAGCTATCGAGAAGAAAGGCAAGAACATTGCTACTGCCAGAAATCAAGCAAGGAAGGAAGTGTTGTTCCAGCCTGGTGATATGGTTTGGGTACATCTGCGCAAGGATAGGTTCCCATTGCTGCGCCAATCCTAGTTGAAGCCGCGTGGTGCTGGTCCTTACAAAGTGTTAGCCAGGATTAATGATAATGCTTATTCGATTGATATACCTATTGCTGAATTTGGTGGCGCTAGCAACAGTTTCAATGTTGCTGATTTATCACCATATGATGGAGAAGACCTTGGAGCGTCGAGGTCGACGCCTTTTGAAGGGGGGGAGGTGATGAGGACATCCCTATACTTACACCTATCCCAGTTACTACTGATAATGTTATAGCTGCTACTAACAAGGATAAGTCCAATGAGATTAGAATTGGACCAATTACAAGAGCTCGTGCTAAGCTAGTAGAACAACAGGTGAATTTGTTTCTTAATGAGCCTGATGTTTTACTTAATGAGAATTTTATACTGCCGAAGTATCTATGTTATTGTATGATCAGGTACATTGGAAAAGAAGGCATAGCACAGAGCAAGGAGGTAAAGCACATGGAGCAAGGTGTGTTGATCAATGAAGCAAGCGCGAGGGAGGAGAGGGAGGAAGCACAAGGAGCTACAAAGGAAGGGATCAACACCTGCAGAGTCTCTGCCGTGGCACCGAAGGTGGCTGAAATCCTGCCATGACAGAGAGTCCTACCGCGGCACGTTTCAGGTCCAATATGCTGCCACGGTAGGAAACAGGCATGTGCGCCTAGAGAGTTGTCCCACTTGGGTCAGCATGTATCTTAGTTGTAGTCTTTTGCGTCTTGGACTCTTAGCCTAGCCGCCCCCTCTCTCTTATATAGATGGGGGTACCGTTTCTTTAGGGTTAGACCACGTTAAAACTATTTTGGATTTGTTTCTTATCAAGAACCTCTGGAATTACCCTGTGATCGAGTTATACTACTGCAATTGAGTGTGATATGTTGTCCCATTGGGAATTAGTAGATTGCAAACTACCGTTCGTGGTCGACGGCTGCGTGCGCAAGAGTGTGGTGTTGTGAATATCCCATAGGGTTCGAGAGCTGTTGCATTGGCATCAGGGTTCGAGCGGGAGAGTTCATAGCTACAGGCTAGTTATCTATCATCCACCATCATCATCGACAAGTGCTTGCTGAGAAGATCGGGACACCCCATATCATCTTGGTATCAGATTTCCTCGTTTACTCGGTGAGCATCCACAAATCCATCCATAGATTAGTTTATTTTTGTCCTATATAGAAAAAGCCTCACAAAAAGATTTGCCATAGACTAGATTACATTGCTTTCGAGTTTTAGTTGCTAGTCGTGTTCTTCCATTAGATCCAATCTAGAGTTCTTCTAATAGTTAGTTCTGTTTTTTTAGTTGCCTTCCCATCCTTTTCCGCCGCCATCACCTCAGATCCGATCCAAGCAAAGAGTCCTCTTAGATTAATTTTGCTAATTCGGGTTCTTCAAAAAAAATTGAGTCCTAGTCTGCCACGGAAGAGCAAAGGCCTCTTTTTCTGCCACAGCAGGGCTGCCAGATTTCTGCCACGACACGGTTTTGCCCTATTTTTCTGCCGCGACAACTTGACATATAAACTTTTGATCATTGTTTTCTTACAACCTTTAGCCACAACCAGTCATACATAGGTGTTAGGAACTTGCCCATTGAGACTAGTTTCCGCTCCTCCAGGCTGCTCATAGGTTGTGGTGCTGTGTTTGTGAATTGGCCGTGATCAAAGTGCCCTTCATAGTACAAAAAAATAGAGAAAAATAAAAAGCGAAAAGAAAAAGGATTATATAAACAAAAAAAAGCAAAGGAGAAGTGAATTGTGCAAGGGGCCTACTGTTTCTTTGTGCATCGGTATATTGAGCAATCTTGTGCCTATGACATTGAGCCTTGCTAGTGTCTCTCCAGCGTAGTGCAACACCTTTCATAGTTGCATTGCCACATTTATCTCCACGTGTGTGTTTCTTGGGTGTTGGACGATCAACACTAGGACTTGTTTGTGGTGTAGTTAGGATTCCATACCTACAGCTCCACCATACATAACCTCGGTGCCCTGTGATTGTTCTCTATACCCTTGATATTCACTTCATCACATCAGTGCATCACTCTTGATCTCGTTTTGGTTAATAATCTCTATTCACTTTGGAACGGTAAGATCTACTTTCTTGTCAGTGTGAGTGAATTGAGTGTTCCACCAAACATATTTTATTTATTGCCGCGGCACCGAAGGTGGCTAAAATCTTGCCACGGAAGAGAGTCCTACCGCGGCATGTTTCGGGTCCAATATGCTACCACGGTAGGAAACAGGCATGTGCGCCTAGAGAGCTGTCCCACTTGGGTCGGCATGTATCTTAGTTGTAGTCGTTTGCGTCTTGGACTCTTAGCCTAGCCGCCCCTCTCTCTTATATAGATGGGGGTACCGTTTCTTTAGGGTTAGACCATGTTAAAACTATTTTGGAGTTGTTTCTTATCAAGAACCTCTAGAATTACCCTGTGATCGAGTTATACTACTGCATTTGAGTGTGATCTGTTGTTCCATTGGGAATTAGTAGATTGCAAACTACCGTTCGTGGTCGACGGCTGCTTGCGCAAGAGCGTGGTGTTGTGAATATCCCATAGGGTTCGAGAGATGTTGCATTGGCATCAGGGTTCGAGCGGGAGAGTTCATAGCTACAGGCTAGTTATCTATCATCCACCATCATCATCGACAAGTGCTTGCTGAGAAGATCGGGCCACCCCATATCACAATCTCAAGATCATTGCACTTGTAAGTTTTACTTTGCCTTTTGCATTTCATATGAGTATCCCACTGTAGCCCCCGAGAATGTAGACGGAAAACCATAGGTTTTGCATCTATATGCTCTAAGAGTGACTAAGTTAGAAAAAACTCTCACTATAGCCCCCAAGCATTTAGATGGAATGAACTATTCCGACTAGATGCTTTAAGAGTAGAATACGCAGTGTTTATAATTTTCAATACTATAGCCCTCAAGCCTCTAGCTGTAACTGAATTAGTTCCGACTAGACGCTTAAAGAAAAGCTAAGCAGATATCCGATTTAAAAACTTTATATAGTAGCCCCCAAGCTTCTAATCGAGAACTGAATTAGTTTCGACTAGATGCTTAAATAAAAGCTAAGCATATTGCTAAGTTAAAAACTCTCGCTGTAGACCCCGAGCGTCTAGCTGGAAAATTTCCGACTAGATGCTCCAAGTAGACTAAACAACGGTTTAACTTTGTCCTTTTTCCATAGAACAAGAATGCTCGGAGGGGCATGGCCAATGACAAGTACCAGAAGATGCGTGCAGATCTTGAAGCTGAAAAGGGTAAAACTGCCTTCTTGAAGGAACAGATCATCAAAAACAAGAGTATGTTTTCTTTTTGCGCATTCCGTCTTGTTTTGAGGCCTACATTTTCCGAGTACTCACTATGTACTTTGTTTTCTCCGACTTTGCAGAACATGTCGCCAAGGCCAAGGACATTATCGAGCAGTCCAAGCACATCCAGCAGCTGGACTATAAGAGTCCCAACCTTTAATAAGGTAGAGATTCCTGTGTTTACAATGCTAGTCCCTGGATCAATAGCTAGCATCCACAGTTAAGATGTAATATCAAGAAACAAAGGTCATAATACAACTTTATAACCAGGAATAAAATAATTCATTATATCTTACATAGCTCATTTGGCTATCACATTACAATGCAGCAGAATATCTATATAGCATGGAGTCCTTCATCTTCAAAGTGCCACAGGCAATCATGTTGGTTGTAGACTTGTAATCCTATTCAACACACTTCACTAACATCAAACAAACCTGCAACATAATAAGTTGCAGCCACAAGGATCAATACATTTGAATTGTATTGGCAAGTTTCACTATTATGTAGAAGTAAGTGGATCCTATCATTACATGCATATTTGGCTAAGTAGGGTTTAGGCTCTTTTGCAGAAAGCAATATAGTTTTATCCTACCTTTTCAAAATAGTTTTGATCTTTTGTCAAATCTTTCTGAACTCCTTGGAAAACTCCAAGTGCTTCTAATCCCTTTTTGTCACCATCAAGTTTTACTTTGAGAAATTGGAATGTCGAGATCTTCCATAGCTTCAGGCCTTAGTTGCTCAGAGTTGTCCATAACCGGGGACACGGCTAAGTACTTAGAATTTGATCTTCTGCAGAAGTTGTACACTTTACCCACATGACACAATCTCGTCTTGATGCCACCAGTGGCCGCTGGATAAGTGCTCACCAAAATGGAGTACTGGCAGATCGAGAATGTGACAAAGTCTTTCCATAGGAGTCCTCCCAATACACAATGCTAGCTTGTCTACCAGGCACCAATGTAGGGATATATTTCCAATACACAATTCTAGTTAACCTGAAGATGCCAATGCAAGGGTCTTCCACTATGTAGTTGACTAAGCCAGAGCCCATTTAGCATGTGGCTATACACGGAAGCCACTGTACGAGAAACATGTTCAATCTCTAAGTCCCTGGGTGGTTTTCTTCTAGTGCACACACAAAAAGATAGCCATATAAACATGGTTCCCTTTGTTGCCACCTTGTCCAATCTTGAGTATCCTTTTCCACCCAGGTGGTTCATTGAGTACTTGTTTTATTACATAAAACATATATCCTTCCAACACTTCATATATACATATCATGTATCCCATCCCAAATATATAGCAGGACTAAGCATACTACAACTACAATGTTTTCACTAAGGAAGATATAAGGATACCCTAATAGGATTTAGCATAGCATAGACATATAGTAGTCTTATAATGCATGTTACAAAAATCCACCAAGTGTAATGAAAATAGTAGGACTTGGATGATAGTGTCACTTTCCTTTTTAGTAGGGAATGTTGGTTCACTTCTTGATCTTGCAAATTTCACACTCTTCTAACTTCACTACAATTAAATCAAGCAAACACATATTCAACTAGCATTCAAACCATTTCATCACGTAAAATAACAAAACATGGCCATGCATGCAAGCATGCAAAAGATGGTTTTATTTGGAGAAGTGGTTTCTACTAGGCTCTAAACATTTTAAAGCTCATATTAGTCATTTAAAAAAGTGGTAAAACCATTTGAAAGAGGTTTCACTCCATAAACTAATTTTATACTAAAGTGATATTTATGTTGTTGAAAATGCCTTTTGCAAGGTAATAATTTTATAGGGTTCATCAAATATTTTTTTTAAATCTCAAAACTTGGTGTTTAGGGTCAGAGAGTTTAACTCATGCCATTTTCCCAAGATTTTACTCAAAAAGCATTTTTAACACATAAACAATATTTTTATTTGACTAGAAAAGTTCTAATCCAAATATTTATTCCTTAACTTCACAAAATACATTTTTAGATCCATAAGTTGGTTCCTATGGTTAGTAGGTTCAAAACAAACCAATTAGCAAAGATTTATCCTTAAAAAATATTTATAGAACAATTTTTATATTCAAATTATGCCTACACAAGTTTCTGCAAATTCAACCAATTTTCCAGAAGCAAAACATTAAACAAAGTGCATGGTTTCAAAGTACTTGTTCTGCTGATTCCAATGATATAAAATTTGCAAAATTTGGACATGTAGATTTAAAGTTATGAATTTTGCAAATTTGCATATCTAATAGATCAAATTTCTATTTTAAATCCTGAGTCTGGCCACGTGGCTTAATTCTACTGGCTGAAAACGGTTCGTGCGGATCGATCAATACTAGACGCATGATCTCACTTAAAATGCACGGCACAGATGGACGCGTACCCCTTCATTTAAAATCTAATCTCAATCATTCGATCTAGATCCGACGGACCACAATAGCTCGACCATTGTTTGGCGGCGCTGGCGGCGGCTGACGGCGGTGCACGCTCGGACGGAGTCGTTGCCGAGGGACTGGGTCGTGCGAGGGAGCGAGAGTATGCTCACCATGCTCGCAGGAGTGCGGCGAAGCTCAAGGTGTGGTCGGTTCGTCGAGGGGCGTACAGGAACGGAGTGGATTGCTCGCCGGAGCTTGTAGCGGCGCCGGGTGCTTCTGGTTGTCGTCGGAGGCGGGGTTTGAGGGCATGCTAAGGAAAAGAGAGCATGCAATTATATGTATACGGTACTGGGGATCATGGGAGCATCAACGAGAGGGTTCGGGCGGTCTGTACTCACCGGGGGATCTCGCCGGAGTCAAGGCAGGAGGCGGCGCTCTCGGATCCTGGTCGTTGCCGAGCCTAGGGAACGCGAGCGGGTGAGTGGGACACACTGGCAGATGCGCACAGGAGAGGGGATTAAGCTGGTGGAGGCTAGAGGCAGTGGGGAGGTTGCGGTTCGCCGGAATTGGCCGGAGAAGTTCGTCGGAGCAGAAGTTTGCAACGGCCAATTGGGGCAGCCTGGTGGCCGAGGGGGATTAGTGTCTGGGGGGAAATGGAGAGAAGGGCGAGGCATTTAAAGGCGCGTGGTCGCTTGGAATATTTACTCGTGGTGTTATGCCAATTCAATGGCATCCATCGCCGGCAGAAACAGTAGGAGGAGTGGGCGAGGTCAGCGCGTGGGGAGGATGACAATGAGGTGGCAGTGGGTCCTGTTGACAACGAGACAGAGGGAGAGAGAGTGGGGTCCAAGCGTCGGTGACTGAGCGGGTTTGCCTCTGGGTGAAAATGGTTCACGAGAGGGGAGAGCTGGTGGGCTAGCTATTGGGCTAGGTTGGGCCTGCTGGCTGGGCTGCTTCGTTTCTTCTTTTTTTATAGAATGTTTTTCTTTTTCTGTTTTGAATTTCTGTTTTGATTTTTATTCAAACAATTCAAACTCCATTTGAATTCAAACCACCACCAAAATTTGTGTAAATTTTATTACTGTTTAATAAAATATTCTAAAGTCAAATTTAGAATAATATTTTTATTCCTTTTAGAGTATATTAATTATTTAAAGTAGGGCCTTGTTTTAAATCCAATTAAGATCAAATATATTTTCATCCCTTATTTAAATTTCAATTTTTACAAAACCTTTTCAGTAGGTTTGATTTATTTATTAGGGTGTCAAATAATTCACTTTGAATTATTTGGAATATTTTTAATATGATTTATTAACCATTTAAATTGGGTATTTGTCTATATTCCAATGAAATTAAATATGGTTTTAATTCCATAAATTTCACTTGGAATATTTCTTTGATCCCATTATTTCATTTGGATTTGGATTATACTTAATCTATTTATGGATTTGGCTAAGATTTAATTTGGCCTTTAAATATTCCTCATTTAATATTTCTTTCTTTACCTTATAAAATCCATATCTTTTTATTTATAAATCCAAACTTGGTGATTCCAATTTGTAAAATCTTATTTAATAATTGTCTATCCTTTTAAATGTCTTTAGGATTATTTGCTCTCCATTTGGTATGGATTTTCAGATAGGTGCTTCATTAGTTTTGGAAATTCAATTTCCTTATCTTATTAAATTCATAAGATTTTATCTATGGCTCCAAATTAAGTGAAACTAATTAATATGTTTTTATATTATTTCTATTTGTCATTCTTGATCATTTATAAATGTTTGTTGACAAAATTTTTATATGGATCAAATCTTTAGTCTTTGAGATAACTTGGAAATGTTTTTCTTCCATTCGAGTTTTAGGGTTTTGGTTTATTTTCCAAGTGTTTAAATTTCAAGATGCATTTATGAAGAATGCATTCCACTTGATTTGAATTTAGTTGGATTCAAACATTAACCAAAGTTTGTTCAAGATGGGATTTTAAGTTTCCATTTAGAAACAGAAGTTTCTTTTCACCCTAAATTTCAACAATTATTTATTTTGTTTATTTCTTTTTCACATTTCAAAATTTGGAAAATTTTGGGATGTGACAGGCTACCACCCTTAAAAGAAATCTCGTCCCGAGATTTGAGAAGGCTAGGGTTACAAGTTGGCTTGAAGACAACTAGGGTACTACCACCCTTAAAAGAAAGTCTCATAGGGTTACATTGATGGTTCACTTGACTATGGGTTCAATACTTGATATCCAGGCAAGGAATCCTTATTTGACTCTTCTGAGTTAACTAATTCCTGACATCCACTTCTTCTATTTCTTCAAAGTTCCCATCCATGTCAATGTGGTTCACATGTCCTTTCTGGGTCACATTGGAGTTATTTCCATTGGAGTTTCTAGCATCCTTTTTCTTTTTCTTCTCAGGACAGTCTGATGCATAGTGTCCAAGTTCCTTCAATTATAGCACTACAACTGGCTAATATCTTTCTTCCAGGATTTGTCATGTTGGTTCTGACCAAGTTCATCTCCATTTTCATTATTATCACTTCCATTGTTGGTGTGGTGGTACTGATGTGGTTCAGAATCCTCATTGTTCTTTTTGAATGAACGCTTCTTTTGTGATGATCCTGAGTGATACTTGAGTTTATGCTTCCTCTTTCTGTTCTCAACTTGATTCATATTGTTTTCCAAGATGGTGGATTTGTCACAGAGTGATTGATAAGTTGGGACATAGGCAACACACAGCTGCAGGTTCAACTCATCATTAAGTCCTTCAAGGAATTTCTCCTTTCTCTTAGCATCTGTGTCAACTTCATCCGGTGCATAGCGTGCCAGATTGTTGAATTCTTATATACGCTGTTTCAGATTTTGGAACTCCTTTTTCTTCAAGTTCATCACTCCAGGTGAGATGTGAGCTGTACGGAAACCATCCTCAAAAATAGCCCAAGCTACATCCTCAAGGGGAGTGGTGATCTAAAAGTTGCCCCACCATGTTGCTGCTGGTCCTTCAAGCAGAAATGCTGCAAACCTAACTTTTTCTTCGTCGGTGCAGCCAACAGTCGCTAAGTCCTTATTCACCGAACGTAACCAATCATTGGTTACCATTGGGTCAGTTGTCCCAGAGAACCTTGAAGGCCTTAGTTTCAGAAATCTGGTGAGCATGTCAAGTGCTGGAGGATTATTTTGATTGATTGTTGTTGTTGTTCTGATTCTGATGTTGCATAAATTGTGTCATCATCTGCGTCAGTTGAGCTTGAGCTGCCAATATCTGCTGCATCTCGGGGGTGATGTTGTTATTGTTGTTTTGGTTGGGGTTGGCACGTCAGGGAGGCATCTGTTGGTTTGATAGGGATAAGTAATGATGGATAGGTCTAAAGAAGTTCTAACACACCACCCAAAACAATCAAGTTCAATCAAACAATCAAGCATTCAACAAGCAACTATCCAATTAACAACTTATGAGCTTAACTCATGAGTTGAAGGAAACAACAAGTTTTCTTGAAACAATTAACTTAGTATAGTCATACCTCATAGGTCAATATGATCCATACACTAACATGATATCAATGTTTTTGGTAGGCAATCTAATGTCTCTTGGTTCTCACTTGTAGTCCTTAGTGATGTCTAAGTTGAAGTCCTTGGTGGAACTAAAGTTGAAGTCATTGGTCATGGTGAAGGCTTTGTCCATCGAGTTGAAAAGGAAGAGATGTAGAATCAAAAACCAAAAAGGTTGAGGAAAGAGTTTACAAGATTATTTGTAAATAAGTTTTTGGAACAAATACAACTCCTATTTTTCTAAGGGGTTTTGTCCAATCCTAGGGTTACAATCCTATAGGCAACACAGTGCTCTGATACCATCTGTAAGAGTCCCAACCTTTAATAAGGTAGAGATTCCTGTGTTTACAATACTAGTCCCTGGATCAATAGCTAGCATCCACAGTTAAGACGTAATATCAAGAAACAAAGGTCATAATGCAACTTTATAACCAGGAATAAAATAATTCATTACATCTTACATAGCTCATTTGGCTATCACATTACAATGCAGCAGAATATCTATATAGCATGGAGTCCTTCATCTTCAAAGTGCCACGGGCAATCATGTTGGTTGTAGACTTGTAATCCTATTCAACACACTTCACTAACATCAAACAAAACCGCAACATAATAAGTTGCAGCCACAAGGATCAATACATTTGAATTGTATTGGCAAGTTTCACTATTATGTAGAAGTAAGTGGATCCTATCATTACATGCATATTTGGCTAAGTAGGGTTTAGGATCTTTTGCAGAAAGCAATATAGTTTTATCCTATCTTTTCAAAATAGTTTTGATCTTTTGTCAAATCTTTCTGAACTCCTTGGAAAACTCCAAGTGCTTCTAATCCCTTGTTGTCACCATCAAGTTTTACTTTGAGAAATTGGAATGTCGAGATCTTCCATAGCTTCAGGCCTTAGTTGCTTAGAGTTGTCCATAACCGGGGACACGGCTAAGTACTTAGAATTTGATCTTCTGCAGAAGTTGTACACTTTACCCACATGACACAATATCGTCTTGATGCCACCAGTGGCCGCTGGATAAGTACTCACCAAAATGGAGTACTGGCAGATCGAGAATGTGACAAAGTCTTTCCATAGGAGTCCTCCCAATACACAATGCTAGCTTGTCTACCAGGCACCAATGTAGGGATATATTTCCAATACACAATTCTAGTTAACCTGAAGATGCCAATGCAAGGGTCTTCCACTATGTAGTTGACTAAGCCAGAGCCCATTTAGCATGTGGCTGTACACAAAAGTCATTGTACGAGAAACATGTTCAATCTCTAAGTCCCTGGGTGGTTTTCTTCTAGTGCACACACAAAAAGATAGCCATATAAACATGGTTCCCTTTGTTCCCACCTTGTCCAATCTTGAGTATCCTTTTCCACCCAGGTGGTTCATTGAGTACTTGTTTTATTATATAAAACATATATCCTTCCAACACTTCATATATGCATATCATGTATCCCATCCCAAATATATAGCAGGACTAAGCATACTACAACTACAATGTTTTCACTAAGGAAGATATAAGGATACCCTAATAGGATTTAGCATAACATAGACATATAGTAGTCTTATAATGCATGTTACAAAAATCCGCTAAGTGTAATGAAAATAGTAGGACTTGGATGATAGTGTCACTTGCCTTTTTAGTAGGGAATGTTGGTTCACTTCTTGATCTTGCAAATTTCACACTCTTCTAACTTCACTACAATTAAATCAAGCAAAGACATATTCAACTAGCATTCAAACCATTTCATCACGTAAAATAACAAAACATGGCCATGCATGCAAGAATGCAAAAGATGGTTTTATTTGGAGAAGTGGTTTCTACTAGGCTCTAAACATTTTAAAGCTCATATTAGTAATTTACAAAAGTGGTAAAACCATTTGCAAGAGGTTTCACTCCATAAACTAATTTTATACTAAAGTGATATTTTATGTTGTTGAAAATGCCTTTTGCAAGGTAATAATTTTATAGGGTTCATCAAATATTTTTTTAAATTTCAAAACTTGGTGTTTAGGGTCAGAGAGTTTAACTCATGCCATTTTCCCAAGATTTTACTCAAAAAGCATTTTTAACACATAAAAAATATTTTTATTTGACTAGAAAAATTCTAATCCAAATATTTATTCCTTAAATTCAAACATTACATTTTTAGATCCATAAGTTGGTTCCTATGGTTAGTAGGTTCAAAACAAACCAATTAGCAAAGATTTCTCCTTAAAAAATATTTCTAGAACAATTTTTATATTCAAATTATGCCTACACAAGTTTCTGCAAATTCAACCAATTTTACAGAAGCAAAACATAAAACAAAGTGCATGGTTTCAAAGTACTTGTTCTGCTGATTCCAATGATATAAAATTTGCAAAATTTGGACGTGTAGATTTAAAGTTATGAATTTTGCAAGTTTGCATATATAATAGATCAAATTTCTATTTTAAATCCTGAGTCTGGCCACGTGGCTTAATTCTACTGGCTAAAAACGGTTCGTGTGGATCGATCAATACTAGCCGCAAGATCTCACTTAAAACGCACGACACAGATGGACGCGTACCCCTTCGTTTAAAATCTAATCCCAATCCTTCGATCTAGATCCGACGGACCACAGCAGCTCGACCATGGTTTGGCGGCGCTTGCGGCGGCTGACGGCGGCGCATGCTCGGACGGAGTCGTTTCCGAGGGACTGGGTCGCGCGAGGGAGAGAGAGTATGCTCACCGTGCTCGCAGGAGTGCAGCGAAGCTCAAGGTGTGGTCGGTTCGTCGAGGGGCTTAGAGGAACGGAGTGGATTGCTCGCCGGAGCTTGCAGCGGCGTAGGGTGCTTCTGGTTGTCATCGGAAGCGGGGTTTGAGGGCGCGCTAAGGCAAATGGAGCATGCGGTTAGATGCGTACGGTACTGGGGATCATGGGAGCATCAGCGAGAGGGTTCGGGGCGGTCTGTACTCACCGGGGGGTCTCGCCGGAGTCAAGGCAGGAGGCGGCGCTCTCGGATCATGGTCGTTGCCGAGCCTAGGGAACGCGCGCGGGTGAGTGGTACACACTGGCCGATGCGCACAGGAGAGGGGAGTAAGCTCGTGGTGGCTAGAGGCAGTGGGGAGGTTGCGGTTCACCGGAATCGGCCGGAGAAGTTCGTCGGAGCAGAAGTTTGCAACAGCCAATTGGGGCAGCCTGGTGGCCGAGGGGGTAGTGTCTGGGGGGAATGGAGAGAAGGGCGAGGCGTTTAAAGGTGCGTGGTCGCTTGGAAGATTTACTCGTGGTGTTATGCCAATTCAATGGCATTCATCGCCGACAGAAACAGTAGGGGGAGTGGGCGAGGTCAGCGCGTGGGGAGGATGACGATGAGGTGGCAGTGGGTCCCATTGACAGCGAGAGAGAGGGAGAGAGAGTGGGGTCCAAGCGTCGGTGACTGAGCGGGTTTGCCTCTGGGTGAAAAACGGTTCGCGAGAGGGGAGAGCTGGTGGGCTAGCTGTTGGGCTGGGTTGGGCCTGCTGGCTGGGCTGCTTCGTTTTTTTTATATAGAATGTTTTTCTTTTTCTGTTTTGAATTTCTGTTTTGATTTTTATTCAAACAATTCAAACTCCATTTGAATTAAAACCACCACCGAACTTTGTGTAAATTTTAATACTGTTTAATAAAATATTCTAAAGTCAAATTTAGAATAATATTTTTATTCCTTTTAGAGTATATTAATTATTTAAAGTAGGCCCTTGTTTTAAATCCAATTAAGATTAAATATATTTTCATCCCTTATTTAAATTTCAATTTTTACAAAAAAATTCAGTAGGTTTTATTTATTTATTAGGGTGTCAAATAATTCACTTTGAATTATTTGGAATATTTTTAATATGATTTATTAACCATTTAAATTGGGTATTTGTCTTTATTCCAATGAAATTAAATATGGTTTTAATTCCATAAATTTCACTTGGAAGATTTCTTTGATCCCATTATTTCATTTGGATTTGGATTATACTTAATATATTTATGGATTTGGCTATGATTTAATTTGGCCTTTAAATATTCCTCATTTAATATTTCTTTCTTTACCTTATAAAATCCATATCTTTTTATTTATAAATCCAAACTTGGTGATTCCAATTTGTAAAATATTATTTAATAATTGTTT
This sequence comes from Avena sativa, assembly GCA_916181665.1. Lineage (NCBI taxonomy): Eukaryota > Viridiplantae > Streptophyta > Magnoliopsida > Poales > Poaceae > Avena > Avena sativa. Next base: position 251,411,852 of record OV702293.1, read on the forward strand.
ATCCTTTTAAATGTCTTTAGGATTACTTGCTCTCCATTTGGTATGGATTTCCAGATAGGTGCTTCATTAGTTTTGGAAATTCAATTTCCTTATCTTATTAAATTCATAAGATTTTATCTATGGCTCCAAATTAAGTGAAACCAAATCATATGGTTTTATATTATTTCTATTTGTCATTCTTGATCATTTATAAATGTTTGTTGACAAAAAATTTATATGGATCAAATCTTTAGTCTTTGAGATAACTTGGAAATGTTTTTCTTCCATTAGAGTTTTAGGGTTTTGGTTTATTTTCCAAGTGTTTAAATTTCAAGATGCATTTATGAAGAATGCATTCCACTTGATTTGAATTTAGTTGGATTCAAACATTAACCAAAGTTTGTTCAAGATGGGATTTTAAGTTCCCATTTACAAACAAAAGTTTCTTTTCACCCTAAATTTCAACAATTATTTATTTTGTTTATTTGTTTTTCACTTTTCAAAATTTGGTAAATTTTGGGATGTGACATGGACAGTGAGAACAGGATCCTTAAGGAGGAGAGGAAAGAAATACTGAAAATGCATGAGGATTCCATGAAGGCCCTGTAGGACTCCGCCTCCGCGGAAATCAATCGCTTGAAGGAGGAGCTTGCGATCTTAAAAGATCAGAAGCAAGCTGCTGATGAGCAAAACCAACGCCACAGCGAGGCGTTTAAGCTCCTCCAACAAGAGAAAGAATCCCTGGCGGACACCCTCTGGCAGGCTAAGGCCAGCATCTCCAGTAAGTTTCCTCCGCCTTGTAGTTCTGTAGTCTGGATACTTTGAATTTATTGAACTCATGTGCTCCTTGTCGGAATTTGCAGCTCCTATGGGTTTAACCCGCTCGCCTCCTTCGGACAAGGAATGCATGGTTCTTGCCGGAAACTTCATCAACACCGCCATCACCTAGGCCAAAGAGATTGCCAAGCCCCTCCAGATATACATCAAGGGCTCGGACTCCGTGACGAAGTACTCGGAAATTCTGCGTCGAGCCCCCGAGAGTGTCACAAGCTGGAAAGCTTCATGTGCATCGGTTGGCGCAAGGATGGCGCTGTCAATGGTGAAGGCACACTACGAAGGTGCCGACATCGACACAGTGACCTCTGGTATCCCCGACGTCAACGATGACGGCAAAGAGATTGATCATGAAGCCATCCTGTCGTCACTCGCGGGTTATGACACTAGAGTTGCCGAGTTGGTGGACATCGACGTCTTCGTGCCCATGAACACCATCGACAGCGTCAATCAAGATTCCTCCGAGTCTCACCACAGTGCCGACGTTGAGGGTGATTCTCCGGCTGGTGACGATGCTGCTTCCAAGTCTCCTGCGCCAAAGGAATGGAAAAACAACTTTGTAATATTTGTTTCACCTTTGGTGTATGCGCGGAAAAAACTTGGTGATGTAACTTATGGCGGAAAACAATGGTTGTTATGTACTGCTACTTAAGAACTAATTTCCAGCATGTATATATTTTTTAGCAAGTGCTGGCTTATCCATTACTTTGGTTCTTATGCTTGACTTTTCGTGAGTCGGAAGACTCGTTGTCGGAACCATGCGCTTAGGTGATGATGCCCAATGGCACCGTCAATAACCTGAGCACAAAATCGCCGACAATAAGTGCCAAAAGTCACTACTCTAGAATCCACATAAAAACGACAAAGAACATGTAGACCAGAAAACTTAAGCTAGCGCCCGTAGGCGGAATTTTCACAAGTGCAAACGCAAGACTTGTGCATAAAGGTTTTACATGATCCAAAAATGAACACTAAAGGAGGTAAAAGACTCAGAAATATGAGTGAACCAGAGAGCTCTATTTCATTGATCATATAAGAGATACACAATTAGATAAAAAATGCTAAGTGTAAAAAGGACGTAGCTGTGCTATGTTCCATGGCCGATCAAGCTCCGGGTAGTCATCATCCGGGTCACGTCGCTTATGCTTATGATCCTTGTTGGGTCTATCCTTTAATTCACGATTGTCAACAAGGTAGTAAGACCCATTGAGTAGCGCCTTGCTTATGATGAACGGTCCTTCCCATGGCGGGGATAATTTGTGTGACTTCTTTTGCTTAAGTCGGAGCACCAAATCCCCCTCTTTAAATGTGCGATGCCGAACGCGGCGACTATGGTAGCTGCGTAGCTTCTGCTGGTAGATGGCGGATCTTTGGCATGCCAAAACGCGCTCCTCCTCGAGAAGGTCCACATCTAGGCGTCTGGATTCTTCAGCGTCATCCTCATCGTAGGCGGCAACTCTTGGTGCATCGTGGACGATGTCGGAAGGCAGGATGGCTTCTGCTCCATATACCATGAAGTAAGGGGTGTAGCCGGTGGATTTGTTGGGTGTAGTTCGTAAACTCCACAACACAGATGGAAATTCTTCTGCCCAGGCTCCAGCTGCTCTATGTAGCGGTGCCTCAAGACGTGGCTTGATTCCCTGCAGAATTAATCCATTGGCTCGCTCAACCTGACCATTGGATTGTGGGTGTGCCATAGATGCAAGATCAAGTCGGATTCCTTTCTCCCAGCAATAAGCCTCCACTTCTCCGAGTGACAAGTTGCTTCCGTTGTCGGTGATAATGCTATGTGGGAGACCGAATCTCACCACTAGATCCCGGACAAACCTGAGCGCAGTTGCCCCATCAATCTTTCTAATGGGTTTAGCTTCTATCCATTTGGTGAATTTTTCAACTGCTACAAGCAGATGCCTAAACCCACAAGGTGCCGTCTGTAACGGTCCCACCTTGTCCAGCCCCCAGACTATAAACGGCCAAGTTATTGGTATTGTTGCAGTTCTTCAGTAGGAACATGTGGTTGTCGGGCATAATACTGGCATCCCATGCATGTCTCAACCAGCTTGTCGGCGTCCGCCTTCGCGGTCAGCCAGTAGAATCCTTGCCGGAAGGCTTTCGCGACCAACGATCGAGGAGCGGTGTGATCCCGCAATCTCCGAGATAGATTTTGTGCAGGATTTCCATACCTTCTAGCTGGGAAACACACTTTAGGTATACACCAGTAGTGATCCTTTTGTAGAGTTGCCCATTAATTATGGTATAACCCTTTCCTCGTCGTACTATTTGCCGTCTTTCGACTTCGTCGTCGGGCAAAGTTTCGTGTTCGAGATATTCCATGAACGGTTTTGTCCAAGCCGGAGAGACCTTAGTCACCATGTTGACAAAAGAGTCAGCTCTATCCGGGTTGTCGATGTCGGCTCCCTTCACAGATGGTGTACGCAGATGCTCTAGGAAAACTCCTGGTGGAATTCGCTTGCGCCCTAATCCAAGCTTAGACAGCAGATTAGCCGCCTTGTTTTGTTCCCTAGGTACATATTTGACTTTGTAGCCCAAGAAGCTCTTGGGTATCTCGTCCACTTCGTCTCGATATGCCGCCATCATAGGGTTCCGCGCATTCTAGGTGCCAGCCACCTGCTAGGCAACCAAGACGGAATCTCCACAACAAACTATGCGCTTGATGCCAATATCCTTGGCTACACACAATCCGTGAATGAGTGCTTCATAATCCGCCATGTTGTTTGTAGCCTCAAAGTGGATTTGCATAACGTAGTGTAGCTTGTCTCCTGTTGGTGACTGTAGCAATACACCAGCCCCCGAGTCGTTGAGCAGCTTTGCTGAATCGGAGGTTCTCCGTCTTTGAGCGCAAGATCCATCTAGGCTGTTGCGTCAGCTTCCGCATAGCTATTGACGGTGCTCACCATCTCCTCGAGGGTAAGGCGTCCTATTCCTGCAGTCGTCTTAAAGAATGTCGTAGAAGCGTGCCACGGTCCAGTCCTTCCACAAAGTGATACAAAGCATTATCCTTCCGCAAACGTATCCTGCCCGTAGGCGGCCCGTGCGGGCCTTGGTGTTTTCCGATCTTTGCCGGCAAACTCCGAAGAGATATCCGACATCTATCCTTCCGCAAGCGTATCCAGCCCGTAGGCGGTCCGTGCGGGTCTTGATGCTCCTCCGACTCCCAGGGAACTAGTGCCCGAGTCGGTTTCGCCGATGAAGAGGTGGATGTATCCGATAGGAACGATTGAACACCGCGTAGGGTTCGTCTTCGCCGGGATCCAAAACTCATCAGGAGGGACGATCGAAACGTTGTTGGAGAAGAGAACATGACCGATGGCTACAGTTTCGCTGATTCCCGCGAAGATCTTGGTCCTCGCCCGCTGAAGATCCTGAAGCACCTCTTGCCCCATGGTGGGCGCCAACTGTCGTGGTATTGCCGACGAGTACGCCATGGAGGGGTCCTCACAGTGCGTGTTTAGAGACGTGGGGTAAGGCGGACGGTTGACGGTACGAGGTAACACAGCTTACCCAGGTTCAGATCCCACGACGGTGGCGGAATCCTACTCCTGCTGTAAATCACTATAAGGGCAATGTCGGGGGGATAACCCCTGGTAGGGTCATGAGAGGGGAAACATAGCATAGCTGGGTTGGCTCCGAGTGAAAAATGAACTAGGCCGGGTAAGAACGGCCGGGTAAGATAAGCAAGAAAGCCGAGATATAAAATATCTCGGCCCGTATAGGACAAAGTTGTAACCCTTGCAGGTACCAACGAGCCGAGTCAACCGAGGAAGGGCCGAGTCAGGAAGGATGCGTGGCACCTTTCCGAGTAAGGTTCGGGAAGGACCATGGTAAAGCATGGTAAAAAGATAAGGGCGACGCCGGGTGACACAAAAGGAGCCAGGTGATGCCCAAAGCAAGCGCTGACATACAAAGTAACTGCGTGACGCCAAAAAGAACAAGAAGCAGCGTACCAGAAGACCGTTAGCTGTCAAGCTTTATGGACCGGGCCTATGGGCTTAGGGCAAGCCCATAACCCAGCCCATATTGTAGGGACCAAGACCCAAACAGTAAACCCTAGAACCCAAAGGGGTATTAGCTAGCTAGCACTGCCTATATAAGGGAGGGCATAGCAGTAGTAGAAGGAGGTTGGACGAAGTAGAGAACAGGTGATGTGTACTCAAGCCAATACAGCTCAAGGAGCACTTGTAATCTTTGGGGTATCAATCCAATTGTCAAGTGTGGAGAGTTCTTCTTGTTCTTCGTGCATGGCTCGACCGTACACTCCCTCCCCGGTGACCACAAGCACCCATTCGGCCCCCAACTTAAGCCTACCCATGGCATCTGCCATGCCACCACCACGACAGTTGGCGCCCACCGTGGGGCAGAAGCAGGTGCTTGATGGAGTCTTCACCCGGACGGGCAACATCATCGCCATGACCGGAGAGCGTGTCTACTCCGGCCTCATCCAAAGGTTTGGAGCGCTCAACTTCGTTAGCGACAACACAGGCTGCTTCGGGACCAGGCCGTTCCCTAGGGGCGGTCGCTTCGTCAAATTCGGAGAGCACCAGGTCTACATCACGGTGCGCGTGGAGCACGTATATCCTGAGCATGTCGTCCTGGCGCCGGATCCCCCAACAGCACCAGTAGCTAGGGGAACCTCTCCAACTCGTCTCCATGGAGGTAATGATGACTGCCCCAAACCCCGTAGCTCCCACAGTAGTTCCAGTGGTAAATGAAAACACATAAGGAGGAAATCATGAGGAAACGCCAAGGGCTGCAAGAACGGCAAAGGCGCTGCTGGAGAAACCAGAGAACATAGCTAGGAACAAAAGAGCTAAGGAGCTACAGGAAGCGATAGATAAGTTGGCAGAGCCAGTGGCACAAGCGACTGACCCGGCGCGTGTGCAAGCCGAGTTGGAAGAAACCAGGATAAAAGTCCTGGAAAAAGCAAAGCAGCTAGCACAGTTATAGAAGGATGTGGATATCACTATCCGAGAGCTTAACTCGGCAAATCGAGTCAAGGGCACAAAGACCCGGCTTGATGCAACGAGATTGAGAGGAAGGAACCTCAACGAAGATCTGGCAGATGCGACATCAAAGATAACACCAGAGAACAACAATGAGACAGCCATGCTCCCAACGTACAACACAGCGGCAGCTAATCTGCGAGCAGCAGAAGCAGCGATGGCAGAATTACCCCACTTGGAGGGGGAAGCAAAGAAAAGGCAGCAAGAACGGGTCAATGAGTTAGTAAAAGCAGCCAGCATGCTGAATGAGGCATATTACAGAGCAAATCCGGGTATAGCAGGGAGATTGCAACTGGTTTACTCGGCAACTCCTGTTCCGGCAAGATCGGCTAGGCACACGACACCCTCACCAGGAGCGGCACCCAGGCCGAGAAAAGAAAAAAGTGTGGATTCTGGAAGAAACAAGAAGATGGTTGCCTATGATCCGGCAGTAGTTCAAGGAAACCCGACGCATGCGCAAGGGGCAAAAAGAAATAATCCCTGAGAAAATGAAAACCAGGAAAAAATTGGACAGAGAAATGACAACAGAGGGCAAAATTTTGTGCCTCATACTCGGCACGCAACTCACTCGGCAGGAGGAGGAAATCCAGCTCCGAATAACGCACCAGCTCAGCCGGAAAGAAGACAACAGAGCGCAGGAAAAGCAGTTCAACAACCAGCTGACCCGAACGCGAATAAGTATAATGATGGTTACTCGACTATGGTAAATGACGGGTATGAGCTCCCAGATCATGCATATCAAGCAATGGGAGCAAGATACAAAGGTAGGAACCTTCAGCCGGATGATGCCAGGATGAATCTTGACCGCATAAAAATGGCAGAGATAATTGAATCACAAGGTCCGCAGGTCCACCATGTTTTGGCCCAAGGGTCATGAAGGAGCCATCGGTGCCGAATTTCCAGCTGGACAGAGGGACAAAAACATATGATGGAAGCACAAAGCCATATGATTGGCTCATATATTATGGAACCGCTGTGAAGATCGTGCAGGGAAACTTGAGATGGGTAGTATGTTACGTACCGCAGATGCTGAAAGGACCATCTCGGGTATGGTTGAACAATTTGCCACCCAGAAGCATCAACAGTTGGATTGATTTTCACGACGCCTTCGTGAGCAATTTCACAAGCACTTACAAGAGGTCGAATCGCCCACAGCAACTAGCAATGTGCAAGCAAAGACCGAATAAGATAGACAGGGAGTTCCTCACAAGGTGGTGTACGATGCGTAACTCTTGTGAAGGAGTAATCGAGTCACAAGCAGTCGCATGGTTTGCACAAGGATGTAGACATGGGAGTGTGCTGTGGGAAAGGTTACAAAGATATATGCCGGCAAGCCTAGCAGAGATGATAAGAATCGCCGACTCGTACGCGTTAGGAGATCCGACTCAGCCGCTGCTCATGTTAGCAGACGGGATGACTAAGACTCAGATCTATGACGTTGCCGGGTTGCAAAGGCGCCATGAGAGATCCGAATACATAAACAAGAGAAGAGATGAGAGGCCGGATTACAGGTATGGTTCGGCTCAGGTTGCAGCAGTGAGCCAGGATCATCCGGATGCTGGAAGCAGTCAGCGTCAAAGGAAAAAATGTTCAACAACAATGGGTGCCAAAGAATGACGGCAAAAGGCCATACGATCATAGGAAACAGTATCAAGACCGACAAAAATACACCTATGAGATGATGCTGGATCAGCCGTGTAAGTTTCACACGCCAAGTCCGAGTAAGCCGGCAAATCACTCAACAAGGCAATGCACTTAGTTTTAGAAAGGAGACAGAGTGGACTCGCCGAATAAGCAGCTTCCACTACCTCCCCCTCCACCACTTACAGGAGGAAATGCTCAAGCAGTAGGAGCAGATAACAAATATGAAAACAGGCAGCCGAGATATCAGAATCAGGAAAGAAGAGAAGTTGTGCACCAGGTGCACAATCCAAGAGGTGACGATGCTCATATCGGCCACGGAACCAGAAATGAGTACATAGAACATCACCAGAGCTATGTTGTCTTTGTCACAGAGCCAAATGACAAGAAGAGCCAGCAGCGACGAATGATGGAAGTGAATGCCACGATGCCGGCAATTCCCAAGTACATGCATTGGTCTGAGCAAGAGATAACTTGGTGTATAAAGGATCACCCCAAAATCATGCCAACCCCAGGAGGATACGCTCTAGTTCTGGATCCAACGTTCATGGGCCCAGATATCAACGTGAAATTTTCAAAGGTGTTAATCGATGATGGCAGTAGCATCAACATCATGTACAAGGATACTATGCTCAAGTTAGGCATTACCATGAACATGCTAGAGCCGACTAAGACCACTTTCCACGGGATTGTGCCAGGATTGTCCTATGAGCCAATTGGCAAGATCTGGGTCGACGTCTTATTCGGCAATAGAGAAAATTGTCGCACTGAAGCCATAGAGTTCGAGGTAGTAGATTTGGTCAGCTCATATCATGCCTTACTCGGCAGGCCGGCTATGGCAAAGTTCATGGCTACTCCTCACATTGCTTACTTGAAGATGAAGCTACCAGGCCCATGTGGGGTGATCACAGTTGAAGTAGATTACAAAAGATCTATTGCTTGTGCCTCAGCCGGATCTTCATTGGCCGAGTCACTCGTCATAGCACAAGAGAAAAGTCAGATGTTGGAGGTGGCAGCATTGGCCAAAGCAGCACAAATGTCCATGCCGACACTCACCAACCCGCATGGCAATGTGTCATTTCAAGCTACCAAAGAAACCAAGAAGGTGCAGGTGGATTAAACTTTCCCAGAGCGCATAGTAACCATTGGGGATGGCCTTACAGATAAATAGGAAAACGAGCTCACCAGCTTCCTCCGTGAGAATCGGGACATCTTTGCATGGTCCACTCAAGATCTGCAGGGAGTTCCGAGGGAGCTGGCTGAGAACTCTCTTCATGTAAGACCAGATGCAAGGCCGGTGAAGCAACCCCTCCGCCGCTTCGCCAAAGATAGGAGGAAAGTAATAGCGGCCGAGATTGCAAGACTTTTAGCTGCTGGATTCATCATGGAAGTGCTTCACCCGGACTGGTTGTCAAATCCAGTCCTGGTCGAGAAGAAGAAAGATGACCCGAACGTGGCAGTGGTATGGCGCATGTGTATTGATTACACGAACCTCAACAAGGCGTGTCCAAAAGATCCATTTCCTCTGCCTCGGATCGATCAAGTCATAGATTCTACTGCTGGGTGTGAGTTGTTGTCATTTGTGGATGCATATTCAGGATTCCATCAGATTCCACTGAATCCAAATGATCAAATAAAGACAGCTTGTATCACCCCGTACGGGGCTTATTTCTATCGCACCATGCCATTCGAATTGAGAAATGCAGGCGCAACATATCAAAAATGCATGCAAAAATGCTTGCAAGATCAATTGGACAAAAATGTTCAAGTATACGTCGATGACGTGGTAATAAAAACCAAACAAAGTCATACTCTAATTGAGGACTTGCGTCAAACATTCGCAAACTTGAGAGGATTCCGGATGAAACTTAACCCGGAAAAATGTACATTTGGTGTCCCGGCTGGAAAGTTACTCGGATTCCTTGTATCTAGCCGAGGAATTTAAGCTAACCCGACAAAGATCAGGGCCATCGAAAGAATGAAATTGCCAAAAACCCTCAATGATGTCCAGAAGTTCACTGGATGCCTGGCTTCATTGAGCAGGTTTGTTAGTCGGCTAGGCAAAAAAGCCCTACCACTATATCAGCTGATGAAGAAATCAGACAAATTCACATGGACACAGCAAGCTGATAGTGCTTTCCATGAATTAAAGAAAATGTTCGCAACAACACCAATATTAGCGTCACCACTATCCAAGGAGCCAATGCTGCTCTATGTCGCCGCAACCAACAGAGTTGTAAGTGCAGTAGTAGTGGTTGAACGTGAAGAAGGGGGCAAATCAGTCCAAAGACCAGTATATTACTTGAGCGAAGTGCTCTCTGTCTCGAAACAGAATTACCCGCATTATCAAAAGATGACATATGGGGTATATATGGCAGCAAAAAAGCTGAAACATTATTTTCAAGAACACCCAATCCGGGTAATATGCAAAGCACCCATCTCGGATATATTGGCCAGCAAAGATGCCAGCGGACGAGTAGCCAAATGGGCCATTGAACTAGCACCATACACTCTACAATATGATAGGCGGGATGCAATAAAATCTCAAGCCATTGCAGATTTCTTTGTAGAATGGATGGAGATGCAGTATGAGCCACCGCTGCCAGATCCAAATTACTGGAAAATGCATTTTGACGGGTCCAAGACGAGAATGGGTCTGGGCGCCGGGATAGTGCTCACATCTCCAAAGAGGGATCAACTGAGGTATGTCTTGCAGATTCATTTTGCTGCTTCTAACAACGTTGCCGAGTATGAAGCACTCGTCCATGGCATTAAAGTAGCCAAGGAAATTGGTATCAAAAGGATCATGTGTTTTGGTGATTCAGCAAGTGTATGGACATTGGGACGCACTGGATGCAAACATGGCATTATATCGCTTCCACGTGCAGCAAATTTCAGGATATTTTGACGGTTGTGAATTTCATCACATTTCTAGAGCAGAAAATGAGGCAGCAGATGTGTTATCCAAGCTAGGATCGTCTAGACAAGCAATACCACCAGGGGTAGCATTGGAACATCTCAGGAAGCCATCGATCAAGCTATCACCAGAGTCTGAATCAATCAGGGGCATCCCGACGAGTCAGGAATCAGAGGCAGTGCCAATGGATATCGACTTAGGGGTAGGTTCGAGTCACTCGGGGACTGATCCGTTCACCTCAGGGGTAGCCGAATCACACTCGGGAACTCCTCAAGTTATGTCGGCAGAGCATATCTCGGCGGAACCAATGGACATTGATGTTGAAGCAGACCCGGAACCACTAATACCAACGTGGGCACAACCAATATTCAGTTATTTGAAGGATGGAACCTTGCCGAGTGACGAAATGTTGGCAAGGAAAACAACACGAAGGGCAAAAGCATACACCATAATCAATAAGGAACTATACAAACGAAGCGTGAAAAGTGTACTGCAGCATTGTATCAGTTCAAAGAAAGGCCAGGAGATTTTATTGGATATCCATCAAGGAGAGTGCAGGCACCATGCATCATCAAGAGCATTGGTAGCCAAGGCATTCCGACATGGATTCTACTGGCCAAGCGCATTGGCACAAGCACAAGAGTTAGTCAGAAAATGCAGTGGTTGTCAACACTATGCGTCCAAGTCACATTTGCCAGCGTCAGAATTGAAGACTATACCAATCACGTGGCCTTTTGTAGTGTGGTGCCTGGATATGGTAGGACCATTCAAACCAGCAAGGGGAGGCATGACTCATATCTTGGTCATGATCGATAAGTTCACCAAGTGGATAGAAGTGAAGCCAATCAAGAAATTGGACAGAAAAACAGCTGTCACATTCCTAAGGGATATAATCCTCAGATATGGCTACCCGCACAGTGTGATCACTGACAATGGCACAAACTTTGCCGAAGGGGCTTTTGCTCGCTTCTGTGGGAAACACCGAATAAGACTCGACGTAGCGTCAGTCGCCCATCCAGAATCAAATGGACAAGTTGAACGGGCTAATGGCTTAGTTCTATCCGGGATAAAACCCCGCTTAATTGAACCACTCCAGAGATCACCTGGTTGTTGGATAGAGGAACTACCCTTAGTACTGTGGAGCTTAAGAACGACTCTGAATCGATCAACTAGTTATACGCCATTTTTCCTTGTATATGGGGCTGAAGCAGTTTTGCCTGCCGACATAGAATATGACTCGCCAAGGATAAGGCAATACTCGGAAGCCGAGGTGAAAGAGGCCCGAGAAGATGGAGTAGATTTACTCGAAGAAGCAAGGGAACTGGCATTTTCCAGATCTGCTATATATCAACAAAACCTCCGACGCTACCATAGCTGGAAAGTGCAACCTCGTGTTTTCCGAGAAGGAGATATGGTGCTAAGGCTGGTGCAGCGCACAGCCGGAATGCATACATTATAGCCTCCTTGGGAAGGTCCATTCATTGTAAGCAAAGCATTGCACAATGATTCCTATTATCTCATAGACGCTCGTGAAGCGCAAAAGAACAAGGTGGACAGGTCAGGAGATGAAACCAAAAGGCCATGGAATGTGGCACTGCTTCGTCCCTTCTACACTTAGGAGAAGCAGTGCATGTATCACTCGAACTTTCATATGTCGGATGTGTTTGCCGGCTATGTGCTAATAATAAAATGGTATGATTCGAAAAACTGACTCGGGGACTACCCCTTAGGCTTTCCATTTCAATTATTTTACGACGGCTGGCGTGATACCCGGAATTTATTTCGGAACAAGTAGTGTTTACTCAGAATAAATCAACTCTTCGACTATGCTGTTGTCCGAAAACACGGCTTCATGGCAAGCAAGAGAAAAAGATCTAATACGGGTAAACACGAACGCCAGATAAGTACAAGGGAGAAACGTGCGTCGGCTTTAGTTTGTGCCTAACTCTCTACAGGTTGTGTTATACTATGTGTCGAGTAGTCTCGGCCAAGTTATCCAAGTTTCATATCCGCTAACTAAATCCTTCGTACTTTGAGATCCTAATGTCGAACGCCGAAAAATGGTAGACAAGGGTCAAAGGCAAGGAAAGGTGACACGGCAAAATGAAACTCGGGGACTTGCCCTTGAATGATTCACACTAAGAGCATAACGCAAACATATAAAGCCTATCAAAAGGCACATAATCAAACTTTGAGTGCAATGTATGTTGCATCTATACCCGGCATACCAGATATCTAATAAAAGTTCAAGTATTTGTTGGCCTAAGAAGCAGGAGAACTCGGAGGAGCATTCTCAGAAGCAGGAGTTCTTGGAGCGTCGGCCAGGTGAGGGGCCTCTGCGGCCGGGTCATCTGGATCATCTGACTCGGTTGCCTCGCTGTCGTCATCTTATTCAGCAGGAACTTCGACGAGCGGATCGACAAGGTCGAGGAAGCTGGGCCCTTCACACCAAGCGTGCACCGTGGTGTACTCGATCATAGCATAAGCTCACTCCTGGTGCTTCTTGATCAGCTCCGGGTCATTCAACCATTTTCCATCTCCCCTTATGCGAGCAAGAACATCAAGGTTGATGTCCTCGTACCATGAAAGCACAAAGGAGAGAGCCTTGTCCGCTGCAGCTCGGCCGGCCGATTCACGCCATTGATCCAGCCGGTCTTCAGTGAGGAGCAGTCTCTCGGCTAGAGGCTCGATTAGTTCGGGTGGGTCTTCATCTGGCCAGAGCATGCGAAACGGATGGATAGCCGCTTTGAGCAAGTCCACACCGCAGGATCTGAGGGTCTTGACCCGTTCAGACACCGCTGCAAGGAGCTCCTCCACGGACACATCGCCGTCAGCAGGAGCACCAGCCTCATCTCTCACTTTCTTCATGGCTCGTATGGCAAACATGTTGGCCTCAGGAAAGTTCTCTGCAAGCAAAAAGAGAGAGTTAGCAAATAGCAACGGCAAATGGAAGAAATCCAGCAGGACTTGGACAATGCGTAAAGAGTAAGAACTCACTCCTTCTGCTCCGTCTCGGCCATTAATGCCTTCAGCCGAGTCACCTCATCTCGCTCCTTCTGGAGTTCAGTTTGGTGCTTCTCTGCTTATTCAGAACAAATATTTGTCAGTACCAACAGAAAATTTTCAGCAATTGGCTTAGGGAGGTAAGAAATTTACTCTCGGCTTCGCTGATTTGCGAGTGAAGTTCATTGATGGTGGACTGAGCAGTGGCTGTGAGACAAGAGTGAGAGGAAAAATGAAAAGATGAACCAAGGAGAATTGCACCAAAAATAGAAAAGGGAAAAGCAAAGATACTACCTTGGCCGAAGGTGTCAGTCTGCAGCTTCTCATACGCAAGTTCAAGCTTGAGATGCGCCAGGACGAGAGCTTGGTGCACCTTGGTGCGCTCGTTATGCGTAAGCTAATCAAAGAAGACAGATAACAAAGAAAGAGTCGAGTCAGGCGACCTGCCAAATAAAAAAGCTTAAGAGTTTACAACCGAGTAAGTTCGTTACTCGGCAGTAACCTCGAGGGCTAGGGATTGAAGCTCTAATGTGAGTTTGGCACGAAGGAATAAAAAGAGCTTAAGAGCTTACAGCCGAGTAAGTTCCTTACTCGGCAGTAACCTCGAGGGCTAGAGATCGAAGTCCTAACATACAAGCTTGGAGTAAAGGATTTGAAGGCTAAGTGACTATTGAAGAGCTTACAGCCGAGTAAGTTTCTTACTCGACTGTAACCTCGGGGACTAGATGATATGTATAAAGGAAATACTCAATGCTACAAAAGAGTAAGAAGCTAATTTACCTCGTTCACTTCGTCGGTGCGGGACATCAGAGAAATGGCCTGCTGGGTCATGTCGGAGACAACCTTGGTGCCCAGCTTCAACTTCTTCCCGGCACAAGGGCTGACCTCCTGCTCACCTGCTGCATTCCATGCCACAGCGTAAGGTTCAGCCGAACCAAGGCTCTTGCCACTGAGCGTCCGAGTAAGAACTCGGCCCGTTTTCAGGGCGGTTCCCACAGTGGCACGGGTTGCAGCGGCAGAAGCATGGAGGGTAACAGCCCTGGAGCCATCACCTGACCCGGCAGCCGCAGATTTGTCCCCCTTACCCATTGAAGCAAGCATTGTTGACGACATCGGAGGCCGGATCTGAGGAGCGGAACCCGGAGCGCAAACTAGAGTTCTTTCTTGGAAGAGGTGGATTTGCCAGAAGAGGGGCGAGTAGAACCAGAAGCCTTAGGCTGGGTCTGGCCTTTTGACAGAACTGGAGAGCGAGCAGAAGGATTTGAAGAAGGACTTGGAGCCCCCTGACTAGGCTCAGCAGTTTTGCTGGCTCCAAGATCAGGAAGTTGTTCATTCACATCATCTTGAGGGCTGATGCCAGAGGAACTGGTGGCAGAGGGTTTCTTGGCGCCAGACTTGTGGGCACCAAGATCAGGAAGTTTTTCCTGGCCAGCACCAGGAGCGCTAGCCGAATGACCCACCGGGTCTAACTGACACTGAGAAGCGTGAGCCTCAACAGTGCTAGCCTCAACCCGGACGGGACTCGGCACCGCCGAGTCAGCTGGAGGAGGTGCAGGCCTGAGCGGCGAGGCAATGCTAGAAGCAGCTTGACTCGCCGTCAAAGGTGCAACACTGAAAATAACATATAAGAGTGAGAAAGGAAAGAACAGAAAAGGCAAGGTGCGAAACTTACCCGGTGACGACCAGGTCACGGGCTACTCGGCGCGTGACTCGGAGCCCAGCAGCTTGACGAGTCTCACCCAGGCTGGCAGCAGGAGCTGCCGGACTGGGCTTGTTCTTCTTAGCCGGCTGAGTGTTGGAGGAGGTTTCGCGTCGCTTCGGCTTAGCGACGGGAATCTTGCCGACTCCGCCCATGGCGAGAGGAGGGATGTCATGTACCTGGCTAGCTACAAAAGTAAATAACGGGCTTACTCGGATAAGCAAAAAAGGTTAAGCTCACAAGGCATATACCTTCAAAATTGTACAATCATCGTCAGACCAGTCTTGTAAGGGATTGCGAGATTGACTCTTACCCGAAGCAGGAGCGGATGCAGTGTGCGGGATCGGCATGAAGCACTCCAGGTCATACTCGACCTCATCCGAGTCAGAGCGGTCCCCATGATAACCAGCAGGAGGGACAGTACTGTCATCAACCTGGTGAAGGAGATTCTGCGAAATACAAACAGAATGAGAGACTAAAAACTAAGCTAAGAGTGGCAAAAGAGATAAAGCCTACTCGGCGAGAAAGTAATCCGGAAACTTACCCAGGGGACAGGCTTGACCCGGCTAAACGGAGGGCAACTCCAGGCTCAGTCATCCGCCAAGTTGATTTAAATATTGAGCTTACTCGGCGGGCTATGGAGTCATGGGTGAGTTCCTTGGTGGAATGCCGAGTGGGATCATGAGACCCGCTCATCAAGCACATCTTGTGGCTCCTGGCTTGGATGGGGCTTACCCGACGTGAGATGAAGGTGCACATGAGGTCAAATTCGGCGAGATGAAAGTTCTCATCCGGCGACAGCAACCTTTCCAGGATAGCGTTTGCCTCGTTAAACGCAGCATCTTGGTCGCGCGGGTCAAGTTGCCAGTGCTTCTTGTTGGGGACCTCATCCGAGAAAGGGGGAAGCCGGATGTCATCGGTGGACCCGCTGTTTTTGACATAGAAAAAGGTTCTATGCCACTTCTTGCAAGAGTCAATGCCGGTAACCCGAGGAAAGATAGAATCTCTCCTGGGGGTGATGCTAGCAGCACCACACCGGGCCGGCCTTTTCTCGGATCGAGGAGCACCAGGCTGGGGGACAACCTGGACTTTGAAGCGAAAATACTTGGCCCACAGAAGAACTGTAGGCCAAATTCCAAGATAGGCCTCGCAGGCAGAGAGCCAATTGCATTGGCAGGAAGATGGTGGGTCTGCAGATGGAAGGTAGAAAGAAACGAGGAAAAGAAAGTGCTCACAGGAAGAGCAAAACCACGTTAAAAGTGTGAAAGAAAAACCACCCGCTCGCCAGCTTGAGGGGTGGGGGAAATCTCACTGGCGGGGAGACGGCAATCCACTTGTAGTGGAATGCGTCTGGTGGAGCGGAGCCACTCCACCTCTTCGGTGGAGACCTCAGAGCCTTCCCAACCACCACGCTCGCCGGAGGGAACCTCCTGTTCCTCAGCACCATCAGCGCCCTCACGAGTATCCATGGGATCGTTGGAGTCTGTCTCCTCCATAGAAAGGAAGGGCTTGGAGCAACGAGGACCCATGCTAAAATCGAGAGAGGGCAGGGGCAATCGCAGCACTAGAGCAAGAAGGAGAAGGAACCACAAAGGAGGCAGTTCAATCTTGCAGGCACGAGGAAGAAGAAAGGCTAAGGAAACTGAACGGACATGGGGGAAGTGGAAACCCCCAACCCCTACTTAAGGGCAGTAAAAAACCCCGTAGTGGGATCTAACTATGCCGTGCGGCCAGCGTGTGGCCGTGTACCACGCCGGGTGAGCCAGTCAGCGAGCGCCACGTAGCCAAAGATACATGAAAAATCCAGTGCCATGTCACGGCTGGAAGGACAAGAGGCGCAGACCGATGGGACTGCCACAGTGACGGGGAATAACTGCGCACCGTCACTGTGCCGCCAGAACTTGGAACAAAAATTGAGGCAAGTAATCATGATTACTGGTTGTCAGTGACTGAAGCGCGCCGAAAATGACCCGGAATTGGCCAAAATAACTCGGCTCGAGGCAAGAATGAGCCAAGAGGTCGAAGAATTGACCCGAAATTGTCAGACTAACCTGGAAGATGCAAAACTGAGGTAGATAAAAGAAAAAAAACTAAGTTCCATTCACACAAAAGGAACCTGGAGACGCCTAACAGCTTGAACTGCTAGACCTCACCAGCTTCGGGGACTAATGTCGGGGGGATAACCCCCGGTAGGGTTATGAGAGGGGAAACATAGCGCAACTGGGTTGGCTCCGAGTGAAAATGAACCAGGCCGGGTAAGAACGACCGGGTAAGATAAGCAAGAAAGCCGAGATATAAACTATCTCAGCCCGTATAGGACAAAGTTGTAACCCTTGCAGGTACCAACGAGCCGAGTCAACCGAGGAAGGGCCAAGTCAGGAAGGACGCGTGGCACCTTTCCGAGTAAGGTTCGGGAAGGACCATGGTAAAGCATGGTCAAAAGAGAAGGGCGGCGCCGGGTGACACATAAGGAGCCGGGTGACGCCCAAAGCAAGCGCTGACGTACAAAGTATATGCGTGACGCCAAAAAGAACAAGAAGCAGCGTACCGGAAGACTGTTAGCTGTCAAGCTTTATGGACCGGGCCTATGGGCTTAGGGCAAGCCCATAACCCGGCCCATATTGTAGGGACCAAGACCCAAACAGTAAACCCTAGAACCCAAAGGGGTATTAGCTAGCTAGCACTGCCTATATAAGGGAGGGCATAGCAGTAGTAGAAGGAGGTTGGACGAAGTAGAGAACAGGTGATGTGTACTCAAACCAATACAGCTCAAGGAGCACTTGTAATCTTTGGGGTACCAATCAAATTGTCAAGTGTGGAGAGTTCTTCTTGTTCTTCGTGCATGGCTCGACCGTGCACTCCCTCCCCGGTGACCACAAGCACCCATTTGGCCCCCAACTTAAGCCTACCCATGGCATCTGTCGTGCCACCACCATGACAGGCAATACGCCGAGTTATAGGGATTGGTTCGCTGTGCGAGGTGTGATCGCTACTTGATCGTCTGAGATTGTTCTGCCCTAAAGGCTCCCATAGGCCCGACTTATATAGTCGACAGGTCCTAGGGTTACAGGGAAAAGTCCTAGCCGGACATGTTACAGAGTCCTACACTGTCTATTACTAGTCTTGTGTGTCTTGTACTCCAAGGCTCCGGGTACGTCAGTAACTCCAACCGTAGCCTTCCTTTATCTAGCATGGGCCTCCCTTCTGGATCCATCTAACTGGGCCGCCCAGCGGGCCATAGGCCATGCTACCAACTGTGGGCCACCCGGGTTAGCCGGATAAGAGACATGCTATAAGGATACCCATATAGCATATCCCCAACAGCGCAGGAGGAGATCGGGCCTCCTGACCGATGCGGTACTCGAGGCGTCACTGCGCCGATGCGACGGGTGCAGTAACCACTGTAGCTTGTCAGTGGACACTATAGAGGAACAAAAAACTAAAAGAATAATGATTTCTGGGACACGTAGGATGAGGCGTGCTCAGGAAGCTGCGCGGATACCTCGAACGGAAAGAAGTAACTCATAAAGAAAGAGAGAAGTATGTAGGGAAACTGATGTGGCCCGGCCAAGGTTTCCGGCAGGACCGCACCAGCTTCGAGGATTAATGTTGGGGAGATGGCCTAGTATAGGGTCAATACAGGGGAAAGACGAAAGGAATCTCCCTTGTCATGAGCCAAATTACTGATTGCGTCGGCCGAGTCATGTAAGAGTCGGCCGAGATAATCAGGGCCATGACAAATGTAGAATGAGTAACGCCTTATCCGGCCGACATATGAATTAACTCGACCGAATGAGTCTGGATAACTTGAATGCAGGTGAAGGCCGAGCCGAGTTATGCGAGACAAGGCCGAATAACATGAAGCTTGTAGGAGAAGGAGGTGCCTATAGTCAAACCCTAGTGACTGGCTAAGAGGAATCTAGACAGACCCAAGCACAAAGGACAAGGAACAGAGCAGCAGAAGGGCAGACGAACTTCACGGAGGTGACAGTGAGGAAGCCCGAGGCGTGCATGTGAAGGTTTCTGGAACATTGCCGTAGATAGAAGGGCGACACGGAAAGGAGGCCGCCGAGTTACCATATTAGGACAAGCATATTCCAAGGATATGCTTGCCATGTTAGCCCTAGAAGGAACCAAGGCACCCCTTTATAAGGGGAGACGCGGGCTCCTGAGGGGAAATCGATTGACTCTACGCCGAAAGGCTCGTGTATTAGTGTTCTTCCTCTCTATGAGATAGCTCTAGGAACACTTGTATTCATTGAGAAGAGGAATAGAGATTCATTTGTAGAACTGTTGAGTGTAGAAACCACTACATCTTCCCTCCCCAGATCCCACTAGCATCCATTGGCCCCATACTTTAGCCTACCCATGGCATCTGTCGTGCCACCACCACGACATTCACCGATTCCTACACATGCAGATTCCGCCTGGACCGATGCTCCAAAGGTCACCTATCCCACGGTGGGCGCCAACTGTCATCGGATTATCGACAAGTACGCCATAGGGGGTCCTAGTGGCATTGGAAAGATGGGGTGTGAGACTTCGGATGTTCTAGGAGCGGTGAGCACAAGTTTACCCAGGTTCAGATCCAACTGCGGTGATCGGATCCTACTCCTGCTAGCAACCCAGTAATATATCGGCGTAAGCCGGATGTTACAATGCATTACAAGAGAGGTTCACCTATGCGAGTTGGTTGTGGTTGTGTATCAAGTTGTTGCCCTAAAGGCTCCCATAGGTCCGGTTTATATAGTCACCGGGGCCTAGGGTTACAGGGAGAGACATATCCGGCTACGTTACAGAGTCGTAACTATGTACAACTTGGACTACAAGTAATACTACATGCCTAAGTCGGTAACTCTCCTGGGCCTTGTCGTATCCGGAACTGGCTCCTCCTCTTTTCTGACTGGGCCACCCGTGAAGCAAAGCCCTAACCCGTTGGTGGGCCACCCTGGTCAGCGAGTCCTGTGGGTATGCCCGGAAAGTATCTCCCCAACAGAGCTCCAGTCATCGTCCTCGGAGTTGGCCACCACCTTGGGAAACGAAGCCATCAGCTTCGATTCCGCGATAACTTCTTCGGTGTTCACATCAAGAGACCCCTCCGAAGGATTACTGCTAGCACTTTTCAGATCAATAAACAAGCTAATACTTAGCATATGAATAAGGAAACAACGCTCAAGCAGAACGACTTACGACTAGATATCTGAAAATTTGAAGACGAGGCTCCTTCTCCTTCTTCTTATTCTTGGCTGGTGGTTGCGGGGCAACTTCCCGAATGTGCACGACAGGAAAAGGCGCAGATGACGCACCCTCATACTCGCCGTGCTGCTCGAGGAAGGACAAACCCCTTGGTGTTGGTGGTGTCGCCCCATCCGAAGATTCACTCCGGGAGCGTTTTCGGGTCTTCACTTCGCTCGGCTCAGGGACTTCCGTGGTAGGAGACTGCGCCGGGGGAAGCATGGAATCGGACTCTGTCGCTTCATTATCCTGTGCATCCATGAATTTCTCAGGTAGAGGGGGCATTATCCCTGCTACCTGGAGATCCTGCAAATCAAAGACAAGAAGATGAACAAATTATTAGTACGAATAGCAAACAGCTAACATTCAAAATAGCGCTACGTTCAACTACAAGTCTCTGCACCTATGGAACTACTTTCTTGGCACTGAACGGGGAGGTCAAGGATTTCCCCGGGAGGTCCTTGTCGGCCTTGAACTTCAGCAAAGGCCAAAGATCTCTATCAAGGTCGCCCGAAGATAACTCCTTAGGTGAAACCCTTGTTGGATCACCGTGGCCAGCATACATAAACATCAGGTGCGCCCTCGCTTGGAGCGGCTGCACCCGATGCTTGAGGAAGGTGCGGATGATGTTGACACCAGACCTCCTTGTCGGTGACCAGTTGGAGAGCCTCCACCCGCTGGTAGAGATTCTCCACCTCTGCATATTCACCCTTCAAGATGTCGTTTCCCCACGACTTCTTTCGGATGATCTCTTGGTCGGAGTCGAAATGGGGGAGACCATAATGCTAACCGTCCAGTTTGATGTCGCGGATGTAAAACCACTTCTTGCGCCAGTACTGAACGGACTAGCAAATGGAGAAGGAGAAGAATTGAACGGTGGAGCGGATGGAGATGATGCAGCCACCAAGTGGATAGACACCACTAGATCCAGACTGCCTCTTCACGGAATAGAGTTTCTGGAAGAGGCCAAAGTGTGGCTCGATACCGAGCCAACACTCGCACAGAGTGATGAAACAAGCAATATGAAGAAGAGAATTGGGAGACAGATGATGCAATTGAATCCCGTAGAAAAAAAGGAGTCCATGAAGGAATTCGTGGACAGGCAAAGAAAGTCCTCGGACAACGAAGGAATAAAACATCACCCGAAAACCTTCGTGTGGGCGAGGGATTACCTCCTGATCAGGGAGGATGGCGTCGTCTTTCTCCTTGGAAATCCGGCCGGAATCACATAGCTTGCGCAAGTCTGCCTCGCGCATCTCTGTGTGCTTCCACCTTCCATTGGTGGTTTGGGACGGAGTGGCGACCTTCTTGCCAGCGCCGGCGGCACTCATCCCAGCCACAGCAGATGACGTCTTCTTTGGCTTGCTCATCTTCGAGCGGTTAGTGCGATGATGCGACCGGAGGAAAGAGGATGGAAAGGTGCGGTGAATGTCCAGTGCGCAACAAAAAGCAAGGAACTCACGAAAATGGTGTCAATGGAGACGAGGCAAGAGCAAATGGTGAAGGGTAAAACTACTACTTTCTCCGTGATATAAAAGGACGAAGACGATCCATTGGAGCCATTGGTAGAGAAGCCCTAGCGTGTACCTCAGATCTCACCGTCTATGTGTCAACATCAAAACGAACCGTCACCAGCACGCCGTCCACTATGCGCGAAAACCGAGGAGACGCCATAACTTCTGCCACGCCTACGCATGACTAGTCAACGTCAAGTCAGGCGATGGGACCCACGATCATCCCGCCGCATCATTTCTGCTACCGCGGACGGTTGAGATCACCAATCGTCAGCACTGACATCATCAAGGCAAAGCCAGCAACGACTCGAAGATTTTGAATGATCATACAAGTACTTACTTGAATCTACGATTCGAGAAATTACTCGGGGGCTACTCCTATCAGGAGCGCTAGCTGCGCACCTGAGAAATTGCAAAGGTAATGTCATCTTGAAATTATCTTCGAGCCCTACATCGAGTCTACGACTCCACTACGGACTCGGGGGCTACTCCCATAGGGAGCGTCATTCGCGCATCCGAAAAAATGTGTCCTTCGAACTAATAATGTAAATGACTAAACTAAAGTCTCTGCTCGAGTCTACGACTCGAACAGACACTCGGGGGCTACTCCCATAGGGAGCGCTTGTCGTGCACCCTATGAAATATTCGACTGAGATCCTTCGGATCAAATATGACAAAAATCTTTTGGCAACTTTTCCCAAACCAATGCTAACTGAGAAGCAGTCTCCTTGGCCACCCGAAACACCTCTGCGGTGATAAAATTTTGGATGCTGTGTCTACGACGCAAAGATAAGACCTACAGATACCGTCTGATGGCCTGGCAACGCACCCGGCTGCGCTCTGCTAGTAAGTACCTGTGTCAACAGGCACGATAAAAATCCTGACGTACGCGTTGGATACATCACTCGAAAAAACACTAGGATTCGACTAGTGTAAGACCACAACGGCCTGAGTCGAATCACAACAGCAATCGTTCTGAATTCGAGTCCGGGGACTCGAATTTGATGAAGATCATGTTGTTTTGTCCTATGACAGTTAATTGGCCCTAATCCGTCGGGTGATCCAGGCACACGCATCAACAATCCCTATGAACTAAACATTTCTCCTTGTAAAACAGGCTTAAACTACAAAGCACCCAAAAGATTGAAGAGTCTCCAGCCGAATCAATGATTCGACTGATCACTCGGGGGGCTACTGACATGGATATACCCTACGGGTGCATGACATTGGTATACCTGGTCCCGCCCAAGGAAGGCCCACATAAGGACACGCAGCCCATGAAGATTTTGGGTGGCCCAAGCCCGTGGAGATTTCGGCTCCTTGGAGGACAAGCATAGATTAGATAGAATTTCAAAGGGTATCAACCCTAATTTGTAACTGACTCGACCTATCCCGGGACCTGGCCTATCTATATAAAGGCCATGAGGGTACACCGAGAAGGATCTCTCAACTCAACTCATACACACATCCATGCCAGATTGCATCTGTGCACCCCTGTAACCTTCGATTCCACTGTAATCAAGAGTAGACAAGCAGGAGTAGGGTTTTACCTCTGGGGCCTGAAACTGGGTAAATCTCGTGTCCCTGTGTTTCTTGTCTGTTAACCGTTCCACGACTTCCAGCATCCCCATCTTCTCCAAAACCTAAGTCCATAACAATTGGCATTGACGAGTTGAACCCTCGTTAGTATGTAAATGAATCATTCGATCATGAAGTAATCGTATAAATATGTGGGATCCATATGAATTTCCAGATTCCTCTATTGGTTATTGATCGAAGAAGAGTCTCGATCATGTTTGCATAATTCATGAACCGTAGGGAGACACGCTTAAGGATTCGATGTTGTTTAGTAGATATGGAATGTGAGTAAAGAGACCGAATGTAGTTCGGAGTCTTGGATGGGATCCAGGATATTACAAGGAGATCTGGAATGGTCCGGAGAATAAGATTCATATAAGGAAAGTCCAATTCCGGAGTTCGCGAATGGTTCCGGTGTTTTCACCGGAATGTTCTAGAACGGTCTAGAAGGTTCACCGATCCGGAGGGGGAATGGTACATGGATATGTCATGACAAAGTGGAATGGTTGCATCATGTCCTAGGTCACTTGGCTTGACACTTGGAAGAGAGAAATCAAACTCTAGTTTGAAAGACAAAAAGGCAGTTTGAAAAAGTCAAACTGGGACAATGATTTCCAAGTGGAGGGAGGGAAGGAATCCTATCTAAGGGAGGACTCCTCCCTCTCCCATGCGCCGGCCACATGAAGTTGAGTTGGGGGAGGACTCCCTCCCCCTTGGTGCCTCCCCAACTATAAAAGAGGGGTAGGGCGCCCCCCTTGCCCACACAAGAAACCCTAGGTTGGCCGCCGCCCCCTTGTAGGGGTTCGTAGCATGGAAAACAAAAAATTTCTACCGCATGCACACAAACAAGCCAAGATCTATCTACTAGATTGTAGCAACGAGTCGATAGAAGCACTCACCCTCGAAGATTCCAAAGCGGTTAATGAGAGAAGATTCTCAAGATCGCGTAGATGATCCTTCCGGCACTGTGTTCCGGCAGCGCTTCCGCAGTCGGTCACACGTTCGGTACTCGATGAAGACCTTCCTCTCCCTTGTTATAGCAGGCAGCGGAGGTTGTAGTTCTCCCTTCGTGATTCCGGCAGCATGACGGCGTGGTGTCGGAAGTAGAGGTAAGATCCCGCAGGGCTTCGCCTAAGCCGGTGCGAGTTATGGTGGATTAGGTTTTCCGGAGATCTAGGGTTTAGATGACCGGGAGGAGGAGGAGGTGTCGGCGGCGGCTACGGCGGTGGCGACGAAACGGCAGCGGCGCGAGGCGGCGGCGGCGCGGCGGCGGGGAGAGGGGCTAGGGCTTGACTCTTGTGGTGTTGGGGCAGCCCTCCCCCTCTATTTATGAGAGGGAGGGGCAGCCTTGGGAGGGGTGGGTTTGAATCCAAACCCAAACCCAAGTTGGATTGTGAGAAGGACTTGTTTCTTCTTCCACTAGGAAATCATTGTTCCAGTTTGACTTTTCAAACTTCCCGTTTGACTTTCAATTTAGAGCTTTATTTATCTCTTGCAAATTCCAACACCAAGTGACCTAGGATATGATCCAATCATTTCACATATCCATGACACATTCATGGACCATTCCCCTTCCGGTCCGGTGAACCTTCTAGACCCCTCTAGAACCTCTTCGATGAAACCATTGGAAACTTTCCCGACCTCCGAAATCGGACTTTCCTTACATGAATCTTATTCTCCGGACCATTCTGGATCTCCTCGTGATATCCCGGATCCCATCCGAGACTCCGAACAACATTCGGTATCCCTATTAACATTCCATATCTACTAAACAGCATTGAATCCTTAAGTGTGTCTCACTACGGTTCGTGAATTATGCGGACATGACCGAGACACTTCTCCGATCAATAACCAATAGAGGAATCTGGAAATTCATATTGCTCCCACATATTTCTACGATTACTTTGCGATCGAATGAACCACTTACATACGATACCAATTTCCCTTTGTCTCACGATAGTTTACTTATCCGACGTTTTGATCGTCGGTATCTCTGCATACCTAGTTCAACCTCGTTACCGATAAGTACTCTTTTCTCGTTCTCGTGATATGTGATCCCTTGTGAGCCAGTCACATGCTTGCAAGCTAATTGGATGACATTCCACCGAGAGGGCCCAGAGCATATCTATCCGGCATATGGATGGACAAATCCCACTCTTGATCCATGTGCCTCAACCCATACTTTCTGAACACTCAATGCCACCTTTATAGCCACCCAGTTACGGTGTGGTGTTTGATGTCATCAAAGCATACTTCCGGTGATGGTGATTAGCATGATCTCATGGTCGAAGGAATTAGGTTACTATGTATCAGAAATCTTATAGCAAATAAACTATTGAAATGACTTGATCTTAATGCTACACTTATCTATAGGAGTATGTCCATCATACCATTCTCCTAATGATATGATCTTGTTATTAATGACATCTCAATTTTCATGATCGAGAAACCACGATCATCTATTAATCAACAAGCTAGTATTATAAAGAGGCTTTACCAGGGACTCTAATTTAGTTTACAAATCACACAAGTATTAATGTTTCCGGTTAATACTATTATAGCATGAATGTAAACATTTATCATAAACACAAAGATATAATAATAATCACTTTTATTATTGCCTCTAGGGCATATCTCCAACAGTCTCCCACTTGCACTAGAGTCAACTAATCTAGATTACATGGTAATATACCGAACACCCATGGCGGTTTGGTGGTGGTCATGTTTTGCCCTCGGGAGAGGTTTAGTCAACGGATCCGCCACGTTCAGATCTGTGTGTACTTTGCAAATCTTTATGTCTCCATCTTGGACATGCTCTTGAATAGCGTGAAAACGTATCTTGATGTGCTTGAGCTTCTTGTGTGACCTTGGTTCTTGTGCATTGGCTATGGCGCCCATGTTATGACAGTAGATAGACATTGGGTCCAGCACACTTGGAACCACACCGAGCTCTGTAATGAACTCTTTCATCCATATCGCCTCTTGTGAAGCCTCCGAAGCATCTATGTATTCCGATTTAGTTGAAGATCTCGCCACAATGCTTTGCTTTGCACTCCTCTAGCTAACTCCTGCACCATTCAAAGTAAATACATATCCAGATTGAGAATTAGAATCATCCGGATCGGTGTTCCAACTAGCATCGGTGTAACCATTAACAAGGAGTTGTTCATCACCTCCATAAGAAAGAACCATATCCTTAGTTCTTCTCAAGTACTTAAGGATGTTTTTGGCCGATGTCCAATGATCTACCCCTGGATCACTTTGATATCTGCTAGTCAAACTAACAGCATATGCAATGTTGGGTCTAGTACATAGCATGGCATACATAAGAGATCCTATGGCTGAGGCATAGGGAGTCTTACTCATCCTTTCTCTATCTTCTGCCATTGCAGGACTTTGAGTTTTACTCAAGTTCGTATTGGGCAACATGGGAAAGAACCCTTTCTTGCTATATTCCATTCCAAACCTCTTTAGAACTTTGTCCAAATATGTACTCTGTGACAATGATATTAGGCATCTTGATCTATCTCTATAAATCTTAATGCCTAATATGTAAGCTGCTTTGCCAAGATCTTTCATTGAAAAACTATTATTCAAATAATCCTTGACACTATTAAGAAGGTCTACATCATTCCCAATCAACAATATGTCATCTACATATAGTATTAAGAATGCTACAGAGCTCCCACTCACTTTCTTGTAAATACAATGTTCTCCATAAGTTTGTATAAAACCAAAGCTTTTGATTACCTTATCAAAATGTTGATTCCAACTCCGGGATGCTTGCTTCAATCCATATATGGACCGTTGAAGTTTGCATACCTTGTTAGCATCTTTAGGATCGAAAAAACCTTTGGGTTGCATCATATACAACTCTTCATCAATGTCTCCATTGAGGAACGCCGTTTTGACATCCATCTGCCATATCTCATAATCATAATATGCAGCGATTGCTAACATAATCCTCACAGACTTTAGCTTCACTACTGGTGAGAAATTCTCATCGTAGTCAACTCCTTGAATTTGTCGAAACCATTTTGTGACAAGTCGATATTTATAGACAGTAACATTACCATCAGCATCTGTTTTCTTCTTGAAAATCCATTTATTCTCGACAGCCTTCCGGCCATCCGGTAAGTCCACCAAAGTCTATACTTGGTTTTCGTAGATGGATCCAATCTCGGATTTCAGGCCTCATCATCGCTTCCTCATATGTCACAGGGTCATCGGTGTTGTCCACCAACATGACACTCATAACGGGAACATACCAATCAGGAGTGGTACGAGTTCTCGTTGACCTGCGAGGTTCTGAAGTAACTTCAACCGAAGTTTCATGATCAACTTCATTAGCTTCCTCTCTTATTGGTGTAGGCACCACATGAACTACTTCCGGTGTTGCGCTACTCGCAAGTTCAAGAGAAGGTTCAACAACCTCGTCGAGTTTTACTTTCCTTCCAGTCACTTCTTTCGAGAGAAATTCCTTCTCTAGAAAGGATCCATTCTTGGCAACGAAAATTTTGCCCTCGGATCTATGATAGAAGGTATACCCAATAGTTTCCTTCGGGTATCCTATGAAGACGCATTTTTCTGCTTTGGGTTCAAGCTTGTCCGGCTGTAGCTTCTTTACATAAGCTTCACAACCCCAAACTTTAAGGAACGACAATTTAGGCTTCTTCCCAAACCATAATTCATACGATGTCGTCTCAAAGGATTTAGATGGTGCCCTATTTAAAGTAAATGTGGCTGTTTCTAATGCATAACCCCAAAACAATAGCGGTAAATCTGTAAGTGACATCATAGAACGAACCATATCTAAGAGAGTTCGATTCCGACGTTCGGACACACCATTACGCTGTTGTGTTCCCGGCGGTGTCAATTGTGAAAGTATTCCGCATTTCTTCAAATGCTCGCCAAACTCGTAACTTAGATATTCACCTCCACGATTAGATCGTAGAAATTTAATCTTCTCGTTACGTTGATTCTCTACCTCACTTTGAAATTCCTTAAACTTCTCGAAAGTTTTGGACTTATGTTTCATGAAATAGATATACCCATATCTACTCAAGTCATCCGTGAAGGTAAGAACATAACGATAACCACCGCGTGATGCTACACTCATTGGACCACACACATCGGTATGTATGATTTCCAATAAGTCCGTAGCTCGCTCCATCATACCAGAAAATGGAGTCTTAGTCATTTTACCCATCAGACATGCTTCGCATCTTTCAAGTGATTCGAAATCAAGTGATTCAAGAAGTCCATCGGAGTGGAGTTTCTTCACACGCTTCACTCCAATATGACCAAGACGGCAGTGCCACATATAGGTCGAGTTATCGCTCATTTTCAAACGTTTAGCTTCAATGTTATTAATGTGTGTATTTCCACAATCGAGATTCAATAAGAATAGACCATCTATCAAAGGTGCATGTGCATAAAACATATTACTCATATAAATCGAGCAACCATTATTCTCGTACTTAAACAAGTAACCGTCTCGCAATAAACATGATCCAGATATAATGTTCATGCTCAACGTAGGCACCAAATAACAATTATTTAAGTATAAAACTAATTCCGATGGTAGATTAAGAGGTAGCGTGCCGACCACAATCACATCAACCTTTGATCCATTTCCAATGCGCATCGTCACCTCGTTCTTCGCTAGCTTCCGTTTATTCTGCAGTACCTATTTCGAGTTACAAATATGAGCAAACGAACCAGTATCAAATACCCAGGCACTACTCCGAGTACTAGTGAGATACACATCAATAACATGTATATCGGATATACCTTTCTTCTTGATGTTGCCGTTCTTCAAATCCGCCAAGTACTTTGGGCAATTCCGCTTCCAATGACCCTCTCCCTTGCAGTAAAAGCACTCATTATCAGGCTTAGGCACAGCCTTGGCCTTCTTCGCTGGCGCGGCAACTTTCTTACCGCCCTTCTTGAAGTTTCCCTTTTTCTTAGACTTGCCTTGCTTCTTGAATTTGGTGGTATTATTGACCAACAACACTTGGTTCTCTTTCTTGATCTCCACTTCTGCAGATTTTAACATGGAGAAGAGTTCTGGCAACGACTTGTCCATGTTTTGCATATTGTAGTTCATCACAAAGTTCTTGTAACTTGGTGGTAGTGATTGGAGGACACGGTGAATCCCCCAAGCATTAGGAATCACTATACCCAAGCTTTAGAGTTTACTTGCGTGCCCAGACATCTTAAGCACGTGCTCACTGACGGAGCTGCCCTCTTCCATCTTGCAGTTAAAGAATTTTTCAGAAGCCTCATAACTCTCAACTGCCGCGTGAGCCTCAAATATCATTTTGAGTTCACGGACAATATCATGTGGGTCATGGTTCTCAAACCTTTTCTGAAGCTCCGATTCCAAACTATACAAGATAGCACATTGAACTGTGGAGTACTGATTCTTCCGAGCGAGGAAAACATTCTTTACCTCATCGGTAGCATTAGCTGCAAGCGGGTCACCTAGCGGTGCATCCAGCATATAGGACAATCCTCAAATTGCAGAATGTAACACCCCAGTTTTAGTTAAGTTATATTAGGGTTTTGTTTTGTGCATCATGAGCATCATGCCTTAAAAATTATATTACAGAAATAATGCCAAACCCTAAAACCCTAATCTTTCCCCTCTCTTTGAAGCATTCAAATGGTTTTGAAATATTTGAAAAGTACAAAGTATGTGGAGCCCAATCTGAATAAAAGGTTCCCCTCAATATTTTATACACTTTTCCAAAGTATCTGGTATTTTTGAAATGTTCAAAAACAGTATTTGAATTTGAAATTACAACAGGAAACGAAAACAGGAATTGGAAAATGTTTCTGGAAGAAAAATAGACCAAACTATCCAGTCAGGCCGCAGCCAGCCGGCCCACTTCTCTCTTGCCTTCCCCTGTCGCCCACCAGCATCACCCCGCAACCCACCTCGGCCCATACCGCTTCGCCCTCCTCCCTTTTCGTCTTCCCCAGGCAGGCACGCACCTGCGTGTCGCCGGCGCCACCGTCGGCCGACGCGCTGTGATCTGTGCTGCCGTCCGCCGCTCTAGGGTGAGGATAAGACCCCGCGTCGACGCCTCTCCTTCTCCCCTATCCTCCCTTTCCCTCCCTGGCTCTCTTTCTCCTCTTCACAAGCAAGCCGAAACCCAAGCTCCGGTTTCCGATGAGCCTCGCCGCTCCCGACCTCCCCTCGCCCAGCCGAAGTGCCCAGGATCCTCGCCACGTCGCCCTCGTTCTCTCTGTTGAAGCTTGCAAGCGGGGAAGCCCCCTATGCGCCGGAATCGAGCTCACCATTCCGCCGGCCGTCGCCATGTTTCTCGTTGATTCTCCTCCGTCCGAGCTTGCCCAACCTCGCTGACCCCCCTTTCCCGCTCGCGGTGAGCCTCTGTACCTCCTAGTGCCCTCCGTTTTCCTGCTAGCTTGCTGTAGCCGCCGCGCGTCGTGTCCCTGCAAGCACCACCGCCGCTGCCGCTGTGCGCCCTGCTCTGATGACCTATTTCGGGCGGCGCTGCCACTACCCTACTTGCTTCGCCGCGCCGCTTCGAACCAGCCTAGCCCTGTCACCCTGTGCGCCTCGCAACACCGTCGCCAGTGACCACCTGATGGTGGTCGTCGGTGTGACGTCACCGCGACGTCAGGGTGATGTGGTCGTGGGTCCCTTGACCGCCAGCGTGGCTACTGATGTGGCATAGGGCCCAGCAGTTAGTTACACTGGCTAGGTTCTATGCGGTGTAAAAAGATTACCCCCCCCAGCTGACGTCAGCCTGATGCAATAAAGGCTTAAATAAATTCCAGAAAATGATTTAATATAGTAAAATCAATAATTTATTATTTATAAGTCAGAAAAATACAAAAAATATATCAAAATGTTCAGAAAAATGAAACCTAGCTATATAAGCTATCATCATGCATTGTTAATCATCTAAAATGACAAGTTTAATTAGAGAACTAAACAACCCCTCTCATATGTTCGGAGTTTCTCCAAATTAGGGTTTTCACCCATCAGAACCCTGATTAATTTGTCGAGCATGCCTTAGGGTTACATTCCGATGCAAATTAACTTGTCATATCATCATCCTTGCTTGAGCATTGCATCGATGCCATGTGTTGATTGTTTTCCCCATCCTTTTTGGTATTTGGTTCTTTCCGGTAGAATACGAGATCGAGATCGAGATCGAAGCCAGAGATCAACACCGTCGAAGATTAAAGATCAAAAATCAAAGATCGAAGATCGAAGATCGACGAACAATACTTGACCAACTCTAACCAAGTCAAGTTCAAGGCTTCCGAATATCTATTTATCTGCTATCAACTAGCAAAGGCAAGCATAGCCCCACCATGATATAATCCTATGATTTCGAAAGCATTTCAATTCTTGCTATGATGCATATGATTCTACTGTGGTCTTTTATCGATAGATATAGTATCCTATCTATTGCATACTCCCTTTGAGCTTATATTACCTGATCCACTACTCCTCGCATAACTAGGTTTGGCTTGTGTGCAATGCTAGAGCTTTTATCTGTGTCTTGCTTAGCCATGCTTAGCTGTTGAGTCTGGTTCATCCAGATGATGTATCAGATGCAGAGAATCTAGTATGATAGGAGAACGTGATAAGATGAGATCAGTGATATGAGATTAAACTTGCTAAGGCTTGTATGGGAGGCCATGGTGGGTTGTGGTTTTTCTAGTCCCATGCTCGCCACCACTAGGACCCGAGTTCTTGCCTCTTGAACCAAGACGAGCGTACAACCACACGGGGTAAATGGGGACCCCCTGATTGACTAACTTGCCTAGTAGATTGCATGAGTCACATAGTTCGGGCGTTCCATTCGACATATGCATAGAAAACCTTTTGAAAGTTTTGCCGGGTGCAGGTGCATTCATAACAGGTAGGTAAGCATGGTCGAGGTTGCTTGGGGTAGATGGCGCCCCTAGTAAACCAACCTTGCCTCACATCTTTAAGGACCAACTTCGGGATTTGACCCATTATGGTGGAACCATACTTATTGCGTGACTCATGGTATTGGCTAAAGCAAGGTAAAGGTCGTGTCCAACCACACCCTTTGTCAGCACACCAAGGAAGTGTGTCAAGTGGCATTAAGAGTCGGTTGGTACGTGTGGGTAAAGTTGTACACCCGTGCAGGGTAATAATCTTTTCGAAAAGCCGTGTCCACGGTTATGGACGACTTGGGAACGGACGTGATGATCATAGGGAACTTGAACCTAATCGTAAAACTTGGTAGAACAGCGTGTGCTTAAGGATGCTTCCTCATGGGTAAGAGGGGGTGATCCTAGTTGGTAGATGATGATGATTTGGTGGATATCAAAAGATGATGATCAATATTTCGGAGATGTCGCTCTCTTATCCCCTTTTAAAATACTCTGACTAGACGAGATCCTTCTCTCTCTTGTTTTACAAACAAAAGTGGCTTATGCAAAACAACTCCACCAGCCATAAGTCTTGCTGAGTACACCCTATACTCACCCTTGCTTTGTTGATACTTTTGGCAGAGTAAGTGTTCCCTGAAGATGAGTTTGGTACTACATCGACATCGACGAGTAGCTTGGGGTTCCCGGCCGGCAGCCTGGAATCTATGGGCTGGGACGTCATCGTTATGCTTCAGGCCTCTTAGGCCATTTGTTAAGTTTGCTATACTTAATAGCATAATTTGCCTTCCGTTGTTTAATGTTTGTGGTCAGTGACCTATGCTTGTAATTGTTTGGTTCTCTGCTCACTTATGACCTCGCTGTAATAAATTTTGTGTCGTAGAGTCACTGCCGTGTTATCAATTCTTCACTGGATATTCTTGAGCTCAAGGTTAAGCTTATGTCAGACGGAGGTCTGGGATTTGTTTAGCCCTGATCCTAGGGGTGTCACAGTTCTTGGTATCAGAGCAGTACCGACCATAGGAAAACCTTGCTACTGGTCGATGTTGAGTCTAGTGGTTGTGAAAACTATTTTAAAAGCTGAAAAGTATTTGCGAAAACTCTAGTATGCTTATTTTCTCCTTATCTAGTTTCGCTCTAACTCTGGGTTATCTTATCTGGTGTTGACTTTGGAAAAGTTTTGATATCTCTTCTGGTCTTTCAAAACTTAGGTGCCTCCTTGGCATGTCGTTTCTAAGCCAGTTGACCTAGTGTTGAATTCTCTAGAATTGTGTGTATTGTGAATTCCTTGTTACCCATTGCTCTGCTTCATCTGAGAGATTTCTTTCTACCATAATCTCTCTATCCTTTGGACCCACAATATCATATTGTTGGATCCACAATATTCTGTTCTAGGCTTCGAGGTTTCCTTTCGCCTCGCGTGCCTCCTTTTCTTGTTTGGGTACTTCAGAAGTCTTATCTTCTTTTGGAAGCTACCTCATGATTACTATCTTGCAGTGTTCGTTGTGTCACTCAAGTAGTAGTCACTTATTCCTTTGGGTTTTAACCCTTGGACTTGAACCAAAGATCCCTGATTGTGCAGGATTCCATTGTTATGAATCTTGTGCATGAAGCTGGTCTTTAAACCAAGATCCATCCCTTTGACCCATGTTGTTAATGTTCACACATTACCTCAGGATGGCTGGTATTACAATTCTAGCCTCCAAGTTTGTGGTTATTGTCGCGATTGAATTTTGACAATAAAGGACTTCCCCTATCACATGCTATGGCAGATGTTCTTTAATGGAACCAAACAGATCACGACAAGAGTACTCCTCGAGAGTCTCGCATCCATACTCGTGACTCTGCCACACCTTACCCTTCTATGCATTGGTTTTCGAGAGATTGTTGACTTATGCATACACATCTTGGGATTATATCCTAAGCATGTTCCTCTTCCCTTGTTGTTTTCTGACCTTTGTTTACCAGTTGGTATCCAAGTAGTAACGTGCATCGGTGTATTCCGATGTAAGATACTCTTGTGGTTCGTCAAGACAAACCATTTCGGAATGTCTAGGAGAAACAAACTCCAGTACCTCCTCATATCTAGGACCAGGCCAAAGTGTTGTAATCCGCAGATCAAGAGGCATTGATTAGCTTCTATCTGTTCATCCTTAAAGTATCGCACTCTTTAAATACTAAGAGGTCGTGCCGAGTTCCATGACCCCTTAATGAAGTAATGCTCTTACACATCTTTAACCACCCTTCCTCGAGCTTTCGCGCTCGTGAGTGATGCGTGTGCGTAATAATGTGGCCATCTAAGATTCTAGCAATTCTTATTGTTAAAACTCTACGGACATTTAAGTCATTCCTAGCGTGATTGGTTAACCCTATCACTAGAAAGTTTGATCGTGCTACCAAGTCTGTTATTCTGGTGCACTCTCTTCAGTCAAAAGAGTTAGGCTTGTGCCAAAGCTCTGAGACTATGTCTGCTTGCCTTACCAAGCAAGTTTCCTCTCAAACTAATGTAGGGTTTCGTAGCATGGAAAACAAAAAATTTCTATCGCATACAAACAAACAAGCCAAGATCTATCTACTAGATTGTAGCAACGAGTCGATGGAATAACTCACCATCGAAGATTCCAAAGTGTTTAACGAGAGCGGATTCTTGTGGATGATGTAGTCGTACTCTTCCCGATATCAAGATCGCGTAGACGATCCTTCCGGCGCTGCGTTTCGACAGCGCTTCCGTTGTCGGTCACACGTTCGGTACTCGACGAAGACCTTCCTCTCCCTTGTTCCAGCAGGCAGCGGAGGTTGTAGCACTCTCCTCACGATTCCGGCAGCACAATGGCGTGGTACCGGAAGTAGAGGGGAGCTCCTCGGCGATCTAGGGTTTAGACACACCAAGGAGGAGGCTTGGCCGGCGGCTAGGGTTAGCTAGGCGGCGGCAGCAGCTCGCCCTAGGGCGGCGGCGGCTGCAGGAGGGCCGGGCTTAGGGCTAGGGTTTACGGGTGGAGGTGTTGGGTGCTGGGAGGGGCAGCCCTACCCCTCCTTATATAGGTGGCGGGGCCGCGCCAGGGGAGGGGAGTCCCTCCCCAACTCGGTTTCCCAAGGGGGCCGACGGTGGAGGGGAGAAACTCCTCCCCAACTCGGTTTCCACCTTCCCCTCCACTTCCCAAAATAGCCGTTTGACTTTTCAAATTGGCGTTTGACTTTTCAAACTAGGATTTGATTAAACTCTTTATTTTGTTCAGCGATGACACCTAGTACATGATGCAATCATTCCAACTTGGTATGACACATTCATGTACCCTTCCCTTTCAGAGTGCCAGACATTCCGAAACCTTCTAGAACATTCCCGATGAAAACACCGGAACCATTCTCCAACCCCGAAACAGGACTTTCCTTATATGAATCGTATTCTCCGGACCATTCTGGATCTCCTCGTGATATCCTGGATCCCATTCGAGACTCCGAACAACATTCGGTCTCTTACTCATCATTCCATAACTACTCAAACAACGTCGAATCCTTAAGTGTGTCTCCCTACGGTTCGTGAACTATGTGGACATGATCGAGACACTTCTCCGAACAATAACCAATAGAGGAATCTGGAAATTCATATGGCTCCCACATATTTCTACGATTACTTTGCGATCGAATGAACCACTTACATACGATACCAATTTCCCTTTGTCTCATGATAGCTTAATTATCCGAGGTTATGATCGTCGGTATCTCTGCATACCTAGTTCAACCTCGTTACTGATAAGTACTCTTTTCTTGTTCCCGTGATATGTGATCCCTTGTGAGCAAGTCACATGCTTGCAAGCTAATTGGATGACATTTCACCGAGAGGGCCCAGAGTATATCTATCCGTCATATGGATGGACAAATCCCACTCTTGATCCATGTGTCTCAACCAATACTTTCCGAACACTCAATGCCACCTTTATAGCCACCCAGTTACGGTGTGGTGTTTGATGTCATCAAAGCATCCTTCCGGTGAAGGTGATATGCATGATCTCATGGTCGAAGGAATTAGGTTACTATGTATCAGAAAGCATATAGCAATTGAACTATTAAAATGACTTGATCTTTATGCTACGCTTATCAATAGGAGTATGTCCACCATATCATTCTCCTAACGATATGATCTTGTTGTTAATAACATCTCAATGTTCATGATAGGGAAACCACAATCATATATTAACCAACAAGCTAGTATTATAAAGAGGCTTTACTAGGGACTCTATTTTAGTTTACAAATCACACAAGTATTAATGTTTCCTTGTTAATACTATTATAGCATGAATGTAAACATTTATCATAAACACAAAGATATAATAATAACTATATTTATTATTGCCTCTAGGGCATATCTCCAACAGTCTCCCACTTGCACTAGAGTCATCTAATCTAGATTACATGGTAA
This sequence comes from Avena sativa, assembly GCA_916181665.1. Taxonomy (NCBI): domain Eukaryota; kingdom Viridiplantae; phylum Streptophyta; class Magnoliopsida; order Poales; family Poaceae; genus Avena; species Avena sativa. Next base: position 251,448,594 of record OV702293.1, read on the forward strand.
TATACCGAACACCCATGGCAGTTTGGTGCTGGTCATGTTTTGCCCTCGGGAGAGGTTTAGTCAACGGATCCGCCACATTCAGATCTGTGTGTACTTTGCAAATCTTTATGTCCCCATCTTGGACATGTTCTCGAATAGCGTGAAAACGTAGCTTGATGTGCTTCAGCTTCTTGTGTGACCTTGGTTCTTGCGCATTGGCTATGGCGCCCATGTTATCACAGTAGATAGACATTGGGTCTAGCGCACTAGGAACCACACCCAGCTCTATAATGAACTCTTTCATCCATATCGTTTCTTGTGAAGCCTCCGAAGCAGCCATGTATTCCGATTCAGTTGAAGATCTCGCCACAATGCTTTGCTTTGCACTCCTCCAGCTAACTGCTGCACCATTCAAAGTAAATACGTATCTAGATTGTGATTTAGAATCATCCGGATCGGTGTTCCAACTAGCATCGGTGTAACCATTAACAACGAGTTGTTCATCACCTCCATAAGAAAGAACCATATCCTTAGTTCTTTTCAAGTACTTAAGGATGTTTTTGACCGCTGTCCAATGATCCACTCCTGGATCACTTTGATATCTGCTAGTTAAACTAACAGCATATGCAATGTCGGGTCTAGTACATAGCATGGCATACATTAGAGATCATATGGCTGAGGCATAGGGAGTCTTACTCATCCTTTCTCTATCTTCTACCGTTGTCGGACTTTGAGTTTTACTCAAGGTCGTATTGGGCAACATGGGCAAGAACCCTTTCTTACTATCTTCCATTCCAAACCTCTTTAGAACTTTGTCCAAATATGTACTTTGTGACAATGATATTAGGCATCTCGATCTATCTCTATAAATATTTATGCCTAATATGTAAGCTGATTCGCCAAGATCCTTCATTAAAAAACTATTATTCAAATATTCCTTGACACTATTAAGAAGGTCTACATCATTCCCAATCAACAATATGTCATCTACATATAGTATTAAGAATGCTACAGAGCTCCCACTCACTTTCTTGTAAATACAAGCTTCTCCATAAGTTTGTATAAAACCAAAACTTTTGATCACCTTATCAAAATGTTGATTCCAACTTCGGGATGCTTGCTTCAATCCATAGATGGACCATTGAAGTTTTCATACCTTGTTAGCATTTTTAGGATCAACAAAACCTTTGGGTTGCATCATATACAACTCTTCATCAATGTCTCCATTGAGGAATGCTGTTTTGACATCCATCTGCCATATCTCATAATCATAATATGCAGCGATTGCTAACATAATCCTCACAGACTTTAGCTTCGCTACAGGTGAGAAAGTCTCATCGTAGTCAACTCCTTGAATTTGTAGAAACCCTTTTGCGACAAGTCGAGCTTTATAGACAGTAACATTACCATTAGCATCTGTTTTCTTCTTGAAAATCCATTTGTTCTCGACAGCCTTTCGGCCATCCGGTAAGTCCACCAAAGTCCATACTTGGTTTTCGTACATGGATCCAATCTCGGATTTCATGGCTTCTTGCCATTTATTGGAATCTGGGCTCATCATCGCTTCCTCATATGTCGCAGGGTCATCGGTGTTGTCCACCAACATGACACTCATAACGGGATCATACCAATCAGGAGTGGTACGAGTTCTCGTTGACCTGCGAGGCTCTGTAGCAACTACAACTGAAGTTTCATGATCATCATCATTAGCTTCCTCTCTTATTGGTGCAGGCACCACAGGAACTTCTTCCGGTGCTGCGCTACTCGCAAGTTCGAGAGAAGGTTCTACAACCTCGTCGAGTTCTACTTTCCTTCTAGTCACTTCTTTCGAGAGAAATTCCTTCTCTAGAAAGGATCCATTCTTGGCAACGAAAATTTTGCCCTCGGATCTATGATAGAAGGTATACCCGATAGTTTCCTTCGGGTATCCTATGAATACGCATTTTTCCGCTTTGGGTTCTAGCTTGTCCGGCTGTAACTTCTTTACATAGGCTTCACAACCCCAAACTTTAAGGAACGACAATTTAGGTTTCTTCCCAAACCATAATTCATACGGTGTCGTTTCAACGGATTTATATGGTGCCCTATTTAAAGTGAATGCGGCTGTTTCTAATGCATAACCCCAAAATGATAGCGGTAAATCTGTAAGTGACATCATAGAACGAACCATATCTAAGAGAGTTCGGTTACGACGTTCAGACACACCATTACGCTGTGGTGTTCCCGGCGGTGTCAATTGTGAAAGTATTCCGCATTTCTTCAAATGCTCGCCAAACTCGTAACTTAGATATTCACCTCCACGATCAGAACGTAGAAATTTAATCTTCTTGTTACGTTGATTCTCTACCTCACTTTGAAATTCCTTAAACTTCTCGAAAGTTTCGGACTTATGTTTCATGAAATAGATATAGCCATATCTACTCAAGTCATCCGTGAAGGTAAGAACATAACGATAACCACCGCGCGATGCTACACTCATTGGACCACACACATCGGTATGTATGATTTCCAATAAGTCCGTAGCTTGCTCCATCATACCAGAAAATGGAGTTTTAGTCATTTTTCCCATCAGACATGCTTCGCATCTTTCAAGTGATTCAAAATCAAGTGATTCAAGAAGTCCATCGGAATGGAGTTTCTTCATGCGCTTCACTCCAATGTGACCAAGACGACAGTGCCACATATAGGTCAATTTATCGCTCGATTTCAAACGTTTAGCCTCAATGTTATTAATATGTGTATTTCCACTATCGATATTCAATAAGAATAGACCATCTATCAAAGGTGCATGTGCATAAAACATATTACTCATATAAATCGAACAACCATTATTCTCGGACTTAAACAAGTAACCGTGTCGCAATAAACAAGATCCCGATATAATGTTCATGCTTAACGCAGGCACCAAATGACAATTATTTAAGTATAAAACTAATCCCGATGGTAGATGAAGGGGTAGCGTGCCGACCGCGATCACATCAACATTTGATCCGTTTCCCACGCGCATCGTCACCTCGTTCTTCGCTAGCTTCCGTTTATTCTGCAGCACCTGTTTCGAGTTACAAATATGAGCAACTGAACCAGTATCAAATACCCAGGCACTACTACGAGTACTAGTGAGATACACATCAATAACATGTATATCGGATATACCTTTCTTCTTGATGTTGTCGTTCTTCAAATCCGCCAAGTACCTTGGGCAATTCCGCTTCAAGTGACCTTCTCCCTTATAGTAAAAGCACTCAGTATCAGGCTTAGGTCCAGCCTTGGTCTTCTTCGTCGGCGCGGTAACTTTCTTACCACCCTTCTTGAAGTGTCCCTTTTGCTTAGACTTGCCTTTCTTGAATTTGGTGGTCTTATTGACCATCAACACTTGGTGCTCTTTCTTGATCTCCACTTCTGCAGATTTCAACATGGCAAAGAGTTCTGGCAACTGCTTGTTCATGTTTTGCATATTGTAGTTCATCACAAAGTTCTTGTAACTTGGTGGTAGTGATTGGAGGACACGGTAAATCCCCAAAGCATTACGAATCACTATACCCAAGATTTGAAGTTTGTTTGCGTGCCCAGACATCTTAAGCACATGCTCACTGACGGAGTTGCCCTCTTCCATATTGCAGTTAAAGAACTTTTCAGAAGCCTCATAGCTCTCAATCGCCACGTGAGTCTCAAAGATCAATTTGAGATCACGGACAATATCATGTGGGTCTGAATTCTCAAACCTTTTCTGAATTTCCGATTCTAAACCATACAAGATAGCACACTGAATTGTGGAGTACTGAGTCTTCCGAGCGAGGTAAACATTCTTTACTTCATCGGTAGCAGTAGCTGCAGGTGGGTCACCCAGCGGTGCATCCAGCACATAGGTCAAATTACCAGTTGTGAGGACAATCCTCAAATTGCGGAACCAATCCGCAAAGTTGCTTCCATTGTTTTTCAACTTTTCTTTCTCTAGGAACGCATTAAAATTGATGGTAGGGGTCGCCATTGATACAACATATTTGCAATAGTTTAGACTAAGTTTATGACAAATTGAGTTCTAATTAATAGTTAAATTAATCTAGGTGAACTCCCACTCAAAACAATATCCCTCACATTGTTTTAGTGATCACACGAACCAAATCCACTACATCAACACCGATCATCACGAGAGTTGATATAGTTTCAATGGCGAACAATCGACATGTTCATCATATCTACTATATGATTCATGCTTTACCTTTCGGTGATCCGTGTTCCAAGACCATGTCTGTACATGCTAGGCTTGTCAAGATCAAACCTTAGTTTCCGCATGAGCAAATCTGGCTTGCTCACGTTGTATACACTTGCGGAATCTAACACACCCGATCATCACGTGGTGCTTCGAAACAACAAGCTTTAGCAACGGTGCTAACTAAGGGTGAACACTTTATGACTTGAAATTCATGTGCATGAGGGATCATATTATAATGCTACCATTGTTAACTAAGCAATACAAGATGCATAAAGGATTAACAGCACATGCAATTCATAATATGTGATATGATATGGCCTTTCTTCTTTGTGCTTCCGATCTCCATCTTCAAGCACGAACATGATCTTCATCATCACCGGCATTGCATCAAGGTCAATGACGCTTCTCCATGGTTGTCGTCCACCGGCTTCAACTATTACAACTACTTTGAATAGACACGCGGGTCTTAACATAAATTAAAGACAACCATATGGCTCCTGCCGGTTGCCAACTTACAATAAGGAACATTGCATACATCAAATATAATCATAATCATGGCCATATCACATCACAGCACACCCCTGCAAAACAAAGTTAGACGCCTCTACTTTCTTTGCATGTTTTACGTGGTTTGGGGCTTTCAATAAGTGTCGTTCTAACTTACGAACAAGAACCACAACATTGATACTAGTATTGTCAATCACCCGTTGTAAATTGAATCTTAACTACGCTGGGAGAAACAGGGACCCGCAAAGCCACTTATGCAATACAAGTTGCATGTCAAGCGTGGAGCAAGTCTCATGAATGATTTCATGTAAGGTTATCCCGGGCCGCTTCATCCCAACATCCCGCAAGATGCAAAGTACACAAGAAGCAATCAATAATAAAAGCATCAACGCCCACAATGACCATTGTGTTCTACTCGTGCAACAGATCTACATATAGACACGGGTCTGATACCACTGTAGGGTTTCGTAGCATGGAAAACAAAAAATTTCTATCGCATACAAACAAACAAGCCAAGATCTATCTACTAGATTGTAGCAACGAGTCGATGGAATAACTCACCCTCGAAGATTCCAAAGTGTTTAACGAGAGCGGATTCTCGTGGATGATGTAGTCGTACTCTTCCCGATCTCAAGATCGCGTAGACGATCCTTCCGGCGCTGCGTTCTGGTAGCGCTTCCGCTGTTGGTCACACGTTCAGTACTCGACGAAGACCTTCCTCTCCCTTGTTCCAGCAGGCAGCGGAGGTTGTAGCACTCTCCTCGCGATTCTGGCAGCACAACGACGTGGTACCGGAAGTAGAGGGGAGATCTCGCAGGGCTTCGCCTTAAGCCAGAGCGAGTATGGTGGACTATGAGAGAGCTCATCGGCGATCTAGGGTTTAGACACACCAAGGAGGAGGCTTGGCCGGCGGCTAGGGTTAGCTAGGCGGCGGCGACGGCTTGCCCTAGGGAGGCGGCGGCTGCAGGAGGGCCGGCGGCTTAGGGCTAGGGTTTGCGGGTGGAGGTGTTGGGTGCTGGGAGGGGTAGCCCTGCCCCTCCTTATATAGGTGGAGGGGCCGCGCGAGGGGAGGGGAGTCCCTCCCCAACTCGGTTTCCCAAGGGGGGCGGCGGTGGAGGGGAGGAACTCCTCCCCAACTCGGTTTCCACCTTCCCCTCCACTTCCCAAAATAGCCGTTTGACTTTTCAAATTGGCGTTTGACTTTTCAAACTAGGATTTGATTAAACCCTTTATTTTGTTCAGCGATGACACCTAGTACATGATGCAATCATTCCAACTTGGTATGACACATTCATGTACCCTTCCCTTTCGGAGTGCCGGACATTCCGGAACCTTCTAGAACATTCCCGATGAAAACACCGGAACCATTCTCCAACCCCAAAACAGGACTTTCCTTATATGAATCTTATTCTCCGGACCATTCCGGATCTCCTCGTGATATCCCAGATCCCATCCGAGACTCCGAACAATATTTGGTCTCTTACTCATCATTCCATAACTACTCAAACAACATCGAATCCTTAAGTGTGTCTCCCTACGGTTCGTGAATTATGCGGACATGATCGAGACACTTATCCGAACAATAACCAATAGAGGAATCTGGAAATTCATATGGATCCCACATATTTCTACGATTACTTTGCGATCGAATGAACCACTTACATACGATACCAATTTCCCTTTGTCTCATGATAGCTTACTTATCCGAGGTTATGAACGTCGGTATCTCTGCATACCTAGTTCAACCTCGTTACTGATAAGTACTCTTTTCTCGTTCCCGTGATATGTGATCCCTTGTGAGCCAGTCACATGCTTGCAAGCTAATTGGATGACATTTCACCGAGAGGGCCCAGAGTATATCTATCCGTCATATGGATGGACAAATCCCACTCTTGATCCATGTGTCTCAACCAATACTTTCCGAACACTCAATGCCACCTTTATAGCCACCCAGTTACGGTGTGGTGTTTGATGTCATCAAAGCATCCTTCCGGTGAAGGTGATATGCATGATCTCATGGTCGAAGGAATTAGGTTACTATGTATCAGAAAGCATATAGCAATTGAACTATTAAAATGACTTGATCTTTATGCTACGCTTATCAATAGGAGTATGTCCACCATATCATTCTCCTAACGATATGATCTTGTTGTTAATAACATCTCAATGTTCATGATAGGGAAACCACAATCATATATTAACCAACAAGCTAGTATTATAAAGAGGCTTTACTAGGGACTCTATTTTAGTTTACAAATCACACAAGTATTAATGTTTCCTTGTTAATACTATTATAGCATGAATGTAAACATTTATCATAAACACAAAGATATAATAATAACTATATTTATTATTGCCTCTAGGGCATATCTCCAACAACTAAGTGACATATCGGTGGTTCGTGATATTCTAGATCTCTACTAGAAGTATCGCCATGTTGCCACATGACCATGTTGTCAAGTTCTTGAGCAAGCAAGTTCTCTGAACTGCTCCTTTCTCCAAGGATCCATTCTGGATACCCCTGAACTAGTTGGTTGAGCTTAAACAACAACTTGGAGAGTTGTAAGATAAAAGTTCTAGCCGACCCAGTTCCTTTGTAATGGGATGTCTAGTTTCGTTCGTGTTGAAGAAAGATAATATTTCCTTATGGATATATTATTTTCCCCCATCTTTGATTTGATTTGAGTTATCGTTAAATCAAAATTAGTTCCAGGGACTATCTTGATGGTGTTTCTATTTATGATGTTTCACTTGAGTACATCTTCATGTTCTTCGGTCTGACCAATATTGTTGTCTCGTTCAAGCAACATATGAGTCCATCTTATTGGAGCGTCTCGATAAGTTTGTTGTTGAGCCCATCAACAATATTCTTAACTTCTCCATGTTAGATTGGATTCATATGGAACAATTGGTATTAATGTTGGAAAACTTTTTGAGAACCGTCTTTGAGTCATCTCGAAGTATGTATTCTGGATGTTAGAAGTAACCTTATCTGGTTCACATGCAATTGTTGAAAGATGTCGCCGTGGATTCGAGTAGAGTTATCTTTGTCCCCTTAAGGACACGTGTGTTTATTGTTAGTACTCTGTGTGTATGCAGTTGTCCTTCAACAAGTTGCTAATACATGGGTGTAGCAATCTAGCTCATTCTTCTGGAGCTTGACACTGAAGTCCATGTCTTGAGAATCTAGTAACTTTACCTCTGTGTAAATGTTGCAAACTTTCTATTCGGACATGCTGAGTCTGAAATATCATCTCGCCTAACCAAAGCTGAATCTCAAGCAGCAATGATGGTTGGTGTTCTTCAAGGTTTTGGCATTGGTATCTTTGTAAATCTAGCAAGGTTGATGAAATGGTTGACACACTTAGCCGGAAAGACCTTTTGTCATATTCTCTTGAATTCAGCAATATCAACCACTCTTCATGAGGCATCTTCTACCATTTAATATAGGAGTTGTTCTTATGGTTTCCTTTGTCTCCGAAGTCCGACCTTTACTTGATGTCACGCGTCTCGAACATCGAGGAGAACATTTAAAGTAGTGTTGCTAAATGTCACTCGGTCGATCCCCCAGACCCTTTATGATGGCAACTGTACGGGTATGCCAAGTAATTGAAGTCTGAGAATGAAGTTTCTTTCTTCTCGTGTCATCAGGAATCTTCTTAACTATTCATCCTAGCGGTGTAAAGTGATATCATGATCCTTGGCAAAGATTTTGGTATACCTGGATGAATAAAGAGTTTCCTTCGTTTCTTTCAAACATGTTGAAGAGCGGCTATGATTTTGGTAATCTGTAGTTTCTCTTGTTACATGTTTATTGAGACTCTTACGAGTCCTCTCCACCAAAACACCTTTCTGTCTTGGCTTTCTGTTGAATGAAAGAGTGACTCTTCTGTTTCAAAAGTAGTTCAACCGCTTGGTTTTGTTGATGCATATCTCTACAACCTGAACTCTCTACTTAATATTTTAGTAGAGGTTCCCTATCAAAGTCTGTGGTCATGTTCTTTCTGTTGGAAGCTTCCTTCTTCAGAAGCTTCAAAACCTCTCATAAGTTCGACGGTCCCAATCCTTATGAAGACCAGTTATCTAACAACTTTAAACCTTCTCCTCTTGTTTCCTCTGTTACCTTGACGTGTTTCATGTTTGTCATCTCAGAGTTTTTTCTAAACACTCCATCCATGAGCTGACCATGAGATACTCTGTGTTGTTTAGTGTGTTTCCCTCTTATCTTTAGAGTGACCATGTTTCTTTCTCTCTCTGTCTCTTTTCCTACCTTTGGAATCTCGGGTCGAGATTCTCATAAGGGGGATAGAGCTGTAACACCCTAGTTTTAGTTAAGTTATATTAGGGTTTTGTTTTGTGCATCATGAGCATCATGCCTTAAAAATTGTATTACAGAAATAATGCCAAACCCTAAAACCCTAATCTTTCCCCTCTCTTTGAAGCATTCAAATGGTTTTGAAATATTTGAAAAGTACAAAGTATGTGGAGCCCAATCTGAATAAAAGGGTCCCCTCAATATTTTATACACTTTTACAAAGTATCTGGTATTTTTGAAATGTTCAAAAACAGTATTTGAATTTGAAATTACAACAGGAAATAAAACAGGAATTGGAAAATGTTTCTGGAAGAAAAATAGAGCAAACTAGCTAGTCAGGCCACAGCCAGCCGGCCCAATTCTCTCTTCCCTCCCACTGTCGCCCACCAGCATCACCCCGCAGCCCACCTCGGCCCACACGGCCCATACCTCTTCGCCCTCCTCCCCTATCGTCTTCCCCAGGCAGGCACGCACCTGCGTGTCGCCGGTGCCGCCGTCGGCCGACGCGCTGTGATCCATGATGCCGTCTGCCGCTCTAGGGTGAGGATAAGACCCCGTGTCGACGCCTCTCCTTATCCCATATCCTCTCTTTCCCTCCCTGGCTCTCTTTCTCCTCTTCCCAAGCAAGCCGAAACCCTAGCTCCGGTTTCCGACGAGCCTCGCCACTCCTGAGCTCCCCTCGCCCAGCCAAAGTGCCCAGTATCCTCGCCGCGTCGCCCTCGTTCTCTCTGTTGAAGCTTGCAAGCGGGGAAGCCCCCTATGTGCCGGAATCGAGATCACCGTTTCGCTGACTATCGCCATGTTTCCCGTCGATTCTCCTCCGTTCGATCTCGCCCGACCTCGCCGACCCCTCCTTCACACTCGCGGTGAGCCTCTGCACCTCCCAGTGCCCTCAGTTTGCCTTCTTGATTGCTGTAGCCGCCACGCGTCGTGTCCCTGCAAGCACCATCGCCGCTACCACTGTGTGCCCTGCTCTGATGACCTATTTCGGGCGGCGCCGCCACTATCCTGCTTGCTTTGCCGCGCCACTTCGAACCAGCCTAGCCCTGTCGCCCCGCGCGCCTTGCAACACCGTCGCCAGTGACCACCTAATGGTGGTCGTTGGTGTGACGTCACCGCGACGTCAGGGTGATGTGGTCGTGGGTCCCTTGACCGCCAGCGTGGATACTGATGTGGCATAGGGCCCAGCAGTCAGTCACACTGGCTAGGTTCTGTGCGGTGTAAAAAGATTACCCCCCCCCCCCAGCTGACATCATCCTGATGCAATAAAGGCTTAAATAAATTCCAGAAAATGATTTAATATTGTAAAATCAATAATTTATTATTTATAAGTCAGAAAAATACAAATAATATATCAAAATGTTCAGAAAAATGAAACCTAGCTATATAAGCTATCATCATACATTGTTAATCAACTAAAATGACAAGTTTAATTAGAGAACTAATCAACCCCGCTCATATGTTCCGGAGTTTCTCCGAATTAGGGTTTTCACCCCTCGGAACCCTGACCAATTTGTCGAGCATGCCTTAGGGTTACATTCCGATGCAAATTAACTTGTCATATCATCATCCTTGCTTGAGCATTGCATCGATGCCATGTGTTGATTGTTTTCCCCTTTCTTTCTGGTATTTGGTTCCTTCCGGTAGAATACGAGATCGAGATCGAGATCGAAGCCAGAGATCAACACCGTCGAAGATCGAAGATCAAAAATCAAAGATCGAATATTGAATATCGAAGATCGACGAACAATACTTGACCAACTCTAACCAAGTCAAGTTCAAGGCTTCCGAAGATCTATTTATCTGCTATCAACTGGCGAAGGCAAGCATAGCCCCACCATGATATAATCCTATGATTTCGAAAGCATTTCAATTATTGCCATGATGCATACGATTCTATTGTGGTCTTTTATCGATAGATATAGTATCCTATCTATTGCATACTCCCTTTGAGCTTATATTACCTGATCCACTGCTCCTCGCATAACTAGGTTTGGCTTGTGTGCAATGCTAGAGCTTTTATCTGTGTCTTGCTTAGCCATACTTAGCTGTTGAGTATGGTTCATCTATATGATGTATCAGATGCAGAGAATCTAGTATGATAGGAGAACGTGATAAGATGAGATCAGTGATATGAGATTAAACTTGCTAAGGCTTATATGGGAGGCCACAGTGGGTTCTGGTTTTTCTAGTCCCATGCTCGCCACCACTAGGACCCGAGTTCTTGCCTCTTGAACCAAGACGAGCGTACAACCACACGGGGTAAATGGGGACCCCCTGATTGACTAAATTTCCTAGTAGATTCCATGAGTCACATAGTTCGGGCGTTCCATTCTACATATGCATAGAAAACCTTTTGAAAGATTTGTCGGGTGCAGGTGCATTCATAACAGGTAGGTAAGTGTGGCTGAGGTTGCTTGGGGTAGATGGCGCCCCTGGTAAACCAACCTTGCCTCACATCCTTAAGTACCGACTTCGGGATTTGACCCATTATGGCGGAACCATACTTATTATGTGACTCATGGTCTCGGCGAAAGCAAGGTAAAGGTCGTGTCCAACCACACCCTCTGTCAGCACACCAAGGAAGTGTGTCAAGTGGCATTATGAGTCGGTTGGTACGTGTGGGTAAAGTTGTACACCCCTGCAGGGTAATAATCTTTTCGAAAAGTCGTGTCCACGGTTATGGACGACTTGGGAATGGACGTGATGATCATAGAGAACTTGAACCTAATCGTAAAACTTGGTAGAACAGCGTGTGCTTAAGGATGCTTCCTCATGGGTAAGAGGGGGTGATCCTAGTTGGTAGATGATGATGATTTGGTGGATATCAAAAGATGATGATCAATATTTTGGAGATGTCGCTCTCTTATCCCCTTTTAAAATACTATGACTAGACGAGATCCTTCTCTCTCTTGTTTTACAAACAAAAGTGGCTTTATGCAAAACAACTCCACCAGCCATAAGTCTTGCTGAGTACACCCTGTACTCACCCTTGCTTTGTTGATACTTTTGGCAGAGTAAGTGTTCCCTGAAGATGAGTTTGGTACTACATCGACATCGACGAGTAGCTTGGGGTTCCCGGCCGGCAGACTGGAATCTATGGGCTGGGACGTCATCATTATGCTTCAGGCCTCTTAGGCCATTTGTTAAGTTTGCTATACTTAATAGCATAATTTTCCTTCCGTTGTTTGATGTTTGTGGTCAGTGACCTCTGCTTGTAATAGTTTGGTTCTCTGCTCAGTTATGAGCTCGCTGTAATAAATTTTGGGTCGTAGAGTCACTATTGTGTTATCAATTTTCTTCACTGGATATTCTCGAGCTCAAGGTTAAGCTTATGTCAGACGAAGGTCTGGGATTTGTTTAGCCCTGATCCCGGGGGTGTCACATGGAACCAATCCGCGAAGTTGCTTCCATTGTTTTTCAACTTTTCTTTCTCTAGGAACGCATTAAAATTGATGGTAGGGGTCGCCATTGATCTACAACATATTTGCAATAGTTTAGACTAAGTTTATGAAAAATTGAGTTCTAATTAATAGTTAAATTAATATAGGTGAACTCCCACTCAAAACAATATCCCTCAAATTGTTTTAGTGATCACACGAACCAATCATCATGAGAGTTGATGTAGCTTCAATGGCGAACAATCAACATGTTCATCATATCTTCTATATGACTCATGCTTTACCTTTCGGTGATCTGTGTTCCGAGACCATGTCTATACATGCTAGGCTCGTCAAGATCAAACCTTAGCTTCCGCATGAGCAAATCTGGCTTGCTCACATTGTATACACTCGCAGAATCTAACACACTCGATCATCACATGGTGCTTCGAAACAACAAGCTTTAGCAATGGTGCTTACTAAGGGTGAACACTTTAAAACTTGAAAAATTGTGTGCTTGAGGGATCATCTTATAATGCTACCGTCACAAACTAAGCAATACAACATGCATAAAAGGATTAACATCACATGCAATTCATAATATGTGATATGATATGGCCTTTCTTCTTGTGCTTCCGATCTCCATCTTCAAGCAAGAACATGATCTCCATCATCACCGGTATGGCGTCAAGGTCAATGGCGCCGTTTCATGATTGTCTTCCACTAGCTTCAACTATTACAACTACTTTTAATAGACACGCAGGTCTTAACGGAATTTAAAGGACAACCATATGGCTCCTGCCGGTTGCCAACTTACAATAAGGAACATTGCATACATCATATATAATCACAATCATGGCCATATCACATCACAGCACACCCCTGCAAAACAAAGTTAGACGCCTCTAATTTTCTTTGCATATTTTACATGGTTTGGGGCTTTCAATAAGTGTCGTTCTAACTTACGAACAAGAACCACAACGTTGATGCTTGAACTATCAAGTGCCCGTTGTAAATTGAATCTATACTATGATGGGAGAGACAGACACCTACTAAGCCACTTATGCAATACAAGTTGCATCTTGAGCGTGGAGCAAATCTCATGAACGATGTCATGTAAGGTTAGCCCGGGCTGCTTCATCCCATCATACCGCAAGATGCAAAGTACACAAAAAGCAATTGATAATAAAAGAACCACCGCCCACAATGACCATTGTGTTCTACTCTGCAACAAATCTACATATAGACACGGCTCTGATACCACTGTAGGGGTTCGTAGCATGGAAAACAAAAAATTTGTACCGCATGCACACAAACAAGCCAAGATCTATCTACTAGATTGTAGCAACGAGTCGATAGAAGAACTCACCCTCGAAGATTCCAAAGCTGTTAACAAGAGCAGATTCTTGTGGGTGATGTAGTCGTACACTTGCCGATCTCAAGATCGTGTAGACGATACTTTCGGCGCTGCGTTCCGGCAGCGCTTCCGCAGTCGGTCACACGTTCGGTACTCGATGAAGACCTTCCTCTCCCTTGTTCTAGCAGGCAGCGGAGGTTGTAGTTCTCCCTTCGTGATTCTGGCAGCACGTCGGCGTGGTGTCGGAAGTAGAGGGAAGATCCCGCAGGGCTTCGCCTAAGCCGGTGCGAGTTATGGTGGATTAGGGTTTCCCGGAGATCTAGGGTTTAGATAACCGGGAGGAGGAGGTGTCGGCGGTGGCTAGGGCGGCAGCAACGAACCGGCGGTGGCGGCGCGGTGGCACGGCGGCGGGGCTGCGGCGGCGGTGCGTGTGCGGGGAGAGGGGCTAGGGCTTGGCTCTTGTGGTGTTGGGGCAGCCCTCCCCCTCTATTTATGAGAGGGAGGGGCAGCCTTGGGAGGGGTGGGTTTGAATCCAAACCCAAACCCAAGTTGGAATGAGAGAAGGACTTGTTTCTTCTTCCACTAGGAAATCATTGTTCCAGTTTGACTTTTCAAACTTCCCGTTTGACTTTCAATTTAGAGCTTTATTTCTCTCTTGCAAATTCCAACACCAAGTGACCTAGGATATGATCCAATCATTCCACATATCCATGACACATTCATGGACCATTCCCCTTCCGGTCCGGTGAACCTTCTAGACCCTTCTAGAACCTCTCCGATGAAACCATCGGAAACTTTCCCGAACTCCGACATCAGACTTTCCTTATATGAATCTTATTCTCCGGACCATTCCGGATCTCCTCGTGATATCCTGGATCCCATCCGAGACTCCGAACAACATTCAGTATCCCTATTAACATTCCATATCTACTAAACAACATCGAATCCTTAAGTGTGTCTCCCTACGGTTCGTGAATTATGCGGACATGACCGAGACACTTCACTGATCAATAACCAATAGAGGAATCTGGAAATTAATATGGCTCCCACATATTTCTATGATTGCTTTGTGATCGGATGAACCACTTACATACTATACCAATTTCCCTTTGTCTCATGATAGTTTACTTATCCGAGGTTTTGATCATCGGTATCTCTGCATACCTAGTTCAACCTCGTTACCGATAAGTACTCTTTTCTTGTTCTTGTGATATGTGATCCCTTGTGAGCTAGTCACATGCTTGCAAGCTAATTGTATGACATTCCACCAAGAAGGCCCAGAGCATATCTATCCGTCATATGGATGGACAAATCCCACTCTTGATCCATGTGCCTCAACCCATACTTTCCGAACAATCAATGCCACCTTTATAGCCACCCAGTTACGGTGTGGTGTTTGATGTCATCAAAGCATCCTTCTGGTGATGGTGATTAGCATGATCTCATGGTCGAAGGAATTAGGTTACTATGTATCAGAAAGCTTATAGCAAACAAACTATTGAAATGACTTGATCTTAATGCCACGCTTATCTATAAGAGTATGTCCATCATACCATTCTCCTAATGATATGATCTTGTTATTAATAACATCTCAATGTTCATGATCGAGAAACCACGATCATCTATTAATCAACAAGCTAGTATTATAAAGAGGCTTTACCAGGGACTCTAATTTAGTTTACAAATCACACAAGTATTAATGTTTCCGGTTAATACTATTATAGCATGAATGTAAACATTTATCATAAACACAAAGATATAATAATAACTACTTTTATTATTGCCTCTAGGGCATATCTCCAACACCCCTCTCTAGTTACGGCCAATCTAGATCTCCTTTAAACCGGTACCGACTAGCTAAACTCTAGTTGCTAGCTACCTCTAAACCTCGGCCCTCTAAACCCTAGATATTCGGGGCTCCCTCTACTCCACCATACTCACTCCAGCTTAGGAGAAGCCCTGCGGGATCTCCCCTCTACTTCCGACACCACGTCGTCGTGCTGCCGGAATCGCGAGGAGAGAGCTACAACCTCCACTGCCTGCTGGAACAAGGGAGAGGAAAGTCTTCATCGAGTATCGTACGTGTGACCGACTGCAGGAGCGCTGCCGGAACACGGCACCGGAAGGATCGTCTACGCAATCTTGAGATCGACAAGTCAATGACTACATCACCCACTATTATCTGCTCTCGTTAACCGCTTTGGATCTTCGAGGGTTAGTACTCTATCGACTCGTTGCTACAATCTAATAGATAGATCTTGGCTTGTGTGTGTTCATGCGATAGAATTTTTTTGTTTTCCATGCTACGAACCCCTACACTTCTTCCATGTTCTACCATCTCTACAATTCTGCAACACATGTTTAAATTTAGCATCATGCAAATATTGTTCCTTAATAGTTTCCAATCCAAATATTTTGAAGTCAAGTTGAGATAACAAAGTATAACGGCGCGACAAAGCATCAGCAATAACATTATCTTTACCCTTTTTGTGTTTGATAACATAAGAAAAAGACTCAATAAATTCAACCCACTTTGCATGACGACGATTCAACTTAGCTTGACTACGAATATGCTTCAAAGATTCATGATCAGAATGTAAAACAAATTCTTTAGGCCATAGATAATGTTGCCAAGTTTCTAATGTCTGAACCAGTGCATATAATTATTTATCATAAGTAGAATAGTTCAGACTAGCCCCATCCAATTTCTCACTAAAATATGCAACATATTTTTCCTCTTGTAATAACACACCTCCCAAACCAATTCCACCAGCATCACATTCAAGCTCAAAAGTATTATTAAAATAGGGAAGTTGGAGTAATGTAGCATGTGTTAACTTATCTTTCAATATCATGAAGGACTGTTGTTGTGCATCGCCCCAAACAAAGGGCACATCCTTCTTGGTAAGTTCATCCAGTGGCGTGACAATTGATCCAAAGTCTTTGACAAAGCTCTTATAAAAACCAGAAAGGACAAGAAAATTCCTCACTTGTGTGACCATATTGGGCTGCGGCCAGTTCTCTATAGCTTCAATCTTGGCTGGATCCACTTCAATACCCTATGATGTAACAACATAGTTAAGAAACACAACTCGATCGGTGCAAAAGGTGCACTTCTCAAGATTACAAAACAAATGTGCATCGTGTAAAGCATTGAAAACATCACACAAATGATCCAACTGATCCTCTAAAGATTTTCTATAAATTAGAATATCATCAAAGTAGACTACCATAGATCATCCAATGAAAGCACGTAAAACTTCGTTCATTAATCGCATGAATGTGCTGGGTGCATTAGTTAAACCAAACGGCATCACTAACCACTCATATAAACCGAACATAGTTTTAAATGGTGTTTTCCATTTATCTCCCAATTTCATACGAATCTGGTGGTAACCACTACGCAAATCAACTTTAGAAACCATGGTAGAGCCACTCAATTTATTTAGCATGTCATCTAAACATGGAATAGGATGATGATAGCGAATAGTAATATTGTTGATAGCTCTATAATCAGTACACATGCGCGAAGAACCATATTTCTTAGGTACCAAAATAATAGGAACAACATATGGGCTAAGGGACTCACGAATATAATCTCTATCGATTAGTTCCTGAATATAGCGTTATATCTCCTTTGTCTCCTCTGGATTGGTTCTATATGGCGCGCGGTTGGGCAACGTAGCACCAGGAATTAGATCAATTTGGTGCTCACTTCCTCCAATAGGAGGTAGTCCTGGTGGCATCTCAGCTAGAAAAACGTCCTCATATTCCTACAAAAGGTTAGAAATAGCAGGTGGCAAAGGAGGCATATCCTCAAATGAAAACAAAACCTCTTTGCAGATAATTGCATAACATTGAGTACTGTTTACATCTAGTTCAGCAATATCAATTTTATTTGCATGTATACATGGACTCTTCAAACGAATTTCATTAGCATGTTTAGAATCATATTTAGTGTTCTTTGGTGGTACAAAATCTGCAGCAACAATCTGATTCTCACTTTTATGTTTCTCCTCGGTTTTAGCTCAGCAAGACCATCTTCTAAAATCTGTTCGGGAGTCATAGGTTTTAGACCAATTTTATTTCCATCATGCATAAGAGAATAGTGATTAGTTTTACCATTATGAACAGATTCTCTATCAAATTCCCATGTTCTACCAAGTAACAAAGAACAAGCTTGCATAGGTACAACATCACAATCAACAAAATTAGAATATGTACCAATAGTAAAATGCACGCGTACGGTTCTTGTTACCTTGATCTTGCGAGAACTCTCAAACCATTGGATGTAATATGAATGTGTGCGTTGTATTGTTGGGTGTGCAAGCTTCTCTACCATGTCAACACTAGCCAGATTATTACAACTTCCTCCATCAATGATGATCCTTATATCTCTTTCCTTGACAACGCCGCGTGTTTGAAACAGGTTGTGGCGTTGATCATGCTTAGGTTTGCTCAAATCCACACTCAACACACGTTGTGCAACTAGACTCTTGTATTGATCAGTAGATTCAGCTCCCATTACCTCTGTCTCTTCTCCAGAATCAGAATTATCTCCATCTCGAGCAGAAATAAGGGCTAATGTATCTTTATTAAAATCACTTGCTGAATCGTATTCACCATTATCACGCACCATCATAACATGTTGTGTTGTGCACTGTCTCTCAATATGACCATAACCCTAGCACTTGCGGCATTGTGTATCCTTTGTTTTGCCCGTGGAAACCATAGAAGATGCACTACGAGCAGGAGCATTAGATGATGATGGAGGAGCAGCTGAACGAGGCCTTGTGGTAGTAGCTGGTGGAGTATCACGAGAAGAAAGAGTTGATTGTCGGGATGTCCAAGAGGATGTGTGACCTGCAGAATTATTAGTCCTCCTCCATGGTGTTTGGCGATCCTGCACTTCACGTTTAGCTTTGCAAGAAAGATGAAACAAACGAGTGATGGTATTATATTCCTTATAGTCTAATATGTGTTGAATATCCTTGTTTAATCCACCAAAGAAACGTGCAAGCATTTGTTCAGTAGTTTCAGCAAGACCACACCGAACCATCCCCATTTGCAATTCCTGATAATACTCTTCTACAGAATTTTTACCTTGTTCTAAACGTGTCAGTTTTTTGAGTAAATCATGTTGATAAGTAGGAGGCACAAAACAAACACACATAGCAATTTTTAAAGCAGTCCAAGTATGAGGAATAGAAGTAAGATTTAAGCGACAATTTTCAGACCACCAAAGTGAAGAAAATTTAGTAAATTCATATGTAGCAGCACTAATACGCATATTCTCAGGATATTTTAAACATGCAAAACGATGTTCTACTTCCATTTCCCATGTAAGATATGCATCACAATTATATTTACCCTCAAAAGATGGAATATTTAATTTAAGCTTTGCAACATGATCATCATCACGTACTAGTGGTCGAGCGTTGCGGTGGTAATGTCGGGGTCGGCCAGTAGGATGTGGAGGTTGTTCAACCTTCTCGTCGAACAGATCGTCGTTGTCGATGTCGTAGTCGTTCCTGTCGTCTTTCCCCAAGGTCGTAGAAGCAGCCGCGTTGGAATTCTGAGGTGCATCAGCTACAGTAGTAGCAACCCAAGGTGCGGCGGCAGCCGAACCAGCAGTACGACCTATGATTGGAATGCTCTGTGGCCCATGTCGAGGTGCAGGCAATCTGTCCAATACCTCCTTGAACCGAGCGTTGAGCTTGTCGTTGAAGGATTTGTCGAGTTCTTCGATCTTGTCCATGGCGTTGGTGAGCTTGTTGTCAAACTCCTCTAGTCTTGAATCCACATCTTCAGCGCGTCCTACCAACAGCTCGGTGAAGCGGGCATGTAGCTCTTCGTTCGACATTTTTGTGGGGTCACGCGTAGTATCTGTCATGGTTAGTCCTTTAAAAAGAACAGGTGTATACGCCTATAAATACGGAAATATATTGGAAGGCACGCGTAATCCATCAAGCAATATGCAAAGCTCTTTCAAGTTCTTACCAAATAGCAGGAAAAGGCAATGTGCAACCGCAAAAACCAGTGGTCCAGAGATTGAACCAAGTGATTACCAGGAGTCGAGACACTGCACGTGGAGAAATTTGTGGATCTCTAGGAAGCCTTAGCAATTATCAAAACAACAATGCAATGTTGAAAGAATGCTCAACGACAGTACTGTGCTGGTCCTAGGATAGACCGTACTAGAGACACGATCCTAGATCACCAACGATGTCACAACGCGACACAACAAGCAATGGTATGATGATATGACGCCCTGAAAAGCGAACCGTGATGTCAAAAATCACTATGATGGCGAGTGTCTAGAACTGATCTACGGGGTCTAAAAACAGGATAGCCCCGAAATTTTTTGTTGAATTTTTTTATCGTGCTCTGGAAAGCACGCAGGTGCCAAAAAAATGTCGCTATAACGCCCGATGGAGAAAAGTGATCCCCGAGGTCGGAGACTAGTATAGCCAGAAAAAAAATCTGAGGTCGATTTCTTTTTTGTTCTCCTTCTGGACTTGCGATCGGACTTTAGCTCAACACTTAGAATTCTGCACAGATACAACAAGGAAAGGCAAGAAAATAAAAAGGAAAATAACTATAACAATTACTCAACTCGGACTCATGACGCGGTAGGAAAAGTGGTCGGATCCATGTCATGTTAGGAAGGAGGTGGCGGAGTCGGGTTTATGGTGGTAGGGTGTATGGCGGCGGAATATGGTGGTGGCGGCTAGGGTTTTATGTGGTAGAGTATATGGTGGTATGTACGGCGGCGGAATATGGTGGCGGTGGCTAGGGTTTATGTGGTAGGTGTATATGGCAGTGATCTGCGAGTGTGGCAGCGGTGACTAATGTGACCAGAAATCGAAACTCTAAGGGACGAGACACTAAGACCAGCAACTCAATGTGACGATGTTGACACGAATTCAACAATGCAAAAACTGAAAAGAAAATGCAAGGCGTAGATTGGTGATGGGATGGATCTAATTCTAACTGTGTTTTTGTCTTTTTCGTGGGTTATAGGTAAAAACAAATCTAATCAACAAAAATAGTAAATCTCACCGAGCAACCTGAAATATGATACCACTAGATAGGGCAAAGGTGTCCAAACTTTCGATGAGATGGTGATAGTCGATTTAGTGGAGTTCGGGCTCGAGCACGAGCGTCAATGCAATCTCTAAGCCAATCTCCTGGAGGTTACCGATCCTATAGAAGCACGATTAGCCTGACCAATGAGGGTCTTAATTCCTACCTGAAATCGAGAACAAGTAAGAACTAATATTGCAATCAAGATATTACGGATTAAGATGAAAGCTTTATTGAAAAGGTGGGATCCCGTATAGGTACAAAGTACAAGAGGCCTCTGCAACACTCTATCCTTGGCGTAGTTGCGACGGTGGCTAACTTTTAGTCTAAACAAAATCTAAATCTAAAGTGACGGCTATGGGGGTATTTAAGGAGGAAAAGGTGGGATTTCGGCCAGCCATAGAGGTGGTGGCCAAAATAAACCGTAGAAGTCCTTTTCTCCTCAAATACAGACTCTAAAAATGGCTATTTTAATTCCTGCGAAAATTACATGGGCCTGACCCAAAATAAAAGGTGTCTTAGCACCAAATTAATCTATGGACGAATTTATGATGTAATATTCTTGAATATTTCGTCCAAGCCTTTTTTTCATTATGGTGGCTTCAAAGTTCTGAAATCTTTATCTGTGGCCTCCTCTTGAATCCTCACATGCTTGATGTGATCTCCATGCATGATCATGCTCCAATGCTTGTCCCTCTCGTCCATCATTCCAAAGAGTAACAAATACATCTGATTTAGGCAACATCATATTCTCATGTATGTGAGGAATAGTTTCAAGAAATGAAAGTACTTGATAGTTAAGTTGCTTGGCACGAGCTCGAGTGATAGGTCCTTGTATTTGTGTAGCTGTAGGTACAACGGTTCTATCAATAGATGGGATGTCCACATCAGAAACTAGAGGGTCTGGAGGAGGAAGGGAACACGCTATCCGGGAAGGACTTAAGTGTGCATTTTATATAAATATATGGCATAGTAGACTTCAAGGATTTAAGATTCTACTCCTTGTTTCTAAATATAATTTTTTATAGTTTCTAGCTTGACTATAAATCCAAATGTAGGGAAACTCCAACGAGTCGAGAAAAATAGATTCCTTTCCTTTTGCATGCATTTCTAACCCAATTGTGCACTATATTTGTGTCCACGTGGACATGCTGCAAACGACTCGCGTATCCTCATGTGTTCTCCCAGTCCTGCATGTATGTAACACATATACTCTATGAATAATATCATGTATTGTATTCTATAGTCTGATATAAGGAGGAAATGATTGCCACCGTATTGGAATCTTTCCCCCTAATGTGACTTTTAAGAGGAATTTGTTTGGTGCTAGCCTTGACTCTTGGATCATGTTGCTACATCGGTTAGCAGATGTTCAACTATAAACTGGACCTGATGAATTTCGTTGGACCTTAAGTAAGAATGGATACTTCACAGTTGGTTCCTTATAAAATGCTTTAAGCCATCCAATCATACCATTATTAGATAATAGGATCATTTGGAAGATGAAGATACCTCTAAAAAACAAAAAAAAATCTTGGTATCTTCGTCGAGGAGTCATCCTTACCAAAGATAATCTTATTAAGCGGAATTGGTATGGGTATCCTAGGTGGTAATTTTTTCAACAAAATGAGACAATCAAGCACATGGTTTTCCAATGCAATATCGCTAGGTCTATATGGTCAATTACCCAAGCAACTTTAGTCTTGTATCCACAGCGTAGTATTGCCAATATATTTGGAAATTGGTTACATGGTATAGATCACAAGTATAAGTTACTTCTTTGGGTTGGAGCGATTCACATTATATGATCGCTATGGCTATGGCTATATAGAATTGATATAGTTTTTAATAATACAGTTTCCTCTCTCTTGCAGGTTCTTTACAAATGCATCAGCACCCTTCGGTGTTGGTCAGCGTTACATCGCGCGGATTAGCGCGATCTTTTTACAAAGGTGTGCACAAGGCTGAAAGACACGGCGCGGGATTTGTTTACCCAACATGGGTGGCAACATAATCATCAATAGAGATGCCTCTAGAATCCTAGGCGTTTTACAATTTCTCATTATGATATGTAATTTGTCTTATTTTTATTTTTTTCTGCCTACTTGGATCTGTGGACTGTTTTCGTTTGTGTGCATACTAGCTATGCAGAGGACGGATGTAATACTTAAACTCTAAGTAATAAAGCGCCCTTACTGAAAAAATGTCCATGACACATACTAGTCCACCCTCTCTCACACCGCGATTTCCACCTCCAGTTCTCTCCATCATTGGAACGCCACCTCGGGTGTTCCTATCTGATTCAGTAGCCCGCCTTCACTAGCCATAGGAGTTCTAGCATGTTGCTAGAGTTTATTATACCTCTTGCTAGTGCCGAAGGAGATCGGGACCTACAGCGACCGCCTACGATGTCCCGTGTCATCGACATCGCAACCACCATTAGCTCAGTCCACGTGATCACCGAAGGAGCTTGATCTCGACCGTTGTGTTTTATTTTCCGGCCATGATAGGTTGCCTTTGTTGGGGCAGAATATGACATATTAGAAACAAAGCCTTATATATGATAAACTAGAATAAGTTCAATGAGCCCAACGGTGTAGAAAATTACTACAAAGTTGTCGAGCCTGATGGTATTAAGTGTAGTGATATCATTGATCCTAAAGCTGGTTAGTTTGTGTCGTGGTGGTGGCATGGCAGATGCCATGGGTAGGCTTAAGTTGGGGGCCAATGGATGCTAGTGGGATCCAGGGAGGGAAGATGTAGTGCTTTCTACACACAGAATGCTAGAACTCAATCTTTATTCAACACCAACGGAGCTACACTGGCTCCTCGAGCTGTATGAGCGAGAGGAAGAATAATCTACAACTAATGCCTGAAGAGAAAATGAATCGATGCCCTCCTCCAGACGCCTAGCCCTTCCTTATAAAGGAATGACCTGGTGCCTTCTAGGGCTGACGTGGACCAACATATTTGTGGAATATGCTTGTACCAAAGTGGTAACTCGGCGGAACTATTTTCGTGTCCCCCTTCTATCAATGGCAAAGACCTAGAGTCCACCACATGTGAGCCTTGGGCCTGAGGACTATCACCTCCGTGACCTCCTTCTGCTCCTCTGCTGCTCTGCTCCTTGTCCCTAGCGCTTGGCACTGTGCAGATTCCAGAGAGAGACAGTGGCTAGGGTTTGACTTTGGGGCTTGCCTCCTCCTTCTTGTACAAGCTTCCCTTGACCCGGCCTCGCCTCGCATGACTCGGCTTGACCTCACCATGTACTCAAGATGCATGACCGCGTTACTCCGACATATATCATATGTCGGTCGATACAAGTCTCAACCACTTGATTCGGGGTTAGTCGGACCTTATTCGGCCGACTCTTACATGATTCGGCCGGATCATATCTAGATCCAGCCTTGATCATGAATCTTCCTATCCTTTTACTTACCTCGACCCTACCTGGGGTCATCCCTCCGACATTAGTCCCCGAAGCTGGTGCGGTCTTGCCGAATACCTTGGCTGGACCACATCAGTTTCCAGATACTCAGTTTTTTATACTTTTCTCTCCGACTTATTATTTATTCGGCGCCTCTCTCATTTTTTCTCCTCTTTGCTCACCCTCTTTTTTCGAGGTGTGACTCATTTTCCGAGTCATTCTCCTTTGTCCGAGGTATCCTCTTAGATTCTCTAGTAAGCTTCATCCTAGTGTACCAATCATTATCTTTTGTCTCATTTTTTGTACCTCTACAATGTGTCCTGACACTGCTACAGTAATAAATACGGCAGTCTTATCGGCGCAGTGACTCTTCGATCACGAAAATGGTCATGGCGGCTGGATCTCCTCATGTGCCGTGTGATCCTAGTTGTGGCTCCAATCACCGATCGAGAACACACGATACATGCCTTGTTGTGGTTACCGCGGCGCACTTGCGATCCCACTAACTCTCACCAGGCGTGGTTATAAATAGGGGGAGTGGGGAAGGGGTTGGTTCACTTTCCCATTCTCACTCTCCTCGTCTTCCTTCCTGCGTCGCCGCCACTGTGCTTCTGTTCCCGCGACCACGCTGTTGCGCTCCTCCTCATGCGATGCGCCGCCGATGTTCGGTCCATCCTCACCGTTCTTTGCCTCCACATCAGGATTCTGTGGTGGTTATCCTCTTCCGCCTCCACCGTACTCATCATCGCTGTGACGGGGCCTTGGATTTCGAGGCTGCTCCCTGCCGCCAGCAATTCCTCCTCTATTGGCTCCTTCGACTAGCCCATGTCGAGATTGCACAGGGGCGTCATCGTGGGAGAAGAAGATCTCATGGTGGGCCTAGAGCATGGCTCATGGCAAGGGTCCACTGTCACTCGTCCAGAAATCGAGTGGATTCACAAGACTCGTCGTGTTCTTGTCGAGGTAAAGTGTCGCTTACCCGGCAAGGAGTCTGCCCCCGTAGTTGAGTATGGCGAGTATGTAGTTTTCATGTCGCATTTTGCCAGAGGATTTGGCCTCCCTCTTAGCGACTTCGCCAAGAGCTTCCTTGAATTCTTCGGCCTTCAGCCTCATCACCTACCGGCTAACGCCATCGCTTATGTGTCGGCTTTTATCTCGGCCTCAGAGAGATACTTCAGCCTATGGCCTTCTATAGATGTCTGGTCGAAGTTTTTCTAGATCCGAGCTAACGTTGTGCCGGATAAATCTCTACATCCCTCCGAGAAATCTCTTACTCAGTGTGGGGCTGCTTCTATTACACCCCGGAAGAATTCTTTGTTCCCCCTAGTCACAGGCCTAGAGTCCTGCAAGAAGTGGCATAGGTCGTTTTTCTATGTCAAGAACACTGGCAAGGAGGACAAGATTCGGCTCCCTGCCTTCTCTATTGGTCCTCCTTCTAAGCAGAATTGGATTTACAATCCGAAGAAGACTAATGCTCTTGTCGAAGAATTCGATCTTCGACTGGAAGAGTTGATTTTGGCGGGGCTTCACGGCGAAGATTTGACGGCTACGTTCATCAGTAGCCAGATCTGCCCTTTCCAACTCCGCTCTCATAAGATTTGCTACATGAGTGGTCCTTTGGATCCCAACTGAGTCTCTACGGTTGAGCTTGATGATGTTCAGATTCAGAAACGTGTCCGAGTTATCTTCAAAACCGACATGCCCGAGGAATGGGTGTGGGGAATGAAGCCCTTTTACCGTGATAATCCCCCTCCTCAGGTAATTCGAACTTGAGTTTTCCCATCCAAGCTATTTTCCATCGATTATTCTACTAAGTTTTGTCTCATATTTCTGCAGAAATTTGACGAGAAAATTTTGGAAGACGCCGAGGTGTTGGCTCTTCCTTGGAGCGCTGACTGCAGCACCCCGGATAATGGAGAACCAGATCCGGAGGAGTTTATCCCCAAACCCGAGGCTGATCCCGCTTGTACTCGGGGTAAAGCCTCTGCCCGTGCTGATGAAGGTGATTCGGACAATGTCCAAATTCTTGAGGTAGTTGCCGTGGTGCCTATCTCTTACGCATTTCCGGCTCCTTCTTTCCCAACTAATCCGGCTGGCCAGGTGCATGAAATCGAACCCCTCGCTTCCGAAGCTCACGCTCCGTCGAAGAAGCGTGCTGCTTCGAACGATCCTTCGGATGCGGGTCCCAAGAAGTGAACTAAGAAATCCTCCCAGCATGTTCCAAAGCGCAAAACTATGCCTGGAGTCTCTGGTTAAGTTTCCTTGCTTCTTTTTATTTGTATTTCTTGTTTTTATCTTTCTATTTATGAATTGGTATTTACCTTTATCCTGGCAGTGCTCCCCTTTCTGCTAAACCCAGCGGTCCGATCATGACCTCGCATATTACTCGGCCTCCCTCACCACCTCCTCAAGGGGATGTTCGAGTTTCGATCCCTCTTCGCCATAATTCGCATATCATGCTGACTAATAGCCCATCTCATCGTGACGAGGCCAAAGTTCCCCCTGGTGTTGGCGCTGATGTCATTATGCCGGATCACTTAATTGATCTGGTAACTTCTTCCAAGGTCCCCAAAGTTGCTCCCGCCGAGCCTTCCCCTGTCGAAGTTCCTGCTGCTTCGGTTATTGCTGAAGTCGACACTATCTCGGCTCTTTTGGAGGCCACCGCCCCTTCTGCCGCAGATATTATTGCTCCGAGTATGGTTCACCGCCCTAAGTCCTTGCCTGTTACCGAGGTTCCTGCCAAGACCAAGAAAGATGGCGCTGCCAAATCTACACTAGCTCAGAAAGTAAAACCTGGTTCCTCAGCCGAGCATCGCCGACATGCTCCATAAAAGAGCTTTTGTGGCTAAGCCTGGGCCTGCCTCTGCCGTCGACACACAACTCGTGCTTCATAAGAGCCCGGCGGCCGAGACATCTGCACAACAGGCATGAGAGGCCAAGGGAAAGGTTTTGACACGCACGGAGAGCGGAGGAAGCCTCGGGTCATTGGTAGACTATGCCAATAATTGGAATTCTGCTGATCAAATTGAGGGCAACCCAAGTAACCAACCCCTCAAACTCTCTGACATTAGCAGCCATTTGCATTTGGCTGCCAAAGTTATGCTTGAGAGTGACAAGATGAACGAGGTATGAGCTTTGCTCTATACTTTATCTTTTGCGCATAGTGTACTATATGCCCACTAGTCCCCAAGCTTGCGACCGAATAACTTGTTATTCGTTTGGAAGCTTCCAATGTTTAGAATATAATTACCTGTGTGTCTAGTAGATACTTTTTGACATGCACGTTTTGGCTTGAAACACATCTAGCCACTAGATTGGAATCGCCTTTTGCTGGATTCGGGTCTTTTTGATTTCTTGGTTTCAACATCCAGCCACTTAGATCTTAGCTTTGACCAGCTACCTAGATCCGAGTTAAGTTTTTCTTGATTCGGATATTTTTTAATTTTAGCTTTGAATATCTAGCCACCTAGATCCGAGTCAAGTTTTGCTTGATTTGGATCTTTTTAAGTTTTAGCTTTGAATATCCAGCCACCTAGTTCGAGTCAAGTTTTACTTGATTCGAATCTTATTAAGTTTTAGCTTTGAATATCCATCCAACTAGATTCAAGTCAAGTTTTACTTGATTCGAATCTTATTTAGTTTTAGCTTTGAATATCCAGCCACCTAGATCCGAATCAAGTTTTACTTGATTCTGGTCTTTTTAAGTTTTAGCTTTAAATATCCAGCCACCTAGATTCGAGTCAAGTTTTACTTGATTCGGATCTTTTTTAGTTTTAGCTTTGAATATCCATCCACCTAGATTCGAGTCAAGTTTTACTTGATTCGGATCTTTTTAAGTTTTAGCTTTGAATGTCGAGCTACCTAGATTTGAGTCAAGTTTTACTTGATTCGAATCTTTTGCGTATGTTTCCCTATATAATTCGTTGTTATTTTAGGTTGCTCACAATCGACGTACAGTTGAATTCCAAAAGCTACTCTTTTCGCATAGGAAGCTTCAGGTCAAGTATGAGAAGATGGTTCCCATTCTGCAGAAGACAGGTAAATTATTCGGTGTTTACATTCAAGTCCTCTGTACAAGTATTTGCTTCCTAATTAACTGTCGATTTATCCTTACTCAGCTAACATTAATAATCAAAATACTCGGCTGGCAAAAAAGGTTGCCAGCCTCGAAGGTTAGTCGTCCATCCTCTTTGTACTCTTCTATTTCTCTTCTAGACAAATTCCGAGTATCTATAGTGCTCCATATTCGTCTTAGCCAAATTACAAAGATTTGCAGCGTCGCATCAAGAGTGCATACCCATGCCTGATATGATGCTGCATTTTTAGAGCAAGCAGGGACTCACTCGGCGCAGCTGAAGGAGAAGGACGATGAGATAGCTCGGCTTCGTGCCGAGGTTGATTCCTTGAAATCATTTCAAAAGTCCGAGCTAGAGAAAATTGACTAAGAATTTTCCGAGGAAAAGAATCGGTTAAGTCTCCAGCTTCAGAAGGACAAAGAACTCCTTGATGTGGCCGAGCTTAAAAATCAGATGATAACTGAGGAGATCACTTGGTTTGAGAAGAAACGGGTTGGCTAGGCTGTGGATCTTCAGAAGATGCTGTGATATGTCCATCATAAGCTTATTTGTCGGGTTTTTTCCTCTTGGTCCCTGGCTGAGTAATCCTTTGCTCGTTGCTCCTCTTGATTTATGTGATGTTTTTCTTTACATATCACTTTCCAGAAGCCGAGCCCATGAGTACTAAAGCCGTGGTTGTTGCCTGTGCCCACCGAGGTGTCTCCAATCTCTCGGATCAAGAATATTCTATTGAGGATCTCCTGGCTGTCGTTGCCGCCATTGAGCCAATGAAAATCATGGGAAGAGACTTGGTGAAAGAGGAAATTTTAGCCTTAACTGTGCTCTGTCTGAATGAACCAAAAATTAGCAAGGTGGAGGTACTTGTGGCAAAATTAATGGATTCTCAAACTCAGTTAAACCTCTGGAGAGAATCCGCCGGGCGAGCCGGGGCTGACATGGCGCTTACTATTGTTCCATCATGGTACGAGGACATCTCCCTCAACACATTAATGAATTTGCGTACCGGCTCTCCTTGGGTCGAGAATCTGGATTTTGTTGCACGTCGCCGAGCCTGTGCCTATCAACTCATCGGGTATGCAAATGTGCATCAATGGAATGAGGGGCCGAGTTTTCTCCCAGACGAGGCTCAAGAGAATGTTGAGGCCGCCGATGACGAACAGTTTGCCGAGTATTCTGGTGATGAACATGATTTAGATGAAGACTCTGGAAGTTCCGATGAGGCAAGTGGAAGTTCGGGAGGAAATGCTGAAGGCCGGTCTTCCTCCAAGGGAACTGAAGCTTTCCAAACCCAAGGTGAAACCTCGCGTCAAATAGCCACTGCTCAAGATGCTCCAGTTAGTTTGGTCGATGTCGAGGTAACTTCCGCGGAGGCTCAGGCAACTTCGGAGATTCCTGCTCCTAAAACTATTGCTTTTATAGAAGCCGAGGTACCTTCGGTGGTAGCCGAGGTACCTACTTCGGAAACCCCTACCACTACCATCACACCTCCTGCCGATGATTCGGCTGCGGTTAACGCTTGAGCTATAAAAAATTTATTTGCTAAGTCCTCGGTATGCCGGGCGTATGCTGTTTTAAGACAAGCTGCCTCTTTTGGTACTGGTTAATCTGTATAAGTTCGGAATCTTTCATATGTTGTCGTAATCGTTAAGTTGTTACCGTACTGGTAGAGTTATTCTACGTATATTATCGTTCGTGAACTTCAATATGTAAGTTTGAATCGAAGATGTTTGATTAGTTGCGTGCTTTCTTAGATATTATGAGCTATGTTTGAAGATGCGCACTTTGGTTAGCATACCGCAACGGTCACAAGAAAGATAATATAACGTGCGCCGACTTGTGTATAGTTCAGTCCTTAGTCGTTTTTCGTGTGTGTGATTCTTGGTTGGCTCTTGTCTTATTTACCATAAGATCTGTCTTCAGACCATGAAAGGTCAAAGACGTTGCTTCCAATGTCCGTGTGTTACTAATTCGAATTGATGGACATATAAATCATCCGCCATATCAAATATACAATAGCAGCATAACTATTACAGGGCATTTCCCGAGTTATCGCTCGTGTTGCTAAGGTTTTATTTGTCGATTTATTTTCGATAGATCAAATACATAATTATAATGATAAGCAACATGGGGCAGTATCCGAGTCACCGCTCGAGTTGCTGAAGTCTCATTCATATCAAACACATAATTATAATGATAAACAACATGGGGCAGTCCCCAAGTCACCGCTCGAGTTGCCGAAGTTTCATTCATATCAAATATATAACTATAATGACAAACAACATGGGGCAGTCCCCGAGTCACCGCTCGAGCTGCCGAAGTCTCATTCATATCAAATATATAATCATAGGGGCAGTCCCCGAGTCACCACTCGAGTTGCCGAGGTTTCATTAATTCATTCCTGCCACAATAAACTGATACATCATAATACTGGATACAGTACACTTCCTCTAAGTGTAAAATGGATGAAGTAATGCTACATTCCATGGTCTTTTTGACTTGTCTCCGGATTTATCCGCCTTGTTCCTTTCTGGTGCTTGAGCATCTATGAGGTAATATGCATCATTGTGCGGTGCTTTGCTCACGATGAATGGGCCTTCCCATGGGGGCGACAGCTTATGCATGTCGGTCGTGCATTGCACTATCTGAAGGACGAGATCTCTGCGGTGACCCAGCATACCACTACATGTGTAGTACACTATAGTCGTTGACATGACATCCACAGAACACCGTTCTATAAATACCACATCCCTCAGTGATACAACAGAAACATTGCGGGTCCATATTACAAACATACACACATTATTATTATTACAATACCAGAAGTTCAAGACTTCAAAAAGATTCAACTTACAAACCAAAATATAAAGTGTTTCAGTGGAATTTAAAAGTAGCAACTCCAACTAAGAGTTGAGCTCAGCAGCTTATTCTATATGGTTCATGCTGCTCGGCTCCGTCGGTTACTACTAACTAGGGTACTTAGTTTGACTCGTTTCCATTGACCCCATAGCGGATTTCGTAATCCACTCCTTCAACACCTCCTGACAGGTCAGGTTCCTCGTAGAACACATCTTCTTGGCATTCGGCTGCATACATTGGCGTGTCTTCGGGATCCTCAGAGTCTAAGCAAGGGATCAAAGGAAAGGATGAGTAACAGCGTTACCCAGCAAGTTGATTATATGCAAGGTGGGTCATTTGATGCTCTATCTACCACCTTAGACTATAAGTCCTTGGCACTATGTAGTTTTTGTAAATATTTCTTCAAAGATTGATTTTATTATGAAAATCTATGACCATCATCCTTCACAGGTTGACCAGAACTTTCATGGAGTTTCTTTCCTGCCGCGTTCGTAGCTCCTTCCCGGAACAGGGAGTAACAAGTTACAGTTCTTACACTCTGGAGAGGTGCGTTACTTTACCCATTAGAGATTAATTCCTTGTTGCACAACCGGGCGTACTTTCCGGTCCACAATTCCTTGATGTGGGTCCCAGTAGGTGATCCAATCCAATCACTGCCGCCTTCGCGACCTTGCATGCCTCCTTGGTGTACACCATGCCCATGTATTGAATTACGATAATGGTTTGTACAGACCGTCAGATGCCAGAACTATCGTGGGACGTTGAGGGTTCCCACCCATATGCTGCATATCCTCTATGAATTACCAATTAATATGCATGCTACGAGTGATAACATCCACGACCTGCACACCCGGCTACATGCGAGAGGAAGAAGATACAGCTGACTTCTCTGTCCCATTCCAAATCTCATGGTTAACGCGTGATATACGGCGCTAGAATCACTGATGTCATGGGTTATTAAGTCCCTAATTGATTATCATTGTTGCAATTAGAACTCTAAGTTCTATTGCTCCATTATATCATCACTTAGGATGATACCTAAGATTTCTTTATTTAAGAAAATAATATTTTCTTCCTTTGGAGCATAAATGATAACACATAATCATGCAAAGTACTTTGACAAAGACTCTTCAAAGGACATGAGCAAGTGATGAACTTGCCTTGTAATTGCAAGGTAGTGAAGTCAGATGCTTGCGCTGGACCTTAAGCTTCTATGTCTATAAAACATCATTATTGCCCGGTAAGGACAATATTTAAAGAAGCAAAATGATTATGCAAAGTAATGTAATGCATTATTTAGTTTTGTGTGTATTCTCCCCCATTATTTAAATTATAAAAATTCTTTTCATAAGTAAAGAATTTCTAAATATTAATTATTAATAATTATTGATTTGTTTTCCTTATTTTCTTTCATTTTATTTGAATTTTTACTTATTTAATAATTCTTTTAAGAATTATCATTTTTCTTTTAAATTCAAAAAATATATAAATTATTTGTTTAGTATTTTTCTAAAATACTACAATATTGGTATATAATAAACGTGATTTTTATTTATTTTTATCATCTTTCTTTAATTTTATAAAATTCCATAAGGAATATATATATTATAAAATTCTTGATAGAAATTATATGCCTAAAATTTTATTTCTTAATTTATTTAGATATATTGGGTTATTGTGAATCCGAAAATATTTTATTTATAATTTTTGGATATTTATTTTATTTTCTAGAATTTATTTAAATTCAGGGGCATTTTGGTCTTTTCTTAATTATTAAAACTTGCTTTAGGTGATTGGGCTAGCTGTGTTGGGCTTATTGGGCCGTCTTGGCCCAATTGGGCAGAACCAAAATGGCTCCCCGAAGGGGTCCTGGCCCTCTCAGCCCACTCACTCTGTCTCTCACTCATTCTCATCTTCCCTCTTCCTCGACCCCGTGGGGTGCTGGCGATGCCCGCCGCTGTGGCCCTCCCTGGCCACTGCCATGGTGCAGGGCGAGGTTGGCGACTATGCTGGTTCGCCTCCTCCACTTCGATTTGATTTCGGAGCCCTCCGGTGGCCATGTTCGCCCTCGTTCCTGAACCATAGGGTTTGGGGTTGGGTGCTGCCACCACTGCTAGGATCCTCATGTGGTAGTGTGCGGTGTTCGTGCGCTGTTGTGGTCACCGCCGTAGCTGGTGTGGGTTGCAGCACCCTCTGGGTGCTCCCCGTGCCACCATGAGCACATCGACCATTCTGCTTCCTCTTCAATTCGTCAGCGAGGACCCCGGGTGAGTTGTGCCTCTGTGGATTCTAGTTCATCTTATCACCATGAATCCCTCTGTGTGCATTTAGTGGCTACCCCTGCCTAGTATCCATGTTCTGGTTAGGGTTCATATCCTGATTAGGGTTCTTGTCCTGATTAGGGTTCATATCCCTCTATTGACATTATATATGATGAATTGGATCAAGTAATGATGATCCTTAAGCATGATGAATGGTTGTTTGATGTGGATTACTACTTATAGTTGGCTTTGGTGATGTTAGTGGCTTACCAGATTGATTCCATTGGTTAATTTGATATGGTTCAAATGATAGTGTTACTGTAGAATCACTACTTGGAGATCCTACTGATTTGAGAGTTCACCACTATCATTACTTGGTTATTGACAGTGATTTGTGAGTGATTTAGTCACTGTATCTGTAATTGTTGGCTTATGGATTCATATACAAATCGAGATAAATTGGTCTCTTATAGTGATGTTATGTATGTATATATACCTAGAAATGATTCTTGTGATTGGTACCAGGAAAATGATGCTTAGTTGTCTGTGAGTTTATCTGTGAAAGCTAGATACTTAATTTGCTTGGTCTAGAAGCTTCTCTTATGACACCATCCTAAAATGGCACACAATACTAGGTTCTACTACTTGGCTTGATTTTTTTTATGCTTAAGATTGGCTTAATACCAAAGATAAGTTGAAACTTCTTTCTTTAAACACCAATGCCTATGATGTTGGTCTGAGGCTTAGGGACTAGGTTCCTATCTTGTTCCCCATGGATCTGTTCTGGTAGTGATACCAGCTACTAATTCTTGAGTCAAAGTTGGGAAAAATGATTTGTAAGCTTTTTAAGTTATATAGATCCATAAGATCTAGAAATTCTAAGGTGCTACTCCTGTTTAAGAGATATGCCTAGAATTCCAGATCTTAGCTATATTTATCCTTGGAATTTAAGATATGGCTTTATAACTAGGATCAATGAGGTTGTTCTGAGATCTTTGTTGGATCTGTATAGTTTTCTGATGGCTTTTAGTGTTTAACATCTACTATGATGGACTCACCCAACTTGGGTGTTTTTCTGAGAAGTTGAATATAAGACAACACATGAATTCTTGTCTAACTTAGATAGATAAATCATGTGATGGTTTTATACTATTCACCACAACAGTGGAGTTGTTGGGGTTGTACTTGTTGATCTTGTGGCTTGATCTTCCTAGTTATGTGGCTAGCCTGATCTGGTTCTTCTCCTGATGCTACTCCTGCTACTTCCAGCTCCTGGAACTTGTCCTTGATCTTGCTATCCACCTCTTGGTTCCTGTTAGCTTGACCTTGTTCTTGCTATCCAACTGATCCACCCCCTCCTTATGTCATGTAACATCCCAAAAATACTAAACTTGGATCATCAAACTCTAATCATCAAAATTAGGGTTAACAAAAACTTTTCGAATTAAAAATATGAAAGCATGCATATGTGTGTGTATTGAAATTTGGATTCTTTTGAATTGCCATGCTTGTGTGTTTCTTTGCTTGTAAAAGGATCTTAGGTGAAATAAACATCATCTAAACAATCCCCACAGTTTTCCCAATGCCAATTTAACTCCCATGCCTACTTTGGCTATCTCTAACTTTCAGAACTTAACAGAAACTTGTTTGGATCTTTGCACCCCTTGATAGTACTCATAACAAAGTACCAAGGCCCACCTTGTGATCATCCAAAAACATTTGAATGCATAGTTTAAAGGACAGTTTAAAATTGAATCTATATCATATGGGAAAATCCCACTTTTGCAAAAACCACTCAAACAAGCTCAACTTTCAAAACCCAAGCATCCACAGACTCACCAGCACATGCCTAGCACACCCACCAAAAATCTTTTCAAAATTCAAAATTTGAATTCATGCGGCCATTTCATCAAACACCTTGCAGATTCAAATCAAACAAAATCAAAACACTATAGTGTGCAGTGTTTTGGGCCTAACTTGTTCCCTCCCTGGACACCACTAGCCTTAGTAGATCATCTAACAACCCTAACTAATCCCTAGCACCACTATAAACTCGCCAATGTCATCAATGGTGAACAGGCCGAGAGCACCATGTCACCCTAGTGTGGACAGCAAGCTAGAGGAAGAACTAGCTGTGCC
The DNA here is from genome assembly GCA_916181665.1 of Avena sativa. NCBI lineage: Eukaryota > Viridiplantae > Streptophyta > Magnoliopsida > Poales > Poaceae > Avena > Avena sativa. The sequence goes on from OV702293.1 coordinate 251,484,190, forward strand.
AACCTTGTCTGGGAGGTAGCCCATGCCTCACCGCCCCCTCTCGACCAGCCCTGCCTCGCGAACAGCAACCAGAACTGCCAGGAACACCGCGCCCGCGCTGCTGTCGACCATGCCGACGCGCACTGCACACGCAACCCGACCACCTCGAGACCTTGTCGCCCGCCAGCATGCTCCTCATCGTCCCAGGAGACCGCCAGACATGCCCATTCCACCGCCCGTACCCCGTAGCCACCACTCGCCGTCAAAGACGCCGCCTCTGCCATGCAGAGCATCGTGCATTCTCGACCGTTTGCCACCGCCCCTACACGCGCATTAAAGCCCTAGAGCATCGCCAGGAGACCACCGATCGATCGCCACCCTCGGCCATGCCTCTAGCCGCCTGTAGCCATGTCGCCACCGTCGCCTGCCCATCCCGTTAGGTCTCGCCGTCGAGCCTATCAAAGGAGGACTCCCCCGCTCGAATTCTTCACACCATTACACTCCTCTCTCACCCAGAACCACCCCACCTCAGTCCTGGAGCAAGGCGAGCAGCGCATCGCCGGAATTGCGCCAGAGCAGGCCGCCTATGGAGAAGAAGGGCGCCGTCAATTTCGTCCACCCCAGTAGATTTCGTGACCACCCCTGAGTTCGCCGTCATCGACTTTGTCGTTTGCCCGCATCGCCGACCTTCGCCTGAGCCCCGGTGAGCCTCCCATGACACCCACTGAGCCGCTAGGGTTCGAGCTCGCCGGTGACTAGTTCATCGTCGATGATGACCCTCAGCCGTTGATCTTACTTCTAATCCAACGCACCACATTGCCTGGTACCACTTCGCACCTCCCCGTCTCACTGACGTGTGTGGACAGCCACTTAACCAGCCCGCGTAAGCGCTGTGCATAGCAGGCCGGCCCATTATCGTCTCCCGCGCAGCCCACTGTTTGAACTTGGATTTTTTCCATTTTCATTCAAACACAATTCTGTACCTAGTTTCAAAAATCAACCCAGCTCGATTCAGTGAATCAAATTGAATGAAACCAATTTTGCTAGAAAGGCCTTGAAATGCTTAATCCAATCCCGTTGGACTCAAATCATTTGGATATGTAGATCACCCTTGCTAAAAATAACAAGGCAGAAGCTTTTCTGCATTCAAACATTTTTCAAATTTAAACCATAATAGCTTTTCAAATTTTCCAACTCTCAAAAATCACATTTGACCATACCTCTCAGAATATATAAAAATATATGGATTTACTTACAGAAATAATGTCCAATTAATAAAAGAATGCCACTTAGGCATTTCTAGTCACTTTATTTAATTAAAATAAAAGGGTAAAACCTTATTAAATTGTGACACCACTTTAAATCACATTCCCATGTACTGAAATATGTGGTGATGACATGTGTCAACATGATCCCATGTTTGGTTTGGAGAATATTAAATCTTAAGTAGTTTTTCAATGAGTAAAAATTGCCTTTCTAAAAATAAAATCATTAAGCCAAATGCTTAGTCTTGTAATGTTAGTGATGATGCTAGATCATCTATAGAACCCCTTTGTGTGATGATTGAAAGTAGTTAAGTATTGTTTGGTGATTGTGTACCTCGTATTTATTTATAGACGCTAGTACCGACCAAGGATACGAGGAGGAAGGAGGATACTACGAAAAAGAAGCCGAGGAGAACTTCAACCACTGCTCTGCACAAGGCAAGCCTAATACTACTAGTTGATTGAGCAAGCTAACACTTGCAAGATGTTCCACTTTAGCAAGCCTTACTAATCAAGTTGACCTATGCAAGCTAATACTTGCTTGTGACTATGCCAACTATATGCCTTAAGCATATGTGATCATACCCACTTGATAACCCAATCCTAGTTTTACTTGCAAGCTTTCTACTTTATTTATTTATCAAAGCTTCTACTTAGAGTGTACTTAAGTAATTTGTAGATATTGGAAAGATAACTGAAGGTTGCATAAAGAGCATAAAATTTGGCCTAAGCTAGATAATCTTGATGTCATCCTAAGGCATGAGATTGAACTTAGTTAGAACCCCACTAGTTTACCACCCCTCATTAGTACTCACCCCCACTTGTAGATGCTAGTGCTAAGCATAAAACTTGATCAACTTTAGATGGGAATACTTGGTGAAAATGGTTATGAAAACCTTAGAATGATGAGTCATTCTACTGAGATGTTTTGGCATGTGTTTCCAAACACCAGAGGATTTTGGTGATGAAAATGTTAAGGCATGAGCCTTAGTCCTTTATTAGACTGATGGTTGTCTGGATGCGATACCATTCCAATCTTACCGTACAACCACAATACCCGAGAATTGGGTAGGGCTTGACTGGAAACTTATATACCTTAGTATTGGTTCCCTCACGGCCAAGGTCTGAGCTGAGGCTACCTTGTGAAGATTGTCCACCTGTGCAGTACCCAAGATGACAGTTGGTCATGGTTGGGAGGCCAAACTCACAGGATAGGTGCTTATACTAGGGCGTGTAATTGAAAGGTTAGGATTGATTATCCGCATACTGAGTATGGTGAATTCAGGATTTTTTCCTGACGGATGTATCGAATGTTGTGGTGAAAGTGTACAATCTCTGCAGAGTGTCAAACTATTCGAATAGCCGCGTCCGCGGTTATGGACAGTTGGAGTGGCCATATTGTTCCCCCGTCAGATGTTTTCAAAATGACTTGTGAAATGAATTGAGAACTTGACTTGACCACAATAGAGTTGTGGCATGAGATACAAGTTCCCACTTAGGTGTTATAAAAATTCAACTAGCTTTCTTGCTTCTAAACTTAGTAGAGGTAAATCTGGCTTTTTGCAAAACAACCCTAGAGTTTAGTGTCCTATTACAAAAAACCCCTTCACTTGTTAGTATTAGTTTGCGAGTACTTAACGAGTACTCATGGCTTTGTCCCTGGCTATTCCCGTGGCCAGACTATGAAGAGGAGTACCAGGATGATGGACCCCAGGAAGGTTACGACAACTAGGATCATCTCCCATCGTTAGCATTGCCTGTGACCCCGAAGATGGAGCTTCACCTGCGCTACCTTTATTATTACGTATTTCCGCTGCTTGAGTTGTATTAAGAACTGGATCATGAGATCCTTATTTGTGTAAGACCTTATGTATGGTTTGTAATGGATGATGTACCGTGGTATCCAATTCTGTTATGTCTCGCAAAAATGGTAATCCTGGGATTGCGATGTATGGCATAACAGGCATCTGGGATTAAAAATACGGGTGTTGACAAGTTGGTATCAGAGCCATCCTGACCATAGGGGACCCTAGTTAGACTGGACGTTTGAATCAAAAACTTAGTTTCAAAACCAAAGGAAGCAAATATTTACAAAAACTTATTCCCACTCTTATCACCTTTATTCTTTCATGAAAATTCATCTTCCTCAAAAAACTCTTGCAAAATACATAAAATTTGACACACTTGATCACTCTACTAACTTACTCATCCTATATTATTAATAAATGGACGTGAAGTACAGCAAGTTTTATCAGTTGGGTAATGGAGGAGACCTTATCTTTGAGAGGGATTTGGACCAGCTTTCGGAACTTCTCGAGCGTCCGCACCCCGAGTTCTTCGGAGCTCAGCTCAATGATCAAGGAGGAGAAGATCTGCAGTGGCTAATTGTTGCAAGTCTCCGAGGAAAGATTGAACCTCCCACTGCTGAGGGAATTTAGTTCACCTTAAGAGAGAACAACTGGCTTGATGGACTTGCCAGGGCCATGCAGGAAGCTCTTGCCCGTCTGTGTGGGCAGAGTATCAACCAGATCAAGGGTACCCGCTTTGAGTTTTGTCCAAGGCGTGATGCTAATGGACAGCCACTGGAAGCCCCATACCACCCCGAGTTGAAGACTCAATTGGACCACCTCAGCTTCATGATGTATGATCGTCAGCAGGAATTGGACAATTGCCGTGACTACTCCAACCACAAGTCCGCCATCATCAAGACGAAGGATCAGACCATCGCCATGCTAGCGAAGGATCGCAAGTCTCGCCGCCATTAGCTCGACAAGAAGGAGCGCATCATTGCTCGTATTCGCCACTGTATCTCGGATTTGGAGGAGACCGTCCACGAGAGAGACATGCAGTTGGAGGAAAGGGAGAATGCCGGAGAAGATCTTCATGGAGACCCCTACTCCTATCTCAGCGATGATGATGATTTTCTGGAGGATCAGGCTATGGACTTCTTCACCGATGAGGATGATTTCGCCTTCATCAATGACGATGAGGATGATGAGGATGACGACTACACCGACTCCGAGGAGTAGTAGCACTTGAGCACTAGCGTAGTGAGTTGTATTCGGTCCCACTGTATCGTAGTTTCCAGAATGGTTCTTAAAACCATCTGTTCACCTTTGTTGTGGTGTGTGTTTGTATCGTGTGCTATGAATGAATGAATGAAAAGCATGTTGCTAGAAAATCTGAGTCAAACTTTAAAAACTTTTCAAAGTCCCGAAACCTTAGAAATTTCCCTCTTTTCTCATGATCTATCTCAATCTTCAGATGCCACGCGGAGGAAGTGGTTCATCCTCGGACCCGATGTTGCAGATCCTGCAAATGTTGGTTTCTGACCGTGAAGCCGAAAGAGCCGAACGTCAAGCCAACCTAGCCACCCTTCAGCAGGTAGCTCAGCTAGCCCATAACAACCAAGGCCAAGGAAATCAGGACAACCATGGATCTAAGCTCAAGAATTTCCAGAACACCAACCCACCTGTTTTCACTAAGTCGGAAGAGCCCCTAGACGCTGATGATTGGCTGCAAACCATGGAGAACAACCTGGAAGTCGCCAGAGTGGAAGCTAACGAGAAAGTTCTATTTGCCACCCACTATCTAGCCGGAGATGCCAGAGCATGGTGGAACAGTGTTCGTGCAATGATCGGAGGACAGATGATGACCTGGGAGGAATTCAAGGTCAAGTTCAGTAGAACCCATGTGCCACCGGGTTTGATCAAGAGAATGAGAGATGAGTTCAGAGAACTGAAGCAAGGAAGGATGACCGTAGTGGAATACCGTGAAAAATTCTTGTCATTAGCTAGATATGCCCCGGATGAGATCGACACCGAAGCCAAGAAGGAGAGATTCCTGAATGGTCTGCATGATGAGATGCAGACTGTGTTAGTCAATATCCCCTTTGCTGATATTGAAGCCCTTGTCGACTCTGCCATCTAGATGGAAGGAAAGATCAACCAAGCCAATGAGAACCGCAAGCGTCGCATGATGCATCAGCCAGGAACCCATCAGACCCCAAAGTGCCCTAACCCATCTCCAGGATTTGCCCCGAGAACCAACAGACCCCCAATGAACCTTCCGACCTATCCCAATCGTGGAAACCCTAGGCCCGGAGGAAATCACAACAACCCCGGCAACTCTAGCAATTTTAACCGTTCCCCACCCAAGTTCAACAACAACTGCTACCTCCAACACCAACACTGCCCTGAGGACTGGAAGCAATGATGTGCCTATTGTAGCAAAGGACAAGTCGTAGGTGACTTGTTATGACTGTGGAAATAAGGGTCACTACTCCAATGAGTGCCCCAACAAGAAGAATGCCGCAGCCCCCAATACAAATGCCCCAGCTCAGCAGCAGCGTCATGTTCAGCCCGGAAGAAGATTTGCCCCAGGGAATTCGCTCAACCGCAACGGCCGTCTTTTTCTCATGCATGCTGAAGAAGCTCAGGAAGCACCAGACGTCGTACTGGGTATGTTTTCTGTTCATTCAGTACTTGCTCGAGTTTTGTTTGATTCTGGTGCATCGCACTCATTTGTCACCGAAGAATTTGCATGCACTAGTAAAATTCAACCAACCAAACTGAAGCATGTCATGATTGTGCAAATCCCCGGTTCAACCACCAAAGCTAGGCAAATTTGCAAAGCCGTCCCTATCTGAACACATGGCATAGATTTTTATGCTAATCTGATAGTACTCGGAACTAAAGGTATGGAAGTAGTACTAAGAATGGATTGGATGTCCAAACATAAAGGACCGATCGACTGTGCCAAGAAAGCCATAACCATGACCAGTACAGCCGGAATATCAGTCGAGCATATATCTGAAACCTTACCGCGTCAATTCAAGTGCAACAAGAGTATAGCCCAACCTACCATTGACCAAGTCCGGATAGTCTGTGAATACCCCGATGTATTCCCAGATGTTTTGCCGTTATGCCCCCAGATCGGGATATCGAGTTTATCATTGAACTAATCCCCAGAACAGGACCCGTAGCCCAGAGACCATATAGTATGAACCCGTCTGAACTAGAAGAACTAAAGAAGCAACTGGATGCCATGTTGGAAATTGGATTGATTCAACCAAGTGCATCACCTTGGAGATCACCTGTTTTGTTCGTGGATAAGAAGGATGGAGGTAACCGTTTGTGTACGGATTACCGGAAGTTGAATGATGTCACCATCAAGAACAAGTACCCTTTGCCCAAGATAGAAGATTTTTTTGATCAGTTGACCGGTGCCAACGTGTTTTCTAAGATTGATCTTAGAACAGGCTATCATCAACTCAAGATTCGTGCAGAGGATATACCCAAGACTGCCTTTACCACCCGTTATGGATTATACGAGTATACTGTCATGTCTTTTGGATTAACCAATGCCCCCGGTTATTTCATGAATCTCATGAATAAGATTTTTATGGACTTCCTAGATAAGTTTTTCGTTGTTTTCAGCGATGACATTCTGATTTATTCCAAATCGGAAGAAGAACATGAGCTACACCTAAGGACCATTCTTGGAACCCTTAGAGAGCATAAGTTGTATGCCAAGTTTAGCAAATGTGAATTCTGGTTACAGGAGGTAGGATTCCTCGGTCACATTGTATCAGCCGGAGGAATTGCCGTTGATCCTGCAAAGGTGAAAGATGTTGAAGACTGGCAATCCCCAACCACTCAAACCCAAGTTCGTGAATTTCTCGGATTGGTGGGATACTACCGCAAGTTCGTAGAAGGATTCTCGAGTATCGCCAGACCCATGACCCAATTGCTGAAGAAGGACAAGAAGTTTGAATGGACTGACAAGTGTGAAGCGAGTTTTCAAGAACTCAAGAGGAGATTGATTTCAGCCCCAATCTTAATCATGCCGGATATCACGAAGCCATTCGACCTGTATTGTGATGCATCCAAGATCGGTCTCGGATGTGTTCTAATGCAAGAAGGCAAAGTTATATCTTATCTATCTCGACAACTGAATCAACATGAGAAAAATTACCCAAGCCATGACCTCGAACTCGCAGCCGTAGTTCTAGCCCTGAACACATGGAGGCATTACCTGATGGGAAACCGTTGTGAGATTTATTCGGATCACAAGAGTCTGAAGTATATATTCACTCAGAAGGAGCTGAATATGAGACAGAGAAGATGGATTGAGCTAATCAAGGATTACGACCTGGACATTCACTATCACCCTGGTAAAGCCAATGTGGTAGTAGATGCCCTTAGCAGATTGTCGTGCCGCTTGAACTCCATGATTTTGAAGGAGCAACCAAGCTTGCACAAAGCGATGGAAGATTTTCGAATGGAATTAGTGAGTGAAGGATTTTTGGCTAGCATAGGACTTCAACCCACTTTGATCAGCCAGATCAAAGAGGCATAGAAAGGAAATGCTAGTATCGATGGAATTAAGCGTCGTATCGATACAGGCAAGGTACCCAGATTCACCGAAGACGAAGAAGGAGTTCTGTGGTACAAAGGACGCCTTTGTGTACCAGCAGATTCTGAGTTGAAAGAAGTTATTATGAAGGAAGCTCATGATACTCTTTATTCTATCCACCCCGGAGGGACTAACATGTATCAAGATTTGAAAGAACAATTTTGGTGGCATAAGATGAAGAGAGAAATCGAAGGTATATCGCCAAGTGTGATATATGTCAGCGAGTCAAGGCAGGACATCAAAGACCCGCTGGATTGTTGCAACCATTGCAAATTCCGGAATGGAAATTGGATTCCGTTGGAAGGGACTTTATCATCGGATTTCCTACTTCTAGTAGGGGAAATGACTCTATTTGGGTCATAGTGGATAGATTGTCCAAAGTCGCCCATTTCTTACCCGTCAAGACCACATATCAGAGTTAAAAAGCTAGCAGAGTTGTACATCGCTAGAATCGTCAGTTTGCATGAAGTCCCCAAGAACATCGTATCTGATCGAGGAACTCAATTTACCTCGATATTCTGGAAGAAAGTCCAAGAAGGTTTAGGAACCCACCTAGATTTCAGCACTATGTATCACCCTCAGACCGATGGACAGACGGAGCGAGTAAATCAAATACTCGAAGATATAGTTTGCAAATGGCCCCATTTGAATTCATGTATGGAAGAAAATGTCGCACCCCTTTGAATTGGTTGGAAGTAGGAGAGAGTCAGATTTTTGGACCTGACATCCTACAAGAAGCAGAAGAGAAGGTTCACAAGATTCGTGAGCACCTCAAGACAGCCCATTCCAGATAGAAGAGTTACACCGACAAAAGACGTCGAGACCTTGCCTTTAACATTGGAGATTTTGTGTATCTGAAAGTGTCGCCATTGAAAGGAATGCAGTGTTTCCAACTCAAAGGAAAGTTAGCCCCCGGATATATCGGACCCTTCAAGATTTTGAACCATCAAGGAGAAGTGTCGTATCAATTGGAACTGCCCGAAGAGATGTCAGTCGTGCACAATGTGTTCCATATCTCATTACTTCGCAAGTGCCTCGAAGTTCCAGAGAAGACCGAAGTGTTCAAGAATATCGATCACCGGACCATAGAGATCAACGATGATCTGACCTATCCCGAAGTACCCATCCGTATTTTGGAAGAAGCCTTCAGAACCACCAGAACCCGAAGCATCAAATTTCTCAAGATTCAGTGGAGCAACCACACAGAAGAGGAAGCTACCTGGGAGCGCGATGATCACATCAGGACGGAGTTTCCCGATCTCTTCAAATCCTAGGTAATCTTTTTCGTCCTTTTTCAAATCTCGGGACGAGATTTTGTTTAAGGGGGTAAGGTTTGTAACATCCCAAAAATACTAAACATGGATCATCAAACTCTAATCATCAAAATTAGGGTTAACAAAAACTTTTCAAATTAAAAATATGAAAGCATGCATATGTGTGTGTACTGAAATTTGGATTCTTTTGAATTTCCATGCTTGTGTGTTTCTTTGCTTGTAAAAGGATTCTTAGGTGAACTAAACATCATCTAAACAATCCCCACACTTTTCCCAAAGACAAATAAATCAAAACAAACAAAATAAGTGAATGGTCACTTTGGCAAATTTAACTCCCATGCCTACTTTGGCTATCTCTAACTTTCAGAACTTAACAGAAACTTGTTTGGATCTTTGCACCCCTTGATAGTACTCATAACAAAGTACCAAGGCCCACCTTGTGATCATCCAAAAACATTTGAATGCATAGTTTAAAGGACAGTTTAAAATTGAATCTATATCATATGGGAAAATCCCACTTTTGCAAAAACCACTCAAACAAGCTCAACTTTCAAAACCCAAGCATCCACATACTCACCAGCACATGCCTAGCACACCCACCAAAAATCTTTTCAAAATTCAAAACTTGAATTCATGCGGCCATTTCATCAAACACCTTGCAGATTCAAATCAAACAAAATCAAAACACTATAGTGTGCAGTGTTTTGGGCCTAACTTGTTCCCTCTCTGGACACCACTAGCCTTAGTAGATCATCTAACAACCCTAACTAATCCCTAGCACCACTGTAAACTCGCCAATGTCATCAATGGTGAACAGGTCGAGAGCACCATGTCACCCTAGTGTGGACAGCAAGCTAGAGGGAGAACTAGCCGTGCCAACCTTGTCTGGGAGGTAGCCCATGCCTCACCGCCCCCTCTCGACCAGCCCTGCCTCGCGGACAGCAACCAGAACCACCAGGAACGCCGCGCCCGCACTGTTGTCGACCATGCCGACGCGCACCACAGAGCACGCACCGTTCCCACGCAACCCGACCACCTCGAGCCCTCGCCGCCTGCCAGCATGCTCCCCACCATCCCAGGAGACCGCCAGACATACCCATTCCACCGCCCGTACCCCGTAGCCACCGCACGCCGTCGAAGACGCCGCCTTTGCCGCGCAGAGCACCGTGCGTTCTCGACCATTTGCCACCGCCCCTACACCGTGCGTTCTCGGCCATTTGCCGCGCAGAGCATCGCCAGGAGACCACCGATTGATCGCCACCCTCGGCCATGCCTCTAGTCGCTCGTAGCCATGTCGCCACCGTCGCCTGCCCGTTCGGTCTTGCCGTCGAGCCTATAAAATAAGGACTCCCCCGCTCGAATTCTTCACACCATTTCACTCCTCTCTCACCCATAACCACCCCACCTCAGTCCCGGAGCAAGGCGAGCAGCGCATCGCCGGAATTGCGCCGGAGCAGGCCGCCTCTAGAGAAGAAGGGCGCCGTCAATTTCGTCCACCCCAGGAGCTGCCGCGACCACCCCTGAGTTCGCCAACATCGACTTTGTCGTTTGCCTGCATCTCCGACCTTCGCCTGAGCACCGGTGAGCCTCCCACGACCCCCACTGAGCCGCTAGGGTTCGAGCTCACCGGTGACAAGTTCATCGTCGACGACGACCCTCAGCCGTTGATCTTACTTATAATCCAACGCACCACATTCCCCGGTACCGCTTCACACCTCCCCGTCTCACTGACGCGTGGGGACAACCACTTAACCAGCCCGCGTAAGCGTTGTGCGTAGCAAGCCGGCCCATTATCGTCTCCCGCGCAGCCCACTCGTTTGAATTTGGATTTTTCCATTTTCATTCAAACACAGTTATGTACCTAGTTTCAAAAATCAACCCAGCTCGATTCAGTGAACCAAATTGAATCAAACCAATTTTGCTAGAAAGGTCTTGAAATGCTTAATCAAAGCCCATTGGATTCAAATCATTTGGATCTGTAGATCACCCTTGGTAAAAATAACATGGCAGAAGCTTTTCTGCATTCAAACATTTTTCAAATTTAAACCATAATAGCTTTTGACTTGATTCCAACTCTCAAAAATCACATTTGACCATACCTTTCAGAATATATAAAAATATATGGATTTTCTTATAGAAATAATGTCCAAGTAATAAAAGAATGCCACTTAGGCATTTCTAGTCACTTTATTTAATTAAAATAAAAGGGTAAAACCTTATTAAATTGTGACACCACTTTAAATCACATTCCCATGTACTGAAATATGTGGTGATGACATGTGTCAACATGATCCCATGTTTGGTTTGGAGAATATTAAATCTTAAGTAGTTTTTCAATGAGTAGAAATTGCCTTTCTAAAAATAAAATCATTAAGCCAAATGCTTAGTCTTGTAATGTTAGTGATGATGCTCGATCATCTATAGAACCCCTTTGTGTGATGATTAAAAGTAGTTAAGTATTGTTTGGTGATTGTGTACCTCGTATTTATTTATAGACGCTAGTATCGACCAAGGATACGAGGAGGAAAGAGGATACTACGAAGAAGAAGCCGAGGATAACTTCAACCACTGCTCTGCACAAGGCAAGCCTAATACTACTAGTTGATTGAGCAAGCTAACACTTGCAAGATGTTCCACTTTAGCAAGCCTTACTAATCAAGTTGACCTATGCAAGCTAATACTTCCTTGTGACTATGCTAACTATATGCCTTAAGCATATGTGATGATACCCACTTGATAACCCAATCCTAGTTTTACTTGCAAGCTTTCTACTTTATTTCTTTATCAAAGCTTCTACTTAGAGTGTACTTAAGTAATTTGTAGATACTGGAAAGATAACTGAAGGTTGCATAAAGAGCATAAAATTTGGCCTAAGCTAGATAATCTTGATGTCATCCTAAGACATGAGATTGAACTTAGTTAGAACCCCACTAGTTTACCACCCCTCATTAGTACTCACCCCCACTTGTAGATTCTAGTGCTAAGCATAAAACTTGATCAACTTTAGATGGGAATACTTGGTGAAAATGGTTATGAAAACCTTAGAATGATGAGTCATTCTACTGAGATGTTTTGGCATGTGTTTCCAAACACCAGAGGATTTTGGTGATGAAAATGTTAAGGCATGAGCCTTAGCCCTTTATAAAACTGATGGTTGTCTGGATGCTTTACCATTCCAATCTTACCGTACAACCCCAATACCCGAGAATTGGGTAGGGCTTGACTGGAAACTTATATTCCTTAGTATTGGTCCCCTCATGGCCAAGGTCTGAGCTGAGGCTACCTTGTGAAGATTGTCCACCTGTGCAGTACCCAAGATGACAGTTGGTCATGGTTGGGAGGCCAAACTCACAGGAGAGGTGCTTATACTAGGGCGTGTAATTGAAAGGTTAGGATTGATTATCCGCATACTAAGTATGGTGAATTCAGGATTTGTTCCTGACGGTTGTATCGAATGTTGTGGTGAAAGTGTACAATCTCTGCAGAGTGTTAAACTATTCGAATAGCCGCGTCCGCGGTTATGGACAGTTGGAGTGGCCATATTGTTCCCCCGTCAGATGTTTTCAAAATGACTTGTGAAATGAATTGAGAACTTGACTTGACCACAACAGAGTTGTGGCATGAGATACAAGTTCCCACTTAGGTGTTATAAAAATTCAACTAGCTTTCTTGCTTCTAAACTTAGTAGAGGTAAATCTGGCTTTTTGCAAAACAACCCTAGAGTTTAGTGTCCTGTTACAAAAACCCCCTTCACTTGTTAGTATTAGTTTGCGAGTACTTAACGAGTACTCATGGCTTTGTCCCTGGCTATTCCCGTGGCCAGACTATGAAGAGGAGTACCAGGATGATGGACCCCAGGAAGGTTATGACAACTAGGATCATCTCCCATCGCCAGCATTGCCTGTGACCCCGAAGATGGAGCTTCGCCTACGCTACCTTTATTATTACGTATTTCCGATGCTTGAGTTGTATTAAGGACTGGATCATGAGATCCTTATTTGTGTAAGACCTTATGTATGGTTTGTAATGGATGATGTACTGTGGTATCCAGTTTTGTTATGTCTCGCAAAAAATGGTAATCTTGGGATTGCGATGTATGGCATAACAGGCATCTAGGATTAAAAATCTGGGTGTTGACATGTCACCATCTTGGTGGGATGATCAAGTGTGTGGTTGGTGTGATCTGGTTTGGCTGCTGGTGCTTGATGTGTATGAGCAAGGAAATGGTGTTGGGGTGCTTTCCCACGGCTGTGTTGATCAGTTTTGATTGTGTGAGCAGCTGTGGTTGTACTCGAGAGCACACACCATGCATTTAGGTGTGTAAGCTGCCTATGTGTCTGCTGCACCCTTGTGGATATGTTCAGGGAATGATCTACCTTTTATCTGATTACATTTACCTGTCTGGTGAAACTTTCCCCTCTTGTTGATTGGAGTTATTTGACTTATGGCTTAAAAATTATGAAAGATTTAGTTCTTTCATATTGGTGAAACTTGCCCCTAAAGATTACTCAGTGATGTAAAGTTGAACAGTGCATCTCACTGTCACTACTAAGAGTAAAAATTATCTTCATCTTTTATTTTCTTTCTTTTTGTTTATTCATTGTTTTGCAGGTACAGGACATGAAGATTCAAGATTAGAATAGGTCTTCTTTTTGATAGAATAATTCCCTTGTAATATTTATTTTATTCTTTTGTAATTTTTATTTTATTCTTTTGTAATAAAGATTGTAATATTACTCAATATATAAATGTTCTTCTTTTTCTTTTTCATTTACTATTGTAAAGATCCTTGATTACTTTTATAAGTTACATTTTGTAACTTATTTATTGAATAAAGATATGGAATGAATATTCATTTTCTTGATTATGTTATACTGTTTAAAGTTTGAGTTCTAAATGTTATTGCTTGATTAAATAAGATTACTCGAACATAATTCTAATTCCTTTTAAATTATAATTCTAACACTCAAGTTTGAATTCAAATGTCATTTCCCAAAATACTCTAATCCATAAAGATCATGTCAAAGTTTATAACGATCATTCTCCAAGGCTATCCCTAAACTTAAAGAGTGAAAGAAACTTTGATCACTTTAAGTTTTTATTTGACGAAACATTTACCCACATTTCTTTATAGATGAATGCATGCAATTGCACATATTTCTAAATCTACCCTTTGTTTGTTCCTAAATGCTGGGATGTTACAATCTCCTTCCTTGAAGACCCTGGAATTTACCTTCTTGCTATGGTAGCGTCTGAGGTCTTGTTGATAAACAGCTGATCTCGACAATGCTAATTCTCTTGCTTCCTCTAGTAGATCCACATTGTCTTGCCGAGATATTTCATTTACTTCGGCGTTCGTGTATTGGGTGACTCTGGGCGAGTCATGCACTATATCGGCTGGGAGCACAGCTTCTGCCCCATATACGAGAAAGAATGGGGTGTACCCCGTTGATCTATTCGGGGTAGTTCATAAAATCCATAGCACCACTGGGAGTTCCTCAATCCAATAACCTGCCAACCTCTGGAGTGGTTCTATCAGCCGAGGTTTTATTCTGGATAACACGAGTCCATTCGATCTTTGCACTTGCCCATTTGATGCCAGGTGTGCTACCGAAGCAACATCGAGTCTTATGTGCTTTTCTTGGCAGAATCGAGCAAATGCTCCTTCATCAAAATTTGTGCCATTGTCTGTAATGATACTATGTGGGTAACAATATCTCAGAATTATATCCTTGAGAAATGTCACTGTTGTGGACCTGTCACATTTTCTTATTGGCTTTACCTCTATCCATTTTGTGAATTTGTCCACCATGACCAAAAAATGTGAGTCATGCCTCCGCGAGCCGTCTTAAATGGACCTACCATATCCAGGAACCATACTGAGAATGGATAAGTGATTGGTATTGTTTTTAACTCGGATGAAGGCATATGTATCTTGCTGGCATATCTCTGGTAGCCATTGCACCTTGCTACCAATTCTTTTGCTTCCTTTAGAGCACTTGGCCAATAAAATCCGTGTCTGAATGCTTTGGCCACAAGGGCTCTGGACGAGGCATGGTGCCCACATTCTCCTTGATGTATGTCCAAGAGGATCTCTTGTCCTTTTGTCGGGTCAACACATCGTTGCAGCATGTTTGTTACGCTTCTCTTATAAAACTCATTATTTATTATTGTGTAAGCTTTCGCCCTTCTTACTGTCTGCCTAGCAAGGACTTCATTATTCGGCAGGGTCTCATTTTTGAGGAATAAGAATATGGGTTGTGCCCATTCCGGTATGTCCTGGGATAACTGTTTTATCAATTTCCATTACTTCTCCCGACGTAATGTTCGCCGAACTTTCCCAATCATCTATCCGGTTATCTGAATCAGTCCCCGGGTTATTTGGCTCATGTCCCTTATCAATTTCCATTGGGACACACTCAGATTTCTGATCTGATGAGAGGCGAATTGATTTGGACTTTGGTGAAGGTATGATTGATGGCTTTCTCAGGTGTTCTAAGGCGATACTAGGTGGAATTGACTGTTTGGTTGATCTGAGCTTTGACAGGGTATTTGTAGTGTCGTTTTCCGCCCAAGGTATGTGATGAAATTCACACCCGTCGAAATAGCCACTAATTTTCTGTACATGAAACCGATATAAGGCCATGTTTGCATCCAATGCGTCCCAATTTCCTGATACTTGCTGCACTACAAGGTCTGAATCTCCGAAACATAGAATCCGACGTATGCCGATCTCTTTCGCCATCTTTAGGCCATGGACAAGTTCCTCATATTCGTCTACATTGTTTGATGCAGCGAAGTGTATCTGTAATACATATTTCAGTTGATCCTTCTTTGGAGAGGTCAATACTATTCCTACTCCTAACCCATTCCTTAATTTGGATCCATCAAAATGCATCGTCCAATAGTTCAGATCAGGCAATGGGGGTTCATACTGTATCTCGGCCCAATCGACAAAAAAGTCGGCCACTGCCTGAGATTTGATTGCATCTCGTCTATCAAATTGTGAGGCATAAGGGGATAACTCAATTGCCCATTTTTCTACTCGGTCGCTTGCATCTTTGTTGCTCATTATCTCGGCTATTGGTTCCTCACAAATCACCTTTATGGGGTGTTCCTCAAAATAATGCTTGAGCTTTTTTGCCGACATATACACTCCATAAGCCATTTTTTGGTAGTGTGGATAGTTTTGTTTAGATGCCGATAATACCTCGCTTAGGTAGTAAACAGGCCTTTGTACTGACTTACCTTCCTCATTACGCTCTACAACTATCACAGCGCTCACGACTCGGTTCGTTGCTGCTACATAGAGCAACATAGGCTCTTTTGATAGTGGCGAATCTAAAATGGACGCTGTGGCCAGCATCTTTTTTAACTCATGAAAAACGCTATCAGCCTGAGGTGTCCAGGTGAACTTATCAGATTTTTTCATCAACTGATACAAAGGCAATGATTTTTCACCTAGCTGACTCACGAACCGACTTAAGGATGCAAGGCATCCTGCAAATTTTTGAACATCATTGAGGCATTTTGGCAGTTCCATCCTTTCAACTGCGCGAATTTTAGTCGGATTTGCCTCTATACCTCAGCTAGATACGAGGAAACCGAATAATTTTCCGGCTGGTACACCGAAGGTGCATTTTTTCGGGTTAAGTTTCATTCGGAATCTTCTCAAATTCACGAATGTTTGTCGGATATCTTCCAGGAGCGTATGGCTCTGCTTGGTCTTTATAACCACATCATTAACATATACTTGAACATTTTTCCAATCTGATCATGCAAACATTTTTGCATACACCTTTGGTATGTAGATCTTGCATTGCGTAGGCCGAATGGCATGGTGCGATAACAATAATCCCCATACGGGGTGATAACCATGGTTTTTATTTGATCAGCCGGGTTTAACGGTATTTGGTGGAAACCAGAATACGCGTCTACAAATGACAACAGTTCACAACCTGCGGTTGAATTAATAACCTGGTCTATCCTAGGTAAAGGAAAAGGATCTTTGAGACATGCCTTGTTAAGGTTTGTGTAATCGATGCACATACGTCAAACAACGGCTACATTCAGGTCATCCTTTTTCTTTTCTACCAACACCGGGTTAGACAGCCAGTCTAGATGAAGCACTTCCATAATAAACCCGGCTGCAAGGAGCCGAGCTATCTCATCCCCTATGATTTTTCTCCTGTCTTCGACGAAGCGGCGGAGAGGTTGCTTCACCGGTCTTGCTCCTGGCCTTACATGCAAAGAGTGCTCAACCAACTCCCTCGGTACTCCTTGCAGATCTTGTGTTAACCATGCAAAGATGTCCCAATTCTCACAGAGGAAGTTGGTGAGCTCGCTTTCCTATTTAACATTCAGGTTTACACCAATGGTGATGGTGCGCTCTGGGAACTGATCATCAATCTGAATTTTCTTTGTCTCCTTAGTCGGCTGGAAAGACACACTTGCATGCGGGTTAGCAAGTGCCGGCATGTTAAGCTGTGCCAACTGAGCTAAAGCTGCGACCTCCTGAATTCTCGTTTTCTCCCTTGCGATTACCAAAGATTCGGCCAGATTTGATCCGGCCTACGCACATTCCATCGACTTCCTGTAGTCTCCTGTTATTGTTATTACCCCTTGTGGTCTTGGCATCTTCATTTTCAAGTAACTAAAGTGACAGCTACTCATAAAGGTGGCTTGTGGCAGCTCTGATACCAAATTGTTACACCCCGTTGCCGCCGGTGAGGTTCGAGGCGTGAGGCCGATACAAGAGGATAGAAAGGTGGCTTGTGGCAGCCGCCGGACCTGAAGAAGATGAACTTGGAGGAGAAGAACAGAGGCAGAGGAAGACAGAGCAGAGTTCAGACTTGTTCACTTTCATGTTTTGTTCCCTCCCTCGTGTTGACCTCATGTGTCTCTTTATCCTTCCTCGCTAAGCCTTGATCTGTTGGACCGAGCCCATTACAGCAGTCCATCATTTAAATGTGGTCCAAGGTATGTTGGGTGCTACAGGGTGACGCGTCGTGCGCCATGACGACCGCCACGGCCATCGTCGCCGGCCACGACATCGCCTTTCGCCGGAGCCTCCACCTCCCGAACCCGCCGAGGAAACCATGCTCCGCCTCCTTCACCGCGCGGCTCCACGCGCACTACGGGTGCCTGGCCGTTACGGCCACGTCGCCTTCGCCGAGGCTGTGCCAGTTCATCTCCTCCGAAAGCCCCATGGCCGCCACGGCGCATACCACCGAGGACGAGGAGGATCCCCCCGTACACCTCCGGCGCGCGTCGGGTCATGCACCATGCCGTCGGACGAGGAGGATCCACCCAAGGCGAAGGACACCTGCAAGTTGGGGAGACGGATGCCGTCGAGGAAACTTCCATTGCTATCCATCGAGGCAGCTGAATTTTCTGGGGCGGTTGGGCTTCGCGCGTGAACGAGATTTTTCGGCGCGTGCTAGTCCGAGCATCAAATATACCGTTTTGGATGGCGCATTTTAATGCGTGCTGCAATTTTTTTTAGGCGCGGTCCACTTTACGGCCTCGGCTGGAGCTCGGTTTTTCACCTCTCAAGCGCTAAATCGGTAGTTTTTTTTTTAGCGCAGCGCTCTTAGTTCATGAAACTCGCCGGCGCGTTATCCGCAGACATCTCATCTCTGTGCGCGCTCTTGACGGCAGATATCATGACGCAGTACTGTTGCTCGCGAGACACAGGATCTCACCATGATGACCTGAGCTCGCAGTGGATCAGTAGTTGTTGCACATCCAGTCGTAATGAAGGGCGGCCATGGTCGGTGGGAGGCGGCAAAGGCAGAGTAATGAAGTGCGTTGTCTCGCGCTTGTGCGCAACGCATCATTGTTCCAGATTTACTCCGCCTGTCACAGAGACATGCGTCGTCTCTGTCTATCTCTCCAGGATCGTCACGTCAGGACTCAGGATTCAGAGTTGCAGTCAATCAAGACAAGACCAAGCCAAGCTAGTAGTCAAAGGTTTGCGAAGTCTTTGACGTACCTACTCAATGTCTAGTTGTCTACTCGTATGTGCGTACAATACTGTAGTACAACGTTATGTGCTGGAGTCTGCAAGGAAAGGAACACAGGCAAATTATGCAGCTTGTGCAGGTACAGTAGCGCTTCAGACCTTGAGTGCGAGGCAGCAATACGAGAGCAGAGCAGGAGAGGAGGAGGAGGAATAACTGGCGTGGGCTCCAGGGGATCCACGGACGGATCATGGATCAAACCGGCGCTCGTCTTCAGAGACTGCTTGGCCTGACCACATGGCCGTGATCTGCACTACTAGTAATTAGCCATACAGTGCTGCAGCAGTGCGTCTCGTCCCAATCCTCTGAATATCTATTAAGCCTATTTTGGACTCCCGGTTAAATTGGCACGGCCCTGCTCAGACAACACGCAGACAAAGAAAAGAGGCAGTTATCTGATTTATAGTGGTATATATAAGAGTGGCAGTTAACCTGTGTAAAGGACAAGTTCCTATCCATCTACTTATCCAGGGTTCCTACTTCCTACTGTATATCTTTGTCTGCCCAATGATTCACATGGAGGAGAGGGTGGTCCGGCGAGACATGCGGCCGAGTGTTAGCTGCAGTCATGACTGAGCTGCAGTGAGCTGGATTCAGTGCCTCAACAAGAGACACCACAACATGCCATGCTACACACCCTCATCCCCCGGGCATCCGGACATACAGGATCCAAGACCAATAGCTAGGGGGGTGAAATCTTGCATAGTTGCATGTATATATTTTTGTTGGGCCTACTACATCTTAGCCAGACACACACAATGGGGTAGTCAAACATCGGGATCGGTAGTAGTATGAACATGGGCGATACGACATATGGCCGAACAAAGATGAAAGACAGGTAGTACCTACCAACATAGTAGGAGATGGTACAAGCAAGACAGAGCAAATGGCAAAACACCCTAAAAAGGGGGTATTGTGTATACTTCTTCGAATCAGTGCGCTGTTCGGTTGACATGATCAGGGTATCTAGTCCATATCGACGAAAATGACACCGCAACATATGCAGCAAAACAGCCGAGCAAGATCACCTGAAGAAAACTACTCCTACCAGGAATGAGAAGAATATGCACACATGGGTACTAGTTCTTCTTCTACACACTCTTTGCCAGGAGAGCAAAACACCTGTCGTAAAGAGCAAGCACGCTTGGCGGTTTGGCAAGGGATGGATACGGACAAGGAGCAGCAGCAAGGGAGCCCTGCCTGCAGAAAACGTCTGTTTCGTTTCCTCTAGGAAGCAGACCACGAGCCCGAAAACTTTGCGCATGGCCTCTGAGGATGTTGCCAACTTCCTCTTATAGCCTACTAGGAGTACCTGACAAAAACATACGGTTGCTAATCATCTCTCAAGCGGCGACAAATTCTGCCTGGCAATGCCAAAAGGAGAAGCAAACGTGAGAGATGTGCGACAAGAAAACTTTAAACCTAGGGCGACAATCTCTGCGCCGGCCAGAAAGAGAGGGAAAAAAGATGAAATTTCAGAACAGAATTCGTACATACATGCAGCAAAGGGAGAGGGCAGAGACGGAGATGTTTGAACGGGCGGTAGAATAAAAAGCGAGAGAACATTTCTATACCATTTCAAGATTCAAAGCAGCGAAGGAAAAAAGAAGCAATCTTTTACTGTTTTACACACGGGCGGGCTCGTTGGTCTCCAATCGATCTCGGTTAATCCTACGTACTGGCGAAGTGGCAGCTGCGCCTGCCGCCTCCGGAATGTTAAGCGAGAGACAAAAAAGATGAGAGGATGATGGTGATTTTAAGTACGGGTGGACGGGGATTAACGGGTTGGTGGTTAACTGGCGCGCTCGCCCCGCGGCTACACCTTGTAGATGATGAGGAAGCAGGGGAGCACGGCGCGGCTGTCGAGCACGACCAGCTCGCCGTTGCCCATGTCCACGGAGTCGTAGTCCGAGGCGGAGTGGTGGTACCGGCTCGCCTGGTCCACGCCGTTCGCCGGCCGGACGCGCCCGGCGATGACACGGCACACCAGCATGGCCCTGCGGCCCAAACCGGGCGATGAGGCGACTCTGGCGTGAGCGGCGCTACTGCAGGCGAAGGTGCGGACCGCGGAGCCGGACGGGCCGAGCTGGCAGGTGGCGACGCCAGCGCCGAAGACGCCGCAGGCACCGCCGGCCCCAGCGGCCGGGCGGCATTGGAAGCGCATCATCTCATTGCCGTCGGCGCCGCACCGCGCCGCGGCGCCGTGCGCGCGGGCGGCCGCCCTGGCGTCCTCGAACCGAGCCACCGCCCGCGCGGCGCTGTGCACCCGGAACATGGCCTCCACTTCCGGCGCCGCGGCGGCCAAGGGGTCCCACCCGGACGAGAAGATGAGTTCCACCACCTGCCGCGAGGAGTGGCCCTCGGGAAGCTCCGCCATCGTCAGGAACGCCGAGCTCGCCGGCGCGGGCGCCAAGGGAGACGGCATGAACGCGGCCACCATCTGCTTCGGCTTCTCCTTGGGCCGCGGTCTCGCCGCGTCGTGCTGCCTCTCCCTCTCCTGCCCGCCCCTCCGCCTCTGCTCCCGTCGCGGCTTCTGATGCTGCTTCAGGGCAGGCCGCGCGGAAGCCACCGAGTCCCTCACGTCCTCCGCGGCGGCACCGCACGAGACAGCAGGGAGAAGCGGCTGGGCATGCGCCTTCTTGCTCGAGGTCGGGGACGGCGCGACGACGGCATCCGCCACGCCGTACGACCTGCAGCTGAGCGACCGCACCCACGCCGTCGCCATTGTGAGGCCAACGCAGGCGAGCCAAGCACAAAGAGCTTGTGGCAGAGAACCAGCCGGCGCGCGCTCAGGTGGAAATAAACGGCGGCGCCTTCTTGCTCGGGGATTGCACTGGGTGGATGGATGGGTGGTGTGGTGTTGGTGACTTGGTGTGGTGGTGGCCGCGGCTGGCTTGGCTTTGCTTGGCTCCGGGCGTTATTATGGCGGGCCGATTTATTCGCCACTGGTCTAGCCGGGCCGTGGGGCGCTGTGTCAGTGACATCACACCTGCCTTCCCATCTCCATCGGCTCACATTAGTTGCGCGTGTCTATCGTCAACGACATGTGGCCCTCAAGAGCAACGGGACCCAGTGTCAGCCACAGGTGAAATCGTTGGCCTCTAGTAAAACACTGGCAGTAGTAGCACCGTACTTTTTTTTCTTTTTGAAATCGAAGTACTGTAAAAAAAAATATAAACAAGGTACTGCACTTTGTGCTGGTCTTTTGAGCTGTGCTCGGTGTTCGATTTGCTTTGGTCTCATTTTGTATTTTATTTTGACTGGATTTGTGGCCATGGAGTGACCGGGCAGAGTTTAGTGGAGATCGATCTGCCCAGATGAGCGCGAGGGTGGGAATGATCATTTGCAATTGGATTTTCTGCCCCTTTTTTCTTCACTTCTTTTGCTGGAGCCGTGGCCGGTGGTGCATGGTGCTTGCCTTTTTTGAATTGGTCCTGGAGTGGAGTTCAGTTGTGTCGTGCAGCTCGCTCCCTGGCACGCGCTGTGGTCTGGTTTGGTTTGATTCGTGGTTCTGGTTTCTGGGCATCTACGAAAGAAGCTTCTCTTTTTGCTATTTTTTGTTCTCCCCTTTTCTCTCCGTTTCTAACATTTTTTCTTGAGAGAGAGGGGTAGAGAGTATCAAAGACAGAGTATCCCGTGAAAGTAAGAGCAGCTCTAACGGAGCCTGAAACTGAAGAATTGAAAAACAAGAGTATAGTCCATCGAATTCGTATTTTACAATTTCAAAAACCTTGGCGCATAATGGATAAAGTAAACGGAACTTCATATTTGAAATTTTGCTGTCGCGGCATGTTCATCGATGAACTGGAGTTTGATCATACCATGGGAGCGCGTTTTAGCTGAATTACACGAACAATTGGTTCAAAAACTGCGCAATACATTAACTAGGGGGAGCGCGGTTGCGTCCTCGACGAAAATCAAGCTCCCGCGCGTCGGTGGGAGCTTCAGGACGCGACGGGGTTGAGCGGCGACGAGCTCAGTCGAGGTCGATGGGGTCCACTTCGGAGAGCTTGGCGACGGTGGTGGACCGCGCCGCCTGCTGCCTCTCCCTCGCCTGGCGCGCCTCGACGAGCGCGACGGCACGACACCTCTCCTCCTGCTCGCGGAGGATCTCCGCATCCCACTCCCGCACCGACTCAGCGGTCATCATCTCCACCGCGAGCATCTCCTCGTCGGAGTCTTGTGCGTAGTCGGTTGCGCCGACGACGCGCTCAGACGACAGAGATGGCAAGCTCTATAAGTCGTCGGAGGGGGAGGGAGGAGTGTGCGACGAACCCTCACCAAAGGTCGCGTCGACGTGTGCGTACCGGCTCCAGCGACGGCGCATGGTAGGCCTCCAGCGGCAGCGCGAACCGGCAGAGACTCAGCGGCGAATGGAGGTCGCGATTCACCCACCTCCGCGTGGCCCGACGCTTCGCACAGACCGAGCGGACGAGCCGCTTCATCTCCTCATCGGAGAGGTCGCCGCACCGACGTGGGGGGGCGGTCTCCGTCCCATCTACCTCCGGTGTGGCCTCCTCCCACCCCAAACCTCGCGCTGCTGCTGAACATTCCACCGATCTGCCGCCGGAGTGCGAGGAATTGCTCGTCAGAGAAACTGGAGCTCGCAGTGGAGGAACCTCTAGGGTGTTGACCCGTAAAAGCGGCCACAGTCTGTATATATACCTACCCGCCGCTCAATTTCACATGCCACCGAAATGCATTTACGGGTCGGCCCAGTCGATATTCTCTGTTAGCTCACCCGCACACTCGCGGACGTGTAAACACGCCGGAATTTCACAGTTTTGGCCCGTTTACAGGCTTCGTTAGAGCTGCTTTAAGAGCATATTCCCTCGTTGGTGACCCCTAGGACATTTTTCAGCGCTATTTAGCACCGGATGGAGGAAAATATTGGCCTCGGGTCGGCCGAATCCCATCCAGGATCCCGGCAGGCCACCCCAGGCCGGCGATTTGGGAAACATTTGTCCAATTTTGACACAATTTCGCACAAACATTTCTAAAATCCATAGTTCGTCCATTGTTTGCCGAGTTTCGACATAGTTTTAGCATAATTTCGACATACATAGTTTGGCCATTGTTCGCCTAGTTTCGGCACATTTTTTATACAAATAAATCAACAAAGAAAGTAAACAGTTCAACAAAGCAAGCTCAAATTAGGTGTTTACTTTGAGCCTCCACGGGTGATCCACCAGATCATCTTGCAGTTGTTGATGCACTTGCGAGTCTCGGGTATCCTGACGAATAGCGAAAAGACAGCCCACGATGCTGATACCCGATGATCAAGATTTGCAAGAGGACCATGTTGAAATATGGTAGCTCCTGCTGGCTCTCAAGAACGGTCTCCGTCCGCTCTCTCTCAATGATCATGTTGTACAAGATCATACATGTATTCATCACCTCCCACATCTGTTCTTGCGATCAGGTCAGAGCGGGAAACCGGGCAACTATAAATCAATCTTGGAGCACACCAGATGCCCTCTTCACATGCTACCTGCAAGCTTATTGTTTCTTGGAAAATTTGGAATACTTTTCGAGAAGAGGGCTTGAGATAGTTTTTATAAATGTTGACCATCTTGGATAGATGTCATCTGCTAGATAATATTTTTTGTTCTAGTGGTGGGCATTGATCACATAGTCCACCGGGAGAGAATGACCATCAACAAGCATGGAGAAGATAGGCCAGCACTACATGATGTTGATGTTGTTGTTGGATCCTTCCATACCAAAGAAGGACTGCCAAAGTCAGAGATCATATGTATCCACCGCCTCAAGTACCACACTACAACCTCCTTTGTGGCCTTTGTACATTCCTTGTCAAGGAAATTGGCAGTTCTTTCATTGCCAATGCAAACAGTCGATACTTCCAAGCATTCCATGAAATTCTCTTGCTTCATTGATTGCAAGGATTCAAGCAGTGTCTTCAGCATTGGGTGATCTTAAGTATGTTGGTACAAACGCTGCAATCACTGTCCTGTAGAACCTTTAGAAACATTGTATGGTGGTGGACTCAGCCATGTGTAGATAGTCATATTGTGTGTCACTAGGAGCTCCGTGTGCGAGCATCCTCCGTCGTGAACTTCTAGAGTGAGGAAAATGCCACCATGACAGTGCAGTCCTTCTTGCATATAAAGTATGGATCGAAGTCCCGGGGGGCATACACAATATTGAGGAAGAGCTTCCGGCCCATCCTAAAATGACCCTGAAATGTCGCCTCGCTGTGCAATCGATGATCGACGAAGTACTCATAGTACAACATGCAGTATCCATTTATCCATTACCTTGGCTTGCCTTTCCAGCATCCTCACGCCGATCCTCCGCGACTTGGCTATGCATCCATCACGTACATGTCGCCCAGGCAGGAGGGGGTCACCAAGAGCTCTTAATCGTTGGCGGCTATGGACTTTTTTGATCTTCCTCCATTAGCGCGGCGAACATATGCTCATCGTTGTCGGAGTGTAGGACCGAGTAGGCAAAACGCCGAACACCTAGTGGGTGTTCTGGACGAGCAGGTGGTCCAGGAACTGCCGACGACACCGAACCACGGCTCGAAAACATGGCATGGATGGGAAATAGAGGTGGTTCATTTTTCTTGAGGCATGGTACGGTAGAGTGAAGAGGGGTGGTGTCGGGTGAAGTGGCAGCGAGGGTAGGGAGAAGGGATTGGGCGAGCCAGAGGGCGAAAATTTTATTTTGTCACCGATAGAGCCAGCCACCCTCGTTTTCACTTCATCCAGTGCCCGTAGACGAACCCTGGCGTGTTGAGTTTAGCATGTGTTCGCCAGATGGATTTTATGCCCAATCCAGCGAAAAGGGGCTCTTGGGGGCGTGCGTGGGGGTATTTCGTCAATCCGGCGGAGATGCTTCTGGGGGTCCAAGTGGAGATGCTCTAACAACTTTGAATTCAAAAGACAAGAGTAAATACTGCTATCGAAAAACTGCGGCAACTAACTGCATATCCAAAGCTCGGCCCGCTCATAGTAGTAAGTGCATCTCCAGTGGTATAGTCCATTTTAAACACCCAAACTGTCCAGTTTGAACCGTTTAGGTCAACTTGTGGACAGAAATTGAGTTGTGGTATGGCCTATCAGGCCAATGTCTGCAGCAGCGACCCATGTTGTCTGCACTGGCCAGTTTGCCCAGCGCTGGACAGTTTGCCTGTTGGCATATAAATTTTACCATCATATTTATAACGAAACGAGAGCAAAAAATAAAATAATTATAGTTCATAAATATAAATAGTTCACAAACATATTCATAAATTACATATAACTAACAAGAGATTTTGAATAACCTTGTTGGTTTTTCATGTGAGTCTACACATGTTTGATCAAATCGGCTTGAAGCTGATCATGAGAGATCCGATCATGCAACATATGTTACACATGCAAGAACTGTTTCCAAGACGTTGGCCTAGGCTATGGCTCAACCAAGGTACCCTTAAATTCCTAACCTGGGTCTCACGCTCGTTCTCAATGACCATGTTATGCATAATCACACAACCAGTCATCATCTCCCACATTCTCTCCGTAAACAATAGTTCACCGTGATTGAATCACACCAAATATACGCTTCACATCCTTTCTAGTAGCCTCTTACTCTTTCGCGAACATCTTATATTTCTCATCTTCATGGTTGCGCACTATCTTGACCAATATGAACCACGAAGAATGGATGCCATCAACTAGATAATAACCTTTGTCATAAGGATTGCCCTTGATCACATAGTTAACTTTATCGTCTACAAGCCTAGAAAATACATGTGAGGGTTGGAGGACATTGATATCATTGTTAGATCCTGGCAAGCCGAAGAAGTGCCAAATCCATAGATCATGTGATGGAATAGCCTCTAATATGACCATGCACCCATTTGAATGCCCTTCAGCTGTCATTACGAACCAAAAGGACAGTTCTTCCTCTCCCAATGCATGTAGTCTATGTTTCCCAGCATGCCAAGAAACCATCTCTTCTTGTTGATGGACAAATGGCGGATATTGTCTTTGGTGTTTGGCTCTCTTATAAAAAAAATTACGAACACCGCAATGACTGTGCTACAAAACATGTACATGGCCTCAAGGTATGTGGACTTTCTCATACGCAAGTACTCATCAACAATATCACCTGGTACTCCATATGCAAGCCATCGAACGGTCGCAGAGCATTTTTGGTAAGAGGAGAAGCCAACCTTACTAACACAATTGATCTTGGCCTCGAAGTAGTAACCATATTCCCTCACGCCCTCGATAATGTGCATGAACAACTTTCTGGACATCCGATAGTGCGGCGGAATAGCTTCTCGTTGTACGCCAGATCGGTTTGGTGAAAGTAGTCCCCCAGAAGTCACTCGATCACACTCGGCGTTGGCATTGCTCTTCTCTGACGAGCCAACCCTACGTGGCAGCAACAGGTAGTGATCGTGCACCATGGTAGCAGTGGCAAACAAAAGTTTGGTCTCATCGTCGGAATCCTCGTCCGACGATGATTCGATGACATTCTTATAGAAAAACTTGATTGCCCTACTGCCCATCTAAACAAGCAGATTGTCGTTGGTCAATTCATGGACGCATCCAATGTCCAAAGGAAATTGGGTGGTCAACATACCTCAAATGCGCCCGGACAACTAGACGAGTAGGTTGTGGGTGCAGTGGCGACCTGCCGGGAGTGTATTCGGCGACGAGTAGGCCAAGGGGAGGACGCAGCCGGTGTCTCGATGACCAGTTGAATGCGATGGGGAGTGGCGATGGCTCAGGGGATCCAAAGCACATACGACGACGCTGCCTGGGGTGGCAGCAGAGATTGCAAGTGAGGGTCTGGACATGGGTGTGGCTTATGCGTGCGCCTTATGTGCCACTGGCGAGAGCGCCCGGGGTGGCCAATGGGAGGATGCAGGAGAACGTGTGTACTGTTCGGGAAGACGCAACCGCAGCTCAAATTTAGTGAATGGATAGATCGATCAACGCGAGTCGGCCGGTGGGTTCCGCTGCTGGAACATATACGAGGGCTGCCCTGCTGTGTGCGTGGACCTTACAGGTCTGGACCGGATGATTCGTGTTGCCGGAGATGCCCTAAGGACATCCACAATGTGTAAAAAAATCACACCTTAAGGGCTATGTGATATTCCTTAAGGGTTACCTTATACATTGTGGAGATAATAAGGTTGTCCTTAAGCCTAAGGTGCACCTTAAGCTTGTGGGCTAACCATAGTGAATAGAAAATTATTTTTATCCTCTCCTCTCTCTTGCATGGAACAATTTAACAAGCTATGTAGGTCCTACCATATAACAAATATTGATCTTATACATTGTAATAATTTTTATAATTCATATGGGTCATATCTGTTATAATTGAGACAAGTAAAGAACGAAGAACGAAATCGAAATCACGGCAAAGGGACACAAATTTAATGTGGAAAAACCTCTCTAACAAAGAGAAGAAAAAACACGGGCACCAGCCAGCAAAAAATCACTATATCGGGGAGTGTTTACAAACGCCGAGGATTTCACAGATGCAACTCATCCCAACCGGCGGCTTACAAGAGGTTTATATATCGGTGGAAACCTAGGTCTTCGACGACGGGACGAGGTATATATATCGTTACACTCGGCCTAAGCCTCCGGCGATGGGCCTCGCTTCACTCGTCAGAAGTTGGCCTATACTTTGTAGAATTTGGATCAACATATAACAAACTCCACCTTGAGACAAATTCCTTCTTGTAGCATCAACAGCAACCATCTCCCTGAACAAACAAAGAAAATACTAATCAGTTAAACCAACTAAGTTCGAGCAAAGCTCAAACTTAGCAACAGAAACAGGTTTAGACATCATATCAGCAGGATTATCATGAGTGCTGATCTTGCATACCTTTAATTTACCTTGAGCAACAATGTCTCTAACAAAATGGTACTTGACATCAATGTGCTTAGTTCTCTCATGGAACATCTGATATTTTGTAAGATATATGGCACTTTGACTGTCACAAAACAAAGTAATGCAAGAATAATCTCCACAAAGCTCAGCAAACAAACCTTTCAACCAAACAGATTCTTTGCAAGCTTCAATAATAGCCATGTATTCGGTCTCGATAGTAGATTGTGCAACAACAGCCTGCAGCGTAGCCTTCCAGCTAACATCACAACCACCAACATTGAACACATAACCTGTGAGGGATCTTCTCTTATCCAAATCGGTAGCAAAATCTGAATCCATATAGCCAACGAGTCCCTCACCGGTCCTGCCAAACTTCAAACAAGCATTAGAAGTGCTAAGAAGGTACCTGAAAACCCACCGAACAACCTTCTAATGTTCTTTACCGTGATTAGCCATGTATCTACTTATCAAACTCATAGCATATGATAAATCAGGACGAGAACATACCATGGCATACATCAAAGAACCAACAGCACTAGAATATGGCACCTTTGACATGTACTCAAACTCTTCATTAGTAGTAGGAGGAGCAATAGTAGTACTAACTGAGTTGGCACCATCCATATTAAAACGATGAAGAACTTTCTTAATGTAACTTTGCTGACTAAGAAATAACAAACCAGATTTTCTATCTCAGATAATCTCCATACCTAAGATCTTCTTAGCAGCACCAAGATCCTTCATCTCAAACTCACTACTTAGGTGTACCTTCAAAGTAGTGATTTATTTCATGCTCTTGGCAGCAATTATCATATCATCAACATATAGCAGCAAGTATATAGGTGACCCATCAACAAACTTGATATAAACACAACTATCATATTCAGACCTCTCAAAACCATGTGAGATCATAAATGAATCAAACCTTTTATACCATTGTGTTGGAGATTGCTGATGGCGCTGCGTCAACGTGGAGCGCTTCGTCAGGAAACCCCAAGAGCAAGGTATGATGCAGGACAACAGCAAGTCTTCCCTCAGTAAGAAACCGGGGTTATCGAACTAGTAGGAGGAAGTAAACGTCTCAAAGGTGTTGCAAGCAACGTGGAAACCTGCACAACACAAACTCAAGACTTTGCCCCAACTAGCAGCGAGGTTGTCAATCTCACCGGTTGTTGTAACAAAGGATTAACTGTATGGTGTGGAAGGTGATGATGGTTTGCAGCAAGTAAATAGTAACAGTGGAAGATGTATCAATGGTAAAGATTGGACCGCGGTCCATAGTTCATTAGAGGTGTTCTCCTTAGATAAAAAAACATGGAATACTGGGTAAACAAATTACAGCAGGGCAATTGACAGGACTGAGCAAGGCATAACAATGCAATACTAGACATAGAGATCCTATGAGATTCGATTGGACATACAACAATATACATAGACCGCCATCCAACTACATCTATGATTAGAAGTTCACCTTCAGGTTATCATCTGACCCCCCCTCCCTCCAGTATTAAGTTGCAAGCAACAGACAACTGCTTTAAGCAAAGTGTGTAAGGTAAACAATCCACTTGTTCCATGAACAAGAGATCATTGTTTCCTCCCTAGTGACAACAACACATCTACAATCGTAGAGATTTCTGTCACTTCCCTTGATTAAGCAGAGGCATGAACCCACTTTCGAGCATAAATACCCCCTCTTAGAGTCACTAGCAACTACTTGGCCAAGATAGCTACTAACAACGGAGAACATGCAAGATCACAAACAACACAGACATGATAGAATCAATAATACAAAACCATTAATCAATCTGACATAGTAATCTCAATATCCATCAGATCCCAGCAAACACAACATGCATGATTACAAATAGATTAGATCTTGATCATGAACGGAGCTCACAAGATCTAGACATGAAAGCACAAGGAGGAGATACAACCATCTAGCTACTACATGGACTACTCACGCTTCATACCGGAGGCTGGCATGATGAAGAAGAAGGCCTCCGGGATGATCTCCCCTCCAGCAGGGTGCCGAGAAGAGCTTCAGATCCCCCCGATCTAGGGATGATGGTGGCGGCGGCTATAGACAGTTTCGTGGAATATTGATCGGATACTTAGGGTTTAGGCATCGGGGGCTTCTTATAGGCGAAGAGGTGAGGCTGGGAGGCGTCCAGAGGGCCCATACCCTACCCAGGAATGGGCCCACCCTAGGTCGCGCCTGGGGGGGTGTGGCCACCCTGTGGCGCCCCTCCGTCTCTCCTCTGAACTCCATGTTCTCCTCGGTGAAATATTGACTTTGGCTTTTGTCCCGTCCAATTCCGAGAATATTTCCTTACTAGCTTTTTTGGAACCAAAAATAGCAGAAAACAGGCAACTAGCACTATGGGAACTTGTTAATATGTTAGTACCAGAAAACATATGAAAAGCACCTCAAAGTACGGACAAAGCAAAGTAGATAATAAACAAGCATGGAACATCAAAAATTATAGATATGTTTCCGATGTATCAATTGCTTTAAGCCATAAAGAGACTTCTTTAATTTGCACACAAAATCCTATTTACCAGGCACTATGAACCCTTCTGGTTGGTCCATGTATATTTCCTCATCAAGCTCTCCATGCAGAAAAGCAGTCTTGACATCTAACTGCTCAAGCTCAAGATCACGCATATCCACGATACTAAAGAAAGTGCGAATGGAACTATACTTTACAACTGGGGAGAACACATCATTGTAATCAATACCCGGAATCTGGTTGAACCCTTTTTCTACTAACCTTGCCTTGTACCTTTAAGGCTCTTTGGGAGACAAACCTTCCTTTTTCTTGAAGATCCACTTGCGGTAGACCGCCTTCTTTTGTTTAGGCAAGCGCACAACATCCCATGTGCCATTTTTCTCAAGCGATTGCATCTCTTATTGCATAGCAGAAACCCACTTCTCGCGGTCAACGGATCCAATGGCTTCATTATATGTAGCAGGTTCAGTATCATTCTCCACTTGTTCAGCACAACTCAAAGCATAATGAACAAGATTACACTCTTCAATTAAACGAGGACGAGGACCACAGTTACGCCTCGGTCTATCAGCAGCAATGGACTCATGTGGCTGCTGCAAAATAGTAGGTGAGTGCTGAAAAAATATCATCAATATTTTCCTCATGTGTATCTTCAATGATAGCATCAGTATCAATAGTTTTCTGTAGGTTCTCCACCTGCACACTAACTCCCTCCTCTCCAACAACAACAGGAGAGGTATCTGATGGCAAGCTATCATGATACATAACGGACTCACTAAAAACAACATTTCTACTTGGCAAAATATTTTTAGTTTTAGGATTCCACAAGTTATATGCTTTAACTCTTGAACCATAACCAAGGAATATGCACTTAACAACCCTAGGCTCTAACTTTCCATTATCAACGTGAGCATAAGCAGTACAACCAAAAACTCTCAACTATGAATAATCAGCACGCGAACCTGAACATACCTCAATGGGAGTTTTCTTCTCAAGTGGAATAGAAGGTGACCTGTTGATGAGGTAACACCCTGTGTTGGCTGCTTTAGCCCAGAAACGTATATGCATACCTACATTAGACAATATAC
This sequence comes from Avena sativa, assembly GCA_916181665.1. Classification (NCBI taxonomy): domain Eukaryota; kingdom Viridiplantae; phylum Streptophyta; class Magnoliopsida; order Poales; family Poaceae; genus Avena; species Avena sativa. The sequence goes on from OV702293.1 coordinate 251,516,609, forward strand.
AACGAGCCCTCGAGATGATGGTTCTGTTCATGCGCTCAGCCACGCCATTCCGCTGAGGAGTATAGGGGATGGTGTGATGCTTGAACATGCCATTGTTACTACAAAACTCCTCAAACTCATTAGAACAGAATTTCATACCATTGTCAGTACGTAGTACCTTTACCTTCTTCTCAGTTTGCTTTTCAACCATGACTTTCCACTTCTTAAAAGCATTAAAAACATCGGATTTATGCTTCAAAAAATAAGGCTACACTTTTCTAGAGTAGTCATCAATAATAGTAAGCATGTAATTAGCACCACCAATAGAAGTCTTATAGGATGAACCCCAAACATTAGCATGCACATAATATAATATGCCTTTGGTGGTATGAATGGAAGCATTGAATTTAACTCTTTTATGCTTACCAAAAATGCAGTGCTCACAGAACTCAAACTTACTCAAGTTGCAACCATCAATCAGCTCTTTCTTGACCAACTCTGCCATGCCTTGTTCGCTCATATGCCCAAGACGCATATGTCACATATTGTTGGAGATATGCCCAAGAGGCAATAATAAAGTGGTTATTATCATATCTTCATACTTATGATAAATGTTTACATACCATGCTATAATTGTATTAACCGGAAACATTAATACTTGTGTGATTTGTAAACATAAAAGAGTCCCTAGTAAAGCCTCTTGTTAAACTAGCTTGTTGGTTAATATATGATCATGGTTTCCTGATCATGAATATAGAGATGTTATTAACAACAGGGTCATATCATTAGGAGAATGATGTGATGGACATACTCCTATAGTTAAGCGTAGCATAAAGATCAAGTCATTTAATATAGTTCATTTGCTATAAGCTTTCTGATACATAGTAGCCTAATTCCTTCGACCATGAGATCATGCATATCACCTTTACCGGAAGGATGCTTTGATGACATCAAACACCACACCGTAACAGGGTGGCTATAAAGGTGGCATTGAGTGTTCGGAAAGTATGGGTTGAGACACATGGATCAAGAGTGGGATTTGTCCATCCATATGACGGATAGATATACTCTGGACCCTCTCGGTGGAATGTCATCCAATTAGCTTGCAAGCATGTGACTGGCTCACAAGGGATCACATACCACGGGAACGAGAAAAGAGTACTTATTGGTAACGAGGTTGAACTAGGTATGCAGAGATACCGACGATCATAACCTCGGATAAGTAAACTATCGTGAGAAAAAGGGAAATTGGTATCGTATGTAAGTGGTTCATTCGATCGCAAAGTAATCATAGAAATATGTGGGAGCCATATGAATTTCCAGATTCCTCTATTGGTTATTGATCGGAGAAGTGTCTCGATCATGTCCGCATAATTCACGAACCGTAGGGAGACACACTTAAGGATTCGATGTTGTTGAGTAGTTATGGAATGATGAGTAAGAGACCGAATGCTGTTCGGAGTCTCGGATGGGATCCGGGATATCACGAGGAGATCCGGAATGGTCCGGAGAATAAGATTCATATAAGGAAAGTCCTGTTTCGGGGTTGGAGAATGGTTCCGGTGTTTTCATCGGGAATGTTCTAGAAAGTTCCGGAATGTCCGGCACTCCGTAGGGGAAGGGTACATGAATGTGTCATTGCAAGTTGGAATGGTTGCATCATGTACTAGGTGTCATCGCTGTACAAAATAAAGGGTTTAATCAAATCCTAGTTTGAAAAGTCAAACGCCAATTTGAAAAGTCAAACGGCTATTTTGGAAAGTGGAGAAGAAGTGGGAAACCGAGTTGGGGAGGAGTTCCTCCTCCACCGCCGGCCCACTAGGGATCCGAGTTGGGGAGGGACTCCCTCCCCTTGGCCGGCGCCTCCCTCCACCTATAAAAGGAGGGGCAGGGCTCCCCTCCTAGACACACAAGTTGCCTACCTCTAAACCTAAACCCTAGCCACAGCCTAGGGATTTCTCCCAAGCCGCCAAGTTAGAGCTTCTAATTGCCCTAGCCGCTGGTTTAGCCCCTTCTAATTGGTGTGTCTAAACCCTAGATCACCAAGGCTCTCTCATAGTCCACCATACTCGCTCCGGCTTAAGGCGAAGCCCTGCGAGATCTCCCCTCTACTTCCGGTACCACGCCGTCGTGCTGTCGGAATCGCGAGGAGAGTGCTACAACCTCCGCTGCCTGCTAGAACAAGGGAGAGGAAGGTCTTCGTCGAGTACCGAACGTGTGACCGACTGCGGAACCGCTGCCGGAACGCAGCGCCGGAAGGATCGTCTACGCGATCTTGAGATCGGCAAGAGTACGACTACATCACCCACGAGAATCTGCTCTCGTTAACCGCTTTGGAATCTTCGAGGGTGAGTTCCCCTATCGACTCATTGCTACAATCTAGTAGATAGATCTTGGCTTGTTTGTTTGCATGCGGTAGAAAATTTTTGTTTTCCATGCTACGAACCCCTACACATATGTGTTTTACCACAATTATCAGAATCATTAGAAGTAACAGCAGGAGTAGTAATACCAGGCAAAGTTCTACCTCTAAGAACATATAATTTAGCAGAATTCATATCACCTATCATGTGAATAAGAGAACCGTTTGATACCTTCAGAACTCTATGCCCACCGGCATACTTGTATCCATCAACATCCATGGTACTCAGGGAGATCAAATTTCTGGCCATGCTTGGTATGTGCTTCACCTCACTTAACATGCGTGTCACGCCATCATGTGTCCTGATCTTAACAGATCCAACACCAACAATATGGCATGGGTTGTCATTTCCCACATGCACAAAATCTCCAGTCAGCACAGACTCATATGAACTGAACCAATCTTTGTTACAGCAAATATGAAACGAACATGCAGTATTAAGTATCCATTCATCATCACGAGAAGCACAAGCAGCAAAAACAGCTAAGCATTCACCATCAGAACTATCAGAAACAACAACAGCCTTACCAGTACCTTCAGACCTATCTTTCGGTTGGTAAGTTCCGTTTCTTTTCTCCTTATTCTGCAACTTCCAACAATCATCAATAACGTGACTAGATTTCTTACAATACCTGTAGAATTTATCCTTTCCCTTGGACTTTGAACGACTTCTACCGTCCTTGCTCTTATCTCTGTTGTCATAGTTGTTATACCTCTGCTCGGTCCTGCCACGAACCTGCAGAGCCTCAGCCTTGGATGACGTCCCATCTGACTCTACCATAGTTTTCATCTTTTCCCTCTGTTTGAGGGCGTCATGTACTTCGGCAAGGGTTAGTTCATCACGGCCCAACAATATTGTATCACGAAAATGTGTATAGGAACTAGGCAACGAGCATAAGAGTAGAAGAGCTAAATCCTCATCATCATATTTTACCTCCATAGACTGCAAGTTTGAAACAATCTCTTTAAAAACAAATATGTGATTTATTACCGATCCACCTTCTTGCAGCCTATGCGAGAACAACAACATCTTCACGTTCATATTACTGGTTAGATCCTTTGACACACAAATCGTTTCTAGTTTTTCCCACATGGCAGTAGCAGATTTCATCTCCAGTCTGCAAAATATTATTAGACAGATGAAGTTGAATCAAAGACAAATCCTTACGGTCCTTCCGCTTCTCTTCGGCGGACCAGGTCTTAGCATCCTTTTCGCCGAATCCATCCAGCGCTTCATCCAGATCAAAAGTTTGGGCGAGAATCGCCTGCATCTTCACCTGCCACAAGGAGAATCTTGTGGTGTAGTCCAGCTGTGGTAGATCGAACTTCAATGACGACATGTCGCAAACCCTAGATTGGAACCTGCTGCTCTGATACCACTTGTTATAATTGCAACAAGTAAATAACAAAGAACGAAAATGAAATCACAGCAAGGGGACACAGATTTAACGTGGAAAAACCTCTCCAACAAAGAGAGGAAAAAAACATGGGCGTCAGCCAACGAAACTTTACTATATCGGGAAGTGTTTACAAACGTTGGGGATTTAACAGATACAACTCATCCCAACCGGCGGCTTACAAGAGATTTATATATCGATGGAAACCTAGGTCTTCGACGATGGGCCGAGGTTTATATATCGTTACACTCGGCTCAAGCCTCCAACGACGGGCCTCGCTCCACTCGTCAGAAATTGGGCTATACTTTATAAAATTTGGATCAACATATAACACTATCAACAAATGGCCTAACGGCAGACACATTTTACACAAGGCTCCCGATCGAAATGTCTGCGGTTTGAATTCTGCAGGCCACAAATTATTTGGAAGTTAGCACGTGTCGACGTTGACCAGCACATTAGCGACAATCTCCCAAGATTAGCATCATGTTGCCCTCATGGTCCCAGAGAGACAGTATCCGGATTGTTAAATAACTGCCTACTAGGAATTTGTTAATCCCCTTGTCATCTGAATCAGGAATAGGAAAGATTCGTGTCGATGAATTCGCTTCTCAGTGAACCGCATTCAGCTGCCACGTCTCATTCCTCAACCACTGGGCCAACTGCAGATCCACTGCGGGTATATATATGAAGATGGAGGAGGTGATAATGTAATTAATCAACCAAAAAGTTAGAATTCATACAAGTATAGGCTGCATGCACGTGTGATACCTTAGCGTGATACCTAGGGTAGTTTAAGGTTAACTTCCCTTGCACAGGAAGAGACAGGACCCAGAACTGTCTGAACTCTGAACCTACGACACCCTATACAAAATACACATCGGCAAGACTCTGAATGCACATTCCATCGATCTTGCTTATGCTCCTAAACAATAACCTGTTAATTAGTATTAGGTCTGGCGCATCGCAGTGGTAGCCACGCGCGCCATGCAATATGCATGATGGCAACAAGAAGGGCAGAAGAGACATCGCAATCTAACCTCGGCTTACTCGTTGGCTTGCTCGATTCTTCTGCCAGTACCGAGACAAAGCTAAGCTAAGCTAGCTCATGATCGAAGATATGATGGCGTCCAATGAGACGCAGCATATGCTTCGCACGCTCGGACAAGCTATAGAATCTAGTCATTCCCAAACCAATCCATCGTCATCGATCATTCGATCTCCATCTCTCGATCATTCCCCCCGAAAGATCTGGACGAATCATTCGCACTTGAACATGGACAAACAGAGCGCGCGGCGCGCGGACCAGTCAGATGCATGCTTCCCGCCATTGATGGACCGCCAACAACAAGGCGAAGCTCTGCAACTCCGAAAGGGATCTGCTGCCAACTCTCCGGCCGGACCGAATCCGATCGATGGCTTTAGCTAGTGTGTAGCTCAGACTTCAGACTCGTACATCTATTATGGGAACACCTACGTCTCAGGCGACTAAGAAATAACTATTTCTCAGTCGGCTGACGTGGCTGGCTCAATCGAATAGAAACATGCATGGTTTACAAACAAAAAACTGCAAACAGAATGCACGAATCTTGGAACCAAAATCCAACGGTGAATAAAGATGACTGAGAAATAACTATTTCTCAGGCGCCTGAGAAATAGCAAAACCAGAGCTTTTGATTATTAAAGCAGGTAACAAGCAGCAAGTTGGGGCCTTTACTTGCGCAAGGTATACTACTATGTGGGTAGTAGATCCCTGCAATGCGGCCAAGGAAAGCCCCCTTGTTGCTGAGAAATAGTAAATGACTGATGTGCAAGTCAGATTCGTGCGTCAGAATCGTGGAGTATGGCCGTCCACCAAATTAACTAATCCAGCTATACGAGTGAAGCCAGTTCAAGTGTTACATCAGGTTGGATCGGGAATTCGGGAGTACTCGTTGCAGTTGCACCTAACAGACCGGCCATTGCCAGCCATTGTTCCACCTCTACACTCATACTTACTGGAGTAGTAGTATACTACTAGGATTAGCTACTAGTGTAGTCTTTGCTTTGGCTTGGCTCCGACGAGAGGGCTGCACTAGCCGGCTACCAGCAAGCAGTAGTAGCTCTAGCTAACATACATACAGTATAGTAGTACGGAGTACTACTACTATTCGATAGAGCAGATTCATGGCACAGTATACATCAGTGTCATAGTGAGACCAGACATGCGCATCCATCATCGGCAAACGGGGAGACGTAACGCTTCCACGGTTCGAGGATCGAGGGGCGGGCGGTGTGAAAGTGAAACGAGAAGAGACCAGGGGTGAAAAAAGGTTGGCAGTTCCACTAGCACTGGGAAAATATAGCTGGGCAGGTCTTTCAGGCCGGAAAAGGCCAACAAGAAAGGCACCAGCTTTTGCATTTTTGGCCAGAGTCAGGGAGAGGGAGCAAACGGTAGAGGGCAGCAGGCAGCAGCCGCTATTGGAATATCCAAACGTGAAAAGGAGAGCCCGGTGCCCTCTAAAGAAAAGAAGTGAGAAAACAAAAAGGGCGGAAAGGCGACGTGGATGGTCAGATTAACCACAAAAGAAGAGCCTCGAATGGAACGGAAGAAGCACGGGAGCTTTGGCCTTTGGGTTCGAAGAATACGAGCGGGGCAGCATGGAGCCGAAGGGTAGATACGCGGCTGTCAGGCTCTTGGGCCAGCAGGGAGCAGTCATCTGGGCTAGAACTGGAGGGAGTACTAGTACGAGTAGCGGTATGAACCACACGACCACGTCCCAAACTTGTACGGGGATGCATGTGGGCCGGCGGCCTCGAATTGGAGGCTTCTCGCCAGCACGCGCGCACAAACGCCAGCGTCGTAGGGCGTGCGAACTTTCTTGGGGTGTTTGTTTCTTTTTGCTGGCCCAGCAAGCACTCGTCAAAGTTGGCTATCTGCATCCATCGGGCAAGGGCATTGGCACCACTAGCCGAGCGACCGAACGTGGTGTACTGTAGTCAGGTAAAAATGGAGAAGCATTGCCTCATCCAAACCGAGTTACTACAAATACAAAGGAGATTAAAGCCGAGTTCGAGATGATCGTGCAGCAATCTTTCAAAAGCCAAAATGATCACGCAGGTGTGATCCTATTGTCTCAGTTAATAAAGAGATTGAGTCCACCATTGGAAGACAAGGCACGGTGGTGAATGTTGATTCCGCTGACTCCACGGTGCTCGTATCAACGGGCCACTGCTTCCGACTTCCGAGTTGGCTTATGTCTTGTGCCCTTTTTGATGCCCATCACGATATCATCCATGCGGTCGGGGTACTTCCAACGTATACATCCTACTTTAACTTTAGGGCTCTAGGATGATCATAAAGATAAACCCATCCGAAGAAAATTGTACTCTAGAGGATACTTTCATTCCTGACATTAGGAAGATGACATCAATGTTTAAGTTGTTTTTTTCGTTCGTGTCAACCATGTCTATAATCTTTTCCTCGACATAGCAGGGTCCCGAAGGACCCCATCGCAACATTAGTTAGGAAATAGTACACATCAAATTGCATGAAAACCCATCACATAACAAGAATTACAAATAGGTCCTTGAACATTAATGTAAAGGACCTCAAACAAAACTTTAAAACGCAATCAAGTCCATCGATTTGCTTAGGTTCGGCATCTTCGCCTCCAAGAATGACACCACTTGGTATAGCGAGATCGCCATGGCTACTGCCCTGGCCTCCCAGCAGAAGGATAAAGGTCTCCAAATTGGCATCACACGAGGAGGTTGAAGATTATGGTCGGAAGAAACCGAAGCTGCACCAGGCCACCCTTTGGCTAGAAGAGTCACCAAAACGACGAAGTCCGCTCATCCATTGCCAAGAGGAAGAACTCCTACCTAGCGGCATTGCTCCGCATCTAGATATGGCGAGAATGATCTCGGGAGAGGTCACCCTTTGACCAAAAAATTCCTCGAAGCGACGAAGTCCCCAATCCATCGCCAGGAAGATGTCCTAGCAAGCATCATTGCTTCATTTCAAAATCCGGTGAGAGTAGAGCACTTAGCTGATCTAGAACTTGAGATCTCCTCTACTCCATCTTCAAATCTTCAATTTTGCAGTCAAAAGAAGAAGGAGAAGATTTCTTCCAGAGAAGGGACCCAATCGAGCTTATCGACAAAGTTTTTGCCGACTGAATCCTGACATGGAGCTGGCACACATGAGGCACTAGCAAGAGTACCGTTACCGAATGTTGCCTATCGCTGCTCAAAGACGAAGGCACCTCACTCCAGACCAGCATGTCGCCAAACACAACAAGCCCAATACGTAACCTAGATTAAACCTAATATGTTATAGGACTTCGCTAGGGTCTTCTCCCTCCCCACTCTAACCGACAACCCCGACGGAGAGTGACGAGGTTTAATCTCGTCAATGCCCATTGTTATGAACTTGGATTTTGGAGAAGATGGGGATGCTGGAGATCGTGGCACGGTTAACAGACAAGCAACCAGGGGACACGAGATTTACCCAGGTTCAGGCCCCCGGAGGGAAAACCTTACTCCTGCTTGTCTGCTCTTGATTACGGCGGAACCGAAGGTTACAGGGTGCGCAGATTCGATCTGGCGTGGATGCGTGTGCGAAAGTATGAGTCGAGGGATCTAGGACGTGCCCTCCTGGCCTTTATATAGACTTAGGCAGGTCCCGGGCATAGTCCTAGTTGGTTACAAGTTCTAGGGTTTTACCCCTTTGAATTTCCTATCTCTGCTAGTCTTGCTCTCCAAGGATCCGAAGGCGTCATGGGCCTTGGCCACCCGAAAATCTTCATGGGCCAGCGTATATCTGCTGTGGGCCTTCCTTGGGCTGGACCAGGTATGCTAAAGTCATGTATCCGTAGGGTATAACCATGTCAGTAGCCCCCGAGTGATCAGTCGAATCGTAGATTCGGCTGAGGACTCTCCCATTCTTCGGGTGCAACTATATTTTAATAGCATATGAGCGTAGGGATTGTTGATGCGTGTGCCTGACTCACCCGACGGATCAGTATCAGTTAACTGTCTTAGGACGAAACGACACGATCTTCTTCAGGTTCGGGTCCCTCAACCCGGACCTAGAACATGTGCTGGCGTAATTCGACTCAGGCCGCGGAGGACTTACAGGAGTGGAATTCCAGTGATTTTAACTGGTGTACCCAACGCGTTCGTCAGGATTTTTCATCGTACCTGCTGGTACGGCTTGATACTAGCAAAGCGCATTCAGGTGCGTTGCCAGGCCATCAGATGATATCTGTAGGTCTTATCTTTGTGTCGAAGACACAGCATCCGAATGTTTGTCACCGCGGAGGTGCTTCGGATGGCCAAGGAGATTGTCGCTCACTTAGCGTTTTTGTTGGGGCAGAGTTGCCAAAAAGTTTTTACATGCTGATCCGCAAGATCGCAGTCGAAGATTTCATAGGGTGCGCGGCCAGCGCTTCCTATGGGAGTAGCCACCAAGTGTCTGTTCGAGTCGTAGACTCGAACGGAGACTTTATTTCAAGCATTGTTTCAGTTGTTAAGTCCGCAGGACTCGAAAATTTTCGGATGCTTAAATCCATCCTCCCTATGGGAGTAGCCCCCGAGTCCGCAGTGGAGTCATAGACTCGACGTAGGACTCAGAGAAGTAATTGTATCTGCATTTGTCTGTCGGGTGCGCGACCAGCGCTCCTGATAGGAGTAGCCCCCGAGTATTTAGTCGAATCGTAGATTCGAGTGAGTACTCTTAGCTGCGGAGCCGAAGTGGTGCTAGTATAGCTTTCGATGACGTCAGTGCTTACGATCGATGACCTCAAGCGTCTGCTGCGGCAGAGATGACTTGACTGGACGAAGCGTGGGTCCCATTTGCTGACTTTGAATTGACTGGTCACGCGCGGCGTGGAGATGATTACGGCGTCTCCTCGATTACCGCGCGTAGTGGACGGCGTGGTAGCGACGGTTCATTTTGGTGCTGACACGTGTACGGTCAGATCTACCGCTGGCGTTAGGTCTTCTCGATGGACGGCCAGGGTGCGTCGTCTTCGCTGTTATAATCCTCGGTGAAATCGTGGTTTGTTTTTCACCGCACCAGTTCATCTCTGCACTGCCTTCTTGTTCTTGAGCTATTCTTGCTGCGCGCTGTGGCTTTCTTCTACATGTCCTCTGTTCTTTCTGATTTGGCATCGCCACCACCGCTGTAGCGCCATGGGGAAAATAAAGAAGTCCTCATCTGCAGTTGGGACCAGCGCCGCCGGAGGCAAGAAGGGCACCGCCGCTGCTCGCGTCACCGATGGTGGCTGGCGGCGATCAGAAACGCGGGAGAGCGATCTCCGCAAACTGCGCGAGCGGGGCCTGATCCCGCAGGACACGACGGCCGTGAGACTCCCCGGCAATAAGGTAATCCCCCGTCCCCCATCTGGGTTCCGGGTTATGTTTGTTGCCTTTGTGTTGCGCGGGTTTTCTTATCCGGTCCACGACTTCCTTCGTGGACTGCTCTTCTTCTATGGGGTTCAACTCCATCATATGTCTCCCAACTCCCTTCTCCACATTGCGTGTTTTATCACACTTTGCGAGTGTTGGCTTGGCATTGAGCCGCACTTTGGCCTCTTCCGAAAGCTTTATTCCGTGAAGAGGCAGTCTGGTTCGGATGGTGTATATCCCATTGGGGGTTTCATCATCCCCCTCAATCCCAATTTTCAATTCTTTTCCTTTTCCATGTCCAAATCTGTCCAGTACTGGCGGAGGAAATGGTTTTACATCCGTGACTCCGTATTGCCTGGGCAAGATTTTGGTCTCGTTCCCTTTGACCCCTCCCAATTGATTGAGAAGAAAAGATCCTGGAAAAACCAAATCCTGGACGGTGAAGTGGTGGAGATAGAGACCCTTTATCGTCGGGTGCAGGATCTCCAATTGATTCCGGAGAAGGAGGTGAACAGCGTGGACATCATCCGGACGTTTCTTGAGCGTCGGGTGCAGCCTCTTCAAGCGAGGGCGCACCCGATGTTTCTTTATTCTGGGCGCCATGATCCGACGAGGGTTTCGAGTGAGAAAATCTCCGAGGGGAATCTTGACAAGGATCTTCGCGTGCTGCTGAAGTTCAAGGCCGATGAAGAACTCCCGGAGAAGTCGCTGACTCCTCCCTTTTCTTCGACGTTGGCCGTGCCGAAGGTGTAGATTTATGCACGTAGTGCTCCCCTTTTTTGTTGGGTGTGTATTTGTGTTCTTTGTTTGCTAACAAAGTTTCTTCTCATCTTGTAGAGCTTCAAAGTATCGGGCATGGAACCACCATTGCCCGAAAGGTATCCAAATGCCCCGGATAATGAAGTGGTGGATTCCGTGTCCGAGCTTCCGTCGGCGCGATCTCCGGCGGAGGATGCCGACGAGTCGAGTGAGGACCATACGGGCAAGCGATCACGGAGCTCGAGCGAGTCTTCGGATGCTTCAACTCCTCCGACTCCCAGAAATCCTCTAGGCCTTGAGCGTCATGATGATGGTCATGGAGGTTCTTCCTCTCCCCTTCCTGCCATTCCTGTGCGGGCTGTTGCACCGCACCCGCCAGCAAAGCGGAAGAAGGAAGAAAAGAAGGAGGAGAAGAAGGAAGAGAAGAAAGAGGAGAAGATGGCCCGAAGGGCTTCTCCTATCTTCGACCTTAGCGCACTGGGCTCGTAAGTTTTTCTTGTTGTACTGTTGTCCTTTTCTCTTTATGATGTTTGCACCTGTGTTGATTGGCTTCGTGTGCAGGCAATCCTCCGACGGCTCTAGTGATGGCGCGGGGGAGATGATGGGGGAGTCGAACATTGCGTCGCCTCCTCCTCAGACGGTGGCGACTTCGGGTGGCGCTGCCCCAGATCCTCCTGTGCGGGAGAGGCTGGTGGTTGCGCCTCAGAATTTCGCAGGCGGGCCTTCGGGCTCGCCTTCGGAGCACGTAAGTTTTCTGCTTCCTGTCACGGGGGTAGCCCCCGAGTGTCTTCGTGTGCTGATGTTGTTTTTGCTTCTTTGTTTTGGGCGTAGCCCCCAAGTCCTGTTCTTATTGCCTTTTTCTGCAGCCTTTTGTCCAAGAGGCCAAGCGACTGGTAGAAGAACGCCTGACGCTGGAGGCAAAACTGCGGCAGCTTCAAGGTATTCGTCTGCCTTTTAGTACTTCTGTTGCTTATCATGTCCTGTTCTTTGACACGTGCTTGTCTTAAATGCAAAGGAGCATAATGACTCTCTTCGTGAGGTCGATGCTCTTAAGAAGAGTCTTGGCCAATCAGAGCAGAAGGCCGAAACTGCCGTTGGCGCGAAAGAACGCCTTGAGCTAGAGCTATCGAAGGCAGCCGAAGCGAAGGAGCGTCTGCAGCAGGAGGCCGCAGATCGTGAGGAGCAGCTGGCCACCGTTGCGTCTGCTCGTGAAAGAGGGGTGGCGGAGAAGCTCATGGCTGCTGCCAAGGCTATTTCGGGTGAGTGCTGGATTTTTGTACTTGTTTTTTTTTCGATGGGTCTTCTTCTATGCTGCCTTTCTTCATGCTCTTCTTCATTTTTGTCTCAGATGCCGCAGGCATCAAGTTCGACCGCGGTGCTCTGGAGCACGGGAGTGCTCTGGATGATGCCACTGTGGCGGTCGAAGACCGCTGCAGCACCGTCGTCAGCTCCCTGGCCAAGGCGAAAGAGGTCCTTGGTTGCTTCTACCAGGAGCTCTTCCCGAAGGGCGCAACCCTTGAAGATGTGGATGCCCTGGCAGAGGCTCTGTCAGCCGAAGCGCCTGCAGCGTACAAGCGCAAGCAAAAGGGCATCGGCGCGTCCGTCGGGCTGGCGATGGCCATGGCGGCTGGGGCAGAGCTGGACTTGCCCCAGATCACCTCTCGGATGCCGACGGCTGCGGATGGATCAGAGGTAGCCTTTGCTGCCTACTCCGCTCGCTGCAGACGATATGGGCCCAAGCTCATTGACTTGCTGTCTGAGTACGCACTGCGGCAGCAGGGCGAGGCCAAAGCTAGGCAGTCTGGCTCTGAGGCGACTCAGTGTCCCGCGCCTTAGGCATAGTAGATGTAGGGTATCATGTGGTTTACTTTTGTTGTAAATATCTTTTGTAGTACCATCCTTGTGCCACGCAGTGGCCTTATATATTTAATTAATTTCTCCGAGTTGGACTCCATCCTTGTCTGAATGTCTGTGTTCCTTTCTTTTTTCTGCTGCTATAGGTTGCTTCGGGTGCTGACCCAGTTGACACTTCATCCGAAAGGCCCTTGCGACCATCATTGGATGATTCTTCGCAGCTCGCTTTTCTTCGATATCGTGTGCGCATCTTGGAGAGGGATTTGCTCGGGTTACGCGGTCGTGCCGACGTTTGGAAATCCAAGGCAGATCGTGGTGCAGCCAGAGAAGAGTATTTGATGGCGGAGCTAGGTCGGCTGTCCGAGCAGCTGCAATGTAAGTTGATCCTTCTTTCTGGCTGTATCTCAGTTCTTCGGGTGAGCCTGCTGGCCTTATTCTTGTTTTGTGCGGTTGCTGCAGGTGCCAATCTTGCTCCGAGGGAGGAAAAGGAGCGTGTCGCTGTTCGAGTCAATTGCTTGACTCAACAGGACATGGAGGCCGGCGGCTTCTTCTGGATGGACCGCGATCGTGCCATGGTTCTGGCGACGGTGCAGGATCGTGTCTATCAGGTTTCGCGGGTGCTCCGCCAGGTGCAGACATCGCTTTCCTCGGTGTTGCACGTCATGTTTCCTTTGGATGCTGTCCCAACGACCCTCGCAGGTCTTCTGTCGAGGTTTCGGAGTGCCAGCAATGTCAAGGAGCTGGTGCGGCAGCAGCTTGTTGCAGGAGTGAAGGCTGCCTTGTCCCTTGTGAGGGTGCACCGTCCCGACGTAGATTTGGCTGCTGTTGCGGCTGGGCCGCCTCTTCGACCGGATGGTGGTGAGTGGAACATGCGTCCGCATTACGCGGCTGTAAGGCAGTATGCCGAACAGATTGTAGATTTGTTTGAGCAGCGTGCTCAGGTTATTCTTCAGAATAGGTAGGACCTGAAAGTAGACAGAGAGATGTAAAATTTGTATATGTCGGCTGGGCGTTTTGTGCCCTTTGTTGTAAAGGTTTGCTTGTTTGTGAGCACGCAGTGCTTTGATTGAGTACGTGTCCTTTTCGTTTGCCTGACGTGGTCAGCTACTCAGGTGTACACGTTTGGTCCTCAGTCGATGAAATCGTGAGGTGGGAGGAGCCCCCGAGTGCGCTTGTAGCATGTAATAAAGTTGCAGAGAAATAGTCAACCGAAGGTTGGGGGCGAGACACTTAGCTTTATTTATATCGTAATGGAGGAGGTATATGGTTCGGCTGAGTAGCCTTGGCTGTAAGCCTTATTGAAAGTAAAAGGGGTACATTGATATGGGTAGAATCGTCGCAGGTGCGAGATGTTCCATGGGTTGGAGTATGCGACTCCAGACTCCACGTGCTTGAGGCGATAGGCGCCACCTGGGATGACTTCGGTGATGACATAGGGTCCTTCCCATGGTGACTCGAGTTTATTCGGTCGCTTTTGCTTGAGTCGCAAGACGAGGTCTCCTTCGACGAAGGACCTTCGGCGCAGCCGGCGGCTGTGGTAGTTGCGGAGACTTTGCTGGTACACCGCTGATCTAGCTACTGCTATATCCCGTGCTTCATCGAGTGTGTCGACGGCATCTTAGAGTGCAGCCATCGATTCGGCTTCGCTGTAAGCGACGACTCGTGGAGCCTGGTGGCGTACTTAGGCTGGTAGCACGGCCTCAGCTCCGTGCACCATGAAGAACGGTGTGTAGCCGGTGGAGCTGTTTGGCATAGTCCGTAAGCTCCACAGGACAGACGGTAGCTCTTTCGTCCAGTTTCTAGCTTTGTGCTCGAGTGAGCTCATGAGGCGCTTCTTGATACCGGCGCCAATTAGACCATTGGCCTTTTCCACTTGCCTGTTTGTTTGCGGGTGTGCCACTGAGGCATACGTGATGTTGATCCCGAGGCCTTCGCAGAAGTCCTGGAATTCTTCGGAGATAAAGTTCGATCCGTTGTCGGTGATGATGCTGTGTGGTACGCCGAACCTGTAGACAATGGATTCGAAGAATTTGACGGCAATTTTGCCCTTCTGGTTGGTGACTGGCATTGCCTCGATCCACTTGGTGAATTTGTCAACTGCGACCAGGAGGAAGACGTGTCCCCCTTTCGAGGACTTTGGCAGTTTGCCGATCATGTCGAGGCCCCATTGAGCAAAAGGCCAAGCTATGGGTATGGGTCTGAGTTCGGACCCAGGTGCGTGCGGTTTGTCGGCGAACCGTTGGCACCCGTTGCATCTTCGGACGATGTCCTTTGCGTCGCTCATGGCCGTTGGCCAGTAGAAACCTGCTCGTAGAGCTTTGGCGACAAGGGAGCGGCTGCCGGCATGGTGGCCGCAGATGCCCTCGTGGATGTCTTGGAGTATGGCCTTGCCGTCGCCGATAGTGATGCACCGTTGTAGCACACCCGTAATGCTGCGTTTGTACAGCTCGCCGTTGATGATGGTGAAGGCTGTTGACCGACGAGATATGTGCCGGGCATCTGTCGGGCTGTCAGGTAGTTCTCCGTTTATCAGGAACTGGAGGTATGGTCGCGTCCAAGTTTCTTCAACTTCCATGACCTGCATTAGGTTGACCATGGCAACTTCGGTATCCAGCTTTTCGGGTCCTTCGTGACCTTCGGGTAGCGTAGCCCCCCGAGTGTTCTGCTTCTTCGGGTGATCTCTTGGGGAATTTTCGCTTGATGGATGGCACGCAGATCTGTTCGAGGAACACACCTGGTGGCACCTTTGCGCAAGTGGAGCCGATGTTGGCGAGTCTATCGGCTTCCTCGTTGCTTTCTCTTCCGACGTGCCGAAGCTCGCAGCCGTCGAATTCTCCTTCGAGTGCGTTGTAGAGTGCGCGGTACGCGATCATGTTTTCGGCGTGTGCGTCACACTCATTCATCGTCTGCTGGACGACGAGGTTGGAGTCACCGTAGATGACCAGGCGCGTTGCGCCGCATATCTTTGCCATCCTCATGCCATGGATGAGGGCTTCGTATTCGTCTTCGTTGTTGGAGGCTCTGAACTTCATCCGAAGAACGTACTTCATCTTGTCACCTTGCGGGGAGGTCAGTATGACTCCTGCCCCTGCCCCGGCTTCGCGCTTGGAGCCGTCGAAATGCATTGTCCAGGACTGCGACATATCTGGGATGTCTGGCAGCTGCAGCTCCATCCAGTGCACCAGGAAGTCCGGAAGGACCTAGGATTTGATTGCATGTCTCTTCTCGTAGACGATGTCTAAAGGCGATAGTTCGATGCCCCACAGGGCCACGCGCCCTGTGGCCTCTGGGTTATTCAGGATGCTGTTCAGGGGTGCCTCGTTGACGACCATCACCTGGTGTTCCTGGAAGTAGTGGCTCAGCCGTCGAGCCGTCATGAACACGCCGTAGGCTAGCTTCTGGTAGTGCGGGTACCGCTGTTTTGTTGGTGTCAGTACCTCACTGAGGTAGTAAATTGGGCGCTGGACCCCATGGGTCTTGCCTTCTTCTGGTCGTTCGACCACGAGTACGGTGCTGACCACCTGGTGTGTGGCTGCTATGTACAACAGCAGGGGCTTGCGCTCCTTTGGCATAACCAAAACAGGCGAGGTGGAGAGGAGCCGCTTGAGGCTTTCGAATGCGTCGTCGGCTTCTGGTGTCCACTCGAACTTGTCTGCCTTGCGCAACAGCTGGTAGAATCGTAGGGCCTTCTCGCCCATACGGCTGATGAACCTGCTTAATGCTGCTACTCGACCTGCGAGCTGATGGACGCCCTTGAGGTTTTTTGGCTTCTCCGTTGCCATGATGGCTCTGATTTTCTTCGGGTTCGCTTCAATCCCTCGTTGAGAGATGAAGCATCCGAGCAGCTGGCCCGAGGGGACGCCGAAGGCGCACTTTTCCGGATTGAGCTTAATCCTGTAGCGATCAAGGTTGTCGAACATCTCGCGGAGATCGTCGATAAGTGTCCTTGCCTCCTTGGTTTTTATTACTATGTCGTCGACATAGACTTGGACGTTGCGACCGATCTGGTCCTTGAGGCAGGCCTGCATGCATCGCTGGTACGTGGCACCCGCGTTCTTTAGCCCGAAGGGCATTGTGTTGTAGCAGTATACTCCAAACGGTGTGATGAACGCCGTTTTCTCTTGATCTTCGACCTTGAGTCGAATCTGGTTATAGCCTGAGTAGGCGTCGAGGAAGGAGAGTTTATCGCAACCTGCAGTCGAATCGATGATCTGATCGATCCGAGGAAGAGGAAAGTGGTCCTTTGGGCAGTGCTTGTTTAGTGACGTGAAGTCTACGCACATCCGCAGGATGTCCGTGTCCTTCTTTGGAACCATCACCGTGTTGGCCAGCCACTCGCTTTCCTTGATTTCCCGGATGAAGTCTGCTGCGAGTAATCTGTTGATTTCTTTGCCGATAGCTTCGGCTCGTGGCTCCGACAGTCTTCGGATGGACTGCTTGACTGGCTTAGTGTCTGGGAAGACTTTGAGTGCGTGCTCGGCGAATTCCCTGGGAACTCCTGGCATGTCCGCAGGACACCAGGCGAAGATTTCCCAGCGCTCACGGAGGAATTCGACGAGCGCGCTTTCCTATGCGGTGCTGAGGTCGTTGGCGATCAGCGCCGTCTTGGAGGCGTCCGTCGGATGGACCTGCACTTTCTTGGTGTTGACGGTGGAGTTGAAGGACATGTCGGGTGCGTTCTGCCTTGTGACTGGGGGTAGCCCGTTGTCCGTCACCTCGTGGAGCCGGACAAACTCGTCTTGCATGCCGAAAGACTGGGAGATTTTGTTGAAATCCCTATCGCATTGGTCTGATCGGGTGAAGCTCCCGTGGACTGTGATGACCCCCCTTGGTCCTGGCATCTTGAGTAGTAGGTATGCGTAATGTGGGACGGCCAGGAATCTTGTGAATGCTACACGCCCCAAGATGGCGTGGTACTGCGACGGCCAGTCCACCACTTCGAATTCTAGGCGCTCCTGCCGAAAGTTGTCCGGCTTCCCGAAGATGACGTCGAGTCCTATTTTGCCCAGAGGGAATATGCCCTTTCCTGGGACAATGCCGTGGAACGTTGTGTCTGATTGTTCCAGGCTGCACTGCGGGATCCGCATAGCTGCTAGAGTACTTGCGAACATTAGGTTGATGCCGCTACCGCCGTCCATGAAGACGCGACTCATCTCGAAACCTCCGATCTGCGCCTCCAGCACCAGGGCAGCATGACCTGGGCGAGGGATCTGGCAAAGGGTGATCCGCGCGAGTGAATGTGATGCAGGACTCCGATCCGCTGAGGTACTCAGGGATTGCAGGCGGAGTTGCCACGGCCAAGTTGATTTGTCGGGTGATTTTCTTCTGCACCCTGTTGGTAGGGCGTCCCTTCTGTATCATATTAAGTGCTCCCTTTGGTGGGGGTATGGGACCCCGGCGTTGTTTTGCGCTGGTGCGACTGGTTGATTTGGGCCTCCAATAGGCGGCGGTGGAGGAGCTCCGTGTGCTATTTCACCTAGCGCGGGTGCGTTTCCGAACGGAGGAATTGGGGCTTGTTGCCTCATCTGCACCATGCCTTCGCTGAGTTTCTGGAACTCGCGGCAGTCCTTGAGCATGTGTCTGGCTTTCTTTTTGCCATCCTGTTTGTCGATGTAGAAGTGGATGGTGCATGGACCCGAAAGTTTGTCGAATGCTGAGGGTCCGTTGTCGCGGTCGCGGCGTTGCCACGACTGCGTTGGTCGTCCGCTGTCGTGGAAGTTTCCGCTGCGGTATCCTCCGCTGTTGCGGCTGTTTGTCGTTACGGCGGTCGGCGTAGCCGGCCGCGACCATGTCGGGTCCGTCGCGGTCCTCGTAGACGCGCGATCTCCTCTTGCTGCGGCGTTCACGTCTTCGGCCGTAGTCGTCCTCTTCGTCTGATTGCGCTCGCTGGATGCAATCTTCGCCGTCTGCCCAACTGTTGGCGATTTCCATAAGGTGGTCGAGTGTCTTGGGCTTTACACGCCCAAGTTCCTCCTTGAAGTCTGGGCGCTTGACGCCGTCCCTGAAGGCGTCGATGGCCCGCTCTTCGGAGATGTGTGCTACGGAGTTCTTGGTTGTAGACCAACGTAGTATGTACGAGCGAATAGATTCACCCGTTCTCTGAGTGCAGGCTCGCAATTCTTCGATTGAAGCGGGCCTTTTGCTGGTGCCTTTGAAATTTCGGATGAAGCTGTAAGCGAGCTCCTCCCAGCTTCGGATGGATCCTGATGTTAGGCTGCTGAGCCAGACCCGCGCCGCGCCTGTCAGCTGCAGCTGAAGGCATTGCATGGCGGTTTCTTTGTTGCCTCCGTGAAGCTTGACGGATGACAGATGGTCGCTGAGCCAGGACTTCGGGTCTTGCGTGCCATTGACCTTCGGAGTATCCGAAGGAAGCTTGAAGTTGCGTGGCATCTATGTTCGCCAAATGGATCTGCTGAAGCATCGAGCTCCGCAGAGTTCTCCTTCATCTTCATCCATCTCAGATTCGGACGAGCATGCGCGTTTGGCGTGTGCTTTGTCGATCTTGCGCTGCGTAAGCTTGTCTCTGGCGTCGTAGTCACGTTTATGGCGGTGCGAGCTCTTCTTCCTTCGAGGAAGGTCGTGCTCCTCTTCCTCTTTGGATGAGGGGGTGGGGCTCCGGTCGCGCCTGGCCGGAGCTTTCTTCTTTGGCTCCGCAGGAGCGTCTTCGTGGAGCACAGCTCCGATTAGGCCTAGTCCGGTGAGTGCGGAACTATGCATGGCCCTTTTCGGGTCCCCCTCCGGAGGTGGGTGAGCCGCGAGATATGCAGTGGCTGCCATGATCGCAGCTTGTGGCGTCTTTGGGATGATGTTGCCGTCGGCATCCATATCCATGAACGATGTGTGGAGAGTTCGGGTCACATCACGCCGCTCCTTGGGATCCATGTTCTCCACCCGAGAGCGGTGCTTATTTCTCTGGTTTCCGTTTGTGCTAGAGCCGGGTGCCATGGCGGAGAGCGCAGCTCGTCGCGCGCTGGACTCGGAGGCTGCTTGCTTGCGTTTGTCGAGCGTCTCCTGCATCTTGACTTGTTTCTTGTTCTCCTCGATGAGGAGGTAGTGGTATGCCATCAGTAGGTCATGTGAGGCGTCTGCAGGTAAGACGGCGTCGCCTGCGACAGCACGGTGCGCCTGCACCCATCCTTCTTTGCTAAGTTGGATGACGTGGCCGTTGCTTTCCCTGTTGGGTGGGGGGGACTGGCTTCTTCTGTTTTCGCCGTTTTCGCCATTTCGGTTGGGCGGCGGGTTAGGCGCTTCCTCGTCGGTTTGGATGACTGCGGCGCATAGGTAGTGCCTGCAGATTGGTTGACTGCTGCCGCAGCTTTCGGATCCGGAACCGTAGGTCCCTTCATCCGAAGGTGGATCACACAGATCGGAGTTGCAGCTGCTGCTACTGTAGAACTCATCTGTCGATGGTGACGTGCGTAGCACGGGGTGTGGAGCCCACGAACATGGCCTGATTGATGGCACGGGCACCCGCTCGGGGAGGCGGAGGGTGCCGGTTTGACCCACCTGAAAGCAGAAGCTCCCGAACAAAATTTCGAGTTCGTCGCCTACGGGCTCGAAATCCTTCATAGTGGCCGGCGAGTGGGCGGTGAAGTCGAAAGCGCCGAAGAGGAGGTGATTCTCCGTCGCCGCGGAGTTGTAGATCGATCGGGTCGGAACCGTCACGACCGCACAATCAACAGCCCCAATCCCCACGGATGGCGCCAATTGACGAGGTTTAATCTCGTCATTGCCCATTGTTATGGACTTGGGTTTTGGAGAAGATGGGGATGCTAGAGATCGTGGCACGGTTAACAGACAAGCAACCAGGGGACACGAGATTTACCCAGGTTCAGGCCCCCGGAGGGAAAACCCTACTCCTGCTTGTCTGCTCTTGATTACGGCGGAACCGAAGGTTACAGGGTGCGCAGATTCGATCTGGCGTGGATGCGTGTGCGAAAGTATGAGTCGAGGGATCTAGGACGTGCCCTCCTGGCCTTTATATAGACTTAGGCAGGTCCCGGGCATAGTCCTAGTTGGTTACAAGTTCTAGGGTTTTACCCCTTTGAATTTCCTATCTCCGCTAGTCTTGCTCTCCAAGGATCCGAAGGCGTCATGGGCCTTGGCCACCCGAAAATCTTCATGGGCCAGCGTATATCTGTTGTGGGCCTTCCTTGGGCTGGACCAGGTATGCTAAAGTCATGTACCCATAGGGTATAACCATGTCAGAGAGGTATTGGGATCAGGTCGAAAGGGGAGAGAGAAATGGGACTCTCAAGGGGCTCTCTCGAAGGGTGCGAAAAGCTCTAGATATCATGTTTGTAATCAGGTGGCACATGTTTTAACATGTTCTACATGTTGGTATGCGCATAGGGAAAACAAAAACTTAGACCTACGGAGACCACCGAGATCAAATTATGGAGAAAATACATATTGGTTGGATCGAGATCCTACCAACATTGCAATTGGGAGAGAGATCATTGGTGAAGATATCAGTGCAGCTCTCTTTCGAGGATCAAAATCATGATCCCTCTACCAGTATCTAGATTTACGATATTCTGATCTCGTTAGGGTCTTCCAGTCCAGAACATCGCGCCGATGGTGAGAGTCTCACAGCGTTGCGGAATATGCATGGAGAACCTCCTAGAGGGAGAAATACAGAGGGTTGTGCCTCAACTGTGAGAGAATTATGTATACTATGAGGGGGCAACACTCATGGGGCATATATAGGCAAGAGAGGAGAGATCAACTTGGAGAAGGGGCTCCCTAGGGCAGCAACTTCCCCCATAGGAAAACCCGGGGCACCAAAACACTAGGTGGAGTTTCAATGCAACCCTATGGGTCCTTAACTGCCTCTCCTTTCTTTTGCTTACTCGGAGCTTCTTCCATCATCGCATTTTCTCCCTACTACTTGTGTGAGCCCTCGCCCTGCGGATTTTATCTAGGCTAGTCACATCACCACCCTCACGTCTCGGGTCATTCTGCACTAGTGTGGGATGAGCTTGAGTAGGCGTGACCATTTGCCAAAATCCTATGATGTGGGATGTCATGAACAAACACCCCTTCCCTTTGTTTCGATTCAGACTCAGGACCTGCTAGTAAAGTTGCCTGACTACACCGACGAATGGGCTGATAGAGGTGGCTTGAGATCCTGGCCCTCCTTCGGATGAACTAATCGCCCATAATCAAAGCAAAAGTGAGGTACCTTCTCACATTTCAGATCAAACCACCTCCCTTCTACATCCTCTCCGGACTCTTTCAGACTAACACCATGTAGCGAGCGAGCACGTCTATACATTTTGTGTTGTTTTCTTTTTTTCTCGCGTCAATACGAATAAATTAGAAGTAGTACACAGTGTAAAATATAAAAACGGGTAAAAAATATAAGCGAAAAAACATGAAAGAGAAATACAAGTATAGAGAAGCAGAGTATAACAAAGTACGATTACAGATAAAAACAAGTACATAGAAAACTGGAGTACAAGTAGAATAAAAATGTAGTACTTAGTACATTCAAATGAAGTAGAAATACACTAAAACGAAGTATCATACACTGAAAACAGAGCGAGCACGTAAATAGAAAAATAGAGTACAAGTACATCAAAAACATAGTAAAGTATATTGTAAACGGAGTACGAAGTACGAAGTAGTACATGAGTACTAGTAGAATAAATAGAGTACAAAGTATACAATAAACAAGAGCACAATTATACTGAAAACTGGAGTACACTTACACTACAACACAGAGTACAAGCGTACTAGTTTTAAAATTAATCTTTTTTTATGAGAATCTAACTATCATGGTGGTTAGGTTTTAAAGATTTCGACAAAACTGTCTGTAATTTGGATTGAACGGTTTTAAAGATATTTTGTTTTAAAACTTTTTTCTCTCAGAAATACAAGAATGTTGCCCTCACATCCTCCCGTGTCCCACTCTCTCATCTTCATCCAAATTTTATTCTCTTTGCGACACTTGGTGAGCGTGCAAATATCCATACGATTCATGCAAAAGGAGAAGATGATACTTGGCGAGACGATAATGCACGTGAAAAAGAAGACGACACTTGACCGAAAAGTAAGCAGGCTTTAAAGAAAGTCGGTCTTTTTATGATAATGGGCTTGACTGAACCCGATATACTATTAGGCTCGGCTTGTTTTTCTGTACCAGCCCCAGGCCCTGGAGCCAAGAGGGATAGACGGAGCAAAGGAATTGTTCAGCCAGCTAGCCGGCCTAGGAATTGACGCTGGATGGGACTGTGTGAGTACGTTTTTTAATGTACGACGGTGGGCCAACGTGGCGTGTGAGCGAGCAGACTTGTCGGTGCACGTGTGGTGGGGGCCGTGCGCACGTTGGGGTTTCAAGTTAGGCCTCGTGCGGTGCGGTTGCGGTGTCGTCGATCCACCAGGTTGGAGCTAGCCACACGGTATGGGGGATGGGGCCAACGGGCCAACCCCCAACGCGCGTGCAGATACACGTACGCGCGCCAGCCGGTGCATGAGCAGGAGATACGTTGTGCGGCTGGTCTGTCCTCAGAGACACGGTGCCGGAGGACTGTTCGTCGAAGGATCGAACGATTTTGTCAAACCAGCCATGATCCACGATGGACCACTTATCTCGTTTTAAACTTTTAATAATGTGTGTCCTACAGGTAGCAAATTAGCAATAGTGCTCGTCACATCCTTTCCACAAGTCCCACTCCTGTGGACGTTGCACAAACTCTAGCCAGAGGCGTACGTGTGCATAGCTGCATAGTGCACACCGACCGATCGAGTTCTGGCTCCATATACAGCTGTGTTACGTTGATGGCTTCCAGAAGCACTTATGTCTGCCCATCTGTGAGAATGTGCGACCACCAAAGCTGGCTACATGTTCATTCTACGACACATGAACTCACACGAAACGGTACCAGACCGCCCGCGACCGTAAAACAACGCCGACTCGAGTTTTCGACCAACACACACTTAAGATACGACAACGACCAGCAACTAAGACTTAACTCCAATGCAATCTAGACTATATGGTAAACACTACTGCCTCCATTCCAAGGCTTAAGGGCTATAATTTTTTTTAAAAGTCAAACTACCTCAAATTTGACCATATTTTTAGAGAAAAATATTAATATTGATAATACGTAATCCGTACCCTTTCATACACCATGAAACATATTTTCACATGGTATCTATATAATATAATAGTTCTTGATAGTTTTTTCTAAAAGTTTAGTCAAACTTTCTGTGGCTTGACTTTTTTAAAAAAATATAAGCCTTAAGCCTTGAAATTGGAGGGAGTAACCATAATCTTTTTATATGATTTTTTATACTCCCTCCGTCCCAAAATAGATGTCTCAGATTTGTTAAAATTTGAATGAATCTAGGCACTATTTATTATATAGGTTCATCCAAACTTTGACAAATCTAAGACATCTATTATGGGACGGAGTGAGTAGAACAAAAAACAACTAGATTACAGATGGATTTGTAGATGCTTATCGAGCAAACGCTGAAATCTGATACCAAGATAATATGGGGTGGCCCGATCTTCTCAGTAAGCGAGGGTAGTAGATGGTGATAGTCGGTGTAGATAACTTGTATGACGCTCATGAACCTCTCGATCAATCCATGTTGCCAATGCAACAGCTCTCGATCCTTATAGATATTCGCAACTTTAACACACTTGTGCACGTAGCCACTAACCACGAATAGATATCCTCTCGAGAGATCCTTATAGATAATATGGGGTGGCCCGACCATCTAATTCCCAATGAAGCAGTAGATCACACAAAACTTGCAATCGGCTAATTCCCAATAAAACAACTAATCACACTTGATTGATAGTAGTAAATACACAAGCTAGATACAAATTGGTGTATGGAGTCAATTGGAAGCAAGTAGCAACTCAACAAATCTAGGGTTTATGTTAAACATGGTCTAAACCAAGCTATGGGGGCGTCCTAGGGCTTTATATGGGCGACTAGGATGGCCAGAAACCGAAACAGAGACAAGTGTGACTTAAACTGATACAAGCCGACTCGAACCAGATTCGGTCGGCGGCCGGACATTCCGGTCCATTTGGGTTAGACATTCCGGTTGAGCCGGACACTCCGGTTGGTGTAGCCCAGACAGTCTGGTCAAGGCGGAAACTTCAAAGTTTTCAGGCGGCTTGCTTGCTTGCTTCCATGCTTCCTCAACGAACCTGTGAAGGGTTTCGCAGCATAGTAAATCAAAAAAAATCTACGGATGCAGACGAGAAATCCAAGATCTAATCTAGGAGATGCAAACAACGAGGGGGGGGATAGATGAGATCTTCATACCCTTGAAGATTCGCACAGCGGAACGTTCGACGGAACATGGGTGATGTAGTCGTACTCGCTTCTCCTCCTCGCGATCCGATCCGATCTAACACCGCAAGTGGCGATGCCTCCGAGAGATGCACACGTGCGGCACCTCGACGTCTCCTCCTTCCTCGGTCTAGCAAGTAGGGTGGAGATATGGATTGGATCTACAACGCGACGGCGCGGTGCAAGCGGTGGAGAGTTTCTGCGTCAGGGCTTCACCTACGCCCAGTCGGGAGGGAGAGAGAGAGGAGGGGCAGCAGGGCGGCTAGGGTTGAGGAGGAGGTGTGGAGGGGTGCGCCCCCATCCCTCTTTATATAGAGGGGTGGGCGGCCAGCCCTTGCCCCTCCCTCGAGCCCTAGGGCCGGTGTCCAAGGAGGGAGGAGTGGGGGGCAAGTTTCCCCCTCTTCTAGAAGCTTTCCTAGGGTTTGCCCTAGGTTTGGCCGGCTGGGCCCTATGGGGCCTTGTGCCCCTGGCCCAATGCGGCCAGGGCACTCCCTCATAGGCCCATGCCCCCTCCTGGCAGGTGGGGCCACGTTGGTCGCCCTCCGGAAGGTTCTAGAAGCTTCCGGTACAATACCGATTAACCCAAAATAATTCTGAACTCCAAAAAGTGCATTCCTTATATGAATCTTATTCTCCGGACCATTCCGGAACCTCTCGTGACGTCCTAGATCTCATCCGAGACTCCGAACAAAAACTCATAAACCAATTATCCAATCTATCCTAGCGTCGAGACACGTTAAGTGTGTGACCCTTCGGGTTCGAGAATATGCAGACATGATCTTATATCAATAATCAACAGCGGGGTCTGGAAACCCATATTGACTCCCACACATTTATCGATGATCATATCGGATGAACCACGATGCCAGAATTCAATCAATCCCATATATATATTCCCTTCATCTCGCGATATTTTACTTGCCCGAGATTTGATCGTCGGTACCGTCATACCTAGTTCAATCTCGTTCACAACAAGTACTTTACTCGTTCCGTAATCCGATATCACTTTGTGATTAACTCCTTAACCACATGCTTGCAAGCGGTGTTGATATCGATTACCGAGTGGGCCCGAAGTATATCTCTCCGACTTGGGAGGGACAAATCCCATCTCGATACATACAACCCAACAGGTACTTTACGATCACCTGAGAGACACCTTTATGATCACCCTCTCATAGGATGACGTTTGATGACCTCAAAGCTTTCTTCCGATACCAGGGAGTTGTATTATCTCATGGTCTAAGGAATACAATATTTGACATAAGAAAAGCTTCGCAAAGATGAACACGATGACACGATCTAATTGCTCCGCTTAGTTTGGGTATGTCCATCATATCATTCTCCCAATGATATGATCTCATTATTAATCGACAACTCATGTCTATGGTTAGGAAACCTTAACCATCATTAATCAATGAGCTAGTCCATAGAGGCATACTAGGGACACGGTGTTGTTCACAAACCACACAAGTATTAAAGTTTCCGCTTAATACAATTCTAGCATGGAATATAAACTTTATCATGAACAAAAATTATAATAATAACATCTTTATTATTGCCTCTAGGGCATAATTCCAACAGTCTCCCACTTGCACTAGAGTCAATAATCTAGTTTACATCTGGTAACAATCTAACACCCATGGCACTAAGGTGCTGATCATGTTTTGCACGTGGAAGAGGTTTAGTCAATGGATCTGCGACATTGAGATCTGTATGTACTTTGCTAATCTTCAGATCTCCATCTGCTATATAATCTCGGATTATATGAAACTTGCGGTTGATATGCTTGGTCTTTGGATGATATCTTGGTTCCTTAGCTAGTGCTATGGCGCCAGTGTTGTCACACAATATCTCCAGTGGGTCCAATGCACTTGGAACCACGCCAAGCTCAGTGATGAAGTTCCTGATCCAAACTCCTTCACTTGACGCTTCTGCAGCAGCCATGTATTCCGCTTCTACTGTAGATCCCGTGATCACGCTTTGCTTGCAGCTTCTCCAGCTCACAGCTCCTCCATTCAAAATATAAACGTATCCTGTCTGAGATTTAGAATCATCCTTGTCGGTGTCAAAACTAGCATCGACGTAACCTTTTACAACGAGCTGTTCATCACCTCCATAGACTAAGAACATTTCTTTAGTTCTATTTAAATACTTTAGGATGTTCTTCACAGCTGTCCAGTGTTCCACTCATTTATCACTTTGGTATCTGCTCGCCAAACTAAGAGCATTGGACACATCCGTTCTAGTACATAGCATGGCATACATGATATATCCTATGGCCGAGGCATAAGGCACTTTGCTCATAGCTTCTCTATCGTTTACCGTAGCTGGACATTGAGACCTGCTCAATATCTTACCTGACAACACAGGCACTGAACCTTTCTTTGCCTTATTCTGAACCTTTTCAGAACTTTGTCTAGGTATGTACTTTGGCTTAAAGCTATCAGGCGTCTTTGTCTATCTCTATAGATTTTGATGCCCAATATATAAGCAGCTTCCCCTAGGTCTTTCATTGAAAAACATTTGTTCAAATAACTCTTCACATCGTTAAGCATGTCAATGTCATTTCCGATAATCAATATGTCATCCACATATAGTACCAAAAATGTCACTGAGCTCCCACTCACTTTCTTGTAGATACAAGCTTCGTAGCAATTTGGAACAAATCCAAAGCTCTTGATCACTTGATCAAAACGAAGGTTCCAACTCTGAGATGCTTGCTTCAGTCCATAAATGGAACGCTGAAGTTTGCACACCTTATCAGCATCCTTAGGATTGACAAAACCTTCGGGTTGCATCATATACAACTCTTCATCAATGTTGCCATTGAGGAACGCAGTCTTGACATCCATCTGCCATATTTCATAATCATGAAACGCAGCAATTGCTAATAAAATCCGAATGGACTTAAACATCGCTACAGGAGAGAAAGTCTCATCGTAGTCAACACCTTGAACTTGTCGAAAACCTTTTGCGACAAGTCGTGCTTTATAGACGGTAACATTACCATCCGCGTCCGTTTTTCTTTTGAAGATCCATTTGCACTCAACGGCCTTTCGGTCGCTAGGAGGGTCCACCAAAGTCCATACTTGGTTTTCGCTCATGGATCCCAATTCGGATTTCATGGCTTCTAGCCATTTCTCAGAGTCTGGGCTCATCATTGCTTCCTCATAGTTCGTAGGTTCACTGTCTTCCACTAACAAGACAGTTAAGACAGGGTTGCCGTACCACTCAGGAGGGGCACGCGACCTTTTCGACCTGCGACGTTCAGTAGCAGCATCGTCCGAAGCTTCATGATCCTTGTCATTAGCTTCCTCTATTGTTGGTGCAGGTGGCACTGGAACAATTTCAGGTGCTGCGCTACTCTCCAATTCAAGAGAAGGTTCAACAACCTCGTCTAGCTCTACTTTCCTCCCACTCACTTCTTTCGAGAGAAACTCCTTCTCAAGAAAGGATCCATTCTTTGCGACAAACACTTTGCCTTCGGTTCTGTGATAGAAGGTATACCCAATAGTTTCCTTAGGGTATCCTATGAAGACGCATTTCTCCGCTTTGGGTTCGAGCTTGTCCGGCATCAACTTCTTGACGTAAGATTCGCATCACCAAACTTTAAGAAACAACAACTTAGGTTTAGCACCAAACCACAGTTCATACGGTGTCGTATCAACGGATTTAGATGGTGCCCTATTTAAAGTGAATGCAGCGGTTTCTAATGCATAACCCCAAAATGATAACGGCAAATCAGTAAGAGACATCATTGATCGGACCATATCTAATAGAGTTCGATTCCGGCGTTCAGACACACCATTGCGCTGTGGTGTTCCGGGTGGCGTGAGTTGCGAAACGATTCCGCTTGCTTTAAGATGCGTGAGAAAATCATAACTCAAATATTCACCTCCACGATCGGATCGCAGAAATTTAATTTTTCTGTTACAATGGTTTTCCACTTCGTTCTGAAATTCTTTGAACTTTTCAAATGTTTCAGATTTATGTTTCATTAAATAGATATACCCATTGGTCCACTTTTACTTAAGTCATCAGTAAAAGTGAGAAAATAGCGATAACCACCGCGCGTCGAAACACTCATTGGTCCGCATACATCGGTATGTATGATTTCCAACAAGTCCGTTGCTCGCTCCATCATACCGGAGGACGGGGTTTTGATCATCTTGCCCATGAGGCATGGTTCGCATGTGTCAAATGATTCAAAATCAAGAGACTCCAAAAGTCCATCAGAATGGAGTTTCTTCATGCGCTTTACACCAATATGACCTAGACGACAGTGCCACAAATAAGTAGTATTATCACTATCTACTTTGCATCTCTTAGCCTCAATGTTATGGATGTGTGTTTCATCCCTTTCGAGATTCAGAAGAAATAAACCATTCACAGCAGGTGCATGACCATAAAATATGTTACTCATATAAATAGAACAACCATTATTCTCCGATTTAAATGAATAACCGTCTTGCAATAAACACGATCCAGATATGATGTTCATGCTCAACGCAGGCACATAATAACATTTATTGAGGTTTAAAACTAATCTCGAAGGTAAAACTAAGGAGAGCGTGCCGACGGCCATCACATCAACTCTTGATCCGTTGCCAACGCGCATTGTCACTTTGTCCCTTGCTAGCCGCCGTCCATTTCGTAGCTCCTGTTTT
Source organism: Avena sativa (assembly GCA_916181665.1). Classification (NCBI taxonomy): domain Eukaryota; kingdom Viridiplantae; phylum Streptophyta; class Magnoliopsida; order Poales; family Poaceae; genus Avena; species Avena sativa. Next base: position 251,546,397 of record OV702293.1, read on the forward strand.
GAGTTACAAATATTAGCAACTGAACCAGTATCAAATACCCAGACACTACAACGAGGGCTACTAAGGAAAACATCAATAACATGTATATCAAATATACCTTTGATGGTGCCAGCCTTCTTGTCCGCTAAGTACTTTGGACAGTTGCGCTTCCAGTGACCCTTGTCCTTGCAATAGAAGCACTCAGTGTCCGGCTTAGGTCCAGACTTGAGCTTCTTCTCAGCAGGGGCAACGCGCTTGCCGCCGTCTTTCTTGAAGGGCTTCTTTGCACCCTTACCTTTCTTAAAGCTGGGGGGCTTGTTGACCATCAACACATGATTATCCTTTTTGATGTCTACCTCCGCAGCTTTCAGCTTAGCGAAGAGCTCGGTGATCATATCAGTGGAACCAATATGATTATGAGTCACTACAAAACTTTTGTAGCTGGGAGGGAGTGATTGCAGAACCCTGTCAATCTTGAGCTCCTCTGGAATCTTGCAGTCCAGTTGCTCAAGGCATTGAGTGTAGCCCGACATCTTTATGGCGTGCTCACAAACGGAACTCCCTTCCTCCATCTTGCAGTTAAAGAATTTCTCAGAGATCTCATATCTCTCAGAACGGGCCTGAGTCTGAAACATAGTTTTCAGCTCCTCAAGAATCTCAAAGGGCCCGGGATAATCTTCAAAACGATTTTGAAGGTCTGATTCCATAGCAAACAACATGGTGCTCTTAATCACACCATAATCATCTTTGCGCGTCTGATAAACAACTTTCTCATCAGCCGGCGCATCTACAGCAGGGGCGTCACCTAGCGCATTCTCAAGGACATAGTCCTTTTGTCCGCCAGAGAGAATGATTCTCAGATTGCGGAACCAGTTGGTGAAGTTAGACCCATTGTTCTTAAGCTTTTCTTTCTCAGCAAAAACGTTGAAGTTGAAGTTGGACTTAGCCATTTGATCTACAATATTTGCAAGTACAAATTAGACTATGTTCATGATAACTAGTTCAACTTAATCAAATTACTAGATGAACTCCTACTAAATTCAACATCCCTCAAGTTGTTTAGTGAACATGATCCAAATTCACCACACCTAATCCGATCTTCACGAGAAAAGATGTGGTTTCAATGGTGGACAACGAAGTGTCGATCATATCATTCATATGACTCATGCTTAACCTTTCGGTTCATGTGTTCCGAGGCCATGTCTGTACATGCTAGGCTCGTCAAGTCAAACCCAAGTATTTCCGCGTGTGCAAACCTGGCTTGCACCCGTTGTATGTGAACGTAGAGTCTATAGCACCCGATCATCACGTGATGCTTGGACACGATGAAATTTCGCAACGGTGCATACATGGGGAGAACACAGTTTTATCTTGATCTTTAAGTGAGGAATCATCTTATAATGCTACCATCGTGATCTAAGCATAATAAGATACATAAAAGGATAAACATCACATGCATATAACTTTATGTGACATGGTATAGCTGTAGCATCCCAATTGTCTAACAATTGCAATGCTACTAGCCTAGCCTAGATATATGCTACTTCAAATATATATAATTGTTGCATCATCATTATATCATGCTCATGTCATCATGCCACCTTGCATTTGAGCATCATATAAAACCCCTTTTCATTTGGTTCTTATCTCACATGCATTGTTAATTGTATTTGCCTCTTGATATTGTATTTGGTTCTTGATATATTGTTTAAATGCCCAAGTTGAGTTGGGGGCATATCTCTTATTAACTCCACCACCTTTTCTTTCACCACCTTATAATTCCACCATCCAACTAGTATGAGCTTCGCATTTTATTTGAGTTTACCTCTAGCTCATGTGGGTTGGGATGAATCCAATTCTTTCCACATGCTCTCATCTTGTCATCATGTTGTTTTCACATTATTGATATGAGAGCCACATGGCCACCTTTGCATGCCTTGTGAGTGGAGCCTTTTTCCCTAGCTTCCATATGTGTGTTTTTGGGGTTATCATCATGTTGGGATATTTTTTGAGCTTATTAAATACCTAGTGGCATATACACACTAGCAAGTCCCAAATATAATCCAATGTGATCATCTCCATATACTCCACTTGGAATTCTTTCTAAATTCCTTTGCTTGGGCCTTACTCCAATTTTGGGAATGCATAATAATAATGCCATGTAACAACATTGTTTTCACAAGAATCAACATGGCATTAAATATTTGCATGGGCCATGCAAGTACCACCTTTTGCTTGTCATTTGGTTTTTATTTGTTTTTGGTTGGATCATGCCATCTCTCATCCATCTCTCCCTCTTTTAGCTTGATCTTATCTTGTCCTTGCTTAAAACCCTAACCCTCATCCATCCCTCTTTTTCCTTGTCTAGTTCTTGCTTGCTCTTTGCTTGATCTTGCTTGAGCTTGACAAAACAACAAACCTCACCCCCATCTCTCTCCCATCTTTCCCCTCTCTCTCTAAACCCTAAGCTAAACCTAAACTATACCCCCTAGTACCCTACCACACCTTCCCTCTCTCGGCCTCCCTCTATCTCTCACCTAGCTGGCCCCACCTGGCCACCCCCTCTCCCTGCCCTAGCTATCAACCCGAGCCATACCCCCTCCCCTTCCTACCCTAGCTCCAAACCTAGCTCTACCCGAGGCTACCCCTCTCCCTCTCTTGATCTCTCTCTGCCCTAGGGGCCCCCTCAACCCGAGCCTGCCCCACCCCGAGTCTGGCCTGTCCTACCCCACCGGTAAGCCCCAGCTGCACCCCTGCCTGCCCTGCCCTGCCTGAGCACGTGAGGAGGAGAGAGTAAAAGGTGGCCGAAGCCACCTTTATCTCCACCTGCTCCCACACGGCACCCACGCCGCTCCCTCGCTTTACCCTCCCTCTCTCTCGCCTCTGGCCTCTTCCAGATCTGCCCCGGCGCCCTGCTCCCTCCTCTCTCTTCTCCACCACCGTCTACACCCCCAACGCCGGCCATCGTCTGCCCCAACCTTGCTACGCCGATCCAGTCGAGCCGCGCGACCGTGGAGTGACCTGGAAGATCTAGGAGGCTCCCCTGCGTCGCCTGGAACACGCCGTCGTCGAAGAGGAGCACCGGAGCCACTAGTACCAGCGCGAGCCCGACGCAAACCCTAGATCTTCTGGCCGTCTGCATCGCCGTCGATCGCCCGCGCCTCGAGCAGATCCGTCTACACCGACCAACTCGCGGTGAGCTAGCCAACCTCCTGGACATCCTCCTCTGGCCGATCCCGCCCTAGCGCCGCCGTGCCTTCTGTCGAGCGCTCTCAGAGCACCGTTGCTCGCTGTCGTCTGCACGCTTCTGCTCCGCGTAGCAACCTATCTAGGCCGTGCCGACCCTCCCTGACACCAAGCACAGGCCAGCGCAGTGGCTCCGCCCCCGCACGCGAGCCCTAGGTCCCGTGTTCGAATCCCCGCGTCGCGTCCGCGCGTGCGAGCACCGATCGGTCTCTACACGCGAGGAAGAAGCACAGTACAGCCACGGTCGTTTTCCGCTTACACCCCTGCCTTTTTGCGTCCAGTAACCCGCGCTCCAATCGGTCCCACCTGTCTGTCTCCGCGGAAGCTTTGCAGATAGGCCCCCCTAGTTAAGCACCCTCAACCCGCACCCCCTCGCCGCGCCACGTGGGCAGCCCCCCACCGTTCTCTGTCAAGTGGGCCTGCGAGCCAGCGGTCCCATCTGTCAGCGTCACGGGCTGGGCACTGCCGCGGTGAGGAAAACCTTTTCTGCCACGTTGTCGCCCAGTCAGCAGGAGGCCCACAAGTCACTGTCTGCGGATAGTTTTGCCTGTGTGAGAAAAGTTAGTCTGTTTTCTGTTTTAATTTCAAATCCTTTTCAAATTATTTCAGATTCAAATATAATTCTGTTTTTAAATAACTTTTCAAATATTAATCCAATTAATACAAATAATATATGTTCTCAAATCAGAAAAATATGAGGATTTCAAATATGCCATTCAAAATCTATTTTGAACAATTAAAATTCCAAGTTTATTTAAATTACAATAAATGCCCCTTTTCCTTAAATAATTAATAACTTTTGTTTTGTAAATCCAAATTTAACAAATAATATGTCTAAAATGATTAGCTCGACGAGACCTTTCTGTTTATGCATTCCATGGTTTGTTTTGAAGCATGCATCATATAAATATAAAGTATACAGCAACTAATATGAGAATAAAATGGGGCTAAAACTAAATAAAAATGTTTATTCTTGTGTTCCACACTTCACCTATGCCATGCTACTTCCTTGCCATGCAAATTGTGCATCATTCATCATGGCATGGTTGTTTGCTTGTCGCATTTTATTCATATGCTTGTGCATTTTATTTATGTTGGCCCTTGTTTGTTTGGTTCTTCTTCGAATAGACGCTGAGCAGGGGATTTATCAAGACACCCAGGAGTACCACCCAGATCCTTCTCTCGCTTCAACTGAGCTGCCAGGCAAGCACTACCACATGCTTGCATACATATAGTACCGACTGCCTCTATCTTATTCTTGCATCATTGAGTCGCGCTTGCATTAAATTGAATCCCAAGTATTGTATAGCCTTTACTTTTAAACCCCACCGAAGCTTGTTCCTCCATCCCATGAGCCATTACTACAGGAGTTGTTTGAGCCATGCGAGTCGTAGAACAGCATGTGTAGGGTATGTGAGTGTCTGATGGATAACGAGGTACTTAAACAACTTAACCTGAGTAGTAATGGGATAACTAATGAAAGTGGCACCGGTGAGCAATATCTGTTATTTGGTTTTTTATGCTCACTTGTGTCCCGTAAGACCCCGAGTACTTGATTCCTGTTCCAAGATTATTCGCGCTATCCACATCCGGGAGGCCTTATGGACCCCCCTGAGCCAGAGCTTGATTCATTCTTATTTCTTGAGGGCCACAAACTAGTTTGAGGTTTTATTTACGATCCTGTACTTATGCCATGCTTTACTGCTTTGATTTAAGATTGTGCGAGGTAATGCACACTGTACTGTTTAGGTCCGTGACCCGTTTACGCTGTATCGACAAGCCCAGTCACACTTTCGGGTTCCCAGTCGTTTACAACCGGCTCCACAAACCTTGAGACCGTCTCGGAGTCAGCTAACTTCGTTGCGGGTAGCTCAATGGGGTGGCCCCCTGAAATATTTCTGAATCCTGTGATCGCTTTGTCGTGACTGCCTCGTTGGGTTTTGATTTGGTTTTTCCGAGGCATATCGAGTGTGTGTTGCTATTTGTGCACCCCTGCAGGGTAAAACTTTCTGAAAGCCGTGTCCGCGGTTATGGACGACTTGGAGCACAGTTTCTTGATCATAGACAAGCATAACTAAAGTACCGCTTTTAAATTGACTAGACTAGGTACCTGACTAGTAAATAGCGCAACACTCATGGAATGGATAATAAAACTGCCAACGGATGGGGGGTTGTTCGTCCGCTTCCTCGTCGGTAAGCGAGGAGGAGGATGGATCTGTTAAGATTACCTTTATAACTGTTATAACTGTTGTTATTAATTCACGGACATCCGTCTATCTCTGGTTAGGCGGGTGGTTAGCGAGTATCTATAGAATTGCTAGGGTTTATCTTTTGCTGCAATTGCGTCACCCCAGGTTGTGTCCCCTTTAGAGGCATAAAGACTTGCTGAGTACCCCTAGGGTCTCACACGATAAATTATTGGTTCAGATGAACAGGTACACTCGCAAGATGGATACTGGGTGGAAGAGACGGACGATGTGGGCAACGATCATTCGGTGTAGAGATTCCGGGAACGGGGATCCGTGAGATCTGTGGGCGGGATGTGCTTATTTATGGGGCATCTTATGCCGATTTGCTTCTTATCCGTACTCGGATTTTGTCTTCCGCTTCCGCTTGATACTCTGTTGATTGATGTATGAGGAGATATCCTAAACTATTATATCTATCTAGGATATTTGGATCTTGCCGTATGGCGTTGCTATATTTCCTTTCTTTTTAGATGGAATGGCTCTGATGTACTATTGTATGGTGGCTTGCATACATACTCATTTGTGTATGTAGTTGATCCCTTCGCCTGCCGATTACGCCGCCCGTTCTTGTCCCGATGTTCGGAAATGGTTGGGACGGCCGAAAGGTCTACCTGTGAGTGGCATTTGGGCCCCACCGTACTATTTCAACCATTTCTGTTCGTCCAGGCTTGTAACTAGGAGCGTAATTCACCGAGGTAGTTACAATTGGTATCAGAGCCATCCCGACCTTCAGGGTCTCAGCCAAATGGTCGTTGTCTGTCTAGCAAGTATTTTTGATAGCTATGCATACTAGGGAAAAACAAAACGTGAGAGTAGGACTGCTTCCATTTTTCTTCTTACCCCCCCACCACCCTATTCTGGTAAGGAAGTGTAACGTTTTCAATCCTCTTCTTAAAATTCAAACTAGGATTCACGTGTTCTGGGTTTCCGTAGTACCATAGAAAGTGTGTGTGTGTGTGTGTGTGTGTGTGTAATTCCTTGTCTATCTGTTGCATCCAAGTTGTTATCACAATCTGCCTTTGGTTATCAACTGTTGGTACATTCCATACTGACAGGCTTTTGGAAACCGGCGTGATCTATCTGACTCCTTGTTAACCGGTGCCATCTTCTTAAGGGTGTCCTTCCTTCTAGCAACTCCACGTTCTGTGCAATCATCAGTTGCTATTCTCTATCTGAGAAGCGATTTTGCGCATCTATTGGTATTTTAATGCCGAAAAATGCGGAAAAATTTTCTTTGATACATCTGTGTTTCCACACTCCTTTCCAGTTGTGTGTGAAACATTATCTATCTTCCTTTTTCAGCATGTCCATGCTAACTCATTCTTTTGTCACCGGCGCTTAATCCTAGAGTTTCCTTTCATCCCCTTCCTCTTGGGCTAATTACATAACATGTGTCGATCCGATGCTGGTGATTGTAATTTGGCTCTCGGCATAGCTATATTCCACTCATGATAAGTATCGATTGGAATATGGAAAATGCTACCACTCCGGATTGCCAAAGATACTCCTGTGATTTTGGGTACACCGTGATCCTATCTATGCTTATTCAAGCATCCTTGGAAATCCGGAGATTTCCAAAGCAATACGGCGGTCCATCATCTGTTTATCATGCTGCACATCTTTTCGAACTCCATATCGGCACAATTCTCCTAGATACGAGGGAATTGCATCTTTTTCGTCTCTGATAGCTCATACCATAAGCAAAGCTATATCATCTTTTCTTCATCCAAGATCTCTTTATCTTTGTAACCGGTGTTCCGATCGACAATGTGAATCAGGCGGCATCTCTTTTTCATCCGAAGGACCAGATAATCTATTCTTCCAGTGCATCTTCTTCAATTCTGGAAATAGCAAGTCCATTGTTAATTCCATCCTTCATCTTCAATCAAATCCGGAGTTGTTCCTTGTTAGCAAGTTATCATCGTTGTTCCACTGAAGTTTTCCTCACGGCTGCTAGATCTCTCTCAATCTTTTCAAGAACAACATGGAGTTCCTTCACCTCAGTCTCGTCAAGTGATCTTTTGAAGCCGTCTCGTTCTATCATCGATGCTCAATCCACCGGAGGCCATGAAGACTTTTCAGATCTTACGTAATCAGTTGGTGTTATCTTCTTCTTTACCTGTGGAATCTGGCAGTTGTTCTCCGTAATCTTCCTTCATATCTTTCCGGTGGCTTGTTACATCAGGTATGACGACAACATCATCACCCTTAGCTACCTTGGATCCGGGAATCGTTTGCATCAATCTTTGTTTTCTTACGAAGTTCCATAAGTTCTTTTTGTCAATACCTTCAGTCTGGTTCGGTAGTTGGGTTGCATGGTTTTCTTATTCATGTGCGGAGTAATGCTTTGAGTGCGGGATGGAGTAGCTACCATACCACTACTCTTATCATTCGCTCTTGTACTTTGAATTGGTGAACTAATGTGATTTCAATCATTCCACGGAAGTTATAAGTGGCCTTTATCCCTTGATACTTTTACTTCCGTCCTTGTCTTTCCGGAGTGCTCTCTCGAAGAAAGTAATCAATAATCTCTTGTTAGTGATCTCGTCCTTTTCTACACGGAGCAAAATCTACAATTATCTGGTGAAAACAAACGCAAACTCTTTTCTATCCTCGTCTTTCTACCGGAGCTCTACATCCCCAAACAAGATGAAAGGAAGCTATCTCTCTCTGTTCCATCAATTCTTTTCTGTGGTAATCTGGCTTCACATCCATCTCTGGAAGTTATATCCGCGCACCTCAATTGCGTGATCCTTCGGAGTATTACCGACGCAACAAGAATCTAATCCGGCGATGTCTAGCTAAATCTTTCTGCTCATATCAAGGGACTCTATTGTTTGAAGGCAATATTGTTCCGTACTTCTTTCTCAGATCTGAGGGAAGGTACGATGCTATTGTCATAGTGGTTCAAACCTCTCCAATCTAGCACTTTTCTTCCGACGCGACAAAGATTCATACTCTCTAGTATCATCAAATCTTAATCTTATCGGTGTGCCTTTCTTTATCCATGCTACATCATCTTTTCCTTTTCTTTCGCAAGTGGTTCTATTCTTTTATCATGTTTCTTGAGAAAACCGGAGCTTTGTCCATCCTATCCTTCTTGTCTCGCGTCAATCCTTCAATTCTTCTAACCCTTTGTGTCTCAAGCAAAACGCAAGACTCGCAACAAGTCTAGCAAGTTTTGCAAGGTGTAGTGGTCGCACCATTCCGTTCTTCATCTTCTTGTGAACGTGAGGGTCACCTTCGTTCGAACACCAGCCTCTCCTTGTGTTGTTTTTCTTTTTCCTGGAATCTCGGGGCGAGATTCTTGTTTAGTGGGGGAGAGTTGTAGCATCCCAATTGTCTAACAATTGCAATGCTACTAGCCTAGCCTAGATATATGCTACTTCAAATATATATAATTGTTGCATCATCATTATATCATGCTCATGTCATCATGCCACCTTGCATTTGAGCATCATATAAAACCTATTTTCATTTGGTTCTTATCTCACATGCATTGTTAATTGTATTTGCCTCTTGATATTGTATTTGGTTCTTGATATATTGTTTAAATGCCCAAGTTGAGTTGGGGGCATATCTCTTATTAACTCCACCACCTTTTCTTTCACCACCTTATAATTCCACCATCCAACTAGTATGAGCTTCGCATTTTATTTGAGTTTACCTCTAGCTCATGTGGGTTGGGATGAATCCAATTCTTTCCACATGCTCTCATCTTGTCATCATGTTGTTTTCACATTATTGATATGAGAGCCACATGGCCACCTTTGCATGCCTTGTGAGTGGAGCCTTTTTCCCTAGCTTCCATATGTGTGTTTTTGGGGTTATCATCATGTTGGGATATTTTTTGAGCTTATTAAATACCTAGTGGCATATACACACTAGCAAGTCCCAAATATAATCCAATGTGATCATCTCCATATACTCCACTTGGAATTCTTTCTAAATTCCTTTGCTTGGGCCTTACTCCAATTTTGGGAATGCATAATAATAATGCCATGTAACAACATTGTTTTCACAAGAATCAACATGGCATTAAATATTTGCATGGGCCATGCAAGTACCACCTTTTGCTTGTCATTTGGTTTTTATTTGTTTTTGGTTGGATCATGCCATCTCTCATCCATCTCTCCCTCTTTTAGCTTGATCTTATCTTGTCCTTGCTTAAAACCCTAACCCTCATCCATCCCTCTTTTTCCTTGTCTAGTTCTTGCTTGCTCTTTGCTTGATCTTGCTTGAGCTTGACAAAACAACAAACCTCACCCCCATCTCTCTCCCATCTTTCCCCTCTCTCTCTAAACCCTAAGCTAAACCTAAACTATACCCCCTAGTACCCTACCACACCTTCCCTCTCTCGGCCTCCCTCTATCTCTCACCTAGCTGGCCCCACCTGGCCACCCCCTCTCCCTGCCCTAGCTATCAACCCGAGCCATACCCCCTCCCCTTCCTACCCTAGCTCCAAACCTAGCTCTACCCGAGGCTACCCCTCTCCCTCTCTTGATCTCTCTCTGCCCTAGGGGCCCCCTCAACCCGAGCCTGCCCCACCCCGAGTCTGGCCTGTCCTACCCCACCGGTAAGCCCCAGCTGCACCCCTGCCTGCCCTGCCCTGCCTGAGCACGTGAGGAGGAGAGAGTAAAAGGTGGCCGAAGCCACCTTTATCTCCACCTGCTCCCACACGGCACCCACGCCGCTCCCTCGCTTTACCCTCCCTCTCTCTCGCCTCTGGCCTCTTCCAGATCTGCCCCGGCGCCCTGCTCCCTCCTCTCTCTTCTCCACCACCGTCTACACCCCCAACGCCGGCCACCGTCTGCCCCAACCTTGCTACGCCGATCCAGTCGAGCCGCGCGACCGTGGAGTGACCTGGAAGATCTAGGAGGCTCCCCTGCGTCGCCTGGAACACGCCGTCGTCGAAGAGGAGCACCGGAGCCACTAGTACCAGCGCGAGCCCGACGCAAACCCTAGATCTTCTGGCCGTCTGCATCACCGTCGATCGCCTGTGCCTCGAGCAGATCCGTCTACACCGACCAACTCGCGGTGAGCTAGCCAACCTCCTGGACATCCTCCTCTGGCCGATCCCGCCCTAGCGCCGCCGTGCCTTCTGTCGAGCGCTCTCAGAGCACCGTTGCTCGCTGTCGTCTGCACGCTTCTGCTCCGCGTAGCAACCTATCTAGGCCGTGCCGACCCTCCCTGACACCAAGCACAGGCCAGCGCAGTGGCTCCGCCCCCGCACGCGAGCCCTAGGTCCCGCGTTCGAATCCCCGCGTCGCGTCCGCGCGTGCGAGCACCGATCGGTTTCTGCACGCGAGGAAGAAGCACAGTACAGCCACGGTCGTTTTCCGCTTACACCCCTGCCTTTTTGCGTCCAGTAACCCGCGCTCCAATCGGTCCCACCTGTCTGTCTCCGCGGAAGCTTTGCAGATAGGCCCCCCTAGTTAAGCACCCTCAACCCGCACTCCCTCGCCGCGCCACGTGGGCAGCCCCCCACCATTCTCTGTCAAGTGGGCCTGCGAGCCAGCGGTCCCATCTGTCAGCGTCACGGGCTGGGCACTGCCGCGGTGAGGAAAACCTTTTCTGCCACGTTGTTGCCCAGTCAGCAGGAGGCCCACATGTCACTGTCTGCGGATAGTTTTGCCTGTGTGAGAAAAGTTAGTCTGTTTTCTGTTTTAATTTCAAATCCTTTTCAAATTATTTCAGATTCAAATATAATTCTGTTTTTAAATAACTTTTCAAATATTAATCCAATTAATACAAATAATATATGTTCTCAAATCAGAAAAATATGAGGATTTCAAATATGCCATTCAAAATCTATTTTGAACAATTAAAATTCCAAGTTTATTTAAATTACAATAAATGCCCCTTTTCCTTAAATAATTAATAACTTTTGTTTTGTAAATCTAAATTTAACAAATAATATGTCTAAAATGATTAGCTCGACGAGACCTTTCTGTTTATGCATTCCATGGTTTGTTTTGAAGCATGCATCATATAAATATAAAGTATACAGCAACTAATATGAGAATAAAATGGGGCTAAAACTAAATAAAAATGTTTATTCTTGTGTTCCACACTTCACCTATGCCATGCTACTTCCTTGCCATGCAAATTGTGCATCATTCATCATGGCATGGTTGTTTGCTTGTCGCATTTTATTCATATGCTTGTGCACTTTATTTATGTTGGCCCTTGTTTGTTTGGTTCTTCTTCGAATAGACGCTGAGCAGGGGATTTATCAAGACACCCAGGAGTACCACCCAGATCCTTCTCTCGCTTCAACTGAGCTGCCAGGCAAGCACTACCACATGCTTGCATACATATAGTACCGACTGCCTCTATCTTATTCTTGCATCATTGAGTCGCGCTTGCATTAAATTGAATCCCAAGTATTGCATAGCCTTTACTTTTAAACCCCACCGAAGCTTGTTCCTCCATCCCATGAGCCATTACTACAGGAGTTGTTTGAGCCATGCGAGTCGTAGAACAGCATGTGTAGGGTATGTGAGTGTCTGATGGATAACGAGGTACTTAAACAACTTAACCTGAGTAGTAATGGGATAACTAATGAAAGTGGCACCGGTGAGCAATATCTGTTATTTGGTTTTTATGCTCACTTGTGTCCCGTAAGACCCCGAGTACTTGATTCCTGTTCCAAGATTATTCGCGCTATCCACATCCGGGAGGCCTTATGGACCCCCCTGAGCCAGAGCTTGATTCATTCTTATTTCTTGAGGGCCACAAACTAGTTTGAGGTTTTATTTACGATCCTGTACTTATGCCATGCTTTACTGCTTTGATTTAAGATTGTGCGAGGTAATGCACACTGTACTGTTTAGGTCCGTGACCCGTTTACGCTGTATCGACAAGCCCAGTCACACTTTCGGGTTCCCAGTCGTTTACAGCCGGCTCCACAAACCTTGAGACCGTCTCGGAGTCAGCTAACTTCATTGCGGGTAGCTCAATGGGGTGGCCCCCTGAAATATTTCTGAATCCTGTGATCGCTTTGTCGTGACTGCCTCGTTGGGTTTTGATTTGGTTTTTCCGAGGCATATCGAGTGTGTGTTGCTATTTGTGCACCCCTGCAGGGTAAAACTTTCTGAAAGCCGTGTCCGCGGTTATGGACGACTTGGAGCATAGTTTCTCGATCATAGACAATCATAACTAAAGTACCGCTTTTAAATTGACTAGACTAGGTACCTGACTAGTAAATAGCGCAACACTCATGGAATGGATAATAAAACTGCCAACGGATGGGGGGTTGTTCGTCCGCTTCCTCGTCGGTAAGCGAGGAGGAGGATGAATCTGTTAAGATTACCTTTATAACTGTTATAACTGTTGTTATTAATTCACGGACATCCGTCTATCTCTGGTTAGGCGGGTGGTTAGCGAGTATCTATAGAATTGCTAGGGTTTATCTTTTGCTGCAATTGCGTCACCCCAGGTTGTGTCCCCTTTAGAGGCATAAAGACTTGCTGAGTACCCCTAGGGTCTCACACGATAAATTATTGGTTCAGATGAACAGGTACACTCGCAAGATGGATACTGGGTGGAAGAGACGGACGATGTGGGCAACGATCATTCGGTGTAGAGATTCCGGGAACAGGGATCCGTGAGATCTGTGGGCGGGATGTGCTTATTTATGGGGCATCTTATGCCGATTTGCTTCTTATCCGTACTCGGATTTTGTCTACCGCTTCCGCTTGATACTCTGTTGATTGATGTATGAGGAGATATCCTAAACTATTATATCTATCTAGGATATTTGGATCTTGCCGTATGGCGTTGCTATATTTCCTTTCTTTTTAGATGGAATGGCTCTGATGTACTATTGTATGGTGGCTTGCATACATACTCATTTGTGTATGTAGTTGATCCCTTCGCCTGCCGATTACGCCGCCCGTTCTTGTCCTGATGTTCGGAAATGGTTGGGACGGCCGAAAGGTCTACCTGTGAGTGGCATTTGGGCCCCGCCGTACTATTTCAACCATTTCTGTTCGTCCAGGCTTGTAACTAGGAGCGTAATTCACCGAGGTAGTTAAAATAGCCAATCTTCGTGCAATGATCTCCATCTTGTGCGTGTCGGCATGATCTCCATCACTCCACCATGATTACCTCCACCACGAATAGCAACTACACATATTGCTAACCGCTTAGCGATAAAGTAAAGCTATTACATGTCGTATAAGAAGTTGACACACAGGTCATACACAATTATAAAGACAACCATATGGCTCTTGCCGGTTGTGTACTCATCGACATGCAAGTCGTGAAACATTACAAAACATGATCATCGCATACAATACACACATCACATCTTGGGCCATACCATATCACAGAAAACACTCCCTGCAAAAACAAGTTAGACGCCTCTACTTTGTTGTTGCATGTTTTACGTGGCTTATGGGAGTAGCAGGCTAAGAACGATTCTTACCTACGGAAAGCCACAACGGTGATATTATGGTTGCCAAACTCCTGTGTAAATCCCATGACCACTATAGTGAGAGAAACAGACATCCACCAGCCGCATGTGTGGAACAAGCCACACGTCAAGTGCGGAGCCGGTCTCGCAAACGATGTCGCGTAAAGTTGGCCTGGACCGCTTCAATCTCACTATCCTGCGTCATAAGAAGTACAAAAACAAGAGGCTTGCAATAGAAAACATCAACGCCCGCAACAACCATGTTGCGTTCTACTCGTGAAACACATCTACGCATAGATCTAGCTCTGATACCACTGAAGGGTTTCGCAGCATAGTAAATCAAAAAAATTCTACGAATGCGGACGAGAAAGCCAAGATCTAATCTAGGAGATGCAAACAATGACGGGGGATAGATGAGATCTTCATACCTTTGAAGATTCGCACAGCGGAACGTTCGACGAAACGTGGGTGATGTAGTCGTACTCGCTTCTCCTCCTCGCGATCCGATCCGATCTAACACCGCAAGTGGCGATGCCTCCGAGAGATGCACACGTGCGGCACCTCGACGTCTCCTCCTTCCTCGGTCCAGCAAGTAGGGTGGAGAGATGGATTTGATCTACAACGCGACGGTGCGGTGCAAGCGGTGGAGAGGTTCTGCGGCAGGGCTTCGCCTACGCGCAGTCGGGAGGGAGAGAGAGAGGAGGGGCAGCAGGGCGGCTAGGGTTGAGGAGGAGGTGTGGGAGGGGTGTGCCCCCAGCCCTCTTTATATAGAGGGGTGGGCGGCCAGCCCTTGCCCCTCCCCCAAGCCCTAGGGCCGGCGGCCAAGGAGGGAGGAGTGGGGGCAAGTTTCCCCCCTTCTAGAAGCTCTCCTAGGGTTTGCCCTAGGTTTGGACGGCTGGGCCCTATGGGGCCTTGTGCCCCTGGCCCAATGCGGCCAGGGCACTCCCTCATAGGCCCATGCCCCCTCCCGGCAGGTGGGGCCACGTTGGTCCCCCTCTGGAAGGTTCTAGAAGCTTCCAGTACAATACCGATTAACACGAAACAATTCCGAACTCCAAAAACTGCATTGCCTTATATGAATCTTATTCTCCGGACCATTTCGGAACCTCTCGTGACGTCCTAGATCTCATCCGAGACTCCGAACAAAAACTCATAAACCAATTATCCAATCTATCCTAGCGTCGAGACACGTTAAGTGTGTGACCCTTCGGGTTCGAGAATATGCAGACATGATCTTATATCAATAATCAACAGCATGGTATGGAAACCCATATTGACTCCCACACATTCATCGATGATCATATTGGATGAACCACGATGCCAGAATTCAATCAATCCCATATATATATTCCCTTCGTCTCGCGATATTTTACTTGCCCGAGATTTGATCGTCGGTACCGTCATACCTAGTTCAATCTCGTTCACAGCAAGTACTTTACTCGTTCCGTAATCCGATATCACTTTGTGATTAACTCCTTAACCACATGCTTGCAAGCGGTGTTGATATCGATTACCGAGTGGGCCCGAAGTATATCTCTCCAACTTGGGAGGGACAAATCCCATCTCGATACATACAACCCAACAGGTACTTTCCGATCACCAGAGAGACACCTTTATGATCACCCTCTCATAGGATGACGTTTGATGACCTCAAAGCTTTCTTCCGATACCAGGGAGTTGTATTATCTCATGGTCTAAGTAATACAATATTTGACATAAGAAAAGCTTCGCAAAGATGAACAAGATGACACGATCTAATTGCTCCGCTTAGTTTGGGTCTGTCCATCATATCATTCTCCCAATGATATGATCTCATTATTAATCGACAACTCATGTCTATGGTTAGGAAACCTTAACCATCATTAATCAATGAGCTAGTCCATAGAGGCATACTAGGGACACGGTGTTGTTCATAAACCACACAAGTATTAAAGTTTCCGCTTAATACAATTCTAGCATGGAATATAAACTTTATCATGAACAAGAATTATAATAATAACATCTTTATTATTGCCTCTAGGGCATAATTCTAACAACCTGGTCATACACAAGTGCATAGACTTAGATAGTATAAAATTCTCATCAATAAAAACATCAAATTCATTTAGGAGTGAATTCACCTGTTGTTCAAGTAGCTTGGCACGAGCTCGAGTAATTGGTCCAATCCTGATCTCATTGGACTTCGTCTTGGCAGCAACATTGACAACTTCATTAGGAGTTGGAGATAGTAAATCAGTAGGGATGTCCTCATCAACACCTGTAGCCATGGCCTAAGTATCCCCATGTAGGGGTATAGGGTCCAGAGGCGAGACTGGGACGCTCATGGGCCGGGGGCGAGGGCGAGGCCGTCGTGCATCACCATCTCCATCTCTGTTGCCACATAGATCACCAGCTAAGTCTCCTTCACTATTGTTGCCGCCGTCCGCCATGGAGGTTTCCAACTTTGAGTCTGTTGTCCCGTCCACCACAACTCATGGGACAATCAGTGGCTCTTTTACAAGTTTGGGTGGGTCCTCGATGGACATGAACTCCATGAAGTCTAGCTGCGGGAGGCCAGCGGTAGGCATGTGAAACTGTTGGAGATATGCCCAAGACGCAATAATAAAGTGGTTATTATCATATCTTCACACTTATGATAAATGTTTACATACCATGCTATAATTGTATTAACCAGAAACATTAATACTTGTGTAATTTGTAAACATAAAAGAGTCCCTAGTAAAGCCTCTTGTTAAACTAGCTTGTTGGTTAATATATGATCATGGTTTCCTGATCATGAACATAGAGATGTTATTAACAACAGGGTCATATCATTAGGAGAATGATGTGATGGACATACTCCTATAGTTAAGCGTAGCATAAAGATCAAGTCATTTAATATAGTTCATTTGCTATAAGCTTTCTGATACATAGTAACCTAATTCCTTCGACCATGAGATCATGTTAATCACCATCACCGGAAGGATGCTTTGATGACATCAAACACCACACCGTAACTGGGTGGCTATAAAGGTGGCATTGAGTGTTTGGAAAGTATGGGTTGAGGCACATGATTCAAGAGTGGGATTTGTCCATCCATATGACGGATAGATATACTCTAGGCCCTCTCGGTGGAATGTCATCCAATTAGCTTGCAAGCATGTGACTGGCTCACAAGGGATCACATACCACGGGAACAAGAAAAGAGTACTTATCGGTAACGAGGTTGAACTAGGTATGCAGAGATACCGACGATCAAAACCTCGGATAAGTAAACTATCATGAGACAAAGGGAAATTGGTATCGTATGTAAGTGGTTCATTCGATCGCAAAGTAATCGTAGAAATATGTGGGAGCCATATGAATTTCCAGATTCCTCTATTGGTTATTGATCGGAGAAGTGTCTCGATCATGTCCGCATAATTCACGAACCGTAGGGAGACACACTTAAGGATTCGATGTTGTTGAGTAGTTATGGAATGATGAGTAAGAGACCGAATGTTGTTCAGAGTCTCGGATGGGATCCGGGATATCCAGAGGAGATCCGGAATGGTCCGGAGAATAAGATTCATATAAGGAAAGTCCTGTTTCGGGGTTGGAGAATGGTTCCGGTGTTTTCATCGGGAATGTTCTAGAAGGTTCCGGAATGTCCGGCACTCCGAAGGGGAAGGGTACATGAATGTGTCATACCAAGTTGGAATGATTGCATCATGTACTAGGTGTCATCGCTGAACAAAATAAAGGGTTTAATCAAATCCTAGTTTGAAAAGTCAAACGCCAATTTGAAAAGTCAAACGGCTATTTTGGGAAGTGGAGGGAGAGAAGGAAACCTGGGAAGAGAAGGTTTCCCTTCTCTCCTCCAAACCGTCGGCCAGCAAGGGAGTTGGGGGAGGACTCGGCTATCCCTAGCCACCCCTCCCACCTATAAAAGAAAGGGAGGGGGCGCCCCCTCTCCCTACACCTTGCCCCTTAGCCGGCGCCCCTCTAAACCCTAGGCCAGCCGCCGCCCCCCTTCTAGATGCGGCTGCTCTAGATATCCTCTAAACCGCCGTCTAGCTAATCCCTAGCTGCTGGTTGCTCTAAACCCCCTTGGTGCCTCTAAACCCTAGATCGCCAAGGCCTCTCTCATAGTCCACCATACTCGCTCCGGCTTGAGGCGAAGCCCTGCGAGATCTCCCCTCTAATTCCGGTACCACGCCGTCGTGCTGCCGGAATCGCGAGGAGAGTACTATAACCTCCACTGCCTGCTGGAACAAGGGAGAGGAAGGTCTTCATCGAGTACCGAACGTGTGACCGACTGCGGAAGCGCTGCCGGAACGCAGCGCCGGAAGGATCGTCTACGCGATCTTGAGATCGGAAGTGTACGACTACATCACCCACGAGAATCTGCTCTCGTTAACCGCTTTGGAATCTTCGAGGGTGAGTTCCTCTATCGACTCGTTTCTACAATCTAGTAGATAGATCTTGGCTTGTTTGTTTGTATGCGGTAGAAATTTTTTGTTTTCCATGCTACGAACCCCTACAGTGGTATCAGAGCCGTATCTATATGTAGATCTGTTGCACGAGTAGAACACAATGGTCATTGTGGGCGTTGATGCTTTTATTATCGATTGCTTCTTGTGTACTTTGCATCTTGCGGGATGTTGGGATGAAGCGGCCCGGGCTAACCTTACATGACATCATTCATGAGACTTGCTCCACGCTTGACATGCAACTTGTATTGCATAAGTGGCTTTGCGGGTGCATGTTTCTCCCAGCATAGTTAAGATTCAATTTACAACAGGTGATTGACAATACTAGTATCAATGTTGTGGTTCTTGTTCGTAAGTTAGAACGACACTTATTGAAAGCCCCAAACCACGTAAAATATGCAAAGAAAGTAGAGGCGTCTAACTTTGTTTTGCAGGGGTGTGCTGTGATGTGATATGGCCATGATTGTGATTATATATGATGTATGCAATGTTCCTTATTGTAAGTTGGCAACCGGCAGGAGCCATATGGTTGTCTCTAAATTCTGTTAAGACCCGCGTGTCTATTCAAAGTAGTTGTAATAGTTGAAGCTGGTGGACGACAACCATGGAGCGGTGTCATTGACCTTGATGCAAATGCCGGTGATGATGGAGATCATGTTCGTGCTTGAAGATGGAGATCGGAAGCACAAGAAGAAAGGCCATATCATATCACATATTATGAATTGCATGTGATGTTAATCCTTTTATGCATCTTGTATTGCTTAGTTCACGACGGTAGCATTATAAGATGATCCCTCAAGCACACAATTTCAAGTTTTAAAGTGTTCATCCTTAGTAAGCACCGTTGTTAAAGCTCGTTGTTTCGAAGCACCACGTGATGATCGGGTGTGTTAGATTCTGCGAGTGTATACAACGTGAGCAAGCCAGATTTGCTCATGCGGAAGCTAAGGTTTGATCTTGACGAGCCTAGCATGTACAGACATGGTCTCGGAACACGGATCACCGAAAGTTAAAGCATGAGTCATATAGTAGATATGATGAACATGTTGATTGTTCGCCATTGAAGCTACATCAACTCTCGTGATGATCGGTTTTGATGTGGTGGATTTGGTTCGTGTGATCACTAAAACAATGTGAGGGATATTGTTTTGAGTGGGAGTTCAATAGCAATATGATTAAAAGTTGAACACTATTTATCATAAATAAAATCAAAGTGAATTTGCATAGTTGTTGTAGTCATTGGCATCCGTTTACCACCTTGCGCTTAGTTTTAATTGAGATGATAGAACTATAGAATTCTGGTTAGTCACTTTACGAACTGGTATCGTATTGTTTTTGAAGTGTTAATCTAAAGTTTAAAAGTCCTATTGCAAACTTTCAGTAAGTTTCGATTACTCCGTGAAATTTAATAGTTGGTATTAAATCAAGAGTAACAATTCTAGTGTTAGTATATAAGTATCATGTTTATCTTCATGATTCTTGATATTCAAAGGATTGTCTTAATATCAAGGTTATCTAGGATCTGAAAGAGTTGTTTCAGAAACCATGATGTGTGGAAGATATTGTGATATCTGAAACGAAGTTTTGGTTGCAACATGATAGAGTATAATATGGCAAAAGTCATGTGCTCATATTTGATGAGAATTTGCAAAAGGTTGGAGACACTAGTTGTCCTAAACCTCCAAAAGGTTTTGGAGAGAAACATTATACTCGTGATTCACCGTTATAAGCTAAAAGTAGCTTGATCATGGATGATTCCATGATAAGGGTGAATATTTGATGTAGGTAAAATGTTTACTACACCAAGAGATTACTAAAGAAAGGAATTTGAAAGAACACCAAACATTTGATGATGGTAATCTACTTCAAAGTGCAAGTCCAAAGACATTGGTATTTAATTATACACGCTTTGGACTATGTGTCATGTGTATGGCTCCACTATTGATGTTGATAGATTCTTTCAAACAGAAAAGGAAATACTGAAAGAGAATCTCATAAATATATGGCAGAAAAGAAAAGACTAGAATTGTTCAGTTTAAGTATATAGATGATATACATGTTATGGCTATATTCTTTGCTTATTAAACAATGTGGTTCTTAAGTATTTGATACTGAATTTGTTGGTATGAATCGTCATACGAAACAATAGAACTCATGAACTACAATGGCCTAAGTAACTAGCAAAAGAATATGTGATGATGTTCATCGAGGACAAATAAAGGGTTATTGTGTTGCTCGTTAAAAGCTTGCCTTCAAGATTTGTTTTATTAGGTATTATGAGAACAAAAGGGTTGTTCAATTAATTGCCGTAACCCATAAAAGATGGATGATTTACAAATCTTGTTGGGGAAATCACATCCATAAAACTAGTGCTAAAAATGTTGAAAGACAAATTAAAAGATCACTTAGGAAGTGACATCGCTGTTTAAATTATATTGGAAAGAAGACATGGAGAAACTCCATATGGATGGAATTTTGGAGTCTTTTGATTTTTGATCAAATGACGCTTGTTAAACTTTCCTAGAGATAATTAAAACTTTGTTCATAGGCCAAAAGGGAACGAATGACTAGCTTATTGGAACTTGTACATATTGTTGTATCAAGTCCATTATGTGTAGTCAAGAGCGATGGATTTCAACTTCATATGTCTTCTCCGAATTTGAGTAAATATATGAATATTTACTTAATAAGGATGAAGTATGAAACATTTGAAAAGTTCAAAGTTTTTCAAGATGAAGTGCAAAATCATTGTAACAAGAATATAAATAGTTTATGATAAGATCATAAAGGAAGATATTTGAGTTACATGTTTAGCATAATACCTAAGATTTAAGGAATCGTTCCGTGGATTTGCATTTCCCGAAACACCATAAGAGTATGGAGCGTTCGAGATATGTAATTAAACCTTGTTTGACATGGTAAGATCAAAGGTGTAATTCATAAAAATTCCATTATATTTTAAAGATTAAAAGCTTTAGAGACTACCGTTTTTCCACTGAAAAGAGCTCCATCATAATCCGTTGAATTGACACCATATAAAGTTATGGTTTGGGATAAAACCCAAGTTGTCCTTTCTTAAAAATTGGTATGCTATGCATAAGAAAGATGTTTGCAACCAAAATCGGATGAACATATCTTTGTATGTTATTTTGAATAATAGTTAAGTATTCCTCCATAACACCAAAGACAAAAGTGTTTGTCGCTTAGAACGTCAAGTTTCTTTAAGAAGGAATTTTTCCTAAAAAGTTAAGTGGGAGGACAATAGAACTTTGATAAGGTTAAAAGAACCTTAGCTATATGTGCAGAGTTGCGCAGCGTCGAAAAGTGTTCCGGAGGCAGCAACAATGCTCATGGCTCACGTGCCTCAAAGGTTGTGGTCACGGACGACTAAGTTCCTATTGAAACAAGAAGGTCGGGTAAACAATCAAATACCATGATTTGAGAGTTAAATCATTATTTGAAAATAATGATCTGACTAAATGCAAAGAAGCGATGATGGGCCCTGACTCCGTCAAATGGCTTGAAGCCATAAAATCCGTGATAGTTCCATATACGAGAGATCAAGCTTTGAACTTGAAAGACCCTCTGAAAGGTACAAGACCTTACAGTCGTATTTGGATCTATAAAGAAATAGACATGGATGTTTCACATCTATGAAATTATCGACATGTCGGGAAAGAGTTCACGACAATATTCAAAGGTTGACTATGACAAGATCTAATCTTTCATAGCGATATTTAGTCTAGACGGATTAATGTAGCAACCACGACATAATTTTTGTTATGTGTTGAATAAACAAAACAAGTTCTTCTAATAGAATGATTACCAAGGACGTGTGCATGACACGGTCCGAAGGGTTTTGTTAATTCAAAGGATGCTAAAAGCATGTGCAAATTTCAATGGTTGAAGTAAGCATCGCGGAGTTGGAATCTTCACTATGATGAAACTGTTAAAATAGTTTAATTTCATCAGAGACAATGAAGATGCTTGCATTTGCAAGAAATTAAGTGGGAGCGCTAAGACATGTTTCTAATACATTATGTGGAAGACATATTGTTGATTGGAAATGATGTATCTTTCATTAACACATATTAATAATTTCATCCCGATGAAAGACTTAGGCAAGACCCAAATATTTGGCTCCGATAGACGCTAATATGGTTGTGCCGAAAGTACATAGATGATGTATTGAATAAGTTCAATATAGAAACTACAAGAAAGGTTCTTGTCACACAGAAAAGATTGAATGAGTTCAATATTGATGATATATTCAAGTGTATTGACACTGGATAAGTGAAACAAAGATTCAAGTATAGATTGATACTTGATGTATGAAATCACAAAGAGTATTTATATCAATCATACTGTGATATGTACAAATCCAGATATGTCCTATACTCTAAATGTTATGAGCATATACCAGAATGATTCATAAGTTGATCATTGGACAATAGTAAGGATATTCTTATGATCTTTTGGAAGAACTAAGAGTATATTATTTGTAGAAGTGACAAATAGATGGTTAGTTCATTGTAAAAGTACTACATTGATACTAGTTTTGTCACAAAGTACAAATTAAGTTTATCTCAATCTAAACTAAGGGTGGCACAATATAATGGAAAGTAAGTTCCAAAATGGATTTGGATGAATTCCAAAGTTAAGACATTGTGACAGATACTACAACAAAAGGCTAAGTATATGACTGCTATAATAGCAGCTAAAGGGGGCATTTGTGTCAAGTAGTTTGTTGTCAAACTAGGTGTAGTTCACAGCGGGATAATACTATGAAGATATATTGTACGACAATATTATCAACATGTTTTAACCCCAAAGAACTAAAGGTCTCACCAAAGGACCAAAATTATACAAAGCCATCTCATTAGAGAATGAGTGATGCGTAGAGACGCAAAGACATGCAATTACACACAGACCTAGAAATGTCAGATCCGGAGATCAGTTGACCACTAACAATCGTGTACATACGACACCAGAAAGCCATAGGTGTTGAATACACAAAGGTTTGAAACTAGATTATTGACTCTAGTGCAAGTGGGAGACTGTTGGAGATATGCCCAAGAGGCAATAATAAAGTGGTTATTATCATATCTTCAAACTTATGATAAATGTTTACATACCATGCTATAATTGTATTAACCGGAAACATTAATACTTGTGTGATTTGTAAACATAAAAGAGTCCCTAGTAAAGCCTCTTGTTAAACTAGCTTGTTGGTTAATATCTGATCATGGTTTCCTGATCATGAACATAGAGATGTTGTTAATAACAGGGTCATATCATTAGGAGAATGATGTGATGGACATACTCCTATAGTTAAGCGTAGCATAAAGATCAAGTCATTTAATATAGTTCATTTGCTATAAGCTTTCTGATACATAGTAACCTAATTCCTTCGACCATGAGATCATGTTAATCACCATCACCGGAAGGATGCTTTGATGACATCAAACACCACACCGTAACTGGGTGGCTATAAAGGTGGCATTGAGTGTTTGGAAAGTATGGGTTGAGGCACATGGATCAAGAGTGGGATTTGTCCATCCATATGACGGATAGATATACTCTAGGCCCTCTCGGTGGAATGTCATCCAATTAGCTTGCAAGCATGTGACTGGCTCACAAGGGATCACATACCACAGGAACGAGAAAAGAGTACTTATCGGTAACGAGGTTGAACTAGGTATGCAGAGATACCGACGATCAAAACCTCGGATAAGTAAACTATCGTGAGACAAAGGGAAATTGGTATCGTATGTAAGTGGTTCATTCGATCGCAAAGTAATCGTAGAAATATGTGGGAGCCATATGAATTTCCAGATTCCTCTATTGGTTATTGATCGGAGAAGTGTCTCGATCATGTCCGCATAATTCACGAACCGTAGGGAGACACACTTAAGGATTCGATGTTGTTGAGTAGTTATGGAATGATGAGTAAGAGACCGAATGTTGTTCGGAGTCTCGGATGGGATCCGGGATATCCCGAGGAGATCCGGAATGGTCCGGAGAATAAGATTCATATAAGGAAAGTCCTGTTTCGGGGTTGGAGAATGGTTCCGGTGTTTTCATCGGGAATGTTCTAGAAGGTTCCGGAATGTCCGGCACTCCGAAGGGGAAGGGTACATGAATGTATCATACCAAGTTGGAATGATTGCATCATGTACTAGGTGTCATCGCTGAACAAAATAAAGGGTTTAATCAAATCCTAGTTTGAAAAGTCAAACGCCAATTTGAAAAGTCAAACGGCTATTTTGGGAAGTGGAGGGAGAGAAGGAAACCTGGGAAGAGAAGGTTTCCCTTCTCTCCTCCAAACCGCCGGCCAGCAAGGGAGTTGGGGGAGGATTCGGCTAGCCCTAGCCTCCCCTCCCACCTACAAAAGAAAGGTAGGGGCGCCCCCTCTCCCTACACCTTGCCCCTTAGTCGGCGCCCCTCTAAACCCTAGGCCAGCCGCCGCCCCCCTTCTAGATGCGTCTGCTCTAGATCTCCTCTAAACCGCCGTCTAGCTAATCCCTAGCTGCTGGTTGCTCTAAACCCCCTTGGTGCCTCTAAACCCCCTTGGTGCCTCTAAACCCTAGATCGCCAAGGCCCTCTCATAGTCCACCATACTCGCTCTGGCTTGAGGCGAAGCCCTGCGAGATCTCCCCTCTAATTCCGGTACCACGCTGTCGTGCTGCCGGAATCGCGAGGAGAGTACTATAACCTCCGCTGCCTGCTGGAACAAGGGAGAGGAAGGTCTTCATCGAGTACCGAACGTGTGACCGACTGCGGAAGCGCTGCTAGAACGCAGCGCCGGAAGGATCGTCTACACGATCTTGAGATAGGAAGTGTACGACTACATCACCCACGAGAATCTGCTCTCGTTAACCGCTTTGGAATCTTCGAGGGTGAGTTCCTCTATCGACTCATTGCTACAATCTAGTAGATAGATCTTGGCTTGTTTGTTTGTATGCGGTAGAAAATTTTTGTTTTCCATGCTACGAACCCCTACAGAAAGTGCATAGATGCCGCCTAGAGGGGGAGGGGGTGAATAGGAGTTTAATTTTTTTTACGATACTGGCTTAATAAAGGCATAATAAAACTAACGTTTACTTTGTCAAGCAAAAAAACTATATATACTATGGTTTACCTATGTGCACCAATAACTTATGCTAAGTAATACAAGCATCTATGTGATAGCAAAATATAAGACTTCAAGCATGAAGGCTATCACAAAGTAAAGTGCATAAGTAAAGAGCCCGGGTATAGAGATAACCGAGGCACGCAGAGACGGCAATATTTTACCAAGTTTCTCCCTACAAGGGAGTACGTCTTATTAGAGGGGTAGGCAGTACTAAGACCACCAACGCCACAAGATGCCTCACCCTATTCTCCCGAGCACCCGCTGCACGACAAGCACCTGATCCACTATGGAACACTTGAGGGCGGTTACCAAACTGAAAGTACCGACTTGATACGACTAGAGGGGGGTGAATAGGCGTCTACCCAATTTTAATTTGTTTCTCACTTTTAGGCTCAACGAGAAAGGAAGTTATCTAGAGATGCAACTAAGTGAACAACCTAAATGCAAGAAAACAAACACCAACAACAAAAACAGTAAATAGCAAGGAGTAAAGGAAGGGAACGAAGTAACCGGAGAGGAGACACGAAGATGTAATTCCCGTAGTTCACTCCCAAGGAGCTACGTCTACGTTGGAGAGGTGTCGGGGCCACACAAGGTCACCCGAGCGCCACAAAGGCCTCACCTTCTTCTCCGGTGAGCTCCCCCACAAAGGAGGCCTCACAATCCACTAACCGGTGACCTTGAAGGCGCCAACCGAAACCTTTACACCGAGGTTGAGGGGGAGGCTCCACAACTCAATTGGAGGCCCTCAACGACACCTCGAAGATTTACAATGCACGCCTTAGCTCCGAGGATGCCCTACACCGTCTAGGGTTCCAAGAAACCCAAGAGAAACAAGATCCACAAAGGATGGGTGTGGAAATCAAATCTTCTTAGGTGGAAGTGTAGATCTAGGTCACCTCCCTCACCTATCAAAAGATCAAGTCATTTGAGTGGCTAGAGAGAGAGATCTAGTGAGGTGAAGCTCAAGCATTAATGGAGGAGAGAGAAAAATTCGAGAGAGAGTGGGAGGAAGAAGAGGGGTGCCTTAAATAGGCCCCCTCGCGCTGAACCGTTACAGCCCCCGCGACCTCACCGGAAGTTCCGGTGAGAGGCCGGAAGTTCTGCCCAGCCTGGCTCCAACGGTCATCAGACCGTTGACGCCCGCTCCAGAAGCGTAGCCGGAAGTTCCGATCAAAACCGACCGGAAGTTCCGGTGAACTTCCGATGCAAGTTCCGACCAAGTTTCGGCAAATAGCACACTTCAAAACAGAAGGTTACTGAGCCTCCACCGGAACTTGGGGCGGAACAAGGGGCGGAACTTTTGGGTCGCGAAGCGAATCTGACCGGAAGTTCCGGCTTCTGGCGGAAGTTCCGCTCAGGAACTTTTGGCAGGACAAGTTCCGATGCAAGTTCCGGCCCAAGTTCCGGCAAATAGAACTCTTCGAACAGAAGGTTACTGATTCACCATCGGAACTTGGGGCGGAACTAGCGTCGGAACAAAGTGTAGAACAGCCCGCAGAAAAAGTTTGAGCGAAACTTTCGGCCTATGACCGGAAGTTCCGGTGAGACACAAAAGGCCCCAACAGAACAGGAACACGCTCTCTCACGGGATAATGGGATGGCTGTGGCGGTGCATATAGGTTTGTGCAAGAACAAGTGATTTCCCAAAGCCTTCCAAAGTGGACCCCCTCTTAATAGTACGGTGACCTAAAAACAATAACCGGAGAGAAACTAGGAGAAGACTAAAAAAGGCCACCATCTTCATGAGATCCCAAGAGAGCATCCACCACTATAGAAGGAGACATCAACAATGTTTCCCCTGAAACTCAAGCGCACAATTAAAACACATTTGGGATTATCATTAACACCAAAAAAGATACCATGAGAAGATATAGTCCTTTCAATCTCCCCCTTTTTGGTGTTAGATGACAATCCCAAAGATTTGCATAGAAACAAAGCAATCTTTGCAATGGGCGGGACAAGCTCCCCCTGTATGTGTGCAAGGTAGAGGAAAGAACTCTCAGGACAAGACTGGCACACATACACAGAGGCTCCCCCTACCAATTGCAAAGATAGCACACGTGCAAGTTACAAGAAAGGATAGAGAACATACCGGAACCAACCAAACGTGGTGGAGACACAAGGAGTAATAATAACAATAAGAGCAATGAGGCTCCACCACCATATGCATATGCCCATAAGATGACAACAAGATACCACACGCACGACATTGCATAGACATTGCATAAGTTAGCACATAGTCTCGAACATAACAAGGTCCACAAGCACACATAAGTTCACGGACATGAAGTCACAAGCACACAAATAAAACTAGAGAGTTCACGAGCAAGAAAAGATCAAAGGCAAGAACAGGCTCGCGACTCAACCCATGCAAATCCCGTAGGCAACCTAATAGACATCTTTCTCCCCCTTTGGCATCGAGACACCAAAAAGGAAGAGAAGATCAAGCTACTCATCCCAACCACGAGAGGGAGAGGGGGCAGAACCAGGGACCCAATGACCCCACTCAGGCGGACCAGTGACCTCCTCCTCAGACTCATCCTCGGACCAGTTGCAGTTGTCGCGAATCCAATCCTCCTTGGGAACAGTGACAGAGCTAGTGACCGGTGAGCAAGGAATGTTGAGGGCTGCCATGATGGCCTTCTGGCGCTGAATATTGTGACGCTGATCAACATAAGCCTGATACTCGCGGTCCTGCAGAAAGCAGAAAGTTTTCTTCACTTTCCCAAGCAGCTTCTTTGCCCAAGACGGCTGCCTCCGGAGAGAAGGACCACCAGCACTAGAGCCACCAGGAGCAGAGGAAGGACCACTAGCAACATCTCGAGCCTTCTTTAGAGCAGCTTCTTTTTATTCCTGAGTACGAGGCTTCTGGTGCTTACTCACACGGAGCTTTTTCTCTTCATGAATGGTGATGTTGTCTTGAGGAAAGGGGTTGCCAGTCGCCTCAAGCCACTTGTGATTGATGAGAGTCTGTATGTAAGGAGCATAGATGCAGGAGCGCTTTTCAATGAGAGCCGCCCACATCTCTGAGTAGATGAAGTGCATAATATCCATTGACTTGTCAGTGTCCCGACAAAGATAAGTCTGATGCATGAGGTCAACCTGATAGCCATGAAACTGATCAAAGTTGCCAGCCTCGGGAGAGATGGTGTTGAAGTACACCCTGCGCATGATGTCAAAAACTGGCAGCAGATGATTCACAAACCCAGGCGTTCCCCACCCTTCAATGTAGAGAGGCTCCAGGACCTCAGGATCAGCAGCTTCAGGACCATGAACACACCAACCATTTGCCCCGCGGCCAGGCTGAATGGGATAGCCAAGAAGCTCAGCAAACTCAACCCAAGTGGCAGTAAGAAACACGTCCCTGGTCATCCACTTCATCACACCTTCAGTAGAGGACTGCATGCGAAGAAACAGAGTTGAGTAAAACTGAGCAATAACAGTCACATCAAAGTTCTGACGGTGCTCCATGAGGGGAACCAGCCCAAACTTCTGGCAGATATCAAGAGCCTCTCCAAAGTAAACTTTCTTCTCTTCCATGTGAGTCACATTGATGTAATTTTGAGGAGCAACCACGAACTTCTTCTTCGATGCATAAATTTCTTCATAAATCTGTTCCTGACGGCAGGTGTGGAAGTGAGGGTCCAAGCAAAGACGATCACGAGGCACGAGGTAGGGATCCGTAGCCCTGAATGCAGAGTAAGCTTTCTGAGACCACTTGGAAATCTTGGCTTTGGTCATGTCTGGCCCAGCAGCAGTGGCCTTCTGAGCAAGAGCAGGCCTCTTCCCTGCAGCAGCAGCACGGCGAGCAGCAGCAGCCTTCTGACGAGTAGTCTGAGTGGTCGGACGCACAACCTCAACATCTTCCTCATCAATCTCAGGAGGAATCTCAGAGGATGGTCGGTGGGCACGCTTGCCTTGGCGGGTATCATCTTGCCCTGAGAAGAAAGCACAAGAGTAGGGAGGGAAGGTGGGATAAGTGCACAAGTTCGGAAGCAGAAACAAAAGAAATAGATTGGAAAAATACAAACAGAAAAAAATTGCATTGTCGCCGGAACTTCCGGTGAAAATGGTCCACCGGAAGTTCCGGTCGTGGCTCACCGGAAGTTCCGGTGAGGCCACGAACTGACGGTTCCAACAGGAGTTCACTAGATCTAGATCTAAAGGCCACAAGTGCACATATTTTTCAAGGATGTATTGGACCAATCTACTCTAGCATGATACCCTAGGCCTACCAAGATCTTCCAACAAGTTCTAGCCAAAGAACTAGCCTAGACAAGGTGTACCCTAACTCAAGCCATGGTGAGAGCAAGATCTCCATTAATGGAGGGAGTTGAGGGCAAATACCGGAGTCCATGGCGGGAGGTCGAGGTGGGGAAGGATCCCACGGAGCAGATCTGTGGAGGAGAGGTTGGATACGAAGGGGGCGGAGCACCTTCGTGGAGAGGTCCTGGCCGGCGGCGCTCCAAATAGAGGATGGGTCTTGGGGGAAAAAAGGAAGAAGATCCCGTTTTCCCCCAGGGCCCACCTTATATAGGACAGGGAGCACCACCGGAAGTTCCGGTCAGGGACCGGAACTTTCGGTGGACCGGAACTTTCGGGTCAGGCTGACCGGAAGTTCCGCTGACGCCAGAAGGACCATCTTAGGTTCAGAAGACAACAAGGAAGAACTTGTGCAGGGAATAGAGAGGGCTTGAGGTAAGGAAAGGCTTAGGATAGATAGCTCAAACTGTGAAGAACCAAAGCCAACAAAAACCCAAAAGACACAAATAAAAACGAATAAAAACGAGTCAAAGACACAAATAAAAACGGGTCGGTGGCCGAGGCCACCTTATATAAGAGTAAATGGCTTGACACCGCGAAGATATATCTTGGGTTCATTACCAACACTCATCATGAAGCTCAAATGGTCTCCTTTAGAGACTATAGAGTATGAAAACTTTAATGTGCGCATAATAGGGATAGCGTTTGTTCATAAGAGGAACTACACTCCCCCTAAATCCATGCCTACATCCAAACAAGATACACATTGAGACGCGGGTAGGTGTGCACGGTACTCAAGCAACATTGCTCGAATCAATGATATTTAGCTCATGCCTTAACTCTCGGAACCTTGCTTCATCAAGAGGCTTCGTGAATAGATCCGCAAGATTTGCCTTGGTGGGAACATACTCCAAAGAAATGTCTCCTCTAGCAACATGGTCCCGAATGAAATGATGACGAATCTCAATGTGCTTGGTCCGGTTGTGTTGCACGGGATTGTGAGCAATAGCAATGGCACTCTCATTGTCGCAAAGGAGAGGCACCTTATCAAAAGATAGTCCAAGATCCTTCAAAGTTTGCTTCATCCATAGCAATTGAGCATAGCAGCTTGCGGCAGAGATGTACTCAGCTTCGGCAGTGGACATAGACACACAGTTTTGCTTCTTCGAGGACCAACAAACCAAAGATCTTCCGAGGAACTGACAAGCTCCGGAGGTTGACTTTCTTCCCACTTTGTCACCAGCCCAGTTCGAGTCCGTGTAACCAATGAGATCAAAGCTGGCTCCCTTGGGGTACCACAACCCAAAGTTTGGGGTATGAACTAAATATCGAAAGATCCTCTTGACCGCCACCATGTGACTTTCCTTTGGTGCGGCTTGAAATCTTGCACACATACCCACACTCAACATAATATCCGGTCGGGATGCACAAAGATAGAGCAAAGAACCAATCATCGATCGATAGAGTTTTTGATCCACCTCCTTACCCTTAGGATCGTGATCAAGATTAACCTTAGTTGGCATGGGAGTCTTGGCACCTTTGACTTGATCAAACTTGAACTTCTTGAGCATGTCTTGGATGTACTTGGCTTGGTTGATGAAAGTCCCTTTCCTCAA
Source organism: Avena sativa (assembly GCA_916181665.1). Lineage (NCBI taxonomy): Eukaryota > Viridiplantae > Streptophyta > Magnoliopsida > Poales > Poaceae > Avena > Avena sativa. The sequence continues at coordinate 251,577,758 of OV702293.1, forward strand.
TTGTTTGACTTCAAACCCAAGGAAAAACTTCAACTCCCCCATCATGGACATCTCGAAGCGGTCGGTCATGAGCTTGGCAAAATCCTCATTAAAAGTTTTGTTAATAGACCCAAAGATAATGTCATCAACATAGATTTGGCATACGAACAAGTGGCCTCCAACTTTCTTAGTAAAAAGAGTGGGATCAATGAGGCCCACTTCGAAGCCACGGTCTAACAAGAGCTCCCTAAGGCAATCATACCACGCACGTGGGGCTTGCTTGAGGCCATATAGTGCCTTATTGAGCTTGTAGACATGGTTCGGAAAAAGTGGATCCTCAAAACCCGGAGGTTGCTTGACGTATACCAACTATTTCAAAGGACCATTAAGAAAAGCACTCTTAACATCCATTTGATGCAATTTAAAGTTATGATGGGTAGCGAAGGCAAGAAGCATACGAATGGATTCAAGGCGAGCAACGGGGGCGTAAGTCTCACCGTAGTCGATGCCCTCAACTTGTGAGTATCCTTGGGCAACTAACCTTGCCTTGTTACGCATGAAAATTCCATTCGCATCGCACTTGTTCTTGAAGACCCACTTGGTTCCAATGACGTTTTGACAGTCTTTGGGCCGCTCAACCAATGTCCAAACATTGTTCCTCTTGAAGTTGTGAAGTTCCTCGTTCATAGCATCAAGCCAATCATCATCTTCAAGAGCTTCGAAGACTTTCTGTGGTTCAACAAGAGAGATAAAAGCATGGTGAGAGCAAAAAGAAGCTAGTTGCCTCCTAGTAGTGGAACCTTTATTGAAATCTCCATAGACATTATCAAGGATATGGCCATATCGAATAAGCTTGGCGAGACGATAGGCTTGACGGCGGGCTTGTGCTTCAACTCGAGATTCTTGAGCTACCACTTGGTCATTTCCACCAATTGAGCCCCCCTTGACTATAAGCACGAACACGAGGGTCATCTTCATCAATTTCCACTTCGGGGGAGTCATCACTTGGAGAGGATCCTTGAGGATCATTGACTTGCCCTTGATCTCGACGAGCTTGACCTTGGGGAGAGCCATGACTTTGAGGAGGAGCCCCATCTTGGGGAGGATGATGAGGTTGATGAAGAGCTTGTCCGTGGGAGGTGCCTTGAGGAGGAGCCCCATCATGGGGAGGTTGATGTTGTTGATGAAGAGCTTGTTCTTTGGAGCTTGGAGAGTCATGAGTATGGGAAGCTTCGGAAGATCTTGAGGGAGCTTGTGCCAAGAAAGTAGGTCCTTGAGGTGCAAGATGATCTTGTGAGAGTGAGGGCTCCACTTGAGTGGAGCTTGGTCCTTCTCCTTCGTCCATAAGGGGATCCTCAATGGGGAGGTGGAAACCCACACCCATTCTTCCTATGGCCTTGGGAGGAATTTCATCACTTGGATCACAAACACCATCTTGCCTAACAAGAGACTCATGATTTTCATCAAACATCACGTTTCTCGTCTCTTCAACTCTTCCATTGGCTTTGTTGTAGACTCTATAAGCATGGGACTGATTTGAGTAGCCAACGAAAATTCCTTCTTGAGCCTTGGATTCAAACTTGGACAACCGAACTCCTTTCTTGAGAATGTAACACTTGCAACCAAACACCCCAAAGTAGCTAACATTAGGCTTTTTCCCGGTGAGAAGTTCATAGGGGGTCTTGTTCTTTTTCTTGCAGAGGTAAAGCCGGTTGGTTGCATGGCAAGCGGTGGAGATGGCCTCGGCCCAAAAGTTGTATGGAGACTTGAACTCAGCTAGCATAGACCTAGCCGCATCCATCAATGTGCGATTCTTCCTTTCGGCAACTCCTTTTTGTTGAGGAGTGTAGGGAGTGGAGTATTGATGCTTGATTCCTTCATCATTGAGAAACTCATCCAAGGTATAGTTTTTTAACTCGGTGCCATTATCACTTCGAATTGAGAGAATAGTTGCATTGTGCTTCCGTTGAACCTCATTAGCAAAGTCGATGACGGTTTGTTGAGTCTCACTCTTGTACTTGAAAAAGAACACCCAAGTGTATCTTGAGAAATCATCCACAATAACCAAGCAATACTTCTTGCCTCCAAGGCTATCATGAGAGGGAGGACCAAAGAGATCCATATGCAAAAGCTCCAAACACCTCTCGGTAGTGATTTGATTGAGCGCTTTGTGAGGAGTTTCATGCGTCTTCCCTTCAATACAAGCCCTGCACACACGATCTTTAGCAAAAGAAACATCATTAATTCCAAGGATGTGGCCCTCGGAGTGAAGTCTTTGCAAAGTCCTCACGTTGACATGGGCTAGGCGGCGATGCCACAACCAGCCCTTGTCGGCTTTAGCATAGAGACATAGAGCATGAGGAGTAGTGGTCCCTGAAAAGTCCACCACATACAAGTCATGTTCTACATATCCTACAAAAGCCACCTTGAGAGACTTGCTCCACATGAGGACCACAGAATGAGAATTAAAGAAAGAAGAAAGACCCATAAGAGCAAGAGCACGAACTGAGAGTAAGTTGTAACCAAGAGTTTTGACAAGCATGACGTCAACCAAGGATACATCCGGGGTTACCACCACTTTGCCAAAACCCAAAACCTGAGAGCTTGTTTTGTCACCGTAGGAGACCATGGTGTTGGCAATATTGGGCCTCAATTCGGTCATGATAGACTTGCTTCTGGTCATATGACTTGTGGCACCACTATCAAGCACCCATTTTGATCCGCCGGAAGCATAGTCCTACAAGAAAATCAAGCCTTGGTTTTAGGTACCCATTTTGCAATGGGTCCCCTTTTGTTAGTGACAAGAACCTTTGGCACCCAAATGGCCCAATGATAATCATGCGTGTAAGACGTTCCCACGTATCTAGCATATACATGACCATCATAAGATTTGCAAAGAATATAAGAGGGATTGTTCTTTCCGACAAAGTTGTCACTTTGCAAGAGGGTTAGGCTGTGTGATACCCCTTGGGCCATGCCCTTGTTCTTTTTCTTCTTGTTGTTCTTCTTGTTCTTCTTCTTCTTCTTCTTCTTATTCTTCTTAGTCTTGGCAATTTGATCCTTCAACACCTTGACTTCCTCTATGAGATGCTCATGCTTGCAACAAAGGTTAGGAGAGCTAGACAAGTCTATAATTTGCACAACAGAAGACTTAGAGAGATCACAAGTTAATTGAGTTTGAAGTTGTTCATGGGCTTCAAAAAGATTTGAGAATTTACTCTCCAAGGCTTTGTGTTCCTCTTTGAGTTTCTCAAGATCCTTTTGAGTCCTATCATGACCACCCACAAACTCAGCATTTTCTTTCTTGAGAACCTTAATCAAAGCAAGAGCATGGTCACGTTCTTTAATTGTAGAGGTCAAAGTGTTGTTATGATCATCTACAAGCTTAGACACATTTTCTTCAAGATTAATTCTCATATTTTGTTCATCTTCAAGACTTTGAGTGAGAGAGGCAATTTCATCGGCGGCATCTCTTTCATTTTTACTTAGCAAGTCAAGAAGTTCTTTCTTTTCATCTAAGGCATCTCTAGCATTGTCAAGTTGTGCAAGTAAGGACTCAAAGCAGTTTTTAGTTTCTTCATCTAAGGTAGCAACAAATTCACACATGTGAATCATCTCTTTCTTCACCTCTAGACCAACAAGATCAAGAGAGGAAGGCTCACTAGAGATGGGTTGAGGAGTGGGTTTCGGTGTTACCTCGGTGGCCTTGGCCATGAAGCACTTTTGGTTGGAGGAGATGACATTTTCATTTGGCGAGTCGAAGAGGGATAGACGTGGAGTTGAGGTAGTGGCAATAGCAGCAACCCCCACAATCTCTCCACCATTAACTTCATCATCATCATCTTCATCCATGCCCGAAAGATATTCTTCATGGACCACAATTGCTCGTTCCTTGTTAGTGGCGTTCTTGACGGCGTAGTTCTTGTTCAAAGGATGAGGAGGTCTTGACTTGATCTTGCGAATGAGACGACCACCATTGTCTTCACAGTTCTCAAAGGGACACTTGGCCACGAAGTGAATCTTGTCATTGCAATTGTAACACGACCTTGCTTTGGGAGAATTGTTGGGTGAGTTGAATCTTGAGTTGTCCCTTGACCTTGACTTGAACCCGGACTTGTTCCAAAAGGCCCTTGAAGCGAGAGCAAGATGTTCGTTGAAGGCACATTTGAGATCCTCTTGAGACCACTCACTTGATGTATCATCATCATCAACTTCAATAGCCTTGTCCTTCAAAGAAAGATTCACTTTGGTTGACCCAATAGCTCTAGCTCGAGCGGACTCCGCATTCTTCTTGGCAATAGTCATGGCAATAACTTCACTCAAGACTTCTTGGGAGGTCATTAAGTGAAAGTTGGTTCTTCCCTTGATAGAGTTGAGATTTTGTTCTTGAAATGGGAGGAGAGCTTGAATGAACTTCCTCTTCATAAACTTATCATCAACATAGTGAGCCCCAAGGTCCCTCATAGTGGAACAAAGGACCTTAAGGCGCCTATACATGTCTTCGGGGGTCTCATCATCTTGCATTGCGAAACCATCGCACTCGTTGTTGATCTCATCAAACTTGGAGCTTTGGATGCTAGCATTCCCAACAAAGAGCTCGGTGAGTTGATCCCAAGCTTCCTTCGCGGTGTCAAATTGGCGAATGTGAGCAAAATCCTTTGGAGTCAAGGCCTTTTGAATCATTCCCAAAGCTGTAGCATTGAGTTGCTTGTCCACCACTTCACCTCGTGTCAACTTCTTTGGGTCATATGGAGAGAATCCATCCTCCACAATCCTCATTAACTCAATGGATGAGCTGGAAATATGTGAGCGCATTAGATATTGCCAATTGGCGAAATTAGAAGTATCTAGCATGGATGGTGCTCCTTGAGGTTTAATGTGTGGCATGGGGATGGGTGGATCTGGAGTGTACTTCGGCGGTGGGGGTACCGCCGAGTAGTCCTTTCCTCCATTTTCCTCTTTGGAAGTTTGGTTCTCGGGCTCCTCGATGTTCTCACTTGGAACCTTGGTAGAGGTTTGAGCAACAAAACCAAGTCCCAAGTGAGTGGTGGCATCCGTGGGAGTTACCCTGGGGGCGGACACCGTAACGGTGGGAGGAACCTCGTCGGGTTGGGGTGTGTCAATAGCAACCATGGGGTTTGGCTTTAGGGACTGCAAGAGAGTCATCATTTCCTCGAACTTGGACATCATGGATGACTCCAATTGCTTGAGGTCATCCATAGTGGCCAAGTTCTTGGATTTTTCGGTTTCACTACCCCCTTAGTCGCCCATAGTCTCTTAGGCGGTAAAGCCCGAAATAAGAGCCTTGGCTCTGATACCAGTTGAAAGTACCGACTTGATACGACTAGAGTGGGGGGTGAATAGGCGTCTACCCAATTTTAATTTGTTTCTCACTTTTAGGCTCAACGAGAAAGGAAGTTATCTAGAGATGCAACTAAGTGAACAACCTAAATGCAAGAAAACAAACACCAACAACAAAAACAGTAAATAGCAAGGAGTAAAGGAAGGGAACGAAGTAACCGGAGAGGAGACACGGAGATGTAATTCCCGTAGTTCACTCCCAAGGAGCTACGTCTACGTTGGAGAGGTGTCGGGGCCACACAAGGTCACCCGAGCGCCACAAAGGCCTCACCTTCTTCTCCGGTGAGCTCCCCCACAAAGGAGGCCTCACAATCCACTAACCGGTGACCTTGAAGGCGCCAACCGAAACCTTTACACCGAGGTTGAGGGGGAGGCTCCACAACTCAATTGGAGGCCCTCAACGACACCTCGAAGCTTTACAACGCACGCCTTAGCTCCGAGGATGCCCTACACAGTCTAGGGTTCCAAGAAACCCAAGAGCAACAAGATCCACAAAGGATGGGTGGGGAAATCAAATCTTCTTAGGTGGAAGTGTAGATCTAGGTCACCTCCCTCACTTCTCAAAAGATCAAGTCATTTGAGTGGCTAGAGAGAGAGATCTAGTGAGGTGAAGCTCAAGCATTAATGGAGGAGAGAGAAAAATTCGAGAGAGAGTGGGAGGAAGAAGAGGGGTGCCTTAAATAGGCCCCCTCGCGCTGAACCGTTACAGCCCCCGCGACCTCACCAGAAGTTCTGTTCCGGTGAGAGGCCGGAAGTTCCGCCCAGCCTGGCTCCAACGGTCATCAGACCGTTGACGCCCACTCCAGAAGCGCAGCCGGAAGTTCCGGTGAACTTCCGATGCAAGTTCCGACCAAGTTCCGGCAAATAGCACACTTCAAAACAGAAGGTTACTGAGCCACCACCGGAACTTGGGGCGGAACAAGGGGCGGAACTTTTGGGTCGCGAAGCGAATTTGACCGGAAGTTCCGGCTTCTGGCGGAAGTTCTGCTCAGGAACTTTTGGCAGGACAAGTTCCGATGCAAGTTCCGGCCCAAGTTCCGGCAAATAGAACTCTTCGAACAGAAGGTTACTGATTCACCATCGGAACTTGGGGCGGAACTAGCGTCGGAACAAAGTGTAGAACAGCCAGCAGAAAAAGTTTGAGCGGAACTTCTGGCCTATGACCGGAAGTTCCGGTGAGACACAAAAGGCCCCAACAGAATAGGAACACGCTCTCTCACGGGATAATGGGATGGCTGTGGCGGTGCATATAGGTTTGTGCAAGAACAAGTGATTTCCCCCAGCCTTCCAAAGTGGACCCCCTCTTAATAGTACGGTGACCTAAAAACAATAACCGGAGAGAAACTAGGAGAAGAGTAAAAAAGGCCACCGTCTTCATGAGATCCCAAGAGAGCATCCACCACTATAGAAGGAGACATCAACAATGTTTCCCCTGAAACTCAAGCGCACAATTAAAACACATTTGGCATTATCATTAACACCAAAAAAGATACCATGAGAAGATATAGTCCTTTCACAAACCCGTGCAAAATTGGGGCAATCTCCACAAGAAGCCAAGAGTAACAAGCTTCTTGATTTCACCAACCAAATCCTCCGATAAGAACTCAAACCGATGCACCTAATTCAATGGCAAGTCCTTCAGTCTCAAATTACACCAAATCTACAAAAGATATTGGGGGAATAAGAGAGGAAGACCACAAGAGGAAATCTATAAAAGAAATCCTAAGATCTAGATCCCAAGATCCCCTTTCAAATCCCCCAAAGAGGCTCAATAAATATGGGAGGGATTGAGAGTATTTGCAAGCTCTTAAAGGTAGAAACAATGGAGGAGAGAGGGAGATCAAGCAACCAACCCCTTGGGGAAGAAGGGGGCCTTTTATAAGTCCTCCCACGAAAACTAGCCGTTGCAGAACACTTATCCCGGAGTTTCCGGCCTTTAGGACCAGAGTCTCCGGCCCCTAGGACTGAAGTCTCCGGGGTCCAGACTTTAGCCATGAATCCGGGAGAGCTCCAGATGTTCCCAATACACCCACAGGTTCGGGGCCGGAATTTGGGCCAGAGTCTCCGGGGTGCAACACCAGAGTCTCTGCCCCCTCAAAAACTGATAGAAAAACCAATACGAAAATGGGCATAAATTTTGCATCCGGACTCCGATTTTTATGATCTTGGGATCATTTTGAAAATAGTAACGAGATCTACAAGATCATACAAGAAAACATCATAGTCCAGAAAAGAAGGATTGAAACAAATGATGAAGGCCTTAACCTATCTATAAAAGACAAACCAGTAAAACCTCCAAATCGAAGACACAATAGAGAATGCGTATGAAATCCGTTTTTGTTGAACTTGAGCTTGTTATGGATATTAACACAAGCTCTAAATTTTCTCATGGATAATAACCAAGAAAGGTGATGCCAAGTATGTAAAGGTTTGATATCTCTTCAAAAGATATGATCAAACTACTCACTCGAGAGCTCCTCTTGATAGTACGGTAATCTAACCTAAACTTGGTCTCTCAACTACCAACATGACTGGAAAAAGGGAAAGCCTATCAATATTATACCTTTGCCTTGAACAATCCACTTGAGCTTGATGTAGACGATCTTGTCCGTCTCAAGATGGAACACCCTTCTTGATTACTCTTGCCACGCTTGCTTGATGAAGAATTACAAATTGCTCCCCCATACACCATGGAGAAAACTCTTCTTTGAGCTTATCTTCATCGATCCATGAACACTTAGGACGACAAGCTTCAAGCATGCGATCTTCTAGAGATGGCGCATCTTGAGCTTATAGTTTATTTATTCTAACTTCATTTGGATTATGTCTTAAAGATACATATGTGGAACTCCATCTTCTTATTCAAGACACTCTTGATCTTCTTTTTCTTTATTTTTTTTTCGTCTACATGATTCCAATAGGCCCAAAGTCCTTGGTCAATGCTCCAATAGATGCCAATGGACAATTTCTACAAATGCAACTTAATGCAAACATTAGTCTATATAGATTGTCATTAATTACCAAAATCACACATGGGGGACCACATGCTCTTTCAGCATGGCAGCTGGACCGTAGAGGTGTTGTTCGATGACCAAGGCCACATGTACCTCCATGACGGCTAAGATAGTTCGTACATGTCCACGACTTGCATGTCGGCCATTTTCTTGTCTTCAACTTCGACGGCCACGACTTGCTCACCGTCAAGGTCTTTGATGATACCATGTGCCACATACACTATCACACCGACGTCGAGGAAGAGGAGTACGGATGAAAGTACAAAGGAAGTCGCCTAGAGGGGGAGGGGTGAATAGGATTTTAAAATTATTACGGCTTAGGCTCAAGTAAATGCGGAATAACACTAACGTTTAATTTATTGAGCACAAAACCTAGCCACTAAGTTCACCTAGGTGCACCAACAACCTATGCTAAGCAATACAAGCAACAAGGTGATAGCAAGGTATAAATACTTCAAGCACGATGGCTATCATAATGTAAAGTGCATGAGTAAAGGGCTCGGTTGAGAGATAACTGATGGACGCGGAGACGAAGATTTGTTTCCCGAAGTTCACTTCCAAAGAAGCTACGTCTCCGTTGGAGAGGTGCGATGGCGCAATGCTCTCCGAACGCCACAAATGGCTCACCTAGAGGTTTGGTGGCTCGATGCTCACCCAATGCCACACAAGGCATCACCCCGGATGCAGAAGCACGCAACTCACCGACGCCACAAAAGGCTCGCCCTATTCTCCCGAGTGCGCACCACAAAAGGCGGGCACTCGCTCCACTATGGGACGCTTGAGGGCGGTCACCGAACCCGTACAAGATTTGGGCTAACTCCACAACTCAATTGGAGGCTCCCAACAACAAAGCCACAACAGGCTACAATGCCACAAAAGGCCAACAACGCCACAAAAGGCTACAAAACCACAAAAGGTCAACAAGACCACAAAATGTCAACAATCCAACCACACAAACCGTCTAGGGTTCCAAGTAACCCAAGAGAAACAAGCTCACAAGCTTGAACTCGCCGAATCTCCGAGGAGAACTTAAACCTATACACCAAATGCAAGGGAAAGTCCTTCTCTCCCAAATTCCAACAAAGCTACAAAAGCTATTGGGGGGATAAGGGAGTAAGAAAACAAGAGGAGAACACAAAACTCTCCAAGATCTAGATCCCAATGATTCCTTCACAAAGAAGGGATTTAGCTTGGGGGATTGTAGATCTAGATCTCCTCTCTCAAATCCCTCAAAAAGATGCAAGAATCAAAGGAAGGGAAAGGGGAGAGGGGAAAGCTTCTTCAAGGTTACCAATGGAGGAAAGAGAGAAAGCCAAGAACCAAGAAAAGAGCTGTTACCCACGAAGGGGAAGAGGAGCCCCTTTTAAAGGGCTCCCAGATCTGCCCGTTATGGGCATTCGCGACTCCTGGCCAAAACTTCCGGTGGGAGGCCGGAAGTTCCGGTGGCACACAGCCAATGGTCGAAAACTGCGGAGCGAGAAACTGAAAGAGCGAATCCTGGTCGGAACTTCCGCCGGTTCACCGAAACTTCCGGTGGGAGCAAAACTTCCGGTGAAAGTTCCGACAGAAGTTCTGTCAAATAGACACAACAAAAATAGAAGGTTACTGAACGTGAGCGGAACAAGAGCCGGAAATTCAACCGGAACTTTCGGCCTAAGCGGAACTTCCGGTCCCTGGCCAGAACTTCTGGTGGGAGCGGAACTTCTGGTGGAAATTCCGACTGAAGTTTCTGTAGGGATTCGTAGCATGGAAAACAAAAAATTTCTATCGCATACAAACAAACAAGCCACGATCTATCTACTAGATTGTAGCAACGAGTCGATAGAATAACTCACCCTCGAAGATTCCAAAGTGTTTAACGAGAGCGGATTCTCGTGGGTGATGTAGTCGTACTCTTCCCGATCTCAAGATCGCGTAGACGATCCTTCCGGCGCTGCGTTCCGGCAGCGCTCCCGCAGTCGGTCACACGTTCGGTACTCGACGAAGACCTTCCTCTCCCTTGTTCCAGCAGGCAGCGGAGGTTGTAGCACTCTCCTCGCGATTCCGGCAGCACAACGGCGTGGTACCGGAAGTAGAGGGAAGATCTCGCAGGGCTTCGCCTTAAGCCGGAGCGAGTATGGTGGAGTATGAGAGAGTCCCTCTGTGTTCTAGGGTTTAGACACACCAAGGAGGGGGGGCAAGCCGGCGGCCAGGGTTTAGCTAGGCGGCGGCAGCGGTTTGCCCTAGGGCCGGCGGCGGCTATGGAGGCGGCGGCGGCTTGGGGCTAGGGTTAGAGGTGTAGGAACTTGTGTGTCTAGGAGGGGAGCCCTGCCCCTCCTTATATAGGTGGAGGGGGACGTCCAAGGGGAGGGGAGTCCCTCCCCAACTCGGCTTGGTGGTGCACCGGCGGTGGGAGGAGGAACTCCTCCCCCAAGTCGGTTTCCACCTCCCTCTCCACTTCCCAAAATTGCCGTTTGACTTTCAAACTTGGCGTTTGACTTTTCAAACTAGGATTTGAATAAACCCTCTATTTTGTTCAGCGATGACACCGAGTACATAATGCAATCGTACCAACTTGATATAACACATTCATGTACCCTTCCCCTCCGGAGTGCCGGACATTCCGGAACCTTCTAGAACATTCTCGATGAAAACACCGGAACCATTCCCCAACTCCGAAACGGGACTTTCCTTATATGAATCTTATTCTCCGGACCATTCCGGATCTCCTCGTGATATCCCGAATCCCATTCGAGACTTCGAACAACATTCGGTCTCTTTCTCATCATTCCATAACTACTCAAACAACGTCGAGTCCTTAAGTGTGTCTCCCTACGGTTCGTGAATTATGCGGACATGATCGAGACACTTCTCCGAACAATAACCAATAGAGGAATCTGGAAATTCATATGGCTCCCACATATTTCTACAATTACTTTGCAATCGAATGAACCACTTACATACGATACCAATTTCCCTTTGTCTCACGATAGTTTACTCATCCGAGGTTATGATCGTCGGTATCTCTGCATACCTAGTTCAACCTCGTTACCGATAAGTACTCTTTTCTCATTCCCGTGATATGTGATCCCTTGTGAGCCAGACACATGCTTGCAAGCTAATTGGATGACATTTCACCGAGAGGGCCCAGAGTATATCTATCCGTCATATGGATGGACAAATCCCATTCTTGATCCATGTGTTTCAACCAATACTTTCCGAACACTCAATGCCACCTTTATAGCCACCCAGTTACGGTGTGGTGTTTGATGTCATCAAAGCATCCATCCGGTAAAGGTGATATGCATGATATCATGGTCGAAGGAATTAGGTTACTATGTATCAGAAAGCATATAGCAATTGAACTATTAAAATGACTTGATCTTTATGCTACGCTTATCTATAGGAGTATGTCCACCATATCATTCTCCTAACGATATGATCTTGTTATTAATAACATCTCAATGTTCATGATAGGGAAACCACAATCATCTATTAACCAACAAGCTAGTATTATATAGAGGCTTTACTAGGGACTCTTATTTTAGTCTAGAAATCACACAAGTATTAATGTTTCCTTGTTAATACTATTATAGCATGAATGTAAACATTTATCATAAACACAAAGATATAATAATAACTATATTTATTATTGCCTCTAGGGCATATCTCCAACAGTCTCCCACTTGCACTAGAGTCATCTAATCTAGATTACATGGTAATATATCGAACACCCATGGCAGTTTGGTGTTGGTCATGTTTTGCCCTCGGGAGAGGTTTAGTCAACGGATCCGCCACATTCAGATCTGTGTGTACTTTGCAAATCTTTATATCCCCATCTTGGATATGTTCTCGAATAGCGTGAAAACGTAGCTTGATGTGCTTCAGCTTCTTGTGTGACCTTGGTTCTTGCGCATTGGCTATGGCACCCATGTTATCACAGTAGATAGACATTGGGTCCAGTGCACTAGGAACCACACCTAGCTCTGTAATGAACTCTTTCATCCATATTGCTTCTTGTGAAGCCTCCGAAGCAGCCATGTATTCCGATTCAGTTGAAGATCTCGCCACAACGCTTTGCTTTGCACTCCTCCAGCTAACTGCTGCACCATTCAAAATAAATACGTATCCAGATTGTGATTTAGAATCATCCGGATCGGTGTTCCAACTAGCATCGGTGTAACCATTAACAACGAGCTGTTCATCACCTCCATAAGAAAGAACCATATCCTTAGTTCTTCTCAAGTACTTAAGGATGTTTTTGACCGCTGTCCAATGATCCACTCCTGGATCACTTTGATATCTGCTAGTTAAACTAACAACATATGCAATGTCGGGTCTAGTACATAGCATGGCATACATTAGAGAACCTAAGGCTGAGGCATAGGGAGTCTTACTCATCCTTTCTCTATCTTCTGCCGATGTCGGACTTTGAGTTTTACTCAAGGTCGTATTGGGCAACATGGGCAAGAACCCTTTCTTGCTATATTCCATTCCAAACCTCTTTAGAAATTTGTCCAAATATGTACTTTGTGACAATGATATTAAGCGTCTCGATCTATCTCTATAAATCTTTATGCCTAATATGTAAGCTGCTTCGCCAAGATCCTTCATTGAAAAACTATTATTCAAATATTCCTTGACACTATTAAGAAGGTCTACATCATTCCCAATCAACAATATGTCATCTACATACAGTATTAAGAATGCTACAGAGCTCCCACTCACTTTCTTGTAAATACAAGCTTCTCCATAAGTTTATATAAAACCAAAACTTTTGATCACCTTATCAAAATGTTGATTCCAACTTCGGGATGCTTGCTTCAATCCATAGATGGACCGTTGAAGTTTGCATACCTTGTTAGCATCTTTAGGATCGACAAAACCTTTGGGTTGCATCATATACAACTCTTCATCAATGTCCCCATTGAGGAATGTTGTTTTGACATCCATCTGCCATATCTCATAATCATAATATGCAGCGATTGCTAACATAATCCTCACAGACTTTAGCTTCGCTACTGGTGAGAAAGTCTCATCGTAGTCAACTCCTTGAATTTGTCGAAACCCTTTTGCGACAAGTCGAGCTTTATAGACAGTAACATTGCCATCAGCATCTGTTTTCTTCTTGAAAATCCATTTGTTCTCGACAGCCTTCCGGCCATCCGGTAAGTCCACCAAAGTCCATACTTGGTTTTCGTACATGGATCCAATCTCGGATTTCATGGCTTCTTGCCATTTATTGGAATCTGGGCTCATCATTGCTTCCTCATATGTCCCAGGGTCATCAGTGTTGTCCACCAACATGACACTCATAACGGGATCATACCAATCTGGAGTTGTACGAGTTCTCGTTGACCTGCGAGGCTCTGTATCAACTTCAACCGAAGTTTCATGATCATCATCATTAGCTTCCTCTCTTATTGGTGCAGGCACCACAGGAACTTCTTCCGGTGCTGCGCTACTCGCAATTTTGAGAGAAGGTTCAACAACCTCGTCGAGTTCTACTTTCCTTCCAGTCACTTCTTTCGAGAGAAATTCCTTCTCGAGAAAGGATCCATTCTTGGCAACGAAGATTTTGCCTTCGGATCTATGATAGAAGGTATACCCAATAGTTTTCTTCGGGTATCCTATGAAGACGCATTTTTCCGCTTTGGGTTCAAGCTTGTCCGGCTGTAACTTCTTTACATAGGCTTCGCAACCCTAAACTTTAAGGAACGACAATCTAGGTTTCTTCCCAAACCATAATTCATACGGTGTCGTTTCAACGGATTTAGATGGTGCCCTATTTAAAGTGAATGCGGCTGTTTCTAATGCATAACCCCAAAATGATAGCGGTAAATCTGTAAGTGACATTATAGAACGAACCATATCTAAGAGAGTTCGATTACGACGTTCGGACACACCATTACGCTATGGTGTTCCCGGCGGTGTCAATTGTGAAAGTATTCCGTATTTCTTCAAATGCTCGTCAAACTCGTAACTTAGATATTCACCTCCATGATCAGAACGTAGAAATTTTATCTTCTTGTTACGTTGATTCTCTACCTCACTTTGAAATTCCTTAAACTTCTCGAAAGTTTCGGACTTATGTTTCATGAAATAGATATACCCATATCTACTCAAGTCATCCGTGAAGGTAAGAACATAACGATAACCACCGCACGATGCTACACTCATTGGACCACACACATCGATATGTATGATTTCCAATAAGTCCGTAGCTCGCTCCATCATACCAGAAAATGGAGTCTTAGTCATTTTACCCATCAGACATGCTTCGCATCTTTCAAGTGATTCGAAATCAAGTGATTCAAGAAGTCCATCGGAATGGAGTTTCTTCATGCACTTCACTCCAATGTGACCAAGACGACAGTGCCACATATAGGTCGAGTTATCGCTCGATTTCAAACGTTTAGCCTCAATGTTATTAATATGTGTATTTCCACTATCGAAATTCAACAAGAATAGACCATCTATCAAAGGTGCATGTGCATAAAACATATTACTCATATAAATCGAACAACCATTATTCTCGGACTTAAACAAGTAACCGTCTCGCAATAAACGAGATCCCGATATAATGTTCATGCTTAACGCAGGCACCAAATAACAATTATTTAAGTATAAAACTAATCCCGATGGTAGATGAAGGGGTAGCGTGCCAACCGCGTCACATCAACCTTTGATCCATTTCCCACGCGCATCGTCACCTCGTTCTTCGCTAGCTTCCGTTTATTCTGCAGCACCTGTTTCGAGTTACAAATATGAGCAACCAAACCAGTATCAAATACCCAGGCACTACTACGAGTACTAGTGAGATACACATCAATAACATGTATATCGGATATACCTTTCTTCTTGATGTTGCCGTTCTTCAAATCCGCCAAGTACTTTGGGCAATTCCGCTTCCAGTGACCTTCTCCCTTGCAGTAAAAGCACTCAGTATCAGGCTTAGGTCCAGCCTTGGTCTTCTTCGTTGGCGTGGTAACTTTCTTACCACCCTTCTTGAAGTGTCCCTTCTGCTTAGACTTGCCTTTCTTGAATTTGGTGGTCTTATTGACCAACAACACTTGGTGCTCTTTCTTGATCTCCACTTCTGCAGATTTCAACATGACAAAGAGTTCTGGCAACGTCTTGTTCACGTTTTGCATGTTGTAGTTCATCACAAAGTTCTTGTAACTTGGTGGTAGTGATTGGAGGACGCGGTAAATCCCCAAAGCATTAGGAATCACTATACCCGAGCTTTGAAGTTTGTTCGCGTGCCCAGACATCTTAAGCACATGCTCACTGACGGAGCTGCCCTCTTCCATCTTGTAGTTAAAGAACTTTTCAGAAGCCTCATAGCTTTCAATTGCCGCATGAGTCTCAAAGATCAATTTGAGATCCTCGACAATATCATATGGGTCTGAATTCTCAAACCTTTTCTGAAGCTCCGATTCTAAACCATACAAGATAGCACACTGAACTGTGGAGTACTGAGTCTTCCGAGTGAGGTAAACATTCTTTACTTCATCGGCAGCATCAGCTGCAGGTGGGTCACCCAGCGGTGCATCCAGCACATAGGTCAAATTACCAGCTGTGAGGACAATCCTCAAATTGCGGAACCAATCCGCGAAGTTGCTTCCCCGTTGTTTTTCAACTTTTCTTTCTCTAGGAACACATTAAAATTGATGGTAGTGGCTGCCATTGATCTACAACATATTTGCAATAGTTTAGACTAAGTTTATGACAAATTGAGTTCAAATTAATAATAAAATTAATCTAGGTGAACTCCCACTCAAAACAATATCCCTCTCATTGTTTTAGTGATCACACGAACCAAATCCACCACATCAACACCGATCATCACGAGAGTTGATATAGTTTCAATGGCGAACAATCGACATGTTCATCATATCTACTATATGATTCATGCTTTACCTTTCGGTGATCCGTGTTCTGAGACCATGTCTGTACATGCTAGGCTCGTCAAGATCAAACCTTAGTTTCCGCATGAGCAAATATGGCTTGCTCACGTTGTATACACTTGCGGAATCTAACACACCCGATCATCACGTGGTGCTTCGAAACAACAAGCTTTAGCAACGGTGCTAACTAAGGGTGAACACTTTATGACTTGAAATTCATGTGCATGAGGGATCATCTTATAATGCTACCGTCGTCTACTAAGCAATACAAGATGCATAAAGGATTAACATCACATGCAATTCATAATGTGATATGATATGGCCTTTCTTCTTTTGTGCTTCCGATCTCCATCTTCTAGCACGAACATGATCTCCATCATCACCGGCATTGCATCAAGGTCAATGACGCTTCTCCATGGTTGTCGTCCACCGGCTTCAACTATTACAACTACTTTGAATAGACACGTGGGTCTTAAACTAAAATAAAGACAACCATATGGCTCCTGCCGGTTGCCAACTTACAATAAGGAACATTGCATACATCAAATATAATCACAATCATGGCCATATCACATCACAGCACACCCCTGCAAAACAAAGTTAGACGCCTCTACTTTCTTTGCATGTTTTACGTGGTTTGGGGCTTTCAATAAGTGTCGATCTAACTTACGAACATGAACCACAACATTGATACTAGTATTGTTAATCACCCGTTGTAAATTGGATCTTAACTATGCTAGGAGAAACAGGCACCCGCAAAGCCACTTATGCAATACAAGTTGCATGTCAAGCGTGGAGCAAGTCTCATGAACGATGTCATGTAAGGTTAGCCCGGGCCGCTTCATCCCAACATCCCGCAAGATGCAAAGTACACAAGAAGCAATCTACAATAAAAGCATCAACGCCCACAATGACCATTGTGTTTTACTCGTGCAACAGATCTACATATAGACACGGCTATGATACCACTGTAGGGATTCGTAGCATGGAAAACAAAAATTTTCTACCGCATACAAACAAACAAGCCAAGATCTATCTACTAGATTGTAGCAACGAGTCGATAGAATAACTCACCCTCGAAGATTCCAAAGTGTTTAACGAGAGCGGATTCTCGTGGGTGATGTAGTCGTACTCTTCCCGATCTCAAGATCGCGTAGACGATCCTTCCGGCGCTGCGTTCCGGCAGCGCTCCCGCAGTCGGTCACACGTTCGGTACTCGACGAAGACCTTCCTCTCCCTTGTTCCAGCAGGCAGCGGAGGTTGTAGCACTCTCCTCGCGATTCCGGCAGCACAACGGCATGGTACCGGAAGTAGAGGGAAGATCTCGCAGGGCTTCGCCTTAAGCCGGAGCGAGTATGGTGGAGTATGAGAGAGTCCCTCTGTGTTCTAGGGTTTAGACACACCAAGGAGGGGGGGCAAGCCGGCGGATAGGGTTTAGCTAGGCGGCGACGGCGGTTTTCCCTAGGGCCGGCGGCGGCTATGGAGGCGGCGGCGGCTTGGGGCTAGGGTTAGAGGTGTAGGAACTTGTGTGTCTAGGAGGCGGCGGCGTCTTGGGGCTAGGGTTAGAGGTATAGGTGGAGGGGGCCGGCCAAGGGGAGGGGAGTCCCTCCCCAACTCGGCTTGGTGGTGCACCGGCGGTGGGAGGAGGAACTCCTCCCCCAAGTCGGTTTCCACCTCCCTCTCCACTTCCCAAAATTGGCGTTTGACTTTCAAACTTGGCGTTTGACTTTTCAAACTAGGATTTGAATAAACCCTCTATTTTGTTCAGCGATGACACCGAGTACATAATGCAATCGTACCAACTTGATATAACACATTCATGTACCCTTCCCCTCCGGAGTGCCAGACATTCCGGAACCTTCTAGAACATTCCCGATGAAAACACCGGAACCATTCCCCAACTTCGAAACGGGACTTTCCTTATATGAATCTTATTCTCCGGACCATTCCGGATCTCCTCGTGATATCCCGAATCCCATTCGAGACTCCGAACAACATTCGGTCTCTTTCTCATCATTCCATAACTACTCAAACAACGTCGAATCCTTAAGTGTGTCTCCCTACGGTTCGTGAATTATGCGGACATGATCGAGACACTTCTCCGAACAATAACCAATAGAGGAATCTGGAAATTCATATGGCTCCCACATATTTCTACGATTACTTTGCGATCGAATGAACCACTTACATACGATACCAATTTCCCTTTGTCTCACGATAGTTTACTCATCCGAGGTTATGATCGTCGGTATCTCTGCATACCTAGTTCAACCTCGTTACCGATAAGTACTCTTTTCTCGTTCCTGTGATATGTGATCCCTTGTGAGCCAGTCACATGCTTGCAAGCTAATTGGATGACATTTCACCGAGAGGGCCCAGAGTATATCTATCCGTCATATGGATGGACAAATCCCATTCTTGATCCATGTGTTTCAACCAATACTTTCCGAACACTCAATGCCACCTTTATAGCCACCCAGTTACGGTGTGGTGTTTGATGTCATCAAAGCATCCATCCGGTAAAGGTGATATGCATGATCTCATGGTCGAAGGAATTAGGTTACTATGTATCAGAAAGCATATAGCAATTGAACTATTAAAATGACTTGATCTTTATGCTATGCTTATCTATAGGAGTATGTCCACCATATCATTCTCCTAACGATATGATCTTGTTGTTAATAACATCTCAATGTTCATGATAGGGAAACCACAATCATCTATTAACCAACAAGCTAGTATTATATAGAGGCTTTACTAGGGACTCTTATTTTAGTCTACAAATCACACGAGTATTAATGTTTCCTTGTTAATACTATTATAGCATGAATGTAAACATTTATCATAAACACAAAGATATAATAATAACTATATTTATTATTGCCTCTAGGGCATATCTCCAACAGTTTCGTCAAATAGCACATCCAAAATAGAAGGTTACTGAGCGTGAGCGTAAGAAGACCCGGAACTTCCACCAGAACTTTCGGCGGCAAAAATGCCCTAGCGGAACTTCCGATGGCAAGCCGGAACTTCCGGTCAGGGAAATTTCAGAAACCAGAAAACCAGAAACGCAATAACTTTTGCATCCGAACTCCAAACGGGATGAAACCAATTTTGTTGGAAAGATAACAACAAATAGAATCCAACAAAAATTTGAAATATTGGGTATCACCTTGGATGAATATATATGTGAGGTATCCCCCAAGGTGTGAAGCCGGAAAACTCGCAAGATAAAAAACCGCAATAAGATATGCAAGTGAAATCCTTAGATGATAAACTAGAGCTTGTTATGATGATGACCACAAGCTCTAGATCCTCTCATGGACAAGAACCAAATAACAATCAATAAAGATGAGGCTATGAATGCAAAGGTTTGAGCTCTCTCCGAACGATGCAAACGAGACACCCGCTTGAGAGCCCCTCTTAATAGTACGGCTATCTATCCTAAACTCGGTCTCCCAACTACAACACGAGACCGGCAAGAGAGAAGCCCTATCAAGAACATACCTTTGGCTTGAGCATCCCACTTGAACTTGATGTAGACCGTCTTATTCTTCTATCGTGGGAACACCTTTCTTGGATGCTCTTGCTTGATGAAGATAAAGACTTGCAAATTGCTCCCCCATACTCCATGGGAAACCTTTTCTTTGAACTTGTCTTCATTATTCCATGAGCACGAGGATGGCAAGCTTCAAGCATGAGATCTTTTAGAGATGGCGCATCTTGAGCTCGCCCTTCTTCATCCCTACTTGAGGTTGATCCATCTTGATGCAACTCTTTGCACATGTCTTGATCAACCTTCAAGCTCCTTCTTCCTTCATGATTCCAATGGGCACAAAGCCCTTGGACATTTCTTCATCTTCCAACCTTGAGACCAACACATGGCCCAAGCGATGCCAATGGACAAACCTACAAGAGAAACCCAATTTACACATTAGTCCATAGAGATTGTCATTAATTACCAAAACCACACATGGGGGCATACATATGCTCTTTCAACGGCGCTACGGAGTTACCTAGTTACCATCTATATATTTTTTACTTCTTATCGACAGGATATCTACGGAAATTTGCTTGGGTCCATATTAGGCCTCGTTCGGTTGTAATTGGAACAAAACCATGCATGGAAGTGAGGCTCGCATGGATTTAGACATCCGGTTGATCCCAGCTCCACCCAAAAACCTCGCGCTAAAACCAAACGGCATATGCCATCGCATGGAAATAATCCAGACGTTAGGTGGTGTGTAATTTTTTCCAGGCACAGGGTGAGGAAATTGAGCGAGATGGGTTTGTACAAATTCTAACCAAGACTTAAACGAGGACTATGCACTTATTGAGTTGGAAAAGATACATGACCATGCTGGCCAACCGGAGTTGGACTGAAATTCAGGCCAACCCTACTAGGTTTGGTGTAAACGAACGAGACCTTAGTGTTCTCAATTTTGTCTAAATACGAATGCATCTAGATTATTTTTAAAATAATATCTATATCTAAATAAAATTGAGAACATTATTAATATAAAGAGGGAATAATATATTTGGTGTGTAAAATGGATCGGGCCGGTCGAGGCCCACGCGTCCGGAAAGAGCCAGCGAAGGGGAGGATCGCGCGCTGAAAGATGCCGTTCCAAAAGCGAAGCAGCAGCAGTGAGCGTTAAGCACAAGGCTGCCTATTCCGAACCACCTCCCCACCTCTACTGGCCACCGCAACAGAATCCAACCAATCCACCGCGTGGAAGGTGTACGAGGCTCCCGTGTGGGCGGATCGCAATAAACAAAGCCGAAATGGAGACGCCAGCGGCGTGATAGGCAGGGGACGAGGCCGACGATGCGGGCGAGGGAGATGCACCCGCTCTGCTGCCTCGCCGCCGACTTCTGCCCCGGCGCCGGCGGCTGCGGCGCCGAGCCCGACGCTGGGGACTGCTCCCCGCAGCCAGCTGCCCCCGCGGCGGATGGGGCGGCGGTGGCGGGGGTGCTGAACAAGTGGACCAACATCGGCAGGGGCTGGCGCCCGCGCTGGTTCGCGATCCGCGGAGGCGTGCTCGCATACTGGAAGATCCGCCGTCGCGTCGCCGCGGAGGAGACAACGACGTCGCCGCCTCCAACCGAGGCCTCCGCCGCCGCCGCCGCAGGAGTGAGGCTGATCGGGGGCGCGGCCTGCGGCGCCGGGGAGCAACCCATCGGATTCATCCATCTCAAGGTATCCTCTCCCCTCCGTTTCCCGTATAAGCTACTACTACTATACTACAATCCCATTGCGAATCGGCTTGTCAGGGCGCAACGCATTTCATCTGGCGATGGAACTAGCTAGTAGTATATCCCCGCAGCGATTTCGTAGATTTTGTTTTGTTTTGACTGAGTTGGTGCGGCTCGATTTCCGGGTCGCTCGGATCGGAACAGTCCAACAGGTAGAAGCGCAACCGCAGCAGCGCCACCTAGCTGTAAAGCGACGCCGTGCTCCCCACCAGTGCCTTCCGGGCGAGCGCACATCGCCAGCCGCACGTCGCCGCGATCTACGGCGGAGATTTCGTGCAGCTGGAGCTATCTGTCGCTTGTGTCGGCTAAAGAGAGAGATGCCTTGCTTGGATTGTAGCTGGCTGGCCTTTTGCTCAGTAGCGGCGGGGATCGGCTACCAGTGCGGGGCGTGAAAGAAGAACAGTGCTTGCATCTGCGTGCTACAGAGGGCGTGTCCTTGTCGCCCGCGCGCGCTCAGGAGCAGGGGCCGGCTGGCCGGCCGGCCAGATGCTTTAATTCGCGGCACGGGAACAGCCGGCTCCCAGCTGTAATTTGTTCAAACGGCCGGGCTGATGATGACTTGGCGCCTCTGTTTGTATCGAAATATTGAATAGATGTCCGTGAGTTTACTGGGAACATGAGGCTGAGGGTAGTACGGTGCAATTTGTCCGTATCATTTAAATGCTCCGAGAGCTTTTAATCCTTGCCTTTTTCCCTTCCTGGTATCCGTTGCTGCTTTAGTGGGCGACCTTTATGTGAGCCTGCCCTTCAGAATTTAGGTGATAACTGATCAAGTTCTTATCTATGAATGCAACAGCGTCAGCTCCTTTGGTTGATTAGGATTTTGGAGGATTTGGATCCTTAGGAATTGTTCATACATAAGTTGTTTCATTTGAATAAAATCCTTAGGATATTTTACCCAAAGATTCCTTTGCACTCTGTTACAATTTGGATCCTTCGGAGGAAATTTCAATTCAGTAAAACCTCTTGCTACAATTCCCCCCCTATGGTGTATAACTTTCTTTGGTCTAAATAGTTGTAGGATTCAAGAGGACATGACACTATAACCATCCATTTTTCCTATATCTGCATTTAGAGAATCCTGCAAATCAAAGAAACCCCGAAATGATATGGCATTACAGAGCTGGGAGGTTTCAGGAATCATCTGAGGATACATCTTACTCTTTAGTGCTCACTATTGCATTTTACAACATTGGAGACTGATACTTCTTTTCTTGTGACTGTAGTAGTTGTTGGTTGATGTCGGTTTGCATAAACCTGTCATCAGGGCTTCTATTTCGGTTTAAAATGCTAGCCTGGCTACTGATTCTGTGATTCTTTTAAACTGCTTGTAGATCTCATCATTCAGCGAAAGTAAATCAGATGACAAACGGTTCTATATTATTACTCCAACCAAGACACTGCAGCTGAGAACTCGTTGCGCTAAGGACCGTGTGGCTTGGATTGAAGCACTTGTTTCTGCTAGAAGTGAATATTCTCTTAGCGGTGTTTTACCATGTGACCAGAATGGTGGATCATTTTCTACAGAAAAGCTCAGGGATCGCTTGCATGCTGAAGGTGTTGGTGCAGCAATTGTTAAAGATTGTGAGCAGATCGTTCATTCAGAATTTTCACAGTATCACACACAGATGAAGCAACGTTGTGATTCATATTTAAGCTTCATTGGCAGTCTTCCACCAGAACTCGAGGTAATGCTTTCCTGGAACCAATGTACTAGGTGGAATAGGCTAGGGAACTTGATGGTTATTCTGACCAACTTTTGTAACGAACATAGATTCATAAAAATTCTGGACCACTGTTTAGAACTGTATATTCATTTGGCTTTCTTAGTTGTGCCAAAAGATGATTAAATATTTTTTGTCTATGTGGCTGTCTTGTATTTTGCTGGCAATCTTTATCAGGTTCCACCAACATTTTCTTGATCAATACTCGACTAGTATGCAACTATGCATGATGAGTGAAACCCACTTGTGACCCAAACATATCCTTATTGGTACTGGAAAAAGAAAAAAACAGTAAAAGAAAGTTGAGTTTTCGGATCTTTCCGTAACATTAGGTTGTCTGTGAGTGTGGTCTGAAACTCGAATAATAAGTTGATGGTATACTATTTGGTGTCGTCAAATCTTCTGCTGATATATTGTATTCTCTCAGGTAGTTAATTCAGGTGATGAATCTATTGTTGACAATCCACAGTTGCAGTTGTTCAAGCCTGACTGTTCCAGCTCTGGAAAATGTAGTGGTACTTTTTCTTCTTTTTTGTTTTGTTCTTCTCTAGCAGTTATTATTGGTGCATGAGTTTTCCTCACTAGAGTAACCATTTATTTCGGATGTTTTATATTCATTTCTCCAAGTATACCTTCAGAGCCTCTGAACTGCACATTTTTCTTGGACTGCTAATGTTAGACTGCTGCTTATGTTTTGTATTTTTTTTTCCTATTTGCTTCTCCTAGTGCCCGTGATTTGTCTTGGGCTTTAGAACACAGGCTGTGAAATTGTTAATTGCAAATTTTCTTGGCCTGCTGATGTTAGACTGCTCCTTCAGAGTTTAGTCATGTCAAGAAAAAGTTCTAAGCAGAACTATTAATTTTCCATCATGTCAACTTGAAAATTAATACTAACAAGGCGTTGACTATCATTGACCGTTAAGCATTCAATAGCATGGGAGAAATCAAGCATATTTGAGTTGTTACAACTTATCTATGTTCTTCCATATGATTAATCTGAATGTCAAATGATGGATATATCATGGTTTAGACCATACATCACTACATCTTTATATAATGCGTTTTCACCGGAAACACTACTTCCATCTTTAGTTTATTTTTGCCTGTTTTTGTTTTTGCCATCAGAATACAGCAATACAGAATCTTCTGATGATGCTGGTAAACAAGAAAAATTAGGCCAAATGCAAGATGAAGATGAGTTTCATTTTTATGATACAAGGCAAAGTTTCAGTGACTGTGCTGCTAGTCCTGACATAACAAATATATACTTAAATCATGTGAATGAAGCTTGCAAATTTGGTGATTCGTTAGCTGCTGACAAGACCAACGAATATTTACTGTCGTCTTCAAAGAGGCGCTGCAAGTTACCTGAACCAGTAGAAAAGGAGAAAAGTGTTAGCCTTTGGTCAATGATCAAAGATAATGTTGGCAAGGATCTTACAAGAGTCTGTCTTCCTGTTTACTTCAATGAGCCATTGTCATCGCTTCAAAAGTGCTTTGAGGAGTTGGAGTACTCCTTTTTGTTGGACCGTGCATATGAATGTGGCTTACGGGTATGCTTTCCCATAATCTCTGATCAAAGCGACATTGCAAACAAATTAAACATGTGGAAACACAACTCTGCACATGATTGAATTGTTTTGCAATATATAGATCTGTATATAGCACAAAGTGATGAATATGCACTTTGGCTGTTAAATAAAGCACTTGAAACTGGAGTAGCAATATTAGATTGCAGCTAACTAAGTAGTATTTTTCTCAATTCATTCAACATTGATATCTAGATTTCTGACTAGTGGTGTTACTTGTGTACTTGTCCCTGAATTGATTTGATAATAATATCTTAATTTTGCATATTTATATTCAGGGAAACGGTCTGATGAGAATTCTTTATGTTGCTGCTTTTGCGGTCTCTGGGTATGCTTCCACAGATAGCCGTCCATGCAAACCTTTCAATCCATTGTTAGGGGAAACCTATGAAGCTGATTACCCTGAAAAGGGTATACATTTCTTCTCTGAGAAGGTTAGTCTGATGTCCAACGCATCTGCTTTTTATCATTTGAGCCAGTGTACTAAAACAAGATGAAATTCTTATGTAAAGAAATGTCAGTCAGGTGGTACGAAGTGTTTAGTTGATTGAAAGCATGCAAGTGATATACAGGCATCTGATGTCAGGCCTCTTAAGAATTTGGTTACATATGGTATGAGCCATCATCTTTGAGTTGATTTGTTAGTTTGTTCTTGTCACTAGGTTAGTCATCATCCCATGGTGATGGCATGCCATTGTGAAGGGAAAGGTTGGAAATTTTGGGGAGACAGCAATCTAAAGAGTAAATTTTGGGGACAGTCGATTCAACTGGATCCTAGCGGCGTATTAACCCTAGAGTTTGATGATGGAGAAACTTTCCAGTGGAGTAAGGTACACACTGTTCATAAGAGGCACTCATACTATTCTTCTTTTTGATGATTATATTCTCGAGAAAACATTTTGATGATAACTGATTGGCCTGCTTTTTAATTCGTCCATCATAGTATACCTTCCCATTAGGTAGTATGATACACTACTCCTAATGAATTTGAATATCTCTAGATATCATGATTTCATTTATTTCTAGAAAAATGCTGTCTCTATGCGCACACAAAGTTCTGAGATCTGCAAGTATTGAATATACCTTGTTGTAAATAGATGCCTAATTTTTTGTTTGTTTTCCTTGTAAGGTTACAACTACCATTAATAACCTTATCATTGGTCGAGCCTATTGCCATCACCATGGTGTAATGAACATTAGCGGAAACAGAAAATATTCATGCAAGCTGATGTTTAAAGAGCAGTCTTTCCTGGAACGTAATCCTCGCCAGGTATGATGAACAATTTCGAATCAAATTCCCTCTGTCTCCTCTGTCTATACAGACCATACTAATATATATACTTCTACGCAAGGTTCAAGGCTTTGTTAAAGATGCTGATGGGACCAAGGTTGCATCCCTGATGGGCAAGTGGGATGAGAGCATGTATTGCATTGTTAGTGATGATGCTTCTAAACTGAACTCCCATGTTTCACATCAGAGCACTGGTGCCACCTTGTTGTGGGAGAAAAATGAGCCTCCACCAGATCCCACTCGATATAACTTGTCATCATTCGCTATTACTTTAAATGAGTTGACACCAGGGCTGAAGGTAGACATACAGCATGTATATATACCTCATTATTTTGACCTTTTGTTAGCTCAGAATCTAAACATTTTTTCACTTATTAAGGAGAAGCTTCCACCAACAGATTCAAGACTGAGACCAGACCAGCGACATCTAGAGAATGGAGAGTACGAGAAGGCAAATGCTGAGAAACTGCGCCTCGAGACCAGGCAACGAATGGTATAATACCCTCATTATCTATATCTTCCTACATTTGCTCACCTTGATTCACTTTGCTTGTACATGGAACCACCTTTTCTTTCCTAGAGAGAAAACACTGAAAGTATACTAATACTTATCTGATCTGAACTGCATTTGCTGTCTCTTCTTACTCTCAAACAGGCAAGGAACATGCAGGAGAGTGGCTGGAAGCCAAGATGGTTCCAAAGAGACAGCAAGGATGGAACATACCGTTATGTCGGGGGCTACTGGGAGGCAAGGGATCATAAGAAATGGATCGACTGCAATGACATATTTGGCAATTTCTGTGACAATACGAAGCCACGGGTGTCCACGCTGTACACTAGTGCAAGTGTGTAGGGAGCAGTAGGTGTTGGCACCACATTAATTTTTGAAGGTACATAATTGATCGGTTCCTCACATCTATCGTATAAAAGAAGAGCTAAAATCCTCTTGGCTATCCTTGTCGCCCACTTCGGTCTACTGGTATACTTTTGCTAACAGTGTTGCTAAAATTGTCAATAATATCATCTCCCCCTTGTCTTTGATGAAAGGTGTGACATGTACGTGGTACATGCTTAGATAGTAATTACATCATGGCATCAAAGTGATGCTTGGTGTATCCGCAAAATCAACATCAGAGTGAGGCGTTGTTTTTTTGCATAACATACTAGTTTTAGTGTGTCGAGCTAAATCTCACCTCAATTTCACAATGTAGTCTCTTGTTTGAGTTGCTCTGCATTTTTGTGCCTTTGAGAATCGGTGAACTGCGCTGCTGTTATTGACTATATTTTTTTCATTGAGCGAAAGCTGTTGTTGAAGATGATGAATAGCCCCAGGACCCACTCTGTGCCGCCTTTTTTTTGTGAACCTCTATGTGCCGCTTATTGCAAGCAATAGTGGCGTACCGCTTACCTGGGCCTCAACGATGCGCGGCTCACAACAGACTGACATGGCGTCGAAGTAAGATTAATCAAGGAACTAGCCCGGGTGAGAAGTTATACTAGCGTATATACACATGCAATTCACATATAACATTAGAGAGCCTATTTATTTGACAAAAGAAAGATGATTATACTGTGTCTTGCATGTTGCGGAATAATATGCGATTGTTGCTGGCAGATACAAAAACCCAATCACTTCTTTGTTTGAAATGTAGTGCACACCCATTGGTCGACAAATAAAGAGATGAAAAAAAAGCGAGAAAAATATTTATATGTCTCAAACTCGTTTACTGTTTTATTGTAATACTTCTTCTCTAATCTTATCCTGAGATGTTTGTACCACTCTACTATTCATTGAACCGAACCTACATAGTACATGGCCTTATATGAGCTTCCGTGTTGTGGCATCTGCGTTCATGGACGATCTCTGAAGATTGAAAACTTGACCGCCTCGCTCCCAGAAATGATGTCCCACACCACCCCCAGGGCAATCAGAAGCACTACGAACATTCTGTGTATAAATGGCCAAAGCAAAACCTTCAGATACCGCCATAGCCTCCAAGGTTGCTGGTTCGGCAATGCCATCAATAACCAAAGCTGAGGCTCCCAACAAAACACCCTGGGCATCACGGCACACAGCACTAACAACACCACGACACGAATAGAGGTTTTTGCCGCTGCCGCATCAACATTTTTTTTTTGAACGGAGGCAAAAGCTTTGCCTCATTCTATTAAATAAGAAGAAATAAAGTTTGTTCGGTTTACAAGCACCACAAGTTTTTCCACATGCGGATTACTCTCCCAATATTCCAAAACTCAAAGATTTAGCTCCCGCTAGTACCCAAAGTCTAGCCTCTCTTTTAATTATATATAGTAAAGTTTGCGGCGGTGCAAATTTATTGTTGAACACTCTTGCATTTCTTTCTTTCCAAATCGTCCAACTTACAAGCATGGTGATGGATGCCATAGACTTGGTTTTGCATCGAGCTTCGTCCACCAATCTTTGATAGAAAGATCCTCCGTCCAATCATCCACATTGAAGTTTGGTAAGCCTAGCCATGCTTTGACCAAAATTCAAAGCCTTTTAGTGAATCTACAATGTGAGAAAAGGTGCGCTGCTGTCTCTTGGGTTTGTTTGCATAAAGGACAAAGTCCACAATTTGTCCATCCTCGTTTTTCCAATCTATCAGCCGTCCAAAGTCTATTTTTGATTGCCAACCAAGCGAAAAATTTAATCTTTGGCGGCGTCCAAGCTTTCCAAACTAACTTGTTCATGTTTGTAAGCGTTGATCCAAAGAATTGGGCATTGTAGGCCGAGCTTGTAGAATATTCACCATTGCTTGTGAGGTTCCAAACTACTTGGTCGTCCTCCTCCCCAAGCTCCACATCTCGTAGCTCCACCCAAAGACGAATGTACTCATTGATGTGGTGGATGGTAAGATTTGCGTCAAGCTTTATCTTGGAAATCCAAGCATTGTTGTGCAAAGCTTGCTTGATGGTCCATTTCTTTCTCACGGAGATTTGGAAGATGAGTGGAGCTATGTCTTTCGGTTTCTTTCCATTTAGCCAAGGTGAGTCCCAAAAAGGCGCTATGCTCCCGTTGCCAATAGTGATGGTTGTTGCGGCATAAAAAAGGCTCATGTCCATCTGGCTACAAGGGTTCCCCATTCCAATCCAAAGTTTCTTGCGATCCGTCCATTCGAGCCAAGGCCACCTCAACCTTAGGGCTGTAGCAAACTTCTCGAGATTTAGGATTCCTAGACCCCCAAGATGAGTGGGTCTACAAACCGTTTCCCAATTTATCTTGACCTTGCCAAACTTTGAGAGAATAAGTTGTAGGTGTTGTATGTCCTCTTTCTTAGGAGCAACGAAAATGGCAGCATCATCCGCATAAATGGAGGTTCTCAAAATGGCCCCTCTCCCTCTTATCTTGCTTAGAAGTTCATATTATGTAGCCAATTCAAGGATTTGTTGGAGGGGATCGATGGCTAGGACAAAGAGGAGTGGAGAGAGAGGATCTCCTTGCCGAAGGCCCCTCCCATGCTTGATTGGAAGACCGGCCACTCCATTTAGGAGGACCCTCGAAGTAGAAGTGCAAAGAAGTGCGGAAATCCAATCGCGGAATTTTGGAGGGAAGCCATGTCTTCTTAGTAGCTCAATGATATACTCCCATCTCACAGAGTCGAAGGCTTTGCGAATATCAAGCTTGAATAGGAGGGTTGGAAATTTGCTCTTGTGTAGTCTTCGTGCAAGGTTTCTCACATACAAGAAGTTGTCATGGATGCTTCTTTTCTTTATGAAGGCACTTTGGGCATTTGAGACAAGGTCGTTCATGATGGGGACAAGGCGTAGGGAAATCATCTTAGCAATGATTTTGGCAATGGCATGGATCAAGCTAATAGGCCTAAAGTCGGTCACCTCCTCCGCTCCCTCTTTTTTTGGAAGTAGAACAATGTTGGCCGAGTTTATCCATTGAAGGTGTGACATTTGGAGGTTGTTGAATTGATTGACGGCGCCCATGATATCTTCCTTTATCGTCATCCAACACTTCTTGAAGAAAGCCCCGGTGAAACCATCGGGACCGGGCGCCTTATCGGAAGGCATTTTTTTAATGGCATTGTGAACTTCTTCCTCCGAAAAAGGCTCATCTATCTCTCCCAACTCGATCTCCCCGAGCTTTAAGGTTTCCCAATTGAAATCAAGCTCCCTCGTCTCTCCCCTTCCCATAACCTGGGAGGCACGCCTTCTGCACGACGTCGGCTATATGGCGCCGCCGGACATGCGGATGCCTCCCGGCTGGAAGTTGAGTGCCGACGGCATCCCTGTCCCGCCGGTGCCGACGTCAGACGAGTTGTCGTACGATGTACAGGAGTACATCAACGGCATGGACGATCCCGCCGAAGCCGAGAGCGCCGACAACCTCCTCCACCGGGAGCAATTCTTCGCCAAACTCCGCGAGCAGGAGCTCGACCACCACAAGGGTCCTCCGAACGAGTCGCCGCCGAAGCGCAACAACTCGGCTGGCCGCCGGCGTTGGTGGAGCGTGCCAGGGCGGACCCTCGAGGCGGTGATGGAGCACATCAACCGCGGGAACACCTCGCGACTCGGCTTTCCGCGCACACCGACGCCGGCGGCCAGGTCCGGCCGGCGTCCTCCACCGAACTGGATGCCGAGGAGGATGGCGAGCATGAGCTCGTCCTCCTCCGCGTCGGTGTCCCACTCCTCCGGCTCGGCGCCGCTGCACGCGCCGACTGCAGTCAAGCGCGAGGCGGAGTCGCCTGTGCGCTCGCCGCCGCGGACGCGCTCGCGCGGCATCGTCATCCGCGAGCCGCGCACGACGGCATCTCCAACCGGCCACCTACGCCTCCGCCACCCCAAGATAGAAGGTTCGGCGCCGGCCGAAGACGTCGCCTTGAAGATGGCGCTGGAGCAGTCGCTCTGCGAAGCCACGCCGCAGACGCTGCAGCCCCCGCCGGTGGAGCCCTCCTCGCCGGACATCCTGGAGTGGTCTAGGAAGGACTGGGAGCTGGCGGAGCGGCAGCGCATCCTCGGCCTGCAGCAGCAGGCCGAGGAGCAGGCCGCCCGTCGTCGGGCGTTGTCTGGGCGTGAGCTCGCCTACCAGGGCGCCTCACTCTACGTTCTCGACGACGACGACGACATAGGCCCGTCCTTCCAGCCCTGGAGGTGCGGCGACCCAGGCAGGGGAGCTCCCGCCAGAACCAACCGCCGAGCGACGACGACGACAGCGGCAAGGATGACGGCCACGCCGACCCCGACTACACGACGTTCTACAGCAACTTCGGCATGTAGGACGGCGAGGGCCCGGCGGCGGCGGCTTTTTTTAAGTTTATTATGTATTAGTTTAGTTTAAATTTGATGTAATCCGTCTATATTCGCCCAACTTAATAAAATCCGTCCATCTTTAATGAATTTTAGCCGAACTTGGAAACTCGGCCTGGGTACGCGAGTGAGAAAATGGGCGTACTCAGACCAAAAACTAGTTCCGTCCGGCCAAAAAACGGACCAATTTTCGGTCTGGGTTCGGCCAACGAGTGAAGATGATCTTAAGGGAGGGAATGGTGTGCCAGCCGCCACAAAAAGACTTCTCATTTTCCACAAAAAAAAGGGCACAATTATGCGACCACCTGGCGACCCATTAACGACTTACAAATGTTATACCCATGAACAGCCGATTCTGTCTTCTGCATCATCTTTGCTTTTTTTTTCTTATGTGTTTTTTTTAGCTTGGGAGTAAAAACACACACATGTAGTTGTAGATTTTTTTTTCTAAAGGTGGATATATCTATACTCCTATATAACGTACCAGTTTTGAACTGGTATGAGTGCATCGATCCTACCCGTTGAGTTGTTAAATCCAATAATCAAAAACAGCTGGATTCACCATGAACGGTAACAAATGTTGTCTCTATCATGTTCTAGAACTACCAGGTGATTGCGATGGAGTGCTTAATTTTCGGAATTAGTTTTACGGCGACAACGCTTATTTAATCGTCCCGCACAAGCCAACTCTCTCATAGAAGCGTGACTGTTGGAGTGTCCTTCCGACTGTTATGTATATCGTCTGGATGATTAGCTAGCCCAAATAAAATTTGATAACTGTGTCACGCGTACACACTACCAGACGGCCGGACTGTATACACCACATTACGTACATCTTCTGTTGACGTCGTACTCGTGCATATGTGAACGTGGCGTGACCCTTTCAAAAAATTGTCCATACTGCTATAACAAAGAAATAATGCCTTCGTCAGTAAATGAATGCTTGCAAGGGGAGACGACCATCAAAGCAACACGGCCTAAACTATGAAAGCAGAAGAAGCGGGACACAAGAGAAAATAAAAGAAAATAACAGATATATAGATGCAATATTGTGGATGCACATTATCGGACACATATACGGCACCTCCGACAACTAACTGGACAATAAGATGTCAGACATTGAGTTCGCTTCTATTTACCTGCTATGTGAAATCGTTTTTTCTTGGATCCACTCTGACAACATGCATGTACTTTTTAATGCATGCAAAGTAGTATCTTTCTCCTCTCCCCTCCATGATATATGGGACATCTCCTTCCAATTCTGACACACGTTTGCTTTGAACCAAACCAACATATTGGTTCACTTTTTTTTTTCTGACACATGGAAACGATGCTCCACTATGTGTGGAATCGAACCAAGAAGGCCTATGCTTCGCTTTAAGCACACATAGTGCATGGTCTAAGCTAGCTACAAGTGGTGTCAATTACAATATCGGTCGTTATTTGTGGTTAGCTAGCACTCCGGATCCTGCTATTTACCCTTTGGTTAACGTTGATTAATAAAATGGCAGGTTTCCCCTAAAAATAAATCAAATCCATCTTTGTTTTTCAGCCGAGAATACATGTCATTTCTCTCCCTGTGTATGTTCAACGGGAATATGTTTCGCTCTGAGTTGGTTGGTTCCCTCACAAATCAGCGTGAAGATGGTCAACTAAGAACAATATGCATTCTATTTTGAATTAGCACCAAGACAAGTCGTTACACTAATGCACTGGGCCGGTGACGAGGGAAAATAGAATTGCTTCTTTCAATCAAATGGCACATTTCCACACCGGCTATCTACCCTACTTACTAGTATGAAATAAGCTTATTACATCCTGGAACTTTCCCCTATGTCGCCAAGTTGAAGAATCGGCGTCACATCTTCTTTTCAAGTGCCGGTTCACCGTGGGAACTTGGAATGCCATCTTCTCTTGGCTCGGCCTCCATGATATTGACACTTCCCTTTGGGCAAATTAGGCTACCTGCAAAGATTGGTGGATGAAGATGGCCCTCTTTGCTTAAAGAATTTTTTGCTCATTCCGGCAAACCAAATACTCCTTCGGATACATAACAAGTGTCGCTAAGTATTATGGATCGAAGATAGTACGGTAGTATTTTTCATACGAGTTTAGTTTCTAAAATATGTTAAAATATACTAATTTTTTTGTACATGCTATTTCAGCCATACATGGATGCATCACTTTCAAGATAATAATATTAACAATAACATAAACAACACTAATAACCAGTCACTAGTCAACGCCATCTCGATCCGTCAGCTAACACGTATCAGACCTGGCTTGAAGTCTGCCCCCTGCAACCCTTACCGGCTCCGCATAACGTATTCGCGTTTCTACACCAGCTTCCCTCCACACATTTCTTATTCGAGCTGCCGTTTGGGCTGCGGGGAAAGGCGGGGCTGCCGCTGCCGGACGCGACGCCTCGTACCACGTTGACACTTGGCCATTATTCCTGTTTTAACCAAACACCCAGATCGATCACCCCCTAGCTAGTCCGGCAGGCGATCACCTCCCCAGATGTGCACGCCGGGGAAACCAGAAAAAGCATGTAGTATGATCCTGTCTGCTTCCCGAGGTCGAAGCAAGCAGTCATGTGCCACCTCCCCCCTCGGATCAAGCCCTCTCTCTCTCACTTGTTGCATTATGGAGCTGAATTAATTAGGTTTGTTCGCGGGGTCTAACTGCCTCTTGGAGATACCCAAAAGAGGAGGGGAGGAATCTTGCCGCGGATAGAGCTCGCGAACGAGACTATTTTTTTTGATCAATAATTGCTTTGCAGTTTGACACTGGAGAGAGATTGACGTCTCTACTATACTTCAATTTCAGGGATTGACGTCTCTAATACTTAATTAGCGGTACGATGTGGCAGCTGCTAATGTAATGAGAAACGGAGTACTCAGATCGATTGGGCGGTATGCGAACACACGTAATTATCTGTCCGATTCTTTTTTCCTTAGAAAATATGAACAAACTGATGGCCTAAATATATAGATGTGAAATTATAATAGTCTAACAGGTGTTGGTGGTGCACCTGATCACAAAATAAGAGAAATATAATGCGGAGTCAAACCTAGTTTAATGGCGAATATGCGATCTCGGGCCTGGAAGAGCCATGATCAATATGTATGTGAGCTTATTCGACCAAGCAAGCAGGAGTATCTTGATGTGCCACTGCCAACCGACATGGCTCTCTGAATCTGCTTGAGCTGCCGCAGAGTATATAAATTCAAAGAAAGAAAAGCTCGAGTTCTAATGCCTTCATCATAACTTTTTAATAGAAAAAAAACAACATGTTCCACAAATAGCCATATCCAAACCCGATGATTTTATGAAGTTGGCAACCGAGGCCGGCCTTCTGCACCAGCTGCCCGGTGATTTTATGAAATCGAGAATCTCTCTTTACACCGATGATGCCATAATCTTCTTGGCTCCTGTGGCACAAGACATTTCAAACCTTGATTTGATCTTGAAGGACTTTGGGGAGGTCACAGGGTTAGTGACTAATGTGGACAAAAGCTCGGTGGTGCCCATTCGATGTGAGGACATCGACCTTAACTCTATTCTGCAGGACTTCCCAGCAACCTTGACACAATTCCCAAATATGTACCTGGGTCTTCCCCTCGTCCTTGGGAGGTTACATCGTATTGATCTTCAACCTTACATCGACAAAGCCATCTCTCGGCTCAAACCTTGGAAAGATAGATTCCTCAACGTTGCGGGTTGCGCAACTCTGGTCAAGTCTGTTCTTACATCCCTTCCGATTTTTCTGCTAACGGCTATCAAGGCGGATAAGGCAACAATTAAGGCTTTGGACAAGATTCAGAGGGGAATGCTATGGGCATGCAAGGCCTCTGTTAGTGGTGGAAAGTGCAAAGTTAGCTGGGCCAAAAATTTCCGCCCTAAGAAACTGGGAGGATTGTGAATCCTCTACCTGGAGAAATTTGCCAGGGCACTTAGACTTCGGTGGCTCTGGCATGAGTGGACATCACCTAACAAGCACTGGGTTGGAATGGAAACCCCAAATGATGACATCAATAGAGATTTTTTCAATGCCGCAACAAAAGTTAGCGTTGGTGATGGGAAAAAAGCTTATTTTTGGAACTCCTCCTGGCTCAACGGACCCCCCCTCGGTCCTTGGCACCCTTAGTTTATGTGACATAAAAAAGGAAGAAGACCAAGGTGCACAGTGCCCTGCAGAACTCTCGGTGGATTGCTGATATCTGCGTTGATTATTTCATTATGCAACACCTTGCCCAATTCGTCGCTCTCTGGGGAATGTTGTGGGACATTGTGCTTCTGCCTGGCATCAAGGACAACATCATTTGGACCCTCACGACCTCCGGATCATACACTACGGACTCTGCTTACAAAGCTCAATTCCTGGGGGCCATTCCACGCTCCTTCGATAGGCTCGTTTGGAAGACTTGGGAGCCTCCCAAGTGCCATTTTCCGCCTGGCTTACAGTGCAAAATAGGCTATGGACCTCAGATCGTCTCGCTAAGCGGGGTTGGCCTCACCAGCCGACTTGCCCACTGTGCAGGTGCCAGGCTGAGATTGCCAGACACATTCTTTTAGAATTCCGCTACTCCAGAAGGATCTGGGAGGCTGCGAGCTCCTTGCTTGGATGCCCTTCACTTCTTCAGAGCATTGGGGAAAACCGTCCCATTGTTCTTCAATACTAGGAAGCTGCCACACAGACGCCGTCTGCATGTACTCAGGGTCTAAAATCCGCAGTCACGCTAATCACGTGGGAGATCTAAAAGGAGAGGAACAACCGAGCCTTCAACAACAAGTATGCTACGCCTGCGATTCTCATTCAGAAGATAAAGACGAGAGCAAAAAATGGATTTTAGCGGGTGCTAAACATCTGGAGGAGATTACATCTTAGATTACAATTTTATTTCCTTTTCTCTTTCATGGGGTGTTTCCTTAGGCCATCCATGTTTTCTCCTACTTTATCAATATAAAAGGGAAAGCTTTTTGCCGCGTTTCAAAAAAAAAGATGATAATTGCGCATATCTTCTCTACCTCCAACACAAAATATATGTCCTTTCAGAATTTCACAAGTCAAGTTTTATCACAAAATTGCTTTTTAGATTTCAACATTTGTAATGAAATAAATGTTATCATTTGAAATATCAAATCAATATTAAATCATTTGTTATAAAATATAGTTTCTATATGTGAATTTCCACCATTTATATTGTAATAGCCTAGAAAGCAAATCCTATTGGTGTCCAAAGTAGGCAAATTAAGTAGGATACTGGCTAACTTGAAGTACAAAGAGGGTGCTAGATTCTATGCCCTAGAAGAACGAAAATAGTATTGATTTTTATTTATCATAGTACTCCTAACGGGTCACATCATTCTACGAGAAAAACGATTAGGCTTCATACGATGCACATCTTTTTTAAGTTTTGTAGAAACAAGCTTTGTCTGTTCATTACGAAGAAGACCACATGAGGCCTTGTTTGGTTTCACTAAAATTGAGCGGGATTGGCTGAGATTGAGGGGGACTAAATCCCATCTAAGTCAAAATCCCCCCTAATTCCTAAACCATTACAATCCACTAGGGAAGTGGATGAACTGAACAAAGCCCGAGCGGGCAACCCGGAAATCTCTCTAACATATATGTTACACGAGACAAGAAATTTGCACAGAAACTGATGTGCATATATCATGATGTGGTCTATGTCATATCCTAAATAGAAGACTTTTTTCGAAATGAGGATATCACCCCGACCCTAAAATAGAAGACTTGGTGCCCATTAGATGTCAAAACGTTGCACTCGACGGGGTGTTTAGGGGGTTGCCGATGATATATTCCTCCTTCCCCTTGAAATGCTTAGGCCTTCCACTTTCTCCGTGGCAACTTAAAAGGGTCGACTTCCAACCGTTTGAGGACAAGATGACTGGTAAACTAGTTACTTGGGATGGGAAAAGCATCAACGTAGCTGTCCGTATAGCACTTGTCAAATTTGTCATCACCTCATAAGCCATCTTCCATCTCACATCGCTCACCATTTTGCTGGGATGCTCTGCAAGCATGAACAAAATTTAGAGGGCTTTTTTGTGGGCTGGAATGAGAGAAATCTCAAGTGGAAAATGCAAAATAAATTGGGAAGCAGTGTGTAGACCTACCCATCTTGAGCTTTGGGGATTCTTCACCTTGAAAAATTTGTGAGAGCTCTCCGATTGTGACGGCCTTGGTTCGAGTAGAGAGACCCAAATAATCTATGTGACATGGGTATGACTTATCGTTGTTTGGGTTCGAGGGAAGAAAACAAAAAAAATCCTATGAATGAAACCCTAATGCTAGGATCTATCTATTAGTAATGCAGTAACAGGAGGAGATACGGTATTCATACCTTTAAAGACCGAATGCGGTTCGCAGTAATATGGATGATGTAGTCGTACCGACACCGACCTCAAGGTTGTTTTGAAGTCCAACGGCTCTGACAACTCCTAGTGCCACAAGTGCAGCACCGCCCGAGGAAGTCACATACGTACGATGTTTGATGATGACTTTCACTTCTCTCCGATCTAGTCGAGATTGCGGAAGTAGATCTCCCGGATCCAAATCCCGTAGTGCGACGGTGCTCCACGGTGAAGAAGTCCTCGCGCAACCCAAACAAGGGGGCCGCAGTCACGAGAGAGAGAGAGAGAGAGAGAGAGAGAGAGAGAGAGAGAGAGAGAGAGAGAGAG
This sequence comes from Avena sativa, assembly GCA_916181665.1. Taxonomy (NCBI): domain Eukaryota; kingdom Viridiplantae; phylum Streptophyta; class Magnoliopsida; order Poales; family Poaceae; genus Avena; species Avena sativa. Next base: position 251,615,846 of record OV702293.1, read on the forward strand.
AGAGAGAGAGAGAGAGAGAGAAGAGGCAACCGGAGACAATTCCCAAAGCTAGGAAGCCTTTATTTATTTCTGGTGATTTAATTGCCTCCTATGACTATTCTTATATAGCGGAACAGGGGGCGCAGGGTTCCTTACCTAATCCATGTGGGACTAAACAAGAGGTAATAAAGGAAAAGGGAGGGGTTCCCGCCAGCCAAGCCCCCATGGGCCCCGTCAGCGGGTGGCTAGCGCCCATGAGGCTGTAGGGGTTCGTAGCATGGAAAACAAAATTTTCTATCGCATACAAACAAACAAGCCAAGATCTATCTACTAGATTGTAGCAACGAGTCGATGGAATAACTTACCCTCGAAGATTCCAAAGCGGTTAACGAGAGCAGATTCTCGTGGGTGATGTAGTCGTACTCTTTCCGATCTCAAGATCGCGTAGACGATCCTTCCGGCGCCACGTTCCGGCAGCGCTCCCGTAGTCGGTCACACGTTCGGTACTCGACGAAGACCTTCCTCTCCCTTGTTCCAGCAGGCAGCGGAGGTTGTAGTATTCTCCTCGCGATTCCGGCAGCACAACGGCGTGGTACCGGAAGTAGAGGGGAAATCCCGCAGGGCTTCGCCTTAAGCCGATGCGAGTATGGTGGAGCTTATGAGAGAGGCTATTAGTGGTCTAGTAATTAGACACACCAATTAGAAGGCTCTAAACCAATTAGAAGGCTCTAAACCGAAATAGCTCTAAACCGAGGTTTAGGTCTAGGGTTTAGTTTAGAGGATAGGAACTTGTGTGTATGTGGAGGGGAGCCCTGCCCCTCCTTATATAGGTGGGAGGGGGCTGGCGCGCCAGGGGGAGGGAGTGGAGTCCCTCCCCAACTCGGCATTGGAGTTGGCCGCCGGTTGGAGGAGGTCTCCCTCTCCAACTCGGTTTCCCTCTTTTCCTCCTCTTTCCACTTTCCAAAAACTTGCCGTTTGACTTTCAAACTAGCCGTTTGACTTTTCAATTTAGGATTTAAATAAACCCTTTATTTTGGACAGCGAGAACACTTAGTACATGATGCAATCATTCCAACATGCAATGACACATTCATGTACCCTTCCCCTTCCGGAGCTCCGGACAATCCGGAACCTTCTAGAATATCCCCGATGAAAACACCGGAATCATTCCCGAACTCCGAAACGGGACTTTCCTTATATGAATCTTATTCTCCGGACCATTCCGGATCACCTCGTGATATCCCAGATCCCATCCGAGACTCCGAACAACATTCGGTCTCTTTCTCATAATACCATAACTACTCAAACAACGTCGAATCCTTAAGTGTGTCTCCCTACGGTTCGTGAATTATGCGGACATGATCGAAACACTTCTCCGATCAATAACCAATAGAGGAATCTGGAAATTCATATGGCTCCCACATATTTCTACGATTACTTTGCGATCGAATGAACCACTTACATACGATACCAATTTCCCTTTGTCTCACGATATGTTACTTATCCGAGGTTATGATCGTCGGTATCTCTGCATACCTAGTTCATCCTCGTTACTGATAAGTACTCTTTTCTCGTTCCCGTGATATGTGATCCCTTGTGACCAAGTCACATGCTTGCAAGCTAATTGGATGACATTTCACCGAGAGGGCCCAGAGTATATCTATCCGTCATATGGATGGACAAATCCCACTCTTGATCCATGTGTTTCAACCAATACTTTCCGAACACTCAATGCCACTTTTATAGCCACCCTGTTACGGTGTGGTGTTTGATGACATCAAAGCATCCATCCGGTAAAGGTGATATGCATGATCTCATGGTCGAAGGAATTAGGTTACTATGTATCAGAAAGCATATAGCAATTGAACTATTGAAATGACTTGATCTTTATGCTACGCTTATCTATAGGAGTATGTCCATCACATCATTCTCCTAACGATATGATCCTGTTGTTAATAACATCTCTATGTTCATGATCAGGAAACAATGATCATATATTAACCAACAAGCTAGTTTAACAAGAGGCTTTACTAGGGACTCTTATTTTAGTTTACAAATCACACAAGTATTAATGTTTCCGGTTAATACAATTATAGCATGGTATGTAAACATTTATCATAAGTGTGAAGATATGATAATAACCACTTTATTATTGCCTCTTGGGCATATCTCCAACAGTCTCCCACTTGCACTAGAGTCAATAATCTAGTTTCGAACCTTTGTGTATATAACACCTATGGCTTTCCAGTGTTGTATGTACACGATTGCTAGTGGTCAACTGATCTCCGGATCTGACACTTCCAGGTCCGTGTGTAATTGCATGTCTTTGCGTCTCTACGCATCACTCATTCTCTAATGAGATGGCTTTGTATAAATTTGGTCTTTCGGTGTGACCTTTAGCTCTTTGGGGTTAAAAACATGTTGATAATATTGTCGCACAATATATCTTCATAGTATTATCCCACTGTGAACTACACATAGTTTGATAACAAACTACTTGACTCAAATGCCCTCTTATGCTGCTAAAATAGCAGTCATATACTTAGCCTTTTGTTGTAGTATCTGTCACAATGTCTTAATTTTGGAAATCATCCAAATCCATTATGGAACTCACTTTCCATTATATTGTGCCACCCTTAGTTTAGATTGAGATAAACTTAATTTGTACTTTGTGACAAAGCTAGTATCAATGTAGTACTTTTACAATGAACTAACCATCTATTTGTCACTTCTACAAATATTATACTCTTAGTTCTTTCAAAAGATCATAAGAATATCCTTACTATTGTCCAATGATCATCTTACAAATCATTCTGGTATATGCTCACAACATTTAGAGCATAGGACATATCTGGATTTGTATATATCACAGTATGATTGATATAAATACTCTTTGTGATTTCATACATCAAGTATCAATCTATACTTGAATCTTTGTTTCACTTACCAAGTGCCAATACACTTGAATATATCATCAACATTGAACTCTTTCAATCCTTTCTGTGCAACAAGAACCTTTCTTGTAGTTTCTATATTGAATTCATTCAATATCTCGTCTATGTACTTCTGGCACAACCATATTAGCGTCTATTGATGCCAAATATTTGGGTTTTGCCTAAGTCTTTCATCGGGATGAAATTCTTAATATGTGTTAATAAAAGATACATTATTTCCAATCAACAATACGTCTTCCACATAATGTATTAGAAACATGTCTTAGCGCTCCCACTTAATTTCTTGCAAACGCAAGCATCTTCATTGTCTCTGATGAAATTAAACTCTTTTAACAGTTTCATCATAGTGAAGATTCCAACTCCGCTATGCTCACTCTAACCATTGAAGTTTGCATATGCTTTTAGCATCCTTTGAATTAACAAAACCCTATGGACCGTGTTATGCACATGTCCTAGGTAACGATTCTATTAGAAGAACTTGTTTTGTTTATTCAACTACCATATAACAAATTATATGTAGTGGTTGCTACATTAATCCGTCTAGACTAAATATCACTATGAAAGATCGAAATCTTGTCATAGTCAACCTTTGAACATTGTTGTGAACTCTTTCCCAACATGTCGACTAGATGTGAAACATCCATGTCTATTTCTTTATAGATCCAGACACAACTATAAGGTCTTACACCTTTCTCGAGGGTCCTTCAAGTTCAAAACTTGATTTCTCGTGTATGGAACTATCACGGATTTTATGGCTTCAAGCCATTTTACGGAGTCAGGGCCCATCATCGCTTCTCTGCATGTAGTCGGTTCATTATTCTCAAATAATGATTCAACCCTCAAATCTTGGTATTTGATTGTTCATCCGACCTACTTGTTTCAATAGGAACTTGGATCTCCGTGACCACAACCTTTGAGGTACGTGAACCATGAGCATTGTTGCTGCCTCCGAAACACTTTTCGGCGCTGCGCAACTCTGCACATATAGCTAAGGTTCTTTTAACCTTATCAAAGTTTCTATTGTCCTCCCACTTAACTTTTCACGAAAAATTCCTTCTCAAAGAAACTTGACGTTTTAAGTGACAAACACTTTTGTCTCCAATGTTATGGAGGAGTACTTAACAGTTATTCGAAATAACATACAGAGACAGGTTCATCCGACTTTGGTTGCAAACATCTTTCTTATGCATAGCATACCAATGTTTAAGAAAGGACAACTTGGGTTTTATCCCAAACCATAACCTTATATGGTGTCATTTCAACGGATTATGATGGAGCTCTTTTCAGTGGAAAAACGGTAATCTCTAAAGCTTTTAATCTTTAAAATACAATGGCAGTTTTATGAATTATACCTTTGATCTTACCATGTCAAACAAGGTTTAATTACATATCTCGAACGCTCCATACTCTTATGGTGTTTCGGGAAAATGCAAATCCACGGAACGATTCCTTAAATCTTAGGTATTTATGCTAAACGTGTAACTCAAATATCTTCCTTTATGATCTTATCATAAACTATTTATATTCTTGTTACAATGATCTTGCACTTCATCTTGAAAGTCTTTGAACTTTTCAAGTGTTTCATACTTTATCCTTATTAAGTAAATATTTATATATTCACTCAAATTTTTCGGAGAAAGCATATGAAGTTGAAATCCATCGCTCTTGACTACACATAACGGACTTCGTACAACAATATGTACAAGTTCCAATAAGCTTAGTCATTCGTTCCCTTTTGGCCTATGAACGAAGTTTTAATTATCTCTAGGAAAGTTTCACAAGCGTCATTTGATCAAAAATCAGAAGACTCCAAAATTCCATCCACATGGAGTTTCTTCATGTTTATCTTTCCAATATAATTCAAACAGCGATGTCACTTCCTAAGTGATCTTTCAATCAATTTGTCTTTCGACATTTTAGCACTAGTTTTATGGATGTGATTTCTCCAACGAGATTTGTGAATCATCCATCTTTTATGGATTACGGAAATTATTTGAACAACCCTTTTGTTCTCATAATACCTGATAAAACAAATCTTTGAAGGCAAGCTTTGATGTTTAACGAGCAACACAATAACCCTTTATTTGTTCTCGATGAACATCATCACATATTCTTTTGCTAGTTACTTAGGCCAATTGTAGTTCATGAATTGTGTTGTTTCGTATGACGATTCACACCAACAAATTCAGTATCAAATACTTGAGAACCACATTGTTTAATAAGCAAAGAATATAGCCATAACATGTATATCATCTATATACTTAAACTGAACAATTCTAGTCTTTTCTTTTCTGCCATATATTTATGAGATTCTCTTTCAATATTTCCTTTTCTATTTGAAAGAATCTATCAATATCAATAGTGGAGTCATACATATGACATATAGTCCAAAGCGTGTATAATTAAATACCAATGTCTTTGGACTTGCACTTTGAAGTAGATCACCATCATCAAATATTTGGTGTTCTTTCAAATTCCTTTCTCTAGTAATCTCTTGGTGTAGTAAACATTTTACCTACATCAAATATTCACCCTTATCATGGAATTGTCCATGATCAAGCTACTGTTAGCTTGTAACGATGAATTCATGAGTATAATGTTGCTATCCAAAAACCTTTTGGAGGATTAGGACAACAAGTGTCTCCAACCTTTTTGCAAATTCTCATCAAATATGAGAACATGACTTTTGCCACATTATACTCTATCATGTTGCAACCAAAACTTCGTTTCAGATATCACAATATCTTCCACACATCATGGTTTCTGAAACAACTCTTTCAGATCCTAGATAACCTTGATATTAAGGGAATCCTTTGAATATCAAGAATCATGGATACAAACATGATACTTATATACTAACACTTGGAATTGTTACTCTTGATTTAATACTAATTATTAAACTTCATGGAGTAACCGGAACTTACTGAAAGTTTGCAATAGGACTTTTAAACTTTAGATTAACACTTAAAACAATACGATACCAGTTCGTAAAGTAACTAACCAGAATTCTATAGTTCTATCATCTCAATTATAACTAAGCGCAAGGTGGTAAACGGATGCCAATGACTACAACAACTATGCAAATTCACTTTGATTTAGTTTATGATAAATTGAGTTCTAATTAATAATTAAATTAATCTAGGTGAACTCCCACTCAAAACAATATCCCTCACATTGTTTTAGTGATCACACGAACCAAATCAACCACATCAAAACCGATCATCACGAGAGTTGATATAGCTTCAATGGCGAACAATCAACATGTTCATCACATCTACTATATGATTCATGCTTTACCTTTCGGTGATCCGTGTTCCTGAGACCATGTCTGTACATGCTAGGCTCGTCAAGATCAAACCTTAGCTACCGCATAAGCAAATCTGGCTTGCTTACGTTGTATTCACCCGCGGAATCAAAGACACCCGATCATCACGTGGTGCTTTGAAGCAGCAAGCTTTGGCAACGGTGCATACTAAGGGTGAACACTTTAGAACTTGAAATTTATGTGCATGAGGGATCATCTTATAATGCTACCGTCGTCTACTAAGCAATACAAGATGCATAAAGGATTAACATCACATGCAATTCATAATATGTGATATGATATGGCCTTTCTTCTTTGTGCTTCTGATCTCCATCTTCAAGCACGAACATGATCTCCATCATCACCGACATTGCATCAAGGTCAATGACGCTTCTCCATGGTTGTCGTCCACCGGCTTCAACTATTACAACTACTTTGAATAGACACGCGGGACTTAACAGAAATTAAAGACAACCATATGGCTCCTGCCGGTTGCCGACTTACAATAAGGAACATTGCATACATCATATATAATCACAATCATGGCCATATCACATCACTGCACACCCCTGCAAAACAAAGTTAGACGCCTCTACTTTCTTTGCATGTTTTACGTGGTTTGGGGCTGTTAATAAGTGTCGCTCTAACTTACGAACATGAACCACAACATTGATACTAGTATTGTTAATCACCCGTTGTAAATTGGATCTTAACTATGCTAGGAGAAACAGGCACCCGCAAAGCCACTTATGCAATACAAGTTGCATGTCAAGCGTGGAGCAAGTCTCATGAACGATGTCATGTAAGGTTAGCCCGGGCCGCTTCATCCCAACATACCGCAAGATGCAAAGTACACAAGAAGCAATCGACAATAAAAGCATCAACGCCCACAATGACCATTGTGTTCTACTCGTGCAACAGATCTACATATAAACCTGGCTCTGATACCACTGTAGGGGTTCGTAGCATGGAAAACAAAATTTTCTATCGCATACAAACAAACAAGCCAAGATCTATCTACTAGATTGTAGCAACGAGTCGATGGAATAACTTACCCTCGAAGATTCCAAAGCGGTTAACGAGAGCAGATTCTCGTGGGTGATGTAGTCGTACTCTTTCCGATCTCAAGATCGCGTAGACGATCCTTCCGGCGCCACGTTCCGGCAGCGCTCCCGTAGTCGGTCACACGTTCGGTACTCGACGAAGACCTTCCTCTCCCTTGTTCCAGCAGGCAGCGGAGGTTGTAGTATTCTCCTCGCGATTCCGGCAGCACAACGGCGTGGTACCGGAAGTAGAGGGGAAATCCCGCAGGGCTTCGCCTTAAGCCGATGCGAGTATGGTGGAGCTTATGAGAGAGGCTATTAGTGGTCTAGTAATTAGACACACCAATTAGAAGGCTCTAAACCAATTAGAAGGCTCTAAACCGAAATAGCTCTAAACCGAGGTTTAGGTCTAGGGTTTAGTTTAGAGGATAGGAACTTGTGTGTATGTGGAGGGGAGCCCTGCCCCTCCTTATATAGGTGGGAGGGGGCTGGCGCGCCAGGGGGAGGGAGTGGAGTCCCTCCCCAACTCGGCATTGGAGTTGGCCGCCGGTTGGAGGAGGTCTCCCTCTCCAACTCGGTTTCCCTCTTTTCCTCCTCTTTCCACTTTCCAAAAACTTGCCGTTTGACTTTCAAACTAGCCGTTTGACTTTTCAATTTAGGATTTAAATAAACCCTTTATTTTGGACAGCGAGAACACTTAGTACATGATGCAATCATTCCAACATGCAATGACACATTCATGTACCCTTCCCCTTCCGGAGCTCCGGACAATCCGGAACCTTCTAGAATATCCCCGATGAAAACACCGGAATCATTCCCGAACTCCGAAACGGGACTTTCCTTATATGAATCTTATTCTCCGGACCATTCCGGATCACCTCGTGATATCCCAGATCCCATCCGAGACTCCGAACAACATTCGGTCTCTTTCTCATAATACCATAACTACTCAAACAACGTCGAATCCTTAAGTGTGTCTCCCTACGGTTCGTGAATTATGCGGACATGATCGAAACACTTCTCCGATCAATAACCAATAGAGGAATCTGGAAATTCATATGGCTCCCACATATTTCTACGATTACTTTGCGATCGAATGAACCACTTACATACGATACCAATTTCCCTTTGTCTCACGATATGTTACTTATCCGAGGTTATGATCGTCGGTATCTCTGCATACCTAGTTCATCCTCGTTACTGATAAGTACTCTTTTCTCGTTCCCGTGATATGTGATCCCTTGTGACCAAGTCACATGCTTGCAAGCTAATTGGATGACATTTCACCGAGAGGGCCCAGAGTATATCTATCCGTCATATGGATGGACAAATCCCACTCTTGATCCATGTGTTTCAACCAATACTTTCTGAACACTCAATGCCACTTTTATAGCCACCCTGTTACGGTGTGGTGTTTGATGACATCAAAGCATCCATCCGGTAAAGGTGATATGCATGATCTCATGGTCGAAGGAATTAGGTTACTATGTATCAGAAAGCATATAGCAATTGAACTATTGAAATGACTTGATCTTTATGCTACGCTTATCTATAGGAGTATGTCCATCACATCATTCTCCTAACGATATGATCCTGTTGTTAATAACATCTCTATGTTCATGATCAGGAAACAATGATCATATATTAACCAACAAGCTAGTTTAACAAGAGGCTTTACTAGGGACTCTTATTTTAGTTTACAAATCACACAAGTATTAATGTTTCCGGTTAATACAATTATAGCATGGTATGTAAACATTTATCATAAGTGTGAAGATATGATAATAACCACTTTATTATTGCCTCTTGGGCATATCTCCAACAGAGGCCCCTCCTATCTTTTCTCCCTTTGCCTCTTTCCTACATGGGCGTTTCCCCTATGGAAATTGGCCCAATAGGGATTTGATCCTTTTCTTTTATTAAATAAATATATATATAAATAATTAAATCAATATTTAATATGCATTTACACATTATTCAATTCCCGTGGCTATGGAACACCTTCCATCCTACTCCGAACATCCTCCGGACCTTCCCGAAACCTTTCTGGTTTCTCCCTCTCTATTCTTCGGTGATTCTGATGATCCTAAAATGATCTCTGAGCTTCTTAAAACCCTTAAGCGTGCTACCCAACCGCCTGGGAACACTCCAGATATGGTAGATACCCCTCTTAGACCAATGATCATCAGCGGGACCTGGATGCCCATAATGACCACCTCTACATTCCACGATACTTGTCGTTGAACCATCAATGCTATGTCCTATTTCTTTTGCCACTATGATACTTGCATTGTTCGAGATATGATCGACGACATCACCATGTAGGGTTCAACCTCGTTACCGATAATTGCTACTTTACTCAATCCGACAAGTGATATCCCCATGACCTAGTCACATGCTGCGCAGCTTTTGGATATAACTAATTCGAGTGGGTCCAGAGTATCTTCTGTCACGCGGATAGAAAAATATCGTTATTGACACATATGCCTCAACCTTCCCCTCTGAATACTAAATGACACCCTCATGATCACTGTTCCATCGAGTGACATTAGATGCTCTCAAGGTACTCTCAGGTCACAGTGATTAGATATGGTCTCACGGTCCAAGGAATAAGTCACGACATTTCCTAATCATTGTAACTTGAACTTTTTGACATGATCATGTTACAATTCTTAGATAGGGTATGTTCATCATCCCATTCTCTAATGAGGTGATTCCATTGTAAACTGGCATGAAGCACCACATTATTAGGAAACCTTGATCATCTGTTAGCCAATAAATTAGTGACTAGAGATTCACTTGGAACTCCTGGTTGTTTACATATCACATGTGTATTGATGTTTCCATTAATAAAGTTATAGTATGATATAAAAACCTAATCATAAACTTTATGAAATATGATAATAATCTATATTATTATTTGTCTCTAGGGCATATTTCCTTCAATCGGGTCCCTATGATTAGTTATACTAGGTGCATAAAGGCTCACTTCCCATGAAGCCCAAAGAAGTCCAAGGAGAATCCGATGGATAAAAGCCTATTTTAATCATCAAGAAAGAAGTACGAACCGACATAGAGTTTATATTGTAATCATAAACCTGTAACCTCTATGGATATGGCTCCAGGACCCAACCTATCATATAAAGGCTGGAAGGTCCCGACGGAGAGGACACCTTTAATATTCTAGCAATTTTTCGTGAGCTAAACCGCGACTAGCAAATTGGTGACTTTGTAATCGTGTTTCCACCATAATCAGACTACATTGACTCCCTTGTTTGTCTGGTCAGCCGACGAAATCCCCAGCGTTCTATTTTTCATGAAACCCTAAGTCCATAACAATGGGCATTGCCGAGGTTATCCCTCATCAATTGGTGTCGTCTATGGGAAGCCTGAGCGTTGGAGCCATAGATTTGGTGGCTTCCTCTCCACCAAGCAGCAACCCGATGATCAAGGTCGGCGAGGTCCATTACGATCTCATTGATCCACGCCCACCCACCCCTTTATCGGCTCCCGTCAACTTCGACCAGGAGACCAATCTCATGATTGGATGTTTGCACTTTTGCATGGGAGAATATGAGAACCTCTGCCTTTCGGCTCTGATCTATTCGGATCCATCAACCACACCCGTGTCACTTACGACGACACCTACATCTTCCATCGGCTTAACTGGAAAAGGCGCGACCAATCCGACAAACATCGATACAAATTGTGGAAACCCCATAGATCTGGAAGATTTGGATGATCTGTATGACAGCCTCTCTTTCGGTTCAGGCTCGAAATCAACACCGCTTTATGGCTCAAGCTCATCAAGCATCGTTCCCGATGAATCTGAGGAAAGCATCAACTCCAGAAACATGAAGGCCAAATCCTACACGAAGCAAGATCCCTGGGACTTGACTGGCTTTGGTAGCGATGATAGTCGATCATACATCGCACACCACCAAGTGTGCGTGATCATGGGAGGAGAAGGAACCTCAACACCTTTCCAACGGTAACCCGATCTTTGATCCCAATGACATTCTGTCAGATGACAACGTAGGTCGCCCGAGGACAGGGAGGACCCGCCAGAGAACAACCATCATATCGTGACATGAAGAGAAGAAGAACGCGATGGCAAGCACATACCACTTCGGCTACCACCAGCAACATGGAAAAAAGGCCTGAGACGTTGTTTCGGGTGAAGTACCAATGGGAGAAGATACTACGCGAGAAGAGCTGATGGCCTACCAATATCTCCTCCACCACAAGAGAAGGGACTTGCTTTGGTTGCAGAGGCATCTCGACGAGAGAAAGAGGTTAGCCGATGAATCTAGATCTCGACGAGAGGAAAGCATCTCAGGCACAACTCAGTTCTACCCGAGGTTCTGGTAGCATTATCGGAGGGGCACAACCAAGGAGGGGCACTTCGCGGCTACAACGCATACCTGAAGACGAAAGGAGCGAGCTGGCCAGAGATCTGGATCCGTCGTTTTTGTGGGTAGATTCAGCGGGAAATAGTAAAGCAAAAAACAACACAAGCTGCCCTTATGGCTGCAACCAGTGGCCGATAATCCGCGGGCAGCTATCCATCATTTCGCTCTTATGGGACTCGGCATGGTGGTTGAAACTCTTGTGCAAGGAGCGCAAGGAGTTATATAGCAAACCGATAAATTACCCCGCCGTTGCAGCATCCCTAGACACACGGGGAACACCCGAAGATCAAACTCACTGCACCACATTCACTTCACACATTCTTTGCGTGGGGATGATGCTAGAAACAACATTACTCCGAGAAGGCTCAATAGATCCAGAGAGTAGCGAAGCAACCGAAGGTATTCTGACAACGAGAGAAAAGACGAGCGTGAACCTTGTGACGCCAGTTTCTTTACCCGTCAAGTTTACAAAATGCTAGTGCCTAAGGATTTCAAACTTCCCCATGATCGTCAAAAATACGACGGTCTCCAGGAACCCGAAGCATGGTTGGATGATTATCTGCAAACCGTAAAACTCCAAGGCGGCTCAAAGGCTACTGCCATGCAAGGAAAAAATAGTGCGCTATTTAATTAGCGTAGTCTTTCTCTAGACGTTATGAAAGGTATAGCGTGCTAATAGCGCACTATTTTACAAAATAGCGTTTTATAAAAAAATTAGAAATATAACAGGTATATCATGAATACCAAGAATTTTAGCATCTAATGCAATAGCCATAGTAACACTTGTACATGCATAGCCAGTTTTGGTGCTATCCAAGTTCGAGGAGAACCGGTAGTGCTAAAGCTAGGCAAAATGTTGGGTGCTGCGGCAGAAGGCGACGACTTAACGCGATTACTTAATTTTAACGATCAAAATGTTCAACTTATGTTTGCATACTCCACACCCTTATCATATGCTCACTTACTCCACACCTACCAATAAAAAAATAACGTGCTATACTTGAAATAGTGCTAACGCTATAATATTTTAGCGTAATATAGCGAGGTATTTGGAAAATAGCGCCATAGCTAGAAAAATCATGAAAAAATAGCGCATACTCTCCAAATACGCTATAGCGCGTTAAATAGCGTGACATAACGTGCTATTTTTTCTATGGATGCACCTTAGTGGCACCGCACGGTCGTGGCTCAGGCAGTTACCCGACGAATCCATAAGCAGTTGGAGTGACCTCGAAGATAAGTTCATCCAAAATTTCAAATCCATATTAAAGCGACCCACATCTCTCAAGGAATTGTGAGCATGCAAGCAGAAGCCCAGAGAATCAATATATATCCAACGCCGGAACATCATAAAAAATTCAGCCGAACATATTTCTGATGAAATGGCAATCGACGCTTTCAACGATTGTCTACACCGAAAGGAGTTCATTGAAGAGTTGGGTCAGGTCAAGCCAAAAACAATCTCTCAGCTGATGGATATGGCAAATCGCTGGGCTGATGGTGACGATGTTTTGCGTAACAAGCGCGGGCGTTCACCTGAGGAAGATCGTGATAGGCGCAACAATGACAACATAAGAAGACACAACTACAATGGTTACAGCGGGCCAAATTATGTTGTGGCTGGCTTCGTTAGGGAAGATGACCAAAGAAATGAAAATTACAGCAGGGGATATTGTGGCAGTCGAGATGACATGGGCAGAAACATAACAACCCAGTAATATTGACCGAGGGAATCCCGATGTCTCGAGTGAAAATGTTGGAAGGACCATGCAATATGCACTTTTACGTTGACTCAGAGGGTAGACGATGTTTGAGTCACCGCATGAAGGATTGCTGCACTTTCCTAGGGATGCAGGCAGTGTGCAAGCCAAAGTAAACGACCAACAAATCTCGAGTATGCCGCCACACCAGGAACCCTTGCCATCATAGCACCAATGCCTCCACCAGGGCCAGCGCCAACAAGCCAACCGCAGCCCACAACAAATCGAAACCAGGAAGAGGAGTACCCGAGGCCCAGAGGGGAATGTCAATGATCTAGGGCGCTCATCAAACAGAATCCAAAATCTGATCACAGGACAAGTTAATATATCAGTAACAACACTGCCTCCAACACCCGAATATCTCCACTGGCTAAAACAGGAAAATACGTTCAGTAGAGCCGATCACCCGCTTCGAGTACCACGACTGGGTCATTCGGCTCTAATTGTTGAAGCTAAAATTGGCGGTTTCAATATGAGCAAGGTCTTCATGGACACCGAAAATAATATCAACCTCATCTACGCGAAAACTTTACGATCCATGAACTGCTCCTTGATAAACCTAGAACCAATAGAGACGTCCTTTCACGAGATAGTCCAAGGTAAAGCCGAAATTTCTTTAGGCAAAATCTATCTTGATGTTGTCTTCGGATCACGCGAATATTTCAGGCGTGAGAAGGTTAAATTCGAAATTATGTACTGGCCATCGTAGTACCACGCGATCCTGGGGCGCCCAGCGTTCCCAAGATTCATGGTTGTACCATACTACTCCTACTTGATGATAAAAATGCTAGCACCCAATGGGATTATAACAGTGAAAGGGAGTTTCACTCGATCCGATAACTGTGACCGAGAGTTCAACAAAATATCTGAATCTTTTGGGATGAAAACAGAGTTTGCGCAGCTGAAAATGCCAACTAATATAGAGCTCCTACTAGAAGCACGGGTCATGCCCGACCAAGCTTTCGACACCGCAAAGTACACAAGGGAAATCTAGATTCACCCTATGGATCCGAAGAAAACAACTAGTGAATCCTGAAATGGATCGTATGGGCACCTAGAGGGGGGGGGTGAATAGGTGCTAACCAATTTTTTAATACGTTTTCAATTTTAGGTTTGACACAAAGTAAATTCTCTAGATATGCAACTACGAGAATTTCCCTATATGTAACCCTAACTACTAAGCACGTAAAAGAGGAGCGAGGAAACCATAGTGGAGCACGCGGAGACACAGGGATTTGTTTTACCGCACTTCCTTCCTTGTTAAGGAAGTACATCTGCGTTGGAGGGGTGGGCAGTTCTAAGACCACCACACCACAATAGGCCTCACCCTATTCTCCGATGGATCTCGCCACGAGAGGCCTGATCCACCTTCTCCACTATTGGATCCCTTCGAGGCGGGAACCGGTGCCTTTTACAACACTATCGGGGCACACACCCACAACCGAATTGGGGGCTCCCGAGATGACAACAAGCTGCCACAAGAACAAGGTTTATCAATATAAACAAAAACAAGGATCTAGGTATTTGTAAGAAATACTAGATCAGGGGTTCTCCAAATGAATGGAGAGGAGATGAAGCGCTTGATTGCTGATGATGAAGATCGAGTTCTCCTCCTTCGATTCCCCAAGGGATGGGGCCTTTGGGTGGATCTAGGTGGAGCACTCTTGGATGAAGCTTTCAGATCTGATCTGAGTTCTGGCAGGAGGGGGAAGGCTGGCTTAAATACCCCCTCCCCAGATCTGGCCGTTGCACAACTTTGGGGGCGGATTATCCGCCCCCACTCCGCCCCAAGGGCGGATTATCCGGGGAAAACTCTGCCCCATCTCTGGGGCTTGCGCCTTGGTGAAGATCTTGGGGGGCGGATAATCCGGCCCCCTTGAGGGGCGGATTATCCGGCCAGGCCGGAAAGTCCGGCCAATACTCCGCCCCATCTCTGGGGCTTGCGCCTTGGCGATGATCAGGGGGGGCGGACTATCCGGCCCCACTGAGGGGCGGATTATCTGGCGGGGCCGGAAAATCCGGCCAAAATTCCGCCCCCTTCTGGGGCTTGCGCCTACTTGGGAAGAGGGAGGGGCGAATTATCTGCCCCTAGTGGGGGCGGATTATCCGCCCCCCAAAAACAGAATCCTTTCCCTTTTTCTCATAGGTGGTGCAACACTTCAACACACATTAAATAATCCTTGATATTGTTATCTACTCCCTCCGTTTCAAAATATAAGATGTTTTAGGTTTGTGAAGAGAATGTATCTAGACTTGTTTTAGTATGTAGATTCATACCAAACATAAGTGAATCTATGTACTAAAAATAGTCTAGATACATTTGCTTCACAAAGCTAAAACATCTTATATTTTGAAACGGAGGGAGTAACACACAAAACACTAGGGATTATAAAATGTTCTTTCAATCTCCCCCTTTTTGGTGTTAGATGACAATATTAGGATTTGCAATAAAACCGGCAAATGCCACCTTAAATAATGAAAGACGCTCCCCCTAGATGTGTGCATATTTAAGATTTGCATTTGAATACAAATACACACACACTAGGGAGAATTGAAACGAGGTGGTTTGGGAAACAAGGTCATACCACCGGGATGAGACTATAGCCAAAGCATACATAGATAATCCCATGAATCTATATGCCATCAAATATGCTCCATAATTCCAGAATTCCATGAGGTCCATAATAGATAAATCCAGAATTCCATGAATACCAAACATAGTGGAGTACGACATAGTCTTACATAGACAAACACAAATAGCAAAGCAAGCAAATAAAAACGACTGAAAGAAGGATGCTTGTGCCCGACCCTTGCAAATCCACGAGACCTAATAGGACTACTTCTCCCCCTTTGGCATCGAAACGCCAAAAAGGAAGAAGAGCGATGCTAACGCCCCTAAGCATCAAACTGAGATGGTACTACACACCCAAATTTGCAAGAATCAAATCAATCAAAAGCCAAATTTGAGTGTGTTTTCCATAAGAATATGAGATATGCAAGAAAATCCAACGAGACCCATGAGAAACCAACTCTTCGCGAGGAAGAGGGCGGTGGCCGAAGCCACCATGTTAGAGCGCATGGCATGACACCGCGAAGATGTATCTTGAGTTCAAAACCAATGCTCATCGATGACCCACATATCACAAAATGATATTAAGGGAAATGATTTGACTTGCTTTCGGCATTATGGGGGGAGGGTTGGCCCAATCAATTAGGACCACACTCCCCCTATGACTATGCCCGCATCTAAACCAAATACATGAATCAGAGCAAGTGAGTTTGAAGGGTAGTCAAGCCAAGCTCCTTGAATCTATGATATTTAGCTCATTCCTCAAATAACAAAATCTTGCTTCATCAAGAGGCTTCGTGAAAATATCAGCAAGTTGGTTCTTCGTGCTCACAAAGGATAGAGCAATATCACCACGAGCAACATGATCCCGAATAAAGTGGTTGTGAATCTCTATATGTTTTGTTCTTGTATGCTGCACGGGATTGTAAGCAATTTTGATAGCACTTTCATTATCGCATAAGAGAGGCACTTTATCACAATTGATACCATATTCCTTTAAAGTTTGCCTCATCCATAACAATTGTGTACAAGCACTTGCAGCAGCAACATATTCAGCTTCGGCGGTTGAGAGTGAAATACAATTCTGTTTCTTTGATGACCAACACACTAGAGACCTGCCCAAGAATTGGCATGCACCAGAGGTTGATTCTATCATCTTTGTCACCAGCCCAATCTGAATCAGTGTAACCACATAGAGAGAAACTTGAACCCTTGGGATACCATAACCCAAAATTTGGGGAATGAACCAAATATCGGAAGATTCGCTTGACTGCCACTAAGTGGCTTTCTTTAGGAGCGGATTGGTACCTTGCACACACTCCTACACTTAACACGATATCGGGCCTAGATGCGCAAAGGTAAAGGAGAGAGCCGATCATGGATCGGTATACCTTTTGATCCACGTCTTTACCCTTAGGATTGAGCTCAAGATGACACTTTGTTTGCATTGGGGTAGCAACGCCATTGACATCCGTCATCTTGAACCTTTTGAGCATGTCTTGGATGTACTTAGCTTGATTAATAAAGGTTCCCTCTCTAAGTTGTTTGATCTCAAATCCAAGAAAGAACCTCAGCTCACCCATCATGGACATCTCAAACCTGTCAGTCATAAGCTTTGAAAATTCATCATTAAAAGCTTGGTTAGTAGAGCCAAAAATAATGTCATCTACATAAAGTTGGCATACAAAAAGCTCCCCATTAACCTTCTTAGTAAAAAGAGTGGGATCGATTTGCCCAACTTCGAATACACGGTCTAGCAAAAGCTCTTTAAGGTGCTCATACCACGCACGTGGGGCTTGTTTAAGGCCATAGAGCGCCTTATCGAGTTTGTAGACATGGTTCGGGAATTTGGGGTCCTCATACCCCGGGGGCTGCTTGACGTATACTAACTCATGTAGAGGACCATTAAGGAAAGCGCTCTTAACATCCATTTATTGTAATTTAAAATTATGATGGGCTGCATATGCAAGAAGGATACAGATGGACTCAAGACGAGCCACATGAGCATAAATCTCGCCAAAATCAATTCCTTCCACTTGAGAGAATCCTCGAGCCACGAGTCGTGCTTTATTCCTCACAACAATGCCACTTTCATCCTGTTTATTCTTGAAGATCCACTTGGTGCCGATAACATTGCGGCAATCCTTTGGTTTTTCTACGAGCTTCCAAACTTTGTTGCGTTCGAAGTTATTTAATTCTTCATGCATTGCAACAACCCAATTGGGGTCTTCAAGAGCATAAAAAACCTTCTTCGGTTCAACCATGGAAATGTGAGCTTGATGATCACAGAAGCTAGCCAGTTCTCTTCTAGTGGATACCCTTCGTCGTAGATCACCAACAACCTTGTCAACAGTGTGACCTCTTAGTTCAAGGTTCCGATCAGCACGAGCCTTGCGACGAGCCTCAATGTCCTTATTGTTTCTAGGAGGAGTTGATTCAATAGTTGTATCCTTGTCTTGATTACTGCCCTGCCCTTGATCTTGGTCTTTGTTAACGCCAGAAGATTGTTGCTGAACATTTTCTTCAGGCCTGGATAATCCTCCCCTTGGAGGGGCCGGACTATCTGGCCTAGGAGGTGAAGTACCAGAACCATCTTCCTGAGAATGTCTGACGGGAGTTGGAGACCCAGGGCCGGATAATCCGCCCTCGGGGGCCGGAGAATTCGGCCTGGGAGCTTCAGAGTTGTTGACTTCTCCTTCGGATCCTCTAGAACGAGTTGGAGTGCCAGGGGCGAATTGTCCGCCCTTTGGAGGGGGCGGATTGTCTGGCCTGGGACTACCAACTTGTCCAGGGGACAGATGATCTTCAGCAGATTGTGGTGTTGGTGCGGGATTTTCTCCAATAGTAGGAGCTTGTTGATCTTGTGTAGATGAGGGCTCCACATGTGTGGAGCATTGTCCTTCCCGATCCGCCACAAGGGGTTCCTCAATGGGGCGGAAAAATCGCACGCTCATTCTTCTTATGGCATCTTGGGGTATTTCAACATCTGCATCAGAAACATCAACTTGCCCTACAAAGGAGCCGTTATTTTCATCGAACTCCACACTACAAGATTCTACAACAATCCCAGTGAGCTTGTTGTAGACTCTATAAGTGTGGGATTCGGCACCGTAACCAACAAAAATACCTTCTAAAGCCTTGGACTCAAATTTTGACAAACGGACACCTTTAATAAGAAAAAAACACTTACACCCGAATACCCTGAAGTATGAGATGTTGGGCTTGTTACCGGTAAGTATTTCATACGGAGTCTTGTCCAAAATCTTTCGAAGGTAGAGCCGGTTAGATGAGTGACAAGCAGTGGATATGGCTTCAGCCCAAAAATTATAAGGAGACTTGAATTCAGCTAGCATAGATCTTGCCATATCCATCAAAGTCCGGTTCTTCCTCTCGGCTACACCATTTTGTTGAGGGGTGTACGCAGCGGAATATTGGTGTCTAATCCCCTCTTCGATAAGAAACTCATTTAAAGTGTAGTTCTTGAATTCAGAGCCGTTGTCACTTCTAATTGCCAAGATAGGAACATTGTGTTGACGTTGAACTTCATTGGCAAAGTCGATGACAGTTTGTTGAGTCTCACTTTTCAGCTTGAAGAAATAGACCCATGTATATCTTGAGTAATCATCAACAATGACCAAGCAATATTTCTTCCCACCAATACTTGCATGAGAAGGAGGACCAAATAAATCCACATGAAGTAATTCTAAGATCCTCTTTGATGACACAATAGTCTTCCTCTTGTGGGGAGAGTCATGCATTTTTCCTTCTACACAAGCCCTGCAAACACGACCTTTGGCAAAAGAGACATTGTCTTTTAGTCCAAGGATGTGGCCACCCTTCTGGAGACTTTGCAAAGTTCTCATGTTGACATGGGCTAAACGGCGATGCCATAGCCAGCCCACGTCGGCCTTTCCGAATAGACACATCGGACCCGAAGTGGTTTTCCCCGAGAAGTCCACCACATACAGGTCATTTTCGACGTATCCAACAAAAGCGACCTTTAGAGACTTGCTCCACAAGAGTACCACCAAATCATCATCGATAAAAACAGCAAAACCCATCTTGCCAAGGGCACGTACAGAAAGAAGGTTGTAACCGAGGGTCTCAACAAGCATGACGTCCACGAGAGAGATATCGTGGGCAACCACAACCTTGCCAAGACCCAATACCTGAGATTTAGACTTATCACCATAGGAGACTGTGATATTATCATGATTTGGACGCATCTCCGTGATGATCTCCTTGCTTCCGGTCATATGACTAGTGCAGCCACTATCCAGCACCCATTTTGACCCACCGGAAGCATAGCCCTGCAAGAAAATTACTTCTTGGTTTTAGGTACCCATTTTTCAATGGGTCCTTTCATGTTAGTAACAAGGGTCTTTGGGACCCAAATAGACCAAGCAATATATTCATCAAAAGGACCAACATAATAAGCATAAACATCGCCATAGTCATCACAAAAGAGTTCATAATTCGGATTGTGAGACCCTGCAAAACCAATATTATTAGTCTTGTCTTTTGTGACATTCTTCTCAGCGGTGCTTGTCTTTAATTGCACATTCTTGGTCTTGTTCTTCTTGGTTTTCTTCTTCTTGGACTTGGTGACATACCCAAGTCCCTCTTTACCATGATTTGACCTTTGCTTGCCAAGGACTTCATCAAGCACACCTTTGTCCTTGGTAGTGATGTCCTTGATCACTTCTTTTTCCACACTAGCATTTTTCTTGTTACTATATGTTGAGTTGGACGAGCTAGGAGTATCATATTTGGCCAATCGACTTTGAAGCTGATCATGTGACTCATTGAGAATAGAGAACTCGTTTTTCAACGCCTTGTGAGCATTGTCAAGTTTTTCCAATTCCTTGGAGAGTCTATTATGAGCAGCCCCAAAGTCAATCCTTTCCTTCTTTAACTTCTTTGCTTTGGTGACATCATTGTCATGTTCCTTAACAAGTTTAGTCACAATTTCTTCATGTGACTCTTCCATAGACTCGAGCCTCTATTCAAGAGAGACCCGAGCTTCTTCTTCTTCTTTAAGAGCATTTTTTAGGGATGCAATTTCCATTGCATCCTCCCTTTCAATTCTGCCCTTTTCTTCGAGGAGTGCTTCGTTTTGGGCCAGCTGATCCATAAGATCTTCAAAACGAACTTTGTGCTCACCTTGCAAGTTAGTGTAGAAATAATCCAAAGCAATAATCTCTTCTTTAACCTTAAGACTAGTAGGATCATCCATGTCTATCATAGCCTTGGGAAAAGAAGAGTTAGAAGAAATTACCTCGGAGCTTCTTGCCATGAGGCAAGTAGCATTCTTGTTGATGATGTTTTCGTTCGGAGAGTCGAAGAGATATGTAGATGTAGATGTGGTGGCTATAGCAGCCACCTCTTGAGAGCTATCGTCCTCGCCCTCATCTTCATTCCTCGATGAATATTCTTCTTGAGCCACTAGAACAATCTTTGGTTGCTTCTTGAAGGAAGCATTCTTCTTTACAAACTGTTTCTTACGTGGAGCTTTTGATTTGTCCTTGAAAATGAGTCTTCCTCCATTATCCTCTCTACTTTGATATGGACACTCAGCTACGAAGTGCAGCCGGTCACCACAATTGAAGCATGTTCTCAGCTTGGGACCATTTTCCTTTCTTCCATAGGCTCCACTCTTGCGATCTAGTTTAGCTTTAGCCTTGGCTGGATCTTTCCAAAAGTTTCTTGCATAAAGAGCCAAGTATTGTCTGTGGATCCTTTTTATATCCTCGGGACAGTCCAGACCTTCTACCTCATATTCATCATGATCAATCACACTAGTCTTCAAGGCCATGTTGACCCCCTTTTGCATCCCCATAGCTCGAGCACGAGCATCTTCGGCATTCTTGGCAGCCACTTTGAAAGCGGCCTTTTCTTGCATTACCTCATTGGATGACATGAGGTGATAGTTATGCCTACCTTGGAGACTTTTCAAATCTGTGGGCTCAAATGGCATAAGAGCACTGACATACTTGCGCTTGATCCAAGCATCATCAACATGAGCTGCACCGTGGTTTTTGAAGGTTGTGGCTATTGCCTTGAGCCTCCTATACATGTCCTCGTGGTCTTCTCCATCCAGCATATAGAATCCTTTAGCTTCATTGCTCAAGGCATCATATCTATTCCTTCTCATACTTTCATTTCCGATGAAGAGCTCGGTGAGGGCATCCCAAGCTTCTTTAGCTGTGCTAAGATGCTGAATGTGTCGCATGTCTTTGTCACCCACACCAAGCTGTATCATGTGTAGAGCTGTAGCGTTGAGTTGGCTATCGACCACTTCTCTTCTTGTGAGATTGTTGGGGTTTCCAACATGAAGACCATTTTCGATGATCTTCCACAACTCTATGGAGGAACTGCACACATGAGATTTCATCAAAAATTGCCATTGAGAGAAAGTAGATGCAGCAAGTTTAGGTGGATCACCCCTATTATGTATATGTGGGTGAGGGATAGGCGGATCAGGGGAATACACATGAGAAACCTCATTGTATCCATCCTTACCGCTATCCTTTTTCGAGGAGGAGCTCTTGCTAGTATCATCACCAACCACTTTGTTATCTTTGGAAACAGTTTTACCCGTTTCCTTGGATTGCGGAGTGGTATCCTCAGAGTTAGATGGAGGTGATGCTGCGGATGTGGAGAGACGCATTATCAATTGACGCATCTCTTCCATCTTAGCCTCCATTGAACTCACCAAGGTTGTTTCCAATGTCTTGAGATCGTTCATGGTGACTACCTCCGGAGCATCACTCCCATCTCCCTTGGAACCCATACTTCTCTTAGACGGTTAAGCCCGAAATAAGAGCCGAGGCTCTGATACCAATTGAAATGGATCGTATGGGCACCTAGAGGGGGGGTGAATAGGTGCTAACCAATTTTTTAATACTTTTTCAATTTTAGGCTTGACACAAAGTAAATTCTCTAGATATGCAACTACGAGAATTTCCCTATATGTAACCCTAACTACTAAGCACGTAAAAGGAGCGAGGAAACCGTAGTGGAGCACGCGGAGACACAGGGATTTGTTTTACCGCAGTTCCTTCCTTGTTAAGGGAAGTACATCTGCGTTGGAGGGGTGGGCGGTTCTAAGACCACCACGCCACAATAGGCCTCACCCTATTCTCCGATGGATCTCGCCACGAGAGGCCTGATCCACCTTCTCCACTATTGGATCCCTTCGAGGCGGGAACCGGTGCCTTTTACAACACTATCGGGGCACACACCCACAACCGAATTGGGGGCTCCCGAGATGACAACAAGCTGCCACAAGAACAAGGTTTATCAATATAAACAAAAACAAGGATCTAGGTATTTGCAAGAAATACTAGATCAGGGGTTCTCCAAATGAATAGAGAGGAGATGAAGCGCTTGATTGCTGATGATGAAGATCGAGTTCTCCTCCTTCGATTCCCCAAGGGATGGGGCCTTTGGGTGGATCTAGGTGGAGCACTCTTGGATGAAGCTTTCAGATCTGATTTGGTCTTTTTCAAGATGAATCAAGAGTTCTGGCAAGAGGGGGAAGGCTAGCTTAAATACCCCTCCCTAGATCTGGCCGTTGCACAACTTTGGGGGCGGATTATCCGCCCCCCTGGGAAAACTCCGCCCCAAGGGCGGATTATCCGGGGAAAACTCCACCCCCTCTCCGGGGCTTGCGCCTTGGTGAAGCTTGGTGAAGATCTTGGGGGGCGGATAATCCGGCCCCCTTGAGGGGCGGATTATCCGACCAGGCCGGAAAGTCTAGCCAATACTCCGCCCCATCTCTGGGGCTTGCGCCTTGGCGATGAGCAGGGGGGGCGGACTAACCGGACCCCCTGAGGGGCGGATTATCCGGCGGGGCCGGAAAATCCGGCAAAAATTCCGCCCCCCTTCTGGGGCTTGCGCCTACTTGGGAAGAGGGAGGGGCGGATTATCCGCCCCCCCAAAACAGAATCCTTTCCCTTTTTCTCATAGGTGGCTGCAACACTTCAACACACATTAAATAATCCTTGATATTGTTATCTAACACACAAAACACTAGGGATTATAAAATGTTCTTTCAAATCCGTCGTGAGCTAAACCGCAACTAGCGAATCGATGACTTTATAATCATGTTTTCACTATAATCAGACTATATCGACTCTCTTGTTTGTCTGACCAGCCGACAAAATCCCTAGCCTTTTCTTTTCCACGAAACTCTAAGTCCATAACAATGGGCATTGCCGAGGTTATCCCTCGTCACTATGGGTGGGCATGGGAACACCATGTGATTCGGGGGATATGCGTCTTTTCTACGTCGCCACTACCATCACCATTGGCAATGGGAAGATCGCTCCTTTTTGGGACTCACCTTGGCTCAATGGGAGGAAGCCCAAAGGCATCACCCCACTCATTTTTCATGCTTCCACAAGAAAGAAATGAATTGTCAAACAAGCAATGCACAAAAACACATGGATGTCAAAAATAAAGATGGATATCAACATGACCATCCCTCACATACAAGAGTACCTACGTCTATGGCATGAGCTTAATAGCATACATCTTAATGAGGAGACTGAAGACTCTTTTGTTTGGAATCTCATGGCTAACGGGGAGTATACAACGGCATCGGCATACAATGCCCAGTTTATTGGAGCAACCCTCACATGCATAAACAAGCTTGTTTGGAAAGTTTGGGCGCCACCCAAGATAAAGTTCTTTGCTTGGTTGGCCATCCAAAATAGGCTATGAACGGCGGGCTGTCTTTGTCAACTTTGCAAGCAAACCCAAGAAACGTTGGCACATCTTCTCTCGCATTGTAGGTTCTCCAAGAGACTTTGGGGAATGGTTAAAAGTTGGCTTGGCCTACCGGATATTAGAACCCAAGAATGGTCTTAGAACCTATCTATCAAGAAATAGTAGACCAAAATGTCTTGCAAATCAACTTCAAATCATAAAGCCATGGCCTCTTTAACCATGCTTGTTAGTTGGACGATATGGAAGGAGAGAAGCGCACGAGTCTTCACCAACAAATCTGCACCACCGTCTATTCTTCATGAGATCATTAAAGAGGAGGCTCGCCATTGGGTTGCCATGGGAGCAAAACTTTTGAGTGTTGTAATTTTGCAAGAGTAATCCCGTACTTGTAGCTTTTTTGTTTTGTTGTTCCATGTCAAAACTCCCCTTCTTATTTAATGGATAGAGGCAAGTATTTTGCCTCTCTTTTAAAAAGAAATAGAAGACTTCAATTATTTTGTGCCAGAGGAAGTAATATCCGACTTGCGGTTGCGAGTTATCTTTCTTTGTTCAAAAGTGCAGAACTTAGAAAGCTGGAGATACTCTTTGGTTCCTGATCATTAGTGGTCGCGAGAAAATGATAGATCTTGTTTGTAATTTATAAAAATCAAGATAAAATATAGATATATGTGATACTGTGTGCACTTCCAAACACTCTGAACAAATACGTGTGAGCCATAAAAACATGATCTTTTTTCCCGTAAAGCGGGGAAAAGCCACAGTCTTTGCATCACAACTCTTCCACTCCAAAGTTTAGAGAATTTTACAGTTGTGAAGTAAAAATATATGCACGGGCTCTATTTCCCACAAAAGGATGTCTAGAGATTTAACTAGATCGCTAGACCATGTACACCTCCAAAACAAAATAGGTTGATCGGTGGAGATGCAATCTTCATTCCTATAATTCATGCTCCGCCTTGATCTGCCATAGCTGGTGCGAGACTAACAATAACTCTTTAGTGTGCCAGCATCGGCATCATACCTTAGTTAGTAATTGGATACTTTTGTTTAAAACATCCAATGGACGATTCTAATAATGCTGCCTACCTGTACACATTACACAAGCATGCATCACCAAAAATGGATTATTGTCCCAGATGGGTTGTATTAGCCCTTGCAATTGCGGAACGACGAGATAAGCAAATTATTAACTAAACCCTAAACGAGACAAGCAATCAAACAGATATACACGGGTACAGTTCACATCACATGATGTGGCAGATTAAGTCAATGCGCTGATCCATGTATAACCAGAAAAAGTAGGTCATTAGGGTCGTTTGTGGCCTGTGTATATTCTCTAAATTGAAAATTGGACTTCTCGCTGAATGAACCACCTGTGAGGCTGTGACGTGGAGCTTATGATACTCGTGCATACGGCCGTTCATAAGCCTTGGTAATGGATGCCGAGGCGCTTATATATGGTTCTTGTGCTATCGTATTGGAGAGGTACCGACGTAAGGCACTATCATTTTGCTGTATAAAAATTTGGAGTAGTGACAATATTGATGAACGTAGCACACATGACCCGATCGTTTTGCGTAAATAGTAACTTTTTGTGTTATATTAATTCAAACTTCTTGGTTGTGGTGCATCGGTAGGTGGGAAAGAGTTCTTTCTAAGTTTTTTTGATCCACATTTTTTTTTCGAAATAGGGAGGGAAGCCCGGCCTCAGCCATAATTAAGGATCCAAATACTCCTACTAGAAAAATAATAATTAAGGATCCAAATACTCCTGCTATGAAATTCCTCTGAACTAAATGAGCCATAAAATTTTAATTTATGCTTTAGCTGATTTAGTCGTCCAAAATTTGTTATTACCAATTAGTTCCAATTTAAAGCTACCCAAAGTCGCGCGTAATTTCTATATTCTACTTTTACCTTCTGTAAGATGTATGAGATTCAATATTATTTTGACTTTTTCTTCACTAAATGACTAAATAGTTATACCGATAAGCGGCCAGCAACTATTGTAACTAACTGGGTATCATATCTTATCACCCATTTGCATTACATTAGGTGTGGTGGCAATTCTAATTTGCCAATTGCTGCTAAAATATATGGAAAATTCCCAGCTACAACAAAATGTGAGCACACAGAAAGAAACTCGAAGATGTAAACGAACAGTCAAAGTTTAATTAGGTAAATGCAAGTGGATGGAATTAGAAATATATTCAGAGACAAAACTCGAAGTTGTGAACAGACGTATACTCAATTATTGTCTAGAAATACGTCACCCTCTTTATTTTTTCTCTTTCTTGAGAAGAATGGTCGTTTACTGCGCATGCAGCACGCAAGCATGGATTACCCAGTAGTTTTTCTTCATGCATGTGGCATGTATATACCTTGCTCACCTTTTAACCCAACTTAGCTGATAAATTACTCCTAACAAACAATAATAGCTGGCTGTATGTATTCCTATTTCTACAGAGTACGTAATTGGGGACTGCATTTTTTCTTCCGAAAATGAGGTTGAGATTTTAGACCCCCAGCCTCTGCATAGATGCATACATCATTTATTTATATTTTATTCAACAGAGCTCCACGAAAAGTATGCATCAAAAACTGAAACCACCACGTAACACCTAAAAACCTGACAATGGGTGATGATCATGTCATCGGGTCTTATGCCCTAAAACACAAAACAACGCCTCACCAGCTAGGTATTAGGGGCGTCACCGAGTCACTCTATGGCGAACCAGGAGCACACATTCGATCCAGCAGACACTACGCGAGAACCTTATGCACACGCCCTAGAAGTAGTCACCGCCATCGAACCACTGAGGCATCTTTAGGGGAGAGGGGGGGGGGGTCCACATAGCTCTCGCTAGGCCTGCCGTCGACGTCGCCAGCGTCACAACCCCACCGCGCCATGCAGTCGAAACCTGCCGTAGTTGGAGTAAATAACACCGTGGGTCACTAAACTTGTCTCATGGGTGCACTTAAGTCACACTTCTCATAAACTGAACTAACCACACACCATCTTAGCAGGTAAACTGAAAAAGACCAGCCCAAAATGACCGCATGTGCTAGGCGTCGTGGCGGTTTTTGACAAAAAACCAAGCGGCTGACAGTTTTGTGACCTTTGGTGCACCTAAATACAAGTTATATGACTGGTTAGTTTTATTTGTAAGAAGTGTGACTTAAGTGCACATGCGTGACAAGTTTAGTGACTCCCCATGTCATTTACTCCCGTAGTTGGAAACTAGAGTCGGTAAATAAGTTTCTTCAAAATTTCCAGTATTTGAAAGAAATGGCGAGCTACCCTCTATCAGAAACTGACAACAACAATCCTTTGCACATATAACACTTTCGTGTGGTAAGCTAGGGCCTGTTAGCAGATCTGAAATTTTCTTATTGCTTATAGAGCAAGAAAGCAAGTAGAATCTTGGAGTTCAAAAGTATACTTTTGTCACTTCGAGACATACCGATTTGCGAATCAGGCTTGTCTGCTGCACGTGCGAATCTGATTTGCAGGTGAAACTGAAACCTAAGCTTCTCTTAATCCCGGCCGGGTTAACTAAAGTGTGATTTTTCTCAGGGTGTAATATTACCCCACAAACACCCTAGCTAGCTTTTACTGCACAGGTCTATACTGGAGTAGTGCGTAGCTGAGACATGAGAGTACCGGACGGGCACACTCGCATTGATGCAAGTGTTGGACTAAGACTATGAATCTAGAATCACTAGCTAGGACATCCTGCATTTTTCAGAACAAAGGATATACCATCGTCAGCGTGTGAGAAACGCCAAATATCACCCTCCCACTAATCATACTTTCTGAAATTATTAAGCGAGTGAAATTAGTACATGCACTTTTTATCTTCCACTAAATTTGATGGACAAGCTAGTTAATAATAATTGGTGAGATTACGTGCACTTTTTAGCAGTGGCAGAGTCATGCTGGGAAGGAAGGAACTCACGGAGGAGATACTGATTCCCCACATAACACACTGGTTAACAATAAACTAATCTTCGTCAGCTACCTCATCAAGCAAAAGGTAAAGAGAAGGAGCCAGGGGGGATCTCTTCGACCCCGGGCAACCCGAATCCCGATGCAAAGATCCACCAGCGCTCGGCTATAAAATGGTACCCGGCCGAGAGGACCACCATCACCAACTAGCAGTTCGATCGAGCTCGAGCCTCCTCGTCTCCGAACGCACCACCTTTTCCGGCCAGTCCGGCAAGCGCGAGCGAGAGGGAGTAGCTAGCTTGGCGTTGAAGCAGAGACAATGGCCTCGGTGCTGCCGGAGATCGCGGCGGAGGGCAAGGACACCCTCACTGACGCCTGGGACAGCAAGGGCCGTCCCGCCACCCGCTCCACCTCCGGCGGGTGGGGATGCGCGGCCATGATCCTGGGCGCGGAGCTATTCGAGCGGATGACGACGCTGGGCATCGCGGTGAACCTGGCGCCGTACATGACCGGCACCATGCACCTCGGCAGCGCAGCCGCCGCCAACACCGTCACCAACTTCATCGGTACCTCCTTCATGCTCTGCCTCCTCGGAGGATTCATCGCCGACACCTACCTCGGCCGCTACCTCACCATCGCCGTCTTCTCGGCCGTCCAAGCCACCGTAAGCCCCTTGCACCCGCGCCGATACGAGAGACAGCTAGCTAGCAATAGACCATGCATGTGTATTAAGTCGCGTACGATCGATCGACCAATGCAGGGCGTGATGGTACTGACGGTCACGACGGTGGCCCCGGGGCTGCGGCCGGCGTCGTGCGCGGACGTGACGGGGCAGAGCCCTGACTGCGTGCGGGCAGACGGGAAGCAGCTAGGGATGATGTACCTCGGACTCTACATGACGGCGCTGGGCACCGGAGGGCTCAAGTCGAGCGTGTCCGGCTTCGGGTCGGACCAGTTCGACGAGTCCGACGACGGCGAGCGCAAGAAGATGATGCGCTTCTTCAACTGGTTCTACTTCTTCGTCAGCATCGGCGCGCTGCTCGCCGTCACCGTGCTGGTGTACGTGCAGGACAATATCGGCCGTCGCTGGGGCTACGGTATCTGCGCCGTCGGCATCCTCGCCGGGCTCGGCGTGTTCCTGGCCGGCACCAGGAAGTACCGGTTCAAGAAGCTCGTCGGAAGCCCGCTGACCCAGGTAGCTGCCGTGACGGCCGCAGCATGGAGCAAGCGCTCCCTGCCTCTGCCGTCTGACCCGAGTATGCTCTACGACGTCGACCACGCGACAGCCACCGGCGAGGACCTCAAGGGGAAGCAGAAGCTGCCCCACAGCAAGGAATGCCGGTAAGCGAAATCATTCAGTTTACTCGCGTATCAAATGGTACCAGTACTAGTTCAGGTGTACTGTCCAATTAAGTATAGTATTAGCAGAGAAATAGGTCGTCCACTTCCAATTAATTAATTATCCGAATTACTAGAGCTCACAATCTGGTCGTGGCAATATTCGCATGTGTGGACCAACACGTACACCGTCACGATTTATGGGCCGCCACCATGTCATGGACACGTACGATTTAAACTGGCATTGTGCGTAGTCATTGTGCATAGCCATTGACCCGTTGCAGACACTGTATAGGCGATAGTACTACAGTAGGACATGTTTGATAGGGAGCTCCAGGATGTTCAGCTAATTTTGGGCAGACGAAGTTGGCATAAAAAGGTCTGAGCATGAGTATTATTCAAAACAGGACATAGAGTGTTCCTGATTCATTATTATTTGATTAATGAAAAGAACATAATAAGTTCTTTTTATGCAGGTTCCTAGACCATGCAGCCATCATCGACCGGGCATCAGCAGAGTCCGCAGCCGAGGCGAGCAACTGGACGCTATGCACGCGGACGGACGTGGAGGAGGTGAAGCAGGTGGTGCGCATGCTGCCCATCTGGGCAACCACCATCATGTTCTGGACCATCCACGCGCAGATGACCACCTTCGCCGTCGAGCAGGCCGCCCTCATGGACCGCGGCATCGGCGGCTCGGGCTTCCTCATCCCTGCCGGCTCGCTCACCGTATTCCTCGTCGGCTCCATCCTCCTCACCGTGCCCCTCTACGACCGCCTCGTGGCCCCTATCGCCCGCCGCTTCACGGGCAACCCGCACGGCCTCTCCCCGCTCCAGCGCGTCTTCGTCGGCCTCTTTCTATCCATCGCCGGCATGGCCGCTGGCGCGCTCGTCGAGCGCCACCGGCTCACCTCGTCCGAGCACGGGGTCACGCTCACCGTGTTCCTTCTCATGCCGCAGTTCCTCCTCGTCGGAGCAGGTGAGGCGTTCACGTACATGGGGCAGCTCGACTTCTTCCTGCGTGAGTGTCCCAAGGGGATGAAGACGATGAGCACGGGCCTGTTCCTCAGCACATGCGCGCTCGGGTTCTTCTTCAGCACTGTCATAGTTACTATCGTGCACAAGGTCACCGGCCATGGCTCAGATGGCAGCGATGGCTGGCTAGCCAACGACCTTAACCAAGGGAGGCTCGACTACTTCTACTGGCTGCTTGCTGTCATTAGCATCATCAATATCGTCTTTTTCACGGTCGCCGCGAGGGGTTACGTGTACAAGGAGAAGCGCTTGGCTGATGCCGGCATCGAGCTCGCCGACGAGGAGGCCATGATTGTCGGCCATTGATCCTGTGTGCTTGTGTGTATAACTTCCGCCTTTTTCATTTTGTTTTCTCTTCTCTGTTTTGACTTTTTTGTGTGTGTTCGATGGCATACAAACAATGTATTTTGAAAAGGTATGCATAATTCATGCACATCGTACACGAGGGTAAGTATATATACAAGAATTGTAAATTGAGTGTAATACGTGCTTAATGGTGATTTATTATGAGATAGCTATTGTTATATGTATATCTAGATAATGGACACTTCATTACTCAGCTTTACTGCTCATAAGACAACATGAAACAGTCCAGCAATTACATCAGGAAAATGTTGAATGGGGTAATTCTGAAATTTGAATTCGAAAAAGGCTTATGACAAAGTCAAGTGGTTTATCGTCCAATAGAACCTCAAAATGAAATGTTTCTCTATAGAGTGACATGATTTAATCCATATCTTTGTGTCGGCAGGTAGTGTGATCATCAAAGTCTTTAAGCCGTTGGTTGATACTTTCAGACGAAGAAAGGACTAAGACAATGTGACAAGGTGATTTACAAGATGATGTTAGCATGTATTTGCGGGCAAAGGTCAGTTTCTCGTGATTTACAAGACGATGTTAGCATGTATTTGCGAGTAAGGTGAAAAGGTGATTTACAAGACGATGTTAGCCTGTATTTGCGAGTAAGGTGAAAAGGTGATTTACAAGATGATGTTAGCATGTATTTGCAGGCATGTATTTAAAGATTTACAAATGCTGAATGGAAGCATGTAGAGGAGATTTTACAAAAACAATAACGAGCTAGAAAGGAAAAAATGCTATCTTTGTGTAAAAGCAATTCTTGTGGGTACTATATATGATTTTTTCTTCCAGCTAGCCAAATGAGTCTTAAAAAGGTTGGATGATATCCCATCAAGATTATTTTGGCAAGGGAATAAGAAATATCGACTGGTTAAAGGGAGTGTGGTTTGGTGTCCCAAATATCAAGGTGGTTTAGGTATTCATGACCTTGAGATAAAAAATACTGCTTTCCTAGGTAAATGTTTTTCAAGTTACTTACCAAAGACGATGTATGGATAACCCTTCTAAGAAGAAAATAATTTGGTTCAGATGTCTTGTCTCAAGTTTATTGGAAGCCTAGAGGTTGGTCTAATGGCTATGAATACACACTTCTTTCACTTTGGATCGACTCTAATTAAGGATGGGTCGGAAATAAGATTCTAGGAGGACAAGTGACTGGGAAATGCTACCCTCCAAGAACAATATCCAGCTCTATATAATATTTGAAAGGATCGTATGGGCACCTAGAGGGGGGGGGGGTGAATAGGTGCTACTTCAAATTTTCTTCTTTTTCAAATTAAGGTTTGACAATAAGGTAAATTCTCTAGATAATGCAACTATGGTGAATTTACCTATATGACAAAAATGCAAGAACTACCACAACACAAAGTAGTAACAAGTAAGTAAGGTGCGGTAAAGGATAGAGGTAACCGAAAAGTGGACGCGGAGACACAAGGATTTGTTTCCCGTAGTTCCTTCCTTTTGAGGGGAAGTACGTCTACGTTTGGAGAGGGGGTGGTTTCAAACCACCAACGCCACGAAAGGCCTCCCTTGTTCTCCGATGAATCTCATCCCAACGGGATCGATTCACCTTCCACTATATCGGCAACCTTCAAAGTGGAAGCCGACACCGTTACAAGTTTGGGGCACACATCCACAACTTAATTGGAGGCTCCCAAATACAAGCAAGCTGTCAAAGCAATCAAAGACAAGCTTGTAAGAACAAAAACAAGAGCTAGGGTTTCCAACAAAACACTAGAGCAAAGGGGCCCTCAATGAAATGAGGGGGAAATGAAAATATCTTTTGGTGAAGTAGTAGATCGGGGCCTCCTCCTTCGATTCCCCAAAGATCAAGGACTTTGGGTGGTTGGATGATGAGATCTTGAGAATTGAGTGGCTCCAATGGACTCCAATGGTGGGTAGTGACTTTAATGAGCTGAGCACCTTGTCCCAAGGTAGGTGGAGGGGTATTTATACCCCTCCACGAAATAAATGGCCGTTGGAGCATTTAATGACCGGTACTACCGGTACTCAAGCGGTAGTACCGCTTGCATGCGGTACTACCAGTCCAGTACCGGACCAAGTACCGGTGGTGACCTTGTTCTTCAGAATTCTTCAGTCTTGGGCGGTACCCCCTTGCGGTACTACCCCAAAGCGGTAGTACCGGAGGTAGTAAGCGGTACTACCGGTTCGAGCGGTAGTACCGGTCCCAAGTACCGCTTGGTACTGACCAAAACGGAGAGGGGAGGGTGCTAGTCAGTATGCAGCGGTACCAACGAGCGGTACGACCGCCTCAAGCGGTAGTACCGCTTGTACCAAGCGGTACTACCGGTTGGGCCGGTAGTGCCGCTTTGTGGTACCGGTGGGTACTGACTAGTACGCACCCTTCTCCCTTTTTATCAGTGCCAACCGATACTGGAACCGGTAGTACCGGTGTCAAGCGGTAGTACCGGTTGCAGGTCCGGTACTACCGGTTGACACAGAAGTTTCTGCAAGGGGAAAAAGCTATGCCATGACTTGTGCCTTCTTTTATCAATCCTGAGGTAAACTTAGTACACGGTTAAATCGATAAGTGTATTGTTATCAAACATCAAAATCAGAGGGATAGAAAAATGCTCTTTCAATCTCCCCCTTTTTGGTGTTTGATGACAATACACTTTTGCAGGATGATTTTAACAATAGGCAAATGAGATTTGTAAAATAGAGAAGAGACTCCCGCTAGATGTGTAGAGACAAATCTCCCCCTCTATTTTACAAACCCAACATGGGTGCACAAGTATGGATACTTCATTTGAAGACATACCTTTGCACAAGACATGTGATGAGGAATATATAGACAATAGATATTTCACAACATCACAAGATGGATCCATAGAAATAAACCACATAGTCGCATAAGATGGATCCAACCACAAAGTTTCACACGACATAAACCACATAGTAGTCTCACACATAGAATAGAGAGAAATCGAAGTTCACAAGCAATAAAAAGGATCAAAGAGAAGAGCGAGCTTGTGACTTCCCATGCAACACCCGTGCCTAAAGTGCAACTTCTCCCCCTTTGGCATCAAGACGCTAAAAAGGGACAAGTGCAGAGCTACCGCCCCAAAGGTCAATCATCATACTCCTCCTCCTCCTCCTCATCCTCATCCTCAAGATCCTCCTCATCCTCATACGGAGGTGGGGCGCGGTGCGAGGAAGAGACATCATCGTCCCAACGGCTGTGCTGAGAAATCCACAGATCTTCTGGAGTGATGTTGTTCTCGGATCCCTCTGAGATGGTCAACCCTTGAGCAGACATGAGTTCCTTCTGACGAGCACAGGCTTTCTTTGCAGACACGTGCGCCTCATACATACGCTTCTTGTTGTCAACCTGGAAGCAGAAGATCTTCTTGAGCTTGACCTCCATCCGTTTGGCCCAAGAGGGCTTGGCGTGCTTGCGGTGAGAGACCTCATAGTCAGTGTCATGACCACTGTCAGCATGCTCAGAGTCATCCTCATCCTCCTCACCTGGCGGAGCGCGAGGTTTAGCATGTACCTTGATCTTGAGAGCCTTTGGCTTGTGCACAACAAGAGAGCGAGAGGAGAGCGTCCTAGCAATGACGGGGCACTTGGACACAATGAGGGCCATAATGTACGGAGCAAATGGTGGAACCCTCCGAGTGTGTGCGGCAGCAACCATCTCATTCCAAATGAAGTCCACCACATCAAGAGGTTGGCCTGATTCTCTGTTGAGGAAGGTGTTGAACAGCAAGTCAACGGAGAATCCATGTATCTCGTCCTTGTTGCCTGCACGAGGAGCAATAGTCTCACGGAAAATGCAATGCAGAATGTCATATGTGGGTAGGAGGTCCTTGATCTTGCCAGCAATCCCACGGCCTCGAATATACAAGGGTCTGAGAACATCCTTTTTGGAGGGATGCTCCCGCATGTGACAGCGGAAACCACAAGGAACGTCCCGGCCGCGGTCCTCATACCCCAAGATGGCAGCAAACTCCGCAAGCGTGGCTTCCTTGACAGCCCCTTGAGTCATCCAGGTAATCTTCCGATTGCGGCCATTGTGGAAGTGTGCAGTGGCATAAAACTGGCAGATGAGTAGAGGATCATAGTCATGCTGAAACTCCATAATGGGGAGCATGCCAAGGTTTGAGCAGATTTCCTTAGCTTCACCAAAGTAGCCAGAGGTCTTGTCAATGTGTCCCATGTCAATCCACTGCTGAGGCACCACCAGCTGGGTATTGGTCATAAGAACCTCATGATACACACGCTCTTGGAAGTCATCATAGAAAAGACTGTCTGCCTTTGACGCGCTCCTGCTGTGGGAGTATGCATTGTCCACTCGGAGAGCCCTAAATTCTGCCTCAGAGATGTCAGAGAGTGTCTTTGGCCCAGATGGCCCAGAGCTGAGACTCTTGGTACGCCCAGTGGAAGGGGGGCGAGGGTGAGGGGCTCTGCCACGCCCAGCTGAGCGCTTGGTAGCCCCTTCGCGACCCCCACGACCACCTCGAGTGGTAGGCAACTTGGAACGACGTCTTGGCTGTGGCAAAACTTCTTCCTCAGACTCAGTCTCTTCCTCAACAATCTCACGGTCAGACTTGGAGCGCTTCCGTGCACCCCGAGAACCACCTACATCTGTGAAGCACGAGGGAGGACAGCAAGGAGATAAGGGCACAAGAATCAAGAAGGAAATAACCAAGAGAATCTACAATTTTGGGCAGAACATAGTGGTCAGAGTGGACCGGTACTACCGGACCTGACAACCGGTAGTACCGCTTGCAAGCGATAGTACCGGAAAAAGTTCCGGTACTACCGGTTGAGCGGCACATAGGTTGTCAGATCTGATGGGAACGGCCTAAATTGACGATATAAACTGCTAAATTGAAGATTCCACGTGGTAACAAGGAATAATATGGCAGTACAACCTTGCAAGTAGTCAATTGCTCCACAGATCTAAGCCAAAACCTAGATCTAATGGGGAAATCAAACAAGAAGAGGAGGGGCGGTTGTACCGGGATCCATGGCGGTGGAAAGGAGAGGGAGCCTGCCCGGAGGCCGAATCCAAGGAGAATCCGGAGGGAGGAGGGCGCGGCAGAGCTCCGAGGCCTTCAAGATCTCCGGTGGCGGCGCAGGTAAGAGTGGGGGACGTGGGAAATAATGAGGCACTGAGGGGTGCCTCTCCCCACGCGTCCATTATATACCTGGAACTGTCAACCGGTACTACCGGTCGTAGAACCGGTACTACCGCTTGTAGGACCGGACACGCGGGCGGTAGTACCGTTCCTGGAGCAGTTTTGCCAGGAGACGACCTGGGAACTTCCCAGGTGCGGTAGTACCGCTCTCACATCCGGTAGTACCGGTCCCATCAGAGTCCAAAGCCAGGGATCAAGGATGATTCTTGTGTGGGAAGAGAGAGGGTTTTCATGAGGGAGTACGGAGGCTTGGGTTAAGACAAGTGAGCTGAGAAGCACATGCCTCTAAAAACAATGGAAGAAACAAATGAAAACCAAACTAGAGTGCATGAGACTAAGAACGATGAAGACACTTCAAATAGATGACAATCAAGAGTGAAGACCAATTCAACTAGGTGACAAACATGAGTACGCACATCAACCTCTCGATTGAGAGGGGGCGGTGGCCTAGGCCACCATATTTGAGTATACTCGGCTTGGCACCACGAAGATATATCTTGGGTCCATTACCGAAACTCATCATTGAGCTCACATATCACAAAATGATATTAAGAGGAATGAATTTTGTTTAATTTGCGCATAATGGGGGGAGGGATAGTCCAATCAATTAGGACCGCACTCCCTCTATGTCCATGCCTACACCTAAACCAAACATGGGTCGAGTATTAGGCGAGAATGCAAGATAATCAAGTCAAGCTCCTTGAATCTATGATATTTAGTTCATTCCTCAAGTAGCAAAACCTTGCTTCATCAAGTGGCTTCGTGAAGATATCGGCAAGTTGATCTTTGGTTGATACATAGGATAGATCAATATCACCTCTAGCAACATGATCTCTAATAAAGTGATGTCGAATCTCAATATGCTTTGTCCTTGTGTGATCCACGGGGTTGTATGCAATCTTGATGGCACTTTCATTGTCACATAGAAGAGGCACTTTGTCACATTGGACACCGTATTCCTTTAAAGTTTGCCTCATCCATAGCAATTGGGTGCAAGCACTAGCAGCAGCAACATACTCGGCTTCGGTGGTGGAGAGAGATATACAATTTTGCTTCTTAGAAGACCAACATACCAAGGACCTACCAAGGAATTGGCAAGCCCCGGATGTTGATTTTCTATCATCCTTGTCTCCCGCCCAATCCGAGTCCGTGTATCCACAAAGAGCGAATGTTGAGCCTTGAGGGTACCAAAGACCATAAAATGGGGTATAAACTAAATATCGAAAGATTCTATTGACCGCCATTAAATGGCTTTCCTTAGGAGCCGCTTGATATATTGCACACACACCTACACACAACACAATATCGGGTCTAGATGCACAAAGGTAAAGCAAAGAACCAATCATAGACCGGTATACCTTTTGATCCACATCTTTACCATTTGGATTTTGTTCAAGATGAGTCTTTGTTGCCATGGGAGTTGGGGCTCCATTCAAATCTTGCATTTTGAATCTCTTGAGCATATCTTGAGTATACTTGGCTTGATTGAAGAAAGTTCCTCCTCTTACTTGCTTGATCTCAAAGCCAAGGAATACTTTCAACTCCCCCATCAAGGACATCGGAACCTACTAGTCATAAGCTTTGAGAATTCATCATTAAAAGCTTTGTTAGATGAGCCAAAGATAATATCATCAACATAGATTTGGCATACAAAAAGCTCCCCATTAACCCTCTTAGTAAAAAGAGTGGGATCGATTTTCCCAACCTCAAAGCCACGGTCAAACAATAACTCTCTAAGGTGCTCATACCACGTGCGTGGGGATTGCTTGAGCCCATAGAGTGCCTTATCAAGTTTGTAGACATGGTTTGGGAAGTTGGGATCCTCGAAACCCGGGGGTTGCTTAACATATACCAATTCATTTAAGGGACCATAAAGGAATGCACTTTCAACATCCATTTGTTGCAACCTAAAGTTATGATGTGCCGCATAAGCAAGAAGGATACGGATGGACTCAAGGCGAGCCACGGGTGCATAAGTCTCTCCATAATCAATGCCTTCAATTTGGGAATAGCCTTGTGCAACCAATCTAGCCTTGTTCCTTACAATGATCCCATGCTCATCTTGCTTGTTCTTGAATATCCACTTTGTACTCCCTCCGTTCTTGTATACAAGGCCACAAAGTCATATTCCAGGTACCAAGGCAAAACTTTAAACCGATTAATGCATTGGCAAAAATTCCTCGATTCTTATGCAAGCTCCTCGATTCCATGTGGTGATAAATGTGCATGCATGCAAAACAATTTTCCTCTCTTTTATTGAGATGAGATGGCCCCCGCATGCATGCATGGCTTGACAGCCTAATTAAATGCAAATCGTTTCCACTTCTCAAGTTGTGCAGTGTACGAGAAAAATGACATCAATTTTAGCCCGGTTAAAGATAGTGGCCCTGTATATATAAAAAAGTCTTTTTGGTAGTGGCCTTGTATATAAGAACAGAGGGAGTACCAATAACATTGCGGCAATCTTTAGGCTTCTCAAGTAACTTCCACACTTTGTTTCTCTCAAAGTTGTTGAGTTCTTTGTGCATAGCTTCTAACTAATCCGAATCTTCAAGGGCTTCCCACACTTTCTTTGGTTCAATCATGGAGATGTGGGCTTGGTGTTCACTGAACCTCTTCAATTGAGCTCTTGTGGAAATTCCTTTCCTTAGATCTCCAACCACATTTTGGAGGGTGTGGTCTCTTAATTCCAACATTCTTTCTTTTCTAGCTTCGCGACGAGCGTGGATCTCCTCATTGTTTCTTGGGGGAACCTCTTCATCATTTTGATCCTCATCTTGACCATCAACTTGACCTTGATCATCATTGGAGTCTTCCTCTGTATTGGGAGGCACGGATTGACCTTGGTCTTGATCAAGTGCTCTTCTAGCCTCAGTTTGAGCTCGTCTCAAGACAGTTTGGATGGATCTTCCTTGACAAATTGACTTGGCACCACTTGACAACCCATCGAAAGGACCAAGCTCCCTTTGATTAGAGTTCACACATTGATCACTATGTTGAGGGTTCACATCTTGTCTTTGGCTTGAGTCAATGTCCTCATCGGTAGATGGAGCATGTTGAGGTTGTGTAGATGAGGGCTCCACTTGAGTGGAGCATAGTTCTTCTCGATCCGCCATAAGGGGTTCCTCAACGGGGCGGATATAACCCACACCCATTCTTCCTATGGCATCCTGAGGCATTTCATCATCTGCATCACAAGCATCAACACGCCCCCCTTGGGGACCATCATATTCTTCGAAGGTCACACTACAAGATTCTATGACGGCTCTGGAGAGCTTGTCATAGATTCTATAAGTGTGAGATTCGAGACCATAGCCAACAAAAATACCCTCTAATGCTTTTGATTCGAATTTAGACAAACGAACACCTTTGATGAGATAGAAACACTTACAACCGAACACCCGGAAATAAGATATGTTGGGCTTGTTACCGGTAAGTATCTCATATGGAGTCTTGTTGATTTTCTTGCGGAGGTAGAGCCGGTTTGAAGCATGGCAAGCGGTGGAGACGGCTTCGGCCCAGAAGTTGTATGGAGATTTAAACTCCACCAACATGGTCCTAGCCATCTCAATAAGAGTCCGGTTCTTTCTTTCGGCCACACCATTTTGTTGAGGGGTGTATGCCGCGGAATATTGATGTTTAATCCCCTCATCACTAAGAAAGTCATTCAAGGTGTAGTTCTTGAACTCGGTGCCATTGTCACTTCTTATAATCAACACGGGAACATTGTGTTGCCGTTGAACCAAGTTGATGAAGTCAATAAAAGTCCTTTGAGTTTCACTCTTCAACTTGAAGAAATAAACCCAAGAGTATCTTGAGAAGTCGTCAACAATCACCAAACAATATTTCTTCCCACCAAGACTTGCATGAGATGGAGGACCAAATAGGTCCACATGAAGGAGTTCAAAGATCTTGTTAGACTTGATTTGGTTTGTGGGCTTATGAGGAGCGTCATGCATCTTCCCTAGAACACATGCCCTGCAAACACGATCTTTGGCAAAAGAAACATTTTCTTTTAGTCCAACAATATGGCCCTCTTTATGGAGACTTTGCAAAGTTCTCATATTGACATGGGCTAGTCGGCGGTGCCATAGCCAACCCACATCGGCCTTTCCGTATAAGCACATCGGACCTGCAGTGGCTTGCCCCGAAAAGTCCACCACATACAAGTCATTTTTGACGTACCCAACGAAAGCGACCTTGAGCGACTTGCTCCACATGAGGACCACAATATCATTATCAATAAAGACGGCAAAACCCATCTTTCCAAGAGAACGGACAGAAAGTAAGTTGTAACCAAGGGTTTCAACAAGCATGACGTTCACGAGTGTAATGTCGTGAGCCACCACAACTTTGCCGAAACCCATTACCGTAGATTTTGACTTGTCGGTGTATGTGATGGTGATTTGATCTTCATTTGGCACCAAGTCCTTGACAATAGACGAGCTTCCGGTCATATGACTAGTGCAACCACTATTGATCACCCATTTTGAACCTCCGGAAGCATAGGTCTACAAAAGATCAAGCTAGTTTTTAGGTACCCATTTTTCAATGGGTCCTCTTTTGTTAGCAACGAGGGTCTTGGGAACCCAAATAGACCAAGCAATATAACCATCATAAGGACCAACATATTGTGCATAGACATCACCATAGTAATCACGCATTAGAACATAGTGAGGGTTAGCACTTCCCGCAAAGTCATCATGGGACATGGTTTTGCCACTTGTGGTCTTACACTCCACAAGGGTCTTGTTGGTCACTTGTGCGGGTATGTCCTTCTTCTTGTTGTTGTTGTTGTTCTTCTTCTTTGTTTTGGAGACAAAACCAATGCCCCCTTTATCACCACT
Source organism: Avena sativa (assembly GCA_916181665.1). Lineage (NCBI taxonomy): Eukaryota > Viridiplantae > Streptophyta > Magnoliopsida > Poales > Poaceae > Avena > Avena sativa. The sequence goes on from OV702293.1 coordinate 251,657,297, forward strand.
ACGCCTTTGCTTGCTCAATAGATCATCAATAGACTTGTTGCCTTGTGGAAATGTGGCCTTCGCAAGCTCCCCCTTCAACCTAGCATTCTCTTCAAGGATAGTTGTGCTACTAGATGGAATGAAGTTACTAGGTGAAGGAATATTGGCCAATTGAGTTTGAAGTGTTTCATGGGACTTTGTGAGTGACAAGAGTTCACTCTCCAAGACCTTGTGGGCCTTGTTAAGCAAGCTAAAATCCTCGGCAAGTTTTTCATGAACCACACCAAACTCAATCTTGTCCTTTTTAGCACGTTTGTATTTAGCAATAGCATGATCACACTCTTTGATGAGTTTGTTAACAATGATGTCATTGGCCTCATCAAGCCCTTCAAGCTTTGACTCAAGAGACAACCTAGTCTCTTGTTCTTCTTCTAGAGCATTGCTCAAAGCCTCTAGTTCAATCATATGTTCATGCCCAAGTTTACATCTAACATCTAGAAGCTCTTGAGTATGGGAGAGTTGATCTAAGATGTTCCCAAAATGTAGCTTAGCATCACCTTCTAGGTTAGTCATGAACTCATCAAAGGCAATTAATTCCTTTTTAACATCAAGAGACATTTCATCATCACATTCATCATTATCTAATCGAGTAGAGTGGGATGATGATGATACCTCCGTTCCTCTTGCCATAAGGCAAGTGACGTTCTTGGTGGAAGAGTTCTCATTTGGAGAATCGAAGAGTGAGAGTGTTGGAGTAGAGGTGGTGGCTAGAGCAGCCACACCATGCGAAGTTTCATCTTCATCATCTTCATTGTCGGAGGAGTATTCTTCATGAGTGATCAACACAATTTCTCCTGACTTCTTGTTGACGGGATTCTTCTTGATGAAGGGTTTCTTGTAAGGTGCCTTGAGAGTCTTTTTCAACACAAGCTTACCACCGTAATCCTCTCTCTTCTCATAGGGACAGCTTGCCACAAAGTGATAGAGGTCACCACAGTTAAAGCAAGTTCTCAACTTAGTGGTATTCTCTATTTTCCCATTTGGATTGCTTCTTCGTTGCATTTCCATCTTGGCCTTGGCGGGGTTCTTCCAAAAGTTCTTTGCATAGAAGGCCATGTATTGACTATGAGCAATCTTGACGTCATCGGGATGGTCCAAGGGGAGACCTTCATCACTATCATCTTCATCTTCAAAGTCCACAACTTTGGCCTTCAAAGCAACATTGACCACATTGCTCATACCGAGGGCACGAGCGCGGGCATCTTTGGCATTCTTGGCGGCGACCTTGAAAGCGGCCATCTCTTGCATAACTTCATTTGAGGTCATGAGATGATAGTTGTGTCTACCTTGTAAGCTCTTCAAGTCGGTGGGCTCAAAAGGCATGAGTGCACTCACATATTTCCTTTTTATCCATGCATCATCCACATGTGAGGCACCCACATTTCTAAAAGCGGTGGCGGTGGTCTTGAGCCTTCAATACATGTCTTCGTGATCTTCACCTTCTTTCATGTAGAAACCTTCGGCTTCATTGCTTAGAGCATCATATCTATTCCTCCTCATACTCTCATTTCCAACAAACAACACAGTGAGAGCATCCCAAGCTTCCTTGGCAATGCTAAAATGCTCAATGTGAGGATAATCCTTTGTTCCCAATCCTTGTTGAATCATATGCAAAGCAGTGGCATTGAGTTGACTATTGACAACCTCTCTTCTTGTCAAGTTGTTTGGATCCCCAATAAAGAGTCCATGCTCGATGATGTTCCATAGTTCAATGCATGAGCTGCGCATATGAGTTCTCATTAGTGATTGCCATTGAGCAAAAGTAGCAGACTCTTCTAGCTTAGGTGGGTCACCTCTATTGTACACATGAGGGTGAGGGATGGGAGGATCGGGAGAGTACCAAGAATCACGGTTCTCGCCTTTCCCCCCATCAAGTCGTGTGGAGGAATGAGCATTGTCTAGTTTATCCCCTACCACCATACCTTCGGGGGATACCGGAGTATTCCCTTTAGGTACGGATGGTAGTTCCTCTTGAGGGGATGGGGGTGATGAGCCATCTTTGTCTTTAAGAAGTTGCTCAAGCATATTCTTGACTTCGTTGACCAAGGAAGAGCTCAATCTTGTTTCCAAGTTTTTGAGATCTTCCATGGTCACCGGAGTTGACTCACTACCACCATCCCCATCATGGCTACCCATATTCTCTTAGGCGGTAAAGCCCAAATAAAGAGCCGAGGCTCTGATACCAATTGAAAGGATCGTATGGGCACCTAGAGGGGGGGGGGGTGAATAGGTGCTACTTCAAATTTTCTTCTTTTTCAAATTAAGGTTTGACAATAAGGTAAATTCTCTAGATAATGCAACTATGGTGAATTTACCTATATGACAAAAATGCAAGAACTACCACAACACAAAGTAGTAACAAGTAAGTAAGGTGCGGTAAAGGATAGAGGTAACCGAAAAGTGGACGCGGAGACACAAGGATTTGTTTCCCGTAGTTCCTTCCTTTTGAGGGGAAGTACGTCTACGTTTGGAGAGGGGGTGGTTTCAAACCACCAACGCCACGAAAGGCCTCCCTTGTTCTCCGATGAATCTCACCCCAACGGGATCGATTCACCTTCCACTATATCGGCAACCTTCAAGGTGGAAGCCGGCACCGTTACAAGTTTGGGGCACACATCCACAACTTAACCGGAGGCTCCCAAATACAAGCAAGCTGTCAAAGCAATCAAAGACAAGCTTGTAAGAACAAAAACAAGAGCTAGGGTTTCCAACAAAACACTAGAGCAAAGGGGCCCTCAATGAAATGAGGGGGAAATGAAAATCTCTTTTGGTGAAGTAGTAGATCGGGGCCTCCTCCTTCGATTCCCCAAAGATCAAGGACTTTGGGTGGTTGGATGATGAGATCTTGAGAATTGAGTGGCTCCAATGAACTCCAATGGTGGGCAGTGACTTTAATGAGCTGAGCACCTTGTCCCAAGGTAGGTGGAGGGGTATTTATACCCCTCCACGAAATAAATGGCCGTTGGAGCATTTAATGACTGGTACTACCGGTACTCAAGCGGTAGTACCGCTTGCATGCGGTACTACCGGTCCAGTACCGGACCAAGTACCGGTGGTGACCTTGTTCTTCAGAATTCTTCAGTCTTGGGCGGTACCCCTTTGCGGTACTACCCCAAAGCGGTAGTACCGGAGGTAGTAAGCGGTACTACCGGTTCGAGCGGTAGTACCAGTCCCAAGTACCGCTTGGTACTGACCAAAACAGAGAGGGGAGGGTGCTAGTCAGTATGCAGCGGTACCGACGAGCGGTACGACCGCCTCAAGCGGTAGTACCGCTTGTACCAAGCGGTACTACCGGTTGGGCCGGTAGTGCCGCTTTGTGGTACCGGTGGGTACTGACTAGTACGCACCCTTCTCCCTTTTTATCAGTGCCAACCGGTACTGGAACCGGTAGTACCGGTGTCAAGCGGTAGTACCGGTTGCAGGTCCGGTACTACCGGTTGACACAGAAGTTTCTGCAAGGGGAAAAAGCTATGCCATGACTTGTGCCTTCTTTTATCAATCCTGAGGTAAACTTAGTACACGGTTAAATCGATAAGTGTATTGTTATCAAACATCAAAATCAGAGGGATAGAAAAATGCTCTTTCAATATTGTTCGCCATAAGTGTGATACCATCACCACGACCATGGAGCGGTCACCTATAAACGTGACGTTCAGAAGAGATTGAATTGGTCCAAGGTTTGTATCTTGGAACACTTTGCTTCACCTTTTGGCATTAGTGCAATTATCACCAAGGGCAGATGAAATCTACATGAGAGTGGTAAATTTTTGGTGGAATGTATGTAAAGAGCAATGGTCCAGCCAATCATGCGATAACAACAATAAATTTTGGAAGATGAAGATACCACTGAAGATAATAATAATTGCTTGGTATCTTCTCGAGGATTCATCCCTGATCCCCATGTACCGCGCCATTACAAGGGTGATGTCGGGCAATGGATCCTCCACCTCGGTTTGGTTTGACTCATGGATGCCCCTTGGCCCCCTCGTCGACGATCTCCCAGTTGCCTTCTCCCACTGCCTCATGCCCGACCTAACGATCGCTGAGGCCGAGGGTGACATCCCACTCCTGACGCGCGTCTCTGTGCAGGCGATCGCAGAGCTGGCATTCCTTCGTGGCCACCTACGCACCCTCCGCCTCCCGGGAGGACCCGACTGTCGCGCTGTCGTCTTTGGTACCTCTGGGGAGTTGCGCATTGGTGATGTTTATCGTGTGTTATGCTCGTCCGGGTGCTCTGTGCCTCACTAGGAGGTCAACCGGGGGAACCTCGCGCCTCCTCGGGGTGCTTGTGTTCTTCTGGATCCTGCGCGTAGGACGGACAAGGACCCGTGCCCACCTGTTCCACCTAGGGTGCGCCCCCTCTCCGCACTGCCCCTTTTTCCCCGGCGTTTCGGAGATCCTGGACCACTTATTTGTCTAGTGTCCGCGCCTCTTGGCCCTCTGGGAGCACCTCGTGGGCGGGCTTCGATTGCCCCCCCCCCAACGCGGATATCACCATGATGTTGTCCGCCCTCTCCGCCCGGCTCCCCCGCATGCATGATTCTGCCCTCCACATTGTTCTGCTCGCAACCCTTTGGTCGGTCTGGAAGTCGCGTAATAGCATGGTGTTCGACAACATTTTTCTCAGGCCCCGTCAGGTCACTGCCCTGATCGTGGATCATCTGCTCTTTTGGGGCGTTTGAGCTCCCCGCAGGATCAATCTCGGCCCTCTCCGTAGCTGGTGTGAGCGTATAGCTTAGCCTCCCTCCTGTTTGTGCTCCTGGGCGGTGGAATGCCACCCCGTGCGTCGTTCCCCGCGACATCGCTACCATGTACCAGTTCCTTTTATTGAAAAACGAGACCGCGTTCAGGTGGGCTATCGCCCCCGTTGCACCCTAAAAAAAGGTTGGCATGGAAGTACAAAGTATGTATTTTTTATCATGATGAGACAATTAAACATATTCTTCCAATATTTTTTTATGCTTTATATGGACAGTCATCCAAATAGCTTCTGTCTTTTATCCACCGAGGAAGTTTATCAGGATGGGAGTGCTTGCCATATTTGGTCGCTTTGGCTATATAGATATAACAAGATTTTTAATGATATAAAATTGTGTCTTATGCAGGTTATCTACCGGTGCATCAGTAGACACCATTTATGATCATGCATCCCTATAACGTGTCAAGAATCATGGGCAGTTTACCGAGGTGTCTACACAGTTAGAGAACACAGCGAGGAATATTATATTCAACGTGGATGGCAACGTGACCTACGGATTGGTCCTCCATCACTATATGCGTTTTAAATTTTCTAGATGATTATATCTATTCAATATTTTTTTACCTTTTTCTATCTTGGACATGTTACGGCTGTGTGCATCTTAGTTATGCTAAGATCGGCTGTAATGCTTAAACCTTTTAAGTAATAAAGCATCCTTTATATAAAAATTAACATTAAAGTAATACAATTCAAATGAGATTATATCTGGCCAAAGCATAACTAAGATCCACACACCCAAACAAACGACATATAAGCAAAAGAAAAAATAAAACCATTGATAACATAAATCATGAAGATCATAGATCGCCTATGGTGAAGGTGGATAAATCTGAAGATCGGACTTCCATCCATCTGGAATTGATTATCATACACCGTATCCTGGATTCTTCACCCATTGTAGATACAACCATAAACAGAGCATATGAATACACTTGTATATAACCTGCATATGAGAAAAAACATCGTTAAAAACCTTGATGTTTCTACATAGCCAAACCGATTAAATTATGGCAAGTGCTCACATCATAACAATAATTCTAAAAAAGGCTTCTATACCCTGAGGCTACACACAAACCCATTCTATTACGACATCTTACAAGTCTTGAAAGAAATCAAAATCTATCAATACACAGAGAAATTAGGAATTACAAAGGAATGAAGCATATTGCTAATCCACCACTCAGTTGGGACATAAATCTCATGCGTTTTCCTCCATTGTGTTGCCCACTATCATACGATTTCTGATGCTTTAGCCGATATAACATGGATAAGTAGCATATCTAGTTTATAGGCATGAGTATATCTTGTAAAATGGATTTTAAAATCGTTTTAAGGTGACCTAGAAGTGTCCTATGTGGTATCCGACAGTCAATTTCAAAAATTTGAACACCTACTATGAATGCACATGCCAGCCGTTTTGACCAAAATTTGAATTCAACTAAAGAAAACAAAAATGGAAAATGGAAAACTTGCCCATGGAATCCTTTTATGTGACTCAGGTTCATTGAAAAATACTAAACTCGCAATACGGAATTCGGTGATGATGTTGTGAGGCACGTCGAACTAGTAGATGATTATGTGAAACAAGGAATAATGTTTTCCGCAGTCACAGAGGTGGCGACTTTGGATCAATCCACTTCGTGAACTTGTTGATGGAGATGAGGATGTGTGTGAAGCAGCTTGTGTAGGTCGGGAGTTTCTCGACCAGGTCAAGCTCCAACCCGGCAAAGGGCCAAGCAAATAGGATCATCTATAGAGTCTGAGCCAGTGAGTGGATTAGCCGAACGTAGAATTGGCATCCTCTGCAGTGGCCCACTATCTCCTCGGCATCCCCGAGGGCAGTGAGCTAGTAGAACCCTTGGCAAAATAACTAGAGTTTGTAAATACAATGAGGTGAATGGAGGAATTGGCGATGGAGGCGTTGTTGATGATGATGATGCAAATCGATGTCGGGCCTTCAGGATCCATGTCCTTTCTCTTTCTCTTGAGTGATGATGATGTCATGGTGTTGAAGAACAGGTGGAGGGGCCATGGTGGCAAGGCTCCGGCGTGGTGGAGAATGGGTAGATGCAATGGCGGCTAAGGTTCCCCTCTTTAAATATGAATCTTTGGATCGGTTCTGTGTTTCTAGGAAGCTTGACTGTGAATATAACCACGGGACCTTCACAAAGAAGATTTGGTTTGACATTCCGGATCCGTTGGAGGGTGGTAGGGTGGAACGGTGATCCCACCATATCAGTGCTCGTTAAAGTTGTTGTTGTCTTTTCGTATTTAAACGTCATTTTTCTCATACAGACTTCAATTGAGGTGTTGGTGAGCTCTTTGGATTCGTATGCACATAAGCGAAGTCAGAATTTTCCTTAGGAAAATAGTAGGGGTGAGAACCATACTAAGCATTTTGCATATTTATAACACGTCGCCCGTCGTTGTGCCTGCTATCATAGAGCCCTCCACCAATATCTCCTCCAGCACCTCCTCCGATGCGGTGGTGGAACTTGCCATTGGGGATCGACGCTTTGATTTGTGGGAGATTTTGTTAGGGTTTGCTCGCATGCTAATAGAAAAGGTCACATAGTAATAGTAATGTTCTTTCAACAATACCGGTTTTCTGTTTTATCATCCATACTTTTCTAATCCAAAATAAATAATTTCTATAAATACGTGAGCAAGGTACTGCATCAAGACCGAGTAGTTGATTACACATTGTTCTGAGAAAAACCCTCTCTCAAGGCTTGCAAAAACATTACTTGTATGGCGACTCAGGTTAATCCTCATAATTGTTCAAAGACATAGAGCCCGGGCCTAGTAAATAGCCCAATGTCTCTGACGTGATGGACAGGGGGACTTTGCACATTCAGGTACCGAAGAGAAATCAGAATTTTCCTTAGGAAAATAGTAGGGGTGAGAACCATACTAAAGCATTTTGCATATTTATAATTGGAGGGTTAGACCGCAAAAACAAAAAAATGTTACACATGTAAGTATACAAGATGCATGCATGCGAGGTTGTTATCTTCAATGGCCAACGACCATGGCCTCCTCGTCTGCAAGCTCGATGCCAGCATCTGCAAGGCGCTTCTCCTTGTACACATACCCCCTAGCCGCAAGCGTGAAGAAGCAGAGGTTGATGGCGCTCATGACAGCGAGCAACCAGTAGAAGTAGTCGAGCCTACCATCGTCGATGTTGTTTGCTAGCCATCCGCCGCTTCCCTCCGTCCCGTGACCCGTGACCTTGTGCACGATGGTAACAGTGAGCGTGCTGAAGAAGAAACCGAGCGCACATGTGCTGAGGAACAGCCCCGTGCTCATGGTCTTCATCCCCTTGGGGCACTCGCGCAGGAAGAAGTCGAGCTGGCCCATGTACGTGAAGGCCTCGCCGGCGCCGACGAGCAGGAACTGGGGCATGAGCAGGAAGACGGTGAGCGTGACCCCGTGCGCGGACGAGGTGAGCCGGTGGCGCTCGACGAGCGCGGCGGCCGCCATGCCGGCGATGGAGAGGAACAGGCCCACGAAGACGCGCTGGAGCGGGGAGAGGCCGTGCGGGTTGCCCGTGACGCGGCGGGCGATAGGGGCCACGAGGCGGTCGTAGAGGGGCACGGTGAGGAGGATGGAGCCGATGAGGAAGACGGTGAGGGAGCCCGCGGGGATGAGGAAGCCGGCGCCGCCGATGGCGCGGTCCATGACGGAGGCCTGCTCGACGGCGAAGGTGGTCATCTGCGCGTGGATGGTCCAGAACATGATCGTGGTGGCCCAGATGGGGAGCATCCGCACCACCTGTTTCACTTCCTCCACGTCCGTCCGTGTGCACAGCGCCCACTTGCTCGCCTTGGCCGACGACGACTCACGGTCGATGACCGCCGCGTGGTCAAGGAATCTGCACATATGCATCCAAATTCGTTAGCCAGCTGCACGAATTATAAAGCAGCGGTAGGAAACTAAGTAGAAGTAGATGGCAATTTTCAGTGAACCGTATAGAGAAAGGCAACTGGGCTTTTATTCTAACATCTGCGCTGACGCAATGAGTCGGAAGAGAATCTACTTTTGGCGCGTCGTTCTCGTCCACTTTACTAGTACTACTAGTCCAGTAGGCTACTTGTGAGCACGAACAGGTGAGATTAGTGAATATGATATACGGTATCGCCCAAGCTTCCCCATCCCCTGAGCTGGATGGAGCTAATAGGGAACATGCAAACAAACGTCGCAAGATCCAACCATGCTCGCCCGCACATTCGCACGAGATCAGAGCGGCCCTACCAAAATCGATGCCGATGTACGCACGGTGATTGCGATCTGCGAGTGACACCCGTGGGCGACTGGGCGTGCACTGGGCAGGCAGGCAGGCAGGCAACCGGCCGTCCGGGGAGAAATTAACACCCAAGTTTTCCGTCGATGAGCTGCTTGGCAACTTGTTTATGCAAGACAAACTTTCCGTCGATTAATTACGGCCCTTGAATCATCGGAGGTGGGAAAATTTGCACTAACCGACTACTTCCACGTCTGTCCGTAATTCAATTCCGTAAAAAAAAAAAATCCCGCACGTGTAGGATTTCTGGATCGCTGGATGGATGAGTAGCTACAGAGTAGCTACATCTTGTGTCTGTGGGCCGGTCGAAAGGAGAGGCGATCGATGCACCGCATCTTTCTCTTTCAGGGAGCCAGCCACAGATGGCCCTATCTCGCACGGTTCAGAGGATGCAGCCGAGCAAATTGCACGCGAAACATCAACTTTGCCCTTTTTTTTATTTTTGCACGGACCACCAACTACTGGCGTAACACGCTTGCACACAGGTCCAAATCCTAGATTAGGTTGATCAGTTGAAATCTGACGACCGGGTTCCACAAGAAAGTGATGATGTGGTGTCAATGTGTCATTATCTAGTGAGTTGTTTCAAAACTTTTTCAATAAAATAAAGAAAAAAATAACTGAAACAATATAAACAACCCTAAACTAACTAATCCGGAAAAGTTTGAAAGGATATTGTTTCAATAGCTGGATTTTTTTTTTAAAAAAGGCACACTAGATAATGAGACATGGACACCAGATCCTTATGTCGTGGACCGGCCAAAAGGATTGTAGTTGCTCCATTATTTTGCGTTCTGGTTTCTCATCAATCATCTGGCTTGTTAATGGTTCTTGGTGGGGAAACAAACCAAACAGTACACAACACCAGCCTTATCTGGCTGATAGCTACACGCTTGGACGTTGGAACTCAATCCTCCCATTAATCCCGTCAAGCTACTGAAATCCACACCACAGTAGGTGCTAGTAGTTGGATACGGATCTAGTAGCGCACTGTTCGTTCAGTTGTTCTCATGGCACCATCCTATGGGCCATATATGATAGGCTTGGGATCTCAATGTCAGGCAGGATGTACAGTAATACAGTGGATGCTGCATGGTTCCTATGGCTGCGGCCGCGCGCACTGTCGCTCTACGCTACACAGCGTGTCCACGTTTGTAAGTGGGTCGGCGCCAACTCAATCGATCGATTCGCATGTCCAAATTTGGTCATAACTGGCCGCCTACCCACTAGTTACAGTGTACGTTTTGGTCCACACAGAGGGAGCCAAACTGTGTAGTACTGCACTCCATTGCAAAATTGTGCAAGTACTTTACTGACTCCAACTAGGCATGCATGCAGCGTTCAAGCCTACCAAGGTACAGACTACGGGCGGCACATGTTTGCTACTCCCTTCCTCCTAAATTAGTTTGCATATAAAAATTTATTAGAGTCAAACTATACAATGTTTGACCAAATAGTTTAATATAACTATAAACTCATACGATGCTAAATTAATATTATTAGAATTGTCTTAAAATATATTTTTATAATATATACATTTTATATCATACATATTCATATTATTTTGTATATTAATGGTTAAACTTTGCAAAGTTTGACTTGCACGCAAAATTATACGCAATCTAATATGGGATGGAGGGAGTATAAAACATTAATTAGCAAACTTAAGTCCAAACTCATCTAGGCTTACTTCCCTCGCAGGTGACGCCGGCTGTCCGCTCTGTCTCCATTGGCCTTGGGGCCATGGAGGAGTGGTGGATCACGGCACCTTGTCGGCAGAGGGTTCTTATTCGTTTTTAGGTTTTCTTCAGTGTCTTTTTTAGGATGATGAGGCAGCGACTACATCTTGAAGACAAAATAATGTCCTCCCGTCCTATCCTCGCTCTGGTGGTGTGTATAGTGCTGACGGGGGACATGTGGAGTCAGGTGTCTGACGGATCTCTTGCGATCTTGTCGTTTTTCGTATTCGTTGGTGTGATTTGGGGTCAGTCTCTTCAGATCTACAATTGTCATCTTCCGTGATGGTTGCTCCTCTGGTGCGTTGGTCCTTTGGGGCCTTAGCACGATGACTTTACGTCTGTCTACTACAATAAACTCTACTTTGACAAGCTTTGCCCGGCTCCAGTGATGAAGAGGCGAGGACGGCGGCGCGCCTTCAGCTCGTGCTAGTGTCAGTAGTCGTCGCTAGGTGGTTTATTGACCTATTTATATTTTTTATTACTTTGGATCTTTTTATACTGCTGTTGATGATTATTAATAGATTCGTGATATTTTGCAAAAAAAAAATAGTACAGACCAACACAAGAATACTATTGCACTATCCAGTTTTGTATTTATCTAATTTGCATGCATGTACTGTGGTTAGTCTGGTGACCAGCTACCTAGACACGGAGGTTTTTTTTCTTGCAATAAGGATAGAGTTGATTTTTGCAAATCAAGTGGGAAGTTTATTTGGCGGGCAATGGATGGGGAATTAGGGATACAAATGTTGCAGTGGACCATGCGACCGCACCAATGATGAGCTACCACGGGTGCTTCAAATCTCAGTTTAAATTTCCTACACCCTGGCCTGCCACTACCGAGCCGAACATGTCATGAACGCCAGCTAACTTAATTTTAAGACAGATCCAAATCTCATAAAATTGTTTTTAGTGGTTAGTGCGTTAGTACTCTGACAAGAAATTTGAGTAGCAAATTTAAGGACAGAAAGTGCAGGATACTGTGATGGATTGCTTTGCTTACCGGCACTCCTTGCTGTGGGGAAGCTTCATCTTGCCCTTGAGGTCCTCGCCGGCGGCGGCGGCATCGTCGACGTCGTAGAGCATGCTCGGGTCAGACGGCAGCGGCAGGGCGCGCTTGCTCCACGCCGCGGCGGTCACGGCGGCGACCTGCGTCAGCGGGCTCCCCACCAGCTTCTTGAACCGGTACTTCCTGGTGCCGGACAGGAACACGCCGAGCCCGGCGAGGATGCCGACGGCGCAGATGCCGTAGCCGTAGCGGCGCCCGATGTTGTCCTGCACGTACACCAGCACGGTGACGGCCAGCAGCGCGCCGATGCTGACGAAGAAGTAGAACCAGTTGAAGAAGCGCATCATCTTCTTGCGCTCGCCGTCGTCGGACTCGTCGAACTGGTCCGACCCGAAACCGGACACGCTGGACTTGAGCCCGCCCGTGCCCAGCGCCGTCATGTACAGCCCCAGGTACAGCACCCCGAGCTGCGTCCCGTCCGCCCGCACACAGTCGGCGCTCTGCCCTGTCGGGTCCGCGCATGTGGCCGGGCGCAGGGCTGGCGCCACCGTCGAAATCGTCAGTACCATGACACCCTGCATCCAAATCGGTCGATCGCACAAAAGACGAGTCAGTACTACTATGGATGGATGCCATGTATGCTAAGCATGTCGATCGAACGGGCAAGCAAGCAACGTACGGCTGATTGGACGGCGCAGAAGACGGCGATGGTGAGGTAGCGGCCGAGGTAGGTATCGGCGATGAAGCCGCCGAGGAGGCAGAGCATGAACGAGGTGCCGATGAAGTTGGTAACGGTGTTTGCGGCGGCGGCGCTGCCGAGGTGCATGGTGCCGGTCATGTACGGCACCAGGTTCACCGCGATGCCCAGCGTCGTCATCCGCTCGAACAGCTCCGCGCCGAGGATCATGGCGGCGCATCCCCACCCGCCGGTGGAGGCGCGGGAGGCCGGGCGGCCCTTGTAGTCCCAGGCGTCCGTCAGGGTGGCGCCCTGCTTCCCGGCCTCCGCCGCGGTCTCCGGCAGCACCGTTTCCATCTCTACTTGAAAATCACCTGCTCGATCGTGATGGCACAATGAAGCGAGCAGCCAGTGGTGCGGTGACGAGGAGGCTCGAGCTCGATCGAGGGGAAGGAAGGTGATGATGCTGGTGGTGGGAGTGGTCCTGCGGGGTTGAGGGGTCTTTTTATAGCCGGAAGCCGGTGGATCTCTGCCTCGGGATTCGGGCTGCATCTCACCTTTGCTTTCGTTGATGAGATACTACGTGAGATTACTTTATCATTGATCGGTCAGTGTTTCTGGGTTCCGGGAGGTTTTTCTCCCACGACTCTGGTAAGTACTTGTCAAGTTTTGCTCAATTATTGGCTAGCTAGCCTGTTCTATTCCTAGAAGCTCAAATGAACAGGACTGGGTAAAATGACAAATTATTAAGTACAGTTGCAAATATGCACTAGCACCAGTTTTAGTGTACTAATTAGGATAGTGACACCAACGGGTCTGCTTTGCAAATTTATTTATTTATTTATTTTATTTTCTGCAATTATAGCCAGTTGAAAGTTGATGTGTTGTGAAACTGTACGATTGAGAATATGCAACTCACAACTATGAATTATGCAATACCCAAAAAAATGAATTATACAATCAACTTTCAAAAACTATTACTTTAGTAGAATTTTTTTTAAGAGCCACAAGCAATTAGATGCAACTTTTTTTTGTGAATTCTTAGATTTAACAGTTTGAAACCCCATAAGAGTAGTTCAACATTTGTTCAGGAAAAAAGTTGTTCAGTAGTATCACAAGCATTCGTTGGTACTGCCGTGGCCTTTCTTTACACGTTTTCATTTGCTTATACTAGTACCTTGTTGGTCGGAAAGTGATTAGGCAGGTAGTTTCTCAGCGTGGTATACACGCGGACGGTAAAACGTTAACTTCGGACGTAAAGAAGGCTGGCGACGAAAGATCTATCGTATAGCAGCAGGATCCAAGATTCTTTTGCTCGATCCATCACTGCAGTAGGAAAAGTACGTTCGTGGCTAGCCTGTCTAGCAAGTGGTATATGCGTCCATGGATGACAACGTTTCTTCCCCCTATATACAAGGACAAACAGGGAGAAACAAATGTGTCCATTCTTAATGGACTGAAGCTAGGACCTAGCTAGCTCCTACAACGGCGACACGCGTTGACGTGCCGACTCTCCGAAACCATCCATCCTTTATTTGAATTAGGCTATCTCCACTGCGCGCTCGGCGCATTTCGAACGCTAAGGGCACGACGCATTCCGACTCGTTCCGTCTGAACGTGTCCGAACTCGTGCCCGTATGAGACGTGCGCGGCGTTCCAGCGGTCCGATCCATCTAGAGAAACGCGTTCGGCTCGATCCATCCATGAACCTAATCTGGGCCTTGATTGCGTCGTCCTGGATAGCGCGCTTGTCCGAGTGCGTCCTTCTTTTATCTTTTGCGGCCCCTCCCGCCAGTAACACAGAAAGCATACCACTTCTTCCTCCAAAAAAACCTCTCTCAAATTTCCACTGGCGGGAGCGGGACGGAAGGCGATGGATCCCGCCGCCATGGTTGATGTTGCGTCCTCTGCCGTTTTCGCCACCAAGAAGCGCGGCCAGCTGAAGAAGCCCGCAAAGGACCAGACGCCGAAGGAGCGGAAGATCGAGTCAGAAAAGCGCGCTGGCCGATGGGTAGCGGCGAGAAATCGTTGTGTCGCTGCTAGGCTCGAGATGGAGCGCCGAGAGGAGATGGAGCGCCGAGAGGAGAAGGAGCGCCGAGAGGAGATGGAGCGCCGAGAGGAGAAGGAGCGCCTCCTCACCACCCAGAACAGGGTCGACGCCAACGAGCTGGCAGTGAGTGTCGTCAGGTGCGCCGTCAACATGATCAAGCAGGAGGCGATGACCGCCTCTTTCGGCGGCGTGGTTTCTCTTCCCGGCCTGGCCACGGCCGGCACGTCCTCTACCATCTCCGTCACTTCCACGCCTACCGGCTGACCACCAGCTCAGCCCAGGACGACATGGCCGCACACGCCCTCGCTTGGTGACCACCAGTTGTCCCGGTTCAACCATCCCCGCATGGCGTCATCAGAGGCGGGAGAGCCCGCCATCGACCTGAACCGCACTCCATCCAACGCGGACGCAACCCCGGAGGCATTGACGAAGCGGCGAACCATCTCTGTCGTGAACATGCCGATGCCATTCAACATGTTCGGCGAAATGCGAGCAGAGCCGCCGACGACATGGTATGATTGCCACATTTATTCGCCATTGCTAGTGCACTGCTCCCACCGTTTTATGATGACCAATTGGGGTGTAGGATTTCGTGGGAAACGACGGCGAGGACGTCATGCACAACATGATCAACGAGGGTGAAAACGGCTATGCTGACGACGGCGAGGCCGAGACGGAGACGCGGCAAGAGACCCAGCAAGATGCATGCAACATTGCGGACGAGGCATTGTTTGGAAATGATGGTACTTCCATGGCCGAGGGCGTCACGGCCGTGTCGTTGGCCGCTTCACCCACGGCCTCAATTGTCGACGGCAAGAAGGTGAGCCAAAGAACCGGGGGCTACACCCCCGTCGAGGAGGATCTCCTATGCAAGGCATGGATGGATATTTCACAAGATCCACTATGCGGCACCGAGCAAAAGAGCTTTGCCTATTGGAAGAAGGTGGGCATGTTCTTCCATGAGCATAGGAAATTTGGGACGGACACCTTTTTTAGCGATCGAAACGATCTCTCCCTCTCCAAGCGTTGGGGAACCATCAATGCTGAGTGTAGCAAGTTCCAAGGCTCCAACGAGATGGCGACAAAAAGGAAGATAAGCGGCCTGCAGCCGGTTGACATGATAAAACCTCTTCCTCTCTTTGTCGATATCTTGAATTTGCATTGAGCCATTGTTGGCATCCATGTGTGTAGGTCATGAAAGCAAGGGAGAACTTCAAGACGGTGAACGATAACAAGGCCTTCTCATTGGGACATTGTTGGACGTTGCTCAAGGACACCAAAAAATAGGAGACTAGCTATGCCCTTTGGAGAGAAATGAACAACAAGAGAAGGGGCAAGGACAGTGCTTCGACGGACGGTGTCGTCGACCTAGACGCCGGCAATGACGAAGGCTTTGTTACCTCTACAAGCGACGGGAGTGCCGGCCGTGCCCGTCGCCCTGGTGGCCACAAGGCCACGAAGGCCGACCTCGCCCGCTAGGCTGGTTCCTTGGCGTTCCAGGAGACCTTGAAGAAGATCCTGAAGAAGAAGGAAGAGGCTATCGCCGAGAGGAAGGAGAGTCGGCACAAAGAGAAAGAGGCCGCCGCCAAGAACTTTGCCGCGTTGCAGACGAGGTCCATTGAGGTGGAGGAGGACAACACCAAGGGCAGGATAATGGAGATCGAGACCAAGGGAAATTCAACGGAGGCCGAAGACAATGCTAAGGAGGCCGATGCCACGTCTAGGGTGCTGGAGGCCGAAGAAAAGGCCAAGGAGGCCGAAGACAAGGCCAAGGAGGCCGAGGCCAGGTCTAGGGTGCTGGAGGCTGAAGCGAAGGCCAAGGAGGCCGAAGCAAAGATAATGGCCAAGGAGAATGACATCATGCACACCGACTTGGATAGCACCGCCGACCCTGATCGCAGGGCTTGGGTTTCAAAGAGGCAGCAGGCCATCAAGCCTCGCGATGCCTAAAGGGAAATGGCGATGGCAGATGCAACTTTTTGGGTAGAGAAGCTGCCATTTTAGGAACATTTGTATAGGAAAATACCCCCTTTTGTAAATTTCAGAACCAGTGGCCACTTGTTGGTGATGCCCAAAGGGCGATGGCGCACGTTTGCCATGTTATTTGTCAGTTAATTTGTGTGTCTTTGGCTAACGATGGCGCCATTTTCAACTAATTTGCATCCCTTTCCCAGCGATGGCCCCAACGCCTGTCTGCGCGGACAAATGGGTCGTGCCACTGGGCGCGGATGGCCGACATGCCGAACTCCTTCTCCATATCGACCGCGGCCCGACCCAAACGGACAGTTTGGGGCGACCGTATGGGTCGGCCAGGTGGAGATGCCCTACAGTTGTTGTTTGTCTCTAGTCCGTTTACGTCGGGGTGCGTTCAGGGACGTGACCTATTTGGTCCTCAATGACTAGTTTTGACTAGATTTTGGCATTTCATCCTTTTTACGAGTAAAACAGGATTTTATTACTCAATAGGGATTACAATCTGGTCATGCTTGAGGACATGTAGAAGATATTCTCGAAGCAGGCTTTCGCCTCTCTTTATAAATAAAGCAACATCCAGGTTCATACAAGCATCCATCCACCACAACTTGCCGGGGACAAAAGAAAAGAAAAAAGATATGCATGTCCGCTGGCAGCCACAACACATCAAATCCCAGAGCAAAAAAGAAAACAAAGGGACCACAACAACACTCTAGACGTCGCCCGGGGTAGGCATCATCACGAGCGAACCGGCATCAAGAAAGGGGATGCTACCGTCCTCAAGGCCCGAAGAGTGTCGTTGAGAGCCGTCCGGTCACGATGTCTCACCAATGGGGACCACTGCTGGAGAAAGGCAATAAGAGAAAAAATCAAGTTAGAGACACTGGTGGGGTAAATCTGCTCAATCACCATCTTGTTCCTCACGTTCTTCAGGGTCCGAGCTAGGGCCGGGAACACTAGCCAGAAGAGGCAGTGTCTCCTTCCATCACGGTTCACCTCGGCCTGCAGGAACTCCCCGAGCTCCTGGGCCTGCCAAGATGGCCCCAACGCCTCCTTGAAAAAACTCCACAGAAACTGAGCCACCGTGCACGGGAACATAATATGGGCACATGTCTCTAGAGTCCCACATAGGGGGCACAGACCATTGCACGGGCCATTATTCTTGGCCACTTCCACCCTTGACGGCAGGCGATCACGAAGAAGCTGCCAGACAAAGATGCGAATGCTAAGGGGAAGAGGGGCCTTCCAAAGGGGTGAGGTCCATCGCAGCTCCGGGCCCTAGAAGAGGGCCCGATAAGCCGAGCTCACTGAGAACTCCCCATCCGGGGTCAGCCGCTAGGATATCAAGTCCTGCTCCTCGGACAAGGAAGTAGATAGGGCAACCGTCAGGCTCTAATATTCCCCTTCTCCAGCCACACTAAAGGTTCGCCGAAACAAGATGTTCCATCGCCCTCTCGAAAGGCCTCGACTACGAAGATCGTTGGGGAGGCGGTGATGGCATATAGCGCGGGAACTAATCACACAGTGGGGACGCCAGGAGCCAAGGGTCAAGCCATTGCCAGCAATAATGGCTTACATGATGGCGTCATTGTCGTCCTCCTCCTCGTCGTGTTTCTACAAGCAATTTGACACTACAACCCGGTACAACATGACAATGCACGGTCCAAATATAAGTTGGGAACTTTCTAGGACGACATGCATATGGACAGTCATTCCATTGAACAGGTTGAGGGGGCACGGGCATGTTCACTGTCGGGATCACTCGTGTCCCCTTGCTAGTCTTCGACGTCACCTCGCTGAGCCCATGTGTGCGGCTGAGGTCTAGGACTCGCATTTCCATGGAAAATATCTTTGGTGATGTGGAATGGGAGCCACTGATCCATGAGCGAATGGCGACATGTGGAACGGGAGTGCATGGTAGCTCCACCACTGTGTGTGGTGACCCAGACGACACCATGTTTTTGAAATAGGCGCTGGTGATGATACCACCGTTCGCGGGGGTCAGGGCAGTGGTGAACGCCTCTTGCTTTAGCGGGATAATGGCCTGGGCGACATCTCGGGAGATGGTGGCATCAGTGTTGGCCTTGTCCTGAAGGTCGAGGATGATCTCGACCTCTCTCTTTTGTTCGAGCGGCCTTGGCTTTATCCACCCGTGCTCTGGCTACTTCTCTGCAACCGATTCACTTACTGGTATTGTTGGCTCACTCTACCATTGTCAAATCCTTATTCGCCTTGAGTAGGGCCATATCCTTGCCATTGGGGTGGCGGAGGCATCCTCTATGGCTAGTTAGGGATTGGGAGACAACAGTGGTGGAATTTGTATGTAAGTGGAGGGAGTATAAGTAGTTTCCTATGAAACTTCTATTTGAGCCTAGGAATAACATGGGGAGACACGTACAGACGTGGGCACTGTCCGGCTAGATGCATTTTCAGCCCAACTATTAGGAGATAAAATTTAGTCATAGTTGCTAGTTGGGAAAGAGTTGAACAGCTTATAAGGACAATTCTTCCACTCCCATTAAGTCACTAAAAAAATTCCATGTGCTCTCATCCTTCTAGTCCGGTAGCCTTGTCCTGCACGCGTGACACATTTCACGAATCAAGTTTAGTTAAAAACTCATTTTATAAAAGACTATTTTGCACGGTGCACCAAATGTTTGTACATGTCAACATGTGTGTGCACGCATGTTTGACGCATGTCCAGATCTTCCAACGTGTGGCGGTTCTCTCGGCTAGCCTCCCAGGCTATAAGAGAGAGATATATATAGATAACATATCTAGAACTCGCATATTCTTTTCTATCTCTCTCGTCCAAAGTTCTTTTTGTTGAGCTGGTCTCTACGTTTCCTCATCTTGGTGCGTATGGTCGTCCAGAAGAGTAGGCCTCTAAAGCCCATTCTTTTGTGATTCATGTATCATAAAAAGGATGATGAGGTTTTCGAATAACGTCTCGACGCAACTGCTTGCCTCCCTTCGTCTGCATCCAAATGGGCCATACGTCTTCTTCCTCTTCACATCCGGCTACCGGCGACTCAATACCACCATGGATGACATCAACAACGAAAGTTGCTGCGGTGGTAACCTTTTTGGTCAACGTGTATGTTTGTCTCATCTCCTTGTTTGTATTAATATTGGTCTATATATGCAAATCTGCTAGATGTGCTTAGTCTGATTTATGTTGTTAAGTGTCCTAGTATATATAGTGAAAAACAAGGTTTAGGGTTTTGTTCGTGGGTCACACGCCCTGAACATTCCACTATATAAAGGCATGACATATTACAAATACATACGGATAAGTATAGTCTCCATGATACACGACATATGGAGGTGGTGTCCTAATACAATTCTAACAACCCCCTCAATCTAAACCGTTACAAAACAAGTTTGAGATTGGATCTAAATCTATGTAACATCTGTCATGTGGTTGGTTTAGTAAATACATCAGCCAATTGGTCATGCGTGGATATGAACCTGACATCCAAGTCTCGAGACGCCACTCGTTTTCGCACAAAATGAAAGTCGATCTCAATATGCTTTATTCGAGCGTGAAAGACCGGATTCGCTGTTAGGTAAGTTTCCCCTAGATTATCACACCATAAAATGGGGGTACGCTGCCGAGTCACACCAAGCTCTTTGAGTAAAGAATCTACCCATATGCCTTCAGCAGCGCCATTAGCTAATGCTTTGTATTCTGCCTCGATACTCGAACTCGAGACTGTAGGTTGCTTATTTGAACTCCATGAAATAAGGTTAGGACCTATGAACACTGCAAACCCACTTGTGGACCGTCTATCATCCACATCACCAGCCCAATCAGCATCAGTAAAGATGTTAATCACAGTTGACGATGACCATCGAAAACACAGACCGGTTTCCAGTGTTCCCTTAATATAGCGAAGAATCCGCTTAACCGACTCCCAATGCACATCAGTCGGCTGTGACAAGAACTGCCACACTTTTTTTACAACAAAAGAAATGTCTGGCCGTGTGAGTTTCAAGTACTGCAGTCCACCAACTACACTGCGATATCTGTGGGCATCATCTGCACTAAGTGGAGTGCCTGAATCTCTGACCAGAGTCTCGAATACTGCAAGGGGAGTAGTAGCCAAGTTACAATTCTCCATGTTGACACGATGAAGGAGATCAAGAGCATACTTCCGTTGTGTCAATGTTAGCCCTCTGAATTGTGCTTGGCTTCCAATCCTAGGAAATATTCAAGCTGCCCCAAATCTTTGATGGGAAAATTACCAGAGAGAGCATGAATCAGACTGTGCACTGCAGCTGGGGTGGAGCCGGCAATCACAATATCATCGACATAGACCAACATAAAAATCAGCATACCATCTTGCGAGTAGATGAATAATGAAGTATCAACTTTAGATGACACAAAACCGAGCCGATAAAGGAGCTGACTCAGGCGCACATACCAGGCACGTGGAGACTGTTTTAAACCATAGATGGACCGCAGAATTTTGCAAACATGTGAGGGATACCGAGCATCCTCAAAACCCGATGGCTGCTGCATGTAGACATCCTCAGTCAAGAACCCATGCAAAAATGAATTACTGATATCAACTTGCCGAAGTGTCCAGCCATGAGAAACTACAAGGGAGAGCACTAGACGGACTGTAGCGGGCTTCACGACTGGACTGAAAGTATCACCATAGTCGATCCCATACTGCTGAGTAAAACCACGAGCAACCATTCGAGCCTTGTGCTTATCAATAGATCCATCCGGCTTATGCTTCGTCTTGAAAATCCACTTACTGCCAACAATATTAACGCCAGGTGGTCGATGAACTAGAACCCAAGTGCTAGTCTGCTGCAACGCGGCGGATGGCAACGTGGGATGACCTGGAGCAGACACGGCAGACGGCCCATCGGCCACCACGGGCGGCTACATGGGATCCTTGCTAGAGGACAACGACTGCATGGGAAACCCATGCAACTCGATCTGGACGCCATGCACATCTCCAGGGCGGACGTCGATCGGGGCAACGTTGTCCGACTGCTTTGAGGCGCATCCAGTTCTGCTCACGGGAACCTGCGAAGAAACAACAACACCTTGGACGGGTGAATCAGTAGACAAGTATGACAAGTCGTAATTTCGTACAGGTTCACTAGTAACTGGTTCACCAGAAGGAAAACGAATGGCTCGCTCAAGAGTGGAGACATCAACTGATACACCTAGAGTAGCAAAGGGGAAGACAGCTTCGTCAAACACAACATCACAAGAAATATAAATTCGCCCCGTGGACCTATTCAGACACTTATACCCCTTGTGCATAGGGCTATACCCCAGAAAAACACACATCTTAGACCGAAATTCTAACTTATGAGAGTTGTACTTCTGAAGACTAGGCCAACAAGCGCACCCGAAAATGCGAAGGAAAGTATAGTTGGGCTGAATATGCATGAGTCTATAAAGAGGCGTTTCTTTGTTGATAACCAGTGTGGGCATACGGTTAATGAGATAGCAAGCGGTAAGGAAAGCTTCATCCCAGTAGCGAAGGGGAAGCTGTGAGTGAGCAAGGAGGGCAAGGCCAGTCTCGACAAGATGGTGGTGCTTGCGTTCAGCAATCCCATTCTGTTGAGAAGTGTGAGGGCATGAGACACGATGAACTATGCCAGAACGCTCAAAATAGCGATGAAGACGGTGGTACTCCCCACCCCAATCAGACTGAACCGGCTTGATTTTTGAGTTCAAGAGGCGCTCAACATGAGTCTGAAAAGCATAGAAAACTTGCTCAACATCAAATTTGTGCTTAAGGAGATAAATCCAGCAAAAACGAGAATAGTCATCCACAAAGCTAACATAATACTTATACCCCCAGAGGAGACACTAGCCGGTCCCCAAACATCGGAGTGGATTAATTAAAGAGGTACGATAGAGACACATGAAGACAATGAGTAAGGTAACTGGTGACTTTTAGCACGCTGACAAGCATCACAGACTAAGGCATTATTGTTTGACGGAGAACACAAAATCTCATTGGATATAACAATGTTTTGAACTACATTATTGGATGGGTGACCGAGACGTTGATGCCACTCTTGAGAAGTAGCACCGGCTGACACACGATTGGATGAAGACACCTCCTTGAGAAACGGAATGGGGTACATGCCATCTTGACTCCTACCGAGAAGCAGGACCCTCCTCGTTGCTTTGTCCTTTACACAAAAAAGTCACGGTGAAACTCAACAAACACGTGATTATCATCAACAAGGCGATATACAGAAAGAAGACTGAGACGAGCATCAGGTACGTGGAGTATATTTTTAAGATGAAGCGAGGAACCAGCTAAAAGTGAATGACCAATATGCGAAATTGACAAACCTGCACTGAAATGATAGAGATGTCGCCTAGAGGGGGGTGAATAGGCAATTTCAAAACTATTACGGTTTTGGCTTGATAGAATACGGAATTAAACTAACATTTATTTTACAAGCACAAAACCTAAATACACTAGGCTCAACTAAGTGCACCAACAAAAAATTAAGCTAAGCAAGATAGCACAAGATAAATATACCACAAGTGATAAGCAAGATATAAGTACTTCAAGCTCGATGGCTATCACACAGAAAGTAAGCTCAGATATAGAGATAACCGAGGCATGCGGAGACGAAGATGTATTCCCGTGTTCACCACCTTTGGGAAGGGGGCTACATCACGTTGGAGAGGTGTGAGGTTCCACGAAGGATTCCTCACGTGCCACAAAGGCTCACCTTCTTCTCCGAGTCTATCCCACGAAGGAATAGGCCCTTTCCTTATGGCTAGCTTTTCCTCCACTCCGGAGATGGCAAGCTCCACAACCACTTCACAAGCTCCACGAAGGAGAATCCCGGGTCTCTTCACAATATTCCATGAAGAGAACACCGCGGTACCAACCGCCAAGCCAACTAGGAGGTCACCCTCCAAGAGTAACAAGCTCACGGTCTCTCACTCGAACAAATCATAATGGAGAGCTCAACACTTATGCAAGAATGCAAAACAAGACCACCAAGGGTGCTTAAATCCTTCACTCTCAAATCCCACCAAAGCAACAAGTCCTAGGGAGGAATTAGAGAGGAAGAACAATGGTGGAAGTCAACCAATGACTCCAAGATCTAGATCCAATGGGTTCCCCTCACTTAGAGGAGGAATTGATTGGTGGGGATTGTAGATCTAGATCTCCTCTTCCAAAGCCCTCAAAAAGATGCAAGAATCATAGGAGGGAAGGGGGAGGAATCAAGCTCAAGAGGTTCAACAATGGAGGTCAATTTCGTGGTCAAGAACCCTCTAAAACGTTGGGAGAAGAACCCCCTTTTATAGTGGAAAGCAAATATGTCCGTTGGGAGAAAACTGTGTGAATCCGGTTGAAAGTTCGGTTCGACCGGCTCCAGAACCGGATGGTTCGGTTCCTGGACCGGAAAACCGGATAAGGGTCAGTACACAGTCTCGGATAGACTCGGTATAGAAAAACCAAAAATCCCGGTTGAATCTTGGTTTTCCGGTGCTGGCACCGGACCACCCGGTCTGGGAGCCGGTTGAACCGGATCCACAACCGGGATGAAACTGACTTCATGGAAAACGCAATAACTTTTGCATCCGGACTCCGATTTCGATGATCTTGGGCTTGTTTTGACGAGGACAACAAGCTTTAAAATATTGTGCAGAGAAACATCATAGCCCAACAAAGGAGGATAGAACCAAATGAAGAAAGGTAAGAAGCCTCCCTAAATAAGAACCGATAAAACCTTCAAACTCAAAAACGCCATAGAAGATGCATACAAATTCCGTTTTCGATGAACTCGGGCTTGTTGAAGAGCTAGCAACAAGCTAAAGAACCTCACATGGAGAAACACCAAGAAGCAACAAAATAGGAAGATGAAAAGTATGCAAAGGATTGAGCTCCCTATGACGATGTTATCAAGTTACACAACCGAAAGCCCCTCTTGATAGTGCGGCTATCTATCCTATAACCCGGTCTCCCAACAACCACCCCGAGACCGGTAAAAGGAAAACCTAGCAAGGCCATACCTTTGCCTTACGCAAACCGCTTGATGTTGATGACAATGCTTCAAGCTCCACCCAAGCTGGAATGCAACACTTGATCATTGTTGCTTCGTGAAGACACCTAATTTGCTCCCCATACACCACTATGGGATAGCTTCATTAATACATGTCTTCACATGTCCATTATCACCAATATGAACGGCAAGCTTCAAGCAAATGATCTTCTCGAGATGCTTATCTTGAACTTTCCCTTCTCAACCTCGATGACGATCACCACTTGATGCCATCCTCTCATGGGCTATATACTATCTTCATTTTTGAAGCATGCCCATGGAAAGATACCTGTCCATATAGAAAACACAAAGGCAAATATATAATGGATTAGTTCATGATGCATAATTGACAAGGCTTACCATACCACAATACCATGTGGTACATTATTTATGCTTCATGTGTTGACCAACTTGAAATCACTCTTCACTCTTTGTATTGGTCAACCAAGTATCTTCCCGTGCTCCATCTTAATATCTTGAGGTACATAAGGAACTCTTCATTTGATTACATTATCTAAATCTTAGTCAACCATAGCTCAACTAATGAGGCTATCATGAAACCGACTTAGAGCCATATCTTGAACTCTTCTATTGAGATCACACTCTCAAGATCTTGATCATATCATATTCTTCTCTTCAACTCGATGATTTTGATGCCAATACTCAAGGTATATCTTTATCTTCATGGCATCCATACTTGAATCCAACACATGGACTACACGCATGACCTATGGAATATACCTTCATATAAAACTCAGTGAAAACATCAGTCCATAGGGATTGTCATTAATCACCAAAACCACACATAGGGGCAATTACCCTTTCAATCTCCCATATTTTGGTAATTGATGACAATCACAACAAGAGGGTTTATATAATGAATATTAGAAACAAGTACGCAGCTTATCCAAGAATAAGTTGTATACAAGAGGTTGTATTTGATATGGTTAAGTAACACAAAGATACTAGCCCATATAAAAACCGATTCTACTCACATAAACTACAACTAATGCAGGAAATGTGAGTAGAACCAACATATATAGAGCAAACTCCCCCACAATATATGCACGTGTGATGATCTTGAATTTCATTGCATACATTGTCAAGCATAACCTTTGAGAGAGTTTCCACTATATATACAGCCATGCAAAACATAATAAAGATGAGATGCATGAAAGGCAAACACTTAAGAACAAACCAATCTTAAGTAGAAAACCATTTCCCTTAAAACCCTCTAAACTTCTCCCCCATTGACAACAAGTGCCAAAATGGATAACAAGGTTAGAAGGAAAATATAGTATGAGTTTCTACACAATGTGTGCATTACTCGTAATATGAGTGAAATCAAATGCACATAACCAATGACGAAGACTTGGAGGAAATCAAACTATATTAAGGATCAAGGATTGATAAAAGGATAACAAGGTGAAGGAACTTCAACGAATGAAGCAAGCAATCAAAAGATCCAAATAATCAAATGGACAAATAGTGCTCTAAGTGAAATAAGGAAGCTCCCCAAGGTTCGTGCATAAATTAGTTGTTTCATTTGAATACAATATGCACAAACATGGAATCCTCACTCCCTCTATATTATTTAGAACACAAACAAGATACAAGGATTAGATATAAACCAATACACTTGTCAAGACAAGCTTAAGTCCAAGAGAAACCGAATATGAGATATGAGTGCGTGAAGATGCAATAAAAGTAAACCAAGCACTCATAAATCAAGACCTTACCAATACCATTAAAAATCAAGAGGATAAGAGAGATGGTCGGAAAAGAGCGAGCATATCAAGGCGAGAGATTAACACTCTAGTGTATATAAGTTTCTAAGGGAAAAACATGAGAATAATCCACAAAGAAACATCCACACATAAGAGGTTAATAAAAAGAATACATGATATCCAAGCGGAAGTCATAAGATATACCAAAGAGGATATTTTGCTTAAGTGCATATATAGACCATGGCTCTATTTTATCTTATGGTATATCAATGAACTTCACCAAAGAAAAACAAAACAAAACAAAATCTCAAAACCATCACAACTAACACTAAGGGAACTAATGCTAGTTGGGATACTTTGAGAAAGGCAACAAGTATCAAAAGGAATGATTTATTGCAATTTCAAAAATATTGCACATGAGAGTACCTTGAGGAGTTGATATGCAATAAATTGCTAGAAGGCATATTTGGAATTGGTGAATCATGAACATGATTTTATAAACTCTCCATTATATGCATCATCTCAAATTACTCACATAAGCAATAAGGATACAAAAATCTTTCAAAGATAATTGCAATAATCGAACATTTACAAACAAATAAATTCATGCCAAGATGCAACCTACAAGAGATTGGATGGAAGAATAGTATGCATGAATAAGATACTTGTTACCGAGATAGCAATGGTATGATGTAGTAGATAAGAATTTTTAGATCATCCTAGCTTGGCTCCAATTATCATGTGGTGACAACACTTTCCTTATTGACGAGACAAGCATCCATTGCATCTTCAATGTACCTAAAACAACATTCAAGTACATCTTGGTTCCCAAACTTATTGGGTCCAAAGTGGTTAGAATAACCACAACACATAGGATACATTCCATAAAAATATGTGCATATTTAGAGATGAAATTTGAATTTCATGCACATCTTAGCCATTTAAGGATTTGATGGAGTATACCCTATATATTGGATCAAAGAAAGCAAAACATGACATAAGATATACATTTATTAAACCTGCATGCGCGAGAATTTCAAGATCCAACGAAGATATACTTTGGACAAAACACCAAAAATATTCAAGAAGGCATACAAGGTGTGACAAAACACATTTGTTGTCAAAACTATATCAAAGAATCAAATGAACACAAGATTTGTTCAACAAAGTTCAACAAATGAACCGAGCAAAAACTATTAAGCATGAAAGATGAAATAAGAACAC
The DNA here is from genome assembly GCA_916181665.1 of Avena sativa. Lineage (NCBI taxonomy): Eukaryota > Viridiplantae > Streptophyta > Magnoliopsida > Poales > Poaceae > Avena > Avena sativa. Next base: position 251,684,846 of record OV702293.1, read on the forward strand.
AAATGCTAGAAGATTTATCTCATTTAAAAAAATAAAATAGAGAATAAAGAATGAGATAACAAACTCCCAAAAGAGCAAGGTTTCAACAAATAAACCAAACCCTTAACACTTTTCACAATGGCACAAGGTTCCGAGAAGAAAAGGTTTGTCTTCCACTAAAACACATTTGATAATAATCAAAAACATCATCAAAGATATGTTTAAAAGCCAAGGAAGACAATGGGAGCCACACCAAAGTTTTGGAAATAAAATAAGGCAATAAGAGGTTAACTCCAAAGTGAAGATGATCCACAAATGCTACCACACACAAGTATATCAATTGTCAAAGACAATGAGTGTATTGGAATAGATTTCCGGTGGTATATTGCACGAATATTAAAGATAAATCTTCACAATAAAAATCGTAGGATAAAAAAAGATTAAGCACTATGCAATGATAGATATTATTGATAGCTTCAACTAGTCACAAATCATGCAAAGCAATGATTAGAATAACTTGAAGCAAATGGTATCCCAAATAAGATATAGAGATATGTATTTGAGAAAGACCGCACCAAGAATTTCTTACTCAAACAAAGACCAAAATACGAGGAATAAAAGCTTCTACCAAAAATAGGACCTTGTTTGAGCCAACATGCCACCTAGAAACAAGATAATCAACAATATCAACTCTAAGTGGCACTACCTCATATGTTCACATTTCCTAGGATTGTGATATGCAAAAGAAGCATATTACTCCCCCATAATGTGATATTCATTTTTTTCTTAATAAGAGGCAAAGAAACCTCAACTAGAGAGAATTAATGGACATTTAGAATTTGAATTTCTCATGAGTATGGCACACCACATAGTGACTAGATAAGCTTGCAATATCAATACTAAGTGGTAGTACTCACATACACACATTTTAAGGTTTGAGAGATGCACAAGGCATGTCACTCCCCCAAAATGGTATGTTCCATTAACCACTCTAAAAGAGACAAATAAGATATCATCAAGATGCATTAGAGGCTCAAAATAAAACACACGAGTAAATGATGTGCCAAACACCTAGACATACTTGAATACACAAAATAATCAAGCATGAGGCACACCAAATACAAACACATACTTGGTACAAAACCAAAACATGTAAAGGGGCAAGTAACTTACAATATAAATGAGTTAAGTACAAGTTACCGCGAAGAGGCACATTGGATATAAGATAGGGAAATAATAATCCAAAGGATTTGGCTTGATCAAATATAACATATGAAGATCCCTTAATTCTTCATGAGTTAGCCAAGTTTCCAATGCCCTCCAAAAACACCTATTGATCAAGTTTGAGCTAGTTGGTCCCCAACCAAGTTGGGTCCTAAGAGGTTAGTCACAATAGGCTTGGCAACCCAAATGGTTCTTTTCTTGACACCACTTTGAGTTCCAACAAACTTGGCAAACACATTGCCATCCTTATCCTTCCTAAGAGAATAATCATCATCAACAATGATAGGGTTAGATAAGGTACCGTTTGAACATGAAGAGGCAAAGTGCCCCTTCACACGACATATGTATCAACAAGTGCTCCCCTTTATCTTCTTCATTGATTTCTTGGATTGGGGAGCATTATCTTGATTTTTCTTCGGAAGTGGCCTAACTTCAACTTGGGATTGAACATGAACTTGTGGCCGCTTACCTTGTTGCTTCTCACTCAAGTGCTTTTTCTTCAATGGACAAGATCTTACATGATGTCCTTCAACCTTGCAATTGAAGCAAATAATCTTGGCCGAATTCTTGACTTGGTTTTGGCCCTTCTTCTTGTTTATATTGGACTTGTTCTTTTTATTGGAGTTGAATCCAAGTCCACTTTTATCATTAGGGGATTTTGCACACTCAAGATATTATCGAGTGTGGATTTCCCTTCATGACTCTTTTCCAAGTCATTCCTCAAGGAAGTGACTTGAGCCTTGAGCTCTTTGATTTCCTCTACATGGTTAGTATAAATACAAGTACTAGAGGAAGTAGAAGCTTCATTGTTAGAGCAACAAGGCAAAGCAATTAATCCAACACAAGGTTTATCAATAGTATGGCTAGATGAATTACTAGGACTAGCACATGGCAAAATAGCATTTTGAGTAGAATTTGTGCTAATGTCCAAAAGAGGCTCACAAGATGTTACCTTAGTAATACTTGCCTCATGAGCTAACTTTATCCCATCATAAGAGATTAGAAGATCATTATGAGAGCCCGAGAGCTTTTCGCGACTTTCTTCCAATTTCCTATACTTGTTAGTTAGCAACTCAAGTTGAGCCCTTAGCTCAACATTCTCCTTTAGGATAGATGATTCACAAGAAGTAGAGTTAGTAGCACAAGCATCATTAATGGAATTTTCCTTTTCAAGCTCATAAGATTCAATTTTTTGTGTGAGGAGACAATTAGTGTGCTTCTCCTCGGCAAGCTCTTGCTTAAGGAGATTGAATCTCCGACTCACATCATCAAGTTGGAAATCCAACTCCTCTATGGTTCCCGTTTGTTTAGTTATGGTGTCCATAACGTGTTTGAGACAAGTAACGGCCTTATTATTACCACGAAGAGAGGTACACAAAAAAATTCAACTCAAGCAAGAGAGCACTAGTATCCTCATCAATGTCATCATCACTATCATCATTATCATTGCTATTTTATTTACAAGATATATTGGGATCCAAAGTAGGAGATACCTTTGATCCTCTTGCCATAAGGCACATGTGAGCATCGGAGAATGAAGATGAGGATATTCTTGAATCTTCATTCATGATCATGTCTTGCTTCATAGAATGTTTGATTTCCTCTACATTGTTAGATAAACAACTAGAGGAAATAGAAGCATTTTGTTCATAGTAACAAGGAAAATCAAGCGTATCATCTACACTAGTACTCAAATAATTTCTAGATGATATACAAGGACTAGCAACACAAGGGGATATAGCATTATTGTTGCAAGAAGTGCTTAAGTCCAAAGAAGAAACATTGCAATGGGATAGAGATGAAGGATCATCATTAGCGAGCACAATATCAACATTGCAATTCCCAACACCACTCACCACATCTTTACCTTGTGTCTTGCCACACATTGGTGAAGTGGGTGAAGATGAGAATTCATCGCGGCCGGAGGTGGAAGCAACTTGGAGCTCTTCATGATGTGAAGGAAAAGAGATCTCCTCGGAGTAACCACCGACAATATTAGAAATGGAACCACCAAATATTTCTTTAAGCTTGGTCCACTTCTCATGAGACGACTTGCGCTTTACAATCGTCAAGAACAAATTAACTGTGGGGATCAAAGAGAAAATAATATCATTAGATACTTGAGCTTCGAGATGTAAATTTTTCTCATCCTCTAAAGATAGATTTTGACGATCCATAGGAGGAGAAAAACCTACATCTAGAAATCGCTCAATATTTGGACACAAGGTCCGAAGATTACAAAGCAAGCAATTTCTCCACAAAGCATAATTTGTGCCATCAAAGATAATTGTGTCATTGTGCACTGTACTACTAGCCGACATCTTTACACTCTAGGCGGTGAAGCCTAAACAAGGAGAGACCTTGCTCTGATACCAATTGAAAGGATAGAGATGTCGCCTAGAGGGGGGGGGGGTGAATAGGCAATTTCAAAACTATTACGGTTTTGGCTTGATAGAATGCGGAATTAAAATAACGTTTATTTTACAAGCACAAAACCTAAATACACTAGGCTCAACTAAGTGCACCAACAACAAATTAAGCTAAGCAAGATAGCACAAGATAAATATACCACAAGTGATAAGCAAGATATAAGTACTTCAAGCTCGATGGCTATCACAAGGAAAGTAAGCTCGGATATAGAGATAACCGAGGCACGCGGAGACGAAGATGTATTCTCGTGTTCACCACCTTTGGTAAGGGGGCTACGTCACGTTGGAGAGGTGTGAGGTTCCACGAAGGATTCCTCACGCGCCACAAAGGCTCACCTTCTTCTCCGAGTCCATCCCACGAAGGAATAGGCCCTTTCCTTATGGCTAGCTTTTCCTCCACTCCGGAGATGGCAAGCTCCACAACCACTTCACAAGCTCCATGAAGGAGAATCCCGGGTCTCTTCACAATCCTCCACGAAGAGAACACCGCGGTACCAACCGCCAAGCCAACTAGGAGGTCACCCTCCAAGAGTAACAAGCTCACGGTCTCTCACTCGAACAAATCGTAATGGAGAGCTCAACACTTATGCAAGAATGCAAAGCAAGACCACCAAGGGTGCTCAAATCCTTCACTCTCAAATCCCACCAAAGCAACAAGTTCTAGGGAGGAATTAGAGAGGAAGAACAATGGTGGAAGTCAACCAATGACTCCAAGATCTAGATCCAATGGGTTCCCCTCACTTAGAGGAGGAATTGATTGGTGGGGATTGTAGATCTTGATCTCCTCTTCCAAAGCCCTCAAAAAGATGCAAGAATCATAGGAGGGAAGGGGGAGGAAGCAAGCTCAAGAGGTTCAACAATGGAGGTCAATTTCGTGGTCAAGAACCCTCTAAAACGTTGGGAGAAGAACCCCCTTTTATAGTGGAAAGCAAATATGGCCGTTGGGAGAAAATTGTGTGAATCCGGTTGAAAGTTTGGTTGGACCGGCTCCAGAACCGGATGGTTCGGTTCCTGGACCGGAAAACCGGATCTCAACCGGGATAAGGGTCAGTACACAGTCTCGGATAGACTCGGTATAGAAAAACCAAAAATCCCGGTTGAATCTCGGTTGAAACCCGGTTGAATCTCGGTTTTCCGGTGCTGGCACCGGACCACCCGGTCTGGGAGCCGGTTGAACCGGATCCACAACCGGGATGAAACTGACTTCACGGAAAACGCAATAACTTTTGCATCCGGACTCCGATTTCGATGATCTTGGGCTTGTTTTGACGAGGACAACAAGATTTAAAAGATTGTGCAGAGAAACATCATAGCCCAACAAAGGAGGATAGAACCAAATGAAGAAAGGTAAGAAGCCTCCCTAAATAAGAACCGATAAAACCTTCAAACTCAAAAACGCGATAGAAGATGCATACGAATTCCGTTTTTGATGAACTTGGGCTTGTTGAAGATCTAGCAACAAGCTCAAGAACCTCACATGGAGAAACACCAAGCAGCAACAAAATAGGAAGATGCAAAGTATGCAAAGGATTGAGCTCCCTATGACGATGTTATCAAGTTACACAACCGAAAGCCCCTCTTGATAGTGCGACTATCTATCCTATAACCCGGTCTCCCAACAACCACCCTGAGACCGGTAAAAGGAAAACCTAGCAAGGCAATACCTTTGACTTACGCAAACCGCTTGATGTTGATGACAATTCTTCAAGCTCCACCCAAGCCGGAATGCAACACTTGATCATTGTTGCTTCGTGAAGACTCCTAATTTGCTCCCCATACACCACTATGGGATAGCTTCATTAATACATGTCTTCACATGTCCATTATCACCAATATGGACGGCAAGCTTCAAGCAAATGATCTTCTCGAGATGCTTATCTTGAACTTTCCCTTCTCAACCTTGATGATGATCACCACTTGATGTCATCCTCTCATGGGCTATATAATATATTTATTTTTGAAGCATGCCCATGGAAAGATACCTGTCCATATAGAAAATGCAAAGGAAAATATATAATGGATTAGTTCATGATGCATAATTGACAAGGCTTACCATACCACAATACCATGTGGTACATTATTTATGCTTCATGTGTTGACCAACTTGAAATCACTCTTCACTCTTTGTATTGGTCAACCAAGTATATTCCCGTGCTCCATCTTAATATCTTGAGGTACATAAGGAACTCTTCATTTGATTACATTATCTAAATCTTAGTCAACCATAGCTCAACTAATGAGGCTATCATGACACCGACTTAGAGCCATATCTTGAACTCTTCTATTGAGATCACACTCTCAAGATCTTGATCATATCATATTCTTCTCTTCAACTCGATGATTTTGATGCCAATACTCAAGGTATATCTTTATCTTCATGGCATCCATACTTGAATCCAACACATGGACTACAAGCATGACCTATGGAATATACCTTCATATAAAACTCAGTGAAAACATCAGTCCATAGGGATTGTCATTAATCACCAAAACCACACATAGGGGCAATTACCCTTTCATGCACCATTGGCCACTTGCACCTGATCCTTGCCACCATAGCGTTCATAATGCTGGAGGCGTGATAGCTCGCTTGTCAGATGGTCGGTGGCCCCCGAGTCCATGATCCAGGGGTTGTTGTTGTAGTTGGTCGTGGCAGCATTGCCACCACGCTGTTTTGGTGGCTGGTAGTTTGTGTCGAAGGGGTTGCGACAATCCTTCGCCAGATACCCCCAGTTGGAGCAAAGCTGACAATGTGGCCTCCATCGACGTTGGCCACCGTCGCCGCCATTGCATCCATTTTTGCCATTGCGACCGTCATCGTTCCAGCCGCCGCCGCGACCTCCATCATTGCGACCGTAGACGCCATTCCCACCACCACCACGGGCTCCATTATTGCGGACGTATCGCCGTTGCCATTGCCATTGTTACGAGGTTGCCCTTGCGGGCCGTCGTCGCCCGAAGGGCGGGAGGAGCTTCCACCGCCTTGATAGGCGGCTTTGGGACGGGTGACTGCGTTCGCCGAAGACAACCATCCCTCCGCATGAGCTTGCTACACTTGGAGGGACTCGAAGGACAAGATCTCCGAGTAGAAGGTGGCGTAGGAGATAGGCGCACGGGCGAGCGGTGCAGTCACCGAATTGTATGCTGAACCGAGCCCGATCACGATATAGTCAATCAGCTCGTCATCGCCGATTGGAACTCCGGCTGCTGCCATGGCGTCCGCGTAGGCTTTCATCTTGTGCATGTATGCGGAGGTGGTGAGGTCTTCCTTGCGCGTGGACACCAACTGGCGACGTATGGCGCGCACATTAGCGCGGCTCTGAGCCCCGTACAGGTCGTGCACCGCGTGCCACACCGCCGCCGCGGTTTTGCAGCCGATGACCTGATTGGCGATATCTGGCTCCATTGAGCCGAGCAGGCGCTGATCCTGCGTCCACCAGTGCTCGTACTGGGGGTTGGGCACCGTGACGGCCTTGTCGCCCTCACCCTCCATGACGGTCTTCGCAGGCGCCACAGCTGTGCCATCGAGATGGCGATGCAAGTCGACGCCGAAGAGGTTGGGGAGAACGATGCCTTTCCACAGGTTGAAGTTCGCTGCGTCTAGCCAAACGGTGGTCGTGGGCACGACGCCGGCGGAGATGGTGGTGTTCGATGAGGACGCGATGGCTCCGACGGCGGTGGAGAGCTGAAGAGAGCTCGACATCATCGCGGCGGCGCAGAGGAGGGATCTCTCCGCAGTGGCGATGGATTGGATCTAGCAGCGACGGCGGATGGGACTCGCGGTGGTTACGGCTCTGATACCAAGTGAAAAACAAGGTTTAGGGTTTTGTTCGTGGGTCACACGCCCGGAACGTTCCACTATATAAAAGTCATGACATATTATAAATACATATGGATACGTATAGTCTCCGTGATACACGACATATGGTACAATTCTAACATATATATGCTGCTGATTTAGTTGATTAAACTTTGCCAAAAATTGCTTAGTAACCCAACATATATTGACAATCTACTTGTTTTACTCACTCTGTCCTAAAATAATTGACTTGAGGTTTGTCTAAATTTGCATGTATGTATGTAAACTTAGACAAATCTAAGTCACTTATTTTAAAACAAAGCAAGTAGATAAAGTACACCTCAGTTGTGTAGTTTAATCCGCCACTATAATTAACTATACAGATCTACTTTCTCTGTTTTAAAATATAGATGTTTTAGTTTTGTAAAAAGAATCTATCTAGCTTTTTTTAATATATAGATTCAATACGAATCTATTCACTAAAAAAGTCTAGGTACACTCTTTTCATCAAGCAAAAATATCTTATATTTTAAAACCGAGAGAGCAGTAGATTGCTGACATGGATTTCTGATATAGTCTCCGCTAGCGCCTTGTCCCTAACTCCCTCCGACGACGAACTTTGTGATCCCACAGGATCATCCTACCATTTCTTTTTGGAATGCACCGGAGCAGGATCCTTCGCCTACATTAACTGCACTTGCATTAGCAAAGTCATAGTCATACGTGGAACATGCACGGAATGGCAGGGAACTTAGTTTCACCATAGAGCTATGCAACGACAATCTTTTTCCTGCAACGACAATGGGGTCTAGCTCGATAGAGTCAGCTAGCTGAACAGACAAAAGAGTTGATAGCATGCATGCATGTTTAGGAAGAATCTATTTGCTGGTCTGTCACGTGCAGACCAATCAAGTTCACAGCTACCAGGTTGATCGTCTCACATGTGCGTTTTTGTCTCTTGATGAAGGATTAAAGCCAACTCTTTGGACTACAAATAATTGTTATTTTTACTATACACTTGTTATTTTTACTTTTTTGGAAATTTCAACCATATCAACGGCACTACAAAGATCATAAAAAATAAAAGAAGTTGCAAATAATTCTTTGGACCACATAGTCACAACTGCAAATACTAGAACGGTCCTAAACCCACCGTTGTCCTCGTATCTCCATCACTGGATCCGAAAAAACTTATTATATGTTTTTTAGTCGGTGGATAAGATTTAGCGACACAAACTTCATGCAGTGCCCTATTTATCACCACTATTATGTTATTTGTGACGGCTATATGTGCTGCAACCATTTTTACTGGGCCTCACTCCCATTTTCGATGTTCCCACCACGCTTTTGGCTATTGGCACCACACTTTCGTTGATCCCGCTTAGAATACGAATGGCTCTGCCTGAAATTTGACTGCCATGTGGATCCTTAGGCAAACATTTTCTTTCCCCTTTGCTAAATATCCATTCCTCTCTCCGCATAAACACGTCGTTGCCACCCACCTATTTCATCATCGATGACGGCCGCTGCCGCCGACCATAAGTCACTCCCTTCCCCCATCACAGACCCCGCAGCACCCCTCTGCCGTATTTCACCAACGTTGTTAGGTCAATGGTAAGTCTATTGCGTGTACTCTGCTCTATTTCGTGGTTCCCTTGTATATACTAGCTCCATTTGTGCCTTGGACATGGCTTTGTTCTCATCGTTTCCCCTTTGTGTAAATGACACGTGGAGTGAAGAAAAATGCTTCTTCGAAGCATCAAGAAGCCTCGGTGCTAATAAGCGCATGGGCCAGCGTGTTATGTTATATCGATACGGTACTACTTCTTAAGAGTAAGATTATTTTCGTGCTATATATATTTTTTTTCGACAAAGAGAATATATTAATATCGTACAGCTACCAAGTACACCTAGCCTCTGTAACAACGAAATGTCCTAAAGACATTATGGATGCACACAACTCTAAAACAAAAGGAAGAAGAAGAAAAAACAAAAGATCCTACTATAGTGATCAAAACATTGTAGCATCTACACAAACCACTGCCAAGACAACACCCAGAGTCCAACTTCTCCAAAAACAACGTCTCCAAGAAGGAAGCAGTGCACAAGCGTCGTCGCCACCCGATCATAGATATAGGTTTTCACCCTAAAAAAAGTCCGCTCTCTTAAAACAATGCGTTCAACAAGGCCATTCAAGGCCATTCCCATGCACAATCAAATAAGGCTAGACCCTGGATATTCACCCTAAAAAGTAATACATTGTATCCCTCTTGTGTTTCCTCCCTTGCTTGCCGATGTCACATCTACAAGCCAATAAATACCAAGCAAAGTCCTCATCGCCTCCAAGACTCGGTCCACCATTACTAGAGCTGAGATCTCAGCCGCCATGACATTCTCTACCACTGTCGTCACTAGAAATCGAAACACCAACATGTCCCATTGTGACAACATACAACGAAGCTTCGTGTCACTTCTTCCCGAACCCACACACCCAGAAATATGGGTGCACACGACACGACCGAATCCCATCCAATCTAGCAATCACCAGGCTTCAATCTCCCACCAGAGATCTCTGGCGGAGCCTCACTACTAGGAAAACGGTCATCTGTGGCGCACCTGTAAACATCATCTGTGGCGCACTAGGGGTGCGCCATGGGCCTTGCGCTACGGCTATCTCCTAGCTGTGGCGCACTGTCTGGTGCGCCACGGTTATGTCGAGATAGGCGTAGCGCACCTTCTAGTGCGCCACGGATATGTTGGCAGGTGCGCTACGCTTTGGATCTTCTGTGGCGCACGTTGCAGTGCGCCACTAAGCTGCGCAGGTGCGCTTTAGTTGTAGTGCGTCACAGAAGCTGTGCCATGTGCGCCACGGGTGTCTTTTTTTTAAATTTCAGGGCCAGATGATATACAATACAGATTATATACAATATTATAGGCAGATATACACACAAATATAAGATATACAGTTATATATATATACACAATTCACAAAACAAGATTGAAACAAATACATATAGATAAGTCTCATACATGAATACATAAGTTATACATTGTTTCGATCAAGTTACAAAGTAGTTGGTGACATGTGAATACATGTGTCGATCGAACAAGTTAGAGCTCGGAAGCTCGCCTAGACATCTAAACTAGCTAGACACAAACGCGGGATAAACAACCAAAGAAGATAAGCATGATCACCGCGACGAAGGTGTAGGTCTTCATCCGGTTCCTCGTCCTAAATCCCGCTAGATAGCGTGTGTATCTAGCTTCCGCCTTCGCCATAGTGTTGAACCCTTTGTAGCTATTGCCGCTGAAATGGTGCACCTGTCTCCGGCAGTCTTTCCAATCATCGTAGACTCCGGGAACCCGTCCCTTGTACACCACGTACCACGTCATCTATAAGTTGACAATAATAATTAACCGATGATTGAAAAAAACATATATAATTAAAGTCGCATATGAAGATACACTTATAGAAAGTACTCCTAAATCAAAAAGACCAAACTCAAAAAGCATGCCTCATATATAACTAGGTTGTTCGACACAGGAATATGCTATGATGGAACTGTCCGCCAAGTAGGATGCACAACACCTAGACCTATGCATAGCACAAGGCGGACAATCCCATCGCAGCACATTCACGTATATAGTGTGCCACGACATTTCAATCATCGGTATTATTCTCGAAGAAAACCAAAGTAACTCGAAAATAATGACTCATATATAACTAGCTAGGTCATTGGACACAAGAATATGCTATGATGGAACCATAAGCCAAGTAGGATGCACAACATCTGGACTTGTGCATAACACAAGGCTTACAATCCCATCACAGCACATTCACATATATAGTGTGCCACGACATTTCAATCATCGGTATTATTCTCGAAAAAGACCAAAGTAAATAAAAATGAATGCCTCATATACATACATAGGTCGTTGGACACAGGAATATGCTACGATGGAACTGTGAGCCAAGTAGGATACACAACACCTGGACTTGTGCATATCACAAGGCTCACAATCCCGTCGTAGCACATTCACATATATAGTGTGCCACGACATTTCAATCATCGGCATTATTCTTGAAAAAAGACTAATAAAGTAAGGAAAAAAAGAAGGATCAAAATGAGCAAAGGACCAAAGAGTAAGCAAAAAAACCAAGCATTGATTGATATATAATAATAATAAGCCAAAGAAGTAAGCGATGATTCATAAACCTAATAAGATAAGTATAGTAGCATGTACACTTGTCCACATACACACAAAGGTCATCTATAGTTTGTAACTACAACTAGGCCAACATCAAGCCTTCTGGCTCGGCTTAGGGAACGGGAGGACGCCTTGTCTCGTCATGAACTTCCTATAGTCACCCTGCATCTCTAGGCGATCTTCTATGTCACGGTTATTCGGGATATTTCCTCCGTAGAAGACCCCCCCCCCCGAAGTCATGACATCACGAAAGATGATTGCCCCAAACTGCTGCTGGATGCGATACATCTCTTGTCTAATATCTGAATCAGTGATCTTGGCCTTTGCTTCGGCCCACTGTTTGAGATGATCTGGCAGCGTAGAATTCTGTTGGTCAAGTAGGAACGCCCTCATGTGATGGAGTGCGTAGTAGGATTCCTTCTTACTGTTCTCCGGCTGCTTCACGCAGGGGAACTCCGTTACGTGGTTGAAGACGTGCCTGCCGAACTTGACCTTCGTACGCACGAAGGTGGTGCCTTCCGTCGAGGCATAGTCAGTGAGAGCATCATCCAGAACTTCCATGATCTTGTCGTAGTTTTTTTTTCTAGACTCCCCGAGTCGAAATACGTGGCGTGGGAATGCTTCGGCGATAAGGAGATGAGCGTGCAGTGTTCATCTCTGCGCAAAAAATTCAAATGGAATGTGTTGGAAAAAGAATGATGATAATCTAATAAAGCCAATCGACGGTGGCGAGTGAATAACGACTTACTCGGGAAAGTAAGGCACGAGAATGTATTCCTTTGTCTTGTTCGCCACGAGGATTTTTTTTTTAGGTACGAGGCCATGATACGTCGTTCAGCGGGGGAACCCAAGCAGCCGTCACGCATGTAGTAGGGGTCCACTATAGCGATGCCCGATGTGTTCTCTCTAATGATCTGTATGGCCAGGCTGAGAGAAAACAGGCGGACCATGGTATAGTGCAGCGGGTATAGGTGGAACATATTGAAGATGTCGTCGAACCGCAGGAAGAACAGATCCGCAGGGGCATTGTCGACGAAGCCCAAGCCTGGTGGCACCTTAACCACGAATACCGGGTGCGAGGGATCTTTCTCCGATAGAAGGCGTCTCTCTATCGTCAGCATGCCGTCATGCACACTCTGCAGTTCTGAACTAGCGAGCCTCCGCAAATTCTTAGGTAGCATGGGCTCACCCGCCACATGAATCCTCCACATAATACCCTCGGGTCTTGGTGGCCCGTCCCGAAACTTGATCGGATTCGCAGTTGACGCCACTGCGAATAAAGGGCCGGTTGGTTGTATCAGCTGGCTTTGTAAAGACGCAAGCTGGAGGCGTCTCCTGAGAACCAAACAGACGCTTGGTGATAGTGGCTTTCTCTGTGGGGCCACCAGCTAGGTCTTCATTGCTAAACTGAGTGTTGAAGAAGTGATCATTCCAGTCTTCGTCGTCCTCGGCCGGATCCTGCGCCATGTGCATATCATCAACATGATCATCCGACCCACCGCGAGGAGGTGACGGCGAGGGCGATAAGGGGGGCTTGCCACCGCTTGTCGCTGGCACGACAGGTGGTGTTGTTGTCTGTGGTGTGATGGCCCCCGCCGTCCCCAAACAGATCATGCTCTTTGGCCATTGCAAGAATAAGCCGAAGCAACTTCTGAGGATAGCCGGCTCTTCTTCATCCGCTCCTGGGGGTTGAATGGGAGGTTCCAGGTCGTCGCAGCCCCTTAGCACCCGACTAATTTTAACCCTGTGCACGCTATCTGGCATCGGCCTTGAGTGGAACATGCGCTGCAAGGGTTGAACGATGGTACCCTTGGCAACATCCCTCAGCTCGTTGTTCACGTAGCATAAGAGAGTGCAAGGAACATCCGTCTGCGGAAAACATGTACGGCATCGTCAGAGATGCCATAAGAGTAATAGATGGCGTGAAAGGCGGTAAAGCAATTTGTTTACCGTGATGGCGTCGAGATCGGCTAATGTCGAGGCACCGCATACGGCGACGGGCATGCAAGAGATGGAAGGGCTGCTTGATGGCGCGGTGCTGGCCGCCGGTGTATTCTCCCTACGGGGTGCTTGGAGCTCCGGTGCCGCCACGACGATGGCAGGGGGGCCACCAACATGTCCGGCGCCGCGGTGATGGCAGGGGGAGTCACCAACACTTGCGGCGCCGTGGTGCTAGCGGGCGGAGTCACGAACATGTAGTTCGCCTGATTCGTCGGCGCCGCGTTGTTCGAGTGGCTGCTGACCATGCTTGGAATCGGGCACGGCCCTACTCGACCACCCGCACTCTAGTTCGCTATTGACTCCACCAAGGTAGGCAGGAAGGATGTGAGGGTGATTGCCAGGTTGTCTTGGACGATCTGCGGGATCTGCGCCACTTGTTACTTAAGTTCTTGAACCTCGCGGTTTTCCTCCTCGCTCCTTCCCGACGGCGCCACATGCGTCCTCGGCAGTGGACCAAAATGATCCACCCAATTCTTACCCCTGAGGCCGGCCAGACGGCCAGCCGACGACGGCTTCTTCGTAACTGGCTCTATTTTCTTGGCCCGGTTCATCGCCCTGATAAAGGGTTATCCCACCGGGTGGCCGCCGTCAACCCCTGGGATAAGGAACCCTGGGATCCATGACTAGCAACAATTTCCTCCTCCTGCAGAAGAAGTAATAGTGAATCGTTTAGATCATCGATTAGAATGCAATCGAGTTGATCCATGGTAATTAGATTACTTACCACAATTTCCTCGAATTCCTTCACCGCAGGATCCGCGGTGAGTTGTTTGGTTTTTGGGTCCACATGGTAACGGGCCCTGATGAAGTTTCGAACCTGCCCGGGTTCGAATTTCGCAAAGGGGTTTTCTATCCCCTTGGATCTATACTCTTCGTCCTCCTTATTCCATTTGGCCTTCGCAGTTCTGTATCCACCAGATCCGAGATGGTGATGACCTATATTCATCGCCTGCAGCACCTTTCCCTGATTACTATTGGCCATGGCTCTTTCGGATTCACACCTCTCCTTGAACTCCCGGAACTGATCTTCGGTGATCTGCGGGTCAATCTTCTGGATCTCCTCGAGACTTTTGCCTTCTTTATAGATCTTCTTCTTTATCCGGGTTCTCCAGCTGGCCAGGGCGGTGCTCATCTTTGTGAGGGCGGGTTTGTTTACTCCGTTTTCCATGATAATTTGTGTTCTGATACTTAGCGGGGAACTTGTATCTTGTGTGCAGCTTCTCGAAGAGGAGTGTGCGCACGTGGCCATTATCTTTATGCCGGAGATTCTCGGTGTTGATCGAGATGGTTGTCCGGGTGATCGCCGCCACTTTCCCACCGTACCCTTTGACGACAAGGGCGGGCTCCAAAGGAACCCCTGATGGGCTCACTTCGGTAATTTCCTCCCTGACGGTGCCGACCGTGTTCGGGCGCCGTTCCTTTGGCTTCTTCTTTTTCTTAGGAGGATTGCTACCACTCCCTGTGCCCTCGCCGCCATCAGTGGTTTCATCACCCGCCGTTCCTTCGGCTTCTTCCTCCGCGTCTTCCATCTCATCATCCTCGCTCTCCGAAGGATGGTATTCTTCATCGTCTTCTAGCCGCTAGGCCGCCTCCCAGAATATCAATTGTTTATTCGGAGGTCTGAGTTCTCCTTCAGTGCTGATGCGCTTAGAACATCCAGCCTCGTCGTTGTCACACATCTTTGCACTAATAAAAAACAAATAATTGGTTAAATGCACGGAAAAATCCGGCATGACCTTTGTTAATTTTCTTAAACTAGGAGTGTCCGATTTCTGTCGAAACGGAAGTTAATCAATATTCCGGCAAAAATCAGGACTCATTTCATACAAGAACCTGCATACAGACCATACACCTACATCATGGACTTGCCATTTCAAAACTGATATGTTGCATAGAAGATTCATAGCAGTAAAAAAGCAATGTATACATAGCTACAACAATAACAACAACACTGCACAGCAATAACAGCAGCATTATTATTCACTTTGATGTTAACCATCAGAACCATCTATTCTATTCTGCATTATTCTTCAATAATATGCAGCAAACTCTATCAACTAAGAAATACTGAGATGTTCATATCTGTACATATCAGCACTTTATCGAAAAATCTATACATATCAGCAACACTAACTAAGATGCTCATGCTCCAATTTCTAAAACAATCAAAATTATGCAGATAAAAATCACTCTTAGGCTGCATTTGGCATTGTGGTAGATGATGATAATCCCACTTGTCCTGCCAACTTTTGCCTACAGTTTGGCTAGCCAAAAAAATTCTTTTATTGTGGCTATTCTTTCACAACAGATTATAAATAAGTAGAGTGCAGTACAGTTTAGCAACCGCTCACTAAGCCTTAAACACTGAAAGCAGCAAGTCAAATAGCATTATTCTGAAGGATAAACATTCAAAACTAGCGAGTCACTAGGTAGTTATTTTGACAATTCAGAAGGTACATTCAATTGTAAAACATTTCTAGCCAGCTGGGTATTTGTTATCAAAACATGGAAATCACATGCTATTTCTAGTCCTAAAAGGGAACTATATTACATTTGCATTTTTTATGCCCTGAGGGACACCCTAACAACTTGTTCTGTTTCTTTCCTTAAGCAAGACATGAACCACAATAGCAAAATAAATAAATAACTTTTGCACTGGACCACATTAACAATAATCAACACACTGAGCTTTTTTTGTGTGTGTATTCAGTAGGAGCAGCATCCTCCGGAAGAACACATCTTACAAAATGTACTATAGAAGGAAAGAACTTCGTCAGTTGGTCCCACCAGACACCTGTAGCTTCCTAGATTAGGGATTTTGTTATTTGTTTGCCAGTTTTTAGCTTGCCTTTGCAGCTTGGTTTAGGGAGATTTTGCCCTGTTTTTTGGCTTCGTTCTGCGCCCCTATTTGGTGTTCTTCTTGTAATATACAATCACACATATTTAAATGTGTGTTTGAGAAGAACAAATTGTACAATGACTGGCAAAATATAACTAGGCACTGACAAACCATACTAAAAACAGAATAATGTGATGTGTTGATATATCCTCACAGCAACAATATCACCCATTTAATCTTCTAGTGATCCATTCTACTACAATTTCTCTGAGTGGTGGTCCAAAATGGGCATTTTTTTAGAAATTTCATGATCTACACACGTTTCCCACAACACAATAATCATTTCAAGAAACTGTGACCCTAACCGGAATGGATGCAGAGAGAGGGGAGAGAGGGAGGGAGGGAGAGAGGGGAGGGGCAACGCTCACCTCTGACATCAGGACGATGATGGCGGGCGGACAACGGCGGGCGGACGATAGCACGCTCCTCCACAGCCTCCTCCTCCTCGAGCGACGACGGCCTCCTCCTCCACGGATCGAGCGGCGCACGCGCGGGCGTACTCCTCCACGCCCTCCTCCTCCCCGGACGCGCGTGTGGCTGCAGACAGGCGCAAGTGTGGTCGCAGGTGGATCGAGCGCGGAGGCGGCTGGCGGATCGAGCACGGCGACGGCGGGGGTGATCGTCGGGATCGGGCTGTGTGAGAGATGGGGATGAGATGTGAGATGGGGATGAAATGGGGATCGATGACGTGGAGAAAACCCAGATAGGCGTAGCGCACTCTGGCATAGTACGCTACGGATATCTATAGCGCACTCCAGGCTAGTGCGCTACGACTATGGGGTTCTAGCCACTCTATAATAATACTGCAGCGCTACTTCTAACAACTACACTTGCTTATCCCACTAGTTCTGCCCATTGCTCTATTCTAAACCTGTGAGCTCCCAAGTTCGAAACCTGGTGGCCAACTTTTTTATTTTTATTTTAAAAATACTTTTAAATGTTCCAAAAAATCCCCAAAAGTGGTGATATATGCCATAAAAGTTTTGTTTTGTTTTTAAAATACTTTTAAATATTCCAAAAATGCCCAAAAGTGATAATATATATCATAAAAGTGGTACAAATTAAATATGATTCAAATATGTCATAATAATTTGTTCATGATACAAATATGTCATAATAATTTGTCCATGAATATTACAATCTTTTTCGACCATGCGTTTTATAATATTTTTTGAGCTAGCGTTTTACAATCTTTTTTCCCTTCTTTGTCGCGGTTGAATAATTTAGCCCCGGCACTTTAATGTTTCTTCTTTCGAATGGGCTACCTTTTTTGGGTAGGGCTGTCCTTTTTCTTCTTGTGATGTATGTTGCTGCATCGTAGTCGTCGTCATCTTCAATCTTTGGATCGCCGTACTGGTCGAAGTCTTGCTCGTTGGCGACTCCATCTATTCCGATGATGTTTCTTTTTCCTCTCCTCATGACAACACGGCTAGACTTTGTCGGGTCGGTAATGAAAAAACATTGGTCCAGTTTGGTAGCCAGTACCCACGGTTCATTTTTCGCGGCTACGTTCGCACCGACGGTCATGGATTTGGCTGCTTCGGGTATAACCATGGTTGTCAAATACCGGTCTTCTCTTTCGACGCTCTTTTCCCATCTGACACGGAACATCGGCACCTTTTCTCCACAGTAGTCGAGCTCCTAGATCTCCTTGATTCTTTCGTAGAATCTTTCCTTCATGTTGTCATCGGTGTAGAATTCCAACGTTACGCCTGAGTTCTGATAATCACACTTGTTGTCCTTTTTCTCCGTGTAGAATGTGTAGCCATTGATATCATATGCCTGATAGGTCACCAGGTTTTGCATCGGTCCCTGCGACAAGGTGAATATGATCTTTTCCGTGTCAAAAGAAGCTGATCGCGGGGGATTATCAAGGAGCGTCTGCCTAAACCAACGCGTGAAATCTGAGTTGTGCTCTTTGATTATTTCTCCCCGCGTCCTCTGTATGCCCCGGTCACTGTACTTCTTCTCGATTAACCTTTTGTGCTTCTGTACCCAAGGATCGACCAGTTCTAAATGCTGTAGCGCGACGAGGTTTGCTCGATCAAAGTCTGCGCGTCGAAAATCAAAGTCTGCATGCAGTATGCGACGACCCTCTCGGTGACCAGATCCGTCGAGCTTGCCAATGTGCCTGTTGACGGGAAGACCGACAGGGTTCTCGATGTCTAGATAATTCGTGCAGAAAGAGATGCACTCTTCGGCCAGAAAGCCCTTGGCTATGCTTCCATCTAGACGGGACCTGTTGCGAACGTATCCTTTGATGTGTCTGTTCATCCTTTCGAACGCCATCATGCTGCGGAGGAACATCGGCCCGAGTTGGATGATGTCCTCCACGACATGGACCAGCAGATGCACCATAATGTCGAAGAATGCGGGTGGGAAGTAGACCTCAAGATCGCATAGTATCACCACGATCTCCTCCTGTAGCCTCCCGAGCTGATTCACGCCAATCGACTTCCTAGAGATGACGTCGAAAAACTTGCAGAGGCCAAATAACGTTTCACGGACGTGCTCGTCCATTATCCCTCTTAGTGCAACCGGAAGTACCTGTGTCATTAGCACGGCACAGTCGTGAGACTTCATGCCACTGAACCTCTGCTTTGCCTCGTCTAGGTATCTGCTTATCTTGCCCGCGTAGCCATAAGGAAATTTGACTCCTAGAAGGCACTTGAAAAACTGTTTGATCTCATCCTGGCTTAGAGTGAAGCAAGAAGGAGGGCAGTAATATTCGTTTTTCTTGAACTTTTTACCCTTCCGACGACCTTGTGTCGTCTCTGACTCATGATCATCGTTATCTTCTTGATCATCAGGAGTAGTGCGTCCTCCATGAAGCTCCTTTCGGATACCCATGAATATCAAGTCTTGCCTTGCTTTCAGACCATCTTTCGTCCTATCTGGCATGTTGATTATGGTGGCGACCAGACTCTCGCACACGTTTTTTGTGATATGCATGATTTCGAGGCTATGAGGCATGCGGAGAAACTTCCAGTATGGCAACTTCCAGAAAACAGACCTTGTTTTTCATACCTTCATCAGCGGCTTGTCTTGCTGCCTCTTTCGCTTCTTTCCAGGCTTAGGACAATCTTTGTAGTTTTTCAGCAACTCTTCCACTTCTTCGCTGCTCCTATGCTCTGCGATTCCTCGGGTCTCGGATTTGCCATCGAACAGGTCTCCACGTTTTCTCCATGGATCATTCTTGCCGAGCCACCTCCGGTGCGCCATGAACACGGTTTTCGAAGACCCTGGATCTTTCTCTAGTTGGAGATAGCTTGTGTTATCCATGCACCTAACACATGCACATAATCCTTGGATAACCTACCCCGAGATATACCCGCAACCTGGATAGTCTTGCACCGTAGTGACCAACACGACTCTCATAGTGAAATAATCTTGTGCGACAGCGTCGTAAGTATTGGCTCCAGATTCCCATAACGTGGCTAGCTCCTCTTTCAACATCCTGAGGTACAGATTGATGTCGGTACCAGGTTGTTTCGGCCATTGAATTAGCATAGTCATTTGTATGTACTTCTTCTTCATGCACAACCATGGAGGGAGGTTGTACATCCATACAAACACGGGCCAAGTGCTGTGCGTGCTGCTTTGGCTACCGAACGGATTGAGTCCATAGGTGCTCGCACCAAGCCTGATGTTCCTCGAATCTCCACTGAATTCCGGGAATTCGAGGTCCAATGCTTTCCACTGGCTAGCATCTGAAGGGTGCGTCAGCAGCTCATCCTTTTCGGGGTCATCGTCATCTTCTGGCTTCTTTCTTTCGCATGCCGTCGCATGAGCTTCGCTTCCTTAGGGTCCGCGAAATAGCGCTGCAGACGAGGAGTGATAGGAAAGTACCATACCACTTTTCGAGGTGCTTTCTTCCCTTTCTTGTATCGACTCACGCCGCACACCGGATATGTGGTTTTCTCCGCGTCCTCGCCCCAATAAATGATGCAATCGTTGATGCATACGTGATATCTAACATGCGGTAGATCGAGAGGACGGATGATTTTCTTGGCGTCCTCGATACTAGTTGGACATGTGTTCCCCTCCGGGAGACGATCGTGCCAGAATGCCATCATATCGTCGAAGCTTGCGTCGCTCAATTTGTGTTTTGCCTTCATCTCCATAGCCTTGAGCGTTACATTCAACCGGGTATCATCGGGCCTGCATCCTTCATACAATGGAGTAACCGCGTCTTTCTCAAGTTGCGCAAGCTTGGCTTTCTCTCTAGCGGCAGCCCTGGCGTTACTCGTCTGCTTGAGAAGCAGCTCTTGCACATAAGGGTCCCGCACCCAGCCTGACGTTGTTCCATCGTCGTCTGCTCCTCCGGCATCTAGATCATCATCATCCTGGTCTGCTTCCGCACCTTCACCATCTCCAGGAGACTCTTCATCATCTCGCCCGTTCTCGCCATGATGATGATCATCGTCATGTTGCCCACCTTCACCGTCTCCATCGTCTTCGTCATCTCTTATCCAACGAGTGTATCCATCCATGAAACCATGGCGGAGCAGGCGCGCCTGCAGATTCCCGGAATCTAGGTCGATCACCCAGTTGAGTTTGCATCTTCTGCACGGACATCTTATATCCGTCTTGTTATTTCGTATCATGTCGGCCGTCGCACATTTCAAAAATCTAGCCACAATGCCTTCGCTCATTATGTGGACCATTTTTGCCTGCACGGTGTACATGGTACAATTAGAAGTCTATTAGAACCACATAATGAATGCATGCATGTAATGGTCGATAGAAAATTTCGGCATGACCTATCCTAAAATTAGGACCTTTGCGAAATGCCAAAGTCTTGCCAAAATGGAAATGAATCAGCATTTTGGCAAAGAAAATGGCAACTTGTTCACACACAAACACAAGAGAGAGACCGATCCAAACACACATGAAGATATCATTATCCTCTCCATATACACACACATGACCATCGATCCTCTCCATACAGACATCATGAGCATCGATCATCTACATACATATGAGCATATCATCCATATACACATGAACACATCCTTACATGGACAACTTACCGAGATGAGAGACCGATCGCGAGAATATGGAAAGGAGAGGTGCGCGCGAGACCGGAGAAGGAGATGAGAGACCGGAGAGCTTCCTCTATTACGTATGTAACATCCAAGGCAAGTTCTACATGCTAAAAATGGTGAATGAGTGGAGAAATTGAGGTGGGAAGGAGAAGGATCCCGACTAGATCTAAGGAGGAAGAAGAAGGGGAAAGTGAAGTGTGGGGTGGTGGATGATCACACATGTGTGCACAAAGTGGAGCTGCAAAAAGAAGGATCGACACATCCGTGGCGCACGTGTCCCCAGTGCGCCACAGGGAATAATAATAACTGTGGCGCACATTTCAGAGTGCGCCACGGATGTGTCTGCCCGTTTACAGAGCAGATGGGCATGCGCTTAGGCGTAGCGCACCCCCTCCATGTGCGCCACAGTTAACACTAACAAGCGTAGCGCACCTACCCTATGTGCGCTACGGGTATCTGGCATGCGGCCAGCAGGGCCCTGGCCCACACATATCTGTGGCGCACTATGACCATGTGCGCCACGGTTGTTCTAGTTACTAGTAGGGCACTGCCCACAGGTGAGCCACGCCTATTTTAGTCGTGGGGCACTTCAACCATGTGAGCCACGGATGTGCTGATTACCTATAGCCATTTTCCTACTAGTGCCTTCTGAAACTCGTCACTAGCATGATCAATGAGGGCATGCATCAAGCGAAACTCCGTCTTGGCGTGAGAAGAACCCCAGCTTTTGCCTCCTTATTTGAGCACACCAACAGGCCCCCGCGCCACCGGTCGGAGCAGCCAAGGAGGAGGCAGCCGCAAAAGCATCCAGGAGATCTATCCATGGCAGTTGGCAGGCCCAGGTCAGGCCCTAAGTCTCTAGATCCTTGACCCGCCGTTGCCCCGCCGAAGGATCTTGCAGGAGCACCACGGAGTCCGCCACCAACTGACCACCTCGGCTTTAGGCACTTTTCCGAGAGGGGGGGGGGGGGGGGGGGGGGGCACCGCCACTGGTGTCGATGGTGGCGCCGACCAGGAACCGCTGGAGGGGGGGGGTAGCGACGGGGTTGAAGATCGCCTCCAGGGCGCTCAGGCAGAGAGCGACCCAAGAGGCTTTTGTTTTTGCAATGTACATATATATATAGCCACAACAACAAAAATTGCAATGTAGTGGTCGGGATTTCAACCTATGCACGCGGAAATAGCCACCTCAATTTTTTTTTTGCAAACGGACTATGACTTTATAATTTCATTACAGCCGATTTTAAAACCGCCTCCAGTAAGATGGAGTGTTAGCTCAGTTTGCTAATAAACGGTAGACAAAACCTACCGGGAGTGGTGTTATATATCCATCGTACGTAAAGGCTGGTTTTGTGCTATTGTATGGCCACTCATCACATGGACAATGGTAGATCCATAACATGCAACAATCTTTGCTTGCATCTTCGTGATGTGGTCCCCACGCGATCTATGGAAACTCTTTTTTCTACGCAGCTTATATAGTTATTATTGCATGGTTAGTCGGAAAGCTAGGTTAACAACGTAACAGGGATGAGCAAGCTATGACCATCACATGGGCATGCATGAAGAAGAGCTAGTTAATTCATGCATGCTGCAGCTAGGGTATCTAATTTTAAACGACCATTATTGATGTAAAAAAAATTGCACACCTTCTCGATCGACCTTCTCTCTCAGGTGCTTGCTCACAATTTCGAGTTTTGACTTTTGCCTCATGTGCATGATGATGACATATTTATAGTACTACCACCCATTTTCGCTTAGCTAAGCTGGCTAGCTTGATTATTGGTTTGCGCCTTCGAGTTTCTTTGTCCATTGAGTAGTTCGGATTATGTGGCGTGTTACAGCGCGGCAAGTAGCAAATCAGAAATGACACTACTCTTAATTTAATGCAAATGGGTGATATGATATGCATTGTGTTGGTAGTAATTCGTTTGTCTCTGGGTTAGTCACTTGGTTACCTTTTATGACCAAGTTGTATCGGTTTTTTTCTGGTTTCCTGAAAATTAATAGGCAACTCTCTTCTTGTTAATTAATGGATGCATGAGGCAAATTATTTGCTTTCATTTCAAAAAATGATATAATATGCATGACAGCCCGTTATAATAGTTGCTGGTTCCTGGTCAGTCAGCCAATTACATGAACTGGCCGTGCAGATTTGATTGAGTATGTAATTCATGGTTTTCACTGAATATTCATTCCATTTTGTCATGTACTGTGTACGATTCGTGTGGCTATGCTTAAGCCAGAGATCCATTTTCTGTCAGTACAGAATCGAACGGACTACGCCAAGCAAGGCGATGGATCTGTTACTGTGTCGCGTCCTTATTGTATGATCACAGCACAGCAATACTGTCTCATTGCCCTGAATTTTTCTACACCAAAAGCTTGCGTTACCTGCGAGTAGCGATACCACAAGAACCAAGTGTGTGACATGGATTCAATGGACATGAGCATGCACGGGCCACAAACACAAGTGGCGGTTAGGTCACGGCCTAATTAAATTGACAATTTGGTCCTGCTGATTCATCTCAGCTGCTACATCATACTATGGTTTGATGGCCTGATGGGTATGTATGTTTGATTATCCGTCGTATCTATGGTTTAATTAACTAATTGCTAATTATTTGCTTATCCCGTCCTTCCGCGATTGGAAAAGGCTAATACAGGCACTCCAACCATTTTTGGTGATGCATGCCTGCGTACAGGCGGCGGCAGCGGAATCAGGACCAACAAACGAGAGAATCGTAGCGCCATTGCACTTACAAAAATGATATAGTAGCACTCTACCTACATGCATAGGTTACATATTAAAGCCATCCAATAATGTAACTATGTAAGGTATACTCCATGTAAAGAACTCTGTCTTCCACCTCCATTTCGAAAAAATGTAATAAAGAACTCTCTTCAATGACAAAACTATGTAAATGTCTTACCTCCATTTGAGAAGGACAAAGTATACATAGTGCAGTAACAAAATTGATACAAACCTAGCGGGCCTGTCTCCAAGTCTCCATATTTTGTAAAAAGCTTGCTGGGTTAACTTTGCTGCCACTTATGCTCTTCTTTGTAGTATATCTTGTTCAAAACACATAAACTTACAACATACATATAGACTTCAACCTAAACTTTTATTCTCATCACCCGATGATGCCACTTTACCAAGACGAATCACCCGAAAAGCCTAGGAGTCGGGCACCCGATCCGAGGTTCCCCCACCCTGTAGCCACTATAGTGGCCGATTGAGGGTAGGGAACCAGCGGCAACGGTGCCAGCGGCCGAGGGGAGAGTTGATCGCCTCCTCTTTGTCTCCTCCATCTGGAAACCCTACAAAAGCCAGGTATCATATACACCGCCAAAATAAAGAGCCTTGAGTACGTGCTAGAAGAAAAGCACCTAACAAAATTAGGTGAATACCCAAAATTGTAGTCATTTTATTTCTATCTTTCCATACATAACCAAAAAATGGAAAAGACACAAAACTGATATGAAACGACTTATTAGCAGATTAATAGATCATTTCGGAATGGGATATACATCCCATATACTGGATCAACTAAAGACTCTAGGCTTCCATCAAGCCACTAATCCCATTTGCTTCCCTAGCTTTCGTCTCTTCGTGTCAGTGTCGGCCCAACAGAGTGCTTTCGCCGTTGGTGTTCTTTTCGATCTCAATGCATTTCACCGCTCCACCGAAAATTCCCTCTGCCCCTACCGTACTCCAGCTTGCTAGTTTCCACCGCCTGTCCGGGGTTGAGCATAATTCGGCTTCTTTGCTCACAATTCTAACTTATGTATAGTCCAATTGAGGGGGAAAATTAGCAGCCCAGAAACCAACATTATCCATCAGCGCCATGCAATCATGCACACACATCACTGTGCTTGCTTATTTGTCGTTCTGTTCCGCAGTATGAGGTTACGCAACTTGTATATGAACTCTGCTAAAGATTCAAAGAGAAGTTTCTGACAACAACTTTGCGATAAATTAAGCTACACCTGTACCACAGCGACCACTGCTGAATATCCCGACTAGCTTGCTACGAGGTGGATTCAGCTAGACGAGTTTCATCTTTTACGCCTCGCACGAAACCGATTAAAAAATGTGGTTGGAAGTGGAGATTGGTTATCGTGCAATTGGGCCAATAATTGTGCTAGTAAATTCAGCAAAAACCTCGCGTAGTCCATGGACTGATGCTGGCATTTAGCCAGATAGTCTTCTTGTTGATAGTCTCGACGACTGCTCGGGCAGGTACATACTTCACGCCAAGGCTGAGAACGGTGATATATAGATCCAGCACAGAAATCAATCAAAATTGTCCATGCATCTCGTGACGAACCGAAAAAAATATATGTTATTCCTCCTTTTTTAAAAGGTGAAATGTTTGTTAATTTCGAGAGGGGAAAGCTCAGTGAATGTTCAACATCTAGTAATTGAATGGTAGCTATACGGATCATACAGGAGGGTAGCACTTCACTATCAGAAATCAGGGAAGAAATTAAGCAACATTGATCGATTCAGCCATCCGTGTTCACGCCAATCTCATCTGTAACCATTTGAATTTCCAACCTAACCATTTTGTGTTGCCATAGGTTGCGAGGCCAATTAATGGTTTAATCACGGGCCCAAAATATTCAACTCCAGATCCGATGAAAGTATATGAAACAGCTGGGCAGACAGATTGTCTCCCCAAAATTACGACAACTGGGTCACCAATCATCTGCACTACAATACGCACAAGAAAAATCAGATGTCTGCTGGTCTGCAATCTCCCTGCACATGATTGATCTAGATATTTTGCAGCCCATTCCCCTGCACTTATGCAACTAGTTCGATCGTGCACTTCTTCTAAGATAATGAGAAGGATCATGCGTGACAGGATGAGAATCACATGGCGGGGGAATTAGTTTGGCGAGTGAGCATGGGAAAATCTGACTCGTGAGCTGGCGCAGAGCAAATCATTCATACTACCGAGAAGGATTGGATCGAACCTGGGCTCCTAATTAGGGAGCAGGCATCCGGCAAACAGATGATCGCATGCTGGCTTAGAGGCTTAATCTCTTGTTAATTAGTACAACCTCCAGCCAACCATTTAATGGGATAATCCCTGGAGTCTAGGTGTTGGTGTTACTGAAACATGAATGGTTTGTGATTTTTGTTTTCTTCTTCAGGTAGGAATGAGAAAAATAAGATCGAAACTCCCTTGTTCCAAAATCTACTGCTTATTAAAATCTAATTTTCTTTGTTATATAGAGATCATATTGGTAGTTTTTTCATGAATTGTTTACGCATTATCTTTTATAAATATTACTTACCTTTTCTTTGCAAAATTTCACCGCATCAACAGTAGTACAAAGAGACCTAAAAGTAATAAGAATTACAAATAGGTCACTCGACTATCCTAACGACGACTACAAACACTAGCGTGAGCAGAAGGCAGGCCGCCGTCATCGTCCCTCCATCACCAAAGCCAGGAAAAACGTGTCGTAGTAGACATACAAGAAGTCGTCATGCTAATGTCAAAAAAGACCGGCGCACTAGAGCAGCAACCATCACCAATGATGACAAACATAAATCGAAAGAGACTGACCTGGAAACAAATCAATGAAAACAAAAACAGACAGAATTCCAAGAGATCCGCCGGACAAACGACTTCACGCACCCCCTTGATGCTAGATGCACCAATGGAGCAAAAATAGAGCGAAGAGGACATTATTCTGAGTTCAAGGCTTTCGCGTCGCCACAACGTCCCGAAAAAGACACTAAAAAACAGGTTAAAGAGAGAACAGAAAACCTCCCGCCGGCGAAAGGCCATGGTCCGCCACACTTCCACGGCCCTAGGGCCACCTGGGCGGAGCTAACCGGCGATGTTGCGGACGAGAGGTGCGGAACCATAGATTACAAAGATATTAATATATAAGAAAAATCAAGGTTGCTAAATTGAAGAGCGCGTAAAACATGTTCCATTTTATACCAGCTAGCTGGAAAAAATATATGCTTACATAATTTCTTATTTGCTGCGGACCAAGGTATTGTTGCTTACATTGTCGAGTAATAAGTACATGCAGGATCGCGGCTCTTCCAAGCTCGAGATCACAAGATCTACATTATAAATACGTTTGAAGCTCACCGACTGGATCACCATTGAATGACATAAGCACATATACATATTCAGATAAGTAGAAAATTACGTGTATGCAAGCTGGCAAGCTGACTGGCTACTATACCTGAACATAAAGT
Organism: Avena sativa; assembly: GCA_916181665.1. Classification (NCBI taxonomy): domain Eukaryota; kingdom Viridiplantae; phylum Streptophyta; class Magnoliopsida; order Poales; family Poaceae; genus Avena; species Avena sativa. Next base: position 251,712,669 of record OV702293.1, read on the forward strand.
TTTCGCAAAAGCTAGCTCAACATAGAGGAAGAAGAACTACTTATAATACTTACTAATCTCGTAGATAAGTAAACTAAAAATAGAAGTGGGCTGGCTAGAGCAATTATAGGAAAAATAATTAGAGAGTTCAACGAAGAAGAGGGTTGCAATGCTGTTCAAGTCCAGCGCATGATAATTAAGTAAACGTCGATGGATCGCCTGGGTCAAAGCCGCGCGCAATTATTGAGCTAAAACTAATCTGCCGATCGATGCCTCGCTCACGAACTCTATCCGCGGCGGCAAGATTCCTCCCCTCCACTTTTGGGTATCTCCAAAGGCCAGTTAGACCCCTCGAACAAGCCTAATTAATTCCCCCGATCCCGTGATAAGCGATCAGGTGCAAGGCCGGTGTGCCGTTTCGCCATTGCTTACGCGCGCGCTGCATAATGCAAGTCAGAGCCAGGAAGAGAGATGCATCGATCGGGAACTTACTCTGCATAAGAGCATCTCCACTTGTTGGGTATTTCCTAGTCGAAATTCGAACCAGACCGGACGAAACTCGTTTTCGGCCTAGAAATGGCGAGTTTCTCATTCGCGTATCAAGACCGAGTCCCCGGGACGCCTTTCGCCCAAATTCGCCTCAATTTCGTCCAGTTTTTGGCGTAGTTTGACATAATATGATACAGTGCACAGTTCAGCCCAGTTCGGCATACAGTCGACCAGAGTTCAGCGTAAATTTGCGTACATTTAAAGATAATTTAGCCTACAGTGAAAATACAACATATTTCACCCTAGTTCGGCCAGTTCATGCTCGACATCTACGTGTTGCCCCTGCGTATCCATAGGTGCTCAACCAGATATCATGCAGCTGTTGATGCACTGCCGGATCTCGGATCTCCTAGCGCATGGCGATGAAGGCAGCCCAGGTTGAAGGCACCTGATGATCAGGCTCGACAAGAGGTCCCTATTTGTGCTATGACTCGTTCTGCTTGACCAAACTCACTGGATCGTTCCTCTCATCCTCAATGATCATGTTGTGCAAGACCACACAACTGTTTATCACTTCCCACATCTGATCGTTAGAGAACCGGACAACTGCAAACCTCTGTTAGAACACACTAAGTGTCTGCTCCACGTCCTTCCTGCAAGCTTCATGTTCCTTGGCAAACTGAGAATGCTTAGGGAGCATTGGGTTTGAGATAGTCTTCACAGATGTTGGCCATCTTGGATAGATGTCATCTGCTAGATAATATCTCTTGTTATAGTGGTGTCCGTTGATCTCAAAGTCCAAAGGGGGAGCATGCCTCTCAACAAGCTTCGAAAAGACATTTGAGAAGTTGAGGACGTTGATGTCGTTGTTCGATCCTGCCATGTCAAAGAAGGAGGCCAGATCCAAAGATCATGTGTAGCAACTGCCTCGAATATCACATTGCAACCTCCTTTGTGACCTTTGTACATTCACTGCCATGCAAATGAACAATTCTTCCGCTTCCAATGCATACAGTCTATGCTTCCAAGCATCCCAGCAAATCCTCTATTTTCATTGACTGCGAGGATCCGAGGAGTGTCTTCAGCAGTGGGTGTTCTCAAGTAATATTTCCCAAACACTGCAATCACTGTCCTACAGAACATGTACAAGCAATTGATGACGGTGGACTCGGCCATGCGAAGATAGTCATCGGTACTGTCACCCGACGCTCCATATGCAAGCAACCTCATCGCCACTATGCACTTCTGCATTGAGGAAAATCCAACCATGTCGGTGTAGTCCTTCTTGCACACGAAATAGGGGTCAAACTCCCGAATGGCATGCACGATCATGAGGAAGAGCTTCCGGCTCATCCTGAAACGGCGTCGAAACACGGCCTCTTCGTGGAGAGACTCGTCGGCGAAATAGTCGGCGTACAACATGCAGTTCCCTCTATCCTTTGCCTTGCCTTGCACTTCCGGCGACCCTTCGCCAAACCTCCGCGCTTCGGCTTCGCCGTCTACAGGTACAACTGGGCGAGGGAGGCGAGGATCTGTATGTGCTCTGCATCTTCGGTGACAGCGGTGTTGTCCTCCTCCAGCAACACGGCGAGCATCTCCTCGCCGTCTGAGTCCATGGCCGAACCGGCAAAATGCCGAACACTTGGCGGGCGAGGTGGTGGGAGCTCGCAACGAAGCCGAGCTACGACGAAGTTTGGGCGGCGAAAGCGGCGACGACTACGGCAAGCCTATCTAGAGGCGTGGGCATGTCTCGGCGTGGAGAAGCTCCGCCCGTGAAGCCTTGGCGGCAGAGGAAGCTGGGGGCTCTTTGTCACAGACTGGGCGAGTGGGTGTGGGGGGAATTCGGCTTTCTGAGGCCGACAGAGCTGGCCCACGCCCGCTTTCGCTTCGTCCGGCGTCCCAGGACGTTTCCGGGATGCTGAGAATGGTCTGGACTTTCCAGACCAGAGTTTTTCTAAATCCGAACGAAACTAGGGTTCTGTGAACACGACTGGGCTAATTTTCGGCGTTCAGATCTAAATTTCGCATTGGATCTTGAAGAAGGAGATGCTCTAACGCTCAATGAGACAGCGAAAGGGTTTCACCGGTCGTTGTCTCGTTGACAGTACAACCAGAAGACAGGCCGGACTTACACGCGCGCGTGCAGTGTAGTGTAGTGCCGTGTCGTGTGGCGCATGTATGGCTGCTGCTGTATGCTGATGCCCGCTCGGCGAACAACAAGGCCGGGTCACGACCGGAGGCCGACCGACGGCGAGGCGGCGGTGAGGACCGACGGCGATGACGACCCTGGCATCGATCGCTTTTTCTCTATTGTTCTTGTCGCCGATCCCGACGTGTGTGCCTCAAGAGTCACCGCTGATCTGTGATCTGCTGGGGGTCAAACAAATTAGTCTTCGTACGTGTGTGGCTCGCAGTCTGGCAGGCAGCTGCGTGCAAACCCAAACGCCTCTCGGCCATGTGTTAACGTTGCGACGGGACGTCGCGTCCGGATCGACCGTCTTTCCCCGGAGGCCAAACGCCAGATCACCGAAGCCGAATAATAATTGTATGGAACCGGACGGTGTAGAAACGCCAATACCTACGTCGTACGTACTATGTACTGTAGTACTAACTTTGCATCTTTTTTTCTGAGTTCCAGACTTTCAGTGAGTACCGAGTAGAGGTGGATCTTGCGAGTTGCGACACCTGTGTGACTATGATGACCTTATTTTTCAGTGACTAGGGGTGCATCAATTTTTTGAAACTTCAATTTCAGTGACTAGCTAGGGGTGCATTGTCTAGCAGTGTGTAGTCGAGGGAAGACCTCAGTGCAGTTCGAGACTAGGCGTATTCCAAAAGAAATATACAGTATATTTTTGCTCCACGTACTATAGCTGTATATATTCAGCGACGATGTTTTATACTGCCGACAGGCTAGTGTCTTGACTTCTGACGGAGCCAGCTGATTCAAATAGAGTTCTTTTCCTAGTTGACCATCTCCCCATTGACTCGTGAGGGAGCTACTATTCATTATTTCTTCCCATGGAGTGGGATATAGTTAAGTCACATTCATTATAGTGGTTGATTTTTCTCCATCGAATATATATTTATTTGAAGCACCGTCCTCGTGCGAGGAAAGAAAATACAAGAACGAGAGAAACTTCAGACGTGCGCTGGCTTGGATAAAATTCAAAAATAGATGCTGAATAGTAGAAAAGAAACATGGAAATCGGATGCTAGACATTGATTTTTTGAGAACTGGATGCTAGACATTGATGGGCGACATGGCCGGTGTGATCTATTTACATTGGAGTCAAGAATTTCCGGCCCACCAAAGGGAAGTTGACAGTTGTTATGCCTTGCCGCCTGAGAGCAAAGAGGTCAGCCCGTTTGGCATCTTCCGCATCCGCTTACAATTTCTGTTTTTTCGAAAATCCATTCAACTATTAACAATCGTGAACAACAGTATAAAGAGCTCCAATAATAATAATAATTAAAAATAGATTTTTTGGAACACCGCAAAGACTACAAACACTAGCGCGAACCGAAAGTGTGTCATTTTCCTAGACCAGGCAAGTACTCTTTACTGGTTTCATAATACATCATTCCTTGTGATAAAACTCATTGGTCAGATGCTTGCAAGCGATACATAATGTGTGTTACCGAATAGGCTTAGAGTATAACTCTCTGTCATATGAATGGATAAATCCTAGTCTTGATTCATATAACTCAACAAGTACTTTATGGTATACCTGAAAGATACCTTTATGATAGTCCTAGTACGAAGGATCTCAAAGTATTCTTCTGGTACTAGAGAGTAATATAATATGATGGTATACGGATCATGATACTTGACATATATCAGCTTTGGCAATTTGAACTTTGTGATACGGTCTAATTGCTTTGCTTAGTTGGGTATATTCATCACGTCATTTTCCTAATGACATGATCCTGTTATTAATTGACAACACATGTCCATGGTTTGAAAACCATAACCATCATTGATCAACAACTTAGACAAGTAGAGGCTTACTAGAAATGCAGTGTTGTTTATGAACCTACTCTAAGTTCCTCTTCAATTGCGCAGACCAAGTTAAACTCACACGACCAACATGATATACCGGTCTCCCATCTAACGTGAACGCACACGGTAGATGGAAGAACACATGTACGAAACGGGGTCCTTTCGCAAACAGTTGAGGTTTAGGAATCATGTGTGGTAGAGGCTCATTGTGGACCCTTCGATTCAATTCACTAATGTGTGATTGGCCATTTCCTCTTCCTCCATATGCGAACGCCTATTCTCTTTACTAGCGTGTGTTCTTCCTCATTTTCTGGTTCTGCATTATTTGGTCAATTTTCTCCCAAGAGTAAAACTAGTATGCATTCCTCTTTCTAGTAAATAGTACACGCACATACAACGATACGAACAATTATATTGAGTTGTGCTTGGTGTCCGCGTACAAGATCTGGAGTTTCAACCATCGTACGTGTAACTCCTGACCATCTACGTTAAGCTAAGTTTAGGATTCACAACAAGACACTTTACGTGCATGTGTAGTTACAAAATCAAACGACTAGCATCATTCCTGTTAATCCAGGGTGGGGATGCACACAACCATAATTTTGCCGGCAAAGATATCCGACGAAATCGGTGGCAAGAGAACTACTTGTTTCCCAAAAAAAACAATAATAATACATTAATACATGGAGCAAACTAGTGCAATCTTTTGCACCTCCACATTGCATATACGATCCCAATAAAAGGACAATATATCTTGAGCATTCAATCAACCTGAGATGCACACTACCATAATTCGAACTAAGTCGGTGCAAAAGGAAGTGCTCCGACATAAGGCAAAGTCGTGTGCAGCCCTCTGCACTTTCTATGGTAATACAATAATGCATCGTCCTTTCTGGATATATGATCTCGGTGATCGAAGGACGAGATATCTTGAGCATTCAACAAGGCGACACTAGCTCGTTACGAGCGTTTATATTGCATTCAATTCAAGGAAGATCTACCTTATTCTGAGGTGGTATATAAACATGGTGAAAAAAACAAAAATACAGTCGCATTATGGCCTCTAGGAATCTAGTTCATTTCACTAGGGAGGAGACAAGGTGTGTACTCCCTCCGTTTCATAATATTAAAACGGGGGAGTAGATGTTAGAAGCGTTTGCATGTACACGGTACGTTAGAAATGCGAGGCACCAGGAAAGAATTGGGCATATTTGACAAATATGGCTGTTTTGCAAGTCCCGCTAACACAAGGCATGGCAAAACTCGTGTCCATCGCGCCACACAAAGCTTGAAACACCTTTCCTAGCATGGTAGGCTCGACGTCCCAAGGACGGAACCAAATAAGTAGTAGGGACCTCCAGCCGCTTTTGCACCATCTAGCCTAGCCGTCACCACAAGATCCGGAGTTTGTTGTTGCACCATATCGATATGTGCTCTGTTCCTGGTCGGTGCCTACCAAGCCACGTCTTCATCCCGACGCCAACTAGTGAACATCCGCTAGAATCCACCGCAACCGTAGACCTCGTCGATGGGCAAGGAGGAACCTACCACCGTGTCCCCCTAGACCGTCTCGGATCTTTGCGCGGGTCATTCTTTAGTGGCAGGTGCAAGTAAGAGAGTATGGAGGATCTAGGCAGTGTCCGGTGCCACAGGAGCACACAAACGTTCTCTAGTTTATCTAGCAAGGGTGCTGGTACAATTTTTTGTTCAGAAAATAATGGTGCGGAAACATCAATTCCCATTTTAGGGTTATCTCTAGCCCATCCCTTATATTTAGAGAGTAAAACGCATACCTGTCCTTTAGAGGAGTATATTTACCCCTCTAAAAAAAGCGCTTCCTAACCAAACCCTTAAACTTAGCTCCTCAAAAAAATTCTTCTTATTTACAAAAATATTGGTTCATACATACCGATATATAATCATAGATTAGTAGTGCATACATATCGATACAACCTAATACAAACCGATACAATCCAATACAATATAATGCAATCGGTACATATCGATACATATGGATACATACTGAATACATACTAATACAATCTGAGACAAACTGTAGTGTTCAAGTTATGCATTAGAACATATAACAAGAATGTTCCATCTATTCATAGCAATCTACCCTCTCCACTTGTTTTTTCATCAAAGTTTCCTATTTATTTCCAAAATTGTTGCAATGGTTGATGAACGCCACTCTCTTTGTATAATGCCTCATCAACAAGCCTTTGATGGTTCCATGCAAAATACAACTCAGTTGTCCTCTTCATCAGTCTATTTAGCATTTATTTTACTTCATTTGTAAGAAAAATCCAATAATCCACAACTTATTCTACTCCATTTTACAAGAAGAAAAGGAGGGAATTTTCACCCTTTTTTTATCAAATGTGTTGGTTGTAGGCGGCAATACGGATGCTCTATCTCCAGCAAAAGCTTTCGCAAACCGACCCTGTCTCTGCAAACTTGGCTTGAGATCCTGCATAGAGACCGGATCTACATCCATCATTTCCGTCCAGAAATTCAGCCGAGAAGCATCGTGTGGGGTGGGCCGAGCAAACCCTTGACCATGGGATCTATGACGATGGGGGCGCACCAGGCTAGCGGTGGCCCCGCATCAGATGAGCTAGTTCAGGCTCATTTGTTGCCACCGCCTGTTCACTATGAAAGACTAAAAACTATTCTTGCTTCAAGTGTGATACTTGGTGGTCCTACAAGGGTGATTTTCTACATCTGCGATTGGATAGAGTGTTTGTCACCTTGGCCGATCTACAGAGAATTGAGGCGCACAAGAAGCTAAGAAATATTTTAAAAAAGAGAGAGAGAGCTAATACCATCTCCATCGGTGTCCCCAAAGTGTGGTCGCTAACGGTTGGGATGACCTGTCCACACCAGCCCCCTTCCCTCCACACTCACCCCAAATGGCCTCCCAAATATTTTGGCCCAATAAAAAATTCAAATCCTAAAAATTCACATTAGTTCAAGTCACAAGGATCATGCAATTCAAATCCACGGTCACTAAGATGGGCCCAAAACATCATCAAAGTCCGGCATCCATATTACAACCAAAACCATATAGAGATCAAATGGACGGTGGTGCCTCTGGGTCACCGAAGGCGTTAGCTCCTCTGTCGCCGGTGTCGCTACTGATGTCGATGCCTCTGTTGTGCTAGCTACCCTCATTTCATGCATGATGCGCTCAGGAGCCGCCGAGTGGCAAAATTTGGCATCCTCATCTACCATCTTCCTCTTCCTCCTCCTCCGACTCACCCTCCTCCACTTCTTAGGATAACGACAATCACGACAGCATGGCCTAGGCGGGAACGAGAACCAGAGTGGCACAACATGCGAGAGAATGGAATGGGGGTAATTTAGGTTGAAAATGGATAAATGGGTATATGGTTTGGTTGTGTGGCTTCCAAGGGCCCACGCATCCGATTCGGTGTGGCTAGCATTGTCGGCGCCCCCAATCCTTCCCCGGTGGGATGTGTCCAACACGGGAGTGTCAGAACATTTTCTAATTGATAGGTGCCAACGCGTCGTCGACTAGGATGCTGAAGATACCTGGTGGTGTAGGATGCTTTACACCCTCATGTTATTATGTTAATCGGGAATGGGGATACACACAACCTTAGCTTGTCAAGAAAAAATCAGACGAAATCGTGGCAAGAATCTATCCTTTTTTGAAAAGAAGAAAACTACTCCTACATGGAGCAAACTAGTGCAGTATGGTTCATAGTCCACATTGCATATATATACCATCGCGTTTAAAGGACAATATATCTTGAGCATTCTATCAATTCGACATGCACACAATGATAATTTTGCTTAGGAAGATATCTGACTAGGTAAGTGGAAAGAAAAATGCTCTAATCCCTAGCCCCTACTTCGATACGCGCATAGCTTTTTATTACATTATGTTGGTAGCTTATGGATCACACAATATCTCAACATGGATGAACAATCATAAAATAAGAAGTATGAAGCACATATGCACCATCAAGTTAATCTACTGGCATGCCACTAATCACACTAGTTAGATAAGTCGTGCAACAATTTGCAAGTGACTACACCTAAAAGTATTATGTCCTTACTACATATACGGTCTCGGTGAAGGACGAGATATCTTGAGCATTGAACAAGACGACAATAGCTTGTTGCAAGCATTTATATTGCATTCAATTCAAGGACAATCTCTTGTATCCTGAGGAGGTATATAAAAATGGTGGAGAAAACAAATGTATGTCTCATTGTCGTCTCAAGGAATCTAATTCGTTTCTCTTGGGTGGGGAACTAGGTGTGTACTAAATGTTAGGAGCATTTGAACTTACAGGTAGGTTAGACATGCGAGGCACTAGGAAATAGTTGGGCATATGCGACAAATGTACCCGCTCTACGAATCCCAATGATAGAAGGCATGGCAAAAGATGCAGCCATCACTCCACATGGAGCCTGAAACACCTTCGCTAGTGCGGTAGGCTCGATGTCTAGGCCAGTCCGGTCTGGTATGCAATGACAAAAAAATAGAGACCGTCAACGGCCTTTGCACCATCTGGACTAGCTGTAACCAATAGATGTGGATCTCCATGTAACACAAGATGTAGCACAAGATATAGCACAAGATGTGGGCCTAGATGAGTTGGGAAGGCTCCTCCACTGCCATGAGCATCAAAACTTACATGGGCTGCAGAGCGGATGAATTTTTTTTATTCCGTGCTTGTGACGAGAGCATTGACCAATTTTAAAGTTGCCCCTTGTCATTTTTATACTTGGTTTACTCTGCAATTGTGACTTTGGTTTCAACCTGATCATGTATCGCTATTAGCTAGTACCACTGTCAATTTAGTTCTCCCGTTCACTTGCGCTCAACCGAAGCTGGTTCAGGCCGGGTTTGCTGCCACTCTCTGGTCACTGAATCAGTTAACGATCTGTTTGGTAGGTGGTTTAATAGTTTTGGAAATGTATCCGGGGGTAAAACTCTGCCCCTGCCTTGTTTTGGACAATTTGGCGATTTTGAAATAATGATTGTCTTTTAGAATAAAAGAATTCGTGATCCTTTTGTTCTGATTCAGACGGTTGGGCATTGGGTAAACTCTTGGTCGATTTTTGTAGAGAGTAGGAAAGCAAAGAGGAAATGTATCTAGGGGTAAAACTCTTCAAACAGGTACTGTAGCAAGGAAAATGATACGGTTCATTCGGGGGATCGCCCGACTCGCGTTCCCCGGTTCCTAGCGTTGACGCGTGTACTACTGCTCGCGTGAGACATGGTCGGTGTGTGGGTCCACCACGACCACCTTATCCCCACGCACTTACCTATTCCAACATTTCTCTCTCGTCCTAATCCATGGCGCTTCCTGCTGCTCCTCAATGTGCCACCCTGCTCCCTTCCCTCCTGCTGTGTCGCCCCTTCTCCTCCTCGCCACGTGGCCCTACTCCCTTCTCCTCCCCGGCATGCAGCCCCTGATCCTCCCTCACCAGTCACCACGTACTCGTTAGGCTGTCCGCATCCCTCGCTACCTCGTACAGGTGCTCCGCCACCGGCTCCACCATCACCATGGCCTTCCTCATGCAGCCGCTCCGCGCATCGGCCCTGTGTCGCATGGCCTTCCTCTCGCAGGGCGTCGCCGCCATGCCCTTCCTCTCACAGGGCATCGTCGCCATGGCCTTCATTCCGCTCGCACTTCCTACAAGGGTGGCGGCACTCTGCTACAGGCGGCCATGGCGTCTGCTACAACAGTGGTGGCGCTCTGCTACAAGCAGCCATGGCGTCCGCTACAACGGCGGCGACGCTCTGCTACAAGTCCAGCTCTGTTCTGCTACAAGGGCGGTAGTGACATCTGCTACAAGGACGGCGATGCTCTGCTACAAGCGGTCATGGCGTCTGCTACAACTATGGCAACAATCTGGGACAAGGGCACCACTGCTCTGCTACAAGGAAAACGGTGCTCTGCTACTAGCGACGACGGTGGCATCTGCTACAAGGGCGGCGACGCGCCTTCTACAAGGGAAACGGTGTTGTGCTACTAGCAACGCGGTGGCATTTGCTACAAGGGCGGCGCCGCGCCTTCTAAAGGGAAACGGTGCTCTACCGATGCTACACGCGGGGCTTGCCGTTGCTACCTGCATCGTCCACCATCGGCGATTCTACAACCGGCCACCGGCGCTGCTATAAGGTGCTAGCGGTGGTGCTACAGCCGGTCACTGGCGCTGCTAAAACCAGCTACCGGCGTTTTGCTGGGAGGCTACTGCGTGTTCTCCGGCGACGACGACCTGCCATGGGAGGCGGTGGTACTCCGAGCAAACTATTTTCTAGGGGAGAGAGGTAGGTGACGCTGCCAGATCAGGGAGGGTTTGCAGGTGATGGCGTGTGTCTCGTAGCTAAGTGCGACTGCAGAGGAGGAGGCAGATGTTGGAGATCGGGGTCTCGGGGATCAAAGGTTGCATGGTGTTCCCGGTAAACACGGGATTTTGACCTGGGAGAGGACACATGTCGTCCTCTCCATCCGGGGGATCGCAGATTTTAATCCCCTAGGGGACGTCTAATAGCCCCCCTTTAGCAAATGAAGTGTTTAGCAAGGGTGGCGAGTATATGCTACCCAAATTGCGGGATGAACACAAAAATGACTAGTGCACATAGCTGCCTCAAGAAGTGCACTCAAAAAGTACCGCTGAACACATTTGATCTTACGATGCAGTGTCGTCACTCCCTCCTTCCCAGCTGTCCCAATATCCCCCATCCAGAGACCAGATGCACTCGAGGGCCCTCTCGTGCATCTCCCTTCTCTGCACCTCTAGCTGCGGCTCGCCGGCCTGCTCCCCCACCCAGTCCATGTACTCCACCTGCCACCGGCAAAACCCAAGCACAAACACCATCAGACATCATCAGTCATCAGACATCTTAAAGTGGGATGAGCAGAATTGTCACAAATATAGCAATTATGAACCGCCTTACAATCTTTAGTTGCATGCGTATTGACCGCACACTTCCAGCAACGAACAGACTTCTCGTTCTTCTTACCCGAGGCAACATGCACTGGTGTAGCAACAGTAACCTCCAAAGCTGCCTTAGCCAGAGAAACATTGTCAACGGTCCCTGTGCCCCATACTGATATTGCGGCTGCTATCCCAAAACCTGAGAAGATGCCCCACCTGACCAACGGGATACCCATATTGCTAAAAGTGTGGCTGCTGCTGGAGCGACTGCAAACCCACCTCAGGACCCACCTGCAACTGATCCTGCTTCTTCTTCTTCTGCTTCAACACCGACGCACTCACATTTCCGACCCCGACCGCAAACTGCTGGGACGGCACCCTCTGCTAGATCATTGGTGCCCCACCCGATCGATGGCCACGGTACGACGACTGGAGTGGCTGCAAGGCGAATTGAGGCTGCGACGCCGGGAAGTAAGCTCCATGTGGCGACTGAAACAGCAGCTCCATCCCATGACTGAAGCGAGCCGGTGGCGGCATCCTGGGCGGCCTAGAGAATGGCGGTGGCCCATGGCCAAAGGCAGGCGCAGACGTAGACGGCATAGCATGCGGGGGTCGCGACCCAGATCCCTGCCCCGGGAAAGCGCCGGCGAAGGGGGCCCCGGAGCCGACCCGATCCTGGCAGCTTGCTGCGGCGACACCAACTGATCGCGAGGGGGGCAGACGAGCCTGCCGGCTGAGAGGGGCGCGGGGAGTTGGAGCTCGAGGGGCCGCGGCACTCGGCGGCGGAGCAACATCACGCTGCGGTGGCACGGCCATGAAGGAAACGTCGAGCAGGGCTTGGACGAAGGAACGCGGTGGAGAAGGGGCGACGTAGGAGATCGCAAAACAGGAGAAGACCGAGAGCCCGATGCATTCCAATCATACAGATTATCCAGGCGATGCCCGATCCCAGCTCTTCTCGCTACCAAACTCCACACCGAGCCCGACTCGGTAACCTCCCCACCTGGAGGCCCACTTGCAGGAGCCACGTCAGCCAGAACTCCCGCACGTGAAACTGACTGCGTGGATTCCGGATCGCGACACCCCGGATCGCTCTGTCCGCGGCGCCCTCCACGAACAAAGCAAGCACTGGCAGCACGGACGCCCTCCTCGCAGGAAGGGGGCCCCTCCACGGCCAAACTAGAGGACCCCGACGCACCAACATCTCCACCAGCGACGACACAACACTCCTATGGACCATCGGCGGCAAGGTAGAGCAGCAGGGTTGCAGCGAACTCCGCGGGGGCGACGAAGACGAATCCCGTTCCTAGAACCGGGATGCCGGCGTCGGGAACCCCATCTCCTCCCAAAATTCCCGCTTCAAGTCTGCATCGGTCCTCCCACGCCGGCGACAAATAGTAGTCCATCCCAGCTCGCCGGTAGGATCCTCTAGGGCGTCAAGCTTTTCCCGCGCAGCCAGGGCCTCGCCTCCATCGGAGTCAGAATATGAGCCTACACACTGGAACCTCGATAGTGTCAAAAGAAAACTGGCCTATGCAAACTTAAGTTTAAGAGGAGGGGGGTCACCGAAGCACACCTCTTTGGAAAAAAAGAAAATGAAATTGGTCACATTAGGGATTGCTGCTGTGTTTTGGACAATTTGGCGAATTCGAAATGATTCTTGTTTTTGAGAGTAAAAGAATTCATGATCCTTTTGTTCTGATTGGGACTGTTGGGCATTGGTTAAAGGAAAATGATTGGCCTCCCCCGGGGGATCCATCCTCCCGATCCCTCGGGTCTTCCTCCTGCACAGCACGGGGTGGGACCGCCCACGTTCCATCTTCTTCATGTGGTTACCTTATCCTTTTACAGAGATGAAAAAAAAATCCCCAAACGCATCTCCTCGCCGCCCCAGCTAGCTCGGCCACACCGGCCACCCGCACCCACTGCCGCTGGTCACCGGAGATCGAACTCTCGCTTGCCCGCCGCGCCCGCATGCTCCAGCTCGGCCGGCGTCGTCTTGCTCCCCCGTCGACGCGCGGCATTCCGCTGCTCCATCTAGCCCATAGGTTGGCGTCGAGGACGACGGACTCACCACTGGCATGGGCCTCATAGTCCCTACCGCTCCCCTTTCTCCTACCTCCGGCGAGGAGAGGTGGCTGACGCCGTCCCGTCCCGCTCAGTGCCTTCTCTCACCTCTGCTACATGTGATGGCCGCCACTGCTACACGCGCCGAGTCCCTCTGCTACACGTGAGCCTTGGTAGCTACACGCTCCGGGTCGCCACTGCTACATACTTCGCGCCGCTGCTGCTACACGCGGCCAGCGCTGCTGCTACACATGTCGAGCTCTTCTGCTACACGCGCATAGCGTCGTTGCTACATGCTACAAACGTGTAGCATGGCGCCGAGGAAAGTCTCCGGCGAGGTCTCCACGAGTCTCTGGTGAAGTCAAATTTGCTACATTAGCATAATTTTTTTGCTACACATGCCAAGCTCTTCTGCTACACACGCATGGCGTCGTTGCTACATGCTACAAACATGGCGCCGAGGAAAGTCTCCGTCAAAGTCTTCGACGAGTCACCGGTGAAGTCAGATTTGCTATATTAGCATAATTTTTTTGCTACACGGTCGCCGGCGAGGTCTCCGGCGAAATCTCCGACGAGATCCAGTTTTTTCTATTTTCTAGACCGAACCGTTTTCTGCTACATGTAGCAAAAGCGGGTATGTTTGTAGCAAAAGCGGGATTCTGAGACACGTTTGGGACACGTGTCAGCAGGAGGACCCGAGGGCTTTTGAGGAATTATCCCTCAAGGAAAGCATAGTACTGTTCTTAGTTAAAACGAAAATGCTTTGCGTGCGAACTCCAGTGTCCGATTTGTTTACAACATCGAATCGTATGGCTGCACTGCTGCGTGCGCGTCTACGGGAACGGCTGTGCGCCTCGGTCGTACACAAATCGTACATGTTCTGTCGTATGTGTAGCAGCGTTCTAGTTAAAATCTTGGTCGATTTGTAGAGAGAGTAGGAAAGCACAGATGAATGTACCCGGGAGTAAAACTCTTCAAACAAGTACTGTACGTCTTCCGCAAGAGTACATGCTCCCCGAATTACGGGCTGAAGATCTCTTGACCAGTGCATATAGCTGCTCGCTATTGGTGGAGATCCTGATGTACCATCTGGATCTTAGATGCAGTGTCGCCACTCCCTCCTTCCCAGCTGTCCCGGTATCCCCCGTCCAGAGACCAGATGCACTCGAGGGCCCTCTCGTACATCTCCCGTCTCCGCGCCTCCAGCTGCGGCTCGCCGACCTGCTTCGCCAGTCAGTCCATGTACTCCACCCACCTGCCGGCGGCAAAACCCAAGCACAAACACCATCAGACATCAGCCGCCAAAAGGTTTCAAAAGCCGATCGAGCCGCTACTGTACCAACCCATTCAGGCATGAGGACGTGCGTGTGGCGCCGTGGCTTCCCGCTCTCCTCCATCCGCATGTAGTGATCCCACACGGCGGCCATCATGCCCTCCTCGCTCGGCAGCGCCGCTCTCCCCAACAGCACGCGCGCCACCCACTTGGACTCGGGCTCGAACGACTGGAAGTCGGAAGAGGATGGTCTGCTCGGACGAGCACCAGACGGCGTCAGCTTAATTGGCCCACTCCCGTGTTCTCTGAAGCTCTGAACATTGTGATGGTGTGAGAAGTTCGTCGTACCATGACCGGTAGTCCGACGAAAGATAGATTGGGTGCATATTTTGGGGGGAAGACGTGTGACCTCTCGAAGACCGTGACGGCGTGGCCCTCGTGGAGCAGCTCGCGCCCGGCCACCAGCCCCGCCGCACCCGCACCAACTACGGCCACCGCCCGCGCGCGACACCCCGTCCTCCTGGGCTTGTGAGCTCTCGAGTGAATTGGCCATGGGGATCGCGGTCTCATGGAGGACGGTAGCTCTCACGTGCCGAAGCCACGGTTCAGTTCACAATGTGTGACTGGCCATTTCTTCCATATGCGAACGCCTGTTCTTTACTACCGTCTGTTCTTCCTCATTATTTGGTCAATTTTCTCCCAGGAGTAAAACTAGTATGCATTCCCCATTCAAATAGTATACAGCACATACAACGATGCGAACAATTATATTCAGTTGTGCCTGGTGTCCGCGTTCAAGTTCTGGAGTTTCAGCCATCGTACGTGTAACTCCTGACCATCTAAGTTAAGCTAAGTTTAGGATTCACAACAAGACACTATACGTGCACGTCCAGTTACAAAATCAAACGATTGGCACCATTCCTGTTAATATGGGGTGAGGATGCACACAACCATAATTTTGCCGAGAATATATCCGACGAAATCGGTGGCAAGAGAACTATACTTGTTTCCCAAAAAAAAAATACATGGAGCAAACTAGTGCAGTCTTTTGCACCTTCCAGATATTATAGTGGTGCACAGTCCATATTGCATATACGATCCTAATAAAAGGACAATATATCTTAAGCATTCAATCAACCCGAGATGCACACTACCATAATTCGAACCAAGTCAGTGCAAAGGAAAGTGCTCCGACATGAGGCCAAGTAGTTTGCAGCCCTCTGCACTTTCTATGGTAATATGATAATGCACAGTCCTTTCTGCATATATGATCTCGGTTATCGAAAGATATCTTGAGCATTCAACAAGACGACACTAGCTCGTTACTGAGTGTTTATATTGCATTCAATTTGAGGATGATCTGCCTTGTTCTGAAGTGGTATATAAACATGGTGAAGAAAACAAAAATACAGTCGCATTATGGCCTCTAGGAATCTAGTTCATTTCAATAGGGAGGAGACAAGGTGTGTACTCCCTCCGTTTCAATAGGCTAGCACGGCGACATGCCGGAACACGGCACCGCGGCGGCGGCCGTAACCGTGTCGTCTCATGGCGATGGAGTTGTCAAGAACGAAGAAGATGGGAGTCCTATTCTATACCAATAGATGGATCGGTGGCGTCGAGACGAAGCTTCAGCTGAGGAAACTACGCAAAAAAAACATGATGATCGAGATATTTTCAGGTTTCTGATCCTCCACAAGAGCCTAATGGGCTGTTTTCTTGGGCTTTCAATATTACTTAGCTAGCCAGACAGATACTAAACTTGGGCCTCTAGTACTAATTACCTGATTAGCTACAGTAATTACCCCCTCATATTTATTGGGGGGGCAATCGTTGGTGGTGGGTGGGGGGGGGGGGGGTAGCCCCTGCTCGCCCCTGTCTCCGCCCCTGTTTGCATGTACACAGTACGTTAGAAATACGAGGCACCGGGAAAGAATTGAGCATATTTGACAAACGTGGTTGTTTGCAAGTCCCACTAACACAAGGCATGGCAAAACTCGTGGACATCACGCCACACAAAGCTTGAAACACCTTTCCTAGTGTGGTAGGCTCGATGTCCCAAGGACAGAACCAAATAAGTAGTAGGGACCTCCAGCCGCCTTTGCACCATCAAGCCTAGCCGTCACCACAAGATCCGGAGTTTGTTGTTGCACCATATCGATATGTGCTATGTTCCTGGTCGGTGCCTACCAAGCCACGTCTTCAGCCCGACGCCAACCAGTGAACATCCGTCAAAATCCACCACAACCATAGACCTCGTCCATGGGCAAGGAGGAACCTACCACTGTGTCCCCCTAGACCGTCTTGGATCTTTGCACGGGTCATTCTTTGGTGGCAGGTGCAAGTAAGAGAGTATGGAGAATCTAGGCAGTGTTTGGTGCCACGGGAGCACATGAACGTCTCTAGTTTATCTAGCAAGGGTGCTGGTACAATGTTTTGTTCAGAAAATAATGGTATGGAAACATCAATTCCCATCAATTCCCATTTTAGGGTTATCTCTAGCCTATCCCTTATATTTAGAGAGTAAAACGCATCCCTGTCCTTTAGAGGAGTATATTTACCCCTCTAAAAAGAGGTTCCTAACCAAACCCTTAAACTTAGCTCTTTAAAAAAATCTTATTATTTACAAAAAAATTGGTTCACACATACCCATATATAATCATAGATTAGTAGTGCATACATATCGATACAACCTAATACAAAACGATACAATCCAATACATTATGATACAATCGGTACATATCGATACATATGGATACATACTAATACAATCTGAGACAAATTGTAGTGTTTAAGTTATGCATTAGAATACATAACAAGAATGTGCCATCTATTCATAGCAATCTACCCTCTCCACCTGTTTTTTCATCAAAGTTCTCCTAATTTTTTCCAAAATTATTGCAATGGTTGATAAACGTCACTCTCTTTGTATAATGCCTTATCAACAAGCCCTTGATGGTTCCATGCAAAATACAACTCAGTTGTCCTCTTCCTCGGTCAATTTAGTGTTTCTTTTACTTCATTTGTAAGAAAAATCCAATAATCCACAACTTCTACTCCATTTTACAAGAAGAAAAGGAGGGAATTTTCATCCTTTTTTATCAAATGTGTTGCTTGTAGGCGGCGATTCTGATGCTCTATCTCCAGCAAAAGCTTCCGTGGAGACCAACCCTGCCTCTGCCAACTTGGCTTGAGATCCCGCATAGAGACCGGCTCTACATCCGCCATTTTCGGCCAGAAATTCAGCCAAGAATCGTCGTGTGGGGTGGGACAAGGAAACCCTTGACCGTAGGATCTACGATGACGGGGGAGCACCAGGCTAGCGGTGTCCCCGCATCAGCTGAGCTAGTTCAGGCTCATTAGTTTCCACCGCTTGTTCACTATGAAAGACCGAAAACTATTCTTGCTTCAAGTGTGTGATACTTGACGGTCCTACAAGGGTGATTTTCTACATCTGCGAGTGGATAGAGTGTTTGTCATATGGGGCGATCTACAAAGAACTAAGGCGCATGAGGAGCTAAGAAATGAGTTTTTAAAAGAGAGAGAGAGAGCTAAGAGCATCTCCACCGGCGCCCCCAAAGTGTGGTCGCTAACGGTTTGGGATGACCTGTCCACACCATCCCCCCCCCCCCCCCACACACACACCCTAAATGGACTCCTAGATATTTTTTGCCCAATAAAAAATTCAAATCCTAAAAATTCACATTAGTTCAAGTCACAAGGAGCTTGCAATTCAAATCCACGGTCACTAAGACGGGCCCAAAACATCATCAAAGTTTGGCAACCATATTACAACAAAAATCATATAGAGATTAAATGGACGGCGGTGCCCCTGGGTCACCGACGGTGTTGGCAACTCTATCGCCCGTGTCGCTACCGATGTCGATGTCTCTGTTGTGCTAGCTGCCCTCATTTCATGCATGATGCGCTCAGGAGCCATCGAGTGGCAAAATTTGGCATCCTCATCTACCATCTTCCTCTTCTTCCTCCTCTGACTCACCCTCCTCCACTTCTTGTGAGCTATGGCGATGACGGGCACGACTGCATGGCCTGGACAGGAACGAGAACCATAGCGGCACAACATGAGAGAGAATGGAATGACGGTAATTTAGGTTAAAATGGATATTGGGTATATGATTTAGGTGTGTGGCTTCCAAGGGCCCCATGCATCCTATTCGGCATGGCCAGCATTGTCGTTGCCCCAACCCTTCCCCGGTGGGATGGGTCCAACACGGGAGTGTCAGACCATTTTCTAATGGATGGGTGTCAGCGCGTCTTCGACTAGGATGATGAAGATACCTGGTAGTGTAGGATGCTTGACACCCTCATGTTATTTTGTTAATCCGGGATGGGTATACACACAATCTTAGCTTTATCAATAAAATCGGACGAAATCGTGGCAAGAAAACTACTCTATCCTTATCCTTTTTCGTAAGGAAGAAAACTACTCCTACATGGAGCAAACTAGTGCAGTATGGTTCACAATCAACATTGCATATACCATAGCGTTTAAAGAACAATATATCTTGAGCATTCGATCAATTCAAGATGCACACAATGATAATTTTGCTTAGGAAGATACCGAACCAGGTCAGTGGACAGAAAAGTGCTCTAATTCCTAGCCCCTGCTTCGATATGCGCATAGCTTTTTATTACATTATGTCGGTAGCTTATGGATCACACAATATCTCAACATGGATCAACTATCAGAAAATAAAAAGTATGAAGCATATGCACCATCAAGTTAATCTACTGACGTTGCCGCCAACCACACTTGTTAAATAAGCCGTGCAACTATATTCAAGTGACTACACCTAGAAATATTATGATGCACAGTCCGTGAGCCGAATTGGATTTCCGACATAGTCCTAACTACATATACGGTCTCTGACTCTCTGTGAAGGACGAGATATCTTAAGCATTCAATAAGACGACAATAGCTTGTTGCAAGCATTTATATTGCATCCAATTCAAGGACGATTTCTTATATCCCGGGGAGGTATATAAACATGGTGGAGACACAAATGTATGTCTCATTGTCGTCTCAAGAAATCTAGTTCATTTCAAGGAGTAGATGTTAGGAGCATTTGAACATACACGGTAGTCGGTAGGTAAGGGTGGGCAAAAAGGGTTTGGTTGGTTTAACCAGTTTGGGCTAGTTCATTTTTTTATACTAGATTGGAAATCTGAAATGGGTCTGTGAAGGAAAATGAACTAGCACAAGTTTAAACGGTTTATATGGTTTGGACGGTTTCACATTTTTCCCACCACTAACGGTAGGTTAGACATGTGAGGCACCAAGAAAGAGTTGGGTATATACGATAAATATGCCCGTTCTACAAGTCTCTCGTTACTAGTGCGATAGGCTTGATGTCGCGGACAATCTGATCTGGTCCGCGAGGCGTCCACGTCCTTTGCACCATATCGCTTAGGAGCAACTAGAAGATGTGCAGCTCCATGTAGCACAAGATCATAGGTGCTTCGTTCCTAGGGGCCTAGATGAGTTGGAAAAGCTCCTCCACTGCCATGAGCATCAAACCTTACATGGGCTGCAGAGCGGACGAAAAATTTATTCCGTGATAAGAGCATTGACCAATTTTAAAGTTGCCTCTGGCCATATGTATACTTGGTCTACTTTGCAATTGTCCCTTTGGTTTCAACCTAAACCCTATATCGCTATTAGCTAGTACTACCACTGACAGTTTAGTTCTCCGATTCACTTACGCTCAACCGAAGCTGGTTCAGGCTAGGTTTGCTGCCACCTCTCTGGTCACTGAATCAGTTAATGATTTGTTTAGGACTTTTTTTAGAGGAACACATGTATTTCATTAATAGAAAATCAAATTACATGGCGCAACATACGTGGAAATAAAAAGACATGACATGATAAACTGATTATCCTAAAACTGCAGATAAAATCCTGAGAAATCAAGAGATACAAAACGATCTCTAGAATTCCCCGCAACCACCATATCCAGCGACCGCCGCCCAACACCAGCGCCGCCAAGGCAGACGCCGGGAGAGAAGTAGAACCTCCACCATTGCAAGATCCAAAGTCGCACCATCGCCAACAAGGCTTTATGAGTCGATGAACAGGCCTGCTGCACGCAGCGAGGCACATGTCGCTGTGGCACGTCGACCGGGGGACGTCCCCGTGCTGTCTTGGACCAAGATCCACCGCCTCCCATCGACGAAGTCGGAGAAGAACAGCAAATCCACCACCTCTGGACCAACATCCTTGTTCCAGAAGAACCACCTCGCCCTGGCCGCCAGCGCCGTCGCGGATAACAACGAACGTCGGCGACACACCGAGAAACTGTTCTCGCCAGATCTGAAGAACGGCGATAATACCAAGATGTTGATTTGAAGGACCGATCAGCACACCTTGTCATCAACTCCGAGACGCCGCTCCGAAGGTCGTCGTCGGTGTGGGAGTAGAGTTGAGGCAGATTTATTCCCATGGGCGCCGCTCCCACCACCCCAACGACGCACCAAATAAGACAAAACATAACCCTAACTACTAGGCTAGAATGGAGGAACGAGGCCCCCCTCCCTCCTGCCGCTGTCGGAGCGGCAGGCGAAGGGAGGAGGGACCAAGGCCAACGCCCTGACCGGATGAGATCGGGAGGACTTTTTCGCTGCCGCTGCCGGCTCGCGAGAGCAACGCGAAACGGTCTGATTTGTTTGGGACTTGGGAGGTGGCTTAACAGTTTTAGAGAACACTTTTTTGCTTCGGTGTCCTCTCTCCCTTCAAACTTTGATAAATAAAAACTTGATACTGATTCATTTTAAAGACCACACAAACCCACCCTAAGCTCGTATGGTCCTCTTAGACGCATACTCATCGTACACGTACACTCACGTGTCTGCGGGAGGTGAAAATCGGAAGATATATAACAGCAGTAAAAAAAAAAAATTTAACATGCAAAGACGTAGATCACCATAACGAAAGGTGGGATCAACCGATAAAAACATAGAGTATACCTGGCTCGACCGAGTACACCTATATAGACGTACACATTGCCTGAATATGGGTTTCGATGGTGTCAAAAGAAAAATGATCTATCCAAACTTAAGTTTAAGAGGAGGGGGAGGGGGGAGGGCACCGAAGCACACCTCTTTGGAGAAAAGAAAATGAAATTTGTCACATTAGGGATTGCTGCTGTGTTTTGGACAATTTGGCGATTTCGAAATGATTCTTGTTTTTTGAGAGAAAAAGAATTCAGGATCCTTTTGTTCTGATTGGGACTGTTGGGCATTGGTTAAACTCTTGGTCAATTTGTAGAGAGTAGGAAAGCACAGAGGAATGTATCCGGGAGTAAAACTCTTCAAACAGTTACTGTACGTAGCAAATCATGTCTTCCGCAAGAGTACATGCTCCCCGAATTGCGGGCTGAAGATCTCTTTACTAGTGCATATAGCTGCTCGCTATTGGTGGAGATCCTGATGTACCATCTGGAACTAGCAATAACCATGAACACACTTGATCTTATGATGCAGTGTCGCCACTCCCTCCTTCCCAGCTGTCCCGGTATCCCCCGTCCAGAGACCAGATGCACTCGAGGGCCCTCTCGTACATCTCCCTTCTCGGCATCTCCAGCCGCGGCTCCTCGACCTGCTCCGCCATCCAGTCCATGTACTCAACCTGCCGCCGGCAAAACCCAAGCACAAACTCATTCAGACATCATCAGTCACCAAAAGGTTTCAGAAGCCGATCGAGCCGCTACTGTACTAACCCATTCAGGCATGAGGACGTGCGTGTGGCGCCGTGGCTTCCCGCTATCCTCCATCCGTCGGTAGTGCTCCCGCACGGCGGCCAGCATGCCCTCCTCGCTCGGCAGCGCCGCTCTCCCGGACAGCACGCGCGCCACCCACTTGGACTCGAGCTCGAACGACTGGAAGGGGATGGCCTGCTCGGACGAGCACCAGACCGGCGTCAGCTTAATTGGCCCACTCAGCGTTCTCTGAAGATCTGAACATTGTGATGGTGTGAGAAGTTCGCCATACCTTGACCGGCAGTCCGACGAAGGATAGATTGGGCGCATATTTCGGGGGGAAGACGTGCTTGTACAGAGGCCCGACACGGTTGTCCTCGTCGACGCTGAGGTCGTCCAGGTCCAAGAACGGGAAGTGGTAACGGTACCCTGTGCAGTAGAGGATCGTGTCTGCTGTCACTGCTGCGCCTTCAGCGAAACGCACTTGGCCATCATCTTGGATGCAGTCCACCTGCGATCATCAAATCAGCTAGAGATCAATCTGAAAGGGATGAAGAGAATCCACCTGACCTGATCAACAAGTTAACTAGTACGCGTATGAAGAAAAGAGATTGTATAGGAGCAGGAAAGTTCAGAGTTATGAGAACCTCAGCGTGCATCCAGACATTCAGGTAGAGGTCAATCTTTCCCAGCCTATGCTCGTTCCCTCTTGATGCGATGTGCACTTCCTTGGCCACTTGCGAGATCTCTCTAGCGATGTCGATTCCGCTGGCTCCTAATCCTACCACAACGACCATCTGCAGAGATGCCGAACCAACTGTTCAAAACACATTCATTTCTTTTCCTTTGCTGACAACCAATGGAGAAGTACCTGATCTCGAAATGGTTCAGGAATGCGGTAGTTGTGGCTGTGCATTTGCTTTCCTCGCCACTTGCCAATTCCTGTATCGCGCAAATGAACATTCTCTTACTCTCTTAGCAGGGCCGGTCTATAGATTTTAGAGGTCATAGGGCAACATGAAATAAAGGCAATGGCCCCGCTTAATTTTTTATTAGAGATATATTTAATATTTATGCTAAAATTTTAAAGGGTACTTAGAGTTTATCATGATTGACGCTCTTGGACGTCTCAACAATGTCTGTCAAGCTCCGCCACTTGTTCACACAAAAAACTTATAAATATTAGTATCTCGTATGTAATACAATAACAAATTAAATAATCGATGCATTTGATAGATCAATGATCTTTGAAAATCTTGGTGAAGACATTTAAAACCATTTATTTCTATTGATTGAGTGAACTATATACCATGGTAGTTATTTTATCAATTGTTGTTTGTGTACATATGGCTGTGCAAAAAGTGAGTAGATGACTAAATATATTAGGCACTAAATTAAGAAGAGGATGGAATAGTATCTGAATATGATGGGGACAAGTAGAATTGTTGCGAATAAGAGGATATTTGCTTGCAGAATGATATAGTCATGCGATTGTGTCCTTAGTGTTTACTAATGAATACTCACAACCTTATAAAGGAATATGAGAACCGATGTTATGCACATCTGGAGAGACTAACAAAAAATGTGGCATCAAGAAAACATATTCGCAAATGCTAGAGTATTTTTTTTTGAGAAATAGGAGTAACGGTAGAGTCATGATAGGCCATAGCTTGAACCATCTATATTTTTTTTAGACAACAAATTATATTTTCTAAAATTATTCTAAAATGTTGCACGTCAAAAGTATTAGACAAATATGGATACACAAACAAATAGTGGGCTAGGGCCCCCTAGACCATGAGGCCCAGGGCGAGCGCCCCTCTGCCCCGCCCTATGGGCCGGTCCTGTCTCTTAGCATCTAACAGCAGCTGACATAGCATACGTCACAGTCAGCCGATGTCAGCTTAGTTTGATTCAGCCCGTTGCATTCCTTATACCCGGATTTTATTCTTGTTGGACATTTGTTGTCTTGTTGGGCTTTTCTTGTTCTTTTGTTGTTGTTGTCTTGTTGGGTTGGACATTTTTGTTGTCTTTGTTGACTATGGGCTATAACTTGACTTCTTCTATCATCTGATTAAAAAGAACAAAACAATAAAAAGCTATTGATGTCTTACTGTGGCTACTACGGACACAGCTCCAAGTCATTTTATTATCTCCCAAGAAAAAAATTCATTTTATCATCTCTCAAAAAAATTATTTTATTAGTTAATTGGGTGTGCAACTAAAAACTAATATTACAAATGTGAAGAACATATACAAATAATACGAACAATGAAAAAAAATCATGACACAAAATTATGCAAACCTATTATTACGCTTGATTTCTCATAGAAAAAATTATCCCATCACTAGCAGGTAAAATCTCCATATTGAAAATTTTAAAAGAAACAATTATTATTCCTATGGTATAATCTTCATAATGTCGAGTCTAATACATCCCTGAAAAAATCCAGTTGTGAGTCTACTTGTGACTCGTAGTAAAAACTAAAGAACCACGGAAACAATCCCTAGTTTCAACTCTCCCTTTCCCATCCCTATCAGAAAAGCCAGTTGCGAGTAAAGTTGTGACCCATGGTAAAACAGGGTCAGGTCAACAATCCTCAATTGCAACCATATTTGCAACTCTCCCACGAGAAAATCCAGTTGCAAACCCGGTTGGAAACTTCACCTCCACTATGAGAAAACCAGTTGCGAGCCCAGTTGCAACTCGTACTAAAAAAATAAAGGAGCACGATTGCACCCCCCACCCCCGCCCCCGTTGAGAAAAGCATGGCGTCACTAAGAAGGGCCACGTCGCAACCGTATGGCCTTTTCTCGTGTGAGTCAAGTTACAGCTCATAGTAAAAGAAGGGTCCACGACAACAATCCCGAGTTGCAACTACCCATGAGAAAAATCTAGTTGCAACGCCCCACCAACTTGCAAACTTCTTCCTCCCCCAGTGTGAAAAGCCAGTTGCAAGTCCAGTTGCGACTCATAGTAAAAAGAAGGTCCCACAACAACAATCCTCAGTTGCAAATGTACTTGCAACTCACCCACGAGAAAATCCAGTTGCAACCCCAGTAGAATACCACCCCCTACATGTGAGAAATGCCAATTGTGAGTCCAGTTGCGACTTGTAGTGAAAGGGAAGGGACCTTAAAAACAATCCTCGGTTACAATCATAGTTGCAACCACAATTGCAAATCTTCCCCTCCCCCATGAGAAAAGCTAATTGTGAGTTCAATTGTAACTCGTAGTAAGAAAATACTTGATGGTGAATTTATTGATGTTGATTTATTATTGTAAATGTTCATATTTTTAGGTACTCCCTCTTTACCGTAATATAGTGCATACAAGGTTTAGAAAAGTCAAACATCACCAACTTTGACTAAGTTTATTAAGAAAATTATCTATATCTAAAATACCAAATGTATACCATATGAAAAAATACATCACAGTGAATCTAATGAAATTGATTTAGTGTTCTAGACTTTGACAGTTTTTTCTATATAAAATGGTCAAACTTGATAACGTTTGACTTTTATAAAAACCTATATGCACTACATTTTAGCAAGGAGGAAGTATAAACTTGGTTAAATTTTGAAAACTTTGACTTTCATCTAATTCTTAGAAACTTTAAATTTTGGTACGGAGGAAGTACAAATGTAGATCATAGCGCAAAAATACAAACAATCAGATATAAGCAAACTACAAAAAGGAACAAACAAATCAGAGCAAAACAACAACGAGATAGCAAAAAGTCGTAATACTCCCTCCATCCCATATTAGGTTGCGTATAATTTTGCGTGCTAGTCAAACTATACAAATTTTGACCAAGATTATACAAAATAATATAAATTTATAAAATATAAAAATAATATTATTAAAATTAATTTAGTGTATACTTTCATATTATATAAATTTTATATCATATAAATTTATATTATTTTGTATAATCTTGGTCAAACTTTATATAGTTTAACTAGCACGCAAAATTATACGTAACCTAATATGGAATAGAGGGAGTACATCTTACTTTCGAAAACCGATCACAGCTCTTTTCTCGGTGTTAGCACAGGCTCCTCCACCTCCCCTCTTCTCCGTCTAAAAATAGATGTCTTAAATTTGTTTAAATTTAAATATCTAGTACTTTAGATTTTAATAAATTTACTATATCTATTTTAAAACGAATAGAGTATATACTATGCAATCTGGAAACGTGAAGACAGTTAAGGAAAAAAAATTCACACCAATAGAACATGTGCCGGTCAACAACAAAAATCCAACAATGGGACAGTGACAAAAAAAAATCTTATTAACCATCCCTAACAGGCCGCGACGCGAGATGACGCGAGATGCAACAGCAAACCAGTGGCGGAGCTAGCTCCCGGCGACCCGGGGCAGCTGCCCGGGCTCAGCCGTGGAAGCTTCATTAGGATATGAGCAAAACATAGAGATTAAGTGAGATGATTAGTGGGGCAAACACTAAGCTAGATCAACATCTTTATTCCCTGCCCGGGCTGTATGTTCTAGCTAGCTCCGCCACTGCAAACCAAGCAAGCCTATACGGCACCGATCTTGGGCGACAAAATCAACGGACAGCAGCATGACTACGACATAACATACATCGACTGTGACTTAGCAATTCCGTTTTTCTTTTTCTTTTGCCGATCTGAAGTGGGAGTGGAACAAACGGCAGCTCACTCACCTCGGAGCTTGGGCACGAGGGGCACGGTGCAGTGCCCGTTGCAGACGACGACGGCATCGAAGACCTCCACGGCCACCTCGCCGCTCTCGCCGCGCCACGCAACGCTCCATCGCTCCTCTTCTTCCCCGGGACGATCCGGAGGCGGCGCCACGCGCACCACATCGGCGCGGAGCCTGACGTGCCGAGCGACGCCGGACTCCTCGGCGAACGCACGCAGAAAGGCCAGCACCTCCCCGTGGCTCGGGAACGCGCGCGGGTCGCCCGCGAAGACCCGCCCAGCGAGGCTCTCGTGGCTAGAGAAGCCCATGAGCTCCCGCGGCAGGTTGGTGCGCAGCGACGCGTACATGCTGCTGCCGCCGTGGACGGCGTTGCTGCTCGCCACCGGGTCCGGACCGTCGGGGCGCGGGTCGTAGGCCCACGTGCCGCCCACGTGGTCCGACCTCTCGAAGACCGTGACGGCGTGGCCCTCGCGGAGCAGCTCGCGCGCGGCCACCAGCCCCGCCGCACCCGCGCCAACCACGGCCACCGCAAGCACGCGCTGCATTCCGTCCGCCTGCGCTGGTGAGCTCTCGAGTGATTTGGCCACGGGGACCGTTAATCATGGTCTCGTGGAGAACGGTAGCTGAGGGTATTCAGAAATCAGAACAAAATCTGACCAAAAACACGTGTGTTCTGTCATGGAGCGTAGCCCTCACGTGCCCAAGTGTAAATTATCGTACGCCATGTCGCCATGAACCCATTATTGCTCTTACACCTCGTACTATCGCCATGGTTTAGTCCATTATGGCCCATCTACTCTGAACAGATGTGAATCTTAGAATTAAATCAAACACACAAAAAACATCAAACTCCATCCCGTCCCGTCCCGCTCGGGCGGTACCGGAGGCCAACCCTAGCCACCGCCGGTGGCCGGCCCTCCCTCCCCTCTCTCCCCCGCCTCTGTCGGAGGATGCAGTTGGGCAAAGCTCGCGCCACCGACGATGGGAGTGGGGCCTCGCTCTCCCGTGTAGCCTCGTCGTGAGGGACGCCGGCCTGGGCGGCGGCGGGTTCCGGCGCAGGGATGGCGTGTCGTGACGATGCGGAGGGCACACGCCGGAGGCTGCAGCAGGTGGAGAGCTTCCCGTGCCCACGATCGCGCATGGAGGCAACGCTGGATCTAGGGCTGTGGGGGCCGCATGGGCCACGACTCCGAGTGCGGTGGCGGCGCAAGGAGTTCCTGCTCCGGCGTGTTGCGTGGATGTTGCAGCGGTGGTGGTCGGCCGACATGGGGGGCCTCCTCCCCCGAGCCCATGTTGGCTGGCGGCAGGCCCGATGGTGGGCAATGTCCTTGGTGGTGCCGCCAGCCAGCCAGGCGGTAGTGGCGGCTTGGTCCTCACCGCCCAGTCCCCGTTTTAGTGGTGTTGAGACGGCGATCAGCCCCTGCTCCACCGATGGCATTTGTGGCTATCTTCTCACGGGCGGTGAGTCCATGGAGGCTCCTTGCTACGTGTTCGGTGATGTTGGGGTTGGCGGCAGGACCAAGGAGAAATCCCTGCGTGATGCTGGCAGCGGCGACGCCCGTGGGCGCCGTTACCTTCTTGGAGGTGTCGCCATGGCGCTGCCCGTGCTTTCCCGCCTCGAATACCGGGGGAAACCCTAGACCCGGCTAAAGGATCGAGCGGCGGAGGCACAGTTGTGTCGTTTCCTCCTTGGGGGTGTTGCCTTGGTGGTTCCTGGAGTCCTCGATGCGCTAGTTGGAGTCTGGTCTTGGCTGCCGCCTAGAGCTTGGGCTTCCGGGACGCTATGTACACCGTTGATGGAGCTTCCTCCTCGATGCCTCCTCTAGTCGGGCTCGGTCCAGCCATTCACTCACCAACTCTTAGGCGCTATGGGCAAACGGTGTGTCGGCTTGTGTCTTCCTTGAGTTGGATCGGTCTTGTGCAGCTCCTTTCTTCGATTGTGATGCGGCCTAGAAGCTCAGTGTGTCATCCCCTCGCCATTCTTGGTTAGAGATGGTTTAAGGAGTCTTTGTCATGTTGGTTGTGTTGTAACCGGGTGGCATTGTGTTTGTATCGTGTAGCCTTTTGGTGTTGTATCGGCCATCTTGGCCTCTTCTTCTATGTAGCCTTTTGGCGTTGTATCGGCCATTTTGGCCTCTTCTTCTATGAATACGATACACCTCCCAGGATGTATCCTTAAAAAAAAAATCTCTAAACAGATGTGATGTAACTGTACTATGTGTTTTCATTACATGGACTCGTCGTCGGAATTTGACAAGCGATGCACTTTACTTCAACATTTTTATGTGGTATTTGGCGCCTGAGTAATTCCACTGAGTTCTCGTAAAAAATAGTAACTCCATTGAGAAATTTAGGGATGTAAAACTAATCAAACTAGATGATGCCTCGCTCGTTGTTACGAAAATGTGTTTATATATCTTTGAAATTTGTTAAAGTAAAAGTAACAATCTATATTTAGCAATAGAGGATATCAATAAAGCTTAAAATATACTATTATGCTTCTCGGCATCTTGCAGAAAGTTGCAGTGAATCGCATATATTTATATTTACGAATTTGAGAGTTCAAAACAAGAATATATATAATATTCCCTCCGATCCATATTAGTTGACTTGAATTTGTTAAAATTTGGATGTACCTATATACTAAATAGAGTCTAGATTCATCCAAATCTAATCAAATTTGAGTCAACTAATATGGGTCGGAGGGAGTATAACAAAGAGTGCCAGGTGGGTTCATGTTGTAAACTTAGTCTGCACACTAAAATCTGCGATATGCTGAATCCTCATATTGATGCATCATGAGGTAAGGCCACACAATCAAGGCACCATGGGGGAGGGGTACTGAAATCAAAGCAGACATAAGTAGGTAAAGATGAATAACTCAATTCATTTAACTGAGGAAAGAGGGCAATTAACTATGTTTATTTGCGAGAAAACAACAAGAGAAATATCTATAGTATGGCAATAATTACCTACATTGAGGAGGGTACATTTCATTTCCACATGATAAGTCATCGTGCACCCATTGATCCACAATAGCCATTTTCCTTAAATAGCATCCTTTTTGTTTCTCAATTTGTCTAACCTATATCTTAGCTTGGAAATACCATCTGAAGAATACTACTCCGGGAAACAGATGATGCAGAAACTTACATCATTGTTGTTCATCAGAAGTAGAAGAAGCTTAGTAATGAATAGTAGAAAATATGGAAGGTCAAACTGTAAATATTTGTGGAGAAGAGAAATGTCAAGAGAATTGAGTTCTTAAGATTTAAGAGAATGAGGTATTAATCCAAACAGAATTAGCATATACTCATATAGACCTGGAGTGCAAACAAAAGAAGCATTGTAAACCAAAATTTGGCAATAATGATGAAAACGTGAAATATCAGATAATCCATAGAAATCAGTACGCGGGGTGGTGGTGGGGGTGTGTGTGTGGGGGGGGGGGGGGGGGGCAGATCATAATGAACTGCTACCCAACCAGAAATAAATTCCCATTGTTAGTTATGCATGATGAAAGGTTGGCAATAAGCTCTGTCAATATAGCCTGACATGAATAATACTGAGAAAATGGGGCAACGTTCGAATGTGTTGTCTGGTGAATGTATTAGGTGCTTTTATGTAGCTAGTGCAGAAGAGATTTGTGCCACATAGTTCCCTCAATTTTGCCAATGCTTAGTCCGGTTTCTCTGAAATCTGCAAAGTGAAGTCAACAATTGCATGATGGTCGCTTAGTGCATTATTTTACACTGAAAAACAACACGCAGAAAGAGAAGCCAATCTTAGTCTGGTTTTCCCTAAAATCTGGAAACAACTTTCTGGGAAGATTTTCTTGATGTCGTGAGATGATGAAAAATAGGCAAGTAGCCATACCTCAGTTGCCTACAGATCATGTGGGAGGGGCATTGATTCTGTATATGTCTCGGTTCCATCATCGTACACATATTAGACCAATTGATCGCTCCTTCAAGTTTTGTATGAAGGAAATTTTCAAGTGTAGGGGAAGAATAATATGATGATATGAAGTATGGACAAAAGCTCAAGCTTAGGAATTCCACCCATGTCACCCAAGAAATATTCAATAGGTACAAGCGTCAAAGCTTGGGATGCCCAAGGCATCCCCTTCTTCATCAATAAAAATCTCAGGTCTCTTTCTAGACACTTTAGTTTTATTGCTTCATGCACTTTTGTGTTGTTCTTGGAGCGTCTTTATTTTTGTCTTTAGTTTTCTTTTGTTTGGTTTGCTGAGTAAATTAGTTGGACCCCCACATTCTTATTTTGTTTCAAATAAGTTGATTGGTGTTGGAAAAGAGTAGAAAGTTTTATGCTTATAGTAGTATAAAAGGAAGCTTGTCTTGACTATGGCTTAGACTTTATCATGTCATGTTAGATGTTGCTTTGACCATATGTGTAACATCCCAGCATTAGAACTTAGAAATAAGATAAACTCAGATGTGTGCATTGCATTCATGCATAGAAAATCCGGATAATTTTCGCGCTTTTAAACAAAACTTGTCAAAGTGATTGAAGCTTCTCTCAACTTGATGGAATTGAAGTAGATCATCAAGTTGACTGCGATAAGTTTCAATATGACCCATGCTAAAAACTTATTTTGGGTAAGGAAGATTTGATCTAAGGGTAGATCAAATGTAAGAAAACTAAACCATTACACATTGCTTAATGATTATTATCTGATCCTTAAGAGATCATATCATGATACTCATTTCAACAACTCCTAAATCCTAAACTAAGGATATAACTCAAGTAACAAGAATATAATGATTCAACTTTGATTTATCTTATTCTCATATATTCTTATCATGAGTATCATGGTAATACCTAACCTTAACTCTCTAGCTATATGGAGTAGGAAAGAAACCAAGTCAAGATCATTCACCATATATCTTTCTTTCTATACCAATTTTTATCATCTCTATTGAACCACATCCTTATATCTGTTGTTAATCAATGTTGAGTGATCCACTATTGATTTATCAATTCTTAGTCTATTAACTCTTGATCTATCAATTATTGTCCTTATCATAGCATTCACTTTAAAGCTTATAAAGAAAGAAGTAAGATTAGGTTAGTAGTAATACTAGCTTTAGATATCATCTATAGATGGGAATGTTTAAAGAGAATCAAATTAATAGAATACTTGATGGGGGTTAATTCACTCCTGAGTTGATAGAAGAGTTATCCTAGATAAATATATATATGATAATCAAGAAGATTATAAGGATGAATTCTGAAGGTAGTTACCAGGAGTAATCCTATTGGATCAAGTAGGTATAGTCAATGAATAAATCTCCTAGTCAAATAGAGATATTAAGAAGATAATTATAATACAACTGTAGTGTTTGTATTGATAAAGCCTTGATGAGCCAACTATCAACCTAAGTCATAATTGATCAAAGGGTTATAATGATCATGCTCAAGCCACTAAGAGCTAATGATTATATCATGTATAAGTGATGTTGGTGATAGAACATGATTACACCCTAGTGTGGATATGTTATCCTAGATTAGTCATGACAAATCACAATGGTATAATTAGAGGTTAGTATATGAGCTATTGAGACAAGTAAAGGATAAGATAGTATGATTAAGTTGATGTTAGAGCAACATTGAGTTATTCCTCTTACAGGATAATAAGCACCTAAGAAAAGTAGATTTTGATAGATACATCTATTGGAGTAACATTAGTGATATATGATAAAGGAAGTGTGTAAAGGGAGTTAGAAGCAACTACTTAATGGGTTAGAGGTTATCATTAGTGGAGTGGATGATATAACTGATGACCCACAAGTATAGGGGGTGTATCGTAGTACTTTCGATAAATAGGAGTGTCGATCCCAATGAGGAGCAGAAGGTGCTGAACAGTGGTATGGAGCAGGAAATCCCTATGAATACTTAGCAAACGGATTTTTAGTGGTTTTCTGACAAGGCAACAAAACAAAGAGCAAGTAACAGAAGTAACGAACAAATGTAGCAAGTGGCCCAATCCTTTTTTAAGAAAGGACAAGCCGGTGG
Source organism: Avena sativa (assembly GCA_916181665.1). Lineage (NCBI taxonomy): Eukaryota > Viridiplantae > Streptophyta > Magnoliopsida > Poales > Poaceae > Avena > Avena sativa. The sequence continues at coordinate 251,745,842 of OV702293.1, forward strand.
AAATACTTATAAGGACCAAACGTTCTCGAGGACACATGAGAATTCTATCAAGTGCTTTCGCTTCAAATAGCTGAGTACTCTTCTCTGGTGTTTGTAAGTGTTGTGTGGGTGAACCTGTGCTAACATACCGCCCTTCCTAGGACTAATACATACTTGTGATTAAACCCCCTGCAAACGTCCGTAACTATAGGAAAGTAATTAAGATATAAATCTAACCACAGCCTTAAACTCTAAGATCCCGCGCTCCCTTATGCAAAGGTGTCCTAACAGGTGTTCAGGTTTCTGTCACTCCGGCCACCCCACTATTAGTAGCCAAATACACAATGCATTACCCTAGGCCCATAAATGGTGAAGTCTCACATGACACCACTAGAAGAATAGCACCACAGCTTAAATACTAAACCATTGAATAATAACTCATCACAGATTCACTACTAGCAACATGACTTCTCCCATGTCCTCAAGAACTAAACGAACTACTCACAAGACATCATATGGATCAAGATCAAAGATGATATGATAATGGATAAAAATCTGAACATAAACAATAATCCAATGGTTCCACTCACAAGCATCAACTATAATAGTAATCAACACCGGGAAAGTGTCCCATAAGAACTAAAGCAATATCCAACACAACTGTTACAGCAGGACGGAGTGGTGGTGATGGTGCTGGTGGATATGATGGTGTGGATGATGATGATGATCCCGATGAATCCTAGCTTGATGATGGTGTTGATGGCGATGGTCTCCCCTCTCCGAGAAGGAATTCCCCCTGTAGAAATCTGTCTGCTGGAGAGATCTTTCTCTCTCGGAGTTTTCTGCCCCCAGAGGCGGCGGAAATCTATCTGTGGTCGCTCCTCGAGGCTTAGGGTTCCGTAGGGAAGATATAGGCGAAGGGGCGGAGTCGGAGGCCGGGCAGGTGGGCCACACCTGCCCTAGGCGCGGGGTTAGGTGGGCCCACGTCTAGGGGGTGTGGGCCCCCTGAGGCCCATCTCCGTCCCTCCTTCTGGCTTCCTTCGTCTTCTGGTAAAATAATATGTTTCCATATTTTTCTGGTATTTTTCTGATCTTCGCAAAATTGCACCGAAACGCCTTCTTTTCCATCAGAATCCAGACTCCGACAGTCCATCCTCCAAGAATCATCCAACATGCATAAACAGATGAAAAAGCCATAAGTAATACCTCATAATAAGACAAATATCAATGAATAGAGGTAAATTATGATATAGAATGGTGATGCAAATTGGGCGTATCAACTCCCCCAAGCTTAGACTTTGCTTGTCCCCAAGCGAATACTGAGCTCAGTAAACATGTCCACAGGTTTATGGAGTGAAGTGTCGATAAAAGTATACGAACAATAAGCATCACACTTAGCATTGCACAACTCAAAGAAGAAAGCAACTCACCATTATATAACTTAGCTTGCAACCAAGTACATCAGTCACAATAGAGATGTATAAAGATAAATCATGATTGGAATTGTCAAACTTGTTCTTGGTCAGAGAACACCTGGCAAATAGTTTCACAAAAGCTTTTTGTAGAAGTTTCAAAACAAGAGCACTCTTTGCTCAAAAAGGTTTTTCATAAGTGAAGGCTTTCAAAGTAATACTCAATAGATAAGAGTTTTGTGCAAACAAGGAAGATAAAGAACATGATTGAATAAATCACCATATGAATGCTTGAAACACAACAACTCAAAATCTTGCTGGGGATAGAGAGGAAGTAGGTTTACTGACTCAACTGGTAACTAGGAGGAAGGTCCCTTCTTAGAGGGTAGCAGGGATTACAAGTCATAAAGAGCTTTCAAAAGATTATGGTACTTACTAGCTTTGAGACCTCATTGCCCCTATGATAAGCATCTTGAGATGATTAAGGTTAAAGTGAACAAAGATGGAGTATATGCTTGACGAAATATAAGTTGGCAATCTCATGTCCCTTGAATATGAGGGCCACTCCTCATGCATACTCAACTTTGGGTCCAGGTAAGTTCTTGTCATTGTAAGTATTTGCATATCATTGAGAACCGCCAACGGGGTAGCCTTTGCACATGGCACAGGAGCTTTCCCATAACCAAAATGACAAAGCAAGAAGACAATGAGCATCTCAGCGATCTTTTTATTTACTATGTGCATAGCTTTTTATTGAGGATGCTTCATAGATGACTCACTATGGTGATGCTGCAAGTTTCCACCATGATTAAGCATGGCTTAGGCTAGCGGCCCAGGCGTTTCTCTAACACAGAATAGAGACTCCATGGACTTACAAGTTCCCTCTTTATTTCACACCGTTGACATCCATAGACAAAAGAGCACGATATCAACTGTGTACAGAGTACAAGTGCAATGTTGAAAACGTTCCCCGTGACATCACGGTTCTGCTAATTCCAATGTATAGATGCAAGCATATACAACTTCAATGTTCACAATGGTTCAAGTTTATTAGGGGCAAGAAATAAAGTGTGCCATCAAGTTCGTGAGAGATTTACTAACTAGTTTTCTCATAATAAAATTCTTTTTAATTCGAAAGGTAGATGAAACCTGAGAATTTGCTTGGAATAGGAAAAGCTACTAGGTAGATATGCTGGACACAAGTGGCAAAAGTTTTGGGTTCAAAGGATTTTGGAAACATGAGAAGTATGCCTTCTCAAAACAGGTTTTTGGCTAGCAAGGTTGGATAGCAAGCAAGATAGTTGAAAGAAACAAGCAAACATACAAGTAATAAAGCCAAACATGCAATCTTCCTTGAAGACACAAAAGAATCTTAAATAAATAATACTAAGCTTATGAGCCAACAACAAAGAAAACAAATGATACCAAATACCTCTAAGCTTTTTCTTTCTTTCTTTCTTTCTTTTTCTTTCAAACTAATGCCACTGACCAGAAATCGGTTTGCCAAAACCAATTTAGATCCACTTGATGATCCCAAAGTGGTGCCAATACTGAACAACAAGATCCATCATATAATAGAGATTGCAAACTAAAAATAAGAAATGCAAAAAGTAAAAGATGTGACTTCTCATTAATATTCAATAAAGGCACTCACACCAATGGATACATAGATAATCAACTAAAGGAGAGATACTTCCACATGCAAACCAAACTATAAGATAACCTCTCTACCACAGATATGAATCCACTAAAAAGGTAAAAGATAAAAGATAATGGTGGTGATACCGTGGCACTCCCCCAAGCTTGGAACAAGCCAATGGCAAACCTGATGACGAATAACTCCTTCGGTGGTGTTGTCGTTGCCTCCTTGTTTAGGATAAGAAAATCCTCCAGCATCTTACGAAGCTTGTTGTTCTCCTCTTGAAGTTCATCCACCTTTATCCTCAAAGCACAGTATCTTTCACAAAACTCATCAGTGGTTCGAAGGGCTTCCGCTGCCTCGGGGAAGTATCTGAAGTCTGGACCAAAGGCAATGATTCCCTGCATGTGACAAGAAAAAGCATCCGAAGTGTTAATTGCTCCTACAAAAGTAGGTTGCCTTCCCCTTTTTCCTGCGGCGGTTTGTTCTTCCAACTTTATCTCCAAGGGCTTCTTTCCTTTGTCGTTGGCGGAGGCCATGGTGCTCTAAACTTGAGAAGATTTCCTGATAGAAACAGATTGAAACGAAAACACGATGCACAAACCTCGGGGGTCCGGGGGGTTATATATTATGAAGTTTCAATGTATAAGGAAGGTTTTGACACGGAAACGAGGCGGAGACGAAGTTCGAGGGGGAACACCCCCCTCAGGCGCCACCAGGCTAGGCCCACGCCTGGGGTGGGTTTGTCCACCCCAGGCTCCGTTTCCTCTTTAGTTTCATCTCGCAAATTCCCTTATGTATTAAAAACATCAAAAATATAAAAGATTGAGGTTTTACGAACCATCTGTTTTCACCACTTTTACCTATTCAAAGACGAACTCTGTAGATTCCTTTTCTCTTTCTCCTGAAAATTTCCTTCTTAAAAAACCCTTGCACAAACTCAATGACAACATTAGTGTAAGCAAAAACAATAAACCTTTGGTAAACACTTCAACTGAAAACCCATCAAAACAGAAGCTTCTGTAAGAGGCAAATGCAAATGATGGCAGAAATCTGTCAAAACAGACCAGAAGGTAAATATTGATTTTTTCGAAGACCTTCTGTTGCTCAAATCAAAAAGTGCAGAACTGATGAAAGTTGGGTAACAACTTGGAGAACAAGCAAAGAAAAATGCAGCTCCATCCGAAGTACTGATCTTACTCACGAATGTTTACAATGCAGCACAAAAATCTGTCGCATGACAGCCACTTTTGACAACTCCTCTATTTCACAAAAGTAGTTGAACTTGACACAAAAACCAAAACAAAAAGGATAAGGAGCGGTTATTACAGAGGTAATAACTTCCAAGACTCGACAAAACTCTTGGGTTATCTCCCAACAAGTACTTTTCTTTAATGCCTTTAAGTTAGGCTTGAAACTTCCAAAGATGCTCAGAAAGGAGATATATATTTGAAGTGAAAGACAACATCAAGAAGCAAATAACCAACACACTTGAGTCTAACCCACTTCCTATGCATGGGGGTATCATGAGAAAACGAATTATTGAAACAAAAAGCCACCAGCATGGGAAGACAAAACAGATGCAACTTCAAAGCTTTCAGCATAAAACGGGGAAACTTAACATCATTGAGATGCATAAAACCGTGTTTCCCTCTCTCATAATAACTTTCAGTAGCACTTTGAATAAAGTTGACAATATAACTATCACTGGAAACAACTTTATCATCTGAGTAAGCATACTTACAGTCACCAAAAAGAGGTCCAAGGTCATAGACTGGATCAATAGAAGAAAGTTCTTCCATCCTGAAATCTTTATTAGGCAAGCTATTTTCACAAGGAGATTTAGCAAATTTGGAAAAGTTAAACTCATAATAATCTCCATCAAACTTAGTTAAAACTTTTTCCTTCTTACAATCAATAATGTCTCCAAAAGTGTTCAAGAAAGGTCTACCAAAAATGATAGGGCACAGTTCAAAAAAAAATGATAGGGCAAGTTTTGCTAGCTGCTGAATTAAGCACTACAAAATCAGTAGGATACTTAATCTTACCACAGAGAACCTCCACATCTCTTACAATGACAATGGGGCAAATGGTTTCCTTGTTAGCAAGGTGAATAAACACATCAATGTCCTCAAGCTCACAAGGACCAATCTCATGCATAATTTCCGTGTAAAGCTCATAAGGAATAGCACTAGAACTAGCACCAATATCACATAAACCATAGTAGCAATGATCACCAATTTTAACAGAAAGCACAGGAACACTAGCTTTTCTAGCCTTACTAGGATGACAAATAATATTAGAAGTGTCTTCAATGAAGACAATGTGCTCATCCTCTATATTTCTAGTGACAGTGTCTTTCACAATAGCTACCACAGGTTCATCACTCAGATGCTTACCAGGCTCCACAGTTTTCATTGTACCTTTGTTATTTGCACTAATAATCATAGAATACTAATACGTTGGAAACGTATCTATAATTTTTATGCTCCATGCTTGTTTTTATCTACTTTGCTTTACTTGTCCACACTTTGAGGTGCTTTTTACATGTTTTCTGGTACTAACCTATTAACAAGTTGCAACAGTGCCAGATGCCTGTTTTCTGCTGTTTTTGGTTTCAGAAAAGTTAGTAAAGAAATATTCTCGGAATTGGACAAGACAAACGTCAAAGTCAATTACTTTCCGTGGGGAACAAGAAGTCCAGAGGGGAGTTGGAGGGGCCAGCCAGGGGGGCAGACCCACCCCAGGCGCGGGTGGGCCCAGCCCCGTGCCTGGCTAGGGTTTAATAGCCCTGGCCGCCTCCTCGGTCTCCCCCTTCGCCTATAAGAACCCCACGATGCAGAAACCCTAAGTACTCGATCAGAAATCCACGAAACCGTCTATAGCCGCCGCCACCATTGTCCCTAGATCGGGGGGGGGGGGAGGGATCTGAAGTTCTTCCCGGCACCCTGCCGGAGGGGAGATTATCCCAGAGGCCTTCTCTTCGGTATGATCGTGAGTAGTTCCACCTTGGACTATGGGTACATGTAGTAGCTAGATGGTTGTATCTCCTCCTTTGTGCTTTCATGTATAGATCTTGCGAGCTCCGTTCATGATCAAGATCTAATCTATTTGTAATCATGCATGTTGTGTTTGCGGGGATCCGATGGATATTGAGATTATTATGTTGGTTTGATTAATGGTTTTGTCTTTATGATTCTATCATGTCTGTGTTGTTTGTGATCTTGCATGCTCTCCATTATTAGTAGATATCTTGGACAAGTAGTTGCTAGTGACTCCAAGAGGGGGTATTTATGCTCGATAGTGGGTTCATGCCTCTAGTTTCCAAGGGAAGTGACAAAATCTCTTCGGTTGTAGATGTGTTGTTGATACTAGGGAGAAAACAATGGTCTCTTGTTCATGGAACATGTGGACTGTTTACCTTACACACTTTGCTTAAAGCAGTTGTCCGTTGCTTGCAACTTAATATTGGAGGGGGTTCGGATGATAACCTGAAGGTGGACTTCTAGTCATAGATGCAGTTGGATGGCGGTCTATGTATCTTGTTGTATTGCCCAATCGAATCTCATAGGATCTTTCTGACTAGCAATTGCATTGTTATGCCTTGCTCAGTTCCTGTCAATTGCCCCGCTGTAATTTGTTTACCCTTCATGCCATGTTGTTTATCTAAGGAGAGCACCTCTAGTGAACTATGGACCCCGGTCCAATCTTTACCATTGATACATCTTCCACTATTACTTGTTTACTTGCTGCAAACCATTACCTTCCACACCATACGTTTAATCCTTTGTTACAGCAAACCGGTGAGCTTGACAACCTCACTATTCATTGGGGGCAAAATCTTGAGTTTGTGTTGTGCAGGTCTCCGCGTGGCTAGCAACACCTGTATGACATTTCCTTCCTCCTTCTGGTTCGATAACCTCGGTCTCAACTGAGGTAAAACTTGCTGCTTGTTGCTTCACACCTTGCTCTTGGGGTTCCCAACAGGCTGTGCGTAGACAGCCGTCATGATTTTCTGGCGCCGTTGCCGGGGAGGCTAAGGACGTCTTCACAAGGGGAGTCTTTCACTTCCTTTCTCTTTACTTTGTTTTTAGTTTGCTTTGTTTCTTTTGCTTGGTTTTGTTTTCCTCTTTTCAAAAAACACAAAAAAATTAGTTCCTGCTCTAGCTGCTGCTATTTTTGGCTTGCCCACTGATACGTCGGAAACGTATCTATAATTTTTTATGCTCCATGCTTGTTTAGTATCTACTTTGATTTACTTGTCCACACTTTGAGGTGCTTTTTACATGTTTTCTGGTACTAACCTATTAACAAGTTGCAATAGTGCCAGATGCCTGTTTTCTGCTGTTTTTGGTTTCAGAAAAGTTAGTAAAGAAATATTCTCGGAATTGGACAAGACAAAGGACAAAGTCAATTACTTTCCGTGGGGAACAAGAAGACCAGATGGGAGCCTGAGAGGCCATCAAGAGGGGCCAGACCAACCCTAGGCGCGGGTGGGCCTAGCCCCGTGCCTGGCTAGGGTTTGGTCGCCCTGGCCGCTGCCTCGGTCTCCCCCTTCGCCTATAAGAATCCCCCGATGCAGAAACCCTGAGCACCTGATCAGAAATCTGCGAAACTGTCTATAGCCACCGCCACCATCGTCCCTAGATCAGGGGGGGATCTGAAGTTCTTCCTGGCACCCTGCCGGAAGGGAGATCATCCCGGAGGCCTTCTCTCCGGTATGATGCGTGAGTAGTTCCACCTTGGACTATGGGTCCATGGAGTATCTATATGGTTGTATCTCCTCCTTTGTGCTTTCATGTATAGATCTTGTGAGCCCCTTTCATGATCAAGATCTAATCTATTTGTAATCATGCATGTTGTGTTTGCGGGGATCCGATGGATATTGAGATTATTATGTTGGTTTGATTAATGGTTTTGTCTTTATGATTCTATCATGTCTGTGTTGTTTGTGATCTTGCATGCTCTCCGTTGTTAGTAGCTATCTTGGCCAAGTAGTTGCTAGTGACTCCAAGATGGGGTATTTATGCTCGATAGTGGGTTCATGCCTCTAGTTTCCAAGGGAAGTGACAGAAATCTCTTCGGTTGTAGATGTGATGTTGCTACTAGGGAGAAAACAACGGTCTCTTGTTCATGGAACATGTGGACTGTTTACCTTACACACTTTGCTTAAAGCTGTTGGCTATTGCTTGCAACTTAATACTGGAGGGGGTTCAGATGATAACTTGAAGGTGGACTTCTAGTCATAGATGCAGTTGGATGGCAGTCTATCTATATTGTTGTATTGCCTAATCAACCTCATAGGATCTTTATGACTAGTAATTGCACTGTTATGCCTTGCTCAGTTCCTGTCAATTGCCCTGTTGGAATTGTTTACCCTTCATGCCATGTTGTTTATCTAAGGAGAACACATCTAGTGAACTATGGACCCCGGTCCAATCTTTTCCATTGATACATCTTCCACTGTTACTTGTTTACTTGCTGCAAACCATTACCTTCCACACAATACGTTTAATCCTTTGTTACAGCAAACCGGTGAGCTTGACAACCTCACTGTTTGTTGGGGCAAAGTCTTGAGTTTGTGTTGTTGAGGTCTCCACGTTGTTTGCAACACCCGTGTGATGTTTCCTTCCTCCTTCTGGTTCGATAACCTCGGTCTCAACTAAGGGAAAACTTGTTGCTTGCTCTTCACACCCTGCGCTTGGGGTTACCAACAAAGTGCCACGTCAAGCACCATCAAGTCTTTCTGGCGCCGTTGCCGGGGAGGCCAAGGACGTCTTCACTAGGGGAGTCCTTCACTTCCTTTCTCTTTACTTTGTTTTTATTTTGCTTGGTTTTGTTTGCCTCTTTCCAAAAAAACCCAAAAAAATTAGTCTAGTTTGGTTTGCTTGCTTTATTCAAAAAATACAAAAAAAATAGTTCCTACTCTATCTGATGCTGTTGTTTTTGGCTTGCCCACCTTTGCCAAAATGAACTCCACTGAGAACACCAAGTTGTGTGACTTCACTAGCACCAACAACAATGATTTCCTAAGCACTCCTATTGCTCCACCTACTCCTGATGCTACCTTTTATGAAATTAAGCCTGCTTTGTTGAATCTTGTGATGAGAGAGCAATTTTCTGGTGTTGGTTATGATGATCCTGCTGCCCATCTTAATGGCTTTGTTGAACTTTGTGTGATGCAAAAGTATAAGGATGTAGATGGAGATATTATTAAGCTCAAGCTTTTTTACTTTCTCCTTGAGGGGAAAAGCTAAAGAATGGTTGCTTTGTTTGCCTAAAAATAGTATTGATTCTTGGACTAAGTGCAAAGATGCTTTTATTGGGAAGTACTATCCTCCTGCTAAGATTATATCTATGAGAAGTGACATTATGAAATTTAAACAACTTGATAGTGAACATGTTGCTCCAGCTTGGGAAAGAATGAAATATTTGGTTAAAAATCGCCCTACTCATGGACTCACTGCTTGGATGATTATCCAGACTTTTTATGCAGTTTGAACTTCTCCTCAAGAAACCTGCTGGATTTAGCTACTGGAGGTACTTTTATGGGCCTCACTTTGGGTGCTGCAACAAGGCTCCATGATAATATGATGGTTAACTACTCTGAATGGCATGTTGAGAGAGCTCCACATGGTAAGAAGGTAAATTCTGTTGCGTAAACTTCCTCTTTGAGTGAAAAGATTGATGTTATTATGGCTATGCTTGTTAATGGGAAAGCTCCTCTAGATCCTAATAGTGTTCCCTTAGCCTATTTGGTTGCTCAAGAAGAGCAAGTTGATGTGGACTTCATTAGAAACAACAATTTTAACAACAATGCCTACAGGAATAATTTTGGTAGCAACAACAATTATAGGCCTTATCCTCCTAGTGGAAATGCTTATCAGGATAGATCTGGAATGCCTAGTGAAGAGAGGATTCTAGAAGTTGAGAGATCCACTAAAAATTTTATGCAAATGCAATATGAGCAAAACAAGATTTTCACTAAAACTATGGAGGAAGAATCTATTATCTTGAAAAACATTAGTCTTCAGCTTGAGAATCTGAATAGAGAAATTCCTAGTTTACAGCCAAAAATTTTGAGTGCCGAGAAAAATTTATCCTCTTTGTCTGAAGCTCAAACTTCCTTGGTTAATAAAATGTTTGCTAAACCTGAAACTATGGAAAACACCTTTGCTACTGCTCATGCCATACAAGTTACTATTGATGAAAATGTTAGGCTGTTAGCTCAACTTCATGCTAAGTGGGAAAGGGAAGCTGAAATTGATAGAAACAATAGTGTGTGCACTATCACCACTAAACCACAAGTAGCCCCTATTTCTGCTACTATTCCTAAGCCTATTGAGCCTACTACTAGTGATGCTAAATTTGACTTTGATATTGACAGTTGTAATATTTCTGAAGTGATTATGTTCTTGCAAAATCTTGCTAAAAGTCCTGATGCTAGTGATATGCATGTTGCTTTCACTAAACACATTACAGATGCTCTTGTTAAGATTAGGGAAGAGAAGTTAAAACACAAAGCTTCTATTCCTAGGAAAGTAGAAGATAATTGGGAACCCATTATTAATATGCAAGTGAATGACTTTCATCTCAAAGCTTCATGTGATCTTGGTTCTAGTGTCTCTATCATGCCTAGGAAGATTTATGAAATGCTTGATTTGCCCCCATTAGAAGATTGTTATGTTGGAATTTGATGAGTTTTGGGTTGTTGGCCCATTAGACAAATTCTGAAATTCTCTTTGGCCCACTTGTATATGGCAGCATATGGCTGTGCTAGTGTTGCTAGAGTTTAGTCCCACATTGCTAGTTGAAGGGGAGTTGGACCACCTTATATAGTAGAGTGTTGCACCACTCACTAAGGTGTGACAAGGAGAGAAGCCCTCGCGCACTCCTCCTCCGACGCCGCCCGCCTCGCCTCGTCACGATGCGCGCGTGCTGCGGGTTGCGGGAATCTCGCCGTGCCGAGCTTTATTTTGCTGGTTGGGAAAACTGATTATGAGTTATTAACAGATGCATTAATTACAGCCGTTTCTAGTTTTTATGGACGTAGACTGATACCGACACGCACGTGGGCTGAGCCCCACGATCTCCCTAACCTGCACTATATAAGCGTCTGCGCTAAACCTAATCGGTGAATCAATCCACACACGCGCCCTCCAGAACCTTGCGTCGCCGCATTCGTCTTCCCCATCCCGTCTTGCGGCGTGCACCGCAGATCAGGACAGTAGGCCTCCGGAACCCCGCCTCTCGTGAACCTGTACGGGTGAGGGGCGATCAGGTTTTTGGGGAGCGCTCAAGTTCGACTACTGGCAACCACGACGAGGTCCGACAAGGAGTTCACGAACGACGACTTCTTCCCGGACGTCAACGACCTCTTCGGCAACCTCAACATGGGCGACAGCTCTGCTGCGGCTACTGCCGCAACTGCATCGTATGTGATCTCAATCTCTCTCTTTCGGATTATGCTAGAGTTTCTAGTTCTAGCATTTGGCATAGATGTGATAGGTTTATCTTGTATAGATGTAATCTGTTCATCTACTTTGTTGATCTGCATGATTGGTTTTACTCTATTTGTATGATCATGCTTTATCAGTTTATTATTCGGCTTAAATCATATGGATTATTGCTTATATTTCCAACAATCCAAAAACCTGATTATAGGCAACTGAATTTCACTGGTGTAGCCGCGGCTACTAGGCTGCCTCCTTTTGATGGCATGCACTATAAGAGATGGCGCAAGAGAGCAGTTCTCTGGTTTGAAAACCTAAACTGCTATAGCGCCACTCTTGGCAAGCCTGAAGGAGATATTTCTGCTGAGCAGGAAGCGACCTTTAAGAAAGCCGATACCATGTTTATGGCAGCTTTGTTCAGTGTTCTTGGGGACAACATTGTTGACCCGTATATGTCATTTGATAATGGCAAGGACGCATGGAAAGCGCTCGAGGCCAAGTTTGGGGTCTCGGATGTTGGCACTGAGCTGTATGTCATGGAGCAATTCTATGACTACAGGATGGTTGATGAACGCTCCGTCGTTGAGCAAGCTCATGAGATACAATCACTTGCCAAAGAACTCGAGCAGTTCAAGTGTTCCTTACCGGACAAATTTGTGGCTGGTGGCACTATTGCCAAGCTTCCTCCTTTGTGGAGGAGCTTTGCTACTTATCTAAAACATAAGAGACAAGATTTTTCCGTTACGGATCTCATTGGGTCTCTTCATGTGTAAGAGAAGGCGAGAGCAAAGGATAAAACTGCTCGAGGACTTGAGGGAGGTTCTACTGCCAATTTAATGCATAGGAAAAACTTCCAATCTCACAAGTTCAAGAATAAGAACAAAACTGAAGGAAAGGGAAAGTTTGATGGCAAGAACAAGGCCACACACTCAACCAACTTCAAAAAAAATGATAAGAGGAAAGGCTCTTGCCACGTCTATGGTGATCCTGATCATTGGGATCCTAGCTGTCCGCTTTGACAAGCGTCAACATGGAAACAGCGGCAAGGCCACTAATGTTGTTATTAGCGATACTAAGATGAAGGATGCTGGATACGGTATTTTACCTACTATCCTTTCAGTATGTCATCCTCCTGATTGGTGGATAGACACGGGTGCTAATACACATGTATGTTCCGATATTCCCATGTTTTCCTCTTAGCAGGTCTCAAGGACCTCTTCCGTGCTGATGGGAAATGGCTCACGTGCTTCTGTTCATGGTGTTGGTACGGTAAATTTGAAGTTTACTTCGGGGAAGACCGTACAACTGAAGAATGTGCAGCACGTTCCCTCCATCAATAAGAATCTCGTCAGCGAATCGCTTTTATGTCGAGATGGCTTTAAGTTGGTTTTGAGTCCAATAAAGTTGTAATTTCTAAGTATGTACAATTTGTTGGAAAGGTTTATGAGTGCGGAGGACTCTTCCGCTTGTCTTTGTCAGACTCATGTACTAAAGTTATTAATCATGTTTGTAATGATAATGAGTCCAATGTTTGGCATTCACGACTCTGTCATATTAACTTTGGTTGCATGACGCGGCTAGACAATATGAGTTTAATTCCGAAATTTACCACTATCAAAGGTTCTAAGTGCCAAGTTTGTGTGCAAGCAAAGCAACCCCGCAAGTCTCATACGGCTGCGGAACCGAGAAACTTAGCACCGCTAGAACTTATACATTCAGATCTTTGTGAGATGAATGGTGTGTTGACAAAAGGTGGAAAAAGATACTTTATGACGTTGATTGATGACTCCACTAGATACTGCTATGTTTATCTTCTGAAATCTAAAGATGAAGCTTTGAACTACTTCAAAATCTATAAAGCTGAGGCAGAAAACCAACTTGATCTTAAAATCAAGCGGCTAAGGTCGGATCGTGGTGGAGAGTACTTTTCAAATGAATTTGATTTGTTCTGTGCGGAACATGGTATTATACATGAGAGGACGCCTCCCTACTCACCTCAGTCAAATGGGGTGGCCGAAAGAAAGAACCGCACTCTAACTGATTTGGTTAACGCCATGTTAGATACATCGGGTCTTTCCAAGGAATGGTGGGGGGAGGCGCTAATTACCACGTGTCATGTCCTAAACCGTGTTCCTGTAAAGGATAAAACCATGACTCCATTTGAGGAATGGGAAAATGAAAGGCTTAAACTCTCTTACTTACGAAATTGGGGTTGTTTGGCGAAATCAATATTCCAATACCCAAGAAGCGAAAGCTTGGACCAAAAACCATTGATTGTGTTTTTTTGGGATATGTTTTTTCATAGCATTAGCTATAGATTTTTGATAGTAAAATCTGAGGAATCCGACATGCATGTTGGTACAATTATGGAGTCGAATGATGTGACTTTCTTTGAGGACATCTTTCCTATGAAAGGTATGTCTAGCTCATCAAATCAGGAGATGACTAGTTCATCTAGTCAGGAATTTTCTATAATTTCTGAACCCAGTATGCCGATAGAACACTCTGATGATCCTGTGGAGGATGACAATGAAGCTCCCAAAAGGAGCAAGAGACAAAGGACTGCAAAGTCATTTGGTGATGATTTCATTGTGTACCTTGTGGATGATACTCCCACTTCTATTTCAGAAGGTTATGCATCTCAAGATGCTGACTACTGGAAGGAAGCTGTCCGAAGCGAGATGGACTCCATCTTGGCTAATGGTACTTGGGAAGTCACTGATCGTCCTTATGGGTGCAAACCTGTAGGATGTAAGCGGGTGTTCAAGAAAAAGCTTAGACCTGATGGTACTATTGAAAAGTACAAGGCACGTCTTGTGGCCAAGGGTTATACCCAAAAGGAAGGTGAAGACTTCTTCGATACCTACTCACCTGTAGCCAGATTGACCACTATTCGAGTACTACTTTCCTTGGCTGCCTCACATGGTCTTCTCGTTCATCAATGGACGTTAAGACAACTTTTCTAAATGGAGAGCTAGATGAGGAAATTTATATGGAGCAGCCTGACGGATTTGTAGTAGATAGTCAAGAAGGAAAGGTGTGTAAGTTAGTGAAGTCTTTGTATGGTCTTAAGCAAGCTCCTAAGCAATGGCACGAGAATTTTGAAAGAACTTTAACTGCTGAAGGCTTTGTTGTAAATGAAGCTGACAAATGTGTGTACTATCGCCATGGTGGGGGCGAGGGAGTTATTATGTGTCTCTACGTTGATGACATATTGATATTTGGGACCAACCTTGCTGTTATTGAGGAGGTCAACGAGTTCCTATCTCGCTGCTTTGAGATGAAGGACTTGGGAGTGGCTGATGTAATCTTAAACATCAAGCTACTAAAGGATGACAATGGTGGGATTACATTGCTTCAGTCTCACCATGTGGAAAAGATATTGAGTCGCTTCGGGTATAGTGACTGCAATTTTTCTCCAACGCCTTATGATCTGAGTGTGCTACTTCGAAAGAATCGAAGGACTGCTAAAGATCAATTGAGATATTCTCATATCATTGGCTCGCTCATTGGGTATTCACTATATTGGGTCAATTTGTGTAAGCAAACTGAGTCAATTTGTGTCAAATCCTGGAGATGATCATTGGCATGCTCTTGAAAGATTTTTGCGCTATTTGAAAGGCACTACGAGTTATGGTATTCACTATATTGGGTATCCACGGGTACTTGAGGGTTATAGTGATTCAAACTGGATATCTTATGCTGATGATATTAAGGACACAAGTGGTTATTTGTTTACACTTGGTGGCGGCGCTGTTTCCTGGAAGTCTTGCAAGCAGACCATCTTAACGAGGTCAACAATGGAAGCAGAACTCACAACATTAGAAATAGTCACTATTGAAGAAGAGTGGCTTCGTGAGCTCTTGATGGACTTACCTATGGTTGAAAAACCAATACCCGCCATCCCAATGAACTGTGATAATCAAACTGTGATCGTCAAAGTAAATAGTTCTAAGGATAATATGAAGTCATCAAGGCATGTGAAGAGGAGATTGATATCTGTCAGGAAACTGAGAAACTCTGGAGTTATTGCGTTCGATTATATCCCAACATCTAAGAACCTAGCGGATCCCTTCACAAAGGGTTTATCATGCAATGTGATAGATAATGCATCGAGAGAGATGGGTTTGAGACCCACGCTATGAGTTGATCCCAGTGGCGATCCACTCTATGTGATCGGAGATCCCGTGAATTAGAGCTGGGAGACAAGTTGTTGGTTAGCTGAGAGGAGAGTATTCTCATATTATATTTATATCTCCATAAATATGCAATACTCTCTTAATCTGCATGGCAGGTTGATTGTCACATCCCAAATTTTAGATTTGGTCTTGCATATCATTCATATCATTGCATCATGCTTTTCCATGCAAAACCGTCGGGAGAAAAGGTTCGGCAAAACGCTAATTGCAAAACCCTATTCTATTTTGCTTCGAGGTTCCTGCGGGAAGCTTTAGTAGGACTAGCGTTGACCACCTTTGTAGATTAGTGGTTCTGCTCAAACCTTGATGCTAGATTGTTCCCCTCGACTATACGAACCCGTAGGCGCAAGAATCGCTGGAATCGGAGCTCGTACGGAAAAGTTGTCGCCGTTTTAGTAAATCGTCGGAAAACGGTCCGAATTTCCGGACCGATTTCCGAATCGGAAACCAATTCCGCACCGTTTCAGAGTAGGACCCGTAAAGGGGCCCCACTTAAGGACCCTCCCGGGGCCAGCCGCCGCCGCCCCTGCCCTCGATTCCCGCACCGCCTCGATCGCCCCGCGCGACTCCCGAGACGCCACCGCCACCGCCTCTCCTCGCTCCGCGCGCCAGCGCCGCCTTCGGCCGCCGCCGCCGGTCGCCCTCCTCGCCGCCCTCCTCCGCGCGCCCCGCGCGCCTCGACGCCAGCGCGCCGCCGTGCCGCCGCCTTGCTGCCGCCGCCGCAGCGCGCCGCCTCGCTGCCGCTGCTGCTGCGCGCGCCGCCGCTGCCGCTGCCTCGCTTCGCGCGCGCACGCGCACGCACGCATGTACGCACTCGCGTGCCATTTTGCGTCGCGTCGTTTCGTCCGTACCGCGTCGCACGCGCACCGTCTTGCGCGCCGTGTTGACGATCTTGGACCGTTCGTTGACCGTCTCCCTCCATGCAGGAAAAACCCCGACGCCGGAACCGATCGCTGCCGCCGTCCGGAACTCGCCGCCGTCCGTTTCGCCGTTCGTTTCCGGTAAGACAGCAGCCACCGTCAGATCTCAGATCAGCGGCTTAGATCGTTCGTTGACCGGTCAGACTTAGGCGTTGACTAGTCAGACGTCCAGTCAGCAGACGCGTTGACCAGTCAACAGACACAGTTGACTGGTTAATTTCGTTAATCGTTTTAGTTGACAGATTTCGGTAGAATCTTGTAAATTGCGTAGAAATTAAACCGCTTAGCCAAAAATTGCAAATAAAATATGTGTAGACTCAGTGAGTCGTGTAGAATCGCGATGTACCTTTGGTTCAGACTTTTGCAACAAGTTTTAGTACAGTTTAATCAAACTAGTTAGTGGCCTTTTCGGAGTAATGAATTCGTAGAAAAAGATCCGTAGCTCCAAAAATCGCGTATGATATGTCCCTGGATTCAGTAAACGAGGGGAATCTCATCGTGAATTAAAAGGGTAGGCTTACAGTAAAAACTTCTGCAGAAACTGTCTATTGGCTTTCTGCAGTGTTTTAATTACTCGGGGAGTTTTATAATTCCTTTTCGAGTAATTCCAGTTGGTACTGTTTCTAACCAGAGATGCCTATGCGGTAGAATTTTCCCAAGATTTTACAAACAGTATACTACCGGTAGTGAATTATTTGAGTTCTAACTCTAGTTTGGAGCATTACTTTTGCTTAATAGTTTTCCTAGCGCTAAAACTATTTTCCATGCATGCAATCGGTAGTATTATGGAATAGGATGTTGTGGTGCAGCTGTAGCACCAATTCACTTGTCGCTCTTGCATTCATGCATCATATTTGTTGCATATGTTGTGGATTGTTTGTTTATGAATGCAATTGTACCGTGTAGATTGTGACGAGTGCAACGCTTGCTCGTGTGTGGATTGTTCTTCCGACCGCTACAACCAAGGCAAGTAGATGCTACTTTGTTCATGATATCGTCCTACTATTTTCAATGCATTGTCGTGTATTTTGTAGTTGCATGTGTAGGATGATACTATCGCTATGGTATGACCTATTATGTGGTAGGGCTTTCCTTGTAGATGAACCACCGTTGGTAGATGTGCTTAGCCATGCTATGTTGAACGAGAGCTGGGTTACATCATTGATACTTGTTTTCTCAAAGTATTGGTTTGTGAAAACTAAAAACAACTTAATCAATGAACCCCCTGGGTGTGATGGTATTGATAATTTTTGGTGGTTTCATTGCGGAAAGGCACCCAGGTATCAAGAGAGAATGATTGGCTTCTTTATTGTGTAGCTTACGTGTACAACCATGTGCCAATAATGGAATGGGCGGTTGGTTGGACTTAGTAGGTTGTGGTAACTCGAACCCGCGTATCCAGAGATGTAGAATTTTGGTAGGTTGGACTGGTGCACGTCGGGATTGGGGTGCTACTTCCCGAACAGTCTCATCTTGGACTTCTCCCTATCATCACCCAAAATGCGAGTGATGATACGAGCTGGGCTGGCCAAGTCACATGGGTGAAGTGTACTAACCTCTGCAGAGTGTATAACCTAATCGATTAGCCGTGTCCCCGGTTATGGACATCTGAGTTGCTTGATATTGATTCCATGACAAATTTCTCGCTCATTCTAATTTCATAATTGTTTTAATATTGTTGGGTTAACTTAATTGGGATCTTTTCAAAGAAAATCAAAAACTGTTTATGAAAGTAGGACAAAGTTATTTGCAAATGCAAGTCAGACACAGCTCCACTTGCCAAATATGCATGTAGATGTTAGTACTATTGTCTCCTTTACTAGCTCTACTTGCCATACATTCCATGTATTGACCCTTCGGGGCTGCTACGTTTCATGTTGTAGGTTATTCCGATTCTGAGTAATCGATTTAGGCCACGGTACTCCACTCGGCACTTGTTCACTTGTGGGCAATTTGAAGAATGGAGGATTTACTTTGTTTATGTTGCTACCTGAATAATTTGAGCTAGCCTTGAGCTAAGCTTTTATTGTAATAATGGTACTCTGGATCTTCGTTCTCTATGATACACGGTTATTTTGCTATGTTATTCATCTTACTCTATTGTGGGCCAATGAACCGATCCAGGGATTGGCATGTCACATAGAGGCCACGGTGTTTTCAGAACCGGGGTGTTACAGGATGGTATCAGAGCCCGTGTGTCGACTGTAGGATCGTGACCTAGGATTGGATTAGGAAGCCATAGATTTATTAAAGCCTATATTAACTCTGTCTTTCATCTTATGCCTTTCACCCTCGTAAATTCTTACCATATGCTATTCTCACCCTTTCCTCTTTTACTTGATAGATGGGAGAAGTCAGGACTGAGTATGCAACCATGGAGTCACCAAGGCCCTTTGCAAGGCAGTTAGCTCAGCTCTCGCAGTCATTGGGATTGCCACTGCCCATGTTCAAGGGAAGAAGGCTGTACACCTATGGATATGGAGAGGATGCATGGGAGATCACCACTTTCATATTCAGAGATGCCGCCTTGCCAAATCTAGTGCATTTGATCTACACCAAGACATACTGCAACTGGGGACTTGGAATCAACTTGGCCATACATGAAGCCCTGTCTCGCCAGTGCCATTATGTCTGACACCTACTACCAGCAGATTCACCCTACCGTGACTATGGAAGGCGTGATGAAGATGGGAACATTGTGGTTACCCCGGGCGACAGGAACAACATGACGCCCCGTCGGAGGCACATAGAGGACATGGAAAGGGAGAATGGAGCTCTGGCAGAGAAGGTGAGGATGATAAAGGAGATTGCAAATTTTACTAGCAATGGTATGGTGGTCCAAGGACAGGAGATTGACACTTTGCATGAAGCTGTGGGGGTTCTGGAGAATGCCCTGATAGCCAGAGATGCAACCATAGCACATCTTCATGGTACTGTGCAGGAGAACACCCAAAACATACAGCAATTGCAAGGGACAGTCCAGGAAAGGGATCAAACTATTGAAGCTATGACAGCCCAGATTGCCGCTCTCCAGGCACAGCTGAATCCACCCTCTGATGATGACAATGGAGATGATGGCAACAATGGGGATGATGATGACAGTGGAGATGATGATGATGATGAGGACGAGGATGATGATGATGGAGACGATGATGGTGGAGGAGATGAAGCTATTGCAGTTGCAGCT
Organism: Avena sativa; assembly: GCA_916181665.1. Classification (NCBI taxonomy): domain Eukaryota; kingdom Viridiplantae; phylum Streptophyta; class Magnoliopsida; order Poales; family Poaceae; genus Avena; species Avena sativa. Next base: position 251,765,631 of record OV702293.1, read on the forward strand.
GAGAATGAAGAAGAAGAGGAGGATCCAGAGGAGGTGGAGTTTGAGGTTTCAAGTGATGATTCAGGAGAGGTGTACACTCTGCCGCCATGGTTGTACCGCGAGCCGAAGCGCCAACGCATGACCGCAAGGACCTACCTCAACCTCTTCAAAAAGTAGATAGAAGTCCACCAATTAGTCCACGTTAGGTAAATTCGTTAGAATTAGTCTCGATCGTTGTGAAGCTTAGTTCGTGTTAGTTTAAGAGTGATTAGTTGCTTATTTGTGTACTCCAATATCCCAGCAATTATTTGTGCGATTTTTAATGAAAGAGTTATGGCAATTTGGTTACTATCTGTGTTATTTTCGCTGCAGTTTTTCTGCTGATACAGCAGTACTGTGCGATTTTTCATATTTTTCTGGTAACTCGGAAAAATCTGAAAAAAATTGGGCTGATGCGAAACTCTCTGTAATATATGTGCAAAAATCAGCTAAATTTTCTGACGAGTTTAAGTCAGGCGGAAAAATTCGTGAACGCTGCTGGACTGTTCTGGCAGATTGCGGTTTTGGTTGTTTAGTTGATCAACTGTTTAGTTAACCATTGCCAACTCTTGTAAAACTATTTCAGTAGGTATATACTGCTAGGATAACATCTGGGATGTTGCTGGATCACTTGTTTGTTGGTGTGTTGCTTGCTTGTGATTGTCTGCTATTGTTTGTTGTTGATTGATCATATGCATGGGTAGAATCCAATTGTCGTAGTTGATTCTTTCTAAACTTACCTGTGCTGAACCGCAGATGCCTCCCCGCCGTCAACCCACTGAGTTGGAGCAGCTCACAGCTCAGGCATAGCTGACCCAAGTGATGACCCAGTTCATGGCAAATCAGAACAACAACAATGGAAACAATCAGCCTCAGGGAGATGCTCTCACCAGATTTCTGAGGTTAAGGCCAGCTAAGTTCTCTACTGCAACGGAACCAATGGTTGCTCTCGACTGGTTGTGTTCAGTCAACAAGGATCTAGTAACTGTCGGATGCACTGATGCTGAGAAGGTGAGGTTTGCCGCTCACCTACTGGAGGGACCAGCCGCTTCTTGGTGGGACACATTTCAGATCACCCACCCGCTGGATACCGTGACTTGGGCAATGTTTGAGGAAGGTTTCAGGACCAACCACGTGTCTTCAGGAGTTCTGAGCCTGAAGAGGAAGGAGTTCCGCAACTTGTGCCAAACCAATCGCTCCGTGGCCGAGTACATTGAGGAGTTCAACAATCTGTCCCGTTATGCACCTGAGGATGTTGACACTGATGCAAAAAGGAGGGAGAGATTCCTGGATGGCCTCAGTGATGAGCTTTCAGTGCAGCTACTGGTGGTTTATTGCCCCACTTTCCAGGAGCTTATGGACAAGGCCAGGATCTTGGAAGGGAAGCACAAGCAGGTGGAAAGCCGCAAGAGAAAGAGTAACAATCACCACTCTGGTTCACACCACAAGTCTCGCACTTCATATGATGGATACTCCAAGCATGGAGGGGGTGACCATGGGAGCCATGATCGCCACCACCATGGAGGCGATGGACATCGTCATGACAACCATAGGAGCAGTCACCACAGCCACAAGGGAGGACACTCTCACCATTCTGGAGGACACGGTGGACATGACCGCAACCGTGATCGTAGCTTTGTGAAGAAGGATCTGAGTGAGGTGACGTGCTTCAAGTGTAAGCAAAAGGGACACTATGCTGACAACTGTCCGGAGAGGAAAGGACTGAAGCCAACCAACAATGAGAAGGCCACCGTGAACCACATGAATGTGGAGGAGATTCCAGATGAGCCTGACCTTGTGATTGGTAAGTTCCCAATCAACACTTACCCTGCACTTATACTTTTCGATACTGGTGCATCGCATTCATTCATATCAAGGGCATTTGTGGATAAGTATAAGTTACCTACTGAGTCTATGAAGAGGTCTTTTAGAGTGAGTTCACCAGGAGGAGATATGATAGCTAGTGCGGGATGTCGCGATTTAACTGTGAGGATTGGAACACACAACTTCATTGCACATTTGGTAGTGTTGGATTCACAGGGATTAGACGTTATTCTGGGTATGGATTGGATGTCTATGCATGGGGGACACATAGATTGTGCACAGCGAGCTGTTTCGCTCAAAACCCCGGATGGTAAGAGGATTAGATTCAAGTCAGCTGCACGACCAGGAAGGTGTAAGTTGAATTCTCTTAAGGGGGTTAGCATGGATACTGTGCCAGTGATTAGGGATTACCCTGACGTGTTTCCGGAAGAGCTGCCAGGAATGCCACCTGACAGAGAAGTAGAGTTTCTTATCGACCTGATGCCGGGAACAGGACCAATAGCAAAGAAACCATATAAGATGGATGTGGATGAGCTGAAGGAATTAAAGAAGCAGCTGAAGGAGCAGTTGGACAAGGGATTCATTCAGCCTAGTTCATCGTCATGGGGTGCACCTGTTCTGTTTGTGGAGAAGAAAGACAACACCAAGAGATTAGTGGTGGACTATCGCTCGCTGAATGAAGTAACCATCAAGAACAAGTACCCTCTGCCGAACATAAATGATTTGTTTGATCAACTGGAAGGAGCAAAGGTGTTCAGCAAGATTGATCTGCGATCTGGATACTTTCAATTGAAGATCCGGAGGGAGGATGTACCAAAAACCGCCTTCACCACTAGGTATGGTTTATATGAGTATACAGTTATGTCTTTTGGACTAACGAATGCCCCGGCATATTTCATGACCATGATGAACAAGGTATTTATGGAGTACTTGCACAAGTTCGTGGTGGTGTTTATTGATGACATACTGATATATTCCAAGGATGATGCTGAACATGAGAAACATCTGCGACTGATTATGGAGAAACTGAGGGAACACCAGCTGTATGCCAAATTCAGCAAGTGTGAATTCTGGCTTAACACCGTTGGGTTTCTTGGGCACGTAGTGTCAGGAGAAGGAGTCGCTGTTGATCCAAGCAAAGTGACTGCAGTAACTGAGTGGGAAGCACCCAAGAATGCGGGAGAGATTCGAAGCTTTTTGGGACTTGCTGGATATTACCGGAGGTTCATTGAAAACTTATCCAAGATTGCTAAGCCGATGACGGAACTTTTGAAGAAGGAGAGGAAGTTTGAATGGTCAGACGTATGTGAAGCCAGCTTTCAGGAACTGAAGCGTCGACTAGTGACCGCGCCTGTTCTGTGTTTACCAGATCTTCCGAAGGATTTCCAAGTGTACTGTGATGCTTCTCGACAGGGACTTGGGAGTGTGCTGATGCAAGATGGGAGAGTAGTGTCATATGCCTCGCGACAACTCAAGCACCATGAGCGAAATTACCCCACACACGACTTGGAGTTAGCGTCAGTGGTTCATGCGCTCAAGGTATGGAGGCATTACTTAATGGGAAAGCACTGTGATGTGTACACCGACCACAAGAGCCTGAAGTACATATTCACGCAGAAGGAACTGAACATGAGGCAAAGGAGATGGTTGGAACTTATCAAGGACTATGATATGAATCTGCAATACCACCCAGGAAAGGCCAATGTGGTAGCAGATGCTCTGAGCCGGAAGGTTTATGCCAATGGATTGACAATTGGTGAATTGCCTGAGGATTTGTGCAAGCAGTTCAAGGACCTTAGACTGGAGGTAGTATCTGAAGGATACTTGGCAACAATGGAAGTCCAACCAACGCTACAGGACAGGATCATAAAGGCTCAGATAGGAGGCAAGGAAATAGATGAGATAAAGGAAAAGATGAAGGAGAATCGAGAAAAGGATATACGCGAGGATGAGCATGGTACCTTGTGGTATGGAGATCGTTTGTGTGTGCCCAGCGACCCGGAGATAAGGGAGTTGATTCTGCAGGAGGCTCATAACTCGCCATACTCCATACATCCGGGCAACACAAAGATGTATATGGATTTGAAGAGCAGATTTTGGTGGAACAACATGAAGGGAGATATCGCCAAGCATATTGCCCTATGTGATGTGTGCAGCCGAGTGAAGGCAGAACACCAGAAGCCAGCAGGACTGCTACAGCCATTGCCCGTGCCGGATTGGAAGTGGGATAGAGTGGGAATGGACTTTATCACAGGATTGCCCAGGACCAGGTCAGGATATGACTCCATTTGGGTAGTGGTCGACCATTTAACCAAGGTAGCCCACTTTATACCGGTAAAGACAACCTATACGAGTGCAAAGTTGGCCAAGATTTACATGGACAGAATTGTGTGCCTACACGGGGTTCCCAAGAGTATCGTATCTGATAGAGGCACCCAATTTACCTCACACTTCTGGCGCCAGTTACATGAGTCACTTGGCACTAGATTGGAGTTTAGCACAGCGTTTCACCCACAGACTGATGGACAGACCGAGAGGGTGAATCAGATTTTTGAAGGACATGCTGAGAGCTTGCGCTTTGGCTCATGGTTCTAGTTGGGATGAGAATTTGCCGTATGCTGAGTTTTCCTACAACAACAGCTATCAAACCAGCATCAAGACGTCACCGTTCGATGTGCTATATGGGAAACGGTGCCGAACACCATTGCTATGGGATGGAGTAGGAGAACGTCAGTTGTTTGGACCTGATTTGATCAAGGACGCTGAGGAGAAGGTCGCCTAGATTAGAGACAGGCTGAAGGTAGCACAATCAAGGCAGAAGAGCTACGCTGACGCCAAGCGCAAGGAAGTGGTGTATGAGATAGGTGATAGAGCATACCTCAGAGTGTCGCCACTTCGTGGAATCAAGAGATTTGGTATTAAGGGTAAGCTGGCACCTCGATTTATTGGACCGTATCGAGTCTTAGCCTGCAAAGGAGAAGTTGCTTATCAGTTGGAGTTGCCAGAGGCTCTGTCCGCTGTTCACAATGTGTTCCACGTGTCCCAGCTGAAGAAGTGCCATCCGGAGATGGTGGATACACCATTGAGAGACACCGTACCGCTAGAGGAGGTTCAGCTGGAGAATGACTTGACCTATGAAGAGAAACCGGTCAAGATTCTGGAAACAGCGGAGAGGACTACCCGTACCAAGACAATCAAGTTTTGCAAGGTACAGTGGAGCCACCACACCGAAGAGGAAGCCACTTGGGAGCGTGAGGATGACATCCGAGAGGACTACCCACACCTATTTGCTAGCCGTGCCGAATCTCGAGGACGAGATTCATCTTAAGGGGGTTAGTCTTGTCACATCCCAAATTTTAGATTTGGTCTTGCATATCATTCATATCATTGCATCATGTTTTTCCATGCAAAACCGTCGGGAGAAAAGGTTCGGCGAAACGCCAATTGCAAAACCCTATTCTATTTTGCTTCGAGGTTCCTGCGGGAAGCTTTAGTAGGACTAGCGTTGACCACCCTTGTAGATTAGTGGTTCCGCTCAAACCTTGACGCTAGATTGTTCCCCTCGACTATACGAACCCGTAGGCGCAAGAATCGCTCGAATCGGAGCTCGTACGGAAAAGTTGTCGCCGTTTTAGTAAATCGTCGGAAAACGGTCCGAATTTCCAGACCGATTTCCGAATCGGAAACCAATTCCGCACCGTTTCAGAGTAGGACCCGCAAAGGGGCCCCACTTAAGGACCCACCTGGGGCCAGCTGCCGCCGCCCCTGCCCTCGATTCCCGCACCGCCTCGATCGCCCCGCGCGACTCCCGAGACGCCGCCGCCGCCGCCTCTCCTCGCTCCGCGCGCCAGCGCCGCCTTCGGCCGCCGCCGCCGGTCGCCCTCCTCGCCGCCCTCCTCCGCGCGCCTCGCCCCCAGCGCGCCGCCCGCTGCTGCTGCGCGCGCCAGCCGCCGCCGCCGCCTTGCTGCCGCCGCAGCAGCGCGCCGCCTCGCTGCCGCTGCCTCGCTTCGCGCGCACGCACGCACGCATGTACGCACTCGCGCGCTGTTTTGCGTCGCGTCGTTTCGTCCGTACCGCGTCGCACGCGCGCCGTCTTGCACGCCGTGTTGACGATCTTGGACCGTTCGTTGACCGTCTTCCTCCGTGCAGGAAAAACCCCGACGCCAGAACCGATCGCCGCCGCCGTCCGGAACTCGCCGCCGTCCGTTTCGCCGTTCGTTTCCGGTAAGACAACAGCCACCGTCAGATTTCAGATCAGCGGCTTAGATCGTTCATTGACCGGTCAGACTCAGGCGTTGACTAGTCAGACGCCCAGTCAGCAGACGCGTTGACCAGTCAACAGACACAGTTGACTGGTTAATTTCGTTAATCCTTTTAGTTGACAGATTTCGGTAGAATCTTGTAAATTGCCTAGAAATTAAACCGCTTGGCCAAAAATTGCAAATAAAATATGTGTAGATTCAGTGAGTCGTGTAGAATCTCGTTGTACCTTTGGTTCAGACTTTTGCAGCAAGGTTTAGTACAGTTTAATCAAACTAGTTAGTGGCCTTTTTGGAGTAATGAATTCGTAGAAAAAGATCCGTTGCTCCAAAAATCGCGTATGATATGTCCCTGGATTCAGTGGAACGAGGGGAATCTCATTGTGAATTAAAAGGGTAGGCTTATAGTAAAAACTTCTGCAGAAACTGTCTATTGGCTTTCTGCAGTGTTTTAATTACTCGGGGAGTTTTATAATTCCTTTTTGAGTAATTCCAGTTGGTACTGTTTCTAACCAGCGATGCCTATGCGGTAGAATTTCCCAAGATTTTACAAACAGTATACTACCGGTAGTGAATTATTTGAGTTCTAGCTCTAGTTTGGAGCATTACTTTTGCTTAATAGTTTTCCTAGCGCTAAAACTATTTTCCATGCATGCAATCGGTAGTATTATGGAATAGGATGTTGTGGTGCAGCTGTAGCACTAATTCACTTGTCGCTCTTGCATTCATGCATCATATTTGTTGCATATGTTGTGGATTGTTTGTTTATGAATGCAATTGTACCGTGTAGATTGTGACGAGTGCAACGCTTGCTCGTGTGTGGATTGTTCTTCCGACCGCTACAACCAAGGCAAGTAGATGCTACTTTGTTCATGATATCGTCCTACTATTTTCAATGCATTGTCGTGTATTTTGTAGTTGCATGTGTAGGATGATACTATCGCTATGGTATGACCTATTATGTGGTAGGGCTTTCCTTGTAGATGAACCACCGTTGGTAGATGTGCTTAGCCATGCTATGTTGAACGAGAGCTGGGTTACATCATTGATACTTGTTTTCTCAAAGTATTGGTTTGTGAAAACTAAAAACAACTTAATCAATGAACCCCCTGAGTGTGATGGTATTGATAATTTTTGGTGGTTTCATTGCGGAAAGGCACCCAGGTATCAAGAGAGAATGATTGACTTCTTTATTGTGTAGCTTACGTGTACAACCATATGCCAATAATGGAATGGGCGGTTGGTTGGACTTAGTAGGTTGTGGTAACTCGAACCCACGTATCCAGAGATGTAGAATTTTGGTAGGTTGGACCGGTGCGCGTCGGGATTGGGGTGCTACTTCCCGAACAGTCTCATCTTGGACTTCTCCCTATCATCACCCAAAATGCGAGTGATGGTACGAGCTGGGCTGGCCAAGTCACATGGGTAAAGTGTACTAACCTCTGCAGAGTGTATAACCTAATCGATTAGCCGTGTCCCCGGTTATGGACATCTGAGTTGCTTGATATTGATTCCATGACAAATTTATCGCTCATTCTAATTTCATAATTGTTTTAATATTGTTGGGTTAACTTAATTGGGATCTTTTCAAAGAAAATCAAAAACTGTTTATGAAAGTAGGACAAAGTTATTTGCAAATGCAAGCCAGCCACAGCTCCACTTGCCAAATATGCATGTAGATGTTAGTACTATTGTCTCCTTTACTAGCTCTACTTGCCATACATTCCATGTATTGACCCTTCGGGGCTGCTACGTTTCATGTTGCAGGTTATTCCGATTCTGAGTAATCGATTTAGGCCACGGTACTCCACTCGGCACTTGTTCACTTGTGGGCAATTTGAAGAATGGAGGATTTACTTTGTTTATGTTGCTACCTGAATAATTTGAGCTAGCCTTGAGCTAAGCTTTTATTGTAATAATGGTACTCTGGATCTTCGTTATCTATGATACACGGTTATTTTGCTATGTTATTCATCTTACTCTATTGTGGGCCAATGAACCGATCCAGGGATTGGCATGTCACATAGAGGCCACGGTCTTTTCAGAACCGGGGTGTTACATTGATATTTATCTTAATGTGTTCCAAGTGGTTTTTTATAAGCGGAGATGTTGTCCTGCAGAACATCTCTTGAGGAACACACCTATATGAGTCTGACTGTCAAAAGTGGCAGTCCATGAGAGTTGGGTGCTCTCTAATAAACTCATGAAAGTCCCTGGAGTATGACGCATAAGCTCCAAACCGCGGGGAAGCCAACGGCAGCCCTGTACCGGTCTAGATTTTTTGTGAAACTAGCACGCATAAAACTTGTAGTTCGAGCAATAGTCCACTATTCAAGTTGCTAGCTAGTGTAGCATGAAGCTTAACGTGGAAGTTCAACTTAATAGTCTCCACTACACACCGGTATATAAAACAATGTTCTTGAATAAAAGTAATGTGATGTGCCAATGAGACTTTGTGGGGGATTGTTGGAATTTGATGATTTTTGGGATGTTGGCCCATTAGACAAATTCTGAAATTCTCTTTGGCCCACTTGTATATGGCAGCATATGGCTTTGCTAGTGGTGCTAAAGTTTAGTCCCACATTGCTAGTTGAAGGGGAGTTGGACCACCTTATATAGTAGAGTGTTGAACCACTCACTAAGGTGTGACAAGGAGAGAAGCCCTCGCGCACTCCTCCTCCGACGGCGCTCGCCTCGCCACGCCACGCCTCGCCACGACGCGCCCGTGCCGCGAGTTGCGGGAATCTCGCCGAGCCGAGCTTTATGTTGCTGGTTGGGAAAACTGATTATGAGTCATTAACGAACGCATTAATTACAGCTGTTTCCAGTTTTTATGGACGTAGACTATTACCGACTTGGACGTGGGCTGAGCCCCACGATCTCCCTAACCTGGACTATATAAGCGTCTGCGCTAAACCTAATCGGTGAATCAATCCACACACGCGCCCTCCAGAACCTTGCGCCGCCGCTTTCATCTTCCCCATCCCGACTTGCGGCGTGCACCGCAGATCGGGACAGTAGGCCTTCGGAACCCCGCCTCTCGTGAATCTGTACGGGTCAGGGGCGATCAGGTTTTTTGGGAGCGCTCAAGTGCTACTACTGGCAACCACGACGAGGTCCAACGAGGAGTTCCCGAACGACGACTTCTTCCCGGACGTCAACGACCTCTTCGGCAACCTCAACATGGGCGACGGCTCTGCTGCGGCTACTGCCACAACTGCATCGTATGTGATCTCAATCTCTCTCTTTCAGATTATGCTAGAGTTTCTAGTTCTAGCGTTTGGCATAGATGTGATAGGTTTATCTTGTATAGATGTAATCTGTTCATCTACTTTGTTGATCTGCATGATTGGTTTTACTACTGTTTGTATGATCATGCTTTATCAGTTTATTATTCGGAATAAATCATATGGATTATTGCTTATATTTCCAACATGTTATTTGGATGTCCCACTCAATGATACTGCTAAGAAGAAACTCATGGGGAGTATTAATGATGTTCTCATTATGGTTAACAATGCTTATGCCCCTGTTGATTTCTATGTTTTGAATGTTGAATACAATGCTTCTTGTCCTATTACTTTGGGAAGACCTTTTCTTAAAACAGTTGGTGCCATCATTGATATGAAAGAAGACACCATTAAATATCATTTTCCATTCAAGAAAGGTATTGAACACTTCCCTATGAGGAGAGAAAAGTTGCCTTTTGCTCCTCCTTTGAAAGCAAGATTTGATGTTAATGCTTCTTCATTTGAAAATACTTGATTCTTCTTGCTTCTTGTGCCTAACTTAAAGGCGTTAAAGAAAAGTACTTGTTGGGAGATAACCCAAGAGTTTCCTTGAGTATTGGAAGTTATTACTTCAGTAATGACCTTTCCTTATCCTTTTTGTCTGCTTTTTGTGCCAAGAATGACCTCTAATGAGAGGGAAGTAAGATTTGGGGAGTTGCTGTCCCGAAACAGATTTCTTTCCTCCACCAAAACAATTCGTGAGGAGGCTCTGTAAGTCGGATTGAGCTCAAAATTTACAAATAAATCCCACAGTATGTTATCTAACTTTTGTTAGTTCAACATTTTTTTATTTTAGCAACAGAAGATGTTCGAAAAAAATTGGTTTCTACCTGCTGGTCTGTTTTGACAGATTTCTGCCATTATTTGCATTTGCTTCTTATTGATTCCTTTTTGAGTTCTCTTTAGGTAAATTGAGATTTTTGAAGGAGTTAATACAGTAGCTTGTGATTTTAGTGAAAAGCCTTGCTATTTTAAAGCTTTTCTAGAGGTCTAATATATTGTGAATACACTAATGTTGCTAATGAAGATTGTATGAAGTTTTGTATGAAGGAAAAATTTCAGGTGTAGAGTGAGAATGATGCAATGAGATGAAGAATGGACAAAAGCTCAAGCTTGGGGATGCCACCATGGTGTCACCCCAAGAAATATCCAAGAGGTACAAGCGTCAAAGCTTGGGGATGCCCAAGGCATCCCCTTCTTCATCAATAAAAAGCTCAGGTCTGTCTAGACACTTCGTTTTTATTGTTTCATGCACAGTTGTGTTGTTCTTGGAGCGTCTTAGTTTTATTTTGCTTTGATTAGTTTGTTTATTTTTCTAAAGTAGTTTGGACCCCTCTTCTTGCTGTGTTTTTTGCAAATAAGTTTGCTTGGTGTTTGGAAAGGAGTAGTAAGTTCTTGCTTGAAGTGCAAGAGGAGCTTGTATTGACTGTGACTTAGACTTTAGGATGACATGCTAGGTGTTGTTTTAGCATTATGCTTAGTGATTATTGATGTAGCATGTCTTGTTCCAAACAATTGGGATTGCTTAGTGTGCCTTTAAGAAATTATGCGTTGTTTTAGCATGCAAAAGCATAGTATTGTGGTATTCTCCTTTGATGCTTTTACTTGAGTTGACTTGGCACATGCTCACACCATGTTATGACTCTCACAAGTCACCATTAGCCTCTATGATCATTTAGTCCTTGACTTGTAGTACCACTCTTTGCTTTGATTAGTTTGGTTTGTTGCATTGCATGATTTTGGCCATTATTGCTCTCTTAGTTGGTTGCTCCCAGTCTTTTGCTAGCCTCCACCTGTATGAGTAAGTTCTACTCATGCCTCCAACTCCCAAGAAACCAAGTTATTCCAAAGTGTCCACTATAAACTCCTATGTTTGGTGTGTTACACCATTCCAAGTATATTCTTGTTTTCAACTATGTTCCAATTAAAAACTATTTTGTTATATGAAAACTTAGTGATTAAAGCCCTCACGAACTTGATGGCACACTTTATTCTTTGCCCCTAATAAACTTGAACCATTGTGACAACTTTGTTGTATATGCTTGCACTTATAAGTTGGAATTAGCAGAACCATGTTGTCACGGGGAACATTTTCAACATTGCACTTGTACCTTGTTGTACTCAGTTGATATCATGTTCTTTTGTCTATGGATGTCACCAGTGTGAAATAAAGAGGGAAACTATAAGTCCATGGAGTTTGTATCCTGTGTTAGAGAAATGCCTAGGCAGCTATCCTAAGCCATGCCTAATCATGGTGGAAACTTGCAGCATCACCATAATGAGCTATCTATGAAGCATCCTTAGTAAAAAGCTATACATATGGTAAATAAAAAGATTGTTGAGATGCTCATTGTCTGCTTGCCTTGTCATTTTGGTTATGGGAAAGCTCCTGTACCATGTGCAAGGGGTACCCCGTTGGCGATTCTCAATGATATGCAAATACTTATAGTGACAAGAACTTACCTAGACCCGAAGTTGAGTATGCATGAGGTGTGGCCCTCGTATTCAAGGGGCATGAGATTGCCAACTTATACTTCGTCAAGCATATACTCCAGCTTTGCCACTTTAACCTTAACCACTTCAAGATGCTTATGATAGGGGCAATGTGGGCTGAAAGCTAACAAGTACCATAATTTTTGGAAGCTCTTTTTGAAACTTGTAATCCTTGCTTCATTTATAAAAAAGGCCTTTCTTCCACCACTATTGACTCTCCACCTTCTACCTTTAGGCACCATTAAGAGAGCACAGTTGTCATTTTGTGTGTAGTGTTCCAAAGCTTATTAATTGATGCATATTGTGTTATTACTTGCTCTTGTGCTATTTGTTTCTAGTCACCCTTATGAACTTTGCAGGTGTCTTATGCATTTTATTGCTACTTGATACGTCGGAAACGTATATATAATTTTTGATGCTCCATGCTTGTTTAGTATCTACTTTGCTTTGCTTTGTCTATACTTTGAGGTGTTTTTATATCTTTTCTGGAACTAACCTATTAACAAGTTGCCAAAGTGCCAGTTGCCTGTTTTCTTCTGTTTTTGGTTCCAGAAAGGCAGAAAATCAATATTCTTGGAATTGGACAGGACAAAAGCCAAAGTTATTATTTTTCCTGGAGCAACACGGAACCACGAAGCAGAGCCAGAGGGGGGCCACAGGGTGGCCAAACCCCCTAGCCGCGGGCAAGCCCTGGAGGCGCCTGGAGGGGGTATGGGCCCCCTGGACCCCCACCGACCTTGATTCCTGTGCCTATAATACGCCTCCGATGGGAAAACCCTAGGGAATCCAGAAGAAATCCATGAAAACCTCTGTAGCGCCGCCTCCACCGAAGGGGAGATTCGGGGGACAGAAAGTCTCTGTTCCGGCACCCTGCCGGGACGGGGAAGTGCCCCCGGAGCCATCTCCATCGATCTCCATCGCCATCTTCATCACCATTGCTGATTCCCATGATGAGGAGGGAGTAGTTCTTCCTCAAGGCTAAGGGCTCTACCGGTAGCTATGTGTTCATCTCTCTCTCTCTCTATGCATGATCTTGTGGTCATGAACTTTGTAATCAAGTAGATCTACCTTTCTACTCAAGTGCTTCATTAGATCTCTGCTCTCCCCATGTGTGTGAAAGTGACAGCGTGCACGCCATGGTGGCATTTAGGCTTGAGTCTACATAAATACTCTTTGTGCTTTAATAGATCTATGTTTTTTCCCACGTGTGTGAAAGTGACAGCGTGCATACCGTGTGTGGCACTTTGGCTAGATTGAATATTTGTTATGAGTTATATTTGGAGTTGGATGTCTCTATGAAATTGTGGTGTTTGTTGGAACCATCTAGTGCTCAAGTTGACAGTGTGGGGTTATCTAGATTGGGGAAGGCGAACTTTGAGGTGTGCTGTTATAGCCCTACCATGGATTAGAGTGTCCAACCGGAGAGTAGTTAAGAGTAGTATTATGAAGAGAGGATATTTATATGAGAGAGTGTTCACTAGTGAAAGTATGATCCCTAGGACTTGTTTCTAAGAATTGAAACACCGTTTGCTACTAGATCTATTTCATGTTTGCTTGCTTTAGTCTTTAACTCACCGTCAAGCTCTTTTCTGGCACTCACACACGTTACCCCACGTCAACAACAAGTCAGAAGCTATTTTCTAGAACCTTTACCACTTGTATTTCACTATCTCTTCGCCTAACTAGTGCACCTATACACCTAACAAGTGTATTGGGTGTGTTGGGGACACAAGAGACTTCTTGTATCTTGATTGTTGGGTTGCTTGAGAGGGAATACCTTTGACCACTTCCTCCCTTTGAGTTTGATAAACTTGTTGGGTGATCCACTTAAGGGAAACTTGCTGCTGTTCTACAAACCTCTGCACTTGGAGTCCCAACAACTATCTACACGAATAGAAGTGCGTAGACATCAAGCTCTTTTCTGGCGCCATTGCCGGGGAGGTAAGGTAAAAGGTACTCACATCCTCTGGTGTGAGTGCTCGAAGTTATTTCCTTCAGATTCTGCAATTTTGTCTTTTTGTTTCTTGTTTTCACTAGTTAGGCGTAATGGAAAACAACAACAAAATTAGAGAGCTTTATAGCATTTATCTTGAGTTAGGACATGAAGTGTTTGAAGAGAAAATTAAAAAACCTATGGAACTTTATTTTCATGCTAATAGCAATGTTATTAGTATGAATTTTTTGAACACCATTGTTGCTAATGCTATGGAAAAGTCTAAGCTTGAGGAAGCTAGTTTTGATGAAAATGATCTTTTTAGTCCCCTAGCTTTGGAAGATAGCTATTCTATTGCTTATGATGATACCAAACCTCCAATATATGATGATTACAAATGATGAGTATGATATTTTCAGTCCACCTACTATTGAGGATAAAATCAATTATTATTACAATATGCCTCCTATATTTGATGATTATGGTGATGAGAATAATAATGATAGCTATTTTGTTGAATTTGCTCCCACTACAATTAATAAGAATGCCTTTGCCTATGTGAAGAGTAATAATCATTTTATGCATGTGGATCATGATAAAAATGTTTTATGTGATAGTTATATTGTTAATTTTGTTCATGATGCTACTAAAAGTTATTATGAGAGAGGGAAACATGGTTTTATGTATCCCAACAATATTAAGTTTCCCCTCTTTATGTTGAAAATTTTGAAGTTGCACTTGTTTTGCTTTCCTATGCTTGTTGTTTTGTGCTTTCATGACTTGTTTCTTTACAAGATTCCTATGCATAGGAAGTGGTTAGACTTAAATGTTCTTTGAATTTTCTCCTTGGTGCTCTCTTTTAAATCAATTCATATTTCATATGTGAGCATCTTTGAAACTATCATGCCTAACTTAAAGGCATTAAAGAAAAATACTTGTTGGGAGATAACCCAAGAGTTTTCTTGAGTCTTGGAAGTTATTACTTCTGTAATGACCTCTCCTTATCCTTTTTGTTTGTTTTTTGTGCTAAGAATGACCTCTAATGAGAGGGAACTAAGATTTGGGGAGTTGCTGTCCCGAAACAGATTTCTGTCCTCCACCATAAAATTTTGTGAGGAGTCTCTGTAAGTCGGATTGAGCTGAAAATTTACGAATAAATCCACCAGTATGTTAGATAACTTTCGTTAGTTCAACACTTTTTTATTTGAGCAACAGAAGGTCTTAGAAAAAATCGGTTTCTACCTGCTGGTCTATTTTGACAGATTTCTGCCATTATTTGCATTTGCTTCTTATTGATTCCTTTTGAGTTCTCTTTTGGAGAATTGAGCTTTTTTAGGAGTTGCTACAGTAGCTTGTGTTTTTGGTGAAATGTCTTGCTGTTCCAAATCTTTGCCTAAAGGTCTATTATCTTTTGAATACACTAATGTTGCTAATGAAGATCGTGTGAAGTTTTGTATGAAGGAAAAATTTCAGGTGTAGAGAGAGAATGATGTAATGAGATGAAGAATGGACAAAATCTCAAGCTTGGGGATGCCACCCCGTGTCACCCCAAGAAATATTCAAGAGGTACAAGAGTCATAGCTTGGGGATGCCCAAGGCATCCCCTTCTTCATCAATAAAAATCTCAGGTCTTTCTAGACACTTCATTTTTATTGTTTCATGCATTGTTGTGTTGTTCTTGGAGCGTCTTAGTTTTTGTTTTTGGTTTTCGGTTTCTTAGTTTGCTTGAGTAAGTTGGTTGGTTACACCACACTTCTTTTGGAGAGATACACACTATGTTTCCATTGCCTAGAACACTCTAGTTTTCACTCTTATCATTTTGTGAGTGTTCTCTTTTGCTAGCACTGTGTTTAGCCTTAGTTTTCTTGTGCTTTCAGATTAGAACTTTTTAGTTCTTCTTTGTGAATTTGTGATACAAGCTCATTGTTCTTTATTGATTATTATCTTTGTGAGTTGTTTCAAATAAGTTGTTTGGTGTTGGAAAGAGTAGAAAGCTTCATGCTTAAGTGGTACAAAAGGGAGCTTGTTTGACTGTGGCTTAGACTTTATCATGTCATGCTAGGTGTTGTTTTTACCTTATGCTTAGTGATTATTGTTGTAGCATGTCTTGTTCCAAACAATTAGGATTTCTTACTATGCCTTGAAGGAATCATGCGTTGTTTTAGCATACAAAAGCACAGTATTGTGGTATTCTCCTTTGATGCTTTGTTTGGGTTGACTTGGAACATGCTCACACCATGTTATGACTATGAACCAGTCACCTTAGCCTCTATGATCATTTAGTCCTTGACTTGTAGTACCACTTTATGCTTTGATTAGTAGTGTTTTGTTGCTCTGCATGATTATGGCCATTATTGCTCTCTTAGTTGGTTGCTCCTAGTCTTTTTCTAGCCTCCACTTGTATGAGTAAGCTCTACTCATGCTTCCAACTCCCAAGAAACCAAGTTATTCCAAAGTGTCCACTATAAACTCCTATGCATGGTGTGTTACACCATTCCAAGTATATTCTTGTTTTCAGCTATCTTCCAATTAAAAACTATTTTGTTATGTGAAAACTTAGTGATTAAAGCCCTCACAAACTTGATGGCACATTTTATATTCTTTGCCCCTAATAAACTTGAACCATTGTGACAAATTTGTTGTATATTCTTGCACTTATACGTTGGAATTAGCAGAACCGTGTTGTCACGGGGAACGTTTTCAACATTACACTTGTACTTTGTACTCAGTTGATATCATGCTCTTTTGTCTATGGATGTCACCGGTGTGAAATAAAGAGGGAACTTGTAAGTCCATGGAGTTTGTATCCTGTGTTAGAGAAACGCCTGGGCCGCTAGCCTAAGCCATGCCTAATCATGGTGGAAACTTGCAGCATCACCATAGTGACATCTATGAAGCATTAGTATTATAAAAAAAGAGACACATTGAGGAAAGAGGAAAGAGAGAAAAAAGCACCATATTCCCATGGTACATAAGAATATTGCTGAGATGCTCATTGTCTGCTTGCCTTGTCATTTTGGTTATGGGATAGCTCCTGTACCATGTGCAAGGGGTACCCCGTTGGCGGTTCTCAATGATATGAAAATACTTCCAGTGACAAGAACTTACCTGGACCCAAAGTTGAGTATGCATGAGGTGTGTCCCTCGTATTCAAGGGACATGAGATTTCCAACTTATACTTCGTCAAGCATATACTCTAGCTTTGCCACTTTAACCTTAACCACTTCAGGATGCTTAAGATAGGGGAAATGAGGGCTGAAATCTAACAAGTACCATAATTTTTGGAAGCTCTTTTTGAAACTTGAAATCCCTGCTTCCTTTATAAAAGGCCTTTATTCCACCATTATTTGAGTCTCCACCTTCTACCTTTAGGCACCATTAAGAGAGCATAGTTGCCATTCTGTGTGCACTGTTCCAAAGCTTATTGATTGATGCATATTGTGATATTACTTGTTCTTGTGCTACTTGTTTCTAGTCACCCTTGTGAACTTTAAAGGTGTCATATGCATCTATATTGCTACTCTATGAGGGACAAGCTGATTGCCACCATGCTATGTTTTCTGTATGTAAAACAAACAAACGTTTTTCAATGCATGTTATTCATGATCTTTGTTTGTATCCTTTCATGCTGCATGCATAGTTACTATGTCCTATTGTTAGAACTCCATCTTTCATGCACAAGTTTAGAGTTCTTTGTTCTCAGCTTTCAATGCTTGCAAATGGTTTGATCCTGGTTTTGATGGTGCATGTCACCTCAAAAATTATTCTTTTTATTACTTACCTACTCGAGGACGAGCAGGAGTTAAGCTTGGGGATGCTTGATACGTCAGAAACGTATCTATAATTTTTGATGCTCCATGCTTGTTTAGTATCTACTTTGCTTTGCTTTGTCTATACTTTGAGGTGTTTTTATATCTTTTCTGGAACTAACCTATTAACAAGTTGCCACAGTGCCAGTTGCCTGTTTTCTTCTGTTTTTGGTTTCAGAAAGGCAGAAAATCAATATTTTCGGAATTGGACGGGACAAAAGCCGAAGTTATTATTTTTCCCGGAGCAACACGGAACTACGAAGCAGAGCCAGAGAGGGGCCATAGGGTGGACAACCCCCCTAGGCACGGGCAAGACCTGGAGGCGCCTGGAGGGGGTGTGGGCCCCCTGGACCCCCACCGACCTTGATTAATGCGCCTATAAGAAGCCTCCGATGGGAAAACCCTAGGGAATCCAGAAGAAATCCACGAAAACCTCTATAGCGCCACCGCCACCGAAGGGGAGATTCGGGGGACAGAAAGTCTCTGTTCCGGCACCCTACCGGGATGAGGAAGTGCCCCTGGAGCCATCTCCATCAATATCCATCGCCATCTTCATCACTGTTGCTGATTCCCATGATGAGGAGGGAGTAGTTCTTCCTCGAGGCTAAGGGCTCTACCGGTAGCTATGTGTTCATCTCTCTCTATGCATGATCTTGTGGTCATGAGCTTTGTAATCAAGTAGATCTACCTTGCTACTCAAGTGCTCACTAGATCTCTGCTCTCCCCATGTGTGTGAAAGTGACAGCGTGCATGCCATGGTGGCACTTAGGCTTGAGTCTACATAAATACTCTTTGTGCTTTAATAGATAGATGCTTTTCCCCACGTGTGTGAAAGTGACAGCGTGCATACCGTGTGTGGCACTTTGTCTAGATTGAATATTTGTTATGAGTTATATTTTGAGTTGGATGTCTCTATGAAATTGTGGTGTTTGTTGGAACCATCTAGTGCTCAAGGTGACAGTGTGGGGTTATCTAGATTGGGGAAGGCGGACTTTGAGGTGTGCTGTTATAGCCCTACCATGGATTAGAGTGTCCAACCAGAGAGTAGTTAAGAGTAGTATCATGAAGAGAGGATATTTATATGAGAGAGTGTTCACTAGTGAAAGTATGATCCCTAGGCCTTGTTTCTTAGCATTGAAACACCGTTTGCTACTAGATCTATTGCATGTTTGCTTGCTTTAGTCTTTACCTCACCGTCAAGCTCTTTTCTGGCACTCACACATGTTACCCCACGTCAACAACAATTCAGAAGCTATTTTCTGGAACCGTTACCACTCGTATTCCACTATCTCTTCGCTGAACTAGTGCACCTATACACCTGACAAGTGTATTGGGTGTGTTGGGGACACAAGAGACTTCTTGTATCTTGATTGCAGGATTGCTTGAGAGGGAATACCTTTGTCCACTTCCTCCCTGAGTTCGATAAACCTTGGGTGATCCACTTAAGGGAAACTTGCTGCTGTTCTACAAACCTCTACACTTGGAGGCCCAACAACCGTCTACAATAATAGAAGTGCGTAGACATCACTACTCTATGAGGGACAAGCTGATTGCCACTATGTTATGTTTTCTGCATGTGAAACAAACAAACGTTTTTCAATGCATGGTATTCATGATCTTTGTTTGTAGCTTATCATCTTGCATGCATAGTTACTATGTCCTATTGTTAGAACTCCATCTTTCATGCACATATTTAGAGTTCTTTGATCCCAGCTTTCAATGCTTGCAAATGGTTGGATCTTTGTGAGGGTGCATGTCACCTCAAAAATTATTCTTTTTATCACTTACCTACTCGAGGATGAGTAGGAGTTAAGCTTGGGGATGTTGATACGTCGGAAACGTATCTATAATTTTTTATGCTCCATGCTTGTTTAGTATCTACTTTGCTTCACTTGTCCACACTTTGAGGTGCTTTTTACATGTTTTCTGGTACTAACCTATTAACAAGTTGCAACAGTTCCAGATGTCTGTTTTCTGCTGCTTTTGGTTTCAGAAAAGTTAGTAATGAAATATTCTCGGAATTGGACGGGACAAAGGACAAAGTCAATTACTTTCCGTGGGGAACAAGAAGACCTGAGGGGAGCCCAGGAGGCCAGCCAGAGGGGCCAGACCCACCCCAGGCGCGGGTGGGCCCCACCCCGTACCTGGCTAGGGTTTGGTTGCTCTGGCCGCCGCCTCGGTCACCCCCTTCGCCTATAATAAGCCCAAGATGCAGAAACCCTGAGTACCCGATCAAAAATCCACGAAACCGTCTATAGCCGCTGCACCATCGTCCCTAGATCGGGGGGGGGATCTGAAGTTCTTCCCGGCACCCTGTCGGAGGGGAGATCATCCGGAGGCCTTCTCTCCGGTATGATGCGTGAGTAGTTCCACCTTGGACTATGGGTCCATGTAGTAGCTAGATGGTTGTATCTCCTCCTTTGTGCTTTCATGTATAGATCTTGTGAGCTCGGTTCATGATCAAGATCTAATCTATTTGTAACCATGCATGTTGTGTTTGCGGGGATTCGATGGATATTGAAATTATTATGTTGGTTTGATTAATGGTTTTGTCTTTATGATTCTATCATGTCTATGTTGTTTGTGATCTTGCATGCTCTCCGTTGTTAGTAGCTATCTTGGACAAGTAGTTGTTAGTGACTCCAAGAGGGGGTATTTATGCTTGATAGTGGGTTCATTCCTCTAGTTTCCAAGGGAAGTGATAGAAATCTCTTCGGTTGTAGATGTGCTGTTGCTACTAGGGAGAAAACAACGGTCTCTTGTTCATGGAACATGTGGACTATTTACCTTACACACTTTGCTTAAGAAGTTGTCTGTTGCTTGCAACTTAATACTGGAGGGGGTTCGGATGATTACCTGAAGGTGGACTTCTAGTCATAGATGCAGTTGGATGGTGGTCTAAGTATCTTGTTGTATTGCCCAATCGAATCTCATAGGATCTTTCTGACTAGTAATTGCATTGTTATGCCTTGCTCAGTTCCTGTCAATTGCCCCACTGCAATTTGTTTATCCTTCATGCCATGTTGTTTATCTAAGGAGAGAACCTCTAGTGAACTATGGAGCCTGGTTCAATCTTTGCCATTGATACATCTTCCATTGTTACTTGTTTACTTGCTACAAACCAAGTTTACTTGTTTGCAACACCTGTGTGACGTTTCCTTCCTCCTTCTGGTTCGATAACCTCGTTCTCAACTGAGGGAAAACTTGCTGCTTGCTCTTCACACCCTGCGCTTGGGGTTACCAACAAAGTGCCACATCGAGCACCATCACCCACCTTTGCCAAAATGAACTCTGCTGAGAACACCAAGTTGTGTGACTTCACTAGCACCAACAACAATGATTTCCTAAGAACTCCTATTGCTCTACCTGCTCCTGATGCTACCTTTTATGAAATTAAGCCTGCTTTGTTGAATCTTGTGATGAGAGAGCAATTTTCTGGTGCTAGTTCTGATGATCCTGCTACCCATCTTAATAGCTTTGTTGAACTTTGTGAGATGCAAAAGTATAAGGATGTAGATGGAGATATTATTAAGCTTAATCTTTTTCCTTTCTCCTTGAGGGGAAAAGCTAAAGAATGGTTGCTTTCTTTGCCTAAAAATAGTATTGATTCTTGGACTAAGTGCAAAGATGCTTTTATTGGAAAGTACTATCCTCCTGCTAAGATTATATCCATGAAAGTGATATTATGAAATTTAAAAAACTTGATAGTGAACATGTTGCTCCAGCTTGGGAAAGAATGAAATCTTTGGTTAAAAATTTCCCTACTCATGGACTCACTGCTTGGATGATTATCTAGACTTTTTATGCAGGTTTGAACTTCTCCTCAAGAAATCTATTGGATTCAGTTGCTGGAGGTACCTTTATGGGCCTCACTTTGGGTGTTGCAACAAGGCTTCTTGATAATATGATGGTTAACTACTCTGAATGGCATGTTGAGAGAGCTCCACATGGTAAGAAGGTAAATTTTGTTGAGGAAACTTCCTCTTTGAGTGAATAGATTGATGTTATTATGGCTATGCTTGTTAATGGGAAAGCTCCTCTAGATCCTAATAGTGTTCCCTTAGCCTCTTTGGTTGCTCAAGAAGAGCAAGTTGATGTGAACTTCATTAGAAACAACAATTTCAACAACAATGCCTATAGGAACAATTTTGGTAGCAACAATAATTATAGGTCTTATCCTCCTAATAATGGCAATTCCTATGTAAGCTCTTACAATAATGCTAGAAGTGCCCCCTCTGAACTTGATGTCATGCTCAAGGACTTTATTAGTAAACAAACCACTTTCAATAAGACTATAGAGGAAAAGCTTTTAACTGTTGAGAAAAATATATCCTCTTTGTCTGAAGCTCAGTCCTCCTTGATTAATAAAATGGCTGCTAAACCTGAAACTATGGAAAACACCTTTGCTACTGCTCATGCCAAACAAGTTACTATTGATGAAAATGTTAGGCTGTTAGCTCAACTTCATGCTAAGTGGAAAAGGAAAGCTGAAAATGATAAAAACAATAGTGTGTGCACTATCACCACTAAACCACAGGTAGTCCCTATTCCTACTCCTACTATGCCTAAGCCTATTGAGCCTACTACTAGTGATGCCAAGTTTGACTTTGATATTGATGGTTGCAATATTTCTGAAGTGATTATGTTCTTGCAAAAGCTTGCTAGAAGTCCTGAGGCTAGTGATATGCATGTTGCCTTTACCAAACAAATTACAGATGCTCTTGTGAAAATTAAGGAAGAGAAGCTAAAACACAAGGCTTATATTCCTAGGAATGTAGAAGATAGTTGGGAACCCATTATTAATATGCAAGTGAATGACTTTGACCTCAAAGCTTCATGTGATCTTGGTTCTAGCATCTCTATTATGCCGAGGAAGATTTATGAAATGCTTGATTTGTCACCTTTGGAAGATTGTTATTTGGATGTCCCACTCAATGATAATGCTAAGAAGAAACTCATGGGGAGTATTAATGATGTTCTCATCATGGTTAACAATGCTTATGCCCCTGTTGATTTTGTTGGAAATATAAGCAATAATCCATATGATTTAATCCGAATAATAAATTGATAAAGCATGATCATACAAACGATACTAAAACCAATTATGCAGATCAACAAAGTAGATGAACAGATTACATCGATACAAGATAAACCTATCACATCTACACCAAACGCTAGAACAAAGGACTCTAGCATAATTCGAAAAAGGCAGTTGAGGATCACATACAGTGTAGGCTGAATAGCAGCCGTAGCGGTCGCAGCAGCGTCGCCCATGTTGAGGTTGTCGAAGAGATTGTTGACGTCCGGGAAGAAGTCGTCGTCGGACGATGTCATGGTTGCCAGTAGTCGCGCTTGAGCGCTCCCTAAAAACCTGATCGCCCCTCACCCGTATAGGTTCACAAGAGGCGGGGTTCCGAAGTCCTACTGTCCCGATCTGCGGTGCATGCCGCAAGCCGGGATGGGAAAGATGAAAGCGGCGACGCAAGGTTCTAGAGATAGGCGTGTGTGTGTGGATTGATTCACCGATTAGGTTTAGTGCAGACGCTTATATAGTGCCAGGTTAGGAAGATTGTAATCAGTTTTATGAGCGCTAGTTTCACACAAAAAATAAAGCTCATAATTAACGCGTCCGTTAATGACTCATAATTAGTTTTCCCAACCAGCAAAATAAAGCTCGGCTCGGCGAGATTCCCGCAACCCGCGGCGCTCGCGCGTCGTGACAAGGCGAGGCGTGGCATGGCGAGGCGAGGCGGGCAGCGTCGGAGGAGGAGTGCGCGAGGGCTACTCTTCTTGTCACACCTTAGTGAGTGGTGCAACACTCTACTATATAAGGTGGTCCAACTCCCCTTCAACTAGAAATGTGGGACTAAACTTTAGCACCACTCCACAGCCATATGCTGCCATATACAAGTGGGCCAAAGAGAATTTCAGAATTTGTCTAATGGGCCAAGAGCCCAAAACTCACCAAATTCCAACAATCCCCCACAAAGTCTCATTGGCACATCACATCACTTTTATTCCAGAACATTGTTTTATATATCAGTGTGTAGTGGAGACTGTTAAGTTGAACTTCCACGTTAAACTTTATGTTACACTAGCTAGCAACTTGAATAGTGGACTATGCCTTGAACTACAAGTTTTCTGTGCACTAGTTTCACACAAAATCTAGACCGCTACAGGGCTACCATCGGCTTCCCCGCGGTTTGGCGCTCAATCATTTCAAGGAGCCTCATATTGTCAGCACGGTTGGTTTCGTACATGGCCATGAGTTGAACCATGGATAGTGGTGGAGGAAGGTTGGAAGATTCACCCACATTTGCGTCACCCCGAGCATGAGCACGGGTACGGGCACGAGAAGTGTCACCCATCCTGAAAGAACAAAAAGAAGGTTAGACATTGGGATCCAAAGGAACAAGACAGAAAGATGGACAAAGAGTACTTGATTTAAAAGTATCATCTTATCAAGCATGGTAGTATCAAAGCATACTAATGTATACACTAACCAGCTGACTTACAAACCATGACAATGGAATGCTAAGATGTTACACACCAAGCAAAACTAAGATATCTTAGAACTCTGAGATTAGCAACCAAGTACGGAGTACTTTTAGAGAAGCAACCCCAAAACCACGATCCTAAAAGTTTTGAGATATAAGGTAAGGAATGAAAACCTTTTCAAACCAAATAAGGTAAGAGAAACTCCAGCATCAGAATCACACCAGAGAAGGAGTAAAATGAATCCTAGTCAGAGTTTCTGCAAAAAAAATTTAACTTTCAAATAGTTTTATCAACTTCTATACTCAACATCGACCAATAAAAGGGTTTCCTACAGGCAGTCTTGCTCTGATACCAAAACTTGTAGCACCCCCAGGGTTAGGGTTAAACTAACCTCAGATCACCATCTCAGATAAGTTCAACTCCCAAACACGGAAGATCACAGTATGATTCGGTAACATTACAGAACCCAGGGATTCAACAACATAAGTTTAAACTCTTAGCAGAGTAAGATATTAGAGTTATTACAAACTAGAGGTCATAGACCCAACATTACATCACACAGCGAAAGCAAATTATGTTGTTCTACACAACAACTTAGCAAAAGGCCTAAGAGGCCATTAACAAAAGCGACGTCCATCCCATAGTCCTCAGGCTGCTACCTGGGACCCCCAACTACTCGTCGATGTCAACGTAGAAGCCACCTTCAGTTACAACCAGATCCTCTTTAGAAAAACAACAATGGCGCAAGGCTGAGTACGAGAATGTACTCCGCAAGACTTAGATAACCTAGTATCTATATGCTCTGGCTAGAAAGGCTTTCTCTGGATTTACTTCTGCGAAAAGCAATCTTTATTTGTAAACAAGAGAGAGAAGAGGCTCGTCTACTCAGAATCTTTTAAAAAGGGATAAGATAGCGACTTCTTCATATTGTTCATCATATCTCGATAACCACCAACTTCATTAGAACCTCCTATCTAGGATCACCCCCTCGACCCAGAGGAAGCATCCTTAAGCACACGTGGATCAACAAGTTTTATAATGGTTAGAGTTATCTATGATCTTAGAATCTGGTCACCAAGCGTTCATAACCGTGAACACGACTTTTCGAAAAGATTAATACCCTGTAGGGGTGTACAACTTTACCCACACGTACCAACTGACTCTTAATGCCAAATATTATTAGCCCTCTTCCTTGGAAGGCTGGCAGAGGGTGGTTAACCACGACCTTTACCTTGCTTTCGCCGAGACCATGAGTCACGCAATAAGTATGGTTCCGCCGTAACGGGTCAAATCCCGAAGCCGGTACTTAAAGATGTGAGGCGAGGTTGGTTTACCAGGGGCGCTATCTACCCCAAGCAACCGTGGCCACGCTTCCCTACCTGTTATGATGCACCTCCTTCACCTCCTCTTTCGAAAACGTTTTCAATGCGTATGCCAAATGGAAAACCCGAACTATGTGACTCATGGAATCTACTAGGCAAGTTAGTCAGTCGAGGGGTTCCCAAGCCCCGTGTGGCTGTACGCTCGTCTCGGTTCCAAAGGCCAGAACTCAGTTCCTAGTGGTGGCGAGCATGGGACTACAAATACCACACCCAACATGGCCTCCCATACAAGCCTTAGCATAATCAATTAACTCCTTCGATGATGTCACCATCTCCTACCTCACTACCTTCCTTGGCACCTCTGATTCACCATTGAGTAGATCAGACGTTGTTTCTATGCTTGACTAAGCTGTCGATCTCAGAAGCTCTAGCAACGCTCAGATGCCAGACCTAGGTATGCTAGGAGCAGTGGATCAGGTATAAGGCTACAAAGGAAAACAGTGTAGCAGATAGGTAACACTAGCTACTAACAAAAGACCACATTGGAATCGTGTGCATCATAGCGAGAAAGTAATATACTTTATAAAACATAGGTTCAAAATGAGAGGCTACGCTTTCCTTGTCCGTCAGTAGACAGGTACGAGTCTTCAGTGTTGTTGACTTCAGCTTCGGGTTCGAATCCTATCGCGAAGAACCAATACCAGAAACAAAGGAGACAATCAAGACATGGCATCGATGCAATGCTCAAACAAGGATGATGATATGACAAGTTGAATTGCATTGAAATGAAACCCTAAAACATGCTCGACAATTTAGACGGGGTTCCGAGGGTTGGAAACCCTAACTCGGAAAACTCCGGCAACACATGAGAGGGGTTGGTTTAGTTCTCTAATTAAACTTGTCATTAAAGTTGTTGAACAATGCATGATTATAGGTTAGTTAGATAGAACTCATTTTTCTGAACATTTTGATATATTATTTTTATTTTTCTGAATTACAGATTCAAATTTATTGATTTTACAATATTTAAACCTTTTCTGAAATTAATAAAACAATTTATTACATCAGGCTGACGTCATAAAACAAACTAGGGCTTTTGTTACCACATCTGAACATACCCACAGTGACTGACTGGTGGGGCCGAAGCCACATCAGCTGCCACACACGTAAAACAGGGTCAGGGCAATTTTCACCGGGGCTGGCTCTAGCCAGAGGGGCTGGCCGGTGGGGCTTGGCCACGCAAGCAAGCCACGCAGGAGCCACGCGGGGCTCGCCGGAGCACAGGCAGACCGCGGCGGCATGCGGCGCTAGGGGGCGATCTGGGAGGCGCGGTTGGGCTGGTTCGAACGAGCTCACCGAGGGGGACCTAACCCTGGCAACGCCGCCTCGTTTTGGTCGGCGGAGAGATGGCTACGGTGGTGACTGGCGGCGCACGATGGCAGAACACGACGCTGAGACGAACCAGTGAGGGAGGGGCTAGCGAGGTGGCCCAGGAGGACCATGGGCTCACCATGGTTGTAACGGGGGTGACGACGAGGCCGGAGGAGGTCTTGAACGGCGGCAATGGAGATGGTGGCCGGCGTCGAGCTCGAGGAAGATGAGGTCGTGGGCGATGATTGGGGGCACCCCACGTCGATTCCGTTGGCTAGGAGGAAGCTGGCACCACGGCCGAGCTCAAGGCGACCTTGGCAGAGCACGAGAAGGCCGGAGAGGGCGGGACGACGATGAGGTCCGACGGTTAGGGTTCGGGTTGGGGAAGCCTGGGAGAGAGGGAGGTCGACCAGGAGAGTCTGAGGGGATGAGGGCAAAGGAGAGGCGTCGGCGCGGTCTTATCCATGCTCCAGAGCGACGAGCGGCGAGGATCAAGCGGCGGCGGCGGACGACATCGCCGACAACAGCGAAGCAAAGCTTGGTCGTCGTCGAAGACGACGCTCTCCGAAGCGGTACAGGGCAGGCTCTTGGGCCCCGGGCGGGCCATGCTAGGCTGCTGCGGGCTGCGAATCGCGGCAGAGAGGGAGAAGATAGGCTGGGCCGACCTGGGCTGCGGCCTGGTAGGGCTCTGGCTCTATTTTTTTGTCAAAACAATTTTCCTTTTTCTATTTTTGATTTCTGTCTTAAGTTTTCATTTCAAATCTGTTTTGAATGATTTGAAAATTACCAGAGGGGTTTTGGCAAACATTCAAAATACTGTGAGGGCCCTTTAGTCCAATTGGGTTCCAAATATTTTGTCATTTTAAAAATTCAAACTATTTGAATGGGTTCCAAAAAGAGGGGGAAATACTAGGGTTTAGGGTTTGCATTTAATTCAACACACTTGATCATATGCATTATTTGGATGATTTAAATAGATGCATGCCATGCTTAAGTACTGAGTACATATATTACAAACATGGGCTGTTACAGCTCTACCCCCTCACAAGAATCTCGACCCGAGATTCCTATGTTTTGGAAAAGAAAGCAGGGTACTCAGACCGGAGACGATCTTCTCATTCCCAGGTTGCTTCATCCTCAGAGTGATGAGACCACTAAACTTTCAGGAACTTGATGTTTTGACGTCGAGTTTTGCGCTCGGTTTCATCAAGGATACGAACAGGATACTCACGATAAGTCAGATCCTTTTGGAGATCAAGAGTTTGGTGATCAACCCCACGGACAGGATCTTTGAGCAACGCTTGAGTTGCGACACATGAAAGACGTCATGCACCTTAGGGAAGTTTGAAGGCAGCTCCAATTTGTATGCGAGGTTACCTTGTTTGGATAGAAGACGAAAAGGACCAACATAGCGAGGAGCCAGTTTGCCTTTGATACCGAACCGATGGACACCCTTCAGAGGAGTGACCCAGAGATAAGCTTGATCACCAACTTCATATTCAACATGTTGATGGTGACGATCATGAAAGCTTTTCTGGCGAGACTGAGCAGTTTTCAAACAATCTCGAATGGTACGAACTTGATCTTCTGCTTCCTGGATCATATCCGGACCAAAGAACTTTCTTTCGCCGGTTTTTGACCAGTTCAAAGGAGTACGACAAGTTCTTCCATATAAGAATTAGAAAGGTGCCATACCAATACTGGATTGAAAATTGTTGTTGTAGGAGAATTCAGCAAAAGGAAGGCATTTCTCCTAGTTCTTGCCAAAAGATATGACACACGCTCTAAGCATGTCTTCAAGGATTTGATTCACTCTTTCGGTTTGACCACCGGTGCTAGGATGATAAGCTGTACTGAAAGACAGACGAGTTCCCATAGCTTGTTGGAAACTTGCCCAGAACCTTGAGGTGAACAAACTTCCATGGTCGGAGACGATTTTCTTTGGTACCCCATGAAGAAAAACTATTCGAGAGATATACTGATCAGCCAATTGATTAGCAGTAATGCTCTCGCGAATAGGTAGGAAGTGAGCAACCTTGGACAGATAGTCAACGATTACCCAGATGGCATCATTTCCTTTCCGAGTCTTAGGAAGACCAGTAATGAAATCCATACCAACTTCATCCCATTTCCACTCAGGGATTTTATGTGGTTGCAGGAGACCAGCGGGTCTTTGGTGCTCAGCCTTGACGCGACGGCAAATGTCACATTCAACAACAAAACGAGCGATATCCTTCTTCATACCAGACCACCAGAACCTTTGACGAAGATCCCGATACATCTTGGTACCTCTAGGGTGGATAGAAAGAAGTGATTCATGAGCTTCGGTAAGAATTATCTTCTTCAAGTCCTTTCCATTTGGTACTACCAGACGTGTACCGAAATATAGTGCACCTTCCTCATTAACAGAGAAACATTTAGAAACTCCGCTAGCAATGTTCTCTTTAATGCTATCTATCTCAGGATCTTGCCTTTGAGCAACTTTGATCTGATCCTCTAGAGAAGACTTCACTTCAAGAGTAGAAATGAATCCACGCAGAACTACTTCAAGATTCAATTGAGCAAATTCCTCATGAAGAGAAAGTTGTGCTTGTTTGATCATCAAATTGTTGCAATAAGACTTACGACTTAACGCATCAGCAATGACGTTGGCTTTTACAGGTTGATAGTTGAGACCCAAATCATAGTCCTTGATGAGTTCCAACCATCTTCTTTGCCTGAGATTCAGATCAGGTTGTGTGAAAAGGTACTTCAGACTCTAATGATCCGAGTATAACTCGCAACGACTACCGAGAAGGTAATGTCGCCATTGCTTAAGAGCATGAACAACAGCTTCAAGCTCAAGATCATGAGTTGGGTAGTTGTTATCATGTGGTTTTAGCTGACGGGAGGCATAAGCCACCACATGCCCATCTTGCATTAGCACACATCCGAGACCTTGGTGAGAAGCATCGCAGAAGACTACAAAGTCTTTGCTAGTGTCTGGAAGAACCAACACTGGTGCAGTGGTTAACTTGGTTTTCAAGAACTGGAAGCTTTCCTCAGCCTTATCAGACCATTCAAACTTCTTATCCTTCTTAAGAAGATCAGTCATCGGCTTTGCAATCCTGGAGAAGTTCACAATGAATCGACGGTAATAACTAGCCATCCCGAGAAAACTTCGGACATCCTTCACGGATTTAGGAGACTCCCAGTCGAGGATAGTTTGAACATTATCGGGAATAACAGCAACCCCTTTGGCGGAAACAACATGACCAAGGAATACGAGCTCTTGTAACCAGAACTCACATTTGGAAAACTTGGCGTAGAGACGATGTTCTCTGAGTTTGGTTAACACCAAACGAAGATGTTCAGTGTGCTCTTCTTCAGCCTTGGAATAAACCAGAATATCAACGATGTAGACCACGACGAACTTGTCGAGATACTCCATGAAGACAGAGTTCATAAGCCGCATGAAAGTGGCTGGAGCATTGGTAAGACCAAAGGACATGACTGTATACTCGTAAAGACCGTAACGAGTGGTGAAGGCAGTCTTTGGAATATCTTCCTTACGGATCTTTATCTGGTGATACCCTAACCTCAAATCCATTTTGGAAAAGACAGTGGCACCACTTAACTGATCAAATAGATCGTTGATCCTAGGGAGAGGATACTTATTCTTGATATTCACAGCATTGAGTGGGCGATAATCCACAACCAGACGCGGTATATTGGTATCCCGCTTCTTGACAAAGATGGTAGGACATCCCCAAGAAGATGTGCTGGGCTGAATGTATTCTTTTCCTTCTAACTCCTCTAATTTCTTTTTCAACTCCACAAGCTCATGGGGAGGAATACGATAGGGTCTTTTAGAAACAGGAGCAGTTCCAGGAACTAACTCTATGACAAACTCCACACTTCAATCAGGTGGCATGCCAGGCAACTCCTCAGGAAAGACATCTGGAAACTCACAGACCACGGAAACGTCTTGGATCTCTAGGGGTAGAGATTCAAGAGCATACAACTCCGCTTCAGGAATAGAAATAGTTGAAGGAGATAGTGACCCTACGGTCCAGTATTTGACTGTTATGCCAGCAGGACTAGTCAGAGTCACAGACTTGGTTGTACAATCGAGGATAGCTTGATAACGGGTCAACCAGTCCATGCCCAAAATGATGTCAATGTCAGTTGACTTGAGGGCGATCAAAGGAGTGGGTAAAAGTTGAAATGCAACTTCGATTAGATTCCCATGGCTAACCATGGTGGAACGCCAACTAGAACCAGGAGACTGAACTAGCATAGGAACTGACAACCCTTCAAAGCTTATCCCATGCAGTTGAGCAAAAGTTTGTGACAAGAATGAATGCGATGCTCCGGAATCAAACAAAACTTTAGCTGGAATTTGATTGATACGAAGCGTACCCATTATGACTCTTGGATCTTCCTGAGCCTCCTCAGCAGAGATATGGTTCAGGTGTCCTTTTCCAGCACCTGGATACTTATCATTCTTTTTTGCTGGTTATGCCTTCTCAGCAGCACCCTTTTGAGGACAATCTCTTGCATAGTGGCCAGGTTGGCGACAGTTGAAACATATAAGGCCTGATCCAGTACCAGCAACAGGATAACTTGATCCACCAGCATTGTTTGGAGTAACATTCGGACGAGGTGCATATCCAGAAGTCCTTGGAGTATAAGGAGCACGTGGCACAACACTGTAAGGCACGAAGACACGATGCTTCTTATTACCAGAACCAACCTTGTTGTACCCCTCCTGAGGACACTTACGAGTTTCTTCATAGTCCACCTTTCCACTCTCGGCTTTCATAGCCTTATTAACAAGACCTTGGAAGTTAACAAAGTCCATGAGATGAAGATCACGACGAACCTCATGATCCAGTCCCTTGCGGAACAGAGCCTGCTTCTTAACATCAGTGGAGACCTCTTCAGTAGCATAGCAGGCAAGACGATTGATGTTGCGCTGGTAGTCACACACGGAACCAGTGCCCTGCTTAAGCTTGAGGAACTCCTCCCTCTTCTGATCCATCAGACCCTCCGGAATATGATAAGCTCGAAAGGCTTCAGTGAACTCTTGCCAAGTAACAACATGTTGAGCTTCTTGCATAGCCAAGAAATTTTCCCACCAGGAGTTAGCTACTCCCTCCAGATGGTAGGCAGCAAAAGTCACCCAATCAGCTTGAGCAACATGACCAACCTGAAGTTTGCGCTCCATGGTGCGAAGCCAGTAGTCCGCATCAAGTGGCTTAGTGGAATAGCTGAAAACGGGCGGAGTGAGACGTGTGAAGTCCTTGATACCAACTTGATTGTTCTGGCGTTGAGCAGTGTTGCGCTCAATCCTTTCAAGGAGCCTCATACTGTCAGCACGGTTGGTTTCGTACATGGCCATGAGTTGAACCATGGACGGTGGTGGAGGAAGGTTGGAATATTCACCCTCATTTGCGGAACCCTGAGCGTGAGCATGGGTACGGGCACGAGAAGTGTCACCCATCCTAAAAGAACAAAAAGAAGGTTAGACATGGGATCCAAAGGAACAAGACAGAAAGATGGACAAAGAGTACTTGATTTAAAAGTATCATCTTATCAAGCATGGTAGTATCAAAGCATACTAATGTATACACTAACCAGCTGACTTACAAACCATGACAATGGAATGCTAAAATCTTACACACCAAGCAAAACTGAGATATCTTAGAACTTTGAGATTAGCAACCAAGTACGGAGTACTTTTAGAGAAACAACCCCAAAACCACGATCCTAAAAGTTTTGAGATATAAGGTAAGGAATGAAAACCTTTTCAAACCAAATAAGGTAAGAGAAACTCCAGCATTAGAATCACACCAGAGAAGGAGTAAAAAGAATCCTATTCAGAGTTTCTGCAATTTTTTTTAACTTTCAAATAGTTTTGTCAACTTCTATACTCAACATCGACCAATAAAAGGGTTTCCTACAGGCAGTCTTGCTCTGATACCAAAACCTGTAGCACCCCCCGGGATTAGGGTTAAACTAACCTCAGATCACCATCTAAGATAAGTTCAACTCCCAAACACGGAAGATCATAGTATGATTCGGTAACATTACAGAACCCAGGGATTCGACAGCATAAGTTTAAACTCTTAGCAGAGTAAGATATTAGAGTTATTACAAACCATAGGTCATAGACCCAACATTACTTCACACAGCGAAAGCAAATTATGTTGTTCTACACAACAACTTAGCAAAAGGCCTAAGAGGCCATTAACAAAAGAGACGTCCATCCCATAGTCCTCAGGCTGCTACCTGGGACCCCCAACTACTCGTCAATTTCAACGCATAAGCCACCTTCAGTTCCAACCAGATCCTCTGTAGAAAAACAACAATGGCGCAAGGCTGAGTACGAGAATGTACTCCGCAAGACTTAGATAACCTAGTATCTATATGCTCTGGCTAGAAAGGCTTTCTATGGATTTACTGCTGTGAAAAGCAATCTTTATTTGTAAACAAGAGAGAGAAGAGGCTCGTCTACTCAAAATCTTTTAAAAAGGGATAAGATAGCGACTTCTTCATATTGTTCATCATATCTCGATAACCACCAACTTCATTAGAACCTCCTATCTAGGATCACCCCCTCAACCCATAGGAAGCATCCTTAAGCACATGTGGATCAGTTTTATAATGGTTAGAGTTATCTATGATCTTAGAATCTGGTCACCAAGCGTTCATAACCGTGAACACGGCTTTTCGAAAAGATTAATACCCTGCAGGGGTGTACAACTTTACCCACATGTACCAACCGACTCTTAACGCCAAATATTATTAGCCCTCTTTCTTGGAAGGCCGACAGAGGGTGGTTGACCACGACCTTTACCTTGCTTTCGCCGAGACCATGAGTCACGCAATAAGTATGGTTCTGCCGTAACGGGTCAAATCCCGAAGCCGGTACTTAAAGATATGAGGCGAGGTTGGTTTACCAAGGGCGCTATCTACCCCAAGCAACCGCGGCCACGCTTCCCTACCTGTTATGATGCACCTCCTTCACCTCCTCTTTCGAAAATGTTTTCAATGCGTATGCCAAATGGAAAACGCGAACTATGTGACTCATGGAATCTACTAGGCAAGTTAGTCAGTCGAGGGGTTCCCAAGCCCCGTGTGGCTATACACTCGTCTTGGTTCCAAAGGCAAGAACTCAGTTCCTAGTGGTGGCGAGCATGGGACTACAAATACCACACCCAACATGGCCTCCCATACAAGCCTTAGCATAATTAATTAACTCCTTCGATGATGTCACCATATCCTACCTCACTACCTTCCTTGGCACCTCTGATTCATCATTGAGTAGATCAGACGTTGTTTCTAGGCTTGACTAAGCTATCGATCTCAGAAGCTCTAGCAATGCTCAGATGCAAAACCTAGGTATGCTAGGAGCAGTGGTTCAGGAGTATAAGGCTACAAAGGAAAACAGTGCAACAGATAGGTAACACTAGCTACTGATAAAAGACCACATTGGAATCATGTGCATCATAGCGAGAAAGTAATATACTTTATAAAACATAGGTTCAGAATGAGAGGCTACGCTTTCCTTGTCCGTCAGTAGACAGGTACGAGTCTTTAGTGTTGTTGACTTTAGCTTCGGGTTCGTATCCTATCGCGAAGAGCCAATACTGGAAACAAAGGAGACAATCAAGACATGGCATCGATGCAATGATCAAATAAGGATGATGATATGACAAGTTGAATTGCATTGAAATGAAACCCTAAAACATGCTCGGCAATTTAGACGGGGTTCCGAGGGTTGGAAACCCTAACTCGGAAAACTCCGGCAACACATGAGAGGGGTTGATTTAGTTCTCTAATTAAACTTGTCATTAAAGTTGTTGAACAATGCATGATTATAGGGTAGTTAGATAGAAATCATTTTTCTGAACATTTTAATATATTATTTGTAGTTTTCTAAATTACAGATTAAAAGTTATTGATTTTACAATATTTAAACCTTTTCTAAAATTAATAAAACAATTTATTACATCAGGCTGACGTCATAAAACAAACTAGGGCTTTTGTTACCACATATGAACATACCCATAGTGACTGACAGGTGGGGCCGAAGCCACATCAGCTGCCACACACGCAAAATAGGGTCAGGGCAATTTTCACCGGGGCTGGCTCTAGCCAAAGGGGCTGACCGGTGGGGCCTGGCCACGCAAGCAAGCGACGCAGGCGCCACGCGGGGCTCGCCGGAGCACGGGCAGACGGCGCCGGCATGCGGTGCTAGGGGCGATCTGGGAGGGGCGGTTGGGCGGGTTCGAACGAGCTCACCGAGAGGGACTTAACCCTGGCGGCGCCGCCTCGTTTTGGTCACCGGAGAGACGGCTACGACAGTGACTGGCGGCGCACGGTGGCGGAACACAACGCTGAGACGAACCAGTGAGGGAGGGGCTAGAGAGGTGGTCCAGGAGGACCATGGGCTCACCTTGGTTGTAACGGGGGTGACAACGAGGCCGGAGGAGGTCTTGAACGGCGGGAATGGCGGCCGGCGTCGGGCTTGAGGAAGATGAGGTCGTGGGCGTCGATTGGGGGCACCCCACATTGATTCCGTTGGCTAGGCGGAATCTGGCACCACGGCGGAGCTCAAGGCGACCTTGGCAGAGCACGAGGAGGCCGGAGATGGCGGGACGACGACGAGGTCCGACGGTTAGGGTTCAGGTTGGGGAAGCCTAGGAGAGAGGGAGGTCGACCGGGAGAGTCTGAGGGGATGAGGGCGAAAGAGAGGCGTCGAAGCGGTCTTATCCATGCTCCAGAGCGACGAGCGGCGAGGATCAAGCGACGGCGGCGGACGGCATCGCCGGCGACAGCGAAGCAAAGCTTCATCATCGTCGAAGATGACGCTCTGCGAAGTGGTACGGGGCCGGCTCCTGGGCCCCGGGCGGGCCAGGCTGGGCTGCTGCGGGCTGCGTAGCGCGGCAGAGAGGAAGAAGAGAGGCTGGGCCGACCTGGGCTGCGGCCTGGTAGGGCTCTGGCTCTATTTTTTTTGTCAAAACAATTTTCCTTTTCTGTTTTAAGTTTTCATTTCAAATCTGTTTTGAATGATTTGAAAAATACCAGAGGGGTTTTGGCAAACATTCAAAATACTATGAGGGCCCTTTAGTACAATTGGGCTCCAAATATTTTGTCATTTTAAAAATTCAAACTATTTGAATGGGTTCCAAAAAGAGGGGAAAAGACTAGGGTTTAGGGTTTGCATTTAATTCAACACACTTGATCACATGCATTACTTGGATGATTTAAATAGATGCATGCCATGCTTAAGTACTGAGTACATATAATACAAACATGGGTTGTTACACACATTGCGTGATAAACCCTTTGTGAAGGGATCTGCCAGATTCTTATATGTTTGGATGTAATCCAACGCAATAACTCCGGAGTTTCTCAGTTTCCTGACAGATTTCAATCTCCTCTTCACATGCCTTGATGACTTCATACTATCCTTAGAACTGTTTACTTTGAAGATCAGAGTTTGATTATCATAGTTCATCGGGATGGCGGGTATTGGTTTTTCAACCACAGGTAAGTCCATCAAGAGCTCACGAAGCCACTCTACTTCAACAGTGGGTGTGTCTAATGCTGTGAGTTCTTCTTCCATTGTTGACCTTATTAAGATGGTCTTCTTGCAAGACTTCCTGGAAACAGCGCCACCACCAAGTGTGAACAAATAACCACTTGTGGCCTTAATCTCATCAGCATCAGATATCCAGTTTGAATCACTATAACCCTCAAGTACCCGTGGATACCCAGTATAACTCGTAGTGCCTTTCAAATAGCGCAAAACTCTTTCAAGAGCATGCCAATGATCATCTCCAGGATTTGACACAAATCGACTCAGTTTGCTTACAGCAAAGGAGATTTCAAGTCTAGTAGCGCTGGCTAAATACATGAGCGAGCCAATAATTTGAGAATATCTCAATTGATCTTTAACAGTCCTTCGATTCTTTTGAAGTAGCACACTCGGATCATAAGGCGTTGGAGAAGAATTGCAGTCGCTATACCCGAAGCAACTCAATATATTTTCCACATAGTGAGACTGAAGCAATGTAATCCCACCATTGTCATCCTTTAGTAGCTTGATGTTTAATATTAGCCACTCCCAAGTCCTTCATCTCTAAGCAGCGAGATAGGAACTTTTTGACCTCCTCGATAACAGCGAGGTTGGTCCCGAATATCAATATGTCATCAACATAGAGACACATAATAACTCCCTCGCCCCCACCATGGCGATAATACACACATTTGTCAGCTTCGTTTACAACAAAGCCTTCAGCAGTTAAAGTTCTTTCAAACTTCTCGTGCCACTGTTTAGGAGCTTGCTTAATACCATACAAAGACTTCACTAACTTACACACCTTTCCTCCTTGACCATCTACTACAAATCCGTCAGGCTGCTCCATATAAATTTCCTCATCTAGCTCTCCATTTAGAAAAGTTGTCTTAACGTCCATTTGATGAACGAGAAGACCATGTGAGGCAGCCAAGGAAAGTAGTACTCGAATAGTGGTCAATCTGGCTACAGGTGAGTAGGTATCGAAGAAGTCTTCACCTTCCTTTTGGGTATAACCCTTAGCCACAAGACGTGCCTTGTACCTTTCAATAGTACCATCAGGTCTAAGCTTTTTCTTGAACACCCACTTACATCCTATAGGTTTGCACCCATAAGGACGATCAGTGATTTCCCAAGTACCATTAGCTAAGATGGAGTCCATCTCGCTTCGGACGGCTTCCTTCCAATAGTCAACATCTTGAGATGCATAGGCTTCTGAAATAGAAGTGGGAGTATCATCCATAAGGTACACAATGATATCATCACCAAATGACTTTGCAGTCCTTTGTCTCTTGATCCATTTGGGATCTTCATTGTCAACCTCCACAGTATCATCAGAGTGTTCTATCAGCATAGTGGGTTTAGGAATTATAGAAAATTCCTAACTAGATGAACTAGTCATCTCCTGATTTGATGAGCTGGACATACCTTTCATAGGAAAGATGTCCTCAAATAAAGTCGCATCATTCGACTCCATAATTGTACCAACATGCATGTTGGATACCTCAGATTTTACTATCAAAAATCTATAGCCAATGCTATGAAAAGCATATCCCAGGAAAACACAATCAACGGTTTTTGGTCCAAGGGTATTGGAATATTGACTTTCGCCAAACAACCCCAAGTTCGTAAGTAAGAGAGTTTAAGCCTTTTCTTTTCCCATTCCTCAAATGGAGTCATGGTTTAATCCTTCACA
This sequence comes from Avena sativa, assembly GCA_916181665.1. Classification (NCBI taxonomy): domain Eukaryota; kingdom Viridiplantae; phylum Streptophyta; class Magnoliopsida; order Poales; family Poaceae; genus Avena; species Avena sativa. The sequence continues at coordinate 251,803,712 of OV702293.1, forward strand.
GGAATACAGTTTAGGACATGACACGCAGTCATTAGCGCCTCCCCCCACCATTCCTTGAAAAGACCCGATGTATCTAACATGGCGTTAACCAAATCAGTTAGAGTGCGGTTCTTTCTTTCAACCACCCCATTTGACCGAGGTGAGTAGGGAGGCGTCCTCTTATGTATAATACCATGTTCCATACATAATAAATCAAATTCGTTTGAAAAGTACTCTCCACCATGATCCGACCTTAGCTGCTTGATTTTAAGATCAAGTTGGTTTTCTGCCTCAGCTTTATAGATTTTGAAGTGGTTCAAAGCTTCATCTTTAGATTTCAGCAGATAAACATAGCAGTATCTAGTGGAGTCATCAATCAACGTCATGAAGTACCTTTTTCCATCTTTAGTCAACACACCATTCATCTCACGGAGATCTGAATGTATAAGTTCTAGCGGTGCTAAGTTTCTCGGTTCCGCAGTCGTATGAGACTTGCGGGGTTGCTTTGCTTGCACACAAACTTGGCACTTAGAACCTTTGACAGTGGTAAATTTCGGAATTAAACTCATATTGGCTAGCCGAGTCATGCAACCAAAGTTAATATGATAGAGTCGTGAATGCCAAACATTGGACTCATTATCATTGCAAACATGATTAATAACTTTAGTACATGAGTCTGACAAAGACAAGCGGAACAGACCTCCGCACTCATAACCCTTTCCAACAAATTGTACATACTTAGAAATTACAACTTTATTGGACTCAAAAACCAACTTAAAGCCATCTCGACATAAAAGCGATCCGCTGACGAGATTCTTATTGATGGAGGGAACGTGCTGCACATTCTTCAGCTGTACGATCTTCCCGAAAGTAAACTTCAGATTTACCGTACTAACACCATGAACAGAAGCATGTGAGCCGTTTCCCATCAGCACAGAAGAGGTCCTTGAGACCTGATAAGAGGAAAACATGGAAATATCAGAACATACATGTGTATTAGCACCTGTGCCTATCCACCAATCAGGAGAATGACATACTAAAAGGATAGTAGGTAAAATACCGTAGCCAACATCCTTCATCTCAGTATCGCTAATAACAACATTACGGCATTGCCGCTGTTCCCATGTTGATGCTTGTTAAAGCGATTAGGGCAGCTAGGAGCCCAATGATTAGGATCACCATAGACGTGGCAAGAGCCTTTCCTCTTATCATTTTTCTTCTTGAAGTTGGTTGAGTGCGTGGCCTTGTTATTGCCATCAAATTTCCCCTTTCCTTCAGTTTTGTTCTTATTCTTGAACTTATGGGATTGGAAGTTTTTCTTCTGCACCAAATTGGCAGTAGAGCCTCCCTCAAATCGTCGAGCAGTTTTGTCCTTTGCTCTCGCCTTCTCTTCCACATGAAGAGACCCAATGAGATCCGTAACGGAAAACTCTTGTCTCTTGTGTTTCAGAGAAGTGGCAAATTTCCTCCACGAGGGAGAAAGCTTGGCAATAATGCCACCAACCACAAATTTGTCCGGTAGGGAACACTTGAACTGCTCAAGTTATGTGGTAAGTGATTGTATCTCATGAGTTGCTCAATGACGGAGAGATCATCAATCATCTTGTAGTCATAGAATTGCTCCATGACATACAACTCAGTGCCAGCATCCGAGACCCCAAACTTGGCCTCGAGCGCTTCCCACGTGTCCTTGCCATTATAAAATGACATATACGGGTCAACAATGTTGTCCCCAAGAACACTGAACAAAGCCGCCATAAACATGGTATCGGCTTTCTTAAAGTTCGCTTCCTACTTAGCAGAAAGATCTCCTTCAGGCTTGCCAAGAGTGGCACTATAGCAGTTTAGGTTTTCAAACCAGATAACTGCTCTCTTGCGCCATCTCTTATAGTGCATGCCATCAAAAGGAGGCGGCCTAGTAGCTGCGGCTACACCAGTGGAATTCAGTTGCCTATAATCAGGTTTTTGGATTATTGGAAATATAAGCAATAATCCATATGATTTAATCCGAATAATAAATTGATAAAGCATGATCATACAAACGATACTAAAACCAATTATGCAGATCAACAAAGTAGATGAATAGATTACATCTATACAAGATAAACCTATCACATCTACACCAAACGCTAGAACAAAGAACTCTAGCATAATCCGAAAAAGGCAGTTGAGGATCACATACAATGTAGGCTGAATAGCAGCCGCAGTGGTCGCAGCAGCGTTGCCCATGTTGAGGTTGTCAAAGAGATTGGTGACGTCTAGGAATAAGTCATCGTCGGACGATGTCGTGGTTGCCAGTAGTCGCACTTGAGTGCTCCCCAAAAACCTGATCGCCCCTCACCCGTACAGGTTCATGAGAGGCGGGGTTCTGGAGGCCTACTGTCCCGATCTGCGGTGCTCGCCGCAAGCCGAGATGGGGAAGACGAATGCGGCGGCAGGTTCTGGAGGTAGGCACGTGTGTGGATTGATTCACCGATTAGGTTTAGCGCAGACGCTTATATAGTGTCAGGTTAGGAAGATCGTGGGCTCAGCCCACGTCCATAAAAAACTGGAAACGACTATAATTAACGTGTCCATTAATGACTCATAATCAGTTTTCCCAACCAGCAAAATAAAGCTCGGCTCGGCGAGATTCCCGCAACCCGCAGCGCGCGCGCGTCGTGACGAGACAAGGCGGGCGGTGTCAGAGGTGGAGTGCACGAGGGCTACTCTTCTTGTCACACCGTAGTGAGTGGTGCAACACTCTACTATATAAGGTGGTGCAACTCTCCTTCAACTAGCAATGTGAGACTAAACTGTAGCACCACTCCACAGCCATATGCTGCCATATACAAGTGGGCCAAAGAGAATTTCAGAATTTGTCTAATGGGCCAAGAGCCCAAAACTCACCAAATTCCAACAGATTTCTATGTTTTGGATGTTGAATACAATACTTCTTGTCCTATTACTTTGGGAAGACCTTTTCTTAGAACAGTTGGTGCCATCATTGATATGAAAGAAGGCACCATTAAATATCATTTTGCATTCAAGAAAGGTATTGAACACTTCCCTATGATGAGAGAGAAGGTACGTTTTTCTCCTCCTTTGAAAGCAAGATTTGATGTTAATGCTTCTTCATTTGAAAATACTTGATTCTTCTTGCTTCTTGTGCCTAACTTAAAGGCGTTAAAGAAAAGTACTTGTTGGGAGATAACCCAAGAGTTTCCTTAAGTCTTGGAAGTTATTACTTCTGTAATGACCTCTTCTTTCCTTCTTGTTTGCTTTTTGTGCCAAGAATGACCTCTAATGAGAGGGAAGTAAGATTTGGGGAGTTGCTGTCCCGAAACAGATTTTTGTACTCCACCAAAAAAAATCGTGAGGAGGCTCCGTAACTCGGATTGAGCTCAAAATTTATGAATAAATCCCCCAGTATGTTAGATAACTTTCATTAGATCAACACTTTTTTATTTTAGCAATATAAGATGTTCGAAAAAATCGGTTTCTACCTGCTGGTCTGTTTTGACAAATTTCTGCTATTATTTGCATTTGCTTCTTATTGATTCCTTTTTGAGTTCTCTTTAGATGAATTGAGATTTTTGAAGGATTTACTACAGTAGATTGTGTTTTTAGTGGGGGGCAGTGGGGGCTCACCGAGGCTCCAGCGATGGTGGGCGATGGGGGCGAACGACGAAGTCGACGACGGCGATCCTCCTGGTACCGGTGGCTCCTCCTAGGGCTCCTCCAATCGATGGTGCCTCTCCTCCTCTACAGCGGCGAACTACGGTGAAATTCCGGCCACCTGGTGCTCGCCTTTCTCCAGGGGTGAGTTGGTGTGATCAGTGAGAGGTGGGGAGTGAGATGGTGTGGAGAGTTTGAGCTGGGAAGGCCTCTATTTATAGTGCGACGAGGGGACCGAATTGCGCGGGAGGAGCTCATCCTGGTCATCGGCACAGCGTGCTAATGGCATGGGCGATGATAGGGGGCGGTGATGTGCTCCCTGGGGAAGCTCAACGGCATGGTCACGCGGCGCGGGACAGTGCTAAACGGTCGGAACGTCGCGACGCTCTGGGCGGGTCCGACGGGGATTTTAATGGCGCACAACGTCCATGGTCCGCGCAGCGGCGAACGGGGTTGTCTCGCAGGGTGCTGGGGTGCTGACGATCACATACGCAAGCGGCGAGGGCGGCGCGCGGTCTATGGGCTGGTGTCGCGTGCGGCGCACTGGCACGCTCTCGGCTCACACGCAAAGAGACTGGGAATGAGCTTGCCGTGTGGTCCAGGGGCTGGCAAGGCTCGGGGCTTGGACAGGGGGTGGCGATGGACGGTGGTCAGTGCTCCAGACATGCTTGCTAGGCTTGGTGCTTCTCCTAGCTTGCTGTGGACTTGGGAGTGACAAGTTAGGTTCGGCATGCTCACCATTGATGGCCCTTGCATGCTCACAGTGATGCTAAAGATTGTAAAAGGGGCTATATGATCTACTAAGAGCTTGTTGCAAACCAGAGAGGGAACAAGGTTGGCCGAAATCACTGCTACAAATAGTGCTTGATGTTTGTTTGTTTGCTACAAACAAAATGTTTGATGAAATGGCCGAAAGAAATTCAAATTTGAATTTTGGATTCAAACTAGGTGGGTTTGCTAGGAACATACTAGGGAGCCTCTGGTTAGTTGGATTAGTCAAGGGGCACCGGTTTGGTTGGGTTTTGAAAATGTGGGATCTTCACATATGTTAAAGATTCAATTTTAAATTGTCATTTGGATGGGGTTGGCAAATGTTTCTACAAGTTTGAAAGGTGGGTTTTGATTCACTTTTACTTGGTCTTGCAAGGGGTGAAAATAAATGTAAAAGTTTCTGTTTGAAATCTTGGACTAGAAACACTCAAAGTGACCTAGTGAGCAAAATTGGCAAAAATGACCATTTGCCTAATTTGATTCGTTTTTCATTTTCTCTTGGTTTGTTTCTGCTTGGAAATGTTTTAGATGATGTTATATTCATCTTTAATCCATCCCTTGCTATTTAGGTTAATCACACAAGTCCAAACATGCATTCATACAATCCTCACATACACACATGCATCCATATGGTTTGTATTTAATAAAAGTTAGTGTTAACCCTAATTTTAGTGATTAGAATTTGATAAGCATGATCAATATTTTTGGGATGTTACACTTTGTTTGTAGCTTGCCATGTTGCATGCATAGTTACTATTTCCTATTGTTAGAACTCCATATTTCATGCACATGTTTAGAGTTCTTTGATCCCAGCTTTCAATGCTTGCAAATGGTTGGATCTTTATTGTGAGGGTGCATGTCACCTCAAAAAATATTTTGTTTATCACTTACCTACTCGAGGACGAGTAGGAGTTAATATTGGGGATGATGATACGTTGGAAACGTATCTATAATTTTTTATGCTCCATGTTTGTTTTGTATCTACTTTGCTTTACTTGTCCACACTTTGAGGTGCTTTTTACATGTTTTCTGGTACTAACCTATTAACAAGTTGCAACAGTGCCAGATGCCTGTTTTCTGCTGTTTTTGGTTTCACAAAAGTTAGTAAAGAAATATTCTCGGAATTAGACGGGACAAACGCCAAAGTCAATTACTTTCTGTGGGGAACAAGAAGTCCATAGGGGAGCCGGAGGGGCCAGCCAGGGGGGCCAGACCCACCCCAGGCGCGGGTGGGCCCAGCCCCGTGCTTGGCTAGGGTTTGTCAGCCCTGGCCGCCTCCTCGGTCTCCCCCTTCGCCTATAAGAAGCCCCTGATGCAGAAACCCTGAGTACCCGATCAAATATCCACGAAACCGTCCATAGCCACCGCCACCAACTTCCCTAGATCGAGGGGGGATCTGAAGTTCTTCCCAGCACCCTACCGGAGGGGAGATCATCCCGTAGGCCTTCTCTCCGGTATGATGCGTGAGTAGTTCCACCTTGGACTATGGGTCCATGTAGTAGCTAGATGGTTGTATCTCCTCCTTTGTGCTTTCATGTATAGATCTTGTGAGCTCCGTTCATGATCAAGATCTAATCTATTTGTAATCATGCATGTTGTGTTTGGGGGGATCCGATGGATATTGAGATTATTATGTTGGTTTGATTAATGGTTTTGTCTTTATGATTCTATCATGCCTGTGTTGTTTGTGATCTTGCATGCTCTCCGTTGTTATTAGCTATCTTGGCCAAGTAGTTGCTAGTGACTCCAAGAGGGGGTATTTATGCTCGATAGTGGGTTCATGCCTCTAGTTTCCAAGGGAAGTAACAGAAATCTCTTCGGTTGTAGATGTGATGTTGCTACTAGGGAGAAAACAATGGTCTCTTGTTCATGGAACATGTGGACTGTTTACCTTACACACTTTGCTTAAAGCAGTTGTCTGTTGCTTGCAACTTAGTACTGGAGGGGGTTCGGATGATAACCTGAAGGTGGACTTCTAGTCATAGATGCGGTTAGATGGCGGTCTATGTATCTTGTTGTATTGCCCAATCGAATCTCATAGGATCTTTCTGACTAGTAATTGCATTATTATGCCTTGCTCAGTTCCTGTCAATTGCCTCGCTGTAATTTGTTTACCCTTCATGTCATATTGTTTATCTAAGGAGAGCACCTCTAGTGAACTATGTACCCCGGTCCAATCTTTACCATTGATACATCTTCCACTTTTACTTGTTTACTTGCTACAAACCATTACCTTCCACACCATACGTTTAATCCTTTGTTACAACAAACCGGTGAGATTGACAACATCACTGTTCATTGGGGAAAAGTCTTGAGTTTGTGTTGTGCAAGTCTCTGTGTTGCTTGCAACACCTGTGTGACGTTTCCTTCCTCCTTCTAGTTCGATAACCTCGGTCTCAACTGAGGGAAAACTTGCTGCTTCACACCTTGCTCTTGGGGTTCCCAACATGCTGTGCATAGACAGCCGTCAAATACTCCTTTACCTTAGCTTGGAAAGGCATTTTCTCAACATGAGGTTCAGGCACAATATGATTAGTAGCAAAAACTTGAGTACTTCTAACAGGAACATGACTAACAACATCTTTATAAGGAGCATGATACTTGTTCCACTTCTTCTTGGGAATTTCAATGTAAGAGGCAAAGGCTTTAAAAAAGTTGGCAATACTTTGGGAATCAAGACCAAACTCATTACTAGTATCACGGAAGTCATTAGTTCCCATAAAAGATTTAATGCATTCATAATCATAGTTTGTACCTGACTTTCTTCCTTTGTCATTCTCCCAAGCTTCACTGTTCTCTTGAATACGGTCTAGAAGATCCCATTTAGCTTCTTCCTTCATACGTGGGAATGATCCAGCACAAGAAGCATCTAGTAAATCTTTATCATGAAGAGAAAGCCTAGCATAAAAGTAATTGAGAATAATATTGTTAGGGAGTTCATGAATAGGAAATTTAAGCATTAGTAACTTCAATCTCCCCCAAGCTTGAGTTGTACTCTCTCCATCACGAGGCCAAAAGTTATATATCAGATTTCTATCCTTATGAATCTCACTGGGAGGATAGAATTTAGAATAAAAGAGAGATGTCATCTCCTCCCATTCCATGGAGTGTCCATTCTTCAGCAGCTTATACCATTCTTCAGCTCTCCCTTTCAAGGATATAGAGAGTAACTTCTTCTTCACCTATTCAGTTGTGATACCTGCACACTTAAACAACTCGCATAATTCATGGATTAAAAGCAAGTGATCACTAGGATGGACAGTTCCATCCCCAAAATAAGAATTATCCATAACACGATTGACAATACTTGTAGGTATCTTAAAAGGATCTATCTCAATAGGTGGTGGTTCATCTACTACCCTAGCAGTGGTAGTAGTTTTCCCAAACAGAAAACCAAGTGGGTTATCCATATTGGAAATAAAGTAACAAGCAGTAACAAAAGCAATACTCACAGTAAAAGTTTCCCTTACTAGTTCCACTCTTCAATAGCTCTTCACTCCCCGGCAACGGCGCCAGAAAATAGTCTTGATGACCCACAAGTATAGGGGGTGTATCGTAGTACTTTTGATAAATAGGAGTGTCGATCCCAACTAGGATCAGAAGGTGCTGAACAGTGGTATGGAGCAGGAAATGCCTGTGAATACTTAGCAAACGGATTTTTAGTGGTTTTCTCACAAGGCAACAAAACAAAGAGCAAGTAACAGAAGTAACGAACAAACGGAGCAAGTGGCCCAATCCTTTCTTAGCAAAGGACAAGCCGGTGGAAATACTTATAAGGACCAAATGTTCTCGAGGGCACATGGGAATTCTGTCAAGTGCTTTTGCTTCAAATAGCTGAGTACTCTTCTCTGGTGTTTGTAAGTGTTGTGTGGGTGAACCTGTGCTAACATACCGCCCTTCCTAGGACTAATACACACTTGTGATTAAACCCCCTGCAAACATCTGTAACTACAGGAAAGTAATTAATATATAAATCTAACCACAGCCATAAACTCTGAGATCCTGCGCTCCCTTGTGCAAAGGTGTCCTAACGGGGGTTCAGGTTTTTGTCACTCCAGCAACCCCACGATTACTAGCCAAATACACAATGCATTCTCCTAGGCCCATAAATAGTGAAGTATCATGTAGTAGACGTTCACATGACACCACTAGAAGAATAGCACCCCAACTTAAATACTAAATCATTGAATAATAACTCATCACAGATTCACTACTAGCAACATGACTTCTCCCATGTCCTCAAGAACTAAACGAACTACTCACAAGACATCATATGGATCAATATCAAAGATGATATGATAATGGATAAAAATCTAAACATAAACAATAATCCAATGGTTCCACTCACAAGCATCAACTACAATAGTAATCAACACCGAGAAAGTTTCCCCTAAGAACTAAAGCAATATCCAACACAATTGTTACAGCAGGACAGAGTGGTGGTGATGGTGCTAGTGGAGATGATGGTGTGGATGATGATGGTGATACCGATGAAGCCTAGCTTGATGACGGTGTTGATGGCGATGGTCTCCCCTCTCCGGGAAGGAATTCCCTAGGCAGAAATCTGTCTGCCGGAAAGATCTTTCTCTCTTGGTGTTTTCCACCCCCAGAGGTGGAGGAAATCTATCCGTGGTCGCTCCCCGAGGCTTAGGGTTCCGTAGGGAAGATATAGGCGAAGGGGCGGAGTCAGAGGCCGGGCAGGTGGGCCACACCTACCCTAGGCGCGGGGTTAGGTGGGCCCGCACCTAGGAGGGGTGTGGGCCCCCTGAGGTCCATCTCCGTCCCTCCTTCTGGCTTCCTTCGTCTTCTGGTAAAATAATATGTTTCCATATTTTTCTGGTATTTTTCTGATCTTCGCGAAATTGCACCGAAATGCCTTCTTTTCCATCAGAATCTAGACTCCGGCAGTCCATCCTCCAAGAATCATCCAACATGCATAAACAGATGAAAAAGCCTTAAGTAATACCTCATAATAAGACAAATATCAATGAATAGAGGTAAATTATGATATAGAATGGTGATGCAAATTGGGCGTATCAATAACCTAGAATAGATATGAAAAGAATGTGAACAGCTTCAATGACAATCTTCTAAGATCTGTAAGTGATATTACAAAGTAATGTGGGAAGTAAGAGAGTAATCATTCAAATAGAATTAGATTCATTAGAAGTACTCTAAAGATGAGAATGATCCCTATGGGAAGATAATGTTGAGCCTAAGTTTCAAGCTCATTGGATTCACTAAAGGATTTAGTAGGAGAATTTATTGATAAGAATATTCTTGTGAAGTAAAGCACATCATGTTAACCCATGATGATGAATATGAAGAAGTAGAATATCTAGGAAAGGAATTCCTTAATTAGGAGTCCATAATTATGTAGTATGGAAGCTAGGAATTCTTGGTAAACATTCAACCTTAAATCCCTAATAAAATTCAATATTTATTCCTTTTGAAGGATCAAACATCCTATTTCCATAATGGCTTATAGGAATAATTTCCTATAGCAAATCACTGAAGTATATCTTGCCACTTCACAACATTAAAACCATAAGTGCCTAGGAACTATAGTTATCAACCCTTATTCTTAAGCCATTGTAAAGAACAACCCTATTGCCTTACTTTAACTAATGGTGTCATTCCTAATCACAAGCATAAAGACAATATGTCTTAAACCTTAAATGTCATTGGGATTCGGCCTCCTAGAGTTCAACTCCCGTTCTCAACCCATGAACAATATGAGTCCAAAGATTCTTTCGTAACTCCCAGATAACATCATGAATAAATTTAAGCCTCCTAAAACTTATAGTAAACAATTATAATCTTAAACCCTAAATTTCTATGCAAGTTATAACAAACTATTTATCTTGATATCATTTAAGTCCATGAGAATAATATTAACCATTTTAATTCCCAAGAATTTATGTGTCAGATAATAAGAAGGATCGCTATATAAATTTTCTTTAGTGATAAGTTGATAAGAATCAAATCTTATGAATTAATAGTAATACATCCTTTAATAATTTATGGAGTATTTAGGTAAACTAAACTCATAACAAAAACTTCTACATAATATTAATAGAAAAAGGACCAATATAAAGGAAATATAAACCTTATGTAATAAAGGTTCACTAAATGAATCTAAATATATTTTATTTATTGCTATAAGTATTTAGCAAATAGAATTCTATAAGGAATATTCAAAATAATTGTCTTAAATATAAAAGTTAAAAAGTAAACAGAATTTGAAAAGAAATAAATCAAATAAACTACTCAGCTTAGAATCTGGCCCGAGGCCCATTTCCTATCCTTCTATCTGCTACTCATGCGCAGTACACAGTAGGCCCAGTAACGGCCCAGCGAGGACAATCCTTTACCTTTCTCTCTGGATGACTGGTGGGACCAAAGAGGGACTGAGGGTTGAGAGGAAAGAATTGCCAGGGGGTTTTCTACAAAATTGTCGTCGTCGTCATCCTCATGCACACAGGCAGCTGCGTGCGCCCTGCCGATGCCGTCTATCGTCATCAGCATGAATCGACCGCCGTGATGCTCGCCACCGACCCTGAGAGGAGTAGATAAGACCACCGCGTCCTCCTCTATCCTCTCATACCAATCTTATCCTCTATCTCGCTCTCTAGACCTATCTGTCTTCCTCACTCGAAACCCTAGCTCGCCGGAGTTGATTGCCGTCGCTGATAGAGGCCGCCCCAGAGGCAACCAAATATGCTCCAAACTCCGCCGTGACGTGCTCTAACTCCAAAAGGAAGGAATCGAGCTGGTGCGCTCAGAATCGACCCCATCTTGCTCAAGTCCGACGATCACCGCCACCGTATTCACCATCGATTCTGGTTACCCCGCGACTCGCTAATCACATCATCGCATTTCTGGTGAGTCACTGAGTATTCCTGTATGATCCAATGTGGTGTTTGCTTCCTAAATCCACGCCGCCATGATCATCTGCGAGCATCGCTGCACGGGCTCGCCGTCGGTCACATTCCGTTAACCAAAAACGGGCGGCGTTAGTACCATTCGACTCGCGCACACATCCTCGTTCCAACTAGCCACAACACGAGCTCCTGCGCATAGTAAATCAATGAATTTGAAATCAATCTGTGAGTTCATCCATCGCTGATGTCATCACAACGTCATGCCGACGTCACCCTTGACCAGTTCCACCTAGTTGACCAGTCCACGCCTAGGTGGCAAGCCAACGTGGCCACTGGCCCACTGGTCAGTGACCTAGGATAGGTATGGGTTTGGTGTGAAAATTTATTTCCTGTTTAGGAAATAGATAAAACATTATAAGTCTAAATATAAATATTTATAGAAATTAAATAAAATTATTAAATATTGTAAATTCAATAACTTTTGTTTTATAATTCAGAAAAAAATGTGTAATATATGAAAATGTTTAGAAAAATAAAATCTATAATGTAAATTTATTATCCAACATTATTATATTAAATATTTAAATAAATATTTTTTAATAAAGATTTTATAAGTAATAATACTTTGATAATCCATTATTTAATATTTGTAAATGCAAAAAATATAAGTAATATACCAAAATTCTTAGAAAAATAATAACTATAAATTGAAACCATAATCATATATTATTATATCACCTAATTAAGTACTTATTATTTATTAAGCATTTATAAAGTAATAAACTTATAAAAATCATATCTTATTATTTATAAGTCATAAAAATAAATGTAATATACCAAAATGACCACAAAAATAACATTTACATGTTAAAAATATAACATTATATTTTTTAAGTAAATAAAAACTTAATACTCTAATAAATTGAATTTAAATCTAATTTTCTTAATTGATAATTCATATAAGGGTAAATAAAATTTGCTAATATTTCTAAAATTATACAATTGAAGTTTAATAAATAGTATTAGTCTTAAATATTTATAATATGAAAACAAAATGATTCAACACATTTAAAATACAATCTTATTGAATTATAATTCTCCCATAAGTGTAGAATATCTTTTAAAAAGAATCCTTATCAAATATAAAATCTTCCAGAATAAATTGTGGCTAAATAAAACTTATTCCTTTATTTAGACCACAAGTTTATCAACATACCAAAACATTATAGTGAATTCATAAGTAGTTAAGTAATATTATTTCCTTGATTACAAATCATAACCACACTTTTATAAGGAGATAACTGTTTCTATTCCATTACAATATTAAGAAACCACTATTCAAATAGAAGTAGTACCACTCTTAGTTAGCTTTAAAGAAACATTATGAGAAGAACAAAATCCAAATACTATAAGCATTACATCTTAAGTCCATCTATGTCCTTAAAGTTAACTATAGTCTACAAGACTTTAAATATTATGATAAAGACTTTATTATGTGTTTTATAGTTTACTTTGGTCTGTTCAATTAAGATATAATGCATTCCAAGACCAAACTAACCAAGTAAAAACCAAGAGACATCGACCATATTCTATTAACCAACAAGATTGTTTACACCTTAGAAAAGAAACCTTTTCTTCAAAGGTTATCCTTTTTGCCACTTCAAACAACAAATCTTATAATAATATCTCCAATTCTTAACAATTAAAATCAAGGACTTTTATCATAGTCAAAAAATGACAATTAATCATAATCACATTACTTTATACTTTACATGTATATTTAGGATTGTTAACACTTAAGTTCCTTGTAAATATCATTACTAGTAAAGTAAAAATTTGAAGATAAAATAACTTTTATATAAGCATCCTTGTGTAACATCCCACATTTGTGTATATTATTGCTGCATGATATTCTAAATACACATTGTTTCACACACCCTCACAAGCCTTAATAAGAAGGACAAGTATGAAGCTTATCTAAAAGTATAACGCATTACAAAGAAACCATTTCCCGTATCCAAACCCAAGAACAACGTTATTCCGAAAATTCGAGTTTACCAAATTGCATTACATTATTTATGCATAATAGCATCCTGCTTATTTAAACATTAGTCCTTATAGGACCAATGATGCTGATTTCAGATATTGGATCTTACATTGTCTCGAAGACCGTGAGTGCATAATCTTGCAATCACAAAAGGCAAGTTCACACTTGCTTATGTCCTTTGATTATTTTTGTAAATTATTTTGCAAATCCAGTGTTGTCATGACCTACATTTCAAAAGGGTCAGAAAACACTATTTTCATAATAATATGATTATAGGTTATTTACCATGAGGTAATAACCTACTATGAAAGTTCCGCTGGTAAAGGAACATATTATCTAGGACTTAATAACCAATGTCGCCAGTGATTCTTGCGCTGTATATTATGCGATAACCATGAGATTTGGAATGGGACGAAGAAGTCAGTTGTATCATTTTCCTTTCGTTTGGAGGCAAGACGACCTTAACGTGACATTGTGATTCCTTGTGCGGATCCAACATATGGGTGGGCACCCTTAGGCCCCATGTTTTTGGTGTCTAGATTATCTATGAGTGGCTACCAGAGGTATAGACAGACCTATATGGTACTTTCCAGGGGCATCACCAGCTCATAGAGTCTTCGGGAACTCATCAGGGTTTTAGCCTGCCTGAAAGGGGGCTTAACAGAGGTGAGCCAGCCCCGAAGGATCATGCAGACATATGGGGTCGCGGAAAGGGCAGTGATTGGCTTGGATCATCTATTGGGCCCCACAACATGGAATTGTGGATGGGTAAGCTGCCTGGTTGTGCAACAAGGAGTTGATCTCTCATGGGAAAAGTAACGCACCTCTGTAGAGTGTAAGAACTGTAACTTGTTACTCCCTGTTCCGGGAAGGAGCTACGAACACGACGGGAAAGGAACTCCATGAAAGTTCTGGTAAACCCATGAAGGCTGACGGACATAGCTTTTCAGAATAAAAGCCAACTTTGAAGAAATGTTTATGAAAACTTTCATTGCCTACGACCTATGGTCTGTCGCCGTAGATATATTGCATCAAACACTCCTTTGTAGTGAACATGCTGAGTACGCTCGTACTCAACATATCTTCTTAACCCTTGCTAGATTCTAAAGCCAATACAAACGACATCTACACCAAATTATGCTCAAGGGAATCTTCATCAATAGGTCAAACTCTTCATTGAAGTCAAGGAAGTCAACATATACATCAATTGAAGTGAAGACGGAGTTTTTGACTAGACAGGAGTATCATCTCTAGCCATAGAACCTATATCTGTAGAGTATTGCAATAGCAGCAATGCAAGCCAAATAGTTAGATGCTAATTTTATTAGCATGATAGTTATGAGTTGATTATTTATGATTCTTCTTTGTAAGATGTTTATTTCTCTCTCTTTAACCTAGAGTGTTCTCTGGATTTTATGTAAAGAGTCGAGTTGTAATCTATAGTCATGTCTTGGACCTGCTGTGTTTTTGTGGTACCACTCTGAGGGATGTAATACTATTGAACGGTGGTTCATTGGTGTTATGTCAATGACTATAGTATACTACATCATGCAGTGGTATGCTGGGTCACCACAATATGCTTTCTAATTATTGTTGTAGCATGACTTGTTTTAAACAATTGAGATTGCCTAATGTGCCTAGAAAGAATCATGTGTTGTTTTAGCATACAAAAGCATAATATTGTGGTATTCTCATTTGATGCTTTATTTGGGTTGACTTGGCACATGCTTACACCATGTCAAGACTATGAAACAGTCACCATAGCCTCTATGATCATTTAGTTTTTGACTTGTGATATCACTTTATGCTTTAATTAATAATGTTTTGTCGCTTTGCATGATTATGGCCATTATTGCTCTCTTAGTTGGTCGATCCCAGTCTTTTGCTAGCCTCCACTTGTACTAAGTATGAGCTCTACTCATGCATCCATCTTCCAAGAAACCAAGTTATTCCAAAGAGTCCACTATAAACTCCTATGCATGGTGTGTTACACCATTCCAAGTATATTCATGTGTTTATCTATCTTCCAAATTAAACTTTTGTTATGTGAAAATTAGTGATTAAAGCTCTCACAAACTTGATGGCACACTTTATTTCTTGCACTTAATAAACTTGAACCATTGTGACAATCTTATGATGCTTGTGTGCTTGCAAATTATAAGTTGGGAGTTAGCAAAACCATGTTTTCATGGGGTCCGCTTTCGACATTGCACATATTTATTCAGTTGATATCATGTACTTTTGTTTATGGATGCCATCGGTGTGAAATAAGATGAGAACTTGTAAGTCCATGGAGTATGTATATGTGTTAGAGAAACGCCTGGGCGGCTAGCCTAAACCATGCATAATCATGGTGAAAACTTTCAACATAACCATAATGAGCATTCTATGAAGCATCCTCAATAAAAACTTATGCAAATAGCAAATAAAAAGATCGCTGAGATGCTCATTGTCTGTTGCCTTGTCATTTTGATATGGGATAGCTCCTGTGTCATGGGGAAAGGGGGTACCCCGTTGGCGGTTCTCTATGATACACTTACACTTACAATGACAAGAACTTACTTGTGACCAAAGTTGAGTAGCATGAGGTCTGGTACTTGTAATCAAGGGGCATGCGACTTTCAACTTATGATATGTCAAGCACATTACTCATATTTGCCTCACTTTAACCTTAATCACTTCAAGATGCTTATGATATGGGCAATGAGAGCTGAAAGCTAATAAGTATCATAGTTTTTGGAAGCTCTTTATGAAACTTGAAATCCATGTTTCCCTCTCTGAAGGGCCTTTCTTTTTACCTTTATGTTGATTCTCCATCTTCTATCTTTATGCACCAATTAAGAGAGCATAATTGTCATTCTTAGTTTTATGTGCATTGTCCCAAAACTTATTGATTGATTCATAACTTTGATATATCTTGTCCTTAAATTATTTGTATCTAGTCACCCTTATGAACTTTGAAGGTGTCCTATACATTTATGTTTTGCTATACCATGAAGGACAAGCTGAATACCACTTTTGTTATGTTTTGTATATGTGAAACAAACAAACGTGTTTCAATGCATTGTTATTCATGATCTTTTGTTTGTACCTTTTCATGTTTCAACTTAGTTGTTATGTCTTATTGTTAGAGCTACATCTTTCATGCTCATGTTTAAAGTACTATGATACCAACTATCAATGCTTTATAATACCTTGATCAATTGTGATAGCATGTCACCTCAAAAATTATTCTTTTTATCACTTACCTACTCGAGGATGAGCAGGAGTTAAGCTTGTGGATGCTTGATACGTCATAAACGTATCTATAATTTTTTATGCTCCAGGCTTGTTTTATATCAACTTTCTTATGTTTTGTTTACACTTTGAGGTATTTTTATACATTTTCTGGAACTAACCTATTGACAAGATGCTGCAGTGCCAGATGCCTATTTTCTGCTATTTTTGGTTTCAGAAAAGCTAGTAAAGAAATATTCTCCGAATTGGACGGGACAAAAGCCAAAGTCTATATTTTACCAGAAGGAACACGGAGTTCGGAGAGGAGACAAAGTGGAGCCACGAGACGGCCACACCATGTGGTGGCATGGCCAAGGGGGGGCACCAGCCCTAGGTGTGGGCCCCTTAGGCGCCCATCGACCTTGCCTCTTTGCCTATATAAGCACCCCGATGCAGAAACCCTAATCACCCGATCAAATCTCCACGAAATAGTCTATAGTAGCCGCCATCTCCATCCCTAGATCAGGGGGATCCGATGCTCTTCTCGGCACCTTGCCGGAGGGGAGAGATCATCCCGGAGGCCTTCTTCGTCACCATGCCAGCCTCCGGAGTGATGCGTGAGTAGTTCACCCTTGGACTATGGGTCCATATAGTAGCTAGATGGTTGTTTCTCCTCCTTTGTTCTATCATGTTTAGATCTTGTGAGCTCCATTCATGATCAAGATCATCTATTTGTAATCATACATGTTGTGTTTGTGGGGATCTGATGGATATTGAGATACTATGTTAGATTGATTATTGATTCTGTCATGTCTATGTTATTTGTGATCTTGCATGCTCTCCGTTGCTAGTATCTATCTTGGCCAAGTAGATGCTTGTAACTCTAAGAGGGAGTATTTATGCTCGATAGTAGGTTTATGCCTCTAGTAATCTGGGAGAGTGACAGAAACTTCTAAGGTTGTAGATGTGTTGTTGCTACTAGGGAGAAAACAAAAATCCTTTGTCTAAGGGCAATTGTATTGTTTACTTTACACACATTGATTAATGCAATTATCTGTTGCTTGCAACTTAATACTGGAAGGGGTTCGGATGATAACCTGAAGGTGGATTATTAGTCATAGATGCAGTTGGATTACGGTCTATGTATTATGTTGTAATGCCCAAACAAATCTCGTAGGAATCAAGATGTCTAGTATATGCATTGTTATGCTTTCTCAATATGTCAATCGCCCCGCTGTAATTTGTTCACCCAACATATTATCTATCTTATGGAGAGCACCTCTAGTGAACTGTTGACCCCGGTCCATTCCTTATCATAGATATACCATCTAGTGTTTACCGTTTACTGTTTATTTTCTACAAGCAAATCACTATCTTCCACACTATACATTTAATCCTTTGTTTTCAGCAAACCAGTGAGATTGATAACCTCACTGTAAGTTGGGGCAAAGTATTGAGTTTGTGTTGTGCAGGTTCTAAGTTGCTATCAACACCTTGGAGTTGTTTTCTTACTCCTACTAGTTTGATAACCTTGGTTTCATAACTGATGGAAACTTGCTGTTGTGCTCATCATACCTTCCTCTTGGGGTTCCCAACGAGCTCTACATATCTGAGCCATCAGACACCGACTTAAAATTTGATTCCTTATTTGACACTGAGCAATTTTTCATCCCTTTTTGACATCTTGTTAAATTTTCTTTCCCTATATGACACTTTAGTTCATTTTCTCCACTAACGGTGTTAAAGAGAAATGTGAAAACACCTTTCTACCCCTAGTGCATAATTTGACCAAAATCTATTCAAGACTATAGCTTGCAGTAATGTTACATATTTGGTCAATTTGATTAAAAATTTGGGCAGAACCTCCTTTGTATTTGATGCCACGTCTATAAAATTCACATAAATATATCCAAAAGTATCATGACATGTAAAACTACGTCAACACTATTTGATATGCATCATAGCCATGTTCAAAATCAACACTACATCAGTACTACTCATTCACATGCATCACAGCCATGTTGAAAATCAACACTACGTCATCACATGCGTCACACCCATGTTCAAAATCAACACTATATCAGCACTAAACACTACATCAATACTACTCGTTCACATGCATCACATAACAATCACAAGCTGAGTCTTCTTTTGCTTCGTGTGTTCATTGCAGGGCACGTAGGTTTAAATATTTTGCTTCTTGTGCACATAGCAGGGCTGCTGTCAACTGGAATCACAGGAAGCAAGGCTTTCTCCATTTGAATTGAGATGGTTCTTGATCTGCACGTACACAAATATATGACAACAATGTTTTCTAGCAATTGAAAACACAAAATATAGGCATCATGTGAACTAAAAACAGAAACAATACCTCTTAGATCCAACTGATTCAGAATTTTCCCCTTTTCCCTTCTTTTTACTTGTATTCTCCAAGCTACTGGTAATGAGAAGGAATCAATCATAATATAAACAAGTTAATTTTAATTAAATGTAAAAATATAAAATAGTTATAATCACCTTTTTGATGTTCTAGCACTAGAATGGACATCTTTTCCATTTTTCTTAGTTGTAGTTTCCAAGTTTTGGCTATGGTGAGAAGGAAGCAACTTAGAATTAAAACATCCTTTTATGTAATCATGAACATAAGTGTAAAATTACTAGAGATCTCAAATTACTAACCTTGGGGGAAAACATATTATTGTTGGTACTTCATCCTCAGAAGCAACAATGGATGAATCGGCTACTTTGGCTCTCTTTACCCTCTTCTTTGGTGGTTCTCTACACAATCAAGTAAGAAAAGTAGTGATATTCGTTAAGATAACTTTCCTCATCTTGATTTGTGTTGCTATTAGGTTCTAAATCCACATCACTGTGATATTCGTTAAGATAAATTTCCTCATATGGTTGAGAAGGATCACAATATGCAAAAAACATGTCCACCTTCTTTGTCTTGTTGTGTTTCTCAAACATAGACAACAACTCTTGGTCTGATTTTAGTTCTGGGAATGTTTTCAGAACATCATCATAATAATGAACACGTGGATCTTCCAAATAATGAGGTGAGTACTGCACTGTAATTGATTCAACCAGATCTTCATAATTTGTCAAGTCTGAATCAATAACATTCTCAAAATAAAAAGACTTGATATCCTTTCTAGCTATTTTCGGGTTGCCAAGCATTCTAATTTTTAGCAAATAACTTGAATTTGCATCAATCCTATAAATAGAACAGTGTAACACTACAATACTGAAAAGACTGTAGCTTCTATGCAACTTGCCAATACCTGGATCGGTTCATTGTCTTACATAGACCTTAGATGAATAACAAAGTAAAATATCTGTGTATCATAAATAACGAAGATCCAGAGTATACATTTATTACAATAAAGCTTAGCTCGAAGGCTAGCTCAAACTTGTTCAATGTATCAAAAATAAATAAATAAATAACTCTTTCAATCTCTAAATTTCCCACAAGCGAACAAGTGCAGAGTGAAGTATCGCGACCTAGCAGATCAATCAGAGTCGTAATATCCTGCAACATAAAACGTAGTAGCTCCGAAGGGTCAATACATGGAATGTATGGCAAGTAGCGCTAAATAGGGAGACAATAGACTTAGCAACTGCATGCTTATTTGGATGGTGGAACTGTGGCTAGCTTGCATTTTCCAAACACTTTGTCCTACTTTGTTGAACCAATTTTGATTCACAACAACCCATTAAGTTCACCCATCAAGTTTTAGAAATCAAGAAGTAAGGATGAGCGAGAATATATCATAGTATCAGTATCAAGCAAATCATTTGTCCATAACCGGGGACACGGCTAAGCACTTAGATCATACACCTTACAGGGGTTTGTACACTTTACACATGTGACTTGGATAGCCCAGCTCGTACCACCACATGCATATTGTGTGTCGATAGGGAGAAGTCCAAGAAGAGACCGTTTAGAAAGTAGATCCCCAAACCCCACTGCGCACTGGTCCCATCCTACCATTCACTAAATATCTGGCTACGCTGGGTTTGGGTCACCACGACCTACTGAGTCCAACCAGCCACCCATTTCTTACTGGCACATGGTTGCATATGTAAGCTACTGAAATAAAGACAAATAATCCTTCTCAGTACCCTGGGCGGCATTCCTCACCATTATTCACACTCCGATGACTAATCCAGCCACTCCGCCCAGGTAGTTCATTAACATTATGTTGTTTTGGTAGAACAAAACCTTTACTTTACCAAAGCATGATCCCTTTCTTGTATCTGCAGCAATGCTAAGCACATCTACCATACGGAAGCTCAACTACAAAGGATTTCCCTACCACAATACATAGGACATAGCATAACATAGTAATACCTATACATGTAGCTACCAAAAATACACTACAAATGCACAAGGGAAAAATAGTAGGACAATTCATGAACAAAATAGCAACTACTTGCCTTGACGGTACGAGTCGAGAGTACAATCCTCACAGAAGCAAGCGTTGCACTCGTCACAATCTACACGATACATAACAATGCAATATGCAAGCATGGCATGTTGAACAAAGCTACAGTAGCTTTCTATAACCTTGTTCAGTATACCTATTGTATTCATGCATGGAAAACATTCTAGAAGCATTGAAAACAAGGCATGCAATTTTAAATGGCCAAATAATGGAGCTCTATTCCAATTATTAAACCACTGCTATCAACTAGTTTGTAAAATCGTGGAAAAATATCTACTATGTAGGCAACCAAAAATAGAACCAGTACCAACTGGAATCACTCAAAAAGGAGTTACAGAACCTTTTATATAATTAAAATACTCCAGAATTGCTTTTAATTGTTTCAGCAAATTTCAGTACAGTAAGGCTACCTTTTTAATTCGCAAACTGAATCTACTTGTTCTACTGATTCCAGGGACACGTCATTTGCAATTTTTGGAGTTGAAGAACTTTTCCTATGAATTTATTACCTTAAATAGCCATTAAACATTTTAATTAATCACGGAAAAACCTTGCTGAAAAAGTATGAAACAATTGTACAGAAATATTCTACGTGAAAAACTGAATTCAACCATATATAATTTGCAATTTTTGGCCCAGTAGTTTAATTTCTATTGATTTTACAGGTTTCAACAATTTTCTGCCAAATTAAATCGATTTAATTAAACAGACAAAGTCAGTTGACTAGTCCGCGCTGACGTGGCACGCGCTGACCAGTCAGCGGTCAAAGCGCCAGTCCACGGGCCATCTGGGCCGTCCATCACAGATCGAAGGGCTGCGGGCTGGCGGCGCTCACCTGAGTGGTCGACGACGGTGGCAGCAGCAGCTCGGCGATGACGGTGGCGGCGTCTCCGGCGGTCACCGACGGCGAGGAAGGGCGCGACAGGGTCCAGTAGGGGAAGGCAGACACGGGCGTGGCTTGGGTTGCTCGTTTTGTTCCCTCAAACGGCGGCAGGAGGCGGCGTCGACAGGGTGGGCACTCCGGCGGGATCGGGAGCTTGCTCCAGCGGACCTACGGCGAAACGAGTGGGTTAGGGCAACATTGTCGAACAGGGGGAAGACTCGAGGGTCGACGGCATGCAAAGGGGCGACCGTTTCCTGGCGGGGCCGAGCTCTTACCGAGCATCAATGGCGGCGGTGGGACGGCTAGCTCGAGGGCAGGTTCGAGGGGTGGAAAAGAAGGGGGTTTCCGATACGGGAGGGGATGAATTAAAAGGGGAAAGGGGGAATCATCGTCTAGCGGGAGAATCGGAACCGAATTCCGGCGAGATCACTATGTTCGGTCGTGTCGGGGCCGAACTCATCTCTGGGGAGATGCTGATGTGCGGGGCCCGCCTGGCAGCGGCACAGGGCTAGGTGGGTTGGCTGCGGCGGCAGTTTCTATCTGTCGCCCGCGCGGTTACGCGCTGCTGGCTGCATCGGCTGCAGAGCTGGCAGGCCCCGGCTGGGCTGCGGCTAACGGCCGGTTTCTCATTTTTTTTATTTACTTTTTTTTCTGGACGTTTTCTTATCTGAACCTAATATCTGAAACTGACAGAAGTGTCCAAATTTTAAACAAAATTTCAGTTAACTGTAACTTTTGAACCGTAGCTTCAAATGAGGCGATTCAAATTGCTACAGGTTCGTATCGGAACCATCTACGCACCTGTGTCTTCCAAACAACTAAACTAAATCTTTCCAGCATATGCAAGATAGAAACCGAGCACTCAAGTGTATGTGACAAGGCATGCAAGTGGGTTTTGACAAAAAGTTTGAAACTGAATTTTTTTGCAATGATGCTCATGATGCAATGACATGTATGCTATGCAGTGCCAAATCCAAAATTTAGGATGTGACAAGACTAACCCCCTTAAGATGAATCTTGTCCTCGAGATTCGACGCGGCTAGCAAATAGGTGCGGATGGTCCTCTCGGAGGTCGTCCTCTCGCTCCCAAGTGACTTCTTCTATCTTGTGGTGGCTCCATTGCACCTTGAAAAACCTGATGGTCTTTGGTACGGGTAAACCTCTCCGCTGTCTCCAGTATCTTGACTGGTTTCTCCTCATATGTC
This sequence comes from Avena sativa, assembly GCA_916181665.1. Taxonomy (NCBI): domain Eukaryota; kingdom Viridiplantae; phylum Streptophyta; class Magnoliopsida; order Poales; family Poaceae; genus Avena; species Avena sativa. The sequence continues at coordinate 251,826,802 of OV702293.1, forward strand.
AAATCATTCTCCAGCTGAACCTCCTCTAGTGGAATAGTGTCTCTCAATGGTGTATCCACCATCTCCAGATGGCACTTCTTCAGCTGGGACACGTGGAACACGTTATAAACAGCAGACGGAGCCTCTGGCAACTCCAACTGAAATGCAACTTATCCCTTGCATGCTAAGACCCAGTATGGTCCTATGAATCGAGGTGCCGGCTTGCCCTTGATTCCCAACCTCTTAATTCCACGCAGTGGCGATACTCTAAGGTATGCTCGATCTCCTATCTCATACACCACTTCCTTGCGCTTGGCGTCTGCGTAGCTTTTCTATCTCGATTGTGCTACCTTCAGCCTGTCCCGAATCAAACTGACCTTCTCCTCAGGATCCTTGATCAAATCAGGCCCAAACAGTTGACGATCACCTACACCATCCCATAGCAATGGTGTTCTACACCTCTTACCATACAACACATCAAACATCGACGTCTTGATGCTGGACTGGTAGTTGTTGTTGTAGGAAAACTCAGCATAGGGCAAATTCTCATCCCAACTAGAGACATGAGACAGAGCACAAGCTCTCAACTATCCTCCAAAATCTGATTCACCCTCTCTGTCTGTCCATCTGTCTGAGGGTGTAATGATGTGCTAAATTATAATCTGGTTCCCAATTACTCATGCAGCTGGCGCCAAAAGTGAGAGGTGAATTGGGTACCTCTATCCGACACAATGCTCTTGGGCACACCGTGTAGACACACAATCCTGTTCATATAGATCTTGGCTAGCTTGGCACTGGTATAGGTGGTCTTCCCAGGTATAAATGATCTACCTTGGTCAAATGATCCACCACTACCCATATAGAATCATAACCAGACCTGGTCCTGGGCAGTCCTGTGATAAAATACATCCCCACTTTTCCCACTTCCAATCTGGCACGGGTAATGGCTGTAGTAATCCCGCTGGCTTCTGATGTTCAGCCTTCACTCTACTACACACATCGCATAAGGCAACATGCTCAGCGATATCCACTTTCATATTGTTCCACCAGAATCTTTCCTTTAAATCCATATACATTTTGGTATTTCCTGGATGTATCGAGTATGGCGAGTCATGGGCTTCCTGGAGAATCAACTTCCTTATTTCCGGATCGTTGGGCACACACAGAAGATCACCATACCACAGGGTTCCTTGCTCATCCTCGTGAAATCCCTCCGCTTTGCCCTTGGGTATGTTTTCCTTTATTCCTTCCAAGTTGCTATCCTTCTTCTGAGCTTCTCCAATCTTTTCCTATAGTGTTGGCTTGATCCCCATTGCTGCCAAATATCCCTTGGATACTACCTCTAATCTAAGATCCTTGAATTGCTCGCACAAATCCCTCGGCAAATTTCCCACGTTTAGTCCATTTGCATAAACCTTGCGGCTTAGTGCATCTGCCACTACATTTGCCTTTCCTGGGTGATATTGCAGACTCATCTCATAATCCTTTATGAGTTCCAACCATCTTGTTTGCCTCATGTTCAGCTCCTTCTAGGTGAATATGTATTTCAAGCTCTTGTGGTCTGTGAATACATCGCAGTGCTTTCCCATCAGATAGTGTCTCCATACCTTGAGTGCATGCACGACCGATGCTAATTCCAAATCATGTGTGGGGTAGTTCCTCTCATGGTGCTTGAGTTGGCGCGAGGCATATGACACCACTCTTCCATCTTGCATCAACACACTACCCAGTCCTTGTCGAGATGCATCACAATATACTTGGAAATCCTTCTGTAGATCAGGCAATCACAAAATAGGTGCGGTCACTAGGCGACTCTTCAGCTCCTGGAAACTAGCTTCACATTCCTAGGTCCACTCAAACTTCTTCTCCTTCTTCAACAATTCCATCATTGGCTTTGCAACCTTGGAGAAATTCTCTATGAACCTTCTGTAATATCCAGCAAGTCCCAAGAAGCTCCAAATATCGCCAACATTCTTGGGAACCTCCCATTCTGTAACCGACGATACCTTGCTTGGATCATCTGTGACTCCTTCTCCCGACACCACTTGTCCTAGAAACCCCATAGTGTTCAACCAAAACTCGCACTTGCTGAATTTGGCATATATCTTGTGTTCCCTCGGCTTTTCCATTATCATCCGCAAATGCTTCTCATGCTCCTCATCATTTCTGGAGTATATCAATATGTCGTCGATGAACACTACCACGAACTTGTCTAAGTACTCCATGAATACCTTGTTCATCATGGTCATGAAATATGCTGGAGCATTTGTTAGTCCAAAATACATAACCGTATACTCATATAAACCATACCTAGTGGTGAAAGTAGTTTTTGGTATGTCCTCTTCCCGGATCTTTAGTTGAAAATATCTTGATCTCAGATCAATCTTGGAAAACACCTTTGCTCCTTCCAATTGATCAAACAAATCATTTATATTGGGCAGAGGGTATTTATTCTTGATAGTCACTTCATTCAGCGAACGATAGTCCACTACCAATCTCTTGCTAATGTCCTTCTCCACAAACAGAACAGGCGCACCCCATGAAGACGAGCTGGGCTGAATAAATCCCTTGTCCAATTGCTCTCTCAATTGCTTATTCAACTCCTTCAGTTCATCCACATCCATCTTGTATGGCCTTTTGGCTATTGGTCCAGTCCCTGACATTAAGTCAATAAGAAACTCCACATCACAGTCCGGTGGCATCCCTGGTAGCTCCTCTGGAAACACGTCGGGGTATTCTCTCACTACAGGTAATGTTTCCATGCTAACCCCCTTAAGAGAATTCACCTCGGCCCTCCTAAGACGTGTTGATGATTTAAACTTAATCCTCGTGCCCCGTAGAGTTCTGAGTGAAATTGCTTTCCATGCACAATCCACTTGTCCATCATGCGCGGACAACCAATCCATACATAGTATCACATCTAGTCCATGTGACTCCAAAACAACTAGGTGTGCTAGAAAACTGTGTGCTCCAATTCCCAGGGTCAAGTCACGACAACCCACACTAGCTAACATTTCTCCTCCCGGTGTGCTCACTCTAATTGTCCCTTTCAGTGCCTCAGTGGGTAACTTATGTCTATCCACAAATTCCCTTGATATGAATGAATGCGATGCTCTAGTATCAAATAAAACAAGTGCAATATGGGAATCTACTGGGAACTTACCAATCACGAGGCCTGACTCGTCACGGATCTCTTCCACATCCACATGGTTCACATTTGCCTTATGGTTGGGGCCAATCTTGGGTCCAACTCCTGGAATCTTCTCCGGGCAGGTTCTTGCATAGTGACCCAACTTCTTGCACTTGTAGCATTCCACATTGCTGAGGTCCTTCTTGCTCACATAGTTGTGTCCATTGTTCCTCCCAAAGCTACCATTGTGGTTCTTGTGACCATTGTGGTGGCGGTCATTCCCTCCACGGTGGTGGATGCTGCTCATGTGTTCATCATGACGATGTCCACTACCTCCACGGTGGTCGCGGTCATCACCTCCATGCTTGGAGTATCCATCATAAGAGGTGCGAGACTTGTGGTGAGAGCTAGTGTGGTGGTTGTTGTTCTTTCTCTTGCGGTTCTCCACCTGTTTATGCTTTCCCTCTAAGATTCTGGCCTTTTCCATAAGCTCTGGAAAGTGGGGCAATAAACCACTAGCAGCTGTACCGAGAGCTCATCACTGAGGCCATCCAGGAACCTCTCTCTCCTCTTGGCATCAGTGTCAACATCCTTAGGGGCATAACGCGACAGGTTTTTGATCTCCTCTATATATTCAGCCATGGTGCAGTTGGTTTGGCGCAAGTTGCGGAACTCCTTTCTCTTCAGGCTCAGAACCCCTAAAGAGACATGGTTGGTTTTGAAACCTTCCTCAAACATTGCCCAGGTTACAGTGTCCAGCGGGTGGGTGAGCTAGAAAGTTTCCCACCAAGAAACAGCTGGTCCCTCCAGTAGATAAGCCGCAAACCTCACCTTTTCAGCATCTGTGCATCCAACAGTTACCAGATCCTTGTTCACTGAACGCAACCAGTCAAGAGCAATGATTGGTTTAGGTGCTGTAGAAAACTTTGCTGGCCTCAGCCTCAGAAACCTTGTAAGTGCATCACCTTGGGGCTGGTTGTTCCCGTTGTTGTTGTTGTTGTTGTTATTATTATTATTGTTGTTGTTCTGGGCAGCCATAAACTGGGTCATCACCTGTGCTAGCTGCGCCTGGGCTTCCATCAGCACTTCCATCTCAGTGGGTTAACAGTGAGTCGGCATCTACGGTTCAGCACAGGTAAGTTTAGAAAGAGCATCTACAAAATAAATAATCTACCCATGCATTATGATCAAACAACAAAAAAGCAATCACAGACAATCATGAGAAAGCAACACATCAGCAAACAAGCGATCAAGCAATGTTCCAGGGGTTATCCTAGCAGTATATAGGTACTGAAATAGTTTTAGAAGCGTTGGCATCAGTTACAAACATAAACAGGCCAAAAAAAGCAATAAAACAGGAATCTGCCAGAATAGTCCAACAGTGTTCACGATTTTTTATACCTGACTTAAGCTCGTTAGAAATTTTTGCTGATTTTTGTGCATACAGTACAGAGAGGTTCGAACCAGACCCTATTTTTTCAAATTTGTCCCAGTTACCAATAAAATATGAAAAATCGTACAGTATAGCAGGGTCAGCAGAAAACTACAGCAGGAAAAACTCGAATATCAACCAAAACCTTGCCATAACTCATTTATAAAATTCGCACAAATAATCCTGGAATTAACGATGCATCCTAACAAATACTAATTGGTGGCCATCTAACTACTTCATGAAGAGGTTGCAGTAGGTCCTTGCATTCATACGTTGGCGCTTCTGTCTACGGACCATCCATGGCGATGGTGGGTACACCTCTCCTGAATCCTCACTTGAGACCTCAAAATCCACCTCTTCTGGATCCTCTTCTTCCTCTTCATCCTCCTCTACAGCAGCAACAGCTTCATCTCCTCCACCATCATCGTCTCCGTCCTCATCATCATAATCTTTGTCCTCATCATCATCATTGTTCCCTCCGTCATCATCATCATTATTGCCATCATCCCCATTGTTGTCATCATCCAGTGGTGGATTCAACTGAGCTTGGAGAGCGGAAATTTGGGCTGCCATATCAACAATATTCTGATCCCTTTCCTACACGGTCCCTTGCAGCTGCTCTATGGCTTGATTATTCTCCTAGACGGTCCCATTTAGTTGTGCTATGGTCGCATCCTTCTCTTGAGCGGCTCCATTCAGCTGTGCTATGGTCGCGTCCCTGCCAACAAGTGCATGGTTCAGAACATCCACAGCTTCATGTAAAGTATCAATCTCATGTCCTTGGACCACTAGACCGTTGCTGGCAAAATCAGCTATCTCCTTTACCATCATCATTTTCTCAGCTAGGACTCCATTCTCCACTTCCATATCCTCTATGTGCCTCCGACGGGGCGGCATGTTGTTCCTGTTGCCTGGGGTAACCACAACGTTCCCATTCTCATCACGCCTTCCGTAGTCACGGTAAGGAGAGTCTTCTGGCAGCAGGTGTCGAACAAGATGGCACTGGCGCGATAGGGCTTCATGCAGGGCCAAGTTTATTCCAAGCCCCCTGTTGCAATACGTCTTGGTGTAGACCAGATGTACAGGGTTTGACAAGGCGACATACCTGAAGATGATAGTGGTGATATCCCAGGCGTCCTCGCCATAACCATAGGTATATAGCCTTATCCCCTTGAACATGGGCAGCGGCAATGCCAATGACTGTGAGAGTTGTCCCAACTGTCTTGCAAATGGCCTTGGCGACTCGATCCCAGCATACTCAGTCCTGACTTCTCCCATCTATCAATTAAAAGAGGAAAGTGTGAGAATAGCAATGATAAAGATTTACGAGAGTGAAAGGCATAAGATGAAAGATAGAGTTAATATAAGCTTTAGTAATTCTATGGCTTCCTATTCCAACCTAGGTCACGATCCTACAGTCGACACACGGGCTCTGATACCATCTATAACACTATAGTACTGAAAAGACTATAACTTCTATGCAACTTGCCAATCCCTGGATCGGTTCATTGGCTTACATAGAACTTAGATGAATAACAAAGTAAAATATCCGTGTATCATAAATAATGAAGATCTAGAGTATATATTTATTACAATAAAGCTTAGCTCGAAGGCTAGCTCAAACTTATTCAATGTATCAAACATAAATAAATAACTCCTTCAATCTCCAAATTGCCCACAAGCAAACAAGTGCAGAGTGAAGTACCGCGACCTGGCAGATCAATCAGAGTCGGAATATCCTGCAACATAAAACGTAGCAGCCCCAAAGGGTCAATACATGGAATGTATGGAAAGTAGCGCTAAATAGGGAGACAATAGACTTAGCAACTACATTCTTATTTGGCTGGTGGAACTGTGGCTAGCTTGCATTTTCCAAACACTTTGTCCTACTTTGTTAAACCAATTTTGATTCACAACAACCCATTAAGTTCACCCATCAAGTTTTAGAAATCAAGAAGTAAGGATGAGCGAGAATATGTCATAGTATCAGTATCAAGCAACTCATTTGTCCATAACCGGGGACACGGCTAAGCACTTAGATCATACACCCTGCAAGGGTTTGTACACTTTACCCATGTGACTTGGACAGCCCAGCTCGTACCACCACACGCATATTGTGTGTCGATAGGGAGAAGTCCAAGAAGAGACCGTTCAGGAGGTAGATCCCCAAACCCCACTGCGCACCGGTCCCAACCTACCATTCACTACATCTCTGGCTACGCTGGGTTTGGGTCACCATGACCTACTGAATCCAACCAACCACCCATTTCTTACTAGCACATGGTTGCACATGTAAGCTACTGGAATAAAGACAACTAATCCTTCTCAGTACCCTGGGCGGCATTCCCCACCATTATTCACACTCTGATGACTAATCCAGCCACTCCGCCTAGGTAGTTTATTAACATTATGTTATTTTGGTAGAACAAAACCTTTACTTTACCAAAGCATGATCCCTTCCTCGTATCTACAGCAATGCTAAGCACATCTACCATACGGAAGCTCAACCACAAAGGATTTCCCTACCATAATACATAGGACATAGCATAACATAGTAATACCTACACATGTAGCTACCAAAAATACACTACAAATGCACAAGGGAAAAATAGTAGGACAATTCATGAACAAAATAGCAACTACTTGCCTTGACGGTGGGAGTCGAGAGTACGGTCCTCATAGAAGCAAGTGTTGCACTCGTCACAATCTACACGATGCATAATTGCAACACATAAACAATCATATACAAACATAACAATGCAAGATGCATGCATGATAAATTGAACAAAGCTACAGTAGCTTTCTATAACCTTGTTCAGTATACCTACTGTATTCATGCATGGAAAACATTTTAGAAGCATTGAAAACAAGGCATGCAATTTTAAATGGCCAAATAATGGAGCTCTAGTCCAATTATTAAACCACTGCTGTCAAATAGTTTGTAAAATCATGGAAAAATATCTACTGTGTAGGCAACCAAAAATAGAACCAGTACCAACTGGAATCACTCAAAAAGGAGTTACAGAACCTTTTATATAATTAAAATACTCCAGAATTGCTTTTAATTGTTTCTGCAACTTTCAGTACAGTAAAGCTACCTTTTTAATTCACAAACTGAATCTACTTGTTCTACTGATTCAGACACATCATTTGCAATTTTTGGAGTTGTAGAACTTTTCGTATGAATTTATTACCTTAAATAGGCCATTAAACATTTTAATTAATCACGGCAAAACCTTGCTGCAAAAGTATGAAACAATTGTACATCAATATTCTACGTCAAAAACTGAATCCAACCATATCTAATTTGCAATTTTTGGCCCAGTAGTTTAATTTCTATTGATTTTACAAGTTTCAGCTATTTTCTGCCAAATAATCGATTTAATTAAACAGACAAAGTCAGTTGACTAGTCCGCGCTGACGTGGCACACGCTGACCAGTCAGCGGTCAAAGAGCCGGTCCACGGGCCATCTGGGACGTCCATCACAGATCGAAGGGCTGCGGGCTGGCGGCGCTCACCTGGGTGGTCGACGACGGCAACAACAACTCGGCGATGACGGTGGCGGCGTCTTCGGCGGTCACCGGCGGCGGGGAAGGGCGCGACGGGGTCCAGTAGGGGAAGGCGAACACGAGTGTGGCTCGGGCTGCTCGTTTTGTTCCCTCAAACGGTGGCAGGAGGCGGCTGGAGGCGGCGTCGAAGGGGTGGGCACTCCGGCGAGCTCGGGAGCTTGCTCCAGCGGACCTGCGGCGAAACGAGTGGGTTAGGGCGACGTTGTCGAATAGGAGGAAGACCCGAGGGTCGACGGCGTGCGAAGGGGCGACCGTTTCCTGGCGGGGCTGAGCTCTTACCGAGCGCCAATGGCGGCGGCGGCGGGACGGCTAGCTCGAGGTTAGGCTAGGGTTCGAGGGGTGGAAAAGAAGGGGGTTTTCGATGCGGGAGGGGATGAATTAAAAGGGGAAAGGGGAATCGGCGTCTAGCAGGAGAATCGGAACCGAATTCTGGCGAGATCACTGCGTTCGGTCGTGTCGGGGACAAACTCATCTCTGGGGAGATGCTGACGTGCGGGGCCCGCCTGGCAGCGGCACAGGGCTAGGTGGGTTGGCTGCGGCGGTAGTTTCTATATGCCGCCCGCGCAGTTACGCGCTGCTGGATGCGTCGGCTGCAGCGCTGGCATGCCCCGGGTGGGCCGGCCGGCTAGGCCGCGGCTAGCGGCTGGTTTCTCATTTTTTTTGATTTCCTCTTTTTCCTTGATGTTTTCTTATCTGAACCTAATATCAGAAACTGACAGAACTGTCCAAATTTTAAACAAAATTTCAGTTAACTGTAACTTTTGAACCATAGCTCAAAATGAGGCGATTTAAATGGCTACGGGTTCGTATCGGAACCCTCTACGCACCTGTGCCTTCCAAACAACTAAACTAAATCTTTCCATAATATGCAAGGTAGAAACCGAGCACTCAAGTGTATGTGACAAGGCATGCAAGTGGGTTTTGACAAAAAGTTTGAAACTGATTTTTTTTGCAATGATGCTCATGATACAATGATATGTATGCTATGCAGTGCCGAATCAAAAATTTGGGATGTGACAAACAGAGACCTATGTAAATAGAACATAGACCTATCCTGAATTTGCATCAATTTAGCAAATAACTTTAGAAATTATCATCAATCTATTACTAGTTTGCTACTGGATATCTCCATGCTCACTACTTCTACTGTATTTCGTTGTACTCACCCTGCATCCGTGCCATGGCCATGGCCTGGCCCGCCATCCGGTGCCGTGACCTGGCCTTCCCAGCCATCTGCTGTCGCGCCCTCGCCTGGCCCGCTGTTGGCCGTCGCGCCCTTTCCTGGCCCGCCGTCCGCCGCCGCACCCTCGCCTGGCCCGCCATCCGCCGCCGCACCCTCGCCTGGCCCGTCGCCCGCCGCCACTCCTTCCATCCTCGTCGCTACGAGCCGTCGACGGCACTAGGGTTAGGATGGGGTCAGGAGAGAGAGAGAGAGGGCTGGGATCGATAGAGCACGGGGCTGGTTCGGTCGGTCCGCTCGTGTACTTCTCTCCCTTCTATCCACTCAAGGGCATTTTGGTCCATACAACTAAATATTAACAGAACAATATAACGGGATCTAACTTAATGTCATATAGGGAAAGAAAATTTAACAAGATCTTAAATAGGGAAGAAAAATTGCTCAGTGTCAAATAAGGAATTAAATTTTAAGCCAGTGTTAAATAAGGAATTTTCTCAAGTGTATAATACCCAACTCTCTACAATATAGTACATCATAAAAACGTCACGGTGCCTAATGTTTTATTATTGGCTCCTCTTAATAAATGGGAAAGGTGGTTACATCTTGTATCTCGTGTAATGTCAGTTCATTTAGATGATAATGAAGAAGTTGCTAGATGGAAACTAACAACCTAAGGTTCCTACATTGTTCGATCTATGTATTTGGATTTTCTTAATAGTCATATGGTGTATCTAAAGAAATACATTTGGAAAATAAAAGTGCCTCTTAAGATTAGAATTTTTATGTGGTTTCTTCATAGGAAGGAAATCCTTACAAAAGAATTTTTGGTTAAAAGAAATTGGCAGGGGGATACCGCGTGTTCTTTTTGTGATTAGGAGGAGACCATTCAACACCTTTTCATATCTTGCACGTTTGCTAAATTACTATGGAGGATTGTCTTTATAACTTTCAATATTCCACCTCCTGCTAATATTGTAAATCTATTTGGCAATTGGTTAAATGAGGTTCACAAGAAAGATAAAGGACACACTAGAGTTGGTGTGTGTGCCTTGTTGTGGGAAATTTGGAATGTCATAAATGATTTTATCTTTAACAAAAAAAAGTTTTCTATCATTTATGTAGGTTATACCTTTGGTCAAACACCGGATCTATATGTGGTCTTTCCAATAGCCGGCGGAAAAGCGCTAGGCTATGGATACTGGGTGCAGCCGTTTGAAGACGGTAGCATGGGATTTCTACAACCGATGTGGTTGGCGGTCTGAACAACGGATAACATAAAGGTGGTACTTCATCGATCTCTTTAGTTTTTGTTTCGGTGGCTCATTATAGTTGAGACTTTGTGTGATCCATGAGCTATAATAATTTGTAACAATACTCTAAAGGTTGTATGCATCTGCCGATGCAGAGGCGGCAGACCCCTTTCCGTAAAAAAAGTTCTGATTTTTTTTATCTTGGTACGAGTTGTTCTAGTATCTCCGAGGAGCTGGACATTGTTGATTCATGATGATGTAGGGTTGCTGGAAACCGGCGACCTAGTCACTACCATCCCACACCCCAAAGTCTCAAACCATACCGATCACATTGCTTACTCTATCTTCTAAGCTATTCTCAATCTCACCTTCATCATCGCCTTTGTCCATGTTGACCCTAGAATCAAAGAACCAGAAGTGGATGGACAACTAGCAAAGTTGTGTCGTGCTAGAAATGGGACTCTTCTCCTATATACACTACAGGACGCGACGGCTAGGCCGACAGCAAAAAACCCTCGGCGTAGCCAGTTTCGCCGTCGGCGTAGCCTCCTCGGCGGAGCAAAAACAGTCGTCGGCGTATGGGCTGGCCATCGGCGTAGGCCTTTACCGATGGTCGTAGCCTGCCCGTCGGCGTAACGACCGTCGGCGAACAGCGGCGCTGCCGTTAAACGGCCACTAACGGCGCACTGGATACGCCGACGGCCGCACCCTCGGCGTAGGGGCGCCACGTGGCTCCCGCTGGGCCTCCCCAGGAGGGGGCTACGCCGACGGCCGCTCCCTCGGCGTATGTGGACACATGTCCAGCGTCTGGGCCTCTCAGCTGACGCTAGGCCGACGGCTGGGCCCTCGGCGTATGGCCACGCATACGCCGGCGATAGTGCCCTTGGCGTAGCCTTGACCAAATGGCACGTAGCAGGGTACTACGCCGGCGGCAAGGCCCACGGCGTAGCAACTGCACCATTTTTTTGCTGTTTCACAACTTTGTTTCCGCTGCACAGTTCTGTTTCATAGCAATGTATATATATTTCACAGTAGTAATCATTCAAACATGGTCATGTCATACATTATTCAAACATGGTCATATCATATATCGTTCATACATTGTTCATACATCATCCATACATGCATCAACATCATCACACATGCCTACAACTCTGGCGAGGGAGACGGGGTGTACCCGAGATCTCCCCTGGTGAAAAGTGGCGACCTCTGGCGAGGGTTGCGTCCAGTAGAAGCAGGAGAAGAGCCACCTATTGAGGGAGTAGGAGAAGTGTGAAGCTCGGGAGAACCATCGACAGAATGGCCAAGAGAAGGACCATTGTCATGAAGCGGTGTGATCTGACGCCCATCCGGCGAGGCGTGGCCAAAGTGCCGGTTCCAAAGATCCGTAGATTGGGTAAGTTCTCCCTGGTTCTACCCCGATCCGAGCATAATTTCGGCAGCACCTCCCCGTTGCTCTCCCGATACACGTCTTGACAAAAGCCAAGAGGATGTGCATCCGGAGAACAACGAGGAGGCGCCACCGAAATCTTGTCTCGAATCGAGGTAGAGCCAGGGAGAATCATACCCAACTACGAATCTGTCGATTGCCCGATAAAAGCCGTAAGCGTTACGGTTCAAAATATGCAAGACGACTAATGCATATTAAGTCTCGTAACGCTTACGGTCGGGATGACGCCTAGGTGACGTGACAGACTTGGTGATGTAGACACAAAAATAAACCTAGGTACAAGAGAAGCGAACAGACTCTCACCCTCGAAGCGTGATCAAATCGTCGAAGATGATCCGAGGCCCCGCCGTCGAAACACTCCCCCCGCTCACCCTCCGGTAACTGAAAACAACATACCATATGCAACATATATTTAGCAAATTTCATCTATTTTACTAAACATGAACTATTGTTTTGCATAGTACAAACTACAAACTACCTCTAGATACTACAACCTACTACTACAAACTACTAGTACATAAGAAAAACTACATACTACAAACAATAAACTACTACTACAAACTAAAACTACAAACTACAATTAGTACAAACTAAAATTACAAACTACTACAAACTAAAATAAAAACAAGAACAATTTTTTAAAAAAACTAACCAATGGAGGGAGGGTGTGCTCGGTCGAGGGGCGGGGCAGTGGGTAAGGGGTGGGGTAGTGCCGAAGGGGGTGGGGCAGTGGGGGAGGCGGCAGGGCAGTGGGGTTGGGGGTGGGGAAGTGGGGGAGGGGTGGGAAAGTGGGGGTGGCGGCGGGGTGATGGTGGCGGCGGGGCAGTGGGGGAGGCGGCGGGGCAGTGGGGGAGGGGGTGGGGAAGTGGGGGTGGCGGCGGGGTGGTGGTGTCAGCGGGGGAGTGGGGCTGGTGGCGGCGGCAGTGGGGGAGGCGGCGGGGCAGTGGGGTTAGGGGTGGGAAGTGGGGGAGGGGTGGGGTAGTGGGGGTGGCGGGGTTGTGGGGGAGGCGGCGGTCGCTCGTGGGAGGGAGAGAGGGGGGCTGGCGGCTGGTGGCGGCGGGTCGAGGGTGGGGAGGGAGGCGGGAGGCAGGAGGTTGGGGATAGTGAGGGCTGGGAAACGAGTGGCCCGGGGTGGGCCGCGGGTCAAAAAAATGGATGAGGCTACGCCGACGGCCAGGCATACAACGAGGGCAGCCGTCGGCGTAGCAAGGGCGAATTTTTTAGTTTTCTCTACGCCGACGGCTAGGCATACGCCGAGAGCTGCCGTCGGCGTAGCAAGGTTTTTTATTTTTCTTATTAATAACAAATTATACAAGAAACTTTATTTGGTTTCTAGTAATATAACAAATCATAATATATTATTTGGTGTCTACTATTATATAAGAAACTATAATATATTATTACTATATATACTTTTCTTATTTCGTCTTGTGCTCGTTTTCCAAGCAAACCCTAGACAAGTCCAGAACCTTCGTTTCTAGGTTAGAGCGCATGCATGCGAGGGGGGACATATGCAAGCACCTATACCAACCTTTCACTACACTCACACACATATGCTAGGGGACACATGCAAGTTTTCATCTGATTTTGACGTTTTCGTGCTCTTCCTCCGGCGAAACCCTGATCTGCGAGCCTCGAATCGTCTACCCCCCTAGACGTTCTTCTGACAGTGGTAGCCCGGCGTAGCTCTCTCTTGTTTTTGTGTTTGATTAGGTCATAGGATGATGTAAAACCATGTTGGTTCACAAGTTGGGGCACTATCCTACCCGGTTTCACCTAAACGGGGAGATTCCCCCTTATACGGGTCCAGAACCTTCGATTCTTGGTTAGAGCGCATGCATGCAAGGGGGGACACATGCAAGCACCTATACCAACCTTTCACCACACTCACACACATATGCTAGGGGACACATGCAAGTTTTCATCTGTTTCCGACGTTCCCGTGGTCTTCCTCCAGCGAAACCCTGATCTATGCACACTCGGATCGTCTACCCCCTAGACGTTCCTCTGACAGGGGTAGCCCGGCGTAGCTCTCTATTGTTTTGTGTTTGTTTAGGTCATATGATAATGTAAAACCATGTTGGTTCACAAGTTGGGGCACTATCCTACCCGGTTTCACCTAAATGGGGAGATTCCCCCTTATACGGGTCCAGAACCTTCGCTTCTAGGTTAGAGCGCATGCATGCGAGGGGGGACACATTCAAGCACCTATACCAACCTTTCACCACACTCACACACATATTCTAGGGGACACATGCAAGTTTTCATCTGTTTCCGATGTTCCCGTGGTCTTCCTCCAGCGAAACCCTGATCTGTGCACACTCGGATTGTCTACCCTTTAGACGTTCCTCTAACAGGGGTAGCCCGGCGTAGCTCTCTCTTGTTTTGTGTTTGTTTAGGTCATATGATAATGTAAAACCATGCTAGTTCACAAGTTGGGGCACTATCCTACCCGGTTTCACCTAAACGGGGAGATTCCCCCTTATACAGGTCCAGAACCTTCGCTTCTAGGTTAGAGCGCATGCATGCGAGGGGGACACATGCAAGCACCTAAACCAACCTTTCGCCACACTCACATACATATGCTAGGGTACACACGCAAGTTTTCATCTGTTTTCGACGTTCCCGTGGTCTTCCTCCGGCGAAACCCTGATCTGTGCACACTCGGATTGTCTACCCCCCTAGACGTTCCTCTGACAGGGATAGCCCGGCGTAGCTCTCTCTTGTTTTTTGTTTGTTTAGGTCATATGATAATGTAAAACCACGTTGGTTCACAAGTTGGGGCACTATCCTACCAAGTTTCACCTAAACGGGGAGAGTCCCCCTTATACGGGTCTAGAACCTTCGCTTCTAGGTTAGAGCGCATGCATGCGAGGGGGGACACATCCAAGCACCTATACCAACCTTTCACCACACTCACACACATATGTTAGGGGACACATGCAAGTTTTCATCTGTTTCCGACGTTCCTGTGGTCTTCCTCCGGCGAAACCGTGATCTGTGCACACTCGGATCGTCTACCCTCCTAGACGTTCCTCTGATAGGGGTAGCCCGGCGTAGCTCTCTTGTTTTGTGTTTGTTTAGGTCATATAATAATGTAAAACCATGTTGGTTTACAAGTTGGGGCACTATCCTACCCGGTTTCACCTAAACAGGGTGATTCCCCCTTATACGGGTCCAGAACCTTCGCTTCTAGGTTGCAACGCATGCATGCGAGGGGGGACACATGCAATCACCTATACCAACCTTTCACCACACTCACACACATATGCTAGGGGACACATGCCAGTTTTCATCTGATTTTGACATTTTCGTGCTCTTCCTCCGGCGAAACCCTGATCTGCGAGCCTCGAATCGTCTACCCCCCTAGACATTCTTCTGACAGGGGTAGCCCGGCGTAGCTCTCTCTTGTTTTGCGTTTGATTAGGTCATAGGATGATGTAAAACCATATTGGTTCACAAGTTGGGGCACTATCCTACCCGGTTTCACCTAAACGGGGAGATTCCCCCTTATACGGGTCTAGAACCTTCGCTTCTAGGTTAGAGCGCATGCATGCAAGGGGGGACACATGAAAGCACCTATACCAACCTTTCACCACACTCACACACATATTCTAGGGGACACATGCAAGTTTTCATCTGTTTCCGACGTTCCCATGGTCTTCCTCCGGCGAAACCCTGATCTATGTACACTCGGATCGTCTACCCCCCTAGACGTTCCTCTGACAGGGGTAGCCCGGCGTAGCTCTCTATTGTTTTGTGTTTGTTTAGGTCATATGATAATGTAAAACCATGTTGGTTCACAAGTTGGGGCACTATCCTACCCGGTTTCACCTAAATGGGGAGATTCCCCCTTATACGGGTCCAGAACCTTCGCTTCTAGGTTAGAGCGCATGCATGCGAGGGGGGACACATGCAAGCACCTATACCAACCTTTCACCACACTCACACACATATTCTAGGGGACACATGCAAGTTTTCATCTGTTTCCGACGTTCCCGTGGTCTTCCTCCAGCGAAACCCTGATCTATGCACACTCGGATCGTCTACCCCCCTAGACGTTCCTCTGACAGGGGTAGCCCGGCGTAGCTCTCTATTGTTTTGTGTTTGTTTAGGTCATATGATAATGTAAAACCATGTTGGTTCACAAGTTGGGGCACTATCCTACCCGGTTTCACCTAAATGGGGAGATTCCCCCTTATACGGGTCCAGAACCTTCGCTTCTAGGTTAGAGCGCATGCATGCGAGGGGGGACACATTCAAGCACCTATACCAACCTTTCACCACACTCACACACATATTCTAGGGGACACATGCAAGTTTTCATCTGTTTCCGATGTTCCCGTGGTCTTCCTCCAGCGAAACCCTGATCTGTGCACACTCGGATTGTCTACCCTTTAGACGTTCCTCTAACAGGGGTAGCCCGGCGTATCTCTCTCTTGTTTTGTGTTTGTTTAGGTCATATGATAATGTAAAACCATGCTAGTTCACAAGTTGGGGCACTATCCTACCCGGTTTCACCTAAACGGGGAGATTCCCCCTTATACAGGTCCAGAACCTTCGCTTCTAGGTTAGAGCGCATGCATGCGAGGGGGACACATGCAAGCACCTATACCAACCTTTCGCCACACTCACATACATATGCTAGGGTACACACGCAAGTTTTCATCTGTTTCCGACGTTCCCGTGGTCTTCCTCCGGCGAAACCCTGATCTGTGCACACTCGGATTGTCTACCCCCCTAGACGTTCCTCTGACAGGGATAGCCCGGCGTAGCTCTCTCTTGTTTTTTGTTTGTTTAGGTCATATCATAATGTAAAACCACGTTGGTTCACAAGTTGGGGCACTATCCTACCCAGTTTCACCTAAACGGGGAGAGTCCCCCTTATACGGGTCTAGAACCTTCGCTTCTAGGTTAGAGCGCATGCATGCGAGGGGGGACACATCCAAGCACCTATACCAACCTTTCACCACACTCACACACATATGTTAGGGGACACATGCAAGTTTTCATCTGTTTCCGACGTTCCTGTGGTCTTCCTCCGGCGAAACCGTGATCTGTGCACACTCGGATCGTCTACCCTCCTAGACGTTCCTCTGATAGGGGTAGCCCAGCGTAGCTCTCTTGTATTGTGTTTGTTTAGGTCATATAATAATGTAAAACCATGTTGGTTTACAAGTTGGGGCACTATCCTACCCGGTTTCACCTAAACAGGGTGATTCCCCCTTATACGGGTCCAGAACCTTCGCTTCTAGGTTGCAACGCATGCATGCGAGGGGGGACACATGCAATCACCTATACCAACCTTTCACCACACTCACACACATATGCTAGGGGACACATGCCAGTTTTCATCTGATTTTGACGTTTTCGTGCTCTTCCTCCGGCGAAACCCTGATCTGCGAGCCTCGAATCGTCTACCCCCCTAGACATTCTTCTGACAGGGGTAGCCCGGCGTAGCTCTCTCTTGTTTTGCGTTTGATTAGGTCATAGGATGATGTAAAACCATATTGGTTCACAAGTTGGGGCACTATCCTACCCGGTTTCACCTAAACGGGGAGATTCCCCCTTATACGGGTCTAGAACCTTCGCTTCTAGGTTAGAGCGCATGCATGCAAGGGGGGACACATGCAAGCACCTATACCAACCTTTCACCACACTCACACACATATTCTAGGGGACACATGCAAGTTTTCATCTGTTTCCGACGTTCCCGTGGTCTTCCTCCGGCGAAACCCTGATCTATGTACACTCGGATCGTCTACCCCCCTAGACGTTCCTCTGACAGGGGTAGCCCGGCGTAGCTCTCTATTGTTTTGTGTTTGTTTAGGTCATATGATAATGTAAAACCATGTTGGTTCACAAGTTGGGGCACTATCCTACCCGGTTTCACCTAAATGGGGAGATTCCCCCTTATACGGGTCCAGAACCTTCGCTTCTAGGTTAGAGCGCATGCATGCGAGGGGGGACACATGCAAGCACCTATACCAACCTTTCACCACACTCACACACATATTATAGGGGACACATGCAAGTTTTCATCTGTTTCCGACGTTCCCGTGGTCTTCCTCCAGCGAAACCCTGATCTGTGCACACTCGGATTGTCTACCCCTTTAGACGTTCCTCTGACAGGGGTAGCCCGGCGTAGCTCTCTCTTGTTTTGTGTTTTATTAGGTCATATGATAATGTAAAACCATGTTGGTTCACAAGTTGGGGCACTATCCTACCGGTTTCACCTAAACGGGGAGATTCCCCCTTAAACGGGTCCAGAACCTTCGCTTCTAGGTTAGAGCGCATGCATGCGAGGGGGGACACATGCAAGCACCTATACCAACCTTTCGCCACACTCACACACATATGCTAGGGTACACACGCAAGTTTTCATCTGTTTTCGACGTTCCCGTGGTCTTCCTTCGGCAAAACCCTGATCTGTGCACACTCGGATTGTCTACCCCCCTAGACGTTCCTCTGACAGGGGTAGCCCGACGTAGCTCTCTCTTGTTTTTTGTTTGTTTAGGTCATATGATAATGTAAAACCACGTTGGTTCACAAGTTGGGGCACTATCCTACCCAGTTTCACCTAAACGGGGAGAGTCCCCCTTATACGGGTCTAGAACCTTCGCTTCTAGGTTAGAGCGCATGCATGCGAGGGGGGACACATCCAAGCACCTATACCAACCTTTCACCACACTCACACACATATGTTAGGGGACACATGCAAGTTTTCATCTGTTTCCGACGTTCCTGTGGTCTTCCTCCGGCGAAACCGTGATCTGTGCACACTCGGATCGTCTACCCTCCTAGACGTTCCTCTGATAGGGGTAGCCCGGCGTAGCTCTCTTGTTTTTTGTTTGTTTAGGTAATATGATAATGTAAAACCATGTTGGTTTACAAGTTGGGGCACTATCCTACCCAGTTTCACCTAAACAGGGTGATTCCCCTTATACGGGTCCAGAACCTTCGCTTCTAGGTTGCAACGCATGCATGCGAGGGTGGACACATGCAAGCACCTATACCAACCTTTCACCACACTCACACACATATGCTAGGGGACACATGCAAGTTTTCATCTGTTTCCGACGTTCCCGTGGTCTTCCTCCGGCGAAACCCTGATCTGTGCACACTCGGATCGTCTACCCCCCTAGACGTTCCTCTGACAAGGGTAGCCCGGCATAGATCTCTCTTGTTTTGTGTTTGTTTAGGTCATATGATAATGTAAAACCATGTTGGTTCACAAGTTGGGAACTATCCTACCCGGTTTCACCTAAACGGGGAGATTCCCCCTTATACGGGTCGAGAAGCTTCGCTTCTAGGTTAGAGCGCATGCATGCGAGGGGGGACACATGCAAGCACCTATACCAACCTTTCACCGCACTCACACACATATGCTAGGGGACACATGCAAGTTTTCATCTGTTTTCGATGTTCCCGTGGTCTTCCTCTGATGAAACCCTGATCTCTGCACACTCGGATCGTCTACCCCCCTAAACGTTCCTCTGACAGGGGTAGCCCGGCGTATCTCCCTCTTGTTTTGTGTTTGTTTAGGTCATGAAGTTCAGCATCCTCTAGAAGCTTATGGTCTAGTGCAAAGTTCATAGTTCCATGGTCTCAATCCTTATGAAGAGATGGTACATGCTATATCTACAAGAAAAACTATCGTCCGCTCCTCAGGAGGGTTGACAGAACCAGGATCTCTGTTCAAGAGTCTTATGGCCATCTTGCGAGATGTAGTTATATGCTATGATGGAATTGTATAATTCAATCTTTGCAACTTAAGTATTGATAAGATGATCTCACAGATTTTCCAAGTGCTATAACTCCTGAAGAACCGGTGGTCTACCCCTATAGCTTTCTCCGTACGAGGGTAGCCCAGTGGACTTTTCTTTTTGTTTTGGTTTTGTTTAGGACATATGTACATGGAAAGCAAAGGTTGGGTCGACTTCGCCATAAAATAGGCTCTGGTTGCCCCGTGGCGGGAGTTTCCACGTATATATCCAGGATTTTACTAAGTGTTAACACATGTCTACAAAGTGGGTCACACTTACGGTTTCCACATGGGACCTACCAACCTTTCACCTCACTCACACACATATGTTAGGGACACATGCAAGTTTTCAGCTGATTCTGACGTTCTCGTGATCTTCCTTCGGCGAAACCCTGATCTGCGGGCCTCGAATCGTCTACCCCCCTAGACGTTCTTCTGACAGGGGTAGCCCGGCGTAGCTCTCTCTTGTTCTGTGTTTTATTAGGTCATAGAATGATGTAAAACCATGTTGGTTCACAAGTTGGGGCACTATCCTACCCGGTTTCACCTAAATGGGGAGATTCCCCCTTATACGGGTCTAGAACCTTCGCTTCTAGGTTAGAGCGCATGCATGCGAGGGGGGACACATGCAAGCACCAATACCAACCTTTCACCACACTCACACACATATGCTAAGGGACACATGCAAGTTTTCATCTGTTTCTGACGTTCCCGTGGTCTTCCTCCGGCGAAACCTAGATCTATGCACACTCGGATCGTCTACCCCCCTAGACGTTCCTCTGACAGGGGTAGCCCGGCGTAGCTCTCTATTGTTTTGTGTTTGTTTAGGTCATATGATAATGTAAAACCATGTTGGTTCACAAGTTTGGGCACTATCCTACCCGGTTTCACCTAAATGGGGAGATTCCCCCTTTATACGGGTCCAGAACCTTCGCTTCTAGGTTAGAGCGCATGCATGCGAGGGGGACACATGCAAGCACCTATACCAACCTTTCAACACACTCACACACATACTCTAGGGGACACATGCAATTTTTCATCTGTTTCTGAGGTTCCCGTGGTCTTCCTCTAGCGAAACCCTGATCTGTGCACACTCGGATTGTCTACCCCTTTAGATGTTCCTCTGACAGGGGTAGCCCGGCGTAGCTCTCTCTTGTTTTGTGTTTGTTTAGGTCATGTGATAATGTAAAACCATGTTGGTTCACAAGTTGGGGCACTATCCTACCCGGTTTCACCTAAACGGGGAGATTCCCCCTTATACAGGTCCAGAACCTTCGCTTCTTGGTTAGAGCGCATGCATGCGAGGGGGACACATGCAAGCACCTATACCAACCTTTTGCCACACTCACACACATATGCTAGGGTACACACGCAAGTTTTCATTTGTTTTCGATGTTCCCGTGGTCTTCCTCCGGCGAAACCCTGATCTGTGCACACTCGGATTGTCTACCCCCCTAGACGTTCCTCTGACAGGGGTAGCCCGGCGTAGCTCTCTCTTGTTTCTTGTTTGTTTAGGTCATATGATAATGTAAAACCACGTTGGTTCACAAGTTGGGGAACTATCCTACCCAGTTTCACCTAAACGGGGAGAGTCCCCCTTATACGGGTCTAGAACCTTCGCTTCTAGGTTAGAGCGCATGCATGCGAGGGGGGACACATCCAAGCACCTATACCAACCTTTCACCACACTCACACACATATGTTAGGGGACACATGCAAGTTTTCGTCTGTTTCCGACGTTCCTGCGGTCTTCCTCCGGCGAAACCGTGATCTGTGCACACTCGGATCGTCTACCCTCCTAGACGTTCCTCTGATAGGGGTAGCCCGGCGTAGCTCTCTTGTTTTGTGTTTGTTTAGGTCATATGATAATGTAAAACCATGTTGGTTTACAAGTTGGGGCACTATCCTACCCGGTTTCACCTAAACAGGGTGATTCCCCCTTATACGGGTCAAGAACCTTCGCTTCTAGGTTGCAACGCATGCATGCGAGGGGGGACACATGCAAGCACCTATACCAACCTTTCACCACACTCACACATATATGCTAGGGGACACATGCAAGTTTTCATCTGTTTCCGACGTTCCTGTGGTCTTCCTCCGGCGAAACCCTAATCTGTGCACACTCGGATCGTCTACCCCCCTAGACGTTCCTCTGACAGGGGTAGCCCGGCATAGATCTCTCTTGTTTTGTGTTTGTTTAGGTCATATGATAATGTAAAACCACGTTGGTTCACAAGTTGGGGAACTATCCTACCCGGTTTCACCTAAACGGGGAGATTCCCCCTTATACGGGTCCAGAAGCTTTGCTTTTAGGTTAGAGCGCATGCATGCGAGGGGGGACACATGCAAGCACCTATACCAACCTTTCACCACACTCACACACATATGCTAGGGGACACATGCAAGTTTTCATCTGTTTCCGATGTTCCTGTGGTCTTCCTCCGGTGAAACCCTGATCTGTGCACACTCGGATCGTCTACCCCCCTAAACGTTCCTCTGACAGGGGTAGCCCGGCGTATATCTCTCTTGTTTTGTGTTTGTTTAGGTCATGAAGTTCAGCATCCTCTAGAAGCTTATGGTCTAGTGCAAAGTTCATAGTTCCATGGTCTCAATCCTTATGAAGAGATGGTACATGCTATATCTACAAGAAAAACTATCGTCCGCTCCTCAGGAGGGTTGACAGAACCAGGATCTCTGTTCAAGAGTCTTATGGCCATCTTGCGATATGTAGTTATATGCTATGATGGAATTGTATAATTCAATCTTTGCAACTTAAGTATTGATAAGATGATCTCACAGATTTTCCAAGTGCTATAACTCCTGAAGAACCGGTGGTCTACCCCTATAGCTTTCTCCATACGAGGGTAGCCCAATGGACTTTTCTTTTTGTTTTGGTTTTGTTTAGGACATATGTACATGGAAAACAAAGGTTGGGTCGACTTCTCCATAAAATAGGCTCTGGTTGCCCCGTGGCGGGAGTTTCCACGTATATATCCAGGATTTTACTAAGTGTTAACACATGTCTACAAAGTGGGTCACACTTAGGACTTCTACATGGGACCTACCAACCTTTCACCACACTCAAACATATATGCTAGGGACACATGCAAGTTTTCATCTGATTCTGACGTTCTCGTGATCTTCCTCCGGCGAAACCCTGATCTGCGGGCCTCGAATCGTCTACCCCCTAGACGTTCTTCTGACAGGGGTAGCCCGGCGTAGCTCTCTCTTGTTTTGTGTTTGATTATGTCATAGGATGATGTAAAACCATGTTGGTTCACAAGTTGGGGCACTATCCTACCCGGTTTCACCTAAACGGGGAGATTCCCCCTTATGCGGGTCTAGAACCTTCGCTTCTAGGTTAGAGCGCATGCATGCGAGGGGGGACACATGCAAGCACCTATACCAACCTTTCACCACACTCACACACATATGCTAGGGGACACATGCAAGTTTTCATCTGTTTCCGACGTTCCCGTGGTCTTCCTCCGGCGAAACCCTGATCTATGCACACTCGGATCGTCTACCCCCCTGGACGTTCCTCTGACAGGGGTAGCCCGGCGTAGCTCTCTATTGTTTTGTGTTTGTTTAGGTCATATGATAATGTAAAACCATGTTGGTTCACAAGTTGGGGCACTATCCTACCCGGTTTCACCTAAATGGGGAGATTCCCCCTTATACGCGTCCAGAACCTTCGCTTCTAGGTTAGAGCGCATGCATGCAAGGGGGGACACATGCAAGCACCTATACCAACCTGTCACCACACTCACACACATATTCTAGGGGACACATGCAAGTTTTCATCTGTTTCCGACGTTCCCGTGGTCTTCCTCCAGCGAAACCCTGATCTGTGCACACTCGGATTGTCTACCCCTTTAGACGTTCCTCTGACAGGGGTAGCCCGGCGTAGCTATCTCTTGTTTTGTGTTTGTTTAGGTCATATGATAATGTAAAACCATGTTGGTTCACAAGTTGGGGCACTATCCTACCCGGTTTCACCTAAACGGGGAGATTCCCCCTTATACAGGTCTAGAACCATCGCTTCTAGGTTAGAGCGCATGCATGCGAGGGGGGACACATGCAAGCACCTATACCAACCTTTATCCACACTCACACATATGCTAGGGTACACACGCAAGTTTTCATCTGTTTTCGACGTTCCCGTGGTCTTCCTCCGGCGTAACCCTGATCTGTGCACACTCGGATTGTCTACCCCCTAGACGTTCCTCTGACAGGGGTAGCCCGGTGTAGCTCTCTCTTGTTTTTTGTTTGTTTAGGTCATATGATAACGTAAAACTACGTTGGTTCACAAGTTGGGGCACTATCCTACCCAGTTTCACCTAAACGGGGAGAGTCCCCCTTATACGGGTCTAGAACCTTCGCTTCTAGGTTAGAGCGCATGCATGCGAGGGGGGACACATCCAAGCACCTATACCAACCTTTCACCACACTCACACACATATTCTAGGGGACACATGCAAGTTTTCATCTGTTTCCGACGTTCCTGTGGTCTTCCTCCGGCGAAACCGTGATCTGTGCACACTCGGATCGTCTACCCTCCTAGACGTTCCTCTGACAGGGGTAGCCCGGCGTAGCTCTCTTGTTTTGTGTTTGTTTAGGTCATATGATAATGTAAAACCATGTTGGTTCACAAGTTGGGGCACTATCCTACCCGGTTTCACCTAAACAGGGTGATTCCCTCTTATACGGGTCCAGAACCTTCGCTTCTAGGTTGCAACGCATGCATGAAAGGGGGGACACATGCAAGTACCTATACCAACCTTTCACCACACTCACACACATATGATAGGATACACATGCAAGTTTTCATCTGTTTCCGACGTGTCTGTGGTCTTCCTCCGGCGAAACCCTGATCTGTGCACACTCGGATCGTCTACCCCCCCCCCCCCCTAGACGTTCCTCTGACAGGGGTAGCCTGGCATAGATATCTCTTGTTTTGTGTTTGTTTAGGTCATATGATAATGTAAAACCATGTTGGTTCACAAGTTGGGGAACTATCCTACCCGGTTTCACCTAAACGGGGAGATTCCCCCTTATACGGGTCCAGAAGCTTCGCTTCTAGGTTAGAGCGCATGCATGCGAGGGAGGACTCATGCAAGAACCTATACCAACCTTTCACCACACTCACACACATATGCTAGGGGAGACATGCAAGTTTTCATCTGTTTCCGATGTTCCCGTGGTCTTCCTCCGGCGAAACCCTGATCTGTGCACACTCGGATAGTCTACCCCCCTAAACGTTCCTCTGACAGGGGTAGCCCGGCGTATCTCTCTCTTGTTTTGTGTTTGTTTAGGTCATGAAGTTCAGCATCCTCCAGAAGCTTATGGTCTAGTGCAAAGTTCATAGTTCCATGGTCTCAATCCTTATGAAGAGCTGGTACATGCTATATCTACAAGAGAAACTATCGTCCGCTCCTCAGGAGGGTTGACAGAACCAGGATCTCTGTTCAAGAGTCTTATGGCCATCTTGCGAGATGTAGTTATATGCTATGATGGAATTGTATAATTCAATCTTTGCAACTTAAGTATTGATAAGATGATCTCACAGATTTTCCAAGTGCTATAACTCCTGAAGAACTGGTGGTCTACCCCTATAACTTTCTCCGTACGAGGGTAGCCCAGTGGACTTTTCTTTTTGTTTTGGTTTTGTTTAGGACGTATGTACATGGAAAGCAAAGGTTGGGTCGACTTCGCCATAAAATAGGCTCTGGTTGCCCCGTGGCGGGAGTTTCCACGTATATATCCAGGATTTTACTAAGTGTTAACACATGTCTACAAAGTGGGTCACACTTAGGACTTCCACATGGGACCAACCAACCTTTCACCACACTCACACACATATGCTAGGGACACATGCAAGTTTTCATCTGATTCTGACGTTCTCGTGATCTTCCTCCGGCGAAACCCTGATCCGCGAGCCTCAGATCGTCTACCCCCTAGACGTTCTTCTGACAGGGGTAGCCCGGCGTATATCTCTCTTGTTTTGTTTTTGATTAGGTCATAGGATGATGTAAAACCATGTTGGTTCACAAGTTGGGGCACTATCCTACCCGGTTTCACCGGAACAGGGAGATTCCCCCTTATACGGGTCCAGAACCTTTGCTTCTAGGTTAGAGCGCATGCATGCGAGCGGGGGGACACATGCAAGAACCTATACCAACCTTGCACCACACTCACACACATATGCTAGGGACACATGCAAGTTTTCACCTGTTTCCGACGTTCTCGTGGTCTTCCTCCGGCGAAACCCTGATCTGTGCACACTCGGATCGTCTACCCCCCTAGACGTTCCTCTGACAGGGGTAGCCCGGCATAGCTCTCTCTTGTTTTGTGTTTGTTTAGGTCATAGGATGATGTAAAACCATGTTGGTTCACAAGTTGGGGCACTATCCTACCCGGTATCACCTAAACGGAGAGATTCCCCCTTATACGGGTCCAGAACCTTCGCTTCTAGGTTAGAGCGCATGCATGCTAGGGGGGACACATGCAAGCACCTATACCAACCTTGCACCACACTCACGCACATGTGCTAGGGACACATGCAATTTTTCATCTGTTTCCGACGTTCTCATGGTCTTCCTCCGGCGAAACCCTGATATGTGCACACTCGGATCGTCTACCCCTTAGACGTTCCTCTGATAGGGGTATCCCGGCATAGCTCTTTTTTTTTGTGTTTGTTTAGATCATAGGATGATGTAAAACCATGTTGGTTCACAAGTTGGGGCACTATCCTACCCGGTTTCACCTAAACGGAGAGATTCCTCCTTATACGGGTCAAGAACCTTCGCTTTTAGGTTAGAGCGCATGCATGCGAGGAGGGACACATGCAAGAACCTATACCAACCTTGCACCACACACACACATATGGTAGGGACACATGCAAGTTTTCATCTGATTCCGACGTTCTCGTGGTCTTCCTCCGGCGAAACCCTGATCTGTGCACACTCGGATCGTCTACCCCCCTAGACGTTCCTCTGACAGGGGTAGCCCGGCGTAGCTCTCTCTTGTTTTGTGTTTGTTTAGGTCATGAAGTTCAGCATCCTCTAGAAGCTTATGGTCTAGTGCAAATTTCATACTTACATGGTCTCAATCCTTATGAAGAGCCGGTACATGCTATATCTACAAGAGAAATTATCGTCCGCTCCTCAGGAGGGTTGACAGAACCACTTGCGATAAAAGCATTGAATCTTTGAACTAGTTCTCCAAAATGTGTGATACATAAAATTCATACACATGCGATAATAACAATTACAAACATATGAAAATTTCTCGGGGTGTGAGAAGATTCGCAACGACATTTCATGTGGGCGTGGAGACTACTATTCAGAGGGTACGAAATCATCCAATTGATAAAAATAGAACATAAATAATTGATATAAATATAAAATAAGTTTGTAAATAGGAAGGAAAAAAATGCAGAGGCTACGCCGAGGGTGACCGTCGGCGTACTGGCAGGCATGCTATGCCGAGGGTGGCCCTCGGCGTACTGGAAGGCACCGTTAGAGCGCCGTCCGCCCTGGCCGGTATGTGTCACGCGTCTTGAGCCTACGCCGAGGGCCACGCTATGCCGAGGGTGACCATCGGCGTAGGGACCCTTACGTCGACGACTTGGATACGCCGAGGGCTGGCGACGTGGGCTGACCTGGCCCGGTCCTACGCCGACGGCCCTGACCTTTGGCCGTCGGCGTAGCAGGCGGCCGTCGGCGCATCTGGCTATTCCTGTAGTGATACTACAGTAGGTAAATTCGATTCCCATCCCCTTGGTGTTGTTCTTATGAAATCCCTTGTTCTCGGCTCTAGTCGACCCACAATGGTCAAAATTGTAGTTCGCCGAATTTTGCCCCATCGTCTGCAAAGTCTTTCCTCCATTTCTGTGTGGCACGCCTTTTTGTTTACCCACTTTCTCAGAGATGGCGTGTGTGGAAGAAGGTGTCACCTAGCATGGGCTTCATGATCGTTACACTTGTGAAGTGGGCTCTCCGATTGGAGAATTCCTCCTCAATTTTGTAGACTAATGTACCTTTTTTCCTACTTTCTTAGAACTTTGCAATGAGCTCCTTTTAACAGTAAAATGTAGTATTTCCTGCGTCCAACAATATACGCATTATGTTCCAACATGCAAAGCCCGCTTTATTTTGCACGGACTATCGTCAATTTGTACCAAATTATTTGAATTGAGAATGGATAAATTGAATTGTCTATATGTCTTGCAAAATTCTTTCATTTCCTTTATCTTTACATTAGTATTGTGAATAATATTATAGTTACAAATGATTGCCAAATTTGTAATTTGTTGACAGCGAAATCAGGGACGCCTTACATTCTGAAACGACAATATAGTACTCCCTCTGATCCATATTATTTGTCACTAGAATAAATATATCTAGACATGTTTTAGTACTAGATACATCCATTTCAACGACAAGTAATGTGGATCGGAGGGAGTACATGTTTTAACTCGTCGAAACTAGGTGAGAGGGAGTAATATTTTTCAGCAGAAACCCCCATACCAATCCCGTGCAGTGGCCTCACGGTTAATCACGGTGCTTACATTGCTGGATTTGGATATTTTGTTTGTTTTAAACTTCTTGCTGAATATAGATATGTTCAAGCGATTAACCATCCAATTTAAAACGAGTAAACCTCCAAAATGTCACGGCTGTCACCCATGATCTGCACGCGGGTGCCTGCCACCGCCAAGGTCCAAGCAGGCACCAAACCAGTGCACCTAGCCCACGGGTTGAAACAGGCCTGCGTTTTGGTGGATCTACGCATGTGTCATCCGATCACGGACCTTTGTCCCGTTTGGCCCATCCCCCGAAGGGCACCAGCATTGTACTCGTGGAGTCGTGGCCACCTTCTATATAGAGCCAAGACCAAGCGTCCAGACTCACACAGTACTTGCAGTAGCTGTAGGTAGCTAGCTAGGTGCTCGCTTGACCTAGTTACTGCCCGTGAGCAATGGCGTCCAAGACGTCGGCTGCATGCAGCCTCTTCCTTGCTCTTAACCTCCTCCTGTTTGCAGTGACCAGTGCCTGCCCTGCCTGCGGCGACTCGGGCAACACTGGTGGACACGGCAGCAGCGGCGGCGGGAGGGGTGGCGGGGGCGGCGGAGGGCATGGAGGCGGGGGCGGTAGTGGCCACGGAGGCGGAGGCGGCGGTGGGTATGGAGGCGGAAGCGGCGGGAGTGGTGGCAGTACCGGGGGTGGTGGCGGGATCATCGGCGGCAGCCCTGGTGGCGGGATCATAGGCGGAAGCCCTGGTGGCGGAATCATCGGCGGCCCTGTGGGTGGTATCATCGGCGGCGGGAGCGGTGGTGGTGGAAGCGGCGGCGGCGGCGGATATGGAGGCGGCGGATCTGGAGGAGGTGGAGGCGGCGGCAGCGGCAGCGGCGGCGGGACGAGCGGATGGTACGGCAAGTGCCCGACGGACGCGCTGAAGCTGCACGTGTGCGCCAACGTGCTGGACCTGATCAAGGCGAAGGTGGGCGTGCCTCCGTTGAACGACCGGTGCTGCCCGCTGCTCAACGGGCTCGTCGACCTGGACGCCGCGATCTGCCTCTGCACCGCCATCAAGGCCGACGTGCTGGGGATCCACCTCAACCTACCCATCCACCTCAGCCTCATCCTCAACTTCTGCGGCAAGGGCGTCCCGACCGGCTTCATGTGCCCTACCTAGCAACCCTGGGTGTGACACGGTCTAGGATTCGAGGTCATGGACGATCGATCACCCCGCGCATCAGCATCGCGAGGTCACATGCATCCATGCATGCATTCCATCAATAATCAACTTCCGTTTAGCTGTTTTCTGAATTTGTTTAGTAATGTTTGAGTTTTGTAGCTTGTACTAGCTGCCATTGCATTTTGGCCGCGGGCGACGAAATGTGTCCGTTTGTATGTGTTTGTTTACAAATCCTATTTTACTATTTGAACTTGAAAGGTGCATTTGCAATCTAATGAATTTTAGTTTTCTCGAGATATTTATTACGGAGTATTAACTTGTTGCTGGAGAGCAGTCAATTGCAATATTATGATCAAATTGCGATATTATGATCAAATTGTATTCGACGGTCTATGTTCTTGGCAAGATCTTCATCTAACTAATATGTGCTCGATCCCCGGCCGCTCTCTTCTTATTATCCAAGCTTCAAGTTACATTGTTGCTTAGCTTGTGTGAGCCAGCACATTTCTCGATGTCGATCAGCGTGCATCCTGCCTCCACCTCGTATGATCAAATTTGTCATTTTATACGAAATACAAAAATGTTCCTTCCCGAAAACTTATGTACGAACATAGAATGTTCGGGGGAATATTATTGGTTTCTAATTTTTTTGACATTTTAAAATATGTTTCCAAATAATAGGTTCACACACAGCCGTGGGCCGAATTAAATTTCCAATATAGTGGTTATTATATCACTGAATAGAGGGATGATTGCCCGCAAAAAAAAGAATAGAGGAATGATATCCTAATATTCTCCTAGGTTAGATAACTATTAGACATCTTCCATTTTGCCTGCTATAACATGTTCTACTATGACAAAATTTGCTCGCTTCTAGGGTGGAGGGGCGAGGATGGCAGCGCGTTTCAACGCTCGCGCTAGTGTTTGTAGCCGTCGCTAAGTGGTCTAAGGGCATATTTATTATTATTATTATTATTGAATCATTTTATAATGTTGTTAATGTTTGTTCATAAATCGGTGGAATTTTCACATAAAGATAAAGATATTAGGAATAACCAAGACACTACTCCAAGTCACCTCCAAGAACCTTTTAGGGATAGGTTTGGTGCCTGGGAAAGTCCGGAAGTGAGAGATCGAGACGGCTATCTATGATATACCAAGATCGACTTCAACTTGTACTTGTTTTATCATATTTTAACTTGTACTTGATGTTCAAGATCTACTTCAAGTTGGTTCTTATAAAAAAACTACTTCCTGATTCAAAAGGCATCAAAACCACAAGGTGATGAGCAGACATTAATTCTCATGTCTGCGTCCAGCACGTGATCTCTGTTTTTTTTTCAAATATTCCTGCTAAATGCAACTTGTCGGTCACGAGCTAGGTGTATGCAATGCACACATATAGACGTACTTATCCCCATCCGTGCCCTAGGGGGCATGTTCCTGCTGTGTACTGCAACGCGAGGTCCGAGCATGTGATGTGCATGTCGCTCCTTTTCTCTGATTGTCTCGTGGCAAATTGGAAAATAAATAACTTAAACTCATAAGAAATTTAAATAATAAACTATCGGCAAAACAATTTCACTCCATCTAACCCTTTTCTGCCGCATTTGCCGGCACGGCACAATGATTTCCCGCGCCATAGGGACAAGCGTGGCACAATGGTTCTGCCAGCAAAAACGTTTGCCACACCATAACCAATGATTTGCCACACTATAGAGATAGGCGCGGCAGAAAAGGGTTAGTCGAGTGAAATTGTTTCGCCGAGAGTTTATTATTTAAATTTCTTACGAGTTTACGTTATTTTTGTCTATTTACCTTGTCCTGTTGTATTTTGCATGTGCACGGGGCAATTGGGCTCATCTGGTCATCTCCAATTGACCGTTGCAAATCCCGTCACCCGAAACACAACTTTTGTTGGACCATGAATCTGCCATGTGTGAGTTCTTATGCACCGACCGCAAAAACAAAGCTAAAAATTTCA
Source organism: Avena sativa (assembly GCA_916181665.1). NCBI lineage: Eukaryota > Viridiplantae > Streptophyta > Magnoliopsida > Poales > Poaceae > Avena > Avena sativa. The sequence goes on from OV702293.1 coordinate 251,858,244, forward strand.
AATAATGAAACACAACAAGATCCGCATGCAAAAAAAGGAAGCAAAAAATCAATGCTTCAAAATATGGTCTTCCTATAGCGAATAGATGTATTGGTGTTCTTCCCCTATTATCCACCAGAAATGGAGACTCCTCTGGGACTTCATGAGGATTTCATTTTGCATGCTATTGGATACACTAAAAGCGCCAAAGGCTGTTGTTTAGTGTCAGTTTAGCATGAAATATGTAAGAATTTTTTTATCAACATAAATCATTTAACTAATCAATTTTATGTGTGCATCAAACAGCTAGGAAAACTTTATGAGGATTCTGCTCTTATGGAGTGTTTTCAACACATGGAAAATTAACAATATGCCACCTTAGAAATAAGCTTGTTGATGATAACAATATTGAAGATGGTTTACTGCTCTAACTCGCAATTGTTTTCAGAGGATATCAACAGATGCAACTTTACATCGTATTAGTAGCTATCCTCGACGGGTTGTGGGGAAGGTCATGTCAATCCTTGAAGCTTTCATGCACATACAAATTTAGTGTAAGTAATCAAAATTCCAATCACTAGAGAGACACAAAAACTTATGCTAAATTAGCATGCCTTTCTTAATTTGTACATGTACTCTCTCTTATAGAAAATACATATGAATTTAACCAAGAGTTAAACTCCTTCAAGTTTGTCAAGAGTTATAGAAAAAATTTATCATCCTATACAATACCAAATCAATCTCAATAGAACCACATAGTGTAATTCATATTTTCTTCTATATTTGGTCTGTCTTAGAAAGCTTCAACTTTTGATTAAAAAAAATATATTCTTTACAATGTCGAACAAAGGGATCTTCTGTAATGTGGACTTTGAGTTGCTGCAGACTGTTATGGATTCACTGTTGAACATTGCAAAACAAACTTACATATGTTAATCTGAACAAATGTTACCCAACTTGAAATATTTCTAGATGTATATACTCGATAATAACAAAGAGAAGTATGTGGCTACTAGGATATTTGTTACCGATGGTAATTTTTGTGACCACTCTCTTTCACTCCTGTCCTCTAAGCTAAACCTAGATCTTCCACTCAGAATCTCCTGACAGGGATGGACACGACTTCAAACATAGTCTACTAAGGGATGAAACCTTTTGGTTAATTTCCTTAAGGTAGGACGCTTGAGAGACTACCTCCCCCCCCCCCCCCCCAACTAGCCAATGGTAACACATGCTTAATGAGATGAAAAAATGGTAACATCACACTAATTGCTTTTTTTTTTGAAAAAGAGTATATATTAATATCGCGGAGATACCAATTACACCCAGCCTCTGCAACAACGCATGCCCTAACGGCCTTACGGATGCACACAGACCAGAAAAAAGAAAGAAGAATTACAAAAAAGAAAAGCCCCGCTACATAGAACTATTCCTCAGAGCAACGGCACTAACACCACCAGAACAACACCAGTAGTCCAACCACTCCAATAGCAACGCCTTCAAGAAGGAAACAGTGCACAAGCGCCGTCGTCGCCCGATCAAAGATCATAGGTTTTCACCCTGGAGAAAGTCCTCACTCGCAAAACAATGCCTTCAACAAGGCCATTGCCAGACACAACCAATTAAGGCCAGATCTTGGATTTTCACCCTGCAAGGTAAGACTGAGAACTCCTCCTGTGTTGTCTCCCCCACAAACAGTCGTTGCTGCGAGTCACAGATCACACAGCAAGTTCCTCGACACCACAAAGACTCAAACCACCATCACAACACTCATGTTCCTCCTTTCTTGACATTCTCTGCCTCTGACTTCACCATAAATCGTCGAAGACATGACACATGATCGTAACAGATAGCAGAGCTTCGCAACTCCCCCGCTGAAACCAAACGGCTAGAAAAACATGGGTACGCATGACCGAATGCCTCCGATCCAGCCATCTCCTGACATATTCGCCCATGGGAGTTCACTGGCGGAGCCTTACGGAACACGCCGGTCCAGATCAGATCACCGAGGGCAAGTGACAAGCAGATCTTCGTCTTGGCGCTAAAGGAACTCTAGGACCACCCGCCTTTATTCGCAAGACTTGCAGCCCCCACGCCGCCAGTCACCATCCAGCAGGAGAGAGCAACAAAGGAGGGGCCAACAAGTACTAGAATCACCGGCGTGACCGAGGTCACCGCTAGAATCCACGGTCGAAGCCCTTGTTGGACCAAACGACCCAGATTAGAACAGATCTTGATCATTCAGGAACGTGTCGCCACCTCCTCGTCGGAACGGCCCATGGCGACGCGTCGCCACCTCCTCGTCTCCTCTCCGTTGGAGAGCCTCAGGCTCTGGCCTCTCGGCCACGCTGCCTAGTGCCCGCCGCCGGCGCCCCACCATCCCTCATGTAGCACTACCTGGGACACCTCCCCTTCCCACCGTCAGTTCCGACGAGATGGGCGCCGCCACCGCCGCCGGAGACGGCAACATCGACGGCCAGGAGTATAGGGGTCGGGGGAGGTGGGAGGAAGGGAGGGAGGGAGCCTCTGGAGTCGCCCGAGGGAGGAGCGACCCGGGAGAGAGGTAGCCTGGGAGTTATATGAATGGTGCGATCTCGTCTCACTAATTTCTATATACACCACCTTCATTACAAATGTAGACTTCGATATTCACACAAAAAGTAAATACTAATTTGTACCATTTTCTAGTGGATTTGCATGGTTCATGGATGAGTATCGACTACACTACTTGCGGTCGTGAATTTACCAGGTCTCGAAGCTGAATCTCTAACTCGATTATGCTAGGCCATTATGTATCCCAGTTCACTACTTTGATCCAGATATGCAATTTTCCCAAAAAACGGAACAAACAACTCTACCTACAAAGCCGAATATACAAATTCAACTGGGCGAAGAAAGTCACATAGTAGATGAAAGGATAGAGATGTCGCCTAGAGGGGGTGAATAGGCAATTTCAAAACTATTAAGGTTTTGGCTTGATAGAATGCGGAATTAAACTAACGTTTATTTTACAAGCACAAAACCTAAATACAATAGGCTCAACTAAGTGCGCCAACAACAAGTTAAGCTAAGCAAGATATAAGAGCTCGATGGCTCTCACAAGGAAAGTAAGCTCGGGTATAGAGATAACCAAGGAACACGGAGACGAAGATGTATTCATGTGTTCCCTTATAAGTAAGGTACGTCACGTTGGAGAGGTGTGATACGTCGGAAACGTATCTATAATTTTTGATGCTCCATGCTTGTTTAGTATCCACTTTGCTATGTTTTGTCTACACTTTGAGGTATTTTTATATCTTTTCTGAAACTAACCTATTAACAAGATGCCACGGTGCCAGTTGCCTGTTTTCTTCTGTTTTTGGTTCCAGAAAGGCAGAAAATCAATATTCTCCAGTTGACTTTTGTCCTATCCAATTCTGAGAATATTAATATTCTGCCTTTCTGGAACCAAAAACAGAAGAAAACAGGCAACTGGCACTGTGGCAACTTGTTAATAGGTTAGTACCAGAAAGCATATAAAAACACCTCAAAGTGTGGATAAAGCAAAGTAGATAGTAAACAAGCATGAAGCATCAAAAATTATAGATTCGTTTCCGACGTATCACCCTACTGTGGATTAGAGATTCCAACCGGAGAGTAGTTAAGAGTAGTATCATGAAGAGAATATATTTATATGAGAGAGTATTCACTAGTGAAAGTATGATCCCTAGGCCTTGTTTCTCAAAATTGAAACACCATTTACAACTAGATCTGTTACATGTTTGCTTACTTCTAGTCTCTACCACGCCGTCAAGTTCTTTTCTGGCACCGTTGCATAATAATCATCCATATCACTTGTATGTAACTATCTCTTTGCTGAACTAGTGCACCTATACACCTGACAAGTGTATTGGGTGTGTTGGGGACACAAGAGACTTCTTGTATCTTGATTGCAGGGTTGCTTGAGAGGGATACCTTTGACCACTTCCTCCCTGAGTTCGATATACCTTGGGTGATCCACTTAAGGGAAACTTGCTGTTGTTCTACAAACCTCTGTACTTGGAGGCCCAACAACTATCTACAAGAATATAAGTGCATAGACATCAAGCTATTTTCTGGCGCCATTGTCGGGGAGGTAAGGTAAAAGGTACTCACATCCTCCGATGTGAGTGCTCGAAGTTATTTCATTTAGATTCTACAATTTTGTCTTTTTGTTTCTTTTTTTCACTATTTAGGCTTAATGGAAAACAACAACAAAAATTAGAGAGCTTTATAGTGTTTATCTTGAGTTAGGACATGAAGTGTTTGAAGAGAAAATTTAAAAACCTATGCCGCTTTATTTGCATGCTAATAGCAATGTTATTAGTATGAATTCTTTGAACACCATTATTGATAATGCTATGGAAACGTCTAAGCTTGGGGAAGCTAGTTTTATGAAAATGATCTTTTTAGTTTCCCAGCTTTGGAAGATAACTATTTTATTGCTTATGATGATACCAAACCTCCAATATATGATGATTACAATGATGAATATGATATTTTCAGTCCACCTACTATTGAGGAGAAAATTAATTATGATTACAATATGCCTCCTATATTTGATGACTATGGTGATGAGAATAATAATGATAGCTATTTTGTTGAATTTTCTCCCACTACAATGAATAATAATGGCTATGCTTATGTGGAGAGTAATAATCATTATATGCAGGTGGCTCATGATAAAAATGTTTTATGTGATAGTTATATTGTTAATTTTATTCATGATGCTACTGAAAGTTATTATGAGAGAGGGAAACATGGTTTTATGTACCTCAACAATATTAAGTTTCCCCTCTTTATGTTGAAAATCTTGAAGTTGCACTTGTTTTGATTTCCTATGCCTATTGCTTTGTGCTTTCATGACTTGTTTCTTTATAACATTCCTATGAATAGGAAGTGGGTTAGACTTAAATGTGTTTTGAGTTTACTTCTTGATGCTCTCTTTTACTTCAGTTCATATTCCTTTTGTGAGCATCTTCTCAAATTATCATGCCTAACTTAAAGGCATTAAAGAAAAGTACTTATTGGGAGATAGCCCAAATTTCGTTAGGTTTTTCTTTTGTTGAGTCTTGGAAGTTATTACTTCTGTAATAACCTCTGCTTATCATTTTTGTTTGATTTTTGTGCCAAGAATAACCTCTAATGAGAGAGAAGTAAGATTTGGGAAGTTGTTGTCCCAAAATAGATTTTTGTGCTTCACTGTAAAAATTCGTGAAAAATATCTATATGTTGGATTGATCCATAATGTTCTGATTAAATGCCCTAGGTTGTTATCTAACTTTCGTTAGTTCAACACTTTTTGATTTGAGCAACATAAGGTCTTCAAAAAAAATATTTTTCACCTTCTTGTCTGTTTTGACAGATTTCTGCCATTATTTGCATTTGCCTCTTGATTGATTTCTTTTTGGGTTCTCTTGGGCAAATTGAAATTTTCGAGGGAATTGATACAGTATCTTGTGTTTTTAATGAAAGTTTTGTTGTTTTAAAAGTAAACCCCAAAGGTTAATTATCTTTTGAATACACTAATGTTGCTAATGAAGATTGTGTGAAGTTTGGTATGAAGGAAAATTTTCAGGTGTAGGGAAACAATGATGTAATGAGATGAAGAATGGACAAAATCTCAAGCTTGGGGATGCCACCCCGTGTCACCCCAATAAATATTCAGGAAGTACATGCGTCAAAGCTTGGGGATGCCCAAGGCATCCCCTTCTTCATCAATAAAAATCTCAGGTCTCTTTTTAGACACTTCGTTTTTATTTTTTCATGCACTGTTGTGTTGTTCTTGGAGCATCTTAGTTTTTATTTTTGGTTTTATTTTGTTTAGTTTGCTTGAATAAGTTGGTTGGATCACATCACACTTCTTTTTGGAGAGAGACACACTCTGTTTTTATTGCCTAGAACACTCTAGTTTTAACTCTTATTGTTCTGTGAGTGTTCACTTTTGGTAGCATTGCGTTTAGCTTTAGTTCTCTTTTGCTTTAAACTTAGAACTTTTTAGTTCTTATTTGTGTATTTGTGTGACTTTCTCACTGATCTTTATTGAGTATTATCTTTGTGAGTTGTTTCAAATAAGCTGATTGGTGTTGGAAAAGAGTAGAAAGTTTCATGCTTATAGTGGTGCAAAAGGGAGCTTGTTTTGACTGTGGCTTGTTCCAAACAATTGACATTGATTAATGTGCCTTGAAAGAATCATGTGTTATTTTAGCATACAAAAGCATAGTATTGTGGTATTCTCCTTTGATGCTTTGTTTGGGTTGACTTGGCATATGCTTACACCATGTTTTGACTATGAACCAGTCATCTTAGCCTCTATGATCATTTAGTTTTTGACTTGTGATATCACTCTATGCTTTGATTGATAATGTTTTGTTGCTATGCATGATTATGGCCATTATTGCTCTCTTAGTTGGTCACTCCCAGTCTTTTGCTAGCCTCCACTTGTACTGAGTAAGCTTTATTCATGCATCCAACTCCCAAGAAACAAAGTTATTCCAAAGAGTCCACTATAAATTCCTATGCATGGTGTGTTACACCATTCCAAGTATATTCTTGTTTTATCTATCTTCCAAATTAAACTTGTTATGTGAAACTTAGTGATTAAATCTCTCACAAATTTGATGGCACACTTTATTTTTCTTGCCCCTAATAAACTTGAACTATTGTGTCATCTATGTTGTATATGCTTGCACTTATAAGTTGGGATTATCAGAACTGTGATGTCACGGGGAACACTTTCAACACCTGTAAATATCTAGCCAGTTGATATCATGCTCTTTTGTTTATGGATGTCGTCGGTGTGAAATAAAAGGGGAGCTTGTAAGTCCATGGAGTTATGTATGTGTGTTAGAGAAATGCCTCGGCTGCTAGCCTAAGCCATGCCTAATCATGGTGGAAACTTGCAGCATCACCATAGTGAGCAATCTATGAAGCATTCTTCTTATAATAAAAGAGATTGAGAAAAAGAGAAAAAGGAGATGAGAAAAGAGGGAAGAGAGAAAAAAGCACCATTTTCCCATGGTAAATAAGAAGATTGCTGAGATGCTCATTGTCTGCTTTCCTTGTCATTTTGATATGGGATAGCTCCTGTGTCATGGGGAAAGGGGTACCCCGTTGGCAGTTCTCTATGATACACATGTACTTACTATGACAAGAACTTACGGTGACTAAAGTTGAGTAGCATGAGGAGCAGCCCTCGTATTCAAGGGACATGAGATTGCCAACTTATACTTTGTCAAGAATATACTTCATATTTTGTTCACTTTAAGCTTAATCACTTCAAGATGCTTATGATAGGGGAAATGAGGGCCAAAATCTAACAAGTACCATATTTTTTAGAAGCTCTTTATGAAACTTGAAATCCCTGCTTCCCTGTGAAGGGCCTTTCTTCCCACTTTTATATTGAGTCTCCACCTTCTTTCTTTATACACCAATTAAGAGAGCATAGTTGTCATTCTTAGTTTTATGTGCATTGTCCCAAAACTTATTGATGGATTCATAATGTTGATATTGCTTGTTCTTGAACTATTTGTATCTAGTCACCCTTATGAACTTTGAAGGTGTCCTATGCATTTATGTTTTGTTACTCCATGAAGGACAAGCTGAATACCACACATGCTATGTTTTTTATATGTGAAACAAACAAACGTCTTTCAATGCATTGTTATTCATGATATTTGTTTCTATCCTTTCATGTTGCAACATAGTTGCTATGTCTTATTGTTAGAACTACATCTTTCATGCTCATGTTTAGAGTACTTTGATCCCAGCTATCAATGCTTGCAAATGGTTTGATCATGATTGTGATGGTGCATGTCACCTCAAAAATTATTCTTTTTATCACTTACCTACTCGAGGACGAGCAGGAGTTAAGCTTGGGGATGCTTGATATGTCGTAAACATATCTATATTTTTTGATGCTCCATGCTTGTTTTATATCATTTGTCTTATGTTTTGTCTACACCTTGAGGTATTTTTATACACTTTCTGGAACTAACCTATTGACAAGATGCCATAGTGCTAGTTGTCTATTTTCTGCTGTTTTGGTTTCAGAAAAGCTAAAAAATGAATATTCTCGGAATTGGACGGGACAAAACCCAAAGTTACTATTTTTCCCGGAGCAATACGGAAAATCGAAGCAAAGACGGAGTAGGGCACCAGGGTGGACACACCCTAGGGTGGCGCAGGCCCACCCTGGCTGCGCCACCAGGGGGTGTGGGCCCCCTGGATGCCTCCTCGCCTTGCCCCTTCGCCTATAAGAAGCCCCCGGGGAGAAAACCCTAGATAATCCGACATACATCCACGAAAAGTTCCACAGCGCTGCCACCACCGAAGGGGAGATTTGGGGGGGCAGAAGTCTCTATTCCGGCACCCTGCCGGGATGGGGAAGTGCCCCCGGAGCCATCTCCTTTGATCTCCACCACCATCTCCATCGATCTCCACCACCATAACCATCACCGTTGCTGATTCCCATGATGAGGATGGAGTAGTTCTTCCTCGAGGCTAAGGGCTCTACCGGTAGCTATGTGTTCATCTCTCTCTATGCATGATCTTGTTGTGGTCATGAGAGTTGTAATCAAGTAGATCTACTCTACTACTCAAGTGCTTTAATAGATCTCCGGCTCTCCCCACGTGTGTGAAAGTGACAGCGTGCACGCTGTGGTGGCACTTAGGCTAAAGTCTACATAAATACTCAAGTGCTTCAATAGATCTCTGCTCTCCCCACGTGTGTGAAAGTGACAGCGTGCACGCCGTGGTGACACTTAGGCTAGAGTTCATAAATCCTTATCCTGAGTATATTTGGAGTTGAATGTCTTTATGAAATTGTGGTTTTTTTCGAAACCATCTAGTGCTCAAGGTGACAGTGTGGGGTTATCTAGATGGGGAAGCAAACTTTGAGGTGTGCTATTATAGCCCTACCGTGGATTAGAGATTCCAACCGGAGAGTAGTTAAGAGTAGCATCATGAAGAGAATATATTTATATGAGAGAGTGTTCACTAGTGAAAGTATGATCCCTAGGTCTTGTTTCTAAACATTGAAACACCATTTACAACTAGATCTGTTACATGTTTGCTTGCTTCCAGTCTCTTCCATGCCGTCAAGCTATTTTCTGGCACCGTTGCCTTATAATCATCCATATCACTTGTATTTCACTATCTCTTCTCCGAACTAGTGCACCTATACACCTGACAAGTGTATTGGGTGTGTTGGGGACACAAGAGACTTCTTGTATCTTGATTGCAGGGTTGCTTGAGAGGGATACCTTTGACCACTTCCTCCCTGAGTTCGATATACCTTGGGTGATACACTTAAGGGAAACTTGCTGCTGTTCTACAAACCTCTGCACTTGGAGGCCCAACAACTATCTACAAGAATAGAAGTGCGTAGACATAAATGCATTCGAGGCTCAAAACAAAACACATGGGTAAATGATGTGCCAAACACCTAGACATACTTGAATACACAAAATAATCAAGCATGAGGCACACCAAATACAAACACATACTTGGTACAAAACCAAAACATGTAAAGCGGGCAAGTAACTTACAAAATAAATGAGTTAAGTACAAGTTACCGCGAAGAGGCACATTGGATATAAGATAGGGAAATGATAATCCGTATGACTTGGCTTGATCAAATATAATATATGAAGATCCCTTAATTCTTCATCAGTTAGCCAAGTCTCCAATTCCCTCCATAAATACCTATTGATCAAGTTTGAGCTTGTTGATCTCTAACCAAGTTGGGTCTTAAGAGGTTAGTCACAATAGGTTTGGCAACCCAAATGGTTATTTTCTTGACACCACTTTGAGTTCCAACAAACTTGGCAAACACATTGCCATCCTTATCCTTCCCAAGAGAATAATCATCATCAATAATGATAGGATTAGATAAGGTACCATTTGAACATGAAGAAACAAAGTGCCCCTTCACACGGCATATGTAGCAACAAGTGCTCCCCTTTCTCTTCTTCATTGATTTCTTGGATCGGGGAGCATTATATTGATTATTATTTGGAAGTGGCCTAACTTCAACTTGGACTTGACCTTGAACTTGTGGCCGCTTCCCTTGTTGCTTCTTACTCAAGTGCTTTTTCTTCAATGGACAAGATCTTACATGATGTCCTTCAACCTTGCACTTGAAGCAAATAATCTTGGCCAAATTCTTGCTTGGTCTTGGCCCTTCTTCTTGTTTCTCTTGGACTTGTTCTTTTTATTGGAGTTGAATCCAAGTCCACTTTTATCATTTGGGGATTTTTGCACACTCAAAATATTATTGAGTGTGGATTTCCCTTCATGACACTTTTCCAAGTCATTCCTCAAGGAAGTGACTTGGGCCTTGAGATCTTTGATTTCCTCTACATGGTTAGTATAAATACAAGTACTATAGGAAGTACAAGCTTCATTGTTAGAGTAACAAGGCAAAACAAGTAATCCAACACAAGGTTTATCACTAGTATGATTAGAAGGATCACTAGGACTAGCACATGGCAAATAGTATTTTGAGTAAAAGTTGTGCTAATATCCAAAAGAGGCTCACATGATGTTACCTTAGTGATACTTGCCTCAAGCTCTAACTTTAGCCCATCATAGGAAATTAGAAGATCATTATGAGAGCCCGAGAGCATTTCATGACTTTCTTCCAATTTCTTGCAATTGCTAGTTAGCAACTAAAGTTGATCCCTTAGCTCAACATTCTCCTTTAGGGTAGATGCTTCACAAGAAGTAGATTTAGTAGCACAAGCATCATTAATGGAATTTTCCTTTTCAAGCTCATAGGATTTAATTTTTTGTGTGAGGAGACTATTAGTGTGCTTCTCCTCGGCAAGCTCTTGCATAAGGAGATTGAATATCTGACTCCCATCATCAAGTTGGAAAGCCAACTCCTCTATGGTTCCCGTTTGTTTAGTTATGGTGTCCATAACATGTTTGAGACAAGTAACAGCCTTATTATTACCACGAAGAGAGGTACACAAAAAAGTCAACTCAAGCAAGAGAGCACTAGTATCCTCATCAATGTCATCATCACTATCATCATTATCATTGTTATTATCTTTAGAAGATATATTGGGATCCAAAGTAGGTGATACCTTTGATCGTCTTGCCATAAGGCACATGTGAGCACGGGAGTATGAATATGAGGATATTCTTGAATCTCCATTCATGATCATGTCTTTCTCCATAGGATGTTTGATTTCCTCTGCATTGTTAGATAAATAACTAGAGGAAATATAAGCATTTTGTTCATGGGAACAAGGCAAATCAAGCATATCATCTACACTAGTACTCAAATAATTTCTAGAAGATATGCAAGGACTAGCAATACAAGGGGATATAGCATCATTGTTGCAACAAGTGATTAAGTCCAAACTCCCTACATCATTATCATTTATAGAACAAGAATCATTGGTGTAAAGAGAAACACTACCATTCACATATGATTTTTCCACTCACCGTGCCATTACCTTGTGACTTGTCACATGTAAGTGAGGTGGAAAGAATTGAGGTCACATCGCGACCGGAGGTGGAAACAACTTGGAGCTCTTCATGATGTGAGGGAGAAGAGAGCTCCTTGGAGATACCACCAACCCTATGAGAAATGGATCCACCAAATATTTCCTTAAGCTTGGTCCACATATCATGAGACGACTTGCGCTTTACAATCGTCAAGAACAAATTAAATGTGGGGCTGAAAGAGAAAATAAGCTCATTAGATACTTGAGCTTCAAGATGTAAATTTTTATCATCCTCTAGAGATAGATTTTGAGGATCTATCGGAGGAGAAAAACCTACATCTAGAAATCGCTCAATATTTGTACACAAAGTCCGAAGATTATAAAGCAAGCAATTTCTCCACAAAGCATAATTTGTGCCATCAAAGATAATTGTGCCATTGTACACTATACTACTAGCCTACATATTTACACTCTAGGCGGTGAAGCCTAAACAAGGAGAGACCTTGCTCTGATACCAATTAAAAGGATAGAGATGTCACCTAGAGGGGGGTTGAATAGGCAATTTCAAAACTACTACGGTTTTGGATTGATAGAATGCGGAAATAAACTAATGTTTATTTTACAAGTACAAAACCTAAATACACTAGGTTCAACTAAGTGCACCAACAACAAGTTAAGCTAATCAAGATATAAGTACTTCAAGCTCAATGTCTATCACAAGGAAAGTAAGCTCGGGTATAGAGATAATCGAGGCACGCGGAGACAAAGATGTATTCCCGTGTTCCCCTACAAGTAAGTTATGTCATGTTGGAGAGGTGTGTGATTCCACGAAGGATTTACCAATGCCATGAAGGCTCACCTTATTCTCCGAGTCTATCCCATGAAGGAATAGGCCCTTTCCTTATGGCTAGCTTTTCCTCCACTCCGGAGATGGAAAGCTCCACAACCACTTCACGAGCTCCACGAAGGAGAAGCCTGGGTCTCTTCACAATCTTCCACGAAGAGGACACCGCGGAACCAACCGCCAAGCCAATTAGGAGGTCACCCTCCAAGAGTAACAAGCTCAAGGTCTCTCACTCGAACAAATCGTAATGGAGAACTCAACACTTATGCAAGAATGCAAAGCAAGAACACCAAGGGTGCTCAAATCCTTCACTCTCAAGTCCCACCAAAGTAACAAGTGCTAGGGAGGAATTAGAGAGGAAGGACAATGGTGGAACTCAACAAATGACTCCAAGATTTAGATCCAATGGGTTCCCCTCACTTAGAGGAGGAATTGATTGATAGAAATTGTAGATCTAGATCTCCTCTTCCAAAGCCCTCAAAAAGATGCAAGAATCATAGGAGGGAAGGGAGAGGAAGCAAGCTCAAAGGGGTCAACAATGATGGTCAAAAATGTGCTCAAGAGCCCTAGAACTTTGGGAAGAAGCCCCCCTTTTATACCCCTTCAAGGGGGATGACCGTTGGAACCAAGATGCGCTGGACGAACACGTTCGGCGGCGAAACCGGCGCTGCCGGATCAGCCGCCGGAATTTCCGGTCAAAACCGTAAGTTTGGTAAAAACCTAAACAACATACATAAAAGATTTTTGGAGGTTTGCCAAAAATTTGCGGCGGTCGCCGGAAATTCCGGCCACAGACTCGGTCCCGCCGGAACCAAACAGGACATACGAAAACGGCGATAACTTTTGCGTTCGGACTCCGATTTCGATGATCTTGGGCTTGTTTTGACGAGGAAAACAAGATCTACAAGATGGTGCAGATAAACATCATAGTACAAGATAGGAGGATATAACCAAATGAAAAAAGGTAAGAAGCCTCCCTACACGAAGAACCGATAAAACCTTCAAACTCGAAAACGCCATAGAAGATGCATACGAATTCCGTTTTAGATGAACTTGGGCTTGTTGAACAGCTAGCAATAAGATCAAGAACCTCACATAGAGAAACACCAAGAAGCAACAAAATAGGAAGATGCAAAGTATGCAAAGGATTGAGCTTTCTATGACGATGTGATCAAGTTATCCAACCGAAATCCCCTCTTAATAGTGCGGCTATGTATCCTATAACCCGGTCTCCCAACAACCACCTTGAGACCGGTAAAAGGAAAACCTAGCAGGGCCATACCTTTGCCTTGCGCATTCCGCTTGGTCTTAATGACAACACTTCAATCTCCATTCAAGTTGGAATGCATCACTTGATCATTGTTGCTTCGTGAAGACTCCTAATTTGCTCCCTCATACTCAACTATTGGATAGCTTCATTAATACATGTCTTCACATGTACATTATCACCAATATGGATGACAAGCTTTAAGCAAATGATCTTCTCGAGATGCTTATCTTGAACTTTCCCTTCTCAACCTTGATGACGATCACCACTTGATGTCATCCTCTCATGGGCTATATAAGATCTTCACTTTTGAAGCATGCCCATGGAAAGATACCTATCCCATATAGAAAACGCAAAGGTACATATATAATGGGTTAGTTCATGATGCATAATTGACAAGGATTACCATACCACAAGATCCATGTGGTACATTCTTTATGCTTCATGTGTTGACCAACTTGAAATCACTCTTCACTCTTTGTATAGGTCAACCATGTATCTTCTCATGCTCCATCTCAATATCTTGAGGTACATAAAGAACTCTTAATTTGATTACATGCTCCAAGTCTTAGTCAATCATAGCTCAACTAATGAGGCTATCATGACACCGTCTTAGAGCCATATCTCGAATTCTTCTATTGAGATCACACTCTCAAGATCTTGATCATATCATATTCTTCTCTTCAACTCGATGATATTGATGCCAATACTTAAGGTATATATTTATCTTCATGACATCCATACTTGAATCCAACACATAGACTACAAGCATGACCTATGGAATATTCCTTCATATAAAACTCAGTGAAAACATTAGTCCATAGGGATTGTCATTAATCACCAAAACCACACATAGGGGCAATTACTCTTTCAGTAGATAAACTATTGTTAGGGCATTAGGTGTTGTATGACACACCTTGCATCAGTATTTTTGTTCTTATATGCCACACATTTGCACTCTGCTAATCCTTTCGGTGTCAATGCAACATATACTTATTGTTCTTTACGCTTAGTTTATTTTCGCTAGTTGGACAGGCCTACAAATTTGTGTTGATAGTTTCATGATTAATTTTTATTTTTTCTTTCCATGTGTCTGACCAATAATCTATATCCAACATTATGTTTCTTGGTTTTTTGTGTAGGCTGATAAAAATCTGTCCAACCATTTATGTGTGAAACTTCAAGAGATATTGCACTAGCAACACTTCAACATGGATGCATTACCTTTGTCATTTGTACAAATAACTTTCATTTGCAATGATTGTATTTGTACTCCTGCTGCATTCTTTTAATAATATTGTCACAAATTATATTCATTTTGTAAAACCTATGATAATTATTGTAAGTTATACTACTTTCTAAGGATGGTTTAATCTGTTATATTCCTCCGTGTTGTATGAACATCTAACCTATTTTTTCACACACAGTTCCCACTTCCTTCCAACCGTTCATATATTATCCTTATGCAATTGTTTAATTTTCTATTATTGAAGGTTGTGGTTATTTAGGAAGCATCTTAGATTATTTTTATTTTTGTCTTATATATCCAACTTTTGTTGCTACAAATTCCCACCTCTACGCGCCGAGGTATCATCTGCTCCCTCCATCTAGAAATATAAGATGTTTTAGGTTTGTGAAACGAATGTATCTAGATGATTTTTATGTATAGATTCAGAGATGAATTTTGCTTATAGATTCAGAGTGAACTTATGCACTAAAAGACATATAGATAAATTTGTTTCACAAAGCTAAAATGTCTTATATTTATGAAAGGAGCGAGTACTTACTATTCAAACCGAGATTACCTATAGGCAATAAGTGTAATAAACAGATTGTAAGTCAATGGATCCATGATCACGAGCCAGTACCATATTTGACCATAGCAACTAGATGGATGTGTATGAAGCTGGATTTTAGGTTGGAGACGGTTGAGATCGAAAGTTTCCAATTCACTTAGTGCTTTTTATTGGTGTTTTTGGGAAAGCATGATAGCTCACGCCCTCTGTACATTTAGATAAATCATATTCGACTCACGGGTGCATATGAAACCATTGTTTATTAAGAGTTAAATACATGTGTGGTCTATCAAGTTGTCACGCACGAGCACATTGGTCACCAACTAGAAAAATGCAAACTACCGATCACGAAGTTGTGTGGATGTGCCCCATTAGTCATTCCATCACGTTTACCGTTAAGTCACTCACGACTACTTGTTTTTTCAAATACCCTTACAATGTTATTTTCTCTAATTACAAGGTCATTTTTTCCACTATCCTATGGTTGGGCCGTCAAAATTGATGTAGGGCCCACCTGTCAGCCTCTTCACCCCCCGACTCTCTCCTATATATTCTATCAAATATCTCATATGCATGAACACATTGGAGAAGCCACCCGTCAATCGTCATGGCCAGCAGGACTGCACAAGTCGGCTGTAAGCCAGCCACACAGCAGAAAAGGTCACCCTTCCTGCCAGTACGGTCTAGTTTGGAGTACTTGTTTGCCGCCATGACGAGGTAGAGGTTGGCGAGATTAAGGGAGTCCAGGAGCTCTACATGTGCACGTATCCACTCACTACTAGGAAAATAGCTATAGATGTACGGATCGTCTGTGGTGCATATGTTCTGTCATGCATTACAGAAAAACAACAGTGGCGCATTACATCAAATACGCCATAGAGTCCTTCACTCTTCTTGGCGCATGCACCGGAATGGTGTGCCACAGAAATATGGTGGGACCTGTCACTGGGGTTCGGCTGCCAACATTCTATGGCGCATATGTCCATATGCGCCACAGAAAGTGAGGGTAGGCCCCACCACAGAATCTTGTTGACCAACCATCTGTGGCGCATATGTCAATATGCCCATAGAAAGTGATGTTTCTGTGGCGCATATATAGATATGCGCCACATAATATGGAAAAACATATCCCACCCCTCTCCCCCTTGGACCGCATTTTAAGATTTGTAAAAAATAAACAAAACGATAAAAACTTCAAAAAAATTCCTTCAAGATGTAGTTATATTTTAAGGTATAGTTGTAGGGAAAATTGAAAAACATGAATTTTCGATGTATTTTGCAAGAAAGGTTATGACACGAAAAAACGGCCATAACTTTTGCATATGATGTCGGAAAAAAATGTTTTACCCATCAAAATGATCGTCTCAAAATTTCCTACTTGAATTCAACTTCCAAAGGCTGTTCTGAATTTTACAGGATCCCCAAATTTGAAAATAGTAAAAAATTATGGCAGAAAGAAGTTTTTCCTACAAAAAAATAAAAAAGGGGGAGAAACTTCTATGGCGCATATCTCTGTCAACACCCAGATTTTTAATTCCATATGCCTGTTATACCATACATCGCAATCCCAGGATTACCATTTTTGCGAGACATAACATATTTGGATACCACAGTACATCATCCATTACAACCATACATAAGGTCTTATACAAATAAGGATATCATGATCCAGTTCTTAATACAACTCAAGCAGCGGAATAACGTAATAATAACGGTAGCGTAGGCGAAGCTCCATCTTCGGGGTCACAGGCAATGCTGACGATGGGAGATGATCCTAGTTGTCATAACCTTCCTGTGGTCCTTCGTCCTGATACTCCTCTTCATAGTATGGCCACGGGAATAGCCAGGGACAAAGCCATGAGTACTCTTCAAGTACTCACAAACTAATACTAACAAGTGAAGGGGGTTTTTATAGTAGGACACTAAGCTCTAGGGTTGTTTTGCAAAAAGCCAGATTTACCTCTACTAAGTTCAGAAGCAAGAAAAGCTAGTTGAAATTTTATAACACCTAAGTGGGAACTTGTATTTCATATCACAACTTTGTTGTGGTCAAGTCAAAATCTCAATTCATTTCAGAAGTCATTTTCAAAACATCTGACGGCGGAACAGTATGGCCACTCCAACTGTCCATAACCGCGGACGCGGCTATTCGAATAGTGTGACACTCTATAGAGATTGCACACTTTTACCACAACATTCGATACATCCGTAAGGAACAAATCCTGAATTCACCATACTCAGTATGCGGATAATCAATCCTAACCTTTCGATTACACGCCCTAGTATAGGCACCTCTCCTGTGAGTTTGGCCTCCCAACCATGACCAACTGTCATCTTGGGTACTACACAGGTGGACAATCTTCCCAAGGTAGCATCAGCTCAGACCTTGGCCGTGAGGGAACCCATACTAAGGTATATAAGTTTCCAGTCAAGCCCTACCCAATTCTCGGGTATTGTGGTTGTACGGTAAAATTGGAATGGTATCGCATCCAGACAACCATCAGGTTTATAAAGGGCTAAGGCTCATGCCACAACATTTTCATCACTAAAATCATCTGGTGTTCGGAAACACATGGCAAAACATCTCAATAGAATGATCCATCATTCCAAGGTTTTCATAACCATTTTCACCAAGTATTCCCATCTAAAGTTGATCAAGTTTTATGCTTAGCACTAGCATCTACAAATGGGAGTGAGTACTAATGAGGGGTGGTAAACTAGTGGAGTTTAACTAAGGTCAATCTCATGCCTTAGGATGACATCAAGATTATCTAGCTTATGCCAAATTTAATGCTCTTTATGCAACCTTCAATTATCTTTCTAGTATCTACAATTTACTCAAGTAAACTCTAAGTAAGAGCTTTGATAAAGAAATAAAGTAGAAGCTTGCAAGTAAAACTAGGATTGGATATCATCAACTGTGTCTAACCAAGCATGCTTAGTGCATTGCATAGGTTATCTAACGTTCATAATTGCAAGTGTTAGCTTGCTCAATCAACTAGTAGTATTAAGCTTGCCTTGTGCAGAGCAGTGGTTGAAGTTCTCCTCGGCTTCTTCTTCGTAGTATCCTCCTTCCTCCTCGTATCCTTGGTCGGTACTAGCGTCTATGAATACATACGAGGTACACAATCACCAAACTATACTTAAATACTTTCAATCATCACACAAAAGGGTTCTATAGATGATCTAGCATCATCACTAACATTCAAGATTAAAGCACTTGCATTATTTATTTATTTTTAGAAAAGTAATTGCTACTCATTGAAAAACTACTTAAGATTTAATATTCTCCAAACCAAACATGGGATCATGTTGACACATGTCATCACCACATATTTCAGTACATGGGAATGTGATTTAAAGTGGTGTCACAATTTAATAAGATTTAACCTTTTATTTCAAATAAAAATAAATGACTAGAAATGCCTATGTGGCATTCTTTTATTACTTGAACATTATTTCTGTAAGTAAACTCATATGTTTTTATATATTCTGAAAGGTATGATCAAATGTGATTTTTGATAGTTGGAATCAACTCAAAAGCTATTATGGTTTAAATTTGAAAAATGTTTGAATGCAGAAAAGCTTTTGCCTTGTTATTTTTTACCAAGGTTGATATATAGATTCAAATGATTTGAATCCAACGGGCTTGGATTAAGCATTTCAATATCTTTCTAACAAAATTGGTTTCATTCAATTTGGTTTACTGAATCGAGCTGGGTTAATTTTTGAAACTAGGTACAGAACTGAGTTTGAATATAAATAGAAAAAGATAAATTCAAACGATTGGGCGGGAAAGGTTAATGGGCCGGCCCAGTGTCACTCCGCAGCACAGGGCGCAACTGACAAGGGGGGTCTACTGGTCAGTGACTCTTTAAACGGGAAGCGGTACAGGGCGATGTGGTGCGTTGGATTAGAATGAAGATCGACGGCTGAGGGTCGTCGTCGATGATGAACAAGTCACCAGCGAGCTCGAACCCTAGCGGCTCAGTGGGGGTCGTGGGAGGCTCACCGGGGCTCAGGCGAAGGTCGGCGATGCGGGCGAACAACGAAGTCGACGACGGCGAACTCAGGGGTGGTCGCGGCAGCTCCTGGGTGGACGAAATCGACGGCGCCCTTCTTCTCCAGAGGCGGCCTGCTCCGGCGCAATTCCGGCGATGTGCTGCTCGCCTTGCTCCGTCTAAGGGGTGGAACGATCAGTAAGGTGAGGGGAGTGAAATGGTGTGCTTCAATCGGCTGGGGGTGGCCTCCTTTTATAGGCTCGACGGCGAGACCGAGAGGGATGGGTAGGCGACGGTGGCGACACAGCTACGGGCTGCTAGAGGCATGGCTGAGGGTGGCGATCGATCAGTGGTCTCCTGGCGATGCTCTAAGGTTTAAATGTGCTTGTAGGGGCAGTGGCAAACGGTTGGGAACGCGCGATGCTCTGCGAGGCAGAGGCGGCGAACTCTGCAGCGAGCAGTGGCTACAGGGTACGGGCGGTGAAATGGGCATGTCTGGCAGTCTCCTGGGATGGTGGGGTGCATGCTGGCGGGCGGCAAGGGCTCGAGGTGGTCGGGTTGCGTGGGAATGGCGCATGCTCTGCGGTGCACGTCGGCATGGTCGACAGCGGCACGGGCGCGGCGTTCCTAGCGGTTCCGGTTGCTGTCTGCGAGGCAGGGCTGGTCGAGAGGGGGCGGTGAGGCATGGGCTACCTCCCAGACAAGGTTGGCACGGCTAGTTCTTCCCCTAACTTGTTGTCCACACTGGGGTGGCATGGGTGCTCTCGGCCTGTTCACCATTGATGATATTGGCAAGCTTACAATGAGGCTAGAGCTTAGTTAAGGTTGCTAGATGATCTACTAAGGGTGTTGTGACCTAGAGAGTGAACCAGTTAGGCCCAAAACACTGCTCAACATAGTGTTTTGATTTTGTTTGATTTGCATCTGCAAGCTGTTTGATGAAATGGCCGCATGAACTCAAGTTTTGAATTTTGGAAAGATTTTTGGTGGGTGTGCGAGGCATGTGTTGGGGATTCTGTGGATGCTTGGGTTTTGAAAATTGAGTTGGTTTGAGTGGTTTTTGAAAAAGTGGGATCTTCCCATATGAAATAGATTCAATTTTAAACTGTCATTTAAACTATGCATTTAAATGTTTTTGGATGATCACAAAGTGGGCCTTGGTACCTTGTTATGAGTACTATCAAGGGGTGCAAAGGTCTATACATGTTTCTGTTAAGTTCTGAAAGTTAGATATAGCCAAAGTAGGCATGGGAGTTAAATTGGCCATAGTGACCATTCACTTAATTTGATTGTTTTGATTTGTTTGTCTTTGGGAAAAGCTTGGGGATTGTTTATATGATGTTTATTTCACCTAAGAATCATTTTACAAGCAAAGAAACACATAATCATGGCAATTCAAAAGAATCCAAACTTTAATGCACACTCATATGAATGCTTTCATATTTTTAGTTTGAAAAGTTTTTGTTAACCGTAAATTTGGTGATTAGATTTTGATGATTCTTGTTTAATATTTTTGGGATGTTACAAACCTTCCCCCCTTAAACAAAATCTCGTCCCGAGATTTGAAAAAGGACGAAAAAGATTACCTAGGATTTGAAGAGATCGGGAAACTCCGTCCTGATGTGATCTTCGCGCTCCCAGGTAGCTTCCTCTTATGTGTGGTTGCTCCACTGAATCTTGAGAAACTTGATGCTTTGGGTTCTGGTAGTTCTGAAAGCTTCTTCCAAAATACGGATGGGTACTTCAGGATAGGTCAGGTCATCGTTGATTTCTATGGTCCGGTGATCAATATTCTTGAACACTTCAGTCTTCTCCCGGACTTCGAGGCACTTGCGAAGTAATGATATATGGAACACATTGTGCACAGCTGACATCTCTTCGGGTAGTTCCAATTGATACGACACTTCTCCTAAATGGTTCAGAATCTTGAAGGGTCAGATATATATGGGGGCTAACTTTCCTTTCAGCTGGAAACGCTGCATTCCCTTCAATGGCGACACTTTCAGATACACAAAATCTCCTATGTTGAAGGCGAGGTCTCGACATCTCTTGTCGGCGTAACTCTTTTGTCGGGACTGGGATGTCTTGAGGTGCTCACGAATCTTGTGAACCTTCTGTTCTGCTTCTCGTAGGATATCGGGTCCAAAAATCTGACTCTCTCCTACTTCCGACCAGTTCAAAGGGGTGCGACACTTCCTTCCATACATGAATTCAAAGGGGGCCATTTGCAAACTGGCTTGATAACTGTTGTTGTATGAAAATTCTGCAAACGGCAGACAGTCTTCCCACTTAGATCCATATTCTAACACACAGGCTCTCAGCATATCTTCGAGTATTTGATTTACTCGCTTCGTTTGTCCATCGGTCTGAGGGTGATAAGCTGTGCTAAAATCTAGGCGGGTTCCTAAACCTTCTTGGACTTTCTTCCAGAATTTCGAGGTAAACTGAGTTCCTCGATCCGATACGATGTTCTTGGGGAATCCATGCAAACTGATGATTCTAGCGATGTATAACTCCACTAGCTTCGAACTCTGATATGTGGTCTTGACGGGTAAGAAATGGGCGACTTTGGACAATCTATCCACTATGACCCAGATAGAGTCATTTCCCCTACTAGAAGTAGGCAATCCGGTGATAAAGTCCATTCCAACGGAATCCCATTTCCATTCCGGAATCCGCAACGGTTGCAACAATCCTGCGGGTCTTTAATGTCCCGCCTTGACTCGCTGACATATATCACACTTGGCGATATAGCTTCCGATTTCTCTCTTCATCTTATGCCACCAAAATTGCTCTTTCAAATCTTGATACATCTTTGTTCCTTCGGGGTGGATAGAATAAAGAGTATCATGAGCTTCCTTGAGAATAACTTCTTTCAACTCAGAATCTGCTGGTACACAAAGGCGTCCTTTGTACCACAAAACTCCTTCTTCGTCTTCGGTGAATCCGGGTACTTTGCATGTACCAATACGATGCTTGATTCCGTCGATACTAGCATTTCCTTTCTGCGCCTCCTTGATCTGGCTGATCAAAGTGGGTTGAAGTTCTATGCTAGCCAAAAATCCTTCACTTACTAATTCCATTCGAAAATCTTCCATCTCTTGGTGCAAACTTGGTTGCTCCTTCAAAATCATGGAGTTCAAGCGGCACGGCAATCTGCTAAGGGCATCTGCTACCACATTGGCTTTACCCGGGTGATAGTGAATGTCCAGATCGTAATCCTTGATCAGCTCAATCCATCTTATCTGTCTCATATTCAGCTCCTTCTGAGTGAATATATACTTCAGACTCTTGTGATCAGAATAGATCTCACAACGGTTTCCCATCAGGTAATGCCTCCATGTCTTCAGGGCTAGAACTACGACTGTGAGCTCGAGCTCATGGTTTAGGTAGTTCTGCACATGCTGTTTCAGTTGTTGAGATAGATAAGATATAACTTTGCCTTCTTGCATTAGCACACATCTGAGACCGATCTTGGATGCGTCACAATACACGTTGAAGGGCTTCGTGATATCCAGCATGATTAAGATTGGGGCTAAAATCAATCTTCTCTTGAGTTCTTGAAAACTTTCTTCACATTTGTCTGTCCATTCAAACTTCTTGTCCTTCTTCAGCAATTGGGTCATGGGTCTGGCGATACTCGGGAATCCTTCTACGAACTTGCGGTAGTATCCTGCCAATCCGAGAAATGCATGAACTTGGGTTTGAGTGGTTGGGGCTTGCCAATCTTCGACATCTTTCACCTTTGCAGGGTCAACGGCAATTCCTCCGTCTGATACAATGTGGCCGAGGAATCCTACCTCCTGTAACCAGAATTCACATTTGCTAAATTTGGCATACAACTGATGCTCTCTAAGGGTTCCAAGAATGGTCCTTAGGTCTAGCTCATGTTCTTCTTCTGATTTGGAATAAATTAGAATGTCATCGATGAAAACAATGACAAACTTACCCAGGAAGTCCATAAAAATCTTATTCATGAGATTCATGAAATAAGCGGGGGCATTGGTTAATCCAAAAGACATGACAGTATACTCGTATAATCCATATCTGGTGGTAAAGGCAGTCTTGGGAATATCCTCTGCGTGAATCTTGAGTTGATGATAGCCTGTTCTAAGATCAATCTTAGAAAACACTTTGGCACCGGTCAACTGATCAAACAAATCTTCTATCTTGGGCAATGGGTACTTGTTCTTGATGGTGACATCATTCAACTTCCGGTAATCCGTACACAAACGGTTACCTCCATCCTTCTTGTCCACGAACAAGACAGGTGATCTCCATGGTGACGCACTTGGTTGAATCAATCCAATTTCCAACATGGAATCCAGTTGCTTCTTCAGTTCTGCTAGTTCAGACGGGTTCATACTATATGGTCTCTGGGCTATGGGTCCTGTTCTGGGGATTAGTTCAATGATAAACTCGATATCCCGATCTGGGGGCATACCGGGAAAACATCTGGAAATACATCGGGGTATTCACAGACTATCCGGACTTGGTTAATGGTAGGTTGGGCTATACTCTTGTTGCACTTGAATTGGCGAGGTAAGGTTTCAGATATATGCTCGACTGATATTCCGGCCGTATTGGTCATGGTTATGGCTTTCTTGGCATAGTCAATCAATCCTTTATGTTTGGACATCCAATCCATTCCTAGTACTACTTCTAAACCTTTAGTTCCGAGTACTATCAGATTAGCATAAAAATCTATGCCATGGATTCGGATAGGGACGGCTTTGCAAATTTGCCTAGCTTTGGTGGTTGAACCGGAGATTTGAACAATCATAACATGCTTCAGTTTTGTTGGTTGAATCTTACTAGTGCATGCAAATTCTTCGGTGACAAATGAGTGCGATGCACCAGAATCAAACAACACCCAATCAAGTACTAAATTAACAGAAAACATACCCAGCACGACGTCTGGCGCTTCCTGAGCTTCTTCAGCATGCATGAGAAAAAGACGGCCATTGCGGTTGAGTGAATTCCCTAGGGCAAACCTTCTTCCTGATTGAACACGACGCTACTGCTGAGCTGGGGCATTTGCATTGGGGGCTGCGGCATTCTTCTTGTTGGGGCACTCGTTGGAGTAGTGACCCTTATTTCCACAGTCATAACAAGTCACTTGCGACTTTTCCTTTACTGCAATAGTCACAACATTGCTTCTAGTCCTCGGAGCAGTGTTGGTGTTGGCGGTAGCATTGTTGTTGTTGAACTTGGGTGGTGCACGGTTGAAATTGTTAGAGTTGCCAGGGTTGTTGTGATTTCCTCCGGGCCTTGGGTTTCCACGATTGGGATAGGTAGGACGGTTCATCGGGGGTCTGTTGGTTCTCGGGGTAAATCCTGGAGATGGGTTAGGGGCGATACTTTGAGGTCTGATGGGTTCCTGGCTGATGCATCATGCGAGGCTTGCGGTTCTCATTGGCCTGGTTGATCTTTCCTTCCATCTGGATGGCAGAGTCTACAAGGGTTTCAATATCAGTAAAGGGGATATTGACCAACACAGTCTTCATCTCATCGTGCAGACCATTCAGGAATCTTTCTTTCTTCTTGGCTTCAGTGTCGATTTCATCTGGGGCATACCTAGCTAATGACAAGAATTTGTCATGGTATTCCACTACGGTCATCCTTCCTTGCTTCAGTTCTCTGAACTCATCTCTCATTCTCTTGATCAAACCCGGTGGCACATGGGTTCTGCTGAACTTGACCTTGAATTCCTCCCAGGTCATCATCTGTCCTCCGGTCATTGCACGAACGCTGTTCCACCATGCTCTTGCATCTCCGGCCAGATAGTGGGTGGCGAACAGGACTTTCTCGTTAGCTTCCACTCCGGCGACTTCTAGGTTGTTTTCCATGGTTTGCAGCCAATCATCTGCGTCTAGGGGCTCTTCCGACTTAGTGAAAACAGGTGGGTTGGTGTTCTGGAAATTCTTGAGCTTAGATCCATGGTTTTCCTGATTTCCTTGGCCTTGATTGTTGTGGGCTAGCTGAGCTATCTGTTGAAGGGTGGCTAGGTTGGCTTGATGTTCGGCTCTTTCGGCTTCGCGGTCAGAAACCAACATTTGCAGGATCTGCAACATCGGGTCCGGGGATGAACCACTTCCTCCGCGTGGCATCTAAAGATTGAGATAGATCATGAGAAAAGAGGGAAATTTCTAAGGTTCAGGGACTTTGAAAAGTTTTTAAAGTTTGACTCAGATTTTCTGGCAACTTGCTTTTCATTCATTCATTCATAGAACACAATACAAACACACACCACAAAACAAGAAAAACAGATGGTTTTAAGAACCATTCTGGAAACTACGATACAGTGGGACCGAATACAACTCACTATGCTAGTGCTCAAGTGCTACTACTCCTTGGAGTTGGTGTAGTCGTCATCCTCATCATCCTCATCGTCATCGATGAAGGCGTAATCGTCCTCATCGGTGAAGAAATCCATAGCCTGATCCTCCAGAAAATCATCATCATCGTTGAGATAGGAGTAGGGGTCTCCACGAAGATCCTCTCCGGCATTCTCCCTTTCCTCCAACTGCATGTCTCTCTCATGGATGGTCTCCTCCAAATCTGAGATACGGTGGAGAAGACGGGCAATGATGCGCTCCTTCTTGTCGAGCTGACGGCGGCGAGACTTGCGATCCTTCGCTAGCATGGCGATGGTCTGATCCTTTGTCTTGATGATGGCTGACTTGTGGTTGGAGTAGTCACGGCAATTGTCCAATTCCTGCTGACGATTGTACATCATGAAGCTAAGGTGGTCCAACTGAGTCTTCATCTCGTGGTGGTATGGGGCTTCCAGTGGCTGTCCATTAGCATCACGCCTTGGACAAAACTCAAAGCGGGTACCCTTGATCTGGTTGATACTCTGCCCACATAGACGGGCAAGAGCTTCCTGCATGGCCCTGGCAAGTCCATCGAGCCAGTTGTTCTCTCTTAAGGTGAACTGACTTCCCTCGGCAGTGGGATATTTAATCTTTCCTTGGAGACTTGAAACAATTAGTCACTGCAGATCTTCTCCTCCTTGATCATTGAGCTGAGCTCTGAAGAACTCGGGGTGCGGACGCTCCAGAAGTTCCGAAAGCTGGTCCAAATCCCGCTAAAGATAAGGTCTCCTCCATTCCCCAACTGATAAAACTTGTTGTACTTCACATCCATCTATAATAATATAGGATGAGTAAGTTAGTAGAGTGATCAAGTGTGTCAAATTTTATGTATTTTGCAAGAGTTTTTGAGGAACATGAATTTTTATGAAAGAATCAAGGTGATAAGAATGGGAATAAGTTTTTGTAAATATTTGCTTCCTTTGGTTTTGAAACTAAGTTTTTGATTCAAACGTCCAGTCTAACTAGGGTATCCTATGGTCAGGATGGCTCTGATACCAACTTGACAACACCCAGATTTTAATCCCAGATGCCTGTTATGCCATACATCGCAATCCCAGGATTACCATTTTTGCGAGACATAACAGATTTGGATACCACAGTACATCATCCATTACAACCATACATAAGGTCTTACACAAATAAGAATCTCATGATCCAGTTCTTAATACAACTCAAGCAGCGGAATAACGTAATAATAACGGTAGCGTAGGCGAAGCTCCATCTTCGGGGTCACAGGCAATGCTGACGATGGGAGATGATCCTAGTTGTCATACCCTTCCTGTGGTCCTTCGTCCTGATACTCCTCTTCATAGTCTGGCCACGGGAATAGCCAGGGAAAAAGCCATGAGTACTCTTCAAGTACTCGCAAACTAATACTAACAAGTGAAGGGGTTTTTTGTAGTAGGACACTAAGCTCTAGGGTTGTTTTGCAAAAAGCCAGATTTACCTCTATTAAGTTCAGAAGCAAGAAAAGCTAGTTGAAATTTTATAACACCTAAGTGGGAACTTGTATTTCATATCACAACTCTGTTGTGGTCAAGTCAAAATCTCAATTCATTTTAGAAGTCATTTTGAAAACATCTAACGGCGGAACAGTATGGCCACTCCAACTGTCCATAACCGCGGACGCGGCTATTCGAATAGTTTGACACTCTGCAGAGATTGTACACTTTTACCACAACATTCGATACATCCGTAAGGAACAAATCCTGAATTCACCATACTCAGTATGCGTATAATCAATCCTAACCTTTCAATTACACGCCCTAGTATAGGCACCTCTCCTGTGAGTTTGGCCTCCCAAACATGACCAACTATCATCTTGGGTACTGCACAGGTGGACAATCTTCACAAGGTAGCCTCAGCTCAGACCTTGGCCGTGAGGGAACCCATACTAAGGTATATAAGTTTCCAGTCAAGCCCTACCCAATTCTCGGGTATTGTGGTTGTACGGTAAAATTGGAATGGTATCGCATCCAGACAACCATCAGTTTTATAAAGGGCTAAGGCTCATGCCTCAACATTTTCATCACCAAAATCATCTGGTGTTCGGAAACACATGGCAAAACATCTCAATAGAATGATCCATCATTCCAAGGTTTTCATAACCATTTTCACCAAGTATTCCCATCTAAAGTTGATCAAGTTTTATGCTTAGCACTAGCATCTACAAATGGGAGTGAGTACTAATGAGGGGTGGTAAACTAGTGGAGTTTAACTAAGGTCAATCTCATGCCTTAGGATGACATCAAGATTATCTAGCTTATGCCAAATTTAATGCTCTTTATGCAACCTTCAATTATCTTTCTAGTATCTATAATTTACTCAAGTAAACTCTAAGTAAGAGATTTGATAAAGAAATAAAGTAGAAGCTTGCAAGTAAAACTAGGATTGGATATCATCAACTGTGTCTAACCAAGCATGCTTAGTGCATTGCATAGGTTATCTAACGTTCATAATTGCAAGTGTTAGCTTGCTCAATCAACTAGTAGTATTAAGCTTGCCTTGTGCAGAGCAGTGGTTGAAGTTCTCCTCGGCTTCGTCTTCGTAGTATCCTCCTTCCTCCTCGTATCCTTGGTCGGTACTAGCGTCTATGAATACATACGAGGTACACAATCACCAAACAATACTTAACTACTTTCAATCATCACACAAAAGGGTTCTATAGATGATCTAACATCATCACTAACATTCAAGATTAAAGCACTTGCATTATTTATTTATTTTTAGAAAAGTAATTTCTACTCATTGAAAAACTACTTAAGATTTAATATTCTCCAAACCAAACATGGGATCATGTTGACACATGTCATCAGCACATATTTCAGTACATGGAAATGTGATTTAAAGTGGTGTCATAATTTAATAAGATTTAACCTTTTATTTCAAATAAAAATAAATGATTAGAAATGCCTATGTGGCATTCTTTTATTACTTCAACATTATTTCTGTAAGTAAACCCATATGTTTTTATATATTCTGAAAGGTATGATCAAATGTGATTTTTGAGAGTTGGAATCAACTCAAAAGCTATTATGGTTTAAATTTGAAAAAAGTTTGAATGCAGAAAAGCTTCTGCATTGTTATTTTTACCAAGGTTGATCTATAGATTCAAATGATTTGAATCCAACGGGTTTGGATTAAGCATTTCAATATCTTTCTAACAAAATTGGTTTCATTCAATTTGGTTTACTGAATCAAGCTGGGTTGATTTTTGAAACTAGGTACATAACTGAGTTTGAATATAAATAGAAAAAGATAAATTCAAACGATTGGGCTGCGCGGGAAAGGTTAATAGGCCGGCCCAGTGTCACTCCGCAGCGCGGGGCGCAACTGACAGGGGGTCTACTGGTCAGTGACTCTTTAAACGCGAAGCGGTACTGGGCGATGTGGTGCGTTGGATTAGAATGAAGATCGACGGCTGAGGGTCGTCGTTGACGATGAACAAGTCACCGGCGAGCTCGAACCCTAGCGGCTCAGTGGGGGTAGTGAGAGGCTCACTGGATCTCAGGCGAAGGTCGGCGATGCGGGCGAACGACGAAGTCGACGACGGCGAACTCAGGGGTGGTCGCGGCAGCTCCTAGGGTGGACGAAATCGACGGCGCCCTTCTTCTCCAGAGGTGTCCTGCTCCGGCGCAACTCTGGCAATGCGCTGCTCGCCTTGCTCTGGCTAAGGGGTGGAACGATCAGTGAGGTGAGGAAAGTGAAATGGTGTGCTTCAATCGACTGGGGGTGGCCTCCTTTTATAGGCTCGACGGCGAGACTAAGAGGGATGGGCAGGCGACGGTGTCGACACGGCTACGGGCTGCTAGAGGCATGGCCGAGGGTGGCGATCGATCGGTGGTCTCCTGGCAATGCTCTAAGGTTTAAACGCGCTTGTAGGGGCGGTGGCAAACGGTCGGGAACACGCGATGCTCTGCGAGGCAGAGGCGGCGAACTCTGCGGCGAGCAGCAGCTACGGGGTACGGGCGGTGAAATGGGCATGTCTGGCGGTCTCCTGGGACAGTGGGGTGCATGCTGGCGGGCGGCGAGGGCTCGAGGTGGTCGGGTTGCGTGGAAACGGCGCGTGCTCTGCGGTGCGCGTCGGCATGGTCGACAGCGGCCCAGGCGCGGCGTTCTTGGCGGTTCTGGTTGCTGTCTGCGAGGCAGGGCTGGTCGAGAGGAGGCGGTGAGGCATGGGCTACCTCCCAGACAAGGTTGGCACGACTAGTTCTTCCCCTAACTTGCTATCCACACTGGGGTGGCATGGGTGCTCTCGGCCTATTCACCATTGATGATATTGGCAAGCTTACAGTGAGGCTAGAGCTTAGTTAAGGTTGCTAGATGATCTACTAAGGGTGCTGTGAGCTAGAGAGGGAACCACTTAGGCCCAAAACACTGCTCAACATAGTGTTTTGATTTTGTTTGATTTGCATCTGCAAGTTGTTTGATGAAATGGCCGCATGAATTCAAGTTTTGAATTTTGGAAAGATTTTTGGTGGGTGTGCTAGGCATATGTTGAGGATTCTGTGGATGCTTGGGTTTTGAAAATTGAGTTGGTTTGAGTGGTTTTTGAAGAAGTGGGATCTTCCCATATGAAATAGATTCAATTTTAAACTATCATTTAAACTATGCATTTAAATGTTTTTGGATGATCACAAAGTGGGCGTTGGTACCTTGTTATGAGTACTATCAAGGGGTGCAAAGATCTATACATGTTTCTGTTAATTTCTGAAAGTTAGAGATAGCCAAAGTAGGCATGGGAGTTAAATTGGCCAAAGTGACCATTCACTTAATTTGATTGTTTTGATTTGTTTGTCTTTGGGAAAAGTTTGGGGATTGTTTAGATGATGTTTATTTCACCTAAGAATCATTTTACAAGCAAAGAAACACATAATCATGGCAATTCAAAAGAATCCAAACTTTAATGCACACTCATATGAATGCTTTCATATTTTTAGTTTGAAAAGTTTTTGTTAACCCTAAATTTGGTGATTAGAGTTTGATGATTCTAGTTTAATATTTTTGGGATGTTACAATCTCCCATATGCACCACAGGAGTCTTGGGAGGGATTCAAAATTTGAACCCCGCCAGCGCCCCTTATCTCTTTTCTCCTCTTCCTCTCCTCCACACTTCTCCCTCCACTTCTTCTCTCCCTATCCTCCCCTTCTTCCTCACCTTCTCCTCCTCCCCCTCCTCCTCCTCCATCCCGGCGAGCTCCTTCTCCGGCGACCTCCTCCTCCTCCACCCCGGTGAGCTCATCCTCCTACTCCGACGACGACCTTCTCCAACCCGGTGACCTCCTCCTCCTACCTCCTCCACCGACGGCCTCCTCCTCCAGCGAGCCCCTCCTCCACCGGTGACCTCCTCCTACTCCGGCGACCCCCTCCTCCACCGTCGGTCTCCTCCTCATGCTCCTCCACCAACGACCTCCTCCTCCTCCGGCCGCCACCAGCCTCCTTCTCCTCCACCGTCGCCCTCCTCCACCCACCTCCGGCCAGATCTGGCCCATTTTTTTTTTGAAATTTGAAAAAAAATCTATTTTTTTTTTTGAAATTTGAAAAAAAATCTATGACGCATATTGGCAATATGCGCCACGGAAGTTTGAGATATGGTCCTTTTTTGAATTTTGAAAAAAACTTCTGTGACGTATTTTAGCAATATGTGCCACAGAAGTTTTGAGATTTCCGTGGCACATTTCAATATGTGCACACAATTACAATTCAGTGGTGTGGTATCAGTGGCGCATTACTAGAAGTCCAAAACCCATACGCCACAGATAGGTGTTTTTCTAGTAGTGACTCAGGATGCACTAGCAACATGTACCGATTTTGAGCATATGTAAAGTTATTGAGCTTTTTCAGAAACAATCATATCAAAATCATGTAGATCAACATGGAGCGTTTCCTATCCATTGAGAGAACAAAGCATGATTAATTGCCTCTCGAGTTGTTCCTGCCTTCCTGAAATCGTACATGTGCAAAAGAGGAGCAACAATGCAGCATGGAGGCTCGGGAGAATTCAGCTGCCACGCAAAATTTGAGTTGTGTGGGACAATTCTAACTTTGGTACTGCTACCCGCTGACATGACTATCCCACAAAAGTGATGGGACTAGCGTGAGCACCATAGGAGGGTCACCGAAGATTGGTCTACATAGTTTAAGGGAAAAGGGACCTAGCAATTAGAAAAACTAAATTTTGAGGGGATATTTAAAAAAACAGACAACCACATCATTGACTTAACGACAGACGTGACAGAATGATTAACGGGACACAACCACACAACTTCACGGCCGGTAGTTTGCAACTTTCTGATTAGTGACCAACACGCTCATGGGTGGCAACTTGATAGACCCGTCAGATGTTTAACTCGTTTATTAATATATTTTCTTTGTTAAAAAAATTCATACCGGACTCCATACGCACATATCCACAAACGACTCACTTCACTATTCACAACACACACATACGGCATACCCCTCTGAATAACTCAAATTTAATACAGTACAGATGTTACTTATTAAATGGCACATACATACACTGAATCACTGATCAGTTGGGGAGGGGAGAGGTTATCCCGTCAGTCTGTCACGATGACACAAGCATGTCCCGCATCTCATCTTTAATCTATCACCATGGCGTGCGAGATTGATGAAAGCTCAAAAGCACCATCCGGAAGGTGCGCTCGCCGGGACGGCGACGGCGACTCCCGTCGTGTCGTGATCAAGCCTCTTCTTGGCCTGAACTAAGTTGGCTCGCAGGCTCACCTCCTGCATCTGCTGTACCGGACGCACACCAGAAACTACTCGTTAAGCAAAGAGGTATAATGGCAATTATTAAGGATCAAAAAGGTGTAGTGTCGTCTGACAATGATCGAATCGGTCCAAAAAGAGTTCAGTAGGACACAAGATTCAGAGTTGGTTTGATGCGGTGAGAGTGAGACATCAGCTCCTGTGACAGGGAAAAACGACCACCCACCTGCAACCGAGTGACGATCCTGGACAGGCGCATGGCCTCCTCCAGCCCGTCCACCTCCTGCCGGATCGTCCTCGCCAGCTCGCTCAGCGTGCCGCTCGTGGCGCCGGCCTGAAGAAACGCAGCGGCGGCCGGTGCCGGACACACGGCCGGGAATCAATTCAAGTACTACGCGTTAAGAACATGTGCAGGAAAGAAGCCCCTTGACATGATTCTTGCGTGCGTGCGTGCGTACCGTGGCGTAGGACATGTCGGCGTTGGCCTCGATCTCGGTCACCGTGCCCACGCAGGCGAACATGGTCTCGTGAAGCTGCTCCACGACGGCCTGCATGACGTCGGTCTCAGAGCTGTCAGATGGAGGGAGAGAGGTGCAGAATTTCGTGTGCGGCTATGTGCGCCGTGTATGTAGTAAGTACTTGGGCGCCGGCGGTTAGGGGGAGGGCGGTGCAGGCGGCGGAGAGGACGCGGGCGAGGTCTGAGACGGCGTCGGCGTGCGGCTTATCAAGGGGCTCCCACGAGGCGAGGAGGGGGAGGTGCGGTCGCAGCAGCCTTGCCAGCTTCAGCTTCTGTCGCCGCCGCTGCGCCACGATCCGCTTCGCCGCCTGGATGTTGCGCAGCTCCGCCACGCGCAGCCACGTGTAGAACAGCTTGTTCTGCACTCATAGACTCGTCGTCACGACCACCAGAAAACCAACCGATGCATGCTGTACAACTACGCGCGTCCTGCACTGCACACACGGAGATGGCTCACCTCGGCGGCGGAGGTGGCGCGGGCGACGGCCTTCTCCATCCGGGCGTTGGCGAACCGCCACTGCAGCAGACGCCCGGCGAGCACGCGGGCCCGGTGCGCCGCCTCCTCCTTCTCGGGCCCCTCCTTCATCTTACGCGCCATCGTCTCCCTCAGCGCGCCTGTCAACGGTCCCTTCCCAGAGGTTTGCTCCGGCGACGTGCCCCCAGTGCTCCGCCTCCGCCTCGACGGGTCCGAGGGGACCTGCTTCGCGGCGACACCAGGCTCTGGCAGCGACCGGCGCGGGGACAGCAGCACTGCTGCCCCGGCGTCCGCGGCGTGGACAGTGTTCTGATCTTTGCTGCTCAGCGCCCGCCTGGGCCGCGGCGCGGCCGCGTCCACGTCGCCTGCGCTGCCCTTCTTGTTGCCGAAGGAGGCCGCCTTGCGGAGGGAGCGCGCGAAGTTGGCCGACGAGAATAGCGGCGCCGTGCGCATCCCGTCGTAGGCGAACGCGCCAGCGCCGGCGCGGGAGGCCGAGCTGGTGCTGCGTCCCAGACGCCGCGAGGATGACGTCTGCGGCCTCGGGATGCTACCGCCGCCGCCGATGGACTCCATGGAGGACGTGCGTCGATAAATTAATAAATATAAAATCAAGAATGTACAAATATGTTAATAAATAATAAATATATAATTAAGCTTCGCCGATCGCGCTCAGAGCAAGAACTTTGCTCGCAGCATCGTCCTAAATACTACTGCGAGAAGGGGAGAAGAAAGAAGCAAACGCGCCACGAGGACACTAGCTAGCTACAAAAATGGCAGTAGGTATATATAGCTAGAGCTTGCGGTTGGAGCCGATCGACATGGATTGCCAGGTTGCGCCATGGAGAAGAAGAAGAAGAAGCGGCCCTTGCATGAACGCGACGGCGCGTCGCCCTCCTGAGTGGTGACAATGCATGGTTGAATGACCAGACGCTATTTATTCTCGACCGAACGACGATTTCAGATTTCTTGAAAATGTTCGAGCTCGATCGTACTTCTGATCGAACGACGATTGACTCGTGCATATCACACAGTTAAATCACTTGAAACTTTTGTTTATGCGCGCACGAGGAGATTTTTTTTAGGAAAATGATATGGATCCCCGAGACGATGGGGGTTCCCATCGTCCTCCTCCCCCAAAATCGTCCTAATTTTTTTTTTGCTGCAAAACGGCCCGTTTTTGCTATATATGTCCCCGCTTTTGCTTCCGAAGCAAAAAAAAATGTTCGTTTTAAAAATAGAAAGTCTCGCCGGAGATCATGCAGCAAAAAATTGTGCTAATGCAGCAAAACCGACTTTGCCGAAAACTTTTTTTGCTGCATGGTCTCCGGCGAGGGTCATCAACGAGTTGTTTCCGACGATGTCTCCGGCGAAGACGGTTTTGCTGCATTAGCACAATTTTTTTGCTGCATGGTCTCCGGTGAGATCTCCGGCGAGACGTTCTATTTCTAAAACGAACCGTTTTTTTGCTTTGGAAGCAAAAGCGGGAACATATGCAGCAAACGCGGGATGTTTTACAACAAATGGACACGTGTCAGCACGGGAAGCAGGACGATGGGAGCTCTCCCATCGTCCGGGGGACGCCTAGCAGTTTCTTTTTTTTAGATTGTTCATTTTCTTCTCCAACGGTGGAATGAAGCTGATGTGCTGTGGAATATGGTGGGTTTGGTGTGAGAAAGGGAGAGGAGAGCCGTGCCGGCCGGTGCGCCATCTAGAGACAAAATATGGTCAGTTTGGCCGTGCGCACGCTGTGATTTCTTTTCGTCTCGAGTACAGGAGAAGGCAGGAAGGGGGAAAGAGAAACATGTCAACGTTGGGGGCGATGAAACTGGCCTTTTTAGGTGAGAAAATCGTGTCTATCTCTTGAGAGAAAGGTGTACCTTTTTATTTATTTTTCATTGTTTTGAGCCAGAGACTTGTAGCTTATGTTTCTTTTACAAAACACAAAATTCTTTACGTTTTGATAGAAAAAGTTTGATTTATAATCCTAAGAATGGCTGAAAAGCTTACACACCCACCACTCCAAATAAGATTGCAACTAAGTGGCTGAAATCCGTTTGAGTTCTTTTCCAAAATGGCACACAGTGAATCCTCCGCTAAACAGAACCCTTGGTGATGAAAGTCGAAATGCTTTTGTATGTCGATATTACCAAGAAACTGCTAGTTGCAGCTAAGACGCGTTTCGCCATGACCCCACGAGCCAACAAAGTTTCAACCGGGAGCTTGATGCGCCGCCCTCTATTGGGAATATGCCCCAGAGGAAATCATATATGATTTAATTCCCATAGTATTCATAAATTTATTAAGTTGTTCTTGCATGAACATATGATATACATCATTGAATATGTGGTTCAGTTCTGAAACTATATATCTATGTTGTTTATACTAAATATTCTTAATCATTGAGGTTGTGCTCAGGGGCGGACTCAGCTCAAGTCAAGAGTATTCAGTTGAATACCCAAAATATTTTAGCAAAATGTTGATATGTGAATTTTATGTAATGTATATACAAAATATTAACCATCTTCTAGTGAAACAAAGGACGTAGTAGCTCAAATGGTCAGGAACAATCTGTTAAACCTTTTGGTTTGGGGCTCAAACGCCCCATGACTGCATTTTATTAATATTTTTATAAATATATTTATACACAACTTTTTATATACTTTGAATACTCACTCTTAAAATTTTAGGCCCGTCCCTGGTTGTGCTGAACACGCAACTTAGACTAATGTGGAAGTCGGCTGATGACTCAGTTCCACTTGTATGGGTATGGTGATGATATTCCAACTTATACGGATTCGACTAAAGAGTTTAGCGAGTCGGATTGACACATATTGAAACACAACGAACAAGTCCATTTATATATCTTAATCAATGTAATCCTTAGAC
The DNA here is from genome assembly GCA_916181665.1 of Avena sativa. Classification (NCBI taxonomy): domain Eukaryota; kingdom Viridiplantae; phylum Streptophyta; class Magnoliopsida; order Poales; family Poaceae; genus Avena; species Avena sativa. Next base: position 251,894,592 of record OV702293.1, read on the forward strand.
CTGAGGTTGTCGCACAATCCAAATTGAGTATCACTGACTGCACTCTGCAGCTTGGTATATATGGTGGTAGCGGCATGAAGCTGGAAAAGGAGAGAGAATTCCATCATCTCGGCATTCTCGATTCATGCTCTGACCTTGAACTATGGTTTAGCTGCAGTTGGAGCTACACCAAAGGAAGTTCCATGGATAAAACCTCCGACTCGAAATTATAAAATGAATGTTAATGTTTGGTTCTTCCCAAGTGGACAGGGTGCAGCAGCCAGCAGCGGCTGTCATTAGAGATGATCATGGTGAAGCTATCTCATGTGGCACGTGGCCTTTAACAAATGTACCTGATGCATCCACTACCGAAGCTTGAGCCCTGAGGTATGAACTAAGAGAATCTTTAAATCATCCCCTTTCGCCCGTTAAAGGATTTTATTTTCTCCTCTAACGGCCGAAACACTCTCTAATCCAGCCTCAAAAGACTTTAGAGGAGGAAAAAATTTAGGAATCGGCCTCCACGACTCACAAATATACGCGCCCCAAGCCTCGACTTGAAAAATTATTCTCCTCCATGACGTTGACACTGCCTCATCGCCCCGCTGGCCACCTTTTCCCTCCGCCGACTACCCAAAGCACCGCCTCCCCGATCTGCCCCAGTCGCCATTGCAAGCCGTCGCCGGAATCGCCCCCGAGAGCCACCACATCGATGTGAACCCACCTCCACTCGGAACCGATAGAAAGCTCGTTTCCGGCCACGATGAGGTCGATTTCGGTCAGGAGAAGCCGTCGGAGGGGATGAAAGTGGTGTAGATCGACCATGGCTGACCAGTTCGTGGCCAAAACCGAGGTTTGTGGCTGAATTCCGACGAACTTTTCTCGGCGGTGGAGACGTCGGTTTGTCGCTGTCCGGTCATAGCGCTTCCTCCAGGAGGGCATTTCTCGGCCACGACCTTGTCGTCCGGTCTTTGCGTAGACCCGCGGTCATCGAGCCTTTTTTGGCTGGCGTAACTGCCCCTGCCGTGATCTGCACCTCCGCCACACACAAGGTATTCGAATTCCCATATGAACTTCAGTTTGTTTTTTGCCTTTGTTCGCAACCTAGCTTTACCAAGAGCACCTTCGGTTGTATATGAAGAGGTTGAGAGAGATGATTTCCGACGATTCTTCATACGAGGAGGAAGACGATGAAGACAAAGATTTGGAAATGGCAATGATCATGGTTTTGAACGAAGATTTTCGAGCGCCGAGAAGGGGATCTCAGTTCGGCCGTACATGGATCAACCAAAATAGAACCGAGGGTCATGCAAAGATCATGAGAGATTATTTCAACCCCGATGCAACCTACACGAACAGACAATTCTAGCGTTGGTTTCGGATGCAAAAAGACTTGTTCCTCAACATCACAAGAGCCATTGAAGACTATGATGATTGGTCAAGCTTCGGAGGAGTGCTACGGGAGAGATCAGTGTTAGCCCGGTGATGAAGTGTGTGGCAGCCATGAGGGTACTTGCATATGGTGTTCGACCGACGCCATTGATGACTACGTTCGCATTGGGGAGGATACAGTTTTGGAGGCCGTGAGAAGGTTTACAATAGCTGTGATTGATATATTCGGGCCAGAGTATTTGAGGGCACCGAATGAAGAAGACACCGGGAGGCTTCTCGCAGAAACGAAGCAAGAGAATGGTCTGGGATGCTTGGTTCAATTGATTGTATGCATTGCACATGGAAGAATTGTCCAGCTGATTGAAAAGGCCAATACAAAGGTCACTGCAAAGATGCAACAATCATCCTTGAGGAAGTTGCCTCGCATGATCTATGGATATGACATTCATTATTTGGATTGCCTAGTCTCTCAATGATCTGAATGTGTTGTCAGGGTTACCATTGTTCCCAAGGCTTGTTAAGGGTGAAGATCCTCCTTGCAACTTTGAGGTCGAAGGTTGTCAGTACACAAAGGGTTATTATCTTGCTGACGGGATCTACCTTCCATGGTCCACATTTGTGAAGACAATCCCCCGACATCTTTGCAATAATTCGAAGAAATCACACTTCGCAACAGAACAAGAGGCAGCAAGGAAAGATGTGGATAGAGCTTTCAGTGTGTTTCAGAAGCGCTTAAACATTATTCGTGGACCTGTCGAGTATTGAAAGCCAGAGGTCCTCTGGAATATAATGACATGTTACATCATTTTGCATAACATGATCATCGAAGATGAGAGAGACATGATTGATGACTTTAGGTACATCTCAAATGGAGATCATGTTGTGTCTGAGCATGATCTATCCAGGATCGACCAGTTCCTCGCGATGCACCGAAGCATAGAGAATAAGGGGACACATACTCAGCTATAGGCTGATCTTGAGCATATCTGACGTCTCCACGACAATTAGTTGTGTTTGTTTTCATTAATTTTCTTTCAAATTTTTTGATTTATTACATTCAATTTGGTTTGTAATATTGAACAATTGATTTATTACATTTATTTGGGTTTGTAATAATGAATAATTTGATTTATTACACTTATTCGGTTTGTAATATTCATACTTTGGTTCAAAAGTTTTGATTTGCAAAAAACAAAATTTTAGTCCTCTAAGTTTTTTGGGTATCATTCTTCGGTGCTAAGTTTATTCCGACCGTTTTCTCCTCTAAAGAATAGGGGATAAGTTAGAGGTGCTCTAATGTTGCTTGAAGGTGCGGGCTGTGTACTCCCACCATAGTGGAATCAGACAACTTGGAGTTGATCAATGCACGCAGTGATGCCATTGAGTTGTGGAGTCCATACACGGTGGTGTTAGCAGACTGTTTTCAGATTTCAAATCGTATAGGTCTGGTTTCCTTCCAGCATTGTAGAAGAGAAGCAAATCAAGTGGCGCACAATTAAGTTAGATTAAGTTTTGATTCTGATAATTTTTTTGTTTGGGATGGTGACCCTCCATGTTAATTGAGAAATGTTGGATTATTAGGCATAATTTTCATAATTAATTTCAGAATATTAAATCATGATAGTAACAGCTACAATTACGTGAAACTCTAACATACTAGATGTATTAATCAACATGAACAGTAGCAATACGTATGCAATAACACTCATAGTATAGCAACATATCGATCACGGTATACGTACTGATCGATTGCCGATGTACTCATCATTGGTGCAGAGATTGTCGTAGACTATCGAAAAAGTCAGCGTTGAAGATAAGTCGCACGTGAACCAGGAGATCGCCTAGAAAGACGAGCCATGATGACGAACTTAAGCAGTCGCGTGAGGCACTTCCCTAAAACTTTATCTGTCTATCTCTCATATAGGATTACAAAGGCGAGGGGTTCCGGAGACCTGCTCTCCCATCCGTCGACGCATGCCAGCGCGTGGGATAAAATAGACTACAGTAGTAGTGCAAGCAGAGAGAAGGCAAAACCCTAGATTGGTTCGGTCGTTTTGTGGTGGAGGCCGCATAGACATTTATATAGAGCGGATCGGAAAATTCCCCACGAGACACGGTTTTGCACGTTCAAATCGGTTACATATATCCCATAATTTAGAAGCGACCCGAACCCACTAACTATTGAAGCCGAGTCACCCGTGGACAGAAGATCACCCAGGAAGACGATCAGGAATTTGATTTCCCATTGGGCTATTTAAATTTCTTAGCAGATTTAACCATCCAGAACTGTGGGATGTCTGACTTTTTCTGAAACCGGTCAGATTTTTCCCTTTGCCTATATATACACATTTCAATCCCCTAGTAAAGTGAGTTAAAAGAGTTAGGAAGACTTCAAAATTCAAGTGCTAGCCAAGCCGTGTGTTGTAATCGCCAATCCAGAAAGTACTTCTTCAGGTGTAGATTAGGTTCGTCTTAAACCAAAAGATACAAGTACTATCAGTCAGTGCAAGGATGCCTTATGTAACCATCGAAACAGGAGAGTTACTTAGGTCCACCAGTTAGGGAAGTTTATAACATTAAAATGCCTGTGACTGACATAACTTACATCAATCCAATCACAAAGCTTAGGTTCATCTTGAACCAAGTACATTACTTCTGGATGCCACCACTCTAAGATGCCTCTTAGAGTTTGGCCTCTAGCTTAGAAACAGGAAATAGGAAAGCTACATAATTAGGTCTACCTACGATGGCAGCAAATACATCCAGTCGAAATTCTTAAGTCTTCTTCACCAAGGTCCTACTAAAGGTTCCTGGTCCTGAAGTACAGAAGCAAGCATTACAATCAATCAAGTAACCAACATCCTGCTAATAGAAATGGTACACAAGGTTATGCACTTACCTCATAACTACGTCTTATCCTACGTTCCTTTGCATCCTCCTGTGAAAGAGAGAGGAAGACATGTTACTGACAAAGAAACAAACAAAAATCAATGAAATAAAAAACATGTTAAACGCACAAAGAGGAAATAAATCAACATAACTCTTCCTCAGAGTCACTCCACATTGGCGGAAGTCCACCTAGCACATCCGGGCACATATGACCACCAGTGTATGCATCCGCTTTGTTGGGGTGCTTCACGCCATTCGTACATGCATAGCAGGGACCTTAATCAAAAAAGAAGAGAGAGGAGGGTTAATTATTATTTAACCAACAGACACATATACTCTAGTAGCAGATAACCGAAGGCAAAAATTAGGAGTGTGTGAGTGCATGCGTGTGCTTTCCCAGTACACATGGATCAAGGATAATATATGGAGAAAATCATGACACAAAGGTCAAAAATCATGTTTCAAGTTATGTCTCTGAGCTAAGACAAGAGTATGCTAAAAGTTATACATCAGGTCGTCAACTCAGTAAATATATGGAGAAAAAGATATGTTCCAAGTTATCTCTCTGAGCTACGACAAAAGTATGCTAAAAGTTAAATGTAAACAAAGTAAATATATGCACAAACAGATATGTTCCAAGTTATATCTTTGAGGTGAAACAGGTATGCAGAGAACTGAAGCAATACACACAAACATATGCGTTAAGTTAACGAAGCCCACAAACTCTATTTAACAGAAAGTTAAGTTTAAGATAAGATAAGAGTAAAGAATACCATTATCTAGTGGTTCAACCACGCAGAAACAGCTGACTACCAACTCTGCATGTATTCCTACTTGTTTAGTTTCCTTGACCTCAGCAAAGAATAGTTTCTGGACCCAGCAGTCCGCCAAGTCATTATCATCATCATCATTAGCATCAGCTACTTTAGCCTTCACAACGAAATTCAGATGAAGGTACCACGTGTTTTTCTCACGAAATTGTTCGTGCTCCAACATATCTTCGAGTACATAAGCAAAATCCTGAAACAAAAAGGCATGGATCGGATCAGTAACTGTCATACGAGATAAAAATGCTGCCCTTGTAGCGGAACAAGGAAAGATGAGAATGAGAGCACAGACCCCCACAAGATCGTGATCCTCATTATACTGGTCGATGACAGCATGAACCAATTTGCTCATCTGATCACGGGCTTTCGCAAGCACATGCGATTTTGTACGCCTCTTCCGCGTGCCATCCGGCCAGAAAACACATTTTCTTATAACCATCTCGACTTTGGAAACACCAGCTTTCTCCTGGCACCTAGTTTACATCAGAGCATTCAATATGATTAAGAGAATTGTTCTTGTTGAAAACTTGGATAATACAAAGTACAATGTACTCTGTGAAATCAACTACTGAAACTGAACATTTTTAAGTGCCTACAGACCAGGTTATGCAACAAAAAGGAAATGCACACATTTATTTCATTTTCAGATCGGGGACTTATGTGCTTTTAGTGCTTTTACTGCTTTTGCCGGATAATGGAGCGAACTGTTGTGCTGTGAATAACGATTGTGCACGAGGAAACAGAGCAGGGTGGGCATGCCTGGTTACCAATTGCACAACTTATAATTCAGATAAAGTATTTGCCAACATAAAAAGTGGAAGGATGGCATCTATATATACTTTTCAGCTATCCTTATGGTTTACACAAGTAACTCTCACAAACAGAAGAACAAAAAATGTGTCAGCAAGTACAAGTGACCTCTCAACAGCTGGAATATAAGAAGGTGCAACTATGTCTTTTTAGTATGAACCTGTGTGCTCCTATATATATAATCCAACTTGGGGCATTTGGTTTTTTTTTCTTGATTCATGGTGTAAAAAACTGTGGTTATCTTGCACCATACAAGTTTGAATACATAACAACAAGACTTAGGATAATCTAGAGAGAGGAAGTCGAGAAACTTTACATTGAGTCAACCCGACGGCCTTGAAGGTGGCGATGAATAGCATCCTCAGCTTGCTCAATCCTCTGAAATGGGCCACCCACATGAGGATATGTGTGGAATAAGCCCTCACGATCAACCCTGATGTAGGATTCCATACCCCAATCAATTTGTTCCTGGGCCAAAATGGGTGAGACAGGAGTTGATACTGCGTCTGCCCGCGGCCAGGTTGGGGAAGTGATCTCGCGTGTCGGAGTGTTGAGCAAGGCCGAGTCATCTGGAAGTAAGGTAAACCTGAGTAGAAGAAATAATTTAGCTTAGCTCAGTGCACGGATAGAAATTCCTTAACAGAATGGTTTCTACGGCCAACTTGGTAGGGAAAAAAGGGGATCTTTTCTATAAGAAAGAAAGTTGATAGAAGCCGACTGAAACACACAGTCCCCCCAAGGGTGCAATCGAAGGATACAGATCGATGAAGCCGGGGCGGGGGCGGTCCAGGGCGTTACAAGTTGCGTCGATGAGATCCTGGATTGTCCTGAATCCCCCGGCCGGGACAGGGAATGCAGTGACGTAGTATTTCCTATCGATCTGTAGGTCGACGAAGATGAGTGGCCCTGAGCCGACGGACGAAGCGGCGACGACGACCCTTACGCCCCGGATTAAGGGTAATTTCGGATGAGGATCGCTCCGCGTGTGGTTCCCATCTCGATCGACGGAGATTAGGACCGCTCTCACTTTGTCGATGGGAACCATAAAGTGCAACGGCTTGGACTTGTCGATCATAGATTTCGTCCAGCAGCCATGGCTGACAAGGTACGGGAAGGGGAAGAGGGGCGGGGAGGTTGCCATGGCTATTAGGGTTCGTCCTCGGGTAGTAGTATATTTTTCCTTTTTTTTTTGCATGGAGTATACATAGTATATATTACCGAAATTACTGGCCGAAATTTCGAAATAAAATTTGAATTCAAAACTGAGAAAATTTATAATGTCCGGTAATCGACTGGTTACTGGTTACAGACCGGTAACCATCAATTTTTCAAACATTGTATGAATATGGACCAAATTCAAACATGTCAGGGAATTTTTTTTCCGAAAAACCAATTTACCAGGGGTGTCGGTAAAATGGGTTACCGGCCGGTAACCAAAACCCTAATATACTCCCTCCGTTTTAAGATATAAGATATTTTAGATTTGTAAGAAAATGTATCTAGACTCTTTTTAGTGTATATATTCACTCTAAACCTGAGTGAACCTACATACTAAAAGTAGTGTAGATACATTTGCTTCACAAAGCTAAAACATCTTATATTTTGAAACGGAGGGAGTACATAGTATTCAATCTTTTGTTTGTTTGACCGTGAAATGATATGAAATGAGATCTTGTTGGTAGTTAGGCTAACTTATACACGCCCGATCTTTATTGCTACTTTGTGAAAATACCCATCCGACATGAATTCGACGAAGCGATGAATCCACATACGTACAGTTCTCTAATCCAGAAAACGAACGCATATAAAGATAGCAGCTAGTAGAAAATTAAGGTTTTCGAAAAAAGTAGAAATTTAAATACTACTAGTACAGTACGTAGGAAGGATGAGGCGAGCGAGCCAGAGAGAGAGGAACACACCGTGTTGGCGGCGACATGTTGGATTTCGCGGCAACCCTAGCGAGAATCGAAGCCAGCTGGGACGACGACACACACACAGACTTGTTGGCTGCAAAACTACTTGACCCTGCGTGGTACTCCTTCCTGGATTCTACTTATATACGTTGGACACAACGTATACAACTAGGAAACTGCCGTCGGATTCCGTATCCAATCCCTACTCCCATAGTACTCCGATAGAATCAGTAGGACGATGCGGCGAACGAACGGGTCGCCACCAGGTCTCGTCCCGAGAATGATCGATGCCTAACTTACTGTCAGCTGCTACGGCAGGCAGGCAGGCTCAACACTACTAGCAGTTAGTTGGCTCCAACCAATTCAACAAGTGGTCACCACGTCCAGATCTAGTCAAGACCGCCGGGAGAGCATATTAAGATACTGAAGCAAGAAAACTCTAACGTATAAGTTCCCGGTCGATTTTAACATGCACAACCGCTTGAAATCAACAAAACAAGGGTATGAAATTCCTGTAATACTCAAGAGTCAGTACAACTTACTAACCGCTGAACAATACCAGGATCAAAAACGGTCCCTGCAGAGTATTGTTATAATTTTTTGCCTAAATAGGCTTGGTCAATTTATTATATGCTAATAAATTTCTGAAATTTTAAAGTCTTATTTGTCCTATTCATACAAGACAAGAGCTGGCACAAAGTTTAGCCTCACATTGCTAGTTGAGTGAAAGTTGGACCAACTTATAAGAAGAACTCTTCTACCACTTGTACGAGCTTGAAAAGAGAAGACATATACACGCACTCCTCCTCCTCCTTGCTCGCCACGCCTCGTCACGACACGCGTGCGCGCGTCGCGGATAGACACGCTTCAGTACATAGCCTCCAGTTCCAACGCATTGCGCTGCCGCTCCGTTCCTCCCCATCTCGTCTTGTGGCGTGCAGCACTAGCCGGGACAGTAGGCCTCTGAGACCCCGCTGCTTCGAGTCCTGTACCAGAGAATGGCGATAAGGTTTTTGGGGAGCACTACTGGCTTCATCACGGATAGCGATAGCGCCGACGTCTTTTCCAACGACGACTTCTTCCTCGACATCAAGAACCTCTTCCTTGACAACATGGCTGACGACAATGCCAATGCCAACCCTGGCGGTTCCTCTACTTTCATGTACATCCTCTTTCTCAATCTTGTTTATCTAAGTCAGATAGTATGTCGTTCCTTTTGGTTTCCTATAAACCTTGCTCTGATATTATCTCAAGTTGTATGTCTTGCAATCCTCTTGGATATCTGCCTTAATTTGTATCCGCTAATTGACATGATTAGTTTAATATCTATTATTCTATTCATGTTTTATCTAGCGTTTATCTTGGTTAAATTTCTCTTATATTCAACAATCCAAAAACCTTATTGTAGGAAATTTGCCCCAAGTGGCTTTGTTGCATCCATGAAGCCACTTGTGTTTGAAGGTGTCAATTATAAAAGATGGCATGCGAGGGCAGTGCTCTGGTTTCAAACCATGAGTTGCTATAATGTCATCTATGGCGTACCTAAGGGAGATCTTAATCCTGTTCAGGAAGAGGCTTTTCAAAAACTTGATACCACTTTTAAGGCTGCCTTGATCAGCATTCTTGGCGACAATATTGTCGATTCATACCTATGATTTAGCAATGTCAAGGATATGCTGGATGCGCTCGAGAGAAAATTTGGAGTCTTCCATGCTGGCAGTAAACTGTATGTCATAGAACTATTCTATGACTATAAGATGGTTGATGACCGCCTCATTGTGGAGCAGACTCATGAAATACAGTCACTTGTCAGGGAGCTTGAGCACTTCACTTGTGTGTTATCGGACAAGTTTGTTGCTGAAGGCATTATTGCCAAGCTTCCCTAGTCATGGAGGAATTATGCTACTTCTCTGAAACACAAGAGACAAGAGTTTTCTGTGATAGATCTCATTGGGACTCTTGATATGGAAGAGAAGGCGAGAGCAAAATACACACGTGCTCGAGGTACCGAGGGAGGTTCTATGTCAGGGGGATAACCCCCGGTAGGGTCATTAAGGGTAAAACATTGCCCAGCTTGGCTTATGCCGAGTCAAAGAATCCTATGGCCAGGTATCAGCGGCCGGGTGAGAAGCGTAGGCGTGGCCGACATAAAACTATGACGGCCCGCATAAGACAAATTTGTTTAACTTACAGGAAGCAATGAGCCGGGTCTCACGAGGGAAGGCCGAGTCAGAGAGGACGTGTGGCAACTTTTCGAGTGAGATTCAGGAGGGACCAAGGTAAAGCATGGTCAAAAGAGAAGGGCGACGCCGGGTGACATATAAGGAGCCGGGTGACGCTCAAAGCAAGGGTTCACGTACAAAGTCACTGTGTGACGCCAAAAGAGCTGGAGGCTACGTACGTGAATACCGTTGGTAGTATGGCTTTGTGGATTGGGTCAAGGGCTCAGGACTATCCCAAGACCCAGCCCGCACAGTAAAGACCAAGTTCCAAACAGTAACCCTAGGAGCCAAAAGGATGTAACCTAGCTGTCCAACTCCTATATAAGGAGGGGCATAGCTAGGGTTTGAGGAGGTTGTACCAAGTAGAAAACTAGTGCCCTAAGGCTATGCTGAAACAGCTCTAGGAGCACTTGTAAACTTTTTGGATCAATAAAATTCCTAAGTATGGAGAGTTCATCTTGTTCTTTGTGCGCGGCTAGACCATGCACTCCCTCTCCGGTTACCACAAGCGTCCATTCGGCCCCCAACTTAAGACTATCCATGGCATCTGCCGTGACACCATCACGATAGTTAGCGTCCACCGTGGAGAAGAAGCAGGCGCTTGCTGGAGTTTTCATTCGGACGGGAAACATCATCGCCAAGACGGGCGAACGCATCTACTCCGTCCTTATCCAGAAGTTCGAGGCACTCAACTTTGTCAGCGACAACGCGGGCTGCTTCGGGACCAAGACGTTCCCAAGGGGCGGTCACCTCATCAAGTTCGGCCAGCACCAGGTCTACGTCACGGTGTGCGTGGAGCACGCGTACCTGGAGCGCGTCATCCTGGCGCTAGATCCACCTGCGGTTGGCGCCACGGGAAAGCTTCATCAACTCGTCTCCGTCGAGGTAATGATGATAGCTCCAAACCCATCGCATCCCCCAGCTCCTCCAGTAGCTCCTGCAGTGAATGAGAATGAGGGAGAAACCTAGAAGGGACGCCAAGGGCAGCAAGAACTGCAAAGGCACCGCTAGAGAAGCCAGAGAATATAGCTAGGAGTAAGAGGGCCAAGGAGTTGCAGGAAGCGATAGAAAAATTAGCAGAGCCAGTAGCACCAACAGCTGATCCGGCGCGAGTGCAGGCCAAGTTAGAGGAGACCAGGAAAAAAGTTCTGGAGAAGGCAAAGGAGTTAGCACAAATGTAGCAGGATATGGATATCACGATCCGAGAATATAACTCGGCAAATCGAGTCAAAGGTGCTAAGACCCGGCTTGATGCAACAAGGTTAAGAGGAAGAAACCTCAATGAAGAATTGGCGGACGCAACGTTAAAAATAACACCAGAAAACATCAACGAAACAGCCATGCGGCCAACATACAACACTACAACAGCAAATTTGAGAGCCGTAGAGGCAGCAATGGCTGAGCTACCCTATCTAAAGGGTGAAGCAAAGAAAAAACAACAGGAACGAGTAAATGAGTTGGTAAGACCAGCAAGAATGCTGAATGAAGCGTACTACAGGGCAAATCCGGGTATAGCTGGGAGGTCACAACTGGTTCACTTGGCAACTCCAGTCCCGACGAGGTCATAAGGCCATACAGCTTCTTCGCCAGGAGCGGCGCCGAGACAGAGAAAAGAAAAGAGTGTAGATTCAGGAAGGAACAAGCAAATAGTTACTTATGACCCGGCAGTGGTTCAAGGAAACCCGACCCATGCACAGGGAGCACGAAGGAATGTCGCTCAGGGAAATGAGAACCAAGAGAATGTTGGCCAGAAAGGCAAGCAGGGCAAAGAAATGACAATGGAGGGAAAAACTTTGCACCTCAGCCTAGGCGTGGAACTCACTCGGCAGGAGGGGGAAACCCAGCTCCGAATCCTCCACTAGACCAACCCGAAAGGAGACAAAAAAGTGCAGGAAAAGGAGTGCAGCAGCTGGCAGACCCAAACGCCAATAGATACAATGATGGTTACTCGGCAATGGTAAATGACGGGTACGAATTGCCGGATCACGTGTATTAGGCGATGAGAGAAAGACTTGGAGGCAGAAATCTCCAGCCGGATGATGCAAGGCTAAAGCTCGATCAGATAAAGATGTCAGAATTAATCGAATCGCAAGGTCCACAGGGTCCACCATGTTTTGGCCCAAGGGTCATGAAAGAGCTGCCAGTGCCAAACTTTCAGCTGGCCAGAGGAACAAAAACCTACGATGGAAGCACAAAGCCAGAAGACTGGCTCATAGATTATGGAACTGCAGTAAAGATCGCGCAGCGAAATCTGAGATGGGAAATGCGGTATGTACCGCAAATGCTAGAAGGACCAGCGAGGGTGTGGCTAAATAATTTTCCACCTGGAAGCATCAACAGTTGGATTGATTTCCACGAAGCTTTTGTGAGCAATTTCACAAGCACGTACAAGAGGCCGAATCGCCCACAAGAACTGTCTATGTGCAAGCAAAAGCCGAATGAAATAGACAGAGAATTTCTCACTAGATGGTGCACTATGCGCAACTCTTGTGAAGGGGTAATCAAATCTCAGGCCATTGCATGGTTCACACAAGGATGCAGGCATGGAAGTGTACTATGGCAAAGGTTACAGAGAGATGTCGACAAGTTTCGCAGAAATGATAAGAATTGCCGACTCATACGCATTAGGAGATCCGACTCAGCCTCTGCTTATGTAGGCAGATGGAATGACTGAAACTTAGATCTATGACGCGGCCAGGTCGCAAAGGCGCTAAGAAAGGGCCGAGTATAGAAGCAGGAGAAGAGATGAAAGACCAGACTACAGGTATGGTTCGACTCAAGTCGCAGTCATAAGTCAGGATCATCCAGATGCTAGAAGTAGCCAACGTCAAAGGAAAAATGGGGAATAGCAGTGGATACCAAAGAATGATGGCATAAAGCCATATGAACAAAGAAATCCATACCAAGACAGGCATAATTATACTTATGAGATGATGTTGGATCAACCGTGTAAATTTCACACGCCAAGTCCGAGTGAGCCGGCAAATCACACAACAAGACAATGCACTTGGTTTCAGAAGGGAGACGGAGTGGACTCGCCGACTCAGCAGTTACCACCACCTCCCTCACCACCGCTCATAGGAGGAAATGCTCAAGCTGTTGGAGCCGAGCATAGATATGAGAACAGGCAACCAAGATATCACAACCAAGAAAGAAGAGAGGTTGTGCACCAGGTGCATAACCCAAGAAGTGATGACGCTCATGTCGGCCATGGGACCAGAACGAGTACATAGAGCATCACCAGAGTTATGTCGTGTTCGTCACAGAGCCGAATGACAAGAAAAGTCAACAGAAACAGATGATGGAAGTGAACACCACAATGCCGGCAATACCAAAGTACATGCATTGGTCTAAACAGGAGATAACTTGGAGCATAAAGGATCACCCCAAGATCATGCCAACACCAGGATGTTACACCCTTGTCTTGGATCCGACGTTCATGGGCCTAGACATCAATGTGAAGTTTTCCAAGTTGCTGATAGATGATGGCATTAGTATCAACATCATGTACAAGGATACCATGCTCAAGTTATGTATCACTATGAACATGTTGGAGCCGACTAAGACGACCTTCCATGGCATTGTGTTGGTACTGTCCTGTGAGCCAATTGGCAAGCTCTGGGTTGACATCTTATTCGGCAACAGAGAAAACTATCGCACTAAGGCCATAGAGTTTGAAGTGGTAGACCTGGTCAGCTCATACCATGCCTTACTCGGCAGGCCGGCTATGGCGAAGTTTATGGCCACTCCTCATATTGCTTACTTGAAGATGAAGCTGCCAGGTCCATGTGGAGTCATCACAGTTGAGGGTGACTACAAGAGATCTATTGCATGCGCCTCAGCTAGATATTCGCTGGCCGAGTCACTGGTCCTAGCGCAGGAAAAGCAGCAAATGATGGAAGTTGCAGCATTGGCCAAGGCGACACAGATGTCCATGTCGGCACTTACTAACCCGCATGGCAGTGTATATTTCCAAGCCACCAAGGAAACAAAGAAGATACAGATTGATGAGGCCTTCCTAGAGCGCACAGTTACCATTGGTGCTGGGCTATCTGACAAATAGGAAAGCGAGCTCACCAGCTTTCTCCGTGAGAATCGGGATATCTTTGCATGGTCCTCACAAGACCTACAAGGAGTACCGAGGGAGCTGGCTGAACACTCTCTTCATGTAAGGACAGATGCCAAGCCGGTGAAGCAACCCCTCCGCCGCTTCGCCGAAGATAGGAGGAAAGTGATAGCTGCCGAGATAGCCAGGCTCTTGGCTGTCGGGTTTATCATGGAAGTATTGCACCCAGATTGGTTGTCAAATCCAGTCTTGGTCGAAAATAAAAAGGATGACCCGAATGTGGCGGTGGTATGGCGCATGTGTATTGACTACACGAACCTCAATAAGGCATGTCCAAAAGATCCATTCCCCCTGCCACGGATCGATCAAGTCATTGACTCTACTGCCGGGTGTGAGTTGTTGTCATTTGTGGATGCGTACTCTGGTTTCCACTAGATACCACTGAATCCAGATGATCAAATAAAGACAGCTTTTATCACACCGTATGGGGCTTATTGCTATCGTACTATGCTTTTCGAATTGAGAAATGCAGGTGCAACATACCAAAGATGCATGCAAAAATGCTTGCAAGATCAACTGGACAAAAATGTTCAAGTATACGTTGATGATGTGGTAATAAAAAACAAACAAAGTCGTACTATAATCGAGGACTTGCGTCAAACATTCGCAAATTAAAGAAGATTCCGGATGAAACTTAACCCGAAAAAAATGCATGTTTGGTGTCCCGACTGGAAAGTTACTCGGATTTCTCATGTCCAGCTGAGGAATTGAGGCCAACTCGACAAAGATCAGGGCCATCGAAAGAATGGAGTTACCGAAAACCCTCAACGATGTCCAGAAGTTTACAGGATGTCTGGCATCGTTGAGTAGTTTTGTGAGTCGGCTAGGCGAAAAAGCCTTACCATTATATCAACTGATGAAGAAATCAGACAAATTCACATGGACACAACAAGATGATAGCGCTTTCCATGAACTCAAAAAGATGTTGGCAACAACACCAATATTAGCCTCACCACTATCCAAAGAGCCAATGCTGCTCTCTGTCGCGACAACCAATAGAGTTGTCAGTGCAGTAATAGTGGTAGAGCACGAAGAAGAGGGCAAATCAGTCCAAAGGCCAGTTTATTACCTGAGCGAAGTGCTCTCCACATCAAAGCAAAACTACCCCCATTACCAAAAAATGACATATGGGGTGTATATGGCAGCAAAAAAGCCGAAGCACTATTTCCAAGAACACCCAATCCGGGTAATGTGTGAGGCACCTATCTTGGATATATTGGGCAGCAAAGATGCCAGCGGCCGAGTAGCAAAATGGGACATAGAGCTAGCACCATACACTCCACAATATGACAGGCGAGATGCAATCAAATCTCAAGCTGTAGCGGATTTCTTCGTGGACTGGATGGAAATGCAATACGAGCCACCACTGCCAGACCCGAATTAGTGGAGGATGCACTTTGATGGGTCCAAGACAAAAATGGGCCTGGGTGCCGGGATAGTACTCACATCACCAAAGAAGGATCAACTCAAATATGTGTTGCAGATCCACTTCGCTGCATCCAATAACGTAGCCGAGTATGAAGCACTTGTCCATGGGATAAAAGTGGCCAAAGAAATTGGCATCAAAAGGATCCTGTGTTTCGGTGACTCGGACTTGGTTATCCATCAAGTATCTGGAAATTGGGATGCATTGGATGCAAATATGGCATTATATCATTTTCATGTGCAGCAGATTTCGGGATACTTTGACGGGTGTGAGTTTCATCATATACCCAGAGCAGAGAACAAGGCAGTTGATGTATTATCCAAGTTAGGCTCATCTCTGTAAGCAATCCCACCAGGAGTAGCGTTGGAACATCTCATAAAACCATCTATCAAGCCGTCACCAGAGTCCGAGTCAATATTCATCCCGACAAACCAAGAGTCAGACGTTGTGCCAATGGACATTGATCCAGGGGCAGGTTCGAGTAACTCAGGGACTATACCACCCAACCCAGGGGCTGCCAAATCAGACTCGGGGACTCCTCGGGTTATGTCGGTAGAACATATGCCGGCTAAGCCAATGGAAAATGATGGAGAAACAGACCCGACACCAGTGATACCAGCCTGGGCGCAACCAATATTCAACTACTTGAGAGATGGAACATTGCCTGATGATAATATATTGGCAAGTCAAACAGAGAGAAGAGAGAAAGCGTACACAATAATTAACAGGGAGCTGTACAAAAGGAGTGTGACAAGTGTATTGCAATGTTGCATAAGTCCAGAGAAAGGCCAAGAAATATTGTTGGATATTCACCAAGGAGAATGTGGGCACCATGCCACGTTAAGAGCATTGGTAGCCAAGGCATTCCGACATGGATTCTACTGGCCAAGTGCACTAGCAGAAGTGCAAGAACTAGTGAGGAAATGCAACGGCTGCCAACGCTACGCATCAAAGTCACATTTACCAGCATCCGAGTTAAAAACCATACCAATCATGTGGCCATTCGCAGTATGGTGCCTAGATATGGTAGGACCATTCAAACCAGCGAGGGGCGGCATGACTCACATACTAGTGATGGTTAAAAAGTTTACCAAATGGATAGAAGTGAAGCCCATCAAAAAACTAGATGGAAAAACAATTGTCACATTCTTAAAAGACATAATCCTGAGATACGGTCACCCGCACAGTGTGATCACAGACAATGGCACAAACTTTGCCGAAGGATCTTTCGCTCACTTCTGTGGGAAAAACCGAATAAGACTTGACGTAGCGTTAGTCACTCATCCAGAATCAAATGGACAAGTTGAACGCGCTAACGGCTTAGTTCTATCCGGGATAAAAACCCGCCTAATGGAACCACTCCAGTGGTCACCTGGTTGCTGGATTGAGGAATTACCCTCAGTGCTATGGAGCTTAAGGACAACTCAGAATCGATCAGCAGGCTATACGTCGTTTTTCCTTGTGTATGGGGCAGAAGCAGTTTTTCCTGCCGACATAGAGCATGACTCGCCAAGAGTAAGACAATACTCGGAAGACAAGGTAAAAGAGGCCCGAGAAGGTGGAGTTGACTTACTTGAATAAGCAAGGGAATTGGCATTATCCAAATCCGCCATATACCAACAAATTCTCCGACGCTATCATAGCCGGAAAGTCCAACCTCGTGTTTTCCGAGAAGGGGTTATGGTGCTCAGACTAGTGCAACACACAACTGGGATGCATAAACTATCACCCCCATGGGAAGGACCATTCATTGTAAGCAAAACATTGCACAATGATTCATATTACCGAATAGATGCTCGTGAAGCACAAAAGAACAAGGCAGACAGATCGGGTGATGAGACAAAAAGGCCGTGGAATGTGGCATTGCTCCGTCCTTTCTACACTTAGGAGAAGCAATGTATGTATCTCTCGAACTCTCATATGTCGGATACTCATGCCGGCTATGTGCTGATAATAAAATGGTATGACTCGAAAATCTGACTCAGGGACTGCCCCTTATGTTTATTCCTGAAAATTTTATGTCGGCTGGCGTTGACACTTAAACTTATCTCGGAATAAGTAGTGTTATACTCGTCTGAGATTGATACGTCGAAAATGTATCTATAATTTTTGATGCTCCATGCTTGTTTAGTATCTCCTTTGCTTTGCCTTGTCTACACTTTGAGGTGTTTTTATATCTTTTCTAGAACTAACCTATTAACAAGTTGCCACAGTTCCAGTTGCCTGTTTTCTTCTGTTTTTAGTTCCAGAAAGGCAGAAAATCAATATTCTCAGAATTGGACGGGACAAAAGCCAAAGTCAATATTTTACCGTGGGGGACACGGATCCAGAAGACGAGACAGAGAAGCAAACCAGGGCGGCCAAACCCCCTAGGCGCGGCCACTGGTGAGCCCGCACCTGGGCAGGGTGTGGCCCCCTGGTCGCCTCCCGGCCGCACCTCTTCGCCTATAAGAAGCCCCCGACGCAGAAACCCTAAACACCCGATCAAAACTCCACGAAACCGTTTATAGCCGCCTCCACCATCGTCCCTAGATCATGGGGATCTGAAGTTCTTCCTGGCACCCTGCCAGAGGGGAGATCATCCCGGAGGCTTTCTTATCCGGTATGATGCGTGAGTAGTTCCACCTTGGGCTATGGGTCCATGTAGTAGCTACATGGTTGTATCTCCTCCTTGTGCTTTCATGTATAGATCTTGTGAGTTCCGTTCATGATCAAGATCTAATCTATTTGTAATCATGCATGTTGTGTTTGCGGGGATCCGATGGATATTGAGATTACTATATCAGATTGATTAATGATTTTGTCTTTATGATTCTATCATGTCTGTGTTGTTTGTGATCTTGCATGCTCTCTGTTGTTAGTAGCTATCTTGTCCAAGTAGTTGCTAGTGACTCCAAGAGGGGGTATTTATGCTCGATAGTGGGTTCATGCCTCTAGTTTCCAAGGGAAGTGACAGAAATATCTTCGGTTGTAGATGTGATGTTGCTACTAGGGAGAAAACAACGGTCTCTTGTTCATGGAACAAGTGGATTGTTTACCTTACACACTTTGCTTAAAGCAGTTGTCTGTTGCTTGCAACTTAATACTGGAGGGGGTTAGGATGATAACCTGAAGGTGGACTTCTAGTCATAGATGCAGTTGGATGGCGGTCTATGTATCTTGTTGTATTGCCCAATCGAATCTCATAGCATATTTTTATCTGGTATTGCATTGTTATGCCTTGCTCAGTTCCTGTCAATTGCCCTGCTGTATTTTGTTTACCCTTCATGCCATGTTGTTTATCTAAGGAGAGCACCTCTAGTGAACTATGGACCCCTGTCCAATCTTTAACATTGATACATCTTCCACTATTACTTGTTTACTTGCTACAAACCATTACTTTCCACACCATACTTTTAATCCTTTGTTACAGCAAACTGGTGAGCTTGACAACCTCACTGATTCATTGGGGAAAAGTCTTGAGTTTGTGTTGTGCAGGTTTCCACGTTGCTTGCAACACCTTTGAGACGTTTCCTTCCTCCTACTGGTTCGATAACCTCGGTTTCTTACTGAGGGAAAACTTGCTGCTGTGATCATCACACCTTCCTCTTGGGGTTTGATACGTCCAAAACGTATCTACTTTCTCGAACACTTTTTCTATTGTTTCTCCTCTAAACTTATATGATTTGGATGCAACTAACACAGACTAACGCTGTTTTCAGCAGAATTACCTTGGTGTCTAGTTTTTGTGCAGAAAATCAACTATCAGGAAAAATCCCGGAAATATGCCAAGAATCCTATTTCACTAGAAGGTCCACGGAGCCAGAAAACGAGACGGAGTGGATGCCTGGGGGGCCCACACCCCTGCCCGGCGTGGGCCCAACCTTGGCCGCGCCTAGGGGGGTGCAGCCACCCCAGGCACCCCCTCAGGCTCCCTCTGCGCCTATAAGTAACCCCTTGACCTAAAACCGAGGGGGGTCAATGTTTTTCCAGAAAGAGTTCCGCTGCGCCGCCACCACCCGAAACCAAGATTCGGATCCAGAAAACCCGTTCTGGCACCCTGCCGGGACGGGGAATTTGGAGAGGATCATCGCCATCGTCATCACCAATGCCTCTCCATCAACCATCGATGTTTCCCTCATCCATGAGTGAGTAATCCCCCGCAGTAGGCTATGGGGATGGTAGGGATTGGATGAGTTCTATCATGTAATCAAATAAGATTGTTAGGGCATAGTGCCTAGTATCTCTATTAGTGCTATTTGACTTAGTTGCAACTTGTTGTGCTTAATGCTTGTCACTAGGGCCCGAGTGCCATGATCTCAGATCTGAACTTATTATTTAATCATTATGATAGTATTGTTTGTGATCTTATCTGCAAGTTGTGTACACATATCATTGTCCGGATCCAAAGGCCCCAAAGTGACAATAATTGGGACAACCGGAGGGAATGGATGTGGTGTGAGGATCACATGTGTTCACGGAGTGTTAAAGCTTTGCTCCGGTGCTCTATTAAAAGGAGCACCTTAATTGCCAGTAGTTCCCTAGAGGCCCCGCTGCCACGGGCTGGCTGGACAGAAGATGTTGTGCAAGTTCCCATTGCGAGCATGCATGAATATATATGGAGCACATGCCTAGGATTGTTTAGTACTTGGATGCTTGTTATTATTTATCTACAATGCCCTAGATCTTGAAGTTACATGTTTAGACTCTTCCATGCAATGCCCGTCCATCCATCCCTATGCCTACTGCACTCGAATCCCACTATTTGTTGTTACTGTTACTATTGCTCCTGTTTCACTATTGCTGTTGCTTTGTTGTGGCTACTACAAACTGTTGCTACTGATAAACTTCTGTGAGCAAGAACTATTTCCAGGTGCAGCTAAATTGACAACTTAGTTGTTAAGGCTTGCAAGTATTCTTTGGCTCCCCTTGTGTCGAATCAATAAATTGGGTTATACTACCCGCGAAGACTGTTGCGATCCCCTACACTTGTGGGTCATCAAGACTATTTTCTGGCGCCGTTGCCGGGGAGCATAGTTTTATTTGTAAGTTCACTTGGATCTATTATTGTTCACTGCTACTCCTTTCATCATGGGGAAGTCTCGTGATGGAAAGTTCCCTATTTTACCATCCACTACAAGAAGAGGTACATTCCTAAACACCTTTGTTGCTCTTGATTCACCGTCTGTTATAAGTAAGCTTGTTACACCACCACCACCACATACTCATGCTACACACACTGCTACTACTGCTGAATCTGAAACTGCTTTTGATACTCATGATATTACTTCTACTATGCTTGATGTGAGTGGTTCATTAGGTCATTTCCTAGATGCTACTATGGCTAGTCTAGGAAATACTGAAACTCCTAGTGAAGACACTGTTACACCTGTTAGCTCACCTGAGTCTAGAGAGAGTTTTGATATTAATGATGGTTACATTGAGTTTAGTGATGATTTTGTTGAAGAGTGCCGAAACACACATGGTACTAGTGCTATTAAGAGTCTCCTTTCTGGACGCACCATTATTCCTAAGTTTTCCTCTAATCCTAAGTTTGCCACTTCTCCCATAGATATTAAAGATAAAGATTATGATTTCTCTCTTGATTTATCCTACTTGGACATTGTTGAGAAAGAACCTTTTTGTGGGACTGAAAATGAGAGTGTTGTGGCTCATATGAATGAGCTTTCTACTATGAGTGCTTTATTCTCTCATGATTTTAAGATGTGCAAGTACTTTGTTACTAAGATCTTCCCTTTTTCACTAATAGGAGAAGCTAGGGCTTGGTTTAATAGATTACCTCCTGGTTCAATTGATAGCCCTAATTGTTTGATTGCTTCTTTCTTCCAGAAATATTTTCCTTCCAGTGCTAGACATGCTACTTTGCAGAGACTTTTTGATTTTAAACAGGGAGAAGAAGAGAAATTGCCTGAGTCATGGACACAGTTCTGTGCCTTGATTCATGCACATCCTGGATGTCCATTACCTAAGAATGAGCTTCTTGATATTTATTATAATGGACAAACTGATGATTCTAGGACATACCTAGATAGCTTTGCTGATTGTGTTTTTGGGAAAAGAACTCCTATAGATGCTGAAGAATTAATGGCTAAAATAAGCAAGAATTATGATTATTGGACTTCAACTGAGCTAAATACACCTGAGCCTATTACTCCTGAACCAGATGTTCCTGAACCAGTTCCAATACCAACACCAAAGAAAAGAGGAGTTATTGCATTAAATGATGAAGTGATGAAGGAAGCTAAGAAGTGTCTAAAGGAGAAAGGTATTAGAGCTAAGGATGTGAAGAATCTACCTCCTATAGAAGAATTATGTAAGCCAATTCCCCACTCATCTACTATTGAGGTACACTCTCTCCAACATTTTGATGAAGGTGATATTCCTTATGGTACGCCTCCTGATCAATGTTTAGAGGAACTTGACATTTTTATTGTTAAGCAAGGTATTTTTAATAAACAAGTTCAGAATCATTTATTGGAAAACTCTAGAGCTATTAAAGAGTTGAAATATATTGTGTAAAGAACTTCAAATGATATTAAAATGCTTTGTAAACACTTTCAAATGGTTCAAACCCAACTTGATCAACTTACTAAGGTAGAAAAGGATATGCTAGTTAATGCCTCAGGAGATAAACATGCTTATGGAATTAGAACTAGGAGAGGTATAGCCACTCAAGATCCTTTATATCCTGAAGGACACCCTAAAAGAACTGAGCAGGACTCTCAGCAAGTTGAAGATAGTGGTAGCCCCCATAAGATAAAGAAAAAGAAACATAGAATAGTTGAGGAACCGTTTGAACCTGTTGTAGATCCTAATAGTATATCTGTCTCTGATGCCGAACCTGAGAGTGGTAATGATAAAAATGACGCTCCTAATAAGGAGGAAGTTGAGGAAGAACCTGAGAAGCACACTAAGAAAACTAGGTACACTAAGGAATATTTTATTGCTAATAAACATGGTAAAGAGAGAGAACCTTGGGTGCAGAAACCTATGCCTTTTCCAGGTAAGAAACACAAGTCAAAGGAGGAAGAACACTACAACAAGTTTTGTGAGTGGATGAAGCCTTTATTTTTGCAAATTCCTTTGACTGATGCTATTAAGTTGCCTCCTTATTCAAACTATATGAAGGATATTGTCTCTAATAAAAGGAAGATTCCTAATGAGGAGATTTCTACTTTGCTTGCTAATTATTCCTTCAATGGTAAGGTTCCAAAGAAACTTGGTGATCCAGGTATACCAACTATTCCTTGCTCTTTTAAGAACAATTATGTTAGAACTGCTTTATGTGATTTGGGAGCTGGAGTTAGTGTTATGAATTTTTCTCTCTACAAGAGACTCCGGCTAGAAAAGTTGATACCAACTGATATATCTTTGCAAATGGATGATAAGTCAACTACTATTCCTGTTGGTATATGTGAGGATGTTCCTATGCAAGTGGCTCATAATTGCTTGGTTCTAACTGATTTTGTTGTGCTTGAAATGCCTAAAGATGATAATATGGCCATTATTCTTGGGAGACCTTTTCTTAATACTGCAGGTGCTGTCATCAATTGTAATCAAGGAAAAGTAACATTCAATATTAAAGACAAAGAGCACACTATCTATTTCCCGAAGAAGGTTGCTAAGAGCTATTGCCTAAATTCCATTGAAAATGTTGAGAGGATCAAGGTTGGAGAAATATATTGTCCCATTCTACAAGAAAATTTTGAAACTATTATGATTGGGAACATTGCTATCAAGCTTGAGGTAACATAATCACTTGGTGGAATACAAAGTTTTGTCTCATATAAGATTGTTTTGGTAACAAGACTTGATCAATCTTGTTAACAAAAGGATTTTAATGAACAAAATAATGTTTTCATTGTGGTTATACTTGCTTTCTTTTACTTTTCTCTTTCCTAGTCTTTGCTTTTGCTCTTGTTAGCTAGTTGCTTGCTTTTTAGAGTGTCTTAGAACTCCTATAGTTTGGTTTTTGTTTGCTTTTGCTTCTTCTGAAAAAAACCGTTTCTGCGAGAAAATCAATTTTCATACCCTGAAAATTGGCCAAAAATAAAGTTTCTCGAAAAATTCCAAAAAATTCAAAATAAATTTTTCCTCGAAAAAAGGGGCAGAGGGACACCTGGAGTGACCCTGGGGGCCACCTCAGGCACCCACACCCCTGGTAGGCGTGGCCTACCCAGAGGTGGCGCCTGGGTGGGGTGTTGCCCACCTAGGCCCCTCCCAGGTGCCTTCTCAAAGCCATCTTCTTTCTCTCTCCCAAAAAACACCGGAAAACTTTCTCAAGCCCGAGTTCTTGCTGTTCTTACTCACGATTTTCAATCTCCTTGCTCAGCCCATCTTTGCTGCTGATTTTTGGAGAGATTGCTCCTTGGTATGTGCGTCCTCCACTTGTCCAATTAGATTTGTGATTGGTAGATTGTATCTTGAGTATTTTGCTGCTATAGGTGTCAGGTTGTGTGAGCTTGCATGCTTGTTCTATGCTTAGATATTTCATTTTGATGCATGTGTAGCCCTCTAGCAAGTTCCTATAGTAGTTGCTCATCATTTATCAACTTGTAAATCACTTGGTTTGATGTTTTTCTAAAAAAATTAGCAAGGAAGATGAGTGCATATCCACTGAATCAATATGACTTGATGGTACCTAAGCCAATGGAAGTTCATTGTGAGGAAGGAGTTTTACCTTCCATATATCCATGCTAGGAATTTATGAGAACCATGGGAATCCTCCAGGATTTCCAAACTATGATTACCAATGTAGGGTTGGAACACTTTGTTGAAGGCGAACCTTTTCAATATGTTAAGCTAACCATGGCTGTTGTGCAGGACTTCCGGTTCACTTGGTCTCCATCTAACCCCATGGTCCATTACAAAATATACAATATAGTTTTCGACCTGCCGTTTGCTGATTTCTGCGTAGCCATTAGAGTGCCTTGTTGGGGATCTTGTGAGAATATCAAGGAGAGGCTCAGGTTACTTATGGATTTATATACTGAGATTTGCCAAGGTTTTGACTTCTCAAAGGAAAGTGGTAAAATTCGGAACATTTAGTTCCCCTCTATTAGATATTTTGCCTATTTCATTACCAAGTGTGTTCTTGCTAGAAAGATTGCTAGGAAGTTATCCTCCTTTGATCTAGCTTTTATTGCAACTACTTTGAATAGGGATAGATCTTATAACCTGGGTGCTTTGATAGCTTACCATCTCACCACTAACCGTGAGAAGGGTGGAATTTGTGGAGGTCTCATTGCCTCTAGGTTGCTAGCTTTCCATGGTTTAGAGCCTCACCATTCAGATTATCAGTTCCCCATTGAGATACTTGATCTTGAATCTATGATTCAGCATGGTTTTGTTTCCTTGGGGGATAATGTGAGAAGTTTACTGTTTGAACTATCTTTTGCTCAGCAAGGTTCGAGAGGGGGTAGGACTTTGTAAATAGTTTATTTGCCTGCACCTGCTTTGTTTAACTTTGATAACATGGAAGGATGGTCGCTCACGGAGGAGGAGTTTGACACATATGTGGCAGAGCTCTCCCATCAAGAGGAGAATGTTGGAGAGGATGCCGAAGATGATTCGGTTCAACCCTCCAACTTGGGAGAGTCTTCATACCAGTAGCCCTCATTTGATTGGGGCGCATCTTCTTCTTCATCGCAAGCGCCTGACTACGATCATTCCTATAATGACCCACCAGCTTGGGGTTACTACCCGCGCTATTGATCCCCACTTAGGCCAAAAGCCTAAGCTTGGGGGTAGGTATACCGACACCACAATCATTTATATATCTTGTTCGGTCGGTTCTTTGTATATCCGTTTTTTCGCTTTATTTTGTTTTTTTTCTGCTTTCTCAAAACACAAAAATACCAAAAATATTTTCATTGTTTCTCTTGGTTTGTTTCTTTGCTTTTTGGTTTTGGTTTGCCTTAAAAGAAAAATCCAAAAAGATTTTGCTTTGTTTGCTTTTGCTTTGTTTGGTTTGCTTCTACTTTGTTTGCTTTCTTTAAAAAAAATCGAAAACACCAAAAAATATTTGTTGTTCTTCTTTGTTTTTGTGAGTTCTTTGTAGGGTTCAGCGGTCCTTAGTGGATTTTGGTTTCATGTTATTATTCAAGTCACACAAGTGAAGGGCAATAATGAATATTAAGAGAACTTGAGGAGTGGTAAGAGGTTGGTAACGAACTCTATTTGTTTTTATTTTTGTATATATACTCATCATTGTGAGCATGCTTAGCCTGTTTGTGTAAGGTGTATGTCATTATGGATGCTCAGTAGTTCTTGTTTGCCTGTGATTAGCTCTAGCTTGCTAATAGTTTGTATCATGTCATATGAATGTTTGCTTGCATTGTTTTATTCATACTTTGGTATGATATTGTGGTATCCTCCTCTGAAAGTTTCACATGAATCGACTTGGCACATGCTAACACATGCATATGACTAAACAATAGTCAGTAAGCCTCGATGATTTATTTTTCCTTAGAGTTATTGTATCACTTTCATGCCATAATTAGTCATGTTTTGTTGCAAGCATGATTATGACAGTTATTGCTCTCTCGTTTGTCGCTCCCTCTCTATTGCTAGCCTTCACTTGGACTGAGTATGAGCTCTACCCGTGCTTCCAACTCCCAAAACCATTATTGCCAACTGTGTCCACCATACCTACCTATTAGCATCATTTTATACTTCAGAGCATATTTTATATGCCGTGTTTTCTTCCAAATAAAATGTTTGTCTGTTTTGAGAAAGTTAGTTAGTAAAGTTCTCACGAACTTGATGGCACACTTTATTCCTTGCACTCAATAATCTTGAACCATTGTGACCTGTCCATGAAAGTTATATGCTTGCAAATTATATGCTGGGAGTCAGCAGAACCGTGTTGTCACGGGGAACGCTTTCGACATCTTTTTGGATATTTTATCCAGTTGATACCTTGCTCTTTTGTTTTCGGATGTCGTCGGTGTGAAATAAAAAGGGAGCTTGTGAGTTCATGGAGTCTATACATTGTATTAGAGAAACGCCTGGGCCGCTAGACTAAGCCATGCCTAATCATGGTGGAAACTTGCAGCATCACTATAATGAGCATTTATGAAGCATCCTCAATAAAAAGCTATGCACATAGTAAATAAAAAGATCGCTGAGATGCTCATTGTCTACTTGCCTTATAATTTTGATCACAGGATAGCTCCTGTGTCATGTGCAAGGGGTACCCCGTTGGCGGTTCTCTATGATATGCATGTATTTACAATGACAAGAACTTACAGGTAACCAAAGTTGAGTAGCATGCAGAGCGTCCCTCGTACTCAAGGGACATGGTATTTCCAGTTTATGGTCTATCAAGCATATGATTCAGAGCGGACCTCACTTTCACCTTAACCATATAAAGATGCCTATGATAGGGGCAATGAGAGCTCAAAGCTAATGAGTACCTTTCTTCCAGCATTTGGAAACCTTTCAAACTTTTCAAAACCTTTTCACAACCTTGTTGAGTCACCACTTATTCTATGAGCACCTTCTTGAGAGCATAGTTGTCATTCTTGTGTTTGTTTCAAAACTTGGTTAATTATGTCATGACTTTGATGCTTGTATATCGGATATCTTTATATCTAGTGTTCACTTGAACTTCAGAGGTGCTTTGGCATTTATATTGTGCTCTTCAAACAAAGGCAAGCGAGATACCACTCTATCATACCTCATTATGAGCATTGCAATGTTGCGTATGTTTATGTTTCTTGCTACTTATTATTATTAAGTAGGTTTCTCTTCATAGCTTGCAATGACTATTGAGTAGACCTATTTGCATACTCTTTAATATGAATAGTCCAAGCATCTACTCCTGTGCTGAGAATATATACATCATATGAAGCAAATGTGTTCGTGAAAGTTCTTTTATCGCACTCAATTTTCAATTGAATTGCTTGAGGACAAGCAATAAGCTAACCTTGGGCGGAGTTGACACGTCCCAAACGTATCTACTTCCTCGAACACTTTTGCTATTGTTTCTCCTCTAAACTTCTGTGATTTGGATGCAACTAACACGGACTAACGCTGTTTTCAGCAGAATTACTTTGGTGTCTAGTTTTTGTGTGCAGAAAATCAACTATCAGGAAAAATCCTGGAAAATATGCCAAAAATCCTATTTCACCAGAAGATCCACGGAGCCAGAAGACGAGACGAGTGGATGCCTAGGGGGGGCACACCCTTGCCAGGCACGGGCCCAGCCCTGGCCGCGCTTAGGGGGTGCAGCCACCCCAGGCACCCCCTCGGGATCCCTCTGCGCCTATAAGTTACCCCTTGACCTAAAAATCGAGGGGGGTTCGACGTTTTTCCAGAAAGAGTTCCACTGCGCCACCACCACCCGAAACCAAGATTCGGATCCAGAAACTCCGTTCTGGCACCCTACCGGGATGGGGAATTTGGAGAGGATCATCGCCATCGTCATCACCAACGCCTCTCCATCAACCATCGATATTTCCATCATCCATGAGTGAGTAATCCCCCGCAGTAGGCTATGGGGATGGTAGGGATTGGATGAGTTCTATCATGTAATCGAATAAGATTGTTAGGGCATAGTGCCTAGTATCTCTATTAGTGCTATTTGACTTTGTTGCAACTTGTTGTGCTTAATGCTTGTCACTAGGGCCCAAGTGCCATGATCTCAGATCTGAACTTATTATTGAATCATTATGATAGTATTGTTTGTGATCTTATCTGCAAGTTGTGTACACATATCATTGTCCGGATCCAAAGGCCCCAAAGTGACAATAATTGGGACAACCGGAGGGGATGGCTGTGGTGTGAGGATCACATGTGTTCATGGAGTGTTAATGCTTTGCTCCGGTGCTCTATTAAAAGGAGCACCTTAATTTCCAGTAGTTCCCTAGAGGCCCCGCTGCCACGGGCAGGCTGGACAGAAGATGTTGTGCAAGTTCTCATTGCAATCACGTATGACTATATATGGAGCACATGCCTAGGATTGTTTAGTACTTGGATGCTTGTGATTATTTATGTGCAATGCCCTAGATCTTGAAGTTACATGTTTAGACTCGTCCATGCAACACCCTTCCATCTGTAGGGGTTCGTAGCATGGAAAACAAAAAAATTCTACCTCATACAAACAAACAAGCCAACATCTATCTACTAGATTGTAGCAACGAGTCGATAGAATAACTCACCCTCGAAGATTCCAAAGTGTTTAACGAGAGCAGATTCTCGTGGGTGATGTAGTCGTACTCTTGCCGATCTCAAGATCGTGTAGACGATCCTTCCGGCGCTGCGTTCCGGCAGTGCTTCCGCAGTCGGTCACACGTTCGGTACTCGATGAAGACCTTCCTATCCCTTGTTCCAGCAGGCAGCAGAGGTTGTAGCACTCTCCTCGCGATTCTGGCAGCACGACGGCGTGGTACCGGAAGTAGAGGGGAGATCTTGCAGGGCTTCGCCTTAAGCCGGAGCGAGTATGGTGGACTATGAGAGAGGCCTTGGCGATCTAGGGTTTAGAGGCACCAAGGAGAGAGGGATAGGCCGGCGGCTAGGGAAAGGGGAGGGCCCCAACTCGGCATCTAGGAGGAAACCCTAGGGCAGCAGCGGCGACTTGGTGGCCGGTGGCTAGGGTTAGGGTTTGGTGGGGCAAGGTGTGTGTCTAGAGGGGCACCCTTGCCCCTCCTTTTATAGGTGGGAGGGCGCGGCCAAGGGGGAGGGAGTCCTCTCCCAAGTCGCCCTCCTTGGCCGGCGGTGGAGGGAGAGGAACTCCTCCCCAAGTAGGTTTCCTACTCTCCCTCCACCAAGCAAACTTGCCGTTTGACTTTTCAAATTGGCGTTTGACTTTTCAAACTAGGATTTGATTTATCCCTTTATTTTGCTCAGCGATGACACCTAGTACATGATGCAACCATTCCAACTTGTTATGACACATTCATGTACCCTTCCCCTCTGGAGTGCCGGACCTTCCGGACCCTTCTAGAACATTCCCGATGAAAACACCAGAATCATTCTCCAACTCCGAAACAGGACTTTCCTTACATGATTCTTATTCTCCGGACCATTCCGGATCTCCTCGTGATATCCCGGATCCCATCTGAGACTCCGAACAACATTCGGTCTCTTACTCATCATTCCATAACTACTCAACAACATCGAATCCTTAAGTGTGTCTCCCTACGGTTCATGAATTATGCGGACATGATCGAGACACTTCTCCAAAAAATAACCAATAGAGGAATCTGGAAATTCATATGGCTCCCACATATTTCTACGATTACTTTGCGATCGAATGAACCACTTACTTACGATACCAATTTCCCTTTGTCTCATGATAGTTTACTTATCCGAGGTTTTGATCGTCGGTATCTCTACATACCTAGTTCAACCTCGTTACTGATAAGTACTCTTTTCTCGTTCCCGTGATATGTGATCCCTTGTGAGCCAGTCACATGCTTGCAAGCCAATTGGATGACATTCCACCGAGAGGGCCCAGAGTATATCTATCCGTCATATGGATGGACAAATCCCACTCTTGATCCATGTGTCTCAACCCATAATTTCCGAACACTCAATGCCACCTTTATAACCACCCAGTTACGGTGTGGTGTTTGATGTCATCAAAGCATCCTTCCGGTGATGGTGATAAGCATGATCTCATGGTCGAAGGAATTAGGTTACTATGTATCAGAAAGCATATAGCAATTGAACTATTAAAATGACTTGATCTTTATGCTACGCTTATCTATAGGAGTATGTCCATCATACCATTCTCCTAACGATATGATCTTGTTGTTAATAACATCTCAATGTTCATGATAGGGAAACCACAATCATTTATTAACCAACAAGCTAGTATTATAAAGAGGCTTTACTAGGGACTCTATTTTAGTTTACAAATCACACAAGTATTAATGTTTCCTTGTTAATACTGTTATAGCATGAATGTAAACATTTATCATAAACACAAAGATATAATAATAACTACATTTATTATTGCCTCTAGGGCATATCTCCAACAGTCTCCCACTTGCACTAGAGTCAACTAATCTAGATTACATGGTAATATACCGAACACCCATGGCAGTTTGGTGTTGGTCATGTTTTGCCCTCGGGAGAGGTTTAGTCAACGGATCCGCCACATTCAGATCTGTGTGTACTTTGCAAATCTTTATGTCACCTTCTTGGACATGTTCTCGAATAGCGTGAAAACGTAGCTTGATGTGCTTCAGCTTCTTGTGTGACCTTGGTTCTTGCGCATTGGCTATGGCGCCCATGTTATCACAGTAGATGGACATTGGGTCTAGCACACTTGGAACCACACCGAGCTCTGTAATGAACTCCTTCATCCATATCGCTTCTTGTGAAGCCTCCGAAGCAGCTATGAATTCCGATTCAGTTGAAGATCTCACCACAACGCTTTGCTTTGCACTCCTCCAGGTAACTGCTGCACCATTCAAAGTAAATATGTATCCAGATTGAGATTTAGAATCATCCGGATCGGTGTTCCAACTAGCATCGGTGTAACCATTAACAACGAGCTGTTCATCACCTCCATAAGAAAGAACCATATCCTTAGTTCTTCTCAAGTACTTAAGGATGTTTTTGACCGCTGTCCAATGATCCACTCCTGGATCACTTTGATATCTTCTAGTTAAACTAACAACATATGCAATGTCGGGTCTAGTACATAGCATAACATACATTAGAGATCCTATGGCTGAGGCATAGGGAGTCTTACTCATCCTTTCTCTATCTTCTGCCGTTGCTGGACTTTGAGTTTTACTCAAGGTCGTATTGGGCAACATGGGCAAGAACCCTTTCTTGCTATCTTCCATTCCAAACCTCTTTAGAACTTTGTCCAAATATGTACTTTGTGACAATGATATTAGGCGTCTCGATCTATCTCTATAAATCTTTATGCCTAATATGTAAGCTACTTCGCCAAGATCTTTCATTGAAAAACTATTATTCAAATATTCCTTGACACTATTAAGAAGGTCTACATCATTCCCAATCAACAATATGTCATCTACATATAGTATTAAGAATGCTACAGAGCTCCCACTCACTTTCTTGTAAATACAAGCTTCTCCATAAGTTTGTATAAAACCAAAACTTTTGATTACCTTATCAAAACATTGATTCCAACTTCGGGATGCTTGCTTCAATCCATATATGGACCGTTGAAGTTTGCATACCTTGTTAGCATCTTTAGGATCGACAAAACCTTTGGGTTGCATCATATACAACTCTTCATCAATGTCTCCATTGAGGAACGCTGTTTTGACATCCATCTGCCATATCTCATAATCATAATATGCAGCGATTGCTAACAAAATCCTCACAGACTTTAGCTTCGCTACTGGTGAGAAAGTCTCATCGTAGTCAATTCCTTGAATTTGTCGAAACCCTTTTGCGACAAGTCGAGCTTTATAGACAGTAGCATTACCATCATCATCTGTTTTCTTCTTGAAAATCCATTTGTTCTCGACAGCCTTCCGGCCATCCGGTAAGTCCACCAAAGTTCATACTTGGTTTTCGTACATGGATCCAATCTCGGATTTCATGGCTTCTTGCCATTTATTGGAATCTGGGCTCATCGTCGCTTCCTCATACGTCGCAGGGTCATCGGTGTTGTCGACCAACATGACACTCATAACGGGATCATACCAATCAGGAGTGGTACGAGTTCTCGTTGACCTGCGAGGTTCTGTAGCAACTACAACCGAAGTTTCATGATCATCATCATTAGCTTCCTCTCTTATTGGTGTAGGCACCACAGGAACTTCTTTCGGTGCTGCGCTAGTTGAAAGTTCGAGAGAAGGTTTGCACCTCTGCAGAGTGTAAGAACTGTAACTTGTTACTCCCTATTCCTGGAAGGAGCTACGAACGCGGCAGGAAAGGAACTCCATGAAAGTTCTGGTCAACCTGTGAAGGCTGATGGACATAGATTTTCATAATAAAATCAATCTTTGAAGAAATATTTACAAAAATTTCATAGTGTCAAGGATTTATAATCCGAGGTGGTAGCTAGAGCATCAAACTTCCCACCTTGCATATAATGAACTTGTTGGGTAACGCTGTTACTCATCCTTTCCTTTGATCCCTTGCTTAGACTCTGAGGATCCCGAAGACGTGCCAATGTATGCAGCCGAATGTCAAGAAGAAGTGTTCTACGAGGAACCTGATCTGTCCGGAGGTGTTGAAGGAGTGGATTATGAAATCCGCTACGGTGTCGATGATAACGAAGCCAACTAAGTATCCCTAGTTAGTAGTAACCAACGGAGCCGAGCAGCATGAACTCTATAAAATAAGCTGCTGAGCTCAACTCCTAGTCGGAGTTGCTACTTTTAAATTCCGCTGAAACACTTTATATTTTGGTTTGTAAGTTGAATCTTTAGGAAGTATTGAACTTCCGATATTGTAATAATAATCATGTGTGTATATTTGTAATATGGACCCCGCAATGTTTCTGTTATACCACTCTGAGGGATGTGATATTTACGGAACGGTGTTCTGTGGATGTCATGCCAACGACTATAATGTACTACACATGCAGTGGTATGCTGGATCACCGCAGTTTAATAATGCAAAAAAATGAGTTGCAAAATAAATAAGGAATACTCCCTCCGATCCATAATAAGTATCGCGGATTTAGTTGTACTAAATCAGTGACATTTATTATGGATCGAAGAGAGTATTCACATATTTTGAGATGCAAATGGGTCGATATCAGGGTACCCTCTCTGATTAAATAAAATAAACCAACTTTTCTAACAATGTCATTATTTTAGAAAAGAAAGTTATTTTTTTAATTAAAGAGGGTATTACACCTGGCCTCTGCATAACCAGATACACACAACCGACAACCATCCAAAATTACACAAAAGTAAACCAACTAGGCGAGAAGTACACAATTGTTTGATTAAACAAAATGCCTAGAAAGATGGAAATTTAAAGAAATAATGTTTATAAGCCATGAGGTCAGCCCGAAAATGCAAATCTCTAGGCTTTTATAGCATTTGAGACACGAATTTTGAGCCAACATATTTTCTCTAAAGAATAGTTTGTCACATACCGTCCTCTGTGAGTAGCTTAAGAAGCCATTTAAGTAGAAGAGCGGTGTTCTTGACCTATAGGTCATGAATACGAAGACCACCTTGGTCCTTTGGACGACAAACCACACTCTATTTGGCTAGTCGGTATTTCTTTTTCTCGCTATCTTCCTGCCAAAAAAATCTTGAACATAAATAATTCAATCTTTTTAAGACTCCCTTTGGTAAGTGGAAAAACAATATCAATCTTTTCAAGGCTCCCTTTGGTAAGTGGAAAAACAATATCATATACAGTATTCTTGAGTACTAAGTTTATGAGTACAGGTCCTCCACCCAGAGATAGCAATTTGTCTTTTCAACTACCAAGCCATTTTTATAGTCTTTTCTTGACGAGTTTTCACTCATCATTTATAAGTCTTCGATAGTGAATCGGAATACCCAAATAGTTGATTGGAAACTAACCCTGCCACAGCCAAAGAGATCAGCATATAGGTGAGCCTCGTCATGGGCCTCACCAAGACGATACAACTCACTTTTATAAAAGTTTATCTTTAATTCAGAAAGCTGCTCGAATACCGATAAGATTAATTTCAGATTCTTGTCTTTTTTTTCCAAATTGTGTTCCATAAATAAAATTATATCATCATCATATGTAAGAATGGAGAGTCTACTTCTTCAATCTAGCCATCAATCTTCGCTCTCTCGATCAAAATAGTCAACATATTAGCCACTATATTAAATAGTATTGTGATAATATACCAGATTATACCATAGTGGTGACCCACTTGCATCTCTATACATATGTCAAATATTAAATGTAATGTATGCATCTAAAAGAACTGTTCGTCTACATAAATACATGTGAATATTTTAGAAAATGCAAAAATATTTTATTCTCGTATAGATGTTCGATTTTAAGGAATGTTAAACAATTTTTTAAAATATTAGCTTATTTTAATACCATGAACACTTTTTACAGGTCATGAACATTTAAAAATAAGAGAAATAAAAAGGAAAAGAAAAATAGAGAGTAGATAGAGAAACATAAAATAGAAATTAAAAAAACACACAGAGAGAGATGCATACCTATAATGAGGACTGCCCACTATGAGCGGCCCTTCGTTTTGTCCATTACTAGTGACATATAAGGTTGAACTGTTGATCGATACTGATACCTATTTTTTTCACACAAGGGATGGGGTCACGAAGGACCCCAAAATTACCATTAAAAATTCACAACACGTGGCGGGTATAGAATTTCACATAGGCCCCTAACAACTATTGCCCTAAAAACCTGTAATTTGAAGATAAGGCATCCGTTCTTACAAAAAATGCCCTATCACAAAAATAGAAAAAGCAATTAGGTGCCTCCGCCGTCGATCGCCGGTGACCTCAAGGTGTTGAGCACACCGAGATCCAAGACAAAGATGCTCGAATCGTCTCTTTTTGCGAAAAACCACTACCGCCAGCCAGCTCGAAGTCTTCGGGGACGAACCGCTTGGTGACTACTAGATGTTGAGCTCTGGCGCAGGGGACGAAGAACCTCCGTGGAGGAGGAAGATGATGGGATGCCATGCCGGCCAAAGATCGCCTCTCCATCCCAGGACACCGCGTGATCCACTCTTCGAAGAAGCCTCCACAGATCTCACGCCTGCAGCAACTTTCTCAGTCTGGCGCCTCCATGGCGCCAAGGCAGAGAAGAAGGAGCTGATGAAGAACTCCAACACAAGGATCTTTACCGGCACCGGCAGAGATAGCCAGCTCTCTATTGAACTCACCACACCTTTCACAGGTGGGAGAAAGCAGGCAAAGAAGAATCACCCAGAGAATATCCCCAAATCCGAGTTTCCAAGATGAGACAAGGGCCAGCACGACACCACTCCCCAGTCCCTCGCCGCCACGGCCGGCCAAGGGGGAGACGACAACAACCACCATCATGCAGCAACACTTCTCCTCCTCATATCCACATCTGGCCAGGAGCACCGCCAAATCATCACCTCCCTCTAACTGGAAAGGGATAAACGCGTGCATTATTCTCTCCCGGTCACCTCTTCCCATGCCGAGGAAAGAGTGATGTGTTTCAGAAAAGGACCCTGCTACACAGTGCGCAGGCACGGTTTTGTCTTCCATGGTGCCCACCCCTGTCGGAAACCGGATCTTACCGGAAATAGAAAGTGGGTCCAAGAGCTGATAGCGACAGGTAACTGAAACTAGCAGGTGCTGCCAGAACCTTTCCCGGTGGAATTTTTGCGCGGAAGTGCAGGGCTGGCGAGGGGAAGACAGCCAGGTCCCAAATCACATGAAAATATTTGCCTGTAACAAATAAAGGCTGAAGATCTAGTCCAAAAACGGAATGCGAAACCCTACCTGCTCCTTCCTCCCTCCTCTGGAGGCAGGAAATCCCATGGCATGAGCAGTTCTTATAAAAAGTTACATGCAATTAAAGAAAGAAAGGCGGCATAACACATTCCAACACAGGTTGTGCAAAATAACCAAAGAACAGGCTGCACCTCCAGATCTGTACAAATAGAGTTTCTTACAGGAATGCGGCTAGATGTGAGGGTGATGCATCAGGATCGACCACCCACGCTTCCAAACTCTTTCATGGGGATGTATATTTTTTCTAGTAGAAACAATTAATAAAGGACTAACAAAAGCCACGGCCTACATTAAATAGTTTGATAACCAGGCTTTGTAGTTTGTACCACACGTCAAACTGCAAGTAAAAAAGGCAATCTGCTAGCATGAAAAACGAGGACTGCATGTACAAATATTCTTCCAGGATTGTGCAAGCTCGAAATGCCAGATTATCTTCATCTAATGAATCCATTTTTGCATGAACTGCAAAAACACAACCAATACAAAGTTATTAGTAGTTGTTATGACCACCAAGTTTAATTTCATGTTCTCAGAAGCAAATCATAGCTAAAGTTAAAGTAACAAAAGGCTTAGAAACATAAAATGGCTACCAAGTTTAAATTCATGGATCAAAAAAATACATCACATAGCAACAAATTCGAACAACATATATGTAACAAATCCTACTATGGTAGTCTAACATAGCTTTCCGTAGCTTATGTGCATGTAACAAAACGGCAGAGAGCCCATGCATCTAATGTATAGAAATGTAATGCAAACATCTGAACAGGATGTATTTATTGACCAAATTTTACATCTTATGATTTAGTAACCCCTCCACAATGTATAATATGATAAAAAAAATCATGTGTAAAAAGTTACATCATATATTGCGGTGACCTAGCATACCACTGCATGATGTAGTACACTACAGTCGTTGACATAACACCAATGAAACACCGTTCACTAGTATTACATCCCTCAGAGTAGTACAACAAAAACACAGCAGGTCCAAGACATGACTATAGGTTACAACTCAACTCTCGACACAAGATCCAGAGAACACTCTAGGTTAAAGAGAGAGAAAGAAACTTCTTACAAAGAAGAATCAGAAATAAACAACTCCAAAATTATAATACTATTAAGACTAATATCTTAACTAATGGTCTGGCATTGCTGCTAATGCAATACACTACAGAAATAGGTTCTATGGCTAGAAATTCTATTCTTATCTAATCAACAACTTCGTCTTCACCTGAGTTGCTGTATATGTTGACTTTCTTGACTTCATTGAAGAGCTTTAGCTTTTGATGATGATTCCTGGAGCATGATTTGATGTAGTCATCGTCTGTACTGGCTTTAGAACCTAGCAAGGGTTAAGAAGATACTTTGAGTACAAGCGTACTCAGCAAGTTCACTCGAAAAGGAGTGTTTGATGCACTATAACTACAACCACAAACCATAGGTCGTAGACAATGCAAGTTTTCATAAACATTTCTTTAAAGGTTGCTTTTATTCTGAAAAGCTATGTTCGTCAGCCTTCACGGGTTTACCAGAACCTTCATGGGGTTCCTTTCCCGCTGCGTTCGCAGCTCCTTCCCGGAACAGGGAGTAACAAGTTACAGTTCTTACACTCTGCAGAGGTGCGTCACTTTACCCATGAGAGACCTTAGGTTTTGTTACACGGCCGGGAGTATGTCCCCGTTCAAACTTCCTTGGTTTGAGGCCCAGCCTAATATCCAAGCCAATCACTGCCTTCTCTGCGACCCCGCATGTCTCCTTGGTGTATGCCAGCCCACCTATTGAATTACGGCAATGGCAGTACAGACCGTTCAGATGCCGGAACTATCGTGGGACGTTGAGGGCTCCCACCCATATGCTGCATATCCTCTACGAATTACCATAAATAATATGCATGCTACGAGTGATAACAGCCACGACCCACACATCCAGCTCCATGCGAGAGGGAAAAGATATAGCTGACTTCTCCGTCCCGTTCCAAATCTCATGGTCAACGCGTAATATACGGCGCAAGAATCACTAGCGACATTGGTTGTTAAGTCCTAGATAATATGTTCCTTTACCACCGGAACTCTTATAGTAGGTTATTACCTCATGGTAAATAACCTATAATCACATTATTATGAAAATAGTGTTTTCTGTCCTTTTTCAAATGCAGGTGATGACAACACTGGATTTGCAAAATACTTTACAGAAAATAATCAAAGGACATGAGCAAGTGTGAACTTGCCTTTTGTGATTGCAAGATTATGCACTCACGGTCTTCGAGACGACATAAGATCCAATATTTGAAATCTACATCATTGGTCTGGTAAGGACTAATGTTTAAAGAAGCAATATGCTGTTGTGCATAAGTAATGCTATGCATTTTATAAAACTCCCAAGTTGAATCCCCAATACTTTGAGTGAAGTGAATTCAAGTGATTCTTTTTAGAGTTGGTTTATCTTCAAATTTTACTTTACAAGTAATGACCTTTATAAGGAACCTAAGTGTTAACAATCCAAAATATGTAAGTAAAGTATAAGATGATGTGATTATGGTGAATTGTCATGTGGTGACTATGATAAAAATCCTTGGGTTTGAGTTGTTAAGTGTTGAAGAACTTATTATAAGATTGTTATTTGAGGTGGCAAAAAGAATAACATTTGAAGAAAAGATTTCCTTTATAAAGTTTAAGCAATCTTCATTGTTAATAAAATGTGATCAATGCCTTCTGGTATTTGATTGATTAGTTTGGACTTGAGATGCATTATGTCATAATTGAAATAGACCAAAGTTAACTATAAAAACATAAGTAGTGTATTAGATCTGATGTTTATAAGCTTTGAGACTAAAATTAACTTTAAAAGGGTAAGTAAACTTAAGATGTAATATGTTTTAATTATTCCCAAGTTTTAGATTTATGATAGGTATAACTAAGGTGTGGAATTATTCACTTTCTATTAAAGTGAATGATTAGATTAAATTTGTTTTGCTATTATGAAAGGAATATGTAGTTATGTAATGGAATCATAATTAGATGGTCTTAGTAATTTGTTAGAATTTAAAGTTATGTTAATAGTGGTTAAGATCAAATGATTATTCACCATATTATATAAATGGGTGATACCCAATGTTTATTTAAAAGGAGTTTTAATAAGATTTTAAAAAGAATATTTTAAAGTTAAAAGTTATACTTAAGTTTGATTATGAATTTAAGTTATGGGTTTGGAATTAGTACTAAGACACTAATTGCTCAAAGTTTTATAAGAATTGTGATTATTTCTTACTTAAGAATTGTTTTTAAAGAATTCACAAAATAGGTATTAGGTAAGGATTTATTATTTAAAATATTAAAGACTTTCCTAATAATATATTTAATATTTTTCTAGTGTAATATATTTATTCAAGACCTTAAAAATGAATTTTATTTATTTTTTATCTTTATTTTTATAAAATTCATCAAAGAATTAAGTGTCTTTAAATGTTTGCTTTATGTTTTATTTGTAAAACTCTAAGTTGGTATTTTTATAAAATAATAGAGTTATTTTGATACACAAAAATGATTTTTTATTTATTTTTAGGGTTTTTTGTTTTATTTTATGAAATTTTACTTAAGCTTTAGTGATGTAAATATTTATTTGCATTTTATTTAACTTGAATAAGTAAGATTTTATTTTTCTTATGTGGATATTATTTTTGTGATGATTTTCATCTGTCATATGTATTTTTAGTATTTAATATAACTTCATATGTATTGGAATTATTTTGTAGAGTTTATTTAATGGGAAAATAATTTAATAGTGGCAAGTAGTTGGGTTATGGCCCAATTGGGTGTAAATAGATCTGGTTCAACAGACTGAGTTGGGCTTGGCCCAACAGGCCGGCCCAGTTCGACTTTGGGTTAAGACATTCCACCCAGGGCCCTCTCTTCCTCCTTGTACCCGAGTACACCCCGCACGCCCGCGACCTCCTGGGCGCCGTCGTGCCGTCGTTTGGCTTCGGCTACCTCTGCCCTCTCTGGCGCCGGTAAGATGGGGATTTGGTCCGCCGGGCCATGATCTACAACCTCCCCTTGTTCGATTTGTTCCTCCCTGCCTCTCGTGCACACTCGGTTGAAAACCCTAGCTCTGACCTAGCACTGCGGCGTCGATTCTGGCGGTGCTGTTGCGGGGTCGTGATTTTCTCCGCGTGCCACTACCGCTGGTGAGACGGCTCGGCGCAGTGCAGGCGCTTTAGTGCCCACCGTGCCACTGTGCCACCACCCTCGCCGCCGACCTCTCTGCTTCCCCGTCGGCGATCATAGACTCGTCCCTGGTAGGTACCCCTCAACCTTTCAAACTCCTCTCTCTATCTCTTGCTGTTCTACACAAGTTAAGTTCCCCTTCTTATTTTTGGTGATCAAGGATGCTTAGTGATTTTCTCATGGATCTGTTTTGAGCATGTGATCTTTAGCTAAGTATAATGGTGGTGATGTTAGTGGTATATGTGCCTTAATCTTATTCAGTCCAATGAGATCTTACTATGTTTTGATGAATTGATGCTTGTATAATGAAGTACTGAATTTTTATAACTGTCAAACATGACAGTAAATGCTTTTATTCTTGTGTGATGTTGGTACTGTGAAATTATTTGCAAGTGTTTCCTAAATTTGTACCCCTGATGTTGGCCATGCCAAGTTATATACCAGGCTATGTTATTTAAATAAGTTTTATGGTGGTATGTTAATTATTGGTACTGTTGTTTATCTGAATTCTTGGTTCAGTGCATTGTTGAGCTGAAGCTATGCTTCATGGTTTGCTGGAATAGATGATAGCATCTGATCTCTATTGGTGGTTTACATAATCATTCATATGCTTGAGCCTATATCAATAAAGAAATTTTATGATGAAATGATCCCATGATCATCAATTTGGGAAGAAGGATATAGTTAGAGTGACCCCTCCTAACCTCCCAGAATTTATTCTAGTGTCAGGTTAGTTGTGTTGGTTGCTTATGTTATTGAGATTGCTAGAGGTTTCAGCTTAGTAGCTTTGGTTGCCTTTGATATCGACCAAGGTGGAACCCTCCTGGATGTGTTCATTCCTCTATCCAGGATTGTTTGTTCCTGTTACCTGGCCGTGCTATGATTATATATGATGTATAATTGGTGATCTGAATATATGGTTCAATGATGGCTTGAATTCTTTCCTAGAAACCCCTTCTATGATAATGATTTATTCTCTGTCAAATCTGATAGTGGGATATTATACAACTTTGATTCCTAAGGATTCTATTAGGAAGATGATAAGATTGTTTAGTTAGTAAGTGTAACTGAGTGGCCAATAGGAATACACTACATATATTACAACAATCGTTTTAAATGATTCCTAATTCTTTTTAGGAAAATGATTAGTGGATTGAAGAAATTGGACTTGAGTTTATGCTCAGGACATTCTAGAGCTGCTAGGTACAGAGGTGATACCCTCTGGGAATATGCCATGTAGCCTAGCAGTTGTGGTATATGTTAGTCTAGTAAAAACTAGGTAACAGGCTAATGATGTTGGTCTGAAGCCAATTAACTTAGGGTTGATTAATGTGGAGGAAATTCTTGACCCAGCCAATGATGCAAAGGCTGAGGCACAAGATTTAAATAAGAACAGATTTTTGTTCTTGATTTCTGGACTTGGCCTGTGATACAAATGTTGAAGATTTAATTTGGAACAACATAGACAAATACTACTGATTTCTAGAAGTTCTATGATGAGACAAGCATAGCATTTCTATGCCTATCTAAGAACAATTTCAATTCTCCCAAAATTATTTTCTAATGGAACTGGTAAGAACAGATGCTACTGATGATATTAGTGTGGGGGGAATAACCTGTTGTTGAGTTTGATGAGATTGTGGATAAGCTGTAGATGCTCTTGATCTACTGCTGTTGGATCTTATGGTGGCAGCCTATTGTTGTGTAAGAATTGAGGTTTCTTGGGTGGATCTTGCTCCCCCCTGCTTGGCTTATTGCTGATCTATTTCAGTTCTTGATGACACCTCTTCCTCCTGGTACTATTAGTTGGTTCTAACTTAATCTGCTCTTATGGATGGCTGGTATAAGCGACCAGAGCAGATTATTTGTGTGGAAAGATCAGTAGTATTCAATGGTGTTCTTGGAGTGGTTTTGAAATGGTTTCTTGGCTATATGGAGAGAGTGTGTGTTTTGCCTGGCAGCTTAGCTGCTACGGCAGCACTCCCTCTTATCCAGCTCTGGTGAGTTGTTCTTGTGCTGACAGCATAACATATGCATGTTGGGTGTAAGCTGCTTGCAAGTGGGACCCTTCCTTTGTGGATCGGTTCAACTGAGAAGATATTTTCTGTCTGGTTATCAGTGTCTTCCTTCTTACTTTTTACTAGATTGGTGAAATTTACCCCTTAGCCAATGAGGTTGTACTGAGGCACTAAATTGTAGATAAGAACATATTTTACAATGGCCCCTTTTTAATTTGATATTACTCAATGATGAGGCAAAGCAATGCATTGCATTGCTAAAACCTGAGAGTACCATAAACCCCATAACCCCCTGTGTTTTCTATTTCTTTTGCTTGTTGCTTTCTTGCAGGGATCAAGGCTAAGGAGCATAAGAAGAGATGAAGAAAACAGGATACAAAAGTAGATAGGAAAATAATTTAGGTTTTCTTTCTTTTCTTTCTTTTAACTATTATTGTAATTTCTTTTCTGTTTAAATAATGTAAAGACATTGTATGGTTGTATCTTATTTAATAAAGTTATTTGTTTTATATTTCGTTTGTAAAGACAATGTAATACTATATTCTCTTAATAAAGCTTTATTTTTCTTTCTATTTGTAATCTAAATTATTGTAATATTCATATCTTGTTTATAATTATGAACTTAGTTCTTATTGTAAATCCTTCTTTTTTTCCTTTTGTGTTTGAATTTCAATTATCTTGTATACTTAGATAATTGTAAATACTGTATCTTAAATATAAATAAGAGTTCACCTTTTATTTATTATTACAATTTACTTTCCAAATATTATTCCATTTCAAATTCTTTTAATATTCAGATCTTTCAATTTAAAACTCAAATTTTGAATTATCTTCCCCTGAAAGACAAAAGCACAATAGAGGTCATGTCGAAATCCATCGCACCTGTCCTGATGTTTCCATCAGAACAAGAGAGATCTCGATCCCTCTATAGCTTCTTTAGTTTTGCGCGAAAATTCCCTGGATTTTCTTATGCATGAATGCAATGCACAAACATGTGTCCTGTCTATTTCGAGGTGCTAATCCTGGGATGTTACAGACTCTCCCCCTTAAAATTTACTTTGTCCTCGAAGTTCGTACACTCTCACGTTTCAGAATAAGGAATTGCCATTGTATTGATTATGACATTTCTCAACTTCATGGTAACCTCAAATGGACATAATTGTAGTATTCCATATCCGAATCTTTTTCTTTGAATTCTTATAATTCTTGGCAATCTCCAACTTGTTGTCTTCAATACCCCAAAGCTCCTTTTACTTTACTCCCCTAGGGATATTTACCTATTATGGAATCCTTAAGTTGGGGCTTCTTCTTTAGCTCATTCCCCTCCTTAGGTATCCTAATCCAACTCCTTTAATTAATCATAAAACTTCCTTGCTATACCATATAAGGTTTAAGAAGCCTCACTAAAATAGGATTTTAACTCCATTAAATAATAACTATAGTCAAAAGACTAACTTTTGATTTGTGATGGTATGGTTTATACTGGTAGTCCTTCTAAAGATTGGATCTGAACTCATTTAGTCCATACACATTGGAATTTCCTTGTTCCTCTACACATATCCAATTGGATGTGCTATATTACCTCTTCAAAATCACTTAAGAATTGTTTCTTTTAGAATTAGTTTGTTAGGACTATTATATTTTATTACTTCGAGCTTTTACCTTATTAGGCTTTTAGACAATCTTTTGTTATTATCTTCAGTACTTTTATAAGAATGACTTCCTTTTAACCTTATGAAAATAAGGCTTGCTGTTGTTGTAAGTTAGTCCTTCTCCATCCTTTATTTGGAAAGTTAGATAATAATACCTTCATTTCTAAGGTTTACTCT
Source organism: Avena sativa (assembly GCA_916181665.1). Taxonomy (NCBI): domain Eukaryota; kingdom Viridiplantae; phylum Streptophyta; class Magnoliopsida; order Poales; family Poaceae; genus Avena; species Avena sativa. The sequence goes on from OV702293.1 coordinate 251,938,651, forward strand.
CCCCCTTAGGGTTTACTAATGGTCTTTAAATCGCTTATAAAGTAAACATTGGCTTTGTAATTAGAATGTTGGTTTTTGTTCATATTATACTTTACCTAATTAGGTCTTATGAAAGATTGTACGGTGTATCCACACAATTGTGGATCTCCGAAGTGAATCTTTCAATATTATTTGTCTTACTTACTATTTGGATATTTTTGCTTTGATAGGTCTGACTTTGCGAAGGGTCTCGAAAGATGGTCGCTTTCAATTTTTATACTCCTTTGTGTCTTAATTAACTTAGGCCAAATTTTATGCTCTTTATGCAACCATTAAGATGATTGGGTTAACTATGTCAACCAACACCGGCTATAGACAAGATACCAACTGTGGATCAAATACCAGCTGCGGATATTTAACAGCTGCGAACCATCCTAGGGTATATGTATTTCCCTATGGTTTCCGATATACTTCTGGCATTCTCTCTGAATTGTCAGAGCTTGAATACCATTTTGGTTTCAAAGCTACTTCTTTGTATTTATTCATGATACTTCCATGAACTTGCATAATTACTCCATTGACTTCTTAGAAAACTTACCTATTTTGATTGAACTTTAAGTTCATAATGATCTAAGCTTGATCCATCCTCCAAATTGAGTTGATAATCCTTACACTTGGCTTCGTTCTGCATGTAAGTCTTCATTTTGGTCTTTGAAATTCGTCACTCCCTTACACGAATTCCCTTACTCTATCTAGGTCTATAACATCAAGTAGTGACTGGATGTTGCAACATGCATTTGCACACCAAGTCAAACTTCATGTACAGATCTAGTCAATCAAGAAGATCCAAGAAAAACAAATAAATCCAAATGTGGTACATATAACACACAATATTCTAAGACCAGAATATAGTAGTTGAGTATAATATATCTATAATTTAGGCTTAGTTGTGTAGTATATGACACCTCCTCATATAGGTTTACATTGTGATACTTAGCACATAAATCCAACTATTCTTTATCTCAATATTTACCCAAATTGCTCAAGTGCAACGGGATAATATTAAGCAAAGTGGTCTAAATTTGGTTTTGACTAACCATTGGTTTCACCTTTGAAATGATTAAATATGTTCAACCTTTCTTTATTAGCCAATTAACCTCACATGATCTCTCCAAATGACTAATCAGATTCTATTTGTTAACTTAAACCAAATATCATTAGAAATATTTAGCACATATAACTCCTATCATAGTTCTACCTTGGTATTTTCATACTTCTACTCCAAGATAATTTACTAATTTTTTGTCGTATTTATACTTATATCATGGTTTCCAAACCAATCTCACTATGATCTTATTATGTTCTACCTATTCATCATGATTTAAAAGCTAATCTCACCATGATGACTTTACTTCTCATAGTATGATCATTGATCTTTAACATAATTTCACTCCTTCATGTAGAATTCTTAAATTAATACCACATGATTTACTAGCCAATACAACTATACATACTCTAATGGTCTTCCTTACGTTGTCTTTGGTTATCAACTAACACTAAGATTCCACTGTTTTTCATGAATTCTAAGGTTGGGCTACCCCATTAAGACTACTTCAATTGATGTCTTACAATTTCCTACAGTATCTTGGTGGTTTATGTCTCCCTTGGAAGACACTAAAGAGCACTATACTTGAGAAAAGATAAAATAATTACTACTAAGAAAGAATGACTTAAGCATCTGACTTAGGTGTGACAATATTATCCTCAGGTGGATACTCATCACAAGTCATATGAATATTTGGTTTAGATGAGATGACTTAACCATGAATATTTGGATACTCATCACAAGTCACTATCCAACCTACAGATCTTCCTAAAAGGTTTTAAATCCTAAGGTCAAAGCATATGCTCTGATACCAACTGCGGTGACTCAGCATACCACTGCATGATGTAGTACACTATAGTCGTTGACATAACACCAATGAAACACCGTTCACTAGTATTACATCCCTCAGAGTAGTACAACAGAAACACAGCAGGTCCAAGACATGACTATAGGTTACAACTCAACTCTCGACACAAGATCCAGAGAACACTCTAGGTTAAAGAGAGAGAAAGAAACTTCTTACAAAGAAGAATCAGAAATAAACAACTCCAAAATTATAATACTATTAAGACTAATATCTTAATTAATGGTCTGGCATTGCTGCTAATGCAATACACTATAGAAATAGGTTCTATGGCTAGAAATTCTATTCTTATCTAATCAAAAACTTCGTCTTCACTTGAGTTGTTGTATATGTTGACTTTCTTGACTTCATTGAAGAGCTTTAGCTTTTGATGATGATTCCTAGAGCATGATTTAGTCATCGTCTGTACTGGCCTTAGAACCTAGCAAGAGTTAAGAAGATACTTTGAGTACGAGCGTACTCAGCAAGTTTACTAGAAAAGGAGTGTTTGATGCACTATAACTACAGCCACTGACCATAGGTCGTAGACAATGCAAGTTTTCATAAACATTTCTTTAAAGGTTGCTTTTATTCTGAAAAGCTATGTCCGTCACCCTTCACGGGTTTACCAGAACCTTCATGGGGTTCCTTTCCCGCCACGTTCGCAGCTCCTTCCCGGAACAGGGAGTAACAAGTTACAGTTCTTACACTCTGCAGAGGTGCGTCACTTTACCCATGAGAGACCTTAGGTTTTGTTGCACGGCCGGGAGTATGTCCCCGTTCAAACTTCCTTGGTTTAAGGCCCAACCTAAGATCCAAACCAATCACTGCCTTCTCCGCGACCCCGCATGTCTCCTTGGTGTATGCCAGCCCACCTATTGAATTACGGCAATGGCAGTACAGACCGTTCAGATGCCGGAACTATCGTGGGACATTGAGGGATCCTACCCATATGCTGCATATCCTCTACGAATTACCATAAATAATATGCATGCTATGAGTGATAACAGCCACGACCCGCACATCCAGCTCCATGCGAGAGGGAAAAGATACAGCTGACTTCTCCGTCCCATTCCAAATCTCATGGTCAACGCATAATATACGGCGCAAGAATCACTGGCGACATTGGTTGTTAAGTCCTAGATAATATATTCCTTTACCACCGGAACTCTTATAGTAGGTTATTACCTCATGGTAAATAACCTATAATCACATTATTATGAAAATAGTGTTTTCTGTCCTTTTTCAAATGCAGGTGATGACGACACTGGATTTGCAAAATACTTTACAAAAAATAATCAAAGGAACTGAGCAAGTGTGAACTTGCCTTTTGTGATTGCAAGATTATGCACTCACGGTCTTCGAGACGACATAAGATCCAATATTTGAAATCTACATCATTGGTCTGGTAAGGACTAATGTTTAAAGAAGCAATATGCTGTTGTGCATAAGTAATGCTATGCATTTTATAAAACTCCCAAGTTGAATCCCCAATACTTTGAGTGAAGTGAATTCAAGTGATTCTTTTTAGAGTTGGTTTATCTTCAAATTTTACTTTACAAGTAATGACCTTTATAAGGAACCTAAGTGTTAACAATCCAAAATATGTAAGTAAAGTATAAGATGATGTGATTATGGTGAATTGTCATGTGGTGACTATGATAAAAATCCTTGGGTTTGAGTTGTTAAGTGTTGAAGAACTTATTATAAGATTGTTATTTGAGGTGGCAAAAAGAATAACATTTGAAGAAAAGATTTCCTTTATAAAGTTTAAGCAATCTTCATTGTTAATAAAATGTGATCAATGCCTTCTGGTATTTGATTGATTAGTTTGGACTTGAGATGCATTATGTCATAATTGAAATAGACCAAAGTTAACTATAAAAACATAAGTAGTGTATTAGATCTGATGTTTATAAGCTTTGAGACTAAAATTAACTTTAAAAGGGTAAGTAAACTTAAGATGTAATATGTTTTAATTATTCCCAAGTTTTAGATTTATGATAGGTATAACTAAGGTGTGGAATTATTCACTTTCTATTAAAGTGAATGATTAGATTAAATTTGTTTTGCTATTATGAAAGGAATATGTAGTTATGTAATGGAATCATAATTAGATGGTCTTAGTAATTTGTTAGAATTTAAAGTTATGTTAATAGTGGTTAAGATCAAATGATTATTCACCATATTATATAAATGGGTGATACCCAATGTTTATTTAAAAGGAGTTTTAATAAGATTTTAAAAAGAATATTTTAAAGTTAAAAGTTATACTTAAGTTTGATTATGAATTTAAGTTATGGGTTTGGAATTAGTACTAAGACACTAATTGCTCAAAGTTTTATAAGAATTGTGATTATTTCTTACTTAAGAATTGTTTTTAAAGAATTCACAAAATAGGTATTAGGTAAGGATTTATTATTTAAAATATTAAAGACTTTCCTAATAATATATTTAATATTTTTCTAGTGTAATATATTTATTCAAGACCTTAAAAATGAATTTTATTTATTTTTTATCTTTATTTTTATAAAATTCATCAAACAATTAAGTGTCTTTAAATGTTTGCTTTATGTTTTATTTGTAAAACTCTAAGTTGGTATTTTTATAAAATAATAGAGTTATTTTGATACACAAAAATGATTTTTTATTTATTTTTAGGGTTTTTTGTTTTATTTTATGAAATTTTACTTAAGTTTTAGTGATGTAAATATTTATTTGCATTTTATTTAACTTGAATAAGTAAGATTTTATTTTTCTTATGTGGATATTATTTTTGTGATGATTTTCATCTGTCATATGTATTTTTAGTATTTAATATAACTTCATATGTATTGGAATTATTTTGTAGAGTTTATTTAATGGGAAAATAATTTAATAGTGGCAAGTAGTTGGGTTATGGCCCAATTGGGTGTAAATAGATCTGGTTCAACAGACTGAGTTGGGCTTGGCCCAACAGGCCGGCCCAGTTCGACTTTGGGTTAACACATTCCACCCAGGGCCCTCTCTTCCTCCTTGTACCCGAGTACACCCCGCACGCCCGCGACCTCCTGGGCGTCGTCGTGCCGTCGTTTGGCTTCGGCTACCTCTGCCCTCTCTGGCGCCGGTAAGATGGGGCTTTGGTCCGTCGGGCCATGATCTACAACATCCCCTTGTTCGATTTGTTCCTCCCTGCCTCTCGTGCACACTCGGTTGAAAACCCTAGCTCTGCCCTAGCACTGCGGCAGTCGATTCTGGCGGTGCTGTTGCGGGGTCGTGATTTTCTCCGTGTGCCACTACCGCTGGTGAGACGGCTCAGCGCGGTGCAGACGCTTTAGTGCCCACCGTGCCACTGTGCCACCACCCTCGCCTCCGACCTCTCTGCTTCCCCGTCGGCGATCTTAGACTCGTCCCTGGTAGGTACCCCTCAACCTTTCAAACTCCTCTCTCTTTCTCTTCCTGTTCTACACAAGTTAAGTTCCCCTTCTTATTTTTGGTGATCAAGGATGCTTAGTGATTTTCTCATGGATCTATTTTGAGCATGTGATCTTTAGCTAAGTATAATGGTGGTGATGTTAGTGGTATATGTGCCTTAATCTTATTCAGTCCAATGAGCTCTTACTATGTTTTGATGAATTGATGCTTGTATAATGAAGTACTGAATTTTTATAACTGTCAAACATGACAGTAAATGCTTTTATTCTTGTGTGATGTTGGTACTGTGAAATTATTTGCAAGTGTTTCCTAAATTTGTACCCCTGATGTTGGCCATGCCAAGTTAAATACCAGGCTATGTTATTTAAATAAGTGCTATGGTGGTATGTTAATTATTGGTACTGTTGTTTATCTGAATTCTTGGTTCAGTGCATTGTTGAGCTGAAGCTATGCTTCATGGTTTGCTGGAATAGATGATAGCATTCATATGCTTGAGCTTATATCAATAAAGAAATTTTATGATGAAATGATCCCATGATCATTAATTTGGGAAGAAGGATATAGTTAGAGTGACCCCTCCTAACCTCCCTGAATTTATTCTAGTGTCAGGTTAGTTGTGTTGGTTGCTTATGTTATTGAGATTGCTAGAGGTTTCAGCTTAGTAGCTTTGGTTGCCTTTGATATCGACCAAGGTGGAACCCTCCTGGATGTGTTCATTCCTCTATCCAGGATTGTTTGTTCCTGTTACCTGGCCGTGCTATGATTATATATGAGGTATAATTGGTGATCTGAATATATGGTTCAATGATGGCTTGAATTCTTTCCTAGAAACCCCTTCTATGATAATGATTTATTCTCTGTCAAATCTGACAGTGGGATAATATACAACTTTGATTCCTAAAGATTTTATTAGGAAGATGATAAGATTGTTTGGTTAGTAAGTGTAACTGAGTGGCCAATAGGAATACACTACATATATTATGTCACATCCTAAAAATCTCCTAATTTTGGAATGTGAAATAAATAAAATAAGTTTGATTGATTGTTGACTTTGTTGAAATTCACAAAGAAAAGAAACTTTTTGTTTTGGAAATCCTTCCTAACCTTGATTTTCAAAATCTCCTATTTGAGTGGATTAGCATGACTATCCAAAATATAATTATTGGTGAGAAACTTATATACAAACCCGAAAGATTTAACTTGCATTTCATCTGCACCCATTTGGAGTTTCGAGACCTTTAAAATATTTTCCTAACACTTCATTTTAATAAGAGAAGAAATAATATGACATTTCCGAAATAGAAGGGAAACTGTTGGAAAATTTTCTAACATACGTTAATTGATTTTTTTTGGATGGCTCTTGAATATTACAATACTTTCCAAAATCGAATAAGCAAAGGACATAAAATAATTATGAGTACATTTAAAACCCTATGACTATTTGGGGGAATTAAATAAATCTATATAAACATATATTATGTAAAAAGGATCTTATGGCCGAAACTATCTCTCAAGAGATCTAAATATTTTTTTTATGACAATATATTCTAGAATAAAAATTGGAGTTTAAATAATGCCTATTAACTTCCTATGTAACAGAAAAGCAATAAAAAAAGAAAAAAAGAGCAACGATCAGGTCCAACTCGGCCTTTACTCCCCGCACGCACATACCAAGATGGCCGCATGGAGCCTGACTCTTTTCCATGCACGAGCATTGGCCGCTTGGTCTAGTTTTTTTTTCTAAATCGGGTGGGGCCTGCTTGTCATCACCATCGTTCTGCACGAACTCGCCTGTTCCCGTACGAGACGAACTTGACCCAACCTGGAACCGAATCCCACGAATATCTGCACGATTGGTTAAAATTACTTGCCCCTCCTTCACGTATCCGACCCCATATACATCCCCAAACATCCGAAGCTTTTTGATTTTCGAAACCTAGCCTATTCTTCTCGCTCACGAGATCTCGATCTCGCCGGATTTCGTACCGCCATTGGAGCTCTGGTGAAGCTCGAATCCGACGATCCTGTTGTCCCCTCTCCCTCCTCTTCCTCGTATTGAGCTCCCTATCCTCTTCTGAATACTTCTGATACTTTCTCCCCAACCACAGGAACCGGAGCCCCCTGGATTGCCCACCGGAGTTGCGCACCACCCGACGCCCCAACCGCCCGCGGTCGTCGCTCGAGGAAGCGCAACGCTACACCGCGACCACACCTATGACCACCGCACTCCGCCGCTTCTCGTAGTCTACTCCGCCCTCACCGAAGACCACCGGAATCGCCTACATCGCCGCCGACTACAGCGTCTGTCGTCGCCACGTCTTGACGCCGGTGAGCACCCCGTTTACCTCATGGCAGCCGTCGAATCGAGAACCAGCGGCCCAGATCGCTCCTTGACTAGCGTTGGACCGCTGACTGGCTAAAGTCCACGTCATCCCAGTCAACGTTGACTATTCTGCAAAATAGAAAAAACGATTAAAATATACAGAAAATGATATAACTTGTAAAATTCATATAATAATATCTATAAGTCCAAAAATTATAAATAATATACCAATGAAAAGATAATTTCGTGCATATTATTAATATGCAATTGTATCAGACATTTACCCTAAGAATTTGTCGTGCTTTATTAAATGGTTTAATGCCCTTTTATAGTAATAAATCCATAAGAAAATAACCACTGTTCAGAAAATTGAAAATAATATATCGTTGGATTCATAAAATTGTGAAGAACATTAACATGCCTTTATATCCAACTTTTACAGTACAGATTCTCTGTAGTTATTTAAATGATTTAATGGACAAATTGGAGTAAATAAATCATAATGAATTATTTATAGATCTTAAAAATACAACCAATATGTCCCTGGAATACTTGTGTCATGTAATACATTAATCTGTCATTAGATATAATTTTGGTCAAAGGAAATATGTTTACATGATTTAAACCCTTTAACTAGTAATTAAATCATAGAAAATTAACCATAACTCCAAAATTAGTGAAACCAATTGCTAATGTTTTGTATTGATAATATCTATACAAACAAAAGGCGTGCCAAATTATTTGGTATTGTTAGAATAGAAATTCGTGCAGAATTCTATAAACCCATTGCAATAGTATTTTAATCATAAAAAATATCTACAACTCCTTTTTAGGTGATTCAAATTGCTACTGCTTATAAATTGCATTACCTATCCAGTAGCATTTAGTTCACAATTTAATATAATATAAACATCAGCAGTTGAACTAAAGTGAGATAAACCATATTAAATCCATATAGCTTTAATAATAAATGCTTTAATGCACTAAATGACTTTCCACATGCATCATGTGATCTAATAATGTTCAGAGAACTAAAACAACCATTGTGACTTATTAAATCGTCATGCATATATTTGTTCATCATTGTTTTATTGTATTGTTGCATTGCTGCATGATTGCAATGTTCTGAATGATTTGTTTGTTGTGTTTGCTTCAAACGTTAGATTGTGAGGAGTGCAACTACTATGATTGTGAATATATGATTGCAAGTATTGTGGTTATGACGAGTGAAACCATTATATCTATGAGGATTGTGAGGATTATCTTGGTCATAAATGTCCTACCGTTTTCCTATGCATTGTAGATGTCTTTATAGAATTGCATATGTAGGAATTGATGTGTATATGCTATGCTATGTCCCATATTATTCCCTAGTATTCCTTGTTTACGAGCCATCGTATTGGTAGATTGATTAGCTATGCTATTTAGACGAGGAAGGGAATCACATCATGAAAAGTTATATGTTTTGAAAGGCTTATGTTTTGCTAAATAACAAACCAACATGTTTTAATGAACCACCTGGGCGGAATGGCATTGATTGGGTCATCGAGTGTGGATTATGGTGGGGAATGCCGCCCAGGACACTGAGAAAGGATTGGTTTCTTTGTTTGGAAGCTTTCGTGTGCAACCATGTACCAATAATGAAATGGGCGGTTGGTTGAACTCAGTAGGTTGTGGTAACTCGAACCCGCGTATCCTGAGATGTAGATAGTGTAGGTTGGACCGGTGCGCGTCAGGATTGGGGAGCTACTTCCCGAACGGTTCCTTCTTGGACTTCTCCCTATCATCACCCAATATGAGAGTGGCGGTACGAGCTGGGCTGGCCAAGTCACATGGGTAAAGTGTACTAACCCCTGCAGGGTGTATAAACTAATCGATTAGCCGTGTCCCCGGTTATGGACAATTTGAGCGACCTGATACTGATGCTATGATATTTCTCACTCATCCTTATTTCTTGATTACTTAAAACTTGTTGGGTGAACATAATTGGGTAGGAGCACCTGGGAGTGAACCAGAGTGTCCTATTTATCGTATTAGAAAACTACTTTGTTACAAATGTTAGGATAAAACTATTGCTTTATGCAAATGAGCCTGAAACTCCACTTGACCAAATAAGCATGTAGTTGATAGATCTGTTGTTAACCACTTTAGGCTACTTGCCATACATTCAATGTATTGACCATTCGTGGCTGCAACGTTTCATGTTGCAGGTTATATCGTATCTGATTGATCATTCATAGGTCGCGAGACTCCACTCAACATTTGTTCGCCTGTGGCACATTTGAAGGATGGAGATCTACCTTGTATTCGTTTTCCGTTGTGTACTTGAATAAATAATGTAAATTCTGGATCATATTCGTTGTATTTATGATGCACAGTTATATTTGGTATCATTTTGTACTGTGTGTGCCAGTGAACCGATCCAGGGATTGGCACTATACACATGAACTCAGCCTTATAAGGCGAGGGTGTTATATATTACAACAATCGTTTTAAATGATTCCTAATTCTTTTTAGGAAAATGATTAGTGGATTGAAGAAATTGAACTTGAGTTTATGCTCAGGACATTCTAGAGCTGCTAGGTACAGAGGTGCTACCCTCTGGGAATGTGCCCTGTAGCCTAGCAGTTGTGGTATATGTTAGTCTAGTAAAAACTAGGTAACAGGCTAATGATGTTGGTCTGAAGCCAATTAACTCAGGGTTGATTAATGTGGAGGAAATTCTTGACCCAACCAATGATGCAAAGGCTGAGGCACAAGATTTAAATAAGAACAGATTTTTGTTCTTGATTTCTGGACTTGGCCTGTGATACAAATGTTGAGGATTTAATTTGGAACAACATAGACAAATACTACTGATTTCTAGAAGTTCTATGATGAGACAAGCATATCATTTCTATGCCTATCTGAGAACAATTTCAATTCTCCCAAAATTCTTTTCTAATGGAACTGGTAAGAACAGATGCTACTGATGATATTAGTGTTGGGGGGGAATAACCTGTTGTTGAGTTTGATGAGATTGTGGATAAGTTGTAGCTGCTCTTGATCTACTGCTGTTGGATCTTATGGTAGCAGCCTGTTGCTGTGTAAGAATTGAGGTTTCTTGGGTGGATCTTGCTCCTCCCTGCTTGGCTGCTTGGCTTATTGCTGATCTAGTTTAGTTCTTGATGACACCTCTTCCTCCTGGTACTATTAGTTGGTTCTAACTTAATCTGCTCTTATGGATGGCTGGTATAAGCAACCAGAGCAGATTATTTGTGTGGAAAGATCAGTAGTATTCAATGGTGTTCTTGGAGTGGTTTTGAAATGGTTTCTTGGCTATATGGAGAGAGTGTGTGTTTTGCCTGGCAGCTTAGCTGCTACGGCAGCACTCCCTCTTATCCAGCTCTGGTGAGTTGTTCTTGTGCTGACAGCATAACATATGCATGTTGGGTGTAAGCTGCTTGCAAGTGGGACCCTTCCTTTGTGGATCGGTTCAACTGAGAAGATATTTTCTGTCTGGTTATCACTGTCTTCCTTCTTACTTTTTACTAGATTGGTGAAATTTACCCCTTAGCCAATGAGGTTGTACTGAGGCACTAAATTGTAGATAAGAACATATTTTACAATGGCCCCTTTTTAATTTGATATTACTCAATGATGAGGCAAAGCAATGCATTGCATTGCTAAAACCTGAGAGTACCATAAACCCCATAACCCCCTGTGTTTTCTATTTCTTTTGCTTGTTGCTTTCTTGCAGGGATCAAGGCTAAGGAGGATAAGAAGAGATGAAGAAAACAGGATACAAAAGTAGATAGGAAAATAATTTAGGTTTTCTTTCTTTTCTTTCTTTTAACTATTATTGTAATTTCTTTTCTGTTTAAATAATGTAAATACATTGTATGGTTATATCTTATTTAATAAAGTTATTTGTTTTATATTTCGTTTGTAAAGACAATGTAATACTATATTCTCTTAATAAAGCTTAATTTTTCTTTCTATTTGTAATCTAAATTATTGTAATTCATATCTTGTTTATAATTATGAACTCAGTTCTTATTGTAAATCCTTCTTTTTTTCCTTTTGTGTTTGAATTTCAATTATCTTGTATACTTAGATAATTGTAAATACTGTATCTTAAATATAAATAAGAGTTCACCTTTTCTTTATTATTACAATTTACTTTCCAATTATTATTCCATTTCAAATTCTTTTAATATTCAGATCTTTCAATTTAAAATTCAAATTTTGAATTATCTTCCCCTGAAAGACAAAAGCACAATAGAGGTCATGTCGAAATCCATCGCACCTGTCCTGATGTTTCCATCAGAACAAGAGAGATCTCGATCCCTCTATAGCTTCTTTAGTTTTGCGCGAAAATTCCCTAGATTTTCTTATGCATGAATGGAATGCACAAACATGTGTCCTGTCTATTTTGAGGTGCTAATCCTGGGATGGTACAGACTCTCCCCCTTAAAGTTAACTTCGTCCTCGAAGTTCGTACACTCTCATGTTTCAGAATAAGGAATTGCCATTGTATTGATTATGAAATTTCTCAACTTCATGGTAACCTCAAATGGACATAATTGTAGTATTCCATATCCGAATCTTTTTCTTTGAATTCTTATAATTCTTGGCAATCTCCAACTTGTTGTCTTCAATACCCCAAAGCTCCTTATAATTCCCCGGATTTTCTTATGCATGAATGCAATGCACAAACATGTGTCCTGTCTATTTAGAGGTGCTAATCCTGGGATGTTACATATATGTAGTATATTATATCGAATACTCATGATTTTATGGGTTTGTTACATCCATAAGAACTTAAAAAACCTACCGTGTTACCATATGGAAAATTTTGAGTATAAAAATACATCCTATGTGTAGGAAAGCACTACAACCATGTTAGCATGATGTATTTATTGTCCAAAATTTATATCCTATAATAACACAGTACCCTCTCTATGTATAAATGATCAAAAAAGCCAGGTGTAAAATATATATACATCATATGTATAGAATATTGCATACATACTCATGATTTTATAGGTTTGTTACATCCATAAGCAAACTTTAAGGCATAAAATAGAACGTATGAGTAAAATAAGTGCATTAATAGCACATTTTAAGCATGAAAAATATAAATCCAGCTGAGGTATAGAAACATTCGTGAGCTTGGTTTCTTCTCATACTTTGAACATAACATTAAATACTGTCTGGACAAAAAATTCAAAGAATCCTACTATGTATCTCCACACAATAAATTGCATCATACATAGTATAAAATATGTGTAAACAAATAGGAGGGAGATGTACAAACAATATACAATGGTTGTCACATTGTTGCAAATGAGAAAATGTGTAAAAAAATACGAGGGGGGGCATACAAACAACTAACCTATTTGGAGGTCACAACAAAGATATTCCAATCGAAGATGAATAACAGCAACCTCTTCCCAACCAGTACCTATAGAAAAATAAAGCATCGGGACCTCTCACCAATACAGATCCATGAGTGTTGAATCCAATAGATGACAATATATCAATCACATGAACTGTGCCCACTTGCAAACTACAAAGGGAAACATGAGCAAGTTAGAAGCCGCAAAAACCATAAGAAGGGAACAAATCAAAGCAATCAATTGACCACATGTGCATGCACAGAAAATGAGAATAATTATCTAGATTAGAGATGGATAGAAGTAGAACGAGACAACTGTAATCAAACTTCATCGGTGGAAAATCTTGAGCATACTACGCCAGGTCACGGAAACACTAATCTCAACACGAAATCAAACGACATCCTTACGATCAAGAAATGCAGCAAGCATTGTGGAGTGAACTTAGAACATCGCATTTAAATAACAAAAGCTACAGGGGAAAAAGTCTCTTGTTTAGTGTTCAGAGATGAAGTTACGCCTAAAAATACTACTCCCTCTGACCCATATTAGTTGACTCAAATTTGTCTAGATTTGGATGAATCTAGACACTATTTAGTATATAGGTTCATCCAAATTTTGACAAATCCAAGTCAAGTAATATGGGTCGGAGGGAGTACTAGATATGTTGGATACATGCATTTGGAAGCCCTAATGTCAATTCAAAAAAAAATCACTGCAGGTATTAGTCAGATTTTACTGCTTGTACAACTTTTTGCAAACTAGCCTCTCCACTCTAGTGACACAAGCCACAGTTTTAGATTTGTATTTTTAACCCAGAAATCATAAGTGAGTCAACCTGCAAGAAGTTGCTTTTTTTTCAGGTTGAGCACTATATCTTAACTGGTACCGCCCAAGAGTGATTAGTTTTGCAAGTACTTGCTACTTCATGTTCCTAGATGATATAGAAATCTTCAAATATACGAGATCTAGAAGTGTGTCATGTGGCACTAATTGTTTTAGAGACTTACAACCATATTTTGATATATAAATTCACACACAAAAGAAGAGAGGATGTAATTAAATGATGCATATTACACACAAATTACATCTCAATGGTACAAAAACTACAGCTTGTGGTATCATGGACCTGTGCATAAGGTATAAAAATGATCGCTGGACATGTTGAAATTAAAGAAGTGCAGATACTAGACACAAGTAGTAAGTTGTCAAAAAGATTTTCAGGCAGGTAGCAGCAACAAACAGCTGCCCATAACACAAATAGTGACAGACTAGCAGTAGCACAACACACCCGCAGCTACCAACAACAGCACATAACAGTGAAGTAGCAGGAAATGCCACGCACAAGCATGACCATGATCATAAATCAAGCGAAAGCGAAGGGATAAACTGGATGAGACAATAGCCAAAATACCACTAGTGAAAACCAAACTTGCCAAAATGCCACTAGTAAAAACCAACTTATCAAAATAACACTCATTTCAGTTTTTCATAGCCAGAATACCACTAGTGACTAACTGAGACTAACATTATCTAACTGAGACATATATGCTCTTACCTTTTCATCACACTTGATAACATTTCAGCAAACATACTATCAGCATTTCAGTTGCACTTCAACAGCACAACTACACAACATTTCAGCACCAAATCGATAGCATTTCAGCACAAAATGACAACATTTCAACAACACAACTGACAGCATTTCAGCACAAAATGACAACATTACAATAGCACAACTGACAACATTTCAGCAGCATCGCTGGACAATATTTCAACACAATTGAACAATATTTTAGCAGCATTTTGGCTTCATTTCAAGCCAGTTTGACAATATTTCAACAATATCAACAGTACACATGGTTTCAGGCCACTACCATCCAATCAAAATATTATGGTTCACATGATTATCACAACCATAAGAAAAAGAGCATGTTCTTGCAACCAAATGCACTAAACTCGCCGAAGAGGGCTAGGCGCAATATTTTTGCTTCTTGTACATGCACTAGGAGGTGAATTAGCAATTGCAATAGTTGCTGCCCTCTGCCTTGTCATTGGACTTGTAGGAGTACCTTGCTTAGTTGGTGTCCTAGGAGTAGTTGTCGCGATGCTTGCTTCAGTTTTTGTTTTTTTCCTACAACTCAATACACATTGTTAGCAACAATATGTAATACATTTATAAGCAAGTGGAAGAAATTTAAACTCGGGAAATAATTACCGTGGAGAAGGTGTAGCATCTCGGTCGGCATCACTTTCAATCTCTTTCTCCGTGCATGTCTTACGCATATGTCCTATTGCTCCACACCTTTTGCGTTTATGTTTTCTACTGGTTCCACCCTCGGTGTAATTTTTTATCCTCCTAGTTCTTGGACGTCCAGCACTCTTGGTAAGTTTGGGAGGAACCATGTCAAACCCAGGATTTACCTTAGGCCATTGCGACCTGCCCCTAATTGGCACGAGAACTCCCTCATATGCCGCTCTAAATCTCGCCACCGAGAAGGACTCGTCAACATATTCCTCTAGCTTTTCTTGTTTGGAGAATATGAATTGAAGAGCATGTGTGCATGGCTTACCACAAATCTGCCATCTTCTATAAGAGCACTCTTTCTTCTCCAAGTTAACGGTGTGCCTCCAACCATTTCCTGAAATTTCAGCTAGATTTGGTGATGATCTTGCTTCCAAGTAATGCAGCCCTTTGCTTTTCAAATTTAACTCCTTTATCACACTAGGTAGTATGTAACCTAGCAGCTTTTCCCCAATGGCTCGCCTTTTCTGTAGCAATATCATTATCATTTCCCTAAGCTTATCTAGAAGCTCAACAAGTGCAAGCTGCTTTATCTCCCTAATCCAATTATTGAAAACCTCTGCTAAATTATTCTTCACATACTCAACCTTCGTCATTGCTGAAAATTTGCTTCTTTTCCACACACGATTGTGGTGCATGTGCAAAAATGTTATTGCTTCAGCGCTTTGTGCTTGTATTTCTGCCATTAGTGCATCATGCTTCTCTACTTCATATGTCCAACATGCAAGCCACATATTATCTAGTATGCCACCTTTGAACTTTTTCTTGAAGTTAAGCATTAGATGCACCATGCATTCTCTATGTTCACAATTTGGGCAGACTACAGAAATGGCGCTCTCCAACCCCTTGCATGCATCTGTATGTATTGCAAGCCCTTGTGGCTCTCCAATGGCCAATTTCAATTATTCCATGAACCACAGCCAATTCTCTTTAGTTTCCTTCTCAAAAATACCAAATGCTACCGGAAACATCCAACTATGACCATCCACACCAATAGTTGCTGCCAATTGTCCAGTATATTTCCCACTAAGAAATGTTGCATCAACCCCCAAATATGGTCTACATCCTGCCAAAAACCCATCAATGCATGGCTTTAAGGCAATGAACAACCTATTGAAAACATGCACGCTATCACCTTTTTTGTTCTTAGTTGTTTTTATGTCTATCTCGAATATACTTCCAGGATTAGCTGCCAATAGTTCAGCCTTGAAGCTCCACAACAACTGAAAATTCTCCTTGTATGTGCCTTCCAATTGATCCTTTGCACGAGCTCTCCCTTTCCAAACATCAGTATACTCAAGCTTGATATCATACTCCCTTTGCAAACGTCCTCTAATCTGTTTTGCACTCACTATGGCATCCTCCTCTAGTGCAGCCTTTCCTTTCTCAGCAAGACAATATCTATTTGCCATTCCCTTGCTACAATTAGCACTCCCACAAGTATGGCCAAAGGGAAGCTTCTTGACCTACAATATCAACAAGAGCATTATGAGTGGACAATCCTTGTCCGTAAATGACAATAAAATGACAGAAAATAGCAATGAAAGGTACCATCAATATCTTGGTGTACTTTATTTTGGAAGCATGTATTCTCCATGGACAATCCTTGTCTGTGCATTTAGCCCTGAATCTTTGTGGATCACTATACTCCGTGTCAAAGGACCAATCTTCTCTAATAGCTAGTTGTCTCAATGCGACTTTAAATGCTTTAGAATCGGGAAATGTGGCTCCAACTGCGATTCGAGGATTGCTTTTATCATGGAGATAAGTCGGACACAAGTTATTACCAAGTAAAGACTCATCATCTCCTTTCGCGTGTTGTGGATCATAAGAATTGTCAACATCTAGTGTTCCTAGTGGAACTCTTGTAGAAATTACCTCTGGTTCGGCATTATTCTGTGGCTTGGAATTCTCATTTGACCCATCATTCTCCTTCTGCAAATATGTGCTCTCCCCATCGCATCCAATCTGCTCATCATCCTCGTACTCCCCTGCATAGGCTTGTTTCGGCCAAGCAAAAAAGGGTGCACGAACCGGCTGATCATCATCATCCTCGGCCATGACAAGAACATGAACATGTTCATTATGTTGTTGTTTGCTCTCAATGGTCACACCAAACCGTACTATTTTTGTGCCTGAACATGCATCAAACAATTCAGCAATCTCTGATTCAGAAATCAATGGGACTGTGGTATGTCCAGTTCCATACCAAATGGTCATTCTCTGATCATCAGACCATCTAAACTTCTCCTCGACAGCCGCCTTAATGTGCTCCACAGACAAATTCTGACCGAACATAAAACCCCATGTTTTGCCCCTTGTGTAGATTCTCCTACCGTCTACAATTGTCAAGAAAGATTGAACATCTATTTCTACCTTGAATTCATCCATCAGATCGACTCTGAAACAAATAAATACAAAAAATCTAAATTTTAATGCCTTTTACAGTGGACAATAGCAGGAGCATCATGAAGAATAGCAGGGCTCACCACGGTCGGTCGAGCCACGGCTGGCAGAGGACGGAGGGCGGCAGACGAACAAGCCCCCGTGGACGGAGGCGGACTGCGGTGGCCGACAGAGTGCGGAGTGCGGCGGCCGGCGGCCGACGAAGGGCGAAGGGCGGGGGCCGATGAGAGCGGCAGCCGGTGAAGGGCGGAGGCCGACCATGTCCGGTCGAGCGAAGGACAGCTGAGAGAGGCGGCCAGCGGTATAGGATCTAGAGGGAGGGGGAGCAGGGGGAGGCACCAACGGGAGCAGTGGGGAGGCGCCATGGTTTCTCTTCTCTGTTTCTCACCACGGGAGGAGAAACGACGGTGGTAGGTATAAGGGGTAGTTTGGGAAGTATGAAAAAACTAACAGGTTGACTCACGGCTTCTGTTTGACAACTGACGGAAGTGTTATTCTGGCTATAAAAACTGAGAGGAGAGTGTTATTTTTGCAAGATGGTTTTTACTAGTGGTATTTTGGCAAGTTTGGTTTTCACTAGTGGTATTTTGGCTATTGTCTCAAACTGGATCTCACCTAGACGGGAACGCCCAAGACAGGGAGGAGCTCAAGGCTAAGTCTTATCCTCCTCCACTATTGTTGTTGCCAAAGGCGAGCTCGATGTCGTCCCAGAGGAGGAACGCCGCGGAGACTATGATGAATGTGATGCTGGCGGCGAGCACGAAGAGGAGCTTGGCAATGGCGGCGGCGACAAGGTTGGCGAGGAAGAAGGCGAAGAGGAGCCCCCACTGAATCATGCCGCGGACGCGCCGGCCTCGATGCCAGGGGACGGCAAGTAGGTGGAGGGCGGGGCATGAAGCGGGTCAGAGCGCGGTGGATCGCGGCGGGGCAGTCGGAAGCCATCCTCCGATGGCTGGCGAGATCCACGTCTCCTATTCCTCTTCTGTGTGAGGGAGACGAGAGGATAAGGGGAATCGGGATTTTGGTCCTGTGTTCAATCGGGGTCTTGGCTGCCCCGCCCAGAGCAAGCCACAGGATTGCGATCGGACGCGCGGAGGACGTGCGCACTTTGTAAAGCCGGAAAGTGCCCAGGCACGAATTAGATTTCACGTTCAGAAAAATGCTTATACTACAATGAAGATATCGTATTTTAGAGGATGAATATTCAAGGAGATCTGCCAGAGTTAGCTCGTATCGATTAATAGGCGCCCACTGGATAGCGCAAGAGTAGGATGACCGAGGGTTCGAAGATCGATCGGGCTTTGGAAGGGCGAAATGGCCTTCAGTTGGTCAAATATCAGTGGTAGTCAAGTTTCCCTGGATGTGGAGAACCGGACCTTCTCCTCTGCATCTGCATGTAGTGCTGGTCCGCTATGAGCCTATGACTCGTCGAAATAGAAGAAAAGCAGCTCCTCGTTGGCAATCGGCAACAACCTGCGGTTCCTCGTTATGCGCATTGGTCATCAAGTTCCGTCTCTATGTGACCCGGTGTTTTGTCAAGTCCTGAAGCTGCGAGCTTGGTACTCATCCAATGAAACAAGTTACTTAAGAGCATCTCCACTCGACCCTCCTAAGGTCCTTCTAAAGGTGAAATGAGGGCGCCGACATAGAAAAACTCGTCCAGCCCTTCCCCAAAACCGAAATGGTGCCGATATGGCTCAACTAAACATCCGGCACCCCAGGCCGAACCCAACCCGAGGGGTTGTCAATCGGCGGCACCGGCGCAACATGAAAAAGTAGGCGGACCAGCCTTGTCGGTGGGACACCAAAATCTTCTCTCCTTTTCCCCTCTCTTTTTTGAGAGCCGAGTGGCAAGGTGGGTGTCAATCATCGAGCGGCAGGACATCAAGCTCGGTCTCATCAAGGCCAACATGAAGGCAAAGAACACGAGGGAGGACTTGGAGATCTTGATGGTCAACACGAAGGACATGGACGAAGAGGAGAAGGTGTGGTGTGTTGATCAGCGTGCATTGATCCTCTCTGAGAGCCGAGCGGCCGCCAACCAGGCCAGCACCCCGACATCGGCAGCTGCGACTGCGACCCCGGCCCCAATCGGCACCCAGGCCAGCATGTCAACACCCGGATATTTAATCCCAGATGCCTGTTATGTCGTACATCGCAATCCAAGGATTACCATTTTTGTGAGACATAACAGATTGTTACCATAATTCATCATCCATTATAAACCATAATAAAGGTCTTACAAATAAAGGATCTCATGATCCAGCCTTAATACAATCAACACAGTGGAATAATAATAAGGTTAGCATGGTCGAAGCTCCATCATCAGGGTCACAGGCAACGCTGACGATGGGAGATGATCCTAGTTGCCATAGACTTCCTGCTGGCCATCATCCTGGTAGTCCTCCTCATAGTCTGGCCATAGGAATAGCCAGGGATAAATCCATGAGTACTCTTTAAGTACTCGCAAACTAATACTAACAAGGTAGTTCGAGTAGGAATCCTAAGATCTAGGTTTATTTGCAAAAAGTCAGGTTTATCTCTAACTGAGTTTAGAAGTAAAGAAAACTAGTTTAAAGTTTACAACACCTAAGTGGGAACTTAGTTTTCATGTTCACAATCCTGTTGTGGTCAAGTCAAATTCACAGTTCATACAACAAGTCATTTTGAAAACATCTGACGACGGAACAGTATGGCCACTCCAACTGTCCATAACCGTGGACACGGCTATTCGAATAATTTGACACTCTGCAGACATGGTACACTTTCACCACAACATTCGATACATCCGTCAGGAACAATCCCGAATCACCATACTTAGTATGCGGATAATCAATCCTAACCTTTCAATAACACACCCTAGTATAGGCACCTTTCCTATGAGTTTGGCCTCCCAACCATGACCATTTGTCATCTTGGGAACTGCATAGGTGGACATTCATCACGAGGTAGCCTCAGCTCAAACCTCTTCTGTAAGGGAACACATACTAAGATATATAAACTTCTAGTCAAGCCCTACCCAAATTCGGGTATTGTGGTTGTACGGTAAAATTGGAATGGTATTGCATCCGAACCCAACCATCAACTTTTATAAAAGGGCTAAGGCTCATGCCTCAACATTTTCATCATCAAATCGTATGGTGTTCAACACACATGTCAAAACATTTCATTAGAATGACTCATCATTCCAAGGTTTTCATAATCATTTTCACCAAGTATTCCCATCTAAAGTAATCAACTTTTATGCTTAGCACTAGCCACTAGAATTGAGGGTAATCACTAATGAGGGGTGCTAATCAAGTGTGACTATCCAAATCTATATCTCATGCCTCAGTATAACATCTAGTTCTAACTAACTTAGGCCAAGTTTTATGCTCTTTATGCTACCTATAATAACTTGCCAAAACTCACAAATAACTAAGTAAAAGGGTAATAAAGAACTTTGATAAAGAACTAAAAGAATAAAGCTTACAAGTAAAACTGGGATTTGGTATAATCAAGGTTGCATGACCAAAGTATGCCTAAGGCATCTTGCATAGGTTAACTGGTAGGTTTAGGCTCGCAAGGATGACTTGCATGGTTTAGCTTAGCTTGCATAGCTCATCTTGACAGTAATAGCTTGCCTTGATTGGTGCAGTGGTTGAAGTTTTCTTCTTCTTCGAAATACTCCTCCTCCTCGTAGCCTTGGTCGGCACTAGCGTCTATAAATAAATACGAGGTACACAATCACCAAAGAATACTTAACTACCTCTATTTAGCACACAAAGGTTCACCTAGATGATCTAGCATCATCACAAACATCACATGAAATAAAGACCTAGTCTTATTTATTTTATTTTGGAAAAGTAATTTCTACTCATTGAAATCTACTTAAGATTTAATATTCTCCAATTAAAATATGGGATCACGTTGACACATGTCATCACCACATATTCTAATACTTGAGAATGTGATTTATAGTGGTGGTCATATTTAAACTTATTAATTTATATGATTAAAGTGACTAGAAATGCCTATGGGGCATTCTTTTAATACTTGTCCAAGATTACTACAGGTAAACCTAAATACTTTTACATATTCAGTTAGATCTTGTAAAATGTGATTTTTAAGAGTTGGAATCAACTCAAAAGAATTTATGATTGATTTCTCAAAAATGTTTTAATGTGGAAAAGTCTATGTCTTGTTATTTTTACTATAGGTGATCTATAATTTCAAATGGTTTGAATCCAATGGTCTTGGATTAATAATTTGAATACCTTCCTAACAAAATTGGTTTCATGCAATTTGGTTTGGTAAAACTCTTCGAATTGATTTTCAAAGTGTCTGGTTGAACTAGGTTTGAATTAAAATGGAAAATATCTATTTGAACTACTGGGCTACGCGCGAGAAAGTTTCTAGGCCAGGCCAGGTGCACAGCGCATGCACAGCGGGCTGCTGACATGGGGGTCCAGGTGTCAGTGACTTAGTCTAAGCGAAGGGGTATGTTTCAATCTGGCTTGTGTGATTAGACTAGGATCTTCGGCTGTGATTCGTCGTCTTCGTCGAATAGCGCCGATGAGACTGAACCCTAACAGCGACGGTGGGGGTACTCGGTGGCTCACCTGGGATCCAGCTAGGGTCGGCGATGGGGGCGAACGACATTGTCGATGACGGCGGTTCAAACGGTGGTCGTGGCGGTTCCTGGGGTGGCTCCAATCAACGGCTCCACTATTCCTCTACAGCGGCGGACTCCGGTGAAATTCCGGCGGGCTGGTGCTCGCCTTGCTCCGGGGAAGGGTCAGGGGTGGTTTTGAGAGAGAGGGGAGTGAGATGGTGTGGAGAATGAGGGACGAGGTGGCCTCTATTTATACACCGGTGAGAGGGGCAGCGCGGGATGGTCAGAGCTCGCCGGTGACGACGATGCAGTGAGCTAACGGCATGGCGAAGGGCATAGGCCGGTGCGGTGTTCCCTGGCGATCATCCTGGGCTTGAAGGCGCGATAAGGCGCAGTAGAGAATGGTCAGAACGGGTCAACGCTCTGCGCGGCACCGATGGTGTTTTAGACGACGTACAGGGGCTACTAGTCACGCGACGGCGAACGGGCATGTCTGGGGTAGCTAGGATCGTGGAGATCATAGTTATGCGCGACGAGGCGCGGCTTGTGCGAGCGTGTTGGCTGCGGCGCTCTTGCGTGATCTCGACATGGCAGAGACAAAATGGGAACGGTTGTTCTTAGTGGTCCAGGTGCGCTCGAGGGCTGGACAGAGGGTGGCGGTGGACGGTGGCTTGCCTCGTGGACATCTTGGACGGGCGCGGCGTTTGCTCCTACGTGCTGGCAAGGGTGACCTCAGGTGGCATGACACTGCTGCAAGGGTAGGGTTATTGGCTTGTTAAATGCACTGGTGGTCACTGGGGGAGACAAGGGGAGAGAATTGAGGACAATGGGGGAACAAGGCATTGATCAAGAATAGTGAAAGTTAGGCAGTTTAATCTGTGCTCACCATGTGTTTGATGAAATGGCCGCATGAGATTTTAATTTGAATTTTTGGCTGAATTTTGGTGAGTGCTCAGGTCACATGCTTGGTAGGTCTGGGGTTGCTTGGGTTTGTCAACGTGAACTAGTTTGGTTGGGTTTTGAGAAATGGTGATCTTAGTACCTATACTTGATTCAATTTTGAACTGTCCTTTAAACAGATTTGGAACTTGTTTATGTTGGTTTGTAAAGTGGGCTTGGGTTCATTGTTACTTGGTATAGCAAGGGGTGAAAATAATTGGATTTGTTTCTGTTAAAAATCTTGGACTAGGACACCCAAAGTGGTCTAGTGGTTAACTTTGGTCAAAATGACCATTTGCTTATATATCTTATTTTTGATTTTCTCTTCATTTGATTCTGCTTGGAAATGATCTAGATGATATTGTTTTCATCTTTAAACCAATCCTTGTCATTCATAGTAATCAAACATGGCAATCTAAATCATTCATGCATTCATCACACACACATGCATTCATATTCATTTTAATAACAAAAGTTTTTGTTAACCCTAAACTTGGGTGATTGGAACTTGATAATCTTAATTAATATTTTTGGGATGTTACAAGCCTTCCCTCCTTAAACAAAATATCGTCCCGATATTTAAGAAAAATAAAACTAGGAACTAAAGAGATCTGGAAACTCAGTCCTAATGTAATCTTCTTGATCCCTAGTAGCTTCTTCTTCAGTATGGTTGCTCCACTCGATCTTGAGAAACTTGATACTCCAGGTTCTGGTGGTTCTGAAGGATTCTTCCAAAATACGAATGGGTACTTCGTGATAAGTTAGGTCATTGTTGAGCTCTATGGTCCTGTGATCAATATTCTTGAAAACTTCGGTCTTCTCCGTGACTTCTAGGCATTTACAAAGTAACGAGATATGGAATACATTATGCATGGCTGGCATCTCCTCTGGCAGTTCCAGTTGATATAATACTTCTCCTCGGTTATTAAAAATCTTGAAGGGTCCTATATATCTGGGGGCAAGCTTTTCTTTGAGTTGGAAATGTTGCATTCCTTTCAAGGGTGATACTTTCAGATACAGAAAATCAACAATAACAAAGGCTAGATCTCGACGTCTCTTGTCGGCATAACTCTTCTGTCTGTATTGGGCGGTCTTGAGGTGCTCACGGATCTTGTGAACTTTCTCTTCGGCTTCTCTTAGGATGTTGGGTCCAAAAATTTGACTCTCTCCTACTTCCGACCAATTCAGTGGGGTACGACACTTCCTTCCATACATAAACTCAAATGGGGACATTTGCAAACTGGCTTGGTAACTATTGTTGTATGAGAATTTTGCGAAAGGCAGACAGTCTTCCCATTTAGATCCATATTCCAACACATAAGCTATCAAGGTATCTTTGAGTATCTGGTTTACTCGCTCCGTTTGTCCATCAGTCTGAGGGTGATAAGTTGTGCTAAAATTCATTCGTGTTCCCAATCCTTCTTAGACTTTCTTCCAAAATCTCGAGGTAAACTGGGTTCCTCGATCCGATACAATGTTCTTGGGAACTCCATGCAAACCGACCATCCTAGCAACGTACAACTCGGCTAGCTTCAAACTTTGCTAAGTGGTCTTGACTGGTAAGAAATGGGCTACTTTAGACAGTCTATCCACTATAACCCAAATAGAGTCATTTCCCCTACTAGATGTAGGCAAATCGGTGATAAAATCCATTCCTACAGAATCCCATTTCCATTCTGGAATCTGCAATGGTTGCAAAAGTCCTCCGGGTCTCTGATGTCCCGCTTTGACTCTCTGACAGATATCACACTTAGCTATGTAGCATCCGATTTCTCTCTTCATCTTATGCCACCAAAATTGCTCCTTCAAATCCTGATAGATCTTCGTTCCTCCGGGATGGATAGAATAAAGAGTATCATGGGCTTCCTGCAAAATAGCTTGTTTCAACTCTGAATCTGCTGGTACACAGATACGGCCTTTGTACTACAAAACTCCTTCTTCATCTTCGGTAAATCCGGGTACCTTCCCTGTATCGATATGACGTTTGATTCCGTCGATACTAACATTTCCTTTCAGCGCCTCCTTGATCTGACTGATCAAAGTGGGTTGAAGTTCTATGCTAGCAAAAAATCCTTTACTAACTAGCTCCACTCTGAAATTCTCCATCTCCTCATGTAAAATTGGCTAGGCTTCTTTTATCATGGTGTTCAATCAACACGGCAATCTGCTAAGAGCATCTGCTACCACATTGGCTTTGTCGGGGTGATAGTGAATTTCAAGGTCATAATCCTTGATTAACTCTATCCATCTCCTTTGCCTCATATTTAGCTCCTTCTGGGTGAAAATATACTTCAGACTCTTGTGATCCGAATAAATCTCACAGCGGTTACCCATGAGGTAATGCCGCCATGTCTTCAAGGCTAAACCTACGGCTGCTAGTTCGACGTCATGGGTAGGGTAATTCTGCTCATGTTGCTTCATTTGTCGGGATAGATAGGATATGACTTTGCCTTCTTGCATTAGCACACATACGAGACCAATCTTGGATGCGTCACAATACACATCAAAAGGCTTCTTGATATCTGGCATAATCAGGATTGGGGCTGAAATCAATCTCTTCTTGAGCTCTTGAAAACTTGCTTCGCATATGTCTGTCCATTCAAACTTCTTATCTTTCTTCAACAATTGGGTCATGCTTCTTGCGTTACTCGAGAATCCTTCTACAAACTTGCGCGATATCCCGCTAATCCGAGAAATGCGGGAACTTGGGTTTGAGTGGTTGGGGCTTGCCATTCTTTCAGGGTCGACAGCAATTCCTCCTGCAGATACGATATGTCCTAGGAATCCTACTTCCTTTAACCAAAACTCCCATTTGCTAAACTTGCCATACAACTGATGCTCTCTAAGGGTTTCAAGGATGGACCTTAGGTATAGCTCATGTTCTTCTTCTGATTTGGAATAGATCAGAATGTCATCGATGAAAACAATGACAAACTTATCCAGGAAGTTCATAAAAATCTCCTTCATGAGGTTCATGAAATAAGCGGGGGCATTGGTTAATCCAAAAGACATGAAAGTGTACTCATACAATCCATATCTGGTGGTGAAGGCAGTCTTTGGAATATCCTCTACGTGAATCTTGAGTTGATGATAACCAGTTCTAAGATCAATCTTAGAAAACACTTTGGCACCAGTCAACTGGTCAAACTAATCTTCTATCTTTGGCAGTGGGTACTTGTTCTTGATGGTGACATCATTCAGCTTCCGATAATCCGTGCACAAATGGTTACCTCCATCTTTCTTATCCACAAACAAAACAGTTGATCTCCATGGCGACACACTTGGTTGAATCGGTCCTATCTCCAACATAGAATCTAGTTGCTTCTTTAGCTCCACTAATTCAGACGGGTTCATACTATAAGGTCTCTGTTCTATGGGTCCAGTTACAGGGATTAGTTTAATGATAAATTCGATATCCCGATCTGGGGCATACCGGGCAATACATCTAGGAATACGTCGGGGTATTCTGTTGGAGATATGCCCAAGAGGCAATAATAAAGAAGTTATTATCATATCTTCATGCTTATGATAAATTTTTACATACCATGCTATAATTGTATTAACTAGAAACATTAATACTTGTGTGATCTGTAAACATGTAAGAGTCCCTAGTAAATCCTCTTGTTAAACTAGCTTGTTGGTTAATATATGATCATGGTTTCCTGATCATGAACATCGAGATGTTATTAACAACAAGATCATATCATTAGGAGAATGGTGTGATGGACATACTCATATAGATAAGCGTAGCATAAAGATCAAGTCATTTCAATAGTTTGTTTGCTATAAGCTTTCTGATACATAGTAACCTGATTCCTTCGACCTTGAGATCATGCTAATCACCATCCCTAGATGGATGCTTTGATGACATCAAACACCACACCATAACTGGGTGGCTATAAAGGTGGCATTGAGTGTTCGGAAAGTATGTGTTGAGGCACATGGATCAAGAGTGGGATTTGTCCATCCATATGACAGATAGATATACTCTGGGCCCTCTCGGTGGAATGTCATGCAATTAGCTTGCAAGCATGTGACTGGCTCACAAGGGATCATATATCACGGGAATGAGAAAAGAGTACTTATCAGTAACGAGGTTGAACTAGGTATGCAGAGATACCGACGATCAGACCTCGGATAAGTAAACTATCGTGAGACAAAGGGAAATTGGTATCGTATGTAAGTGGTTCATTCGATCACAAAGTAATCAGAGAAATATGTGGGAACCATATGAATTTCCAGATTCCTCTATTGGCTATTGATCAGAGAAGAGTCTCGGTCATGTCCGCGTAATTCACGAACCGTAGGGAGATACACTTAAGGATTCAATGTTGTTTAGTAGATATGGAATGTAAGTAGGGAGACCGAATGTTGTTTGGAGTCTCGGATGGGATCCGGGATATCACGAGGAGATCCGGAATGGTCCGGAGAATAAGATTCATATAAGGAAAGTCCAATTTCGTAGTTCGGGAATGATTCCGATGATTTCATCAGAAAGGTTCTAGAAGGGTCTAGAAGGTTCACCAGACCGGAAGGGGAAGGGTACATGAATGTGTCTTGGATAAGTGGAATGATTGAATCATGTCCTAGGTAACTTGGTTGGGCATTAGCAAGAAATAAATCAACCTCCAAATGAAAGTCAAAAGGCAAGTTTGAAAAGTCAAACTAGGACAATGTATCCTGGTGAAGGAAGGAAAGAGTCATTCTTTCCCTCCACCACAAGCCAACAAGGAGAGGGAGTTGGGGAAGGATTCAAACTCCCCTCTCCCAAGCTGCCCTCCTGTAGGGGTTCGTAGCATGGAAAACAAAAAAATTGTACCGCATGCAAACAAACAAGCCAAGATCTATCTACTAGATTGTAGCAACGAGTCGATAGAGGAACTCACCCTCGAAGATTCCAAAGCGGTTAACGAGAGCAGATTCTCGTGGGTGATTTGGTCGTACTCTTGTCGATCTCAAGATCACGTAGACGATCCTTCCGGCGCTGCGTTCTGGCAGCGCTTCCGCAGTCAGTCACACATTCGGTACTTAATGAAGACCTTCCTCTCCCTTGTTCCAGCAGGCAGCAGAGGTTGTAGCACTCTCCTCGCGATTCCGGCAGCACGACGGCGTGGTACCAGAAGTAGAGGGGAGATCTCGCAGGGCTTCGCCTTAAGCCGGAGCGAGTATGGTAGACTATGAGAGAGGTCTTGGCTATCTAGGGTTTAGAGGCACCAAGGGGCGGAGGTTGGCCAGCGTCCTAGGGCTTGGGTAATCCCCAAGTCGGCGGCTAGGAGAAACCCTAGGGCGGCGTTGCAGGAGGCCGGCGGCTAGGGTTAGGGTTTGGGTGGTGTTGGGTGTAGGGAAGAGGGGCAGCCCTGCCCCTCCTTTTATAGGTGGGAGGGCACGGCTTGGGAGGAGGGAGTCCTCCCCCAAGTCGGCCTCCTTGGCCGCCGGGTGGAGGGAGAGGAACTCCTCCCCAAGTAGGTTTCCTACTCTCCCTCCACCAAGCAAAACTGTCGTTTGACTTTTCAAATTGGCGTTTGACTTTTCAAACTAGGATTTGATTTCTCCCTTTATTTTTCCCAGCCATGATACCTAGTACATGATGCAACCATTCCACATTGTCATGACACATTTATGTACCCTTCCCCTCCGGAGTGCCGGACCTTCTGGAACCTTCTAGAACATTCCCGTTGAAAACACCGGAATCATTCCCCAACTCCGAAACAGGACTTTCCATATATAAATCTTATTCTCCGGACCATTCCGGATCTCCTCGTGATATCCCGGATCCTATCCGAGACTCCGAACAACATTCAGTCTCTTACTCATCATTCCATAACTACTCAACAACATCGAATCCTTAAGTGTGTCTCCCTACGGTTCGTGAATTATGCGGACATGATCGAGACACTTCTCCGAACAATAACCAATAGAGGAATCTGGAAATTCATATGGCTCCCACATATTTCTACGATTACTTTGCGATCGAATGAACCACTCACATACGATACCAATTTCCCTTTGTCTCACGATAGTTTACTTATCCGAGGTTTTGATCGTCGGTATCTCTGCATACCTAGTTCAACCTCGTTACCGATAAGTACTCTTTTCTCATTCCCGTGGTATGTGATCCCTTGTGAGCCAGTCACATGCTTGCAAGCTAATTGGATGACATTCCACCGAGAGGGCCTAGAGTATATCTATCCATCATATGGATGGACAAATCCCACTCTTGATCCATGTGTCTCAACCCATACTTTCCAAACACTCAATGCCACCTTTATAGCCACCCAGTTACGGTGTGGTGTTTGATGTCATCAAAGCATCCTTCCGGTGATGGTGATAAGCATGATCTCATGGTCGAAGGAATTAGGTTACTATGTATCAGAAAGCTTATAGCAATTGAACTATTAAAATGACTTGATCTTTATGCTACGCTTATCTACAGGAGTATGTCCACCATACCATTCTGCTAATGATATGATCTTGTTATTAACAACATCTCAAATGTTCATGATCAAGAAACCATGATCATCTATTAATCAACAAGCTAGTATTATGAAGAGGCTTTACTAGGGACTCTAATTTAGTTTACAAATCACACAAGTATTAATGTTTCTGGTTAATACTATTATAGCATGAATGTAAACATTTATCATAAACACAAAGATATAATAATAACTACATTTATTATTGCCTCTAGGGCATATCTCCAACAGTCTCCCACTTGCACTAGAGTCAACTAATCTAGATTACATGGTAATATACCGAACACCCATGGCAGTTTGGTGTTGGTCATGTTTTGCCCTCGGGAGAGGTTTAGTCAACGGATCCGCCACATTCAGATCTGTGTGTACTTTGCAAATTTTTGTGTCACCATCTTGGACATGTTCTCGAATAGCGTGAAAACGTAGCTTGATGTGCTTCAGCTTCTTGTGTGACCTTGATTCTTGCGCATTGGCTATGGCGCCCATGTTATCATAGTAGATAGACATTGGTTCCAGCGCACTTGGAACCACACCGAGCTCTGTAATGAACTCCTTCATCCATATCGTTTCTTGTGAAGCCTCCGAAGCAGCTATGTATTCCGATTCAGTTGAAGATCTCGCCACAACGCTTTGCTTTGCACTCCTCCAGCTAACTGCTGCACCATTCAAAGTAAATACGTATCCAGAATGAGATTTAGAATCATCCGGATCGGTGTTCCAACTAGCATCGGTGTAACCATTAACAACGAGCTGTTCATCACCTCCATAAGAAAGAACCATATCCTTAGTTCTTCTCAAGTACTTAAGGATGTTTTTGACCGCTTTCCAATGATCCACTCCTGGATCACTTTGATATCTGATAGTTAAACTAACATCATATGCAATGTCGGGTCTAGTACATAGCATGGCATACATTAGAGATCCTATGGCTGAGGCATAGGGAGTCTTACTCATCCTTTCTCTATCTTCCGTCGTTGCTGGACTTTGAGTTTTACTCAAGGTCGTATTGGGAAACATGGCCAAGAACCCTTTCTTGCTATCTTCCATTCCAATCCTCTTTAGAACTTTGTCCAAATATGTACTTTGTGACAATGATATTAGGCGTCTCGATCTATCTCTATAAATCTTTATGCCTAATATGTAAGCTGCTTTGCCAAGATCTTTCATTGAAAAACTATTATTCAAATATTCCTTAACACTATTAAGAAGGTCTACATCATTCCCAATCAACAATATGTCATCTACATATAGTATTAAGAATGCTACAGAGCACCCACTCACTTTCTTGTAAATACAAGCTTCTCCATAAGTTTGTATAAAACCAAAGCTTTTGATTACCTTATCAAAATGTTGATTCCAACTTCGGGATGCTTGCTTCAATCCATATATGGACCGTTGAAGTTTGCATACCTCGTTAGCATCTTTAGGATCGACAAAACCTTTGGGTTGCATCATATACAACTCTTCATCAATGTCTCCATTGAGGAACGCCGTTTTGACATCCATCTGCCATATCTCATAATCGTAATATGCAGCGATTGCTAACATAATCCTTACAGACTTTAGCTTCGCTACTGGTGAGAAAGTCTCATCGTAGTCAACTCCTTGAATTTGTCGAAACCCTTTTGCGACAAGTCGAGCTTTATAGACAGTAACATTACCATCAGCATCTGTTTTCTTCTTGAAAATCCATTTGTTCTCGACAGCCTTCCGGCCATCCGGTAAGTCCACCAAAGTCCATACTTGGTTTTCGTACATGGATCCAATTTCGGATTTCATGGCATCTTGTCATTTATTGGAATCTGGGCTCATCATTGCTTCCTCATACGTCGCAGGGTCATCAGTGTTGTCCACCAACATGACACTCATAACGGGATCATACCAATCAGGAGTGGTACGAGTTCTCGTTGACCTGCGAGGTTATGTAGCAACTTCAACAGAAGTTTCATGATCATCATCATTAGCTTCCTCTCTTATTGGTGTAGGCACCACAGGAACTTCTTCCGGTGCTGCGCTACTCGCAAGTTCGAGAGAAGGTTCAACAACCTCATTGAGTTCTACTTTCCTTCCAGTCACTTCTTTCGAGAGAAATTCCTTCTCTAGAAAGGATCCATTCTTGGCAACGAAGATTTTGCCCTCGGATCTATGATAGAAGGTATACCCAATAGTTTCCTTCGGGTATCCTATGAAGACGCATTTTTCCGCTTTGGGTTCAAGCTTGTCAGGTTGTAACTTCTTTACATAGGATTCGCAACCCCAAACTTTAAGGAATGACAATCTAGGTTTCTTCCCAAACCATAATTCATACGGTGTCGTTTCAACGGATTTAGATGGTGCCCTATTTAAAGTGAATGCGGTTGTTTCTAATGCATAACCCCAAAACGATAGCGGTAAATCCGTAAGTGACATCATATAACGAACCATATCTAAGAGAGTTCGATTACGACGTTCGGACACACCATTACACCGTGGTGTTCCTGGCGGTGTCAATTGTGAAAGTATTCCGCATTTCTTTAAATGCTCGCCAAACTCGTAACTTAGATATTCACCTCCACGATCAGAACGTAGAAATTTAATCTTCTTGTTACGTTGATTCTCTACCTCACTTTGAAATTCCTTAAACTTCTCAAAAGTTTCGGACTTATGTTTCATGAAATAGATATACCCATATCTACTCAAGTCATCCGTGAAGGTAAGAACATAACGATAACCACCGCGCGATGCTACACTCATTGGACCATAGACATCGGTATGTATGATTTCCAATACGTCCGTAGCTCGCTCCATCATACCAAAAATGGAGTCTTAGTCATTTTACCCATCAGACATGCTTCGCATCTTTCAAGTGATTCGAAATCAAGTGATTCAAGAAGTCCATCGGAGTGGAATTTCTTCATATGCTTCACTCCAATGTGACCAAGACGATAGTGCCACATATAGGTCGAGTTATCGCTTAATTTCAAACGTTTAGCTTCAATGTTATTAATATGTGTATTTCCACTATCAAGATTCAATAAGAATAGACCATCTATCAAAGGTGCATGTGCATAAAACATATTACTCATATAAATCGAACAACCATTATTCTCGGACTTAAACAAGTAACCGTCTCGCAACAAACATGATCTAGATATAATGCTCATGCTCAACGCAGGCACCAAATAACAATTATTTAAGTATAAAACTGATCCCGATGGTAGATGAAGAGGTAGCGTGCCGATCGCGATCACATCAACCTTTGATCCATTTCCAACGTGCATCGTCACCTCGTTCTTCGCTAGCTTCCGTTTATTCTGCGGCACCTGTTTCGAGTTACAAATATGAGCAACCGAACCAGTATCAAATACCCAGGCACTACTACGAGTACTAGTGAGATACACATCAATAACATGTATATCGGATATACCTTTCTTCTTGATGTTGTCGTTCTTCAAATCCGCCAAGTACTTTGGGAAATTCCGCTTCCAGTGACCCTCTCCCTTGTAGTAAAAGCACTCAGAATCAGGCTTAGGTCCAGCCTTGGTTTTCTTCGCCGGTGCGGCAACTTTCTTACCACCCTTCTTGAAGTTTCCCTTTTGCTTAGACTTGCCTTTCTTGAATTTGGTGGTCTTATTGACCAACAACACTTGATGCTCTTTCTTGATCTCCACTTCTGTAGATTTCAACATGGAGAAGAGTTTTGGCAACGTCTTGTTCATGTTTTGCATATTGTAGTTCATCACAAAGTTCTTGTAACTTGGTGGTAGTGATTGGAGGACACGGTAAATCCCCAAAGCATTAGGAATCACTATACCCAAACTTTGGAGTTTGTTTGCGTGCCCAGACATCTTAAGCACATGCTCACTGACGGAGCTGTCCTCTTCCATCTTGCAGTTAAAGAACTTTTCAGAAGCCTCATAACTCTCAACTGCCGCGTGAGCCTCAAATATCATTTTGAGTTCACGGACAATATCATGTGGGTCATGGTTCTCAAACCTTTTCTGAAGCTCCGATTCTAAACCATACAAGATAGCACACTGAACTGTGGAGTACTGATTCTTCCGAGTGAGGTAAACATTCTTTACTTCATCGGTAGCATCAGCTGCAGGCGGGTCACCCAGCGGTGCATCCAGCACATAGGTCAAATTACCAGCATTGAGGACAATCCTCAAATTGCGGAACCAATCCGCGAAGTTGTTTCCATTGTTTTTCAACTTTTCTTTCTCTAGGAACGCATTAAAATTGATGGTAGGGGCCGCCATTGATCTACAACATATTTGCAATAGTTTAGACTAAGTTTATGACAAATTGAGTTCTAATTTGGGCGGTGCATGGTTGAAATTGTTGGAGTTGCCGGGGTTGTTGTTGTTGTGGTTTCCTCCATGCCTTGGGTTTCCTCCTCCACGGTTGGGATAGTCCGGACGGGTCATAGGGGGTCTATTGTTTCTCAGGGCATATCCTGCAGACGGGTTGGGGCGATACTTTGGGGTATGGTGGGATCCTGGTTGATGCATCATTCAACGCTTGTGATTCTCATTAGCTTGGTTGATCTTGCCTTCCATCTGGATTGCAGAATCTACTAAGGCTTCAAGGTTAGCGAACGGAATATTTACTAACACCGTCTGCATCTCATCATGCAAACCATTAGGAATCTCTCCTTCTTCTTAGCTTCAGTGTCAATATCATCTGGTGCATACCTAGCTAATGACAGAAATTTGTCACGGTACTCCACTACGGTCATCCTCACCTGCTTCACTTCTCTAAACTCATCTCACATCCTCTTGATTAAACCCAGGGCACATGGGTTCTGCTGAACTTGAGTTTGAATTCATCCCAAGCCATCATTTGTCCTCCATTCATGGTGCGAATGCTATTCCACCAAGCTCTTGCATCTCCTGCCAGATAATGGGTTGAAAATAGTACTTTCTCATTGGCCTCCACTCCTGCGACTTCTAAGTTATTCTCCATGGTCTGCAGCCAGTCATCAGCATCTAATGGCTCTTTAGACTTACTAAATATGGGGGGATTAGTGTTTTGAAAGTTCTTGAGCTTGGATCCATGGTTATCTTGGTTTCCCTGGCCTTGATTATTATGGGCCATCTGATCTATCTATTGAAGGGTGGCTAAGTTAGCTTGACGTTCAGCTCTTCCAGCTTCACGGTCAGCAACCAACATTTGCAAGATTTGGAGCATTGGGTCTTGAGACGAGTTGCTTCCTCCGCGAGGCATCTGAATATTGAGATAGATCATGAGACAAGAGGGAAATTTTCTAAGGTTCATGGATTTGTTTTTGAAATCTTTTAAACTTTGAGTTTGACTCTGGTTTTGCCAACTAGCAACTTGCTTTTCATTAATTCATTCATAGCACCCAATACAAACACACACATACTAAGGTAACAAATGGTTTTAAGAACCATTCTATGAAGCTATGATACAGTGGGACCGGATACAACTCACAAATAGTGATCTCTTTCGTAGGTGTGAGTTATACTAAAGTGATCTAGTGTGCAAAATTTTATGTAACATTGCAAGAATTTTTGAGGAACATAAATTTTCTTGAAAGAATCTCAGTGATAAGAATGAGAATAGGTTTTCATAAATACTCACTTCTTTGTTTAGAAACTAAGTTTTTGATTCAAGCGTCCATTCTAACTAGGGTCTCCTATGGTCAGGATGGCTCTGATACCAACTTGTCAACACCCGGATTTTTAATCCCAAATGCCTGTTATGCCATACATCGCAATCCTAGGATTGCCATTTTTGCGAGACATAACAGATTGGTACCATAGTTCATCATCCATTACAAACCATAATAAAGGTCTTACAAATAAAGGATCTCATGATCCAGTGTTGTGGTGGTGGCACGGCAGATGCCATGGGTAGGCTAAAGTATGGGGCCAATGGATGCTAGAGGGATCTGGGGAGGGAAGATGTAGTTGATTCTACACACAGAAGACCAATGTAAAGTTCTTTATTTCTCCTTTCTTGGGCTACAAGTGCTCCTCGAGCTGTATACAAGTAGAGAAGAAGAACTTTTCCAACCTAACGGTCCTAAATGAGTCGATGCCCTTCTCAGAGTCCAAGCCCCTCCTTATAAAGGAGAGCCCCTGGCTCCTCTAGGGCTGACGTGGCAAGCATATTCCAGGAATATGCTTGTCCCAATATAGTAACTCGGCGGCCTCCTTTCCGTGTCGCCCTTCTAACGACGGCAAGGTTCCAGAGGACCCCACCTGCATGCCTCGGGCTTCAGGATTTTCACCTCCGTGACCTCCTTCTGCCTCTCTGTCGCTCTGCGCCTTGTCCTTTGTGCTTGGCTCTGCTCAGATTCTTCCTAGCCTGCGACTAGAGTTTGACTATAGGCATCTCCTTCTCCTGCAAGCTTCGTATCATTCGGCCCTGTCTCGCATAACTCGGCTTGGCCTTCACCTGCATTCAGATTATTCGGGCTGACCCGGCCGACTTACACGGTATCTCGGCCGGGTAATGCCTTGCTCTTTTCATAAGGGTCCTGCTCTTTCATATCTCGGCCGACCTTTACAGGATTCGGCCGACTTAGATTGTAACTCGGAAACTGGACTGGGAACCTCCTTTCGTCTTTCCCCGTCTTTACCCTATCCGGGGTCACCTCCCCAACATTAGTCCCCGAAGCTGGTATGGCCCTGCCTATAACTTCGGCCGGGCCGTATCAGTTTCACGATATTCGTTTCTCTTTGTTTCTGAGTTATCTTTCTCTTGTTCGAGGTATCAGTGTATCTTCTCACGTACGCCTCGTCCTACGTGTCACATTCATTATTGTTTCTCTAGTTTTTTGTTCCTCTACAGTGTCCACTGACAGGCTACAGTAATTAATGCACCTATCGCGTCGGCGCTGCGACGCCTCGCGCACCATTCTCGTCAGGGATCTCGATCCTTTCTATCTTCGTGTGGTCGTTGGTGCGGTTCCACTCAGCGGCGTGCGGTCGTGCCGCGTACACGATCTACACAGTTAACCGCCACACGCACGATCCCACTACTACCCAGGCGTCGCGGTTATAAAGAGGGGCACAGGGCTAGGGGATTCACTTTCCTCCTCCGCCTATCAGTGCCCTTCTTCCTCCTCTCGCTTCCACGCCCGTTCGCGCTTCCGCTGCCATGCGCCCATATGGATCTTCGACGGCAAGGCTCCCACCGCGCTGCTCCGACGACCTCGTCCCCGTTTAATTGCTCTGGCACCGTCGCCGGTGAGTTCATCCAGTCGTATTGCCTAGTCTTTCCTCTGGACGCCTCTGTTTTTCCTTAGATTTCCCGCGGTGGTTCCTTCTCTGCTCCGCCACCATTTTCGCGTAGAATCACGACGGGGCCTTGTAGTTCTAGGCTTCCCTCCGCCGTTATTTCTTCTTCCATAGATTCCTCCGGCGACCTCATGTCAAGCTCCGTTAGCGGTGCGCTTATTGAGGACGACGATGCAGCGTCTGGGCCCGAGCGGGGCTCATGGCAGGGCTCTTCTGTCACCTACCGAGAGGTTGGGTGGCTAATCCGGACTCGCCGGATTCCTGCCGAGGTAGCTTGTCGCTTACCCGACAATGAATCCTCTCCAGTTCTTAGGGAGGGCGAGTACGTCGTCTTCATGTCACATTTCGCTCGTGGGTTTGGTCTCACCCTCAGCGATTTTGCTAGGGAGTTCCTCGACTACTTCGGCCTGCAGCCGCATCATCTTCCGGCTAATGCCATTGCCTCTCTTTCTGCCTTCATCTCTGCCTCGGAGGGATACTTCGGCCTATGGCCGTCTGTGCATGTTTGGTCGAAGTTTTTTCAGATTCGATCCAATGTCGTCCCAGACAAATCTCTTCAACTCTCCGAGAAGTTGCTCACCCAATGTGGAGCTGCGTCAATCACACCTCGGAGGAAATCCGAGTTTCCTCGCGTTGCCGGTTTAGAATCATGCAAGAAATGGCATAAGTCATTCTTTTATGTCAAGAATTCTGGGAAGGAGGACAGGATTCGGCTCCCTGCTTTTTCCATTGGCCCTCCTTCCAAGCAGAATTGGACTTATAATCCGCGGAAGAGTCATGCTCTGGCCGAGGCCTTTGAGATTCGGCTGAAGGAACTGATCCGCTCCGGGCTACTCGGCGAGGATCTGATGACCACCTTCGTCAGCAGCCGGATCTGCCCATTCCAGAAACGCACGCACAAGCTCTGCTATATGAGCGGTCCTCTTGATCCCAACCGAGTCTCGACGGTGGAGCTGGAAAATTACCTTATCTTCAAGCGCGTCCGGGCTATCTTTAAGACAGAGATGCCGGAGGACTGGGCCTGGGGATTGAAGCCGTTCACCCGCGAGCATCCCCCTCCCAGGGTACGTTCTTGCAGTCATGTTTTACCTTTTAATCGCATCTGTGTTTTCTCTTGTTAATCTTTCTCTTTCTTGTCCTGCAGAGGTTTGAGGAGCAAAAGATTGAGGATGCCGAGGTTTTGTCTCTCCCGTGGCCCATGGATCAGAACACTCCGGACAGCGGGGAGCCGGACTCGGAGGAGTTCGTTCCCAAGTCGGATCTTGCTCCGGCTCGTGCCCGCGGCAAGACCCCGGCCCACGAGGAGGAAGGTGATTCGGATGAGGTCCAAGTTCTAGAGGTAGTTGCCGTAATGCCAATTTCTTATGCACTTCCGGCTTCTACTTTCTCAGCTAATCCGGCCGGTCAGGTTCACAACGCCGACCCTCTCGCCTCCCGGCCTCCTGTTACCTCGGGAAAACGTAGCGCTCCAGCTGGTGCCTCAGAAGCAGCTCCCAAGAAACGAATAAAAAGTCAGCCCAGCACCCTCCAAAGCGCAAAACTATGCCCCAGGTTACTAGGTGAGTTCTTTTTGTTTGTATTTATTGTTTCTCTCTTTCTGTCTTTTCACCTGATCCTTTTTTGTCTTTGCAGGGCTCCTATTTCTGTTAAGCCCAGCGGTTCTAGTATGGCAAGTCGTACGACTCGGCCGCCTTCTCCTCCGCCTCCTGAGGATATCAGGGTTCCGAGTCCTGCTCGTGTTGACTCTCCTCCTGCTCCAAATCATACGTCACCTCGCCAGGATGCGCCTGAGATCTCTCTTGTTGACGCCGATACAACTCGGCCCATAGATACTACCACTGAGCCTGCTGCCTCTTCCATGAACCCTGAAGTTTCGCCTAAGGTCCCTCTGACCCCCACAACCTTTGCTGCGACTCCGATTCCAGCCAAGGATACCAATATCTCGGCGCCCCCAGATACCGTAATCCCTTCGGCCCCTAAAGACGTCATTCCAAGTGCCGAGGTAACGGCTCCTGCCGACGCCTCTTCTAAGGAAAGAAAGGTCGTTGTTACCAAGCCTCCGTCCTCTCAGAAAGGACTTGCCAACTCATCTCAGCCTACAATTGCTGATGTGCTGCGCAAGGGGGTTTCATCTGCCAAGAGTGATGTTACCCCGGCTGCTGATACACAGCTCGCTCTCCACAAGAGTCCCGCGGCGGTGGTGGCTACACAACATGTCCGAGGTAAAGTTCTGACTCGCACGGAGAGTGGGAACAGCCTCGGCTCGTTGGTCGAGTATGCCAACAATTGGAACGCTGCCGATCAGCTCGAGGGTAATCCAAGCAGCCAGCTGTTTCAACTCTCCGACATCAGCAGCCGCCTACATCTGGCTGCCAAAATCGTTCTCGACAGCGACAAGATGAATGAGGTAATGGTTTTTATGGACGTTTGATTGATCATCCGGATGCTATTATATATACTCTAGTCCCCGAAGCTTGCAACCGAATAACTTGTTATTCGTTTGGAAGTTTTATTATGCTTTACCTAGTTCAGTTTTGCGTTAGTGTTCGAATATCCATCCACCTAGATCCGAATTAAGCTTTGCTTGATTTGGATCGGTCTGAGCTTTGAATATCCATCCACCTAGATCCGAATTAAGCTTTGCTTGATTCAGATCTGTCTGAGCTTCGAATATCCAGCCACCTAGATCCGAATTGAGCTTTGCTTGATTCGGATCTGCCTGAGGTTCGAATATCCAGCCACCTAGATTCGAATTAGGCTTTGCTTGATTCAGATCTGTCTGAGCTTCGAATATCCAGCCACCTAGATCCGAATTAAGTTTTGCTTGATTCGGATCTGTCTGAGCTTCGAATATCCAGCCACCTAGATCCAAATTAAGCTTTGCTTGATTCGGATCTATCTGAGCTTCGAATATCCAGCCACCTAGATCCTTAGGCTTTGCTTGATTCGGATCTGTCTTATGTTCGAATGTCTTATTGCTATTTGTTTTGTTTCTTAGGTTGCGCATGATCGACGGACCGCCGAATTCCAAAGGCTGCTCTTTGCTCATAAAAAATTGCAAGATAAGTACGAGAAGGTCATTCCCGTGGTGAAGAAAGTTGGTAAGTTAACGAGCTTTCACACTATCCCTAAGATTCTTATTTCTTTGGAAGTGAGGTGTTAGCTGACTTTGCTGGTGAATAGGTAATATCAACAATCTTAATATCCGTCTTGAAAAGAAAGTCAAGGCTCTGGAAGGTTAGTTACCCTTTTTTCTTTTACGCATATCTATTTGAAATATGCACCGAGTTTCTCTTAACCCTTTTGGCTTCGGTATAGCCGAGTTACAAACTTTTGCAGCGTCACACCAAGAATGCATACCCATGCCTGATATGATGCAGCATTTTTTAGAACAAGCCGCCACTCACTCGGCGCAGCTGAAATATAAAGATGACGAGATAACTCGCTTGCGTGCCGAGGTTGAGTCCCTTAAGCTTTCTCAGAAATCTGAGTTAGAAAAAGTTGACCAGGAGTTCTTCGAGGAGAAGAATCGGCTAGCTCTGCAATTGTAGAAAAATAAAGAGCTCCTCGAGGCTGCCAAACTGAAGACACGGGGGATGAGCGAGGAGATCACTCGCTTTGAGAAAAACAAAAGTGACTGGGCTAAAGATCTTCAGATAATGCTGAGCTATATTCACCGTAAGCTTCTGACCGCGGCCGAGTTATCTTTTTCCCTTTCTTACTGTTGACCGACGCACTTTTGTTTTGCGCAGACCATTTTCCAGAAGCGAAACCTGTGAGCTCTAAAGCGGTGATTAATGCTCGCGTGCGCCGAGGTGTTCCTGCCGGTGCGAGCCTAGAATACTCGATGGAAGATTTCTTGGTTGCTGTTGGCGCTGTCGTTGGTCCGATGAAGATTATGGGCAGGGACTTGGTGCAGGCAGCCATCCGTGCCTACCATGCTCTCCGGCCGAATACTTCTGGTACTCCTGATATTGATGAGATCAAAGTTTTGGTGGAAAGATTGATGGCATCTGAGAACCAGTTAAATCTTTGGAGGGAATCCGCTGGACGAGCTGGTGCTGACATGGCTCTCACGGTCATTATGTCACGGTATGAGGATATTTCCCTTGATACCTTGATAAATTTACGCATTGGCTCCCGTTGGGTTGAGGACCCAGAATTTGTCTCTCGCCGACAAGCCCGTGCCTTCCAGCTTGTTGAGTATGCGAACGTGCATAACTGGATTGAAGGGCCGAGTTTCCTTTCTAACCCGGCAGACGAGGTCGAAGTTGAAGATGCCTCTGGTGATAATTCAGCCGACCAGGGCGAAGGTGAGGGTGACTCGGCTACTTCTGGTGATTCCAGCTCGAGCTCGGATGGCGATGCGCGATCCTCCTCCAAAGGTACTGGGCATTCCGCAGCTCAAGCTGATGCTTCTCAACAGCCCCGGGCTTCCCCCAAAGTTGCTCCTGGTTCTGTGGAGGGCGAGGCAACTTCAGCCGAAGTGCCTTCTACCTCGGAGCGCCCAATTCCTGATCCAGGCGTTGCCCCTTAAGTCCTTCTTTAAAAAAATACTAA
The DNA here is from genome assembly GCA_916181665.1 of Avena sativa. Lineage (NCBI taxonomy): Eukaryota > Viridiplantae > Streptophyta > Magnoliopsida > Poales > Poaceae > Avena > Avena sativa. The sequence goes on from OV702293.1 coordinate 251,980,221, forward strand.
GTCGTTTCTTATCCCCGGTATGCCGGGCGTATGATGTGTATCAAACATGTGTTCGTCTTTCTGTGTGGTATGAACCTCTTTTTCCTTTTGCCGGTGAGGCATACATGGTTGTGATTGTTATCACTTTGTTTAAACTGATCCTGTCTATCCGAATCTTTGCTTTGGCAGCCTTCAATTTCTTGAGTTTGGGGTGTATGTTTGCCTTTGCCCTACCGTAATTTGGCGTCTAATTTACCTGACTTTGATAAATTTCACAACTCCACCACTGTGTTTTGGACTGTTAACCAAGGTGCAAATCCCTAAGGCCATATTTGGGGAGATCGAAATAATATCACTCTGGGTGCCGAAGTTTGATACCCGTTCCTGCAATAAGAGATAACTGTGGGGCAATTCCTTAAGCATTGCTCTGGAGATTTAGACTTACCACATCACAAAAAATGCGAAACAACACTGTGCGGTCCTTGAGTCATTGCTCGAGGTGCCGAGTTTAAGACATAAGATAGTCCCCGAGTCACTGCTCAAGGTGCCGAGATTTAATACATAGCACAACCTCAAAAACAAAATATGGCAGTCCCCGAGTCACTGCTCAAGGCGCAAAGGTTTAATACATAGCACAAATTCAAAAACAAAATATGGCAGTCCCTGAGTCACTGCTCAAGGTGCCGAGGTTTAATACATAATCCAAACTTGGAAACAACATAGGGCAGTCCCCGAGTCACTGCTCAAGGTTCCGAGGTTTAATACATAGCACAAATTCAAAAACAAAATATGGCAGTCCCCGAGTCACTGCTCAAGTTGACGAGGTTTAAATACATAGCTGATGCTCCGTCCTGAAGCATCACTTTTCAGCGCGTCGTAGATGACTTCTACGAGTAAAATGGACGAAGTAAAGCTACGTTCCATGGTCTTTTCGATTCCTCGCCGGCTTTGTCTGCCTTGTTCTTTCCTGGTGACTGAGCATCGATTAGGTAATACGCATCATTGTGCAATGCCTTGCTCACGATGAACGGTCCCTCCCATGGGGTGACAGTTTGTGCATGCCGGCCGTGCGTTGCACCAGTCGAAGAACCAAATCTCATTCTTTAAACACTCTTGGATTTACCTTCTTGCTGTGATATCATCGCAAGTCCTGCTGATAAATAGCTGATCTGGATAATGCCAACTCCCTGGCTTCTTCTAGCAGATCGACATCATCTTGTCGAGCTATTTCATTTACCTCAGCGGTTGTATACTGAGTAACCCTTGGCGAGTCATGTATTATGTCGGCTGGAAGCACCGCTTCTGCCCCATACACTAGAAAAAATGGTGTATACCTTGTTGATCTGTTTGGGGTAGTCCTCAGGCTCCATAGTACTGATGGTAGTTCCTCAATCCAACAGCCTGCCGACCTTTTCAGTGGTTCGACGAGTCGTGGTTTTATTCCGCACAATACTAGTCTATTGATCTTTATACTTGCCCATTAGATGCTAGGGGAGCCACCGAGGCAACATCTAGTCTTATGTGCTTCTCTTGACAGAATCTAGCGAAGGCTCCTTCGGCAAAGTTTGTACCGTTGTCTGTAATAACACTATGTGGGTAACCATATCTTAAGATAATATCTTTGAGGAATTTTACTGCTGTGGGCCCATCACACTTCTTTATTGGTTTTACTTCAATCCATTTTGTGAATTTGTCAACCATCACTAAGATGTGGGTCATCCTGCCTCGGGCCGGCTTGAATGGTCCCACCATATCTAAGCACCATACAGAAAATGGCCAAGTAATTGGTATCGTTTTCAACTCGGACAATAGCATATGTATCTTGCTAGCATATCTCTGACAACCATTACATTTTTCGACCAGTTCTTTGGCCTCTTTCAACGTTGTTGGCCAATAAAACCCATGCCTGAATGCTTTAGCCACTAAAGCTCTGGACGAGGCGTGATGCCCGCATTCTCCTTGATGTATATCTAGGAGGATCTCCTGGCCTTCCGCCGAGCTCACACATCTTTGCAGCACGCTTGTGATGCTCCTTTTATATAGCTCATTGTTTATGATTGTATAAGCTTTAGCTCTTCTCACTGTCTGTCTTGCCAATATCTCGTCATTCGACAAAATCGTATCTTTAAGGAAAGAGAATATGGGTTGCGCCCAAGTTGGTGTGATCTTTTCTGGTGTAATCTCACTATCTATTTCTATATTTTCCGCCGACATAACTTCCTCGGATTTTTCCATATCTATCCTTGCATCAGCCGGGTTCGTTTTTGGAAATTCCGGGTTACATTCCTTGATCGGCACACTGTTTTCTCTTGATTTTGCCGGAACGAAGATGGATTCGGACTCTGGCGATGGTGTTATTGATGGCTTCCTCAGGTGCTGTAGGGCGATACCTGGGGGAATTGACTGTCTGGTTGATCCGAGTTTTGATAATGTGTCTGCGGCGTCGTTTTCTGCCCGAGGTATATGATGAAATTCACATCCATCGAAGTATCCACTGAGTTTTTGTACATGAAACATATATAAGGCCATATTGGCATCTAACGCATCCCAATTGCCTGAGACTTGTTGTACTACTAGATCTGAATCTTCGTAGCACAAGATTCGGCGTATGCCAATCTCTTTCGCCACCTTCAATCCATGGACGAGTGCTTCATACTCGGCTACATTGTTTGACGCGGCAAAATGTATTTGCAGCACATATCTCAGCTGATCTCTTTTTGGCAAGGTTAACACTATTCCTGCCCCCAAACCATTTCTTAGCTTGGAACCGTCGAAGTGCATTGTCCAGTAATTTGGATCTGGCAATGGTGGTTCATACTATACCTCGGCCCAATCCACGAAGAAGTCGGCCACAACCTGAGATTTGATCGCATCTCGCCTATCGAATTGTAGAGCATAGTGTGACAATTCAATTGCCCATTTTGCTATTCGGCCACTTGCATCTTTGTTGCTCAATATGTCGGCTATGGGTGCTTCACAGATCACTTTGATGGGGTGCTCTTCGAAGTAATGTTTAAGTTTCTTCGCTGACATGTATACCCCATATGCCATCTTCTGATAATGTGGCTAATTTTGTTTTGAGGCTGATAGTACCTCGCTTAGGTAATATACCGGTCTTTGTACTGACTTATCATCTTCAATTCGTTCCACCACGATCACAGCGCTTACCACTCTGTTCGTGGCGGCTATGTAAAGTAATATAGGCTCTTTCGACAGCGGAGAAGCCAGGATTGGCGCTGTGACCAACATCTTTTTCAATTCATGAAACGCCTTGTCTGCTTGCGGTGTCCAAATGAACTTATCAGATTTTTTCATCAGTTGATAAAGTGGTAATGCTTTCTCTCCCAGCCGACATACAAATCGGCTAAGCGAGGTCAAGCAACCTGTGAACTTCTGTACGTCATTTAGACATCTCGGCAATTCCATCCTTTCTACTGCTCTTATCTTAGTTGGGTTGTCCTCTATGCCTCGGCTAGATACGAGAAAACCGAGTAGTTTTCCAGCCGGCACACCGAAAGTGCATTTTTCCAGGTTAAGCTTCATTCGAAACCTTCTCAGGTTCGCGAAAGTCTGCCGGATAACATCCAGTAGTGTTTTGCTTTCTTTGGTTTTTATGACCACATCATCTACATATACTTGCACATTCTTTCCTATCTGGTAGTGCAGACATTTTTGCATACATCTCTGATACGTTGCCCCCGCGTTACGCAGGCCGAATGGCATGGTGCGATAGCAATAAGCCCCGTACGGGGTAATAAACGCAGTCTTTATTTGATCGGCCGGATTTAACGGTATCTGGTGAAAACCAGAATACGCGTCTACAAATGATAATAGTTCACAACCAGCGGTCGAATCAACGACTTTATCTATCCTAGGTAAAGGAAAAGGATCTTTTGGACACGCCTTGTTCAGGTTCGTGTAATCAATACACATTATCCATACAATGGCTACATTTGGATCATCCTTCTTCTTTTCCACTAGCACTGGGTTCGATAACCAATCCGGATACAACACCTCCATGATGAACCCGGCCGCAAGGAGCCGAGCTATTTCATCCCCTATTATTTTTCTCCTGTCTTCGGCGAAGCGGCTGAGAGGTTGCTTCACCGGCCTTTCTCCTGGCCTTACATTCAGAGAGTGCTCAGCCAACTCCCTCGGCACACCTTGCAGATCCTGAGTTGACCATGCAAAGATATCCCGATTCTCACGGAGGAAGTTGATGAGCTCGCTTTCCTATTTAGCATCTAGGCCGGCACCAAATGTGGCGGTGCACTCTGGGAACTGCTCATCTATCTAGAACTTTTTTGTTTCTTTTGTCGGCTGGAAAGAGACACTTCCATGTGGATTGGCCAACGCCGGCATATTCAGTTGTGCCGACTGAGCGAGGGTTGCTACCTCCTGAATCCTTCTTTTTTTCTCTTGCTATTACCAATGACTCGGCCAGATTTGATCCGGCTGAGGCACATTCCATTGACTTCATGTAATCTCCTGCTACTGTTATCACCCCTTGTGGCCCGGGTAATTTCATTTTCAAGTAAGTTATGTGACAGCTGCCCATGAATTTGGCCAATGTCGGCCGTCCGAGTAGATCATGATAACAACTTTCTAGATCCACCACTTCAAACTCCAAATTTTCTACTCTGCAGTTATCTCTTGTGCCGAATAACACATCCACTCAAACCTTTCCAATGGGTTCGCATGAAAGGCCTGGTACTATCCCATGGAATGTGGTCCTCGTGGATTGCAGCATATTCTGCGATATTCCAAGTTGATGCATTGTATCTTTGTACATGATATTGATACTGCTCCTGTTGTCAATGAGTACTTTTGAAAATTTCACATTAATGCTTGGTCCGACAAATGTAGGATCTAGTACGAGTGCGTACGACCCCAGATTCGGCATTATTCTAGGGTGATCCTTTATGCTCCAAGTTATTTCCTGATCTGACCAAGGCACATATCTTGGTACTGCCGGCATAACTGCATTTACTTCCATATGCCGGCGCTGCACACTTTGTCTGTCTTGCTGTTCTGTTGTGAAAACGCAATATGATTGATGATGTTCTCTATAATCATTGCATCCACTACCTCCTGGGTTCGTCCTTCCATCCAGACCCTGATTTATCACTTGATGCACAGCATCCCTCCGGTCCGAGTTATCATACCTCGGGGGAGGAGGTGGTAACATTAGCTGCTGCGCGTTTGCTCTAGTCAACTGTGGCAGATGTTGCTGATGCGCCTGATGGGGTGTTGCTTGCATGCCTGCTGGGTTGCCCATTGCATTTTTCATCCAGGCACACTACCGAGTCGTATGATTGGCCAGCTTGGCCGGGTTTGAAGTGTGAAATTTACACGGTTGATGCAACATAGATTCAAACGTGTATTTCGGCCTTTCCTGCCATTGCTTCTTCTGTTCTGGTGTCCACTGTCTCTTCCCTTCATTCCTTGGTGTCCATTGCTGAGGACCATTCTTCTGCCGCTGACTGCTTCCGTGATTCGGCTGATCTTGCACTACCGCTGCCACCTGATTGGAGGCATATCTGTAATCCGGTCTTTCCTCTCTTCTTCTTCCTCTGAACTCATTGCGCCTCGATGACCTGGCCGCATCTCTTGCATATTGATCTTGATGATCCTGATGATCTGCCGACATCAGCTCTGGTTGCATCGGATCTCCCAACACATACGAATCCGCTATCCTGATGGTTTCTGCCAAAGTTGTTGGCATATCTCTCTGCAGTCGTTGCCACAAGACACAGGCATAACGGCATCCTTGAGCGAACCAAGCTATTGCTTGTGATTCTATAACTCCCTCGCATGAATTCCTGAGGTTACACCACCGATGACGAGGTTTCGACTCGTCAATGCCCATTGTTATGGACTTGGGTTTTGGAGAAGGTGGGGATGCTGGAGATCGTGGAACGGTTAACAGACAAGCAACCAGGGGACACGAGATTTACCCAGGTTCAGGCCCCCGGAGGGAAAACCCTACTCCTGCTTGTATGCTCTTGATTACGGCGGAACCGAAGGTTACAGGGGTGCACAGATTCGATCTGGCTTGGAGGTGTGTATGCGAAAGTATGAGTTGAGAGATCTAGGTCGTGCCCTCCTGGCCTTTATATAGACTTAGGCAGGTCCCGGGCGTAGTCCTAGTCGGTTACAAGTTCTAGGGTTTTACCCCTTTGAATTTCCTATCTACGCTAGTCTTGCTCTCCAAGGATCGGAAGGCGTCATGGGCCTTGGCCACCTGAAAATCTTCATGGGCCGGCGTACATCTGCCGTGGGCCTTCCTTAGGCTGGACCAGGTATGCTGAGGTCACGTATCCGGAGGGTATAACCATGTCAGTAGCCCCCGAGTGATCAGTCGAATCGTAGATTCGGCTGAGGACTCTTCAATCCTTCGGGTGCAATTATGTATTAACAGTATGTGTGTAGGGATTGTTGATGCGTGTGCCTGACTCACCCGACGGATCAGGGTCAGTTAACTGTCTTAGGACGAAACAACACGATCTTCTTCAGATTCGAGTCCCTTAACTCGAATCCGGAACATATGCTGGCGTAATTCGACTCAGGCCGCGGAGGACTTACAGGAGTGGAATTCTAGTGATTTTAATTGATGTACCCAACGCGTCCGTCGGGATTTTTTGTTGCACCTGTTAGCGCGGATTTTTACTAGCAGAGTGCAGTCGTGTGCGTTGCCAGGCCATCAGATGATATCTGTAGGTCTTTTCTTTGTGTCGCAGACACAGCATCCGAATGTTTGTCACCGCGGAGGTGTTTCGGGTGGCCAATGAGATCGTTGCTCACTCAGCGTTTTGTTGGGGCAGAGTTGCCAAAAAGTTTTTGCATGCGAATCCAAAAGATCGCAGTCGAAGATTTCATAGGGTGCGCGACCAGCGCTCCCTATGGGAGTAGCCCCCGAGTGTCTGTTCGAGTCGTAGACTCGAGCGAAGACTTTAGTTCAAACATTGTTCAGTTGTTAAGTCCGTAAGACACAAAAAAATTCGGATGCTTAAATCCATCCTTCCTATGGGAGTAGCCCCCGAGTCCGTAGTGGAGTCGTAGACTCGACGTAGGACTCGAAGAAATATTTTGTCTTTATTCGTCATTCGGGTGCACGGTCAGCGCTCCTGATAGGAGTAGCCCCCGAGTATTTAGTTGAATCGAAGATTCGAGTGAGTACTCTTAGCTGTGGAGCCGAAGAATTGTAGTTGGTGCTAGTATAGCTTTTGATGACATCAGTGCTGACGATCAATGAGCTCAAGCGGCTGCTACGCCAGAGATGACTTGACTGGACGAAACGTGGGTCCCACTTGCTGACCTTGAATTGACCGGTCACGCGCGGCGTGGAGATAATTACGGCGTTGCCTCGATTTCCACGCGTAGTGGACGGCGTGGTAACGACGGTTCGTTGTGATGCTGACACGTGTATGGTCGGATCTGCCGTTGGCGTTAGGTCTTCTGGATGGACGGCTGCCGTGCGTCGTCTTCATCGTTATAATCATTGGGGAAAGCTGCAGTTTGTTTTCACCGCATTAGTTCTTGTTTTCACTGCCTCCTTGTGCTCTAACGATTCTTGCTGCGCGCTGGGATTTCCTTCCACATTTCCATCTTCCTTTCTGCGCTTTCACCGCCGGCGCCGCCGCAGCGCGATGGGGAAACCGAAGAAATCGTCATCTGCAGTTGGGACCAGCGCCGCCGGAGGAAAGAAAGGCGCCACCGCTACCCGTGTCACCGACGGTGGCTGGCGGCGATCAGAGACGCGGGAGAGCGATCTCCGCAAGCTTTGTGAGCGGGGTTTGATCCCGCAAGATAGGGAGGCCGTCAGGCTCCCTGGCAATGAGGTAATCCCCCGTCCCCCATCTGGTTATCGGGTTATGTTTTGCGCCTTCGTTATGCGTGGGTTTTCTTTTCTAGTCCACAACTTCTTCCGTGGACTGCTCTTTCTCTATGGCATTCAGCTTCATCATTTGTCGCCCAATTCTCTTCTCCACATTGCTTGCTTCATCACTTTTTGCGAGTGCTGGCTCGGCATCGAGCCGCACTTTGGCCTCTTCCGGAAACTTTATTCCGCGAAGAGGCAGTATGGTTCAGATGGTGTGTATCCCATTGGGGGTTGCATCATCTCCCTTAGTCCCAATCTTCTTTTCTTTTCCTTTTCCATGTCCGAATCTGTCCAGTACTGGCGGAGGCGATGGTTTTATATCCGTGACTCCGTAGTGCCTGGCCAAGATTTTGGCCTTGTTCCTTTTGACCCCTCCCAAAAGATTGAGCTGAAAAGGTCTTGGAAAAACAAAATCTTGGATGGCGAGGTGGCGGAGATAGAGGCCCTTTACCGTCGGGTGGAGGATCTCCAGCTGATTCCGGAGAAGGAAGTGAACGGCGTGGACATCATCCGGACGTTTCTCGAGCGTCGGGTGCAGCCTCTCCAAGCGAGGGCGCACCCGATGTTTCTTTATTCTAGGCGTCGTGATCCGACGAGGGTTTCGGCTGAGAAAATCTCCGAGGGGGATCTTGACAGGACCCTTCGCTCGCTGCTGAAGTTCAAGGCCGGTGAGGAAATCCCGGGGAAGTCGCTGACTCCGCCGTTTTCTTCGGTGTTGGCTGTTCCACAGGTGTAGATTTGTGCGCGTAGCGTTTTTTGTCGACCGCGTATTTACTTTCCTTTGTTTGCTAACAAAGTTCCTTCTAGTTTTGCAGAGCTTCAAGGTGTCGGGCATGGTACCGCCATTGCCTGAAAAGTATCCGAATGCCCCGGATAATGACGTGGTGGATTCCGTGTCCGAGCTGCCGTCGGCGCGATCTCCGGCGGAAGATTCCGACGAGTCGAGTGAGGACAATACGCGCAAACGATCACGGAGCTCCAGCGAGTCTTCGGATGCATCAACTCCTCCGACTCCCAGAAACCCTCTGTGCCTTGATCGTCATAGTGACGGGCATGGAGGTTCTTCCTCTCCCATTCCTGCCATTCCTGTGCGGGCTGTAGCACCGCACCCGCCAGCGAAGCGGAAGAAGGAAGAAAAGAAGGAATAGAAAAAGGAGGAGAAGAAGGAGGAGAAGAGAGCCCGAAGGACTCCTCCTGACTTCGACCTGAGCTCACTGGGCTCGTAAGTTTCTTGTTATACTGCTGTCCTTTTTCTTTCTTGATTTTGCACTTGTGCCGATTGCTTCGTATGCAGGCACTCCTCCCACGACTCCTCTAGTGATGGTGATCGGGAGATGATGGGGGAATCGAAAATTGCATCTCCTCCTCCTCAGACGGTGGCAACGTCGGGGGGCGCCGCTCCGAATCCTCCTCTGCAGGAGGTGCAGGTGGTTGCGCCTCAGAATTTCTCCAGCGGGCCTTCGGAGTCGCCATCAGAGCATGTAAGTACTTCTGTTTCGTGCCACAGGGGGAGCCCCCGGGTATCTTCGTGTGCGAGTTTTGCTTTTATTCCTTTGTGTTGGGTGCAGCCCCCGAGTCCTTTTTATTACTAGTGTTTCTTTTTCTGCAGCCTTTTGTGCAGGAGGCCAAGCGGCTGGTGCAGGAGCGCCTGGTGCTGGAGGCTAACCTTCGGCAGCTTCAAGGTACCTGTTTGCCTTTTGGTGCTTCTTTTTTTTTATTCTGGTCCTGCTCTCTGATGTTTGCTTGTTTTGAAATGCAGAGGAGCATAATACTTCTCTCCGTGAGGTAGACGCTCTCAAGAAGAGCCATGGTCAATCGGAGAAGAAGGCCGAGGCCGCCGTAGGTGCGAAGGAACGCCTCGAGCTAGAGCTGACCAAGGCAGCCGAAGCGAAGGAGCGTCTGCAGCAGGAGGCCGCGGACCGTGAGGAGCAGCTGGCCACTGTTGCGGCTGCGTGCGAGAGGGAGGTGGCGGGCAAGCTCATGGCTGCTGCCAAGGCTGTTTCGAGTAAGTGTTGTATTTGTGCTTGTTTCTTCGTGTTTTTTGTCTTCTTCTGTGCTGCTTTTCTTCATGTCCCCTTTCTTTTGTCTCAGATGCCGCAGGCATCGAGTTTGACCGAGGCGCTCTAGAGCATGAGAGTGCTCTAGATGATGCTACTGCAGCGGTCGAAGATCGCTGCAGCACCGTCGTCAGCTCCCTTGCCAAGGCGAAGGAGGTCCTTGGCCGCTTCTACAAGGAGCTTGTCCCTAAGGGCGCGGCCCTTGATGATGTGGATGCCCTGGCGGAGGCTTTGTCAGCCGAAGCGCCTGCGGCGTACAAGCGCAAGCAGAAGGGCATCGGTGCGTCTGTCGGGCTGGCGATGGCCTTGGCGGCTGGAGCGGAGCTCGACCTGCCCCAGATCACCTCCCGGATGCCGACGACCGCAGACAGATCCGAGGTAGCCTTTGCTGCCTACTCTGCTCGCTGCAAGCGATATGGGCCGAAGCTCATTGATTTGCTGTCTGAGTATGCACTGCGGCAGCAGGGCGGGGCCAAGGCTAGGCAGTCCGGCTCCGAGGCGACTCAGGGTGCCGCGTCTTAGGCGTTGTAGGCGTAGGATAATTTGTAGTCTGCTTTTGCTGTAAATATGTTGATGAACACAATTCTTGTGCCACATAGTGGCCTTTTATGTGCTGAATGAATTTGCCTGAGTTGTGCACTACCGCTGTCTGAGTGTTTATGTCCTTTGCTTTTCTGCTGTGCCAGGTTCCTTCGGGTGTTGACCCCGTTGACACCTCGCCTGCAACGCAACTGCGTCCATCTTTGGATGATTCCTCGCAACTCGCTTTTCTTCGGGATCGTGTTCGTAGTCTTGAGAGGGAGTTGCTTGGGTTGCGAGGTCACGCCGATGTTTGGAAGTCCAAGGCGGATCGTGGTGTAGCCAGAGAGGAGTACTTGATGGCGGAACTGCTTCGGCTGTCTGAGCAGCTTCAATGTAAGTTGTTCTTTGTTTCGAGCTACGGCTCAGGTCTTCGAGTGATCCTGCTGGCCTTGCCTCTTATTTTGTGCAATTTTCGCAGGTGCGAACCTTGCTCCCAGGGAAGAGAAAGAGCGTGTCGCTATTCAGGTCAATTGTTTGACTCAGCAGGACATGGAGGCTGGCGGCTTCTTTTGGATGGATCGTGACCGTGCCGTGGCTCTGGCGACGGTGCAGGATCGTGTGCACCAGGTTTCGCGGGTGCTTCGCCAAGTGCAGTCGTCGCTTTCCTCGGTGTTGCACATCATGTTTCCTTTGGATGCCGTACCGACGAGCCTTGCGGGTCTTCTGTCGAAGTTTCAGAGCGTGAGCAATGTCAAGGAGTTGGTGCGGCAACAGCTCGTTGCCGGAGTCAAGGCTGCTTTGTCTCTTGTGAGGCTGCATTGGCCTGATGTAGATTTATCTGTAGTGGCGGCTGGGCCACCTCATCGTCCGGATGGTGGTGAGTGGGACATGCGTCCATATTATGCAGCTATAAGGCAGTATGCCTAACAGGTCGTAGATTTGTTTGAGCAGCGTGCTCAGGTTATCCTTCAGAATAGGTAGTACCTGTAAAAGAGATAGATGTAAAATTTGTATATTTTGACTGGGCGTGTTGTGCCCTTTGTTGTAAAGGTTTGTTTGTTGTAAGCACGCAGTGCTTTGTTTGAGTACGTGTCCTTTTCGTTTGCCTGACGTTGTCAGCTACTCAGGTGTACACGCGTGATCCTCAGTCGATGAAATCGTGAGGTGGGGGAGCCCCTGAGTGTGTTGTATCATAAAGTAAAGTTGCAAAAGAGCGAACTGGAGTTTGGGGCAAGACACTTAGCTTTATTTATATCGTAATGGAGGAAGTACATTATTCGGATGAATAGCCTTGGCTGAAAAGCCTTATTGAAAGTAAAGGGGTAGGTAGCTAGGGGTAGAATCGTCGCAAGTGCACGATGTTCCATGGGTTGGAGTATGCGACTCCAGACTCCACGTGCTTGAGGCGATAGGCGCCACCTGGGATGACTTCGGTGATGACGTAGGGTCCTTCCCATGGTGACTCGAATTTCGTCGGTCGCTCTTGCTTGAGTCGCAAGATGAGGTCTCCTTCGACGAAGGACCTCGGGCAAAGCCGGTGGCTGTGGTAGTTGCGGAGACTCTGCTGGTACACTGCTGATCGAGCTGCTGCTATGTCTCTTGCTTCGTCGAGTGTGTCGACGGCGTCTTCGAGCGCAGCCGTGGATTCGGCTTTGCTGTAAGCGACGACCCGGGGGGCCTGGTGGCGTACTTCGGCTGGTAGCACGGCCTCAGCTCCATGCACCATGAAGAACGGTGTGTAGCCTGTGGAGCTGTTTGGCGTAGTTCGTAAGCTCCACAGGACGGATGGTAGCTCTTTCGTCCAGGCTCCAGCTTTCCGTTCGAGTGGACTCATGAGGCGCTTCTTGATACCAGCGCCGATTAGGCCGTTGGCCTTTTCCACTTGCCCGTTCGTTTGCGGGTGTGCCACTAAGGCGTACGTGATGTTGATCCCAAGGCCTTCGCAGAAGTCCTGAAACTCCTTGGAGATAAAGTTCGATCCATTGTCGGTGATGATGCTGTGCGGTACGCCGAACCTGTAGACAATGGACTCGAAGAACTTGACGGCAGTTTTGCCTTTCTGGTTGGTAACCGGCATGGCCTCGATCCACTTGGTGAATTTGTCGACTGCGACCAGGAGGTAAACGTGTCCCCCTTTCAAGGATTTTGGCAGTTTGCCAATCATGTTGAGGCCCCATTGAGCAAAGGGCCAGGCTATAGGTATGGGTCTGAGCTCCGACCCGGGTGCGTGCGGTTTGTCGGCGAACCGTTGGCACCCTTGCATCTTCGGACGATGTCCTTCGCGTCGCTCATGGCCGTTGGCCAGTAGAATCTGGCTCGTAGAGCTTTGGCGACTAGGGAGCGGCTCCCTGCGTGGTGGCCGCAGATGCCCTCGTGGATGTCTTGGGGGATGGCTTTCCCGTCATCGATGGTGACGCACCTTTGTAGTACACCTGTAATACTGCGCTTGTACAGCTCGCCATTGATGGTGGTGAAGGCTTTTGACCGACGAGATATGCACCGGGCATCTGTCGGGCTGTCAGGCAGTTCTCCGTTTATCAAGAAACTGGAGGTATGGTCGCGTCCAAGTTTCTTCGACTGCCATGACCTGCATTAGGTTTACCATGGTGACCTCTGTGTCCAGTTTCTCAGGTCCTTCATGTCCTTCGGGCAGCGTAGCCCCCGAGTGTTCTGCTTCTTCGGGTGATCCCTTAGGGAATTTCCGCTTGATGGATGGCACGCAGATCTGTTCGAGGAACACACCTGGTGGCACCTTTGCGCAGGTGGAGCCGATGTTGGCAAGTCTATCGGCCTCCTCGTTGCTTTCTCTTCCGACGTGTCGAAGCTCGCAGCCATCGAATTCTCCTTCGAGTGCGTTGTAGAGAGCGCGGTATGCAATCATGTTTTCGGCGTGTGCGTCCCACTCGTTCATCGTCTGCTGGACGACGAGGTTGGAGTCACCGTAGATGACCAGGCGCGTTGCGCCGCAGATTTTTGCCATCCTCATGCCGTGTATGAGGGCTTCATATTCGGCCTCATTATTAGAAGCTCAGAATTTCATCCGTAGGACGTACTTCATCTTGTCGCCTTGCGGGGAGGTCAGTATGACCCCTGCTCCTGCTCCAGCTTCACGCTTGGAGCCGTCGAAGTGCATCGTCCATGACTGCGACATGTCTGGGGTGTCTAGCAGCTGCAGCTCCATCCAATGTACCAGGAAGTCCGGAAGGACTTGAGATTTGATTGCGAGTCGCTTCTCGTAGACGATGTCCAAGGGTGACAGTTCGATGCCCCACAGGGCCACGCGTCCTGTGGCCTCTGGATTATTCAGGATGCTGTTCAGGGATGCCTCATTGACGACCATCACCTGGTGCTCCTGGAAGTAATGGCTCAGTCGTCGAGCCGTCATGAACACGCCGTAGGCAAGTTTCTGGTAGTGAGGGTACCTCTGTTTTGTTGGCGTGAGTACTTCGCTGAGGTAGTAGATTGGGCGTTGGACCCCGTGGGTCTTGCCCTCTTCGGGTCGTTCGACTACTGGCACGGTGTTGACCACCTGGTGTGTGGCTGCTATGTACAGCAGCAGAGGCTCGCGCTCCTTTGGCGTAACCAAGACGAGCGAGGTGGAGAGAAGCCGTTTGAGGCTTTCGAATGCGTCGTTGGCTTCCGGCGTCCACTCGAATATATCTGCTTTGCGTAGAAGTTGGTAGAATGGTAAGGCCTTCTCGCCCATGCGGCTGATGAATCTACTTAGCGCCGCTATTCGTCCTGCGAGCTGCTAGACGCCTTTGAGGTTTTTCGGCTTCTCCATCGCCATGATGGCTCTGATTTTCTTCGGGTTTGCCTCGATCCCTCGCTGAGAGATGAAGTACCCAAGCAGCTGACCCGATGGGACGCCGAAAATCAGGTGGCTCACTTATTCTAAATAATGAGGAGAGAAAATAAAGAATATTCATTGCGGGTCCGAACAAGCCATTGATAGAGTAACTATCGTGAAAGCATAGTTTTAAAAGCTGAATCGGAGAGACCCTCGGTTCACGGTTCACTGGTTAAACCGCTGGTTCAAATCAGTTCATTTGTCGATTTATTAAGGATAAAGTAATGAGGGGAATGTATGATTTTGGTAAGGATAAGGAAATATTTAACCCATACATGAAGAACTTTGGCAGAAACACATGTTGGCCCAGTTGGTTAGCCCAACAATTGTTTTCTAGCGATGATTTGGGAAGTCTTAGGATTGACTTCTGAGCTTGTCCCTTTAATTTCGAGTTAATAGCATAGAACTACCAGTTTCTGGGCAAAATTCCGGAAATCTACCAGTTTACGATTTCGCAGCAAAAATCTACCACATTTGGCGTCCGTTTTCTCAAATAGCACTAAACGCCCGCTGAACGCGAATTGACACCAGATCTGACAGGGTTGGCCCACCGTAATCGATGATGTGGCAGGACTGGACGGCGAGCGGCACGGCCTTTAACGCCCGTTCACGGTAGGAGTGGGGCCCACTACTTGGCGCTGTCCTAACGCGATGGGTCTTCCTCCCGACCGTTTTCTTCCCCCCGCCCACGCTCCTGCGACAGAGCGCCACCGCCGACCGCCCCGCCATTGCCGCCGCCGTTCCAGTCGAGCGCAGCCCTCGCCATGCCTAGCTGGCACGACGGTTCTGAGTCGAGCAACTCCTACGTAGGGGTAAGCTCCAGTCCATCTCCCTCCCCCCATTTTCAAATTAGGGTTCTTCCGAAATTGGGATTTGTTGATTTGTCGTCAAATTAGGTCGATTAAAGTTGATTTCTTCTTTGATTAGGAACTCTCATGCCTGTACTATGCTCCTAATGTGATTGATGACCCGCTATTTTGCGGGATAGCCGTGGGCGCCGAGCGGTGTGACATGCACAAGCTGGAGCCGCGCAGATGCGTAGCCTTTGATGGGACAGACACAGGGAGGAGATTCTACATGTGCTAGATTGAAAATGTAAGTTATTTACTCCATACTTGTTACTGTCAAGCTTAGTTTTTGATTACTGCCACTGACATAGTTTACTCAAGCTTAAACCACTGCCATAGTTTAGTTACTGACATAGTTTAATCAAACTTAAACCACTGACATAGTTTAGTTACTTCCACTGACATAGTTTAGTTTACTCAAGCTTAAGCATGCCCATCCTATGTTTAATTTGAATGAAATGCTTATACGCATGCTATGTTTAATTTGCAGCAAGCAATCAACTGTGGTTTCTAGTCTTGGATAGATAAAGAGTGGCCTGACACTCTCAATAATGCACTAAGCAAGTTGTGGTCAATATATGATGACTGCAGTAGCACTATGATGTTTGAGAGAGTTGAGAGAAGGAGCAGGGAGCTTCAGGAGCAGAAGCACATAGAAGCTTTGAAGAATGAGGTTGAGGTGCTGAAAAATGCAAAAGAAGAACTGAAGAATGTGTTAAAATCCCAGGCTGATGTGTTTAGGGTCAAACAAAACAAGGTAGAGGCTAGAAGAGATGCCCTGCTGGAAGAGAAGAAGAAGTGGGAGGCAGAAAGAGCTGTTCTGCTGGAAGAGAAGAAGAAGTGGGAGGCAGAAAGAGCTGTCCTGAAGGAAGAGAAGAAGCTGGAGTATACCATCTATGAAATGTTCCAGGCAAGTCATGAGAACAAAGTAAAGCTGAAGAAAATCAAAGCTATCTGTGATGAGTGATCCTTCTATTACTATAATGTTTGTTGTGGAACTATCTATGTAATCCTTTTATTATGGAACTATCTATGTAATCTTAGCTATGTAATGGAACTATCTATGTGATCCTTTTATTATCTGTTATGGAACTATCTATGTAATCTTAGCTATGTAATGGCACCTTGAATCCCTTGGTTCAGCTGTGTGTGTCTTGGATTTGAAATAAAGTCCCTTTTTTCTTTTTGTTCAGCTGCATGTGCCTTGGATTTCAAATAAACTGCACCATTTTCAAAGGGTTCAAGCTAAGATGAAAAATACCAGTGCATGATGCAAACTACATATGAAATAAAGTACACAATGATCAACAAAATCTCCATAGTTTAGCACAAATAGTTTTGCATATCAACTGGATATGTCTTACATAGTTTTGCAACATAGGTAGATAGGTTCAGCACAAATAGATAGGTCCAACACACATTTAGCAACACAAATACATAGGTCCATCAAATTAACTAAGAAACATGAATTATTTTCCAGCATTTGAACTGTCAGCAATAGGCTTCTGACCCTTCTTCCTGTAGCTGCCATATTTACCAGCAGTAAGGTAACCTTGCATCTTATGTGTAGGCTTGAATGCCCTGGAAGATACCCTGGTGCTGGTAGCATTTGTTGTTGCAGAAACTGGTCTTGGTGCTGTGAAAGCCCTGGTACTTGGTGCACTATTAGCAGAAACTGGCCTTGGTGCACTTCTTGCTGGAGCACTAGGAACTGGAGTAGATGAAGCAGTAGGTGCTGGAGCACTATGAGTTGGAATTGGATGCCTACTTGATGAAGCACTAGGAGCACTAGGACCTGCTCTTGGAGGCCTTCTTGTTGAACCAGATGATTCAATATAGTCCTGCCTGCTAGCCTGATACAATTGCACTAACAATTAATATATAATTACTAGTTACCAAATAAACAATAACAAGAACAAGTACTAGCTACTAACCTGGTGATCATTTTTTCTTACTTGCAGGCTTGGCCTCAAAGCTACCTGACAGCTAGTATACCTATGACCTACTAGCTTGCAGTTACTGCAAGTGATAGATCCCATTCTAGATGAATCCCTAGGGGCAGGCACCTCAAATTTTCCTTTCCTTCTCTTGTATTGTTTCCTACCAGGTTTCTCCCTGAATACAGGTGGATCTATGTCTGGTGTGTTGGTCCTTGTCCAATCTTCAGAGCCAGGAACAGGGTAGATTGTATGCCTGAATGTCTCAATGTACATGGGCTTTTTGAAGAAATCATTTACATAATCCTCTAGATGTTGCTGTACTTTCATGATAGCTGCAACTGCATGATTGCAAGGAGTACCTGTAAGATCCCATTTCCTACAGCCACATGTCTTTTTAATCAAATTTACAGCAACAACTCTACCACTTGAACTTGTAACTTGCCATATACCAATCTCATAGTTTTGAGCATTGCAATCCCTGGACCACCTCTTGGCCTCTGCAAGTTTCTCTATGTAGAATGGAGTTATATCCCACCTTGATGCTGCTGCTTTCACCCTAGTGCCACTGTACTTCACCATGAGTTTGTTTCTTATTCCTTCAAGCATTGTCCTAATTGGTTTGTTTCTCACATTCAGGATCATCCTATTGAATACTTCACTGATATTGTTCACAACTAGGTCTGTCTTACAGTTAGTGTCAAACAGGTGTCTTGCCCATGTCTCAACTGGAATTTTCACTAGCCACTCATATGCCTCTACACAGTCCCTCTTCATTGATTCCATTGCCAAATCAAACCCATTCTTTGTGTAAGAGTAGCTAGCTGCATCCATATATTTTTTGAGTTCTGGGCCCCTAAAACCTGCTGCCTGGAAGTTGGCATAAATATGCCTGAGACAAAATCTCTGTGGAGAATTTGGAAAAACTTGTGAAATTGCTTTTAACAGTCCCTTCTGCTTGTCAGAGATAATGGTGTAGTTACCAAATTTGCCAGATTCTCCAATACAGTACCTAAGTTGAGTTAGGAACCAAAGCCAGCTAGCTTGATCTTCCTTGTCAACTACACCAAAAGCAATTGGAAAGATGTTGTTGTTTCCATCTCTCCCAGTTGCAGCTAAAATTTGCTGCCCAGTGTTCAATTTGATGAAACACCCATCTACTCCTATGAATGGTCTGCATCCATTGAGAAAACCTTGGAGTGAAGCATTGAAGCATATGAATAACCCATGGAATCTTGGGTTAGGGATAGGATGTTCCACAAGCTCCTTAGTTGTCACTACACACCTGCTTCCTGGGTTGGTCTCTAGTATAGCATTCAAATAATCCCTCAGCCTAGTATTTTGTTTCTTCTGATCTCCAATGACAGAAGCAAATGCCTTCATTCTTGCTCTATAGGCTTTGCTCTTTGGCACTTCAACTCCATACTTCAACTTAGCATTGTCTATCAAAGTGTCAACAGAAGTATTTGGGTCTGTCCTTATTGCCTGCACAGATTGAGATGCTAGCCAATCAATGGTGACTCTTGTGTTCTCACCATGAGTTATGCAAGTGTGCTCAGACTTCAATTTCCTAATGCAAAAAAGTTTGCTCATTTGCAATCTTGGAGGCTGTCATGTAGAACTCACACCCCTATTTCTTGCCTTCATCAGTGCACCACACAATGATCCTGGAAGGAGTGTTCCTGTGAAAGTGGAAGTTCCTGAGCTAGGCTATGTGGTAGTTTCTGAGAGCTACTCTGAACTAGTAAACATCTTGGAAGCAAAGCTTGATGCAGAATTGTAAGTGTGGGTCTACTCTGTTGGGATCATACCACATCCTCTTCTTCATCTTCTTTAACTTTCTCTTCTTGCCACTTGCTAGTGTGTACTTCTGAACTGCCCCATCATCATCACTATCCCCTCTATCTTCTAGACTGAGGTCCTCATCACTGGAAGGAATGAAAGAAGGGAATGGTGATTCCTCTGCCTCATGGTGACAGTTGCTAGTTGGGCCTGGCCTAGCTACCTTTTTCTTGGCAAAATAATCATCCTCAACAGCCTCCTCATTTGTTTCTATGTCATTTTCAGTTTCTACATCATCAAAGAACTCCTCCACATGTGTGTCCCCTTCAAAATGCAGACAAGGGTCCTCTCTCTGCTTCTTCATTTGTTCCATCTTCTCCATTATTGCAACAGCTTCATGGTCCATGGCTTTCTCCCTTTTCTCACTCCTTAATTTCTTAATTAGTTCTAACTCAGCAGCAACCTGTCTGTTGTGCTCTCTCTTGTACTCTTCAAAGTTAACCTGGCCAGAATACATCCACTCCTCATTCTCTGAATCAGCATTCTCTGAATCAGCATTCTCTGAATCACCATTCTCTGAATCTTCATGGATAACTTGTACAGCAACACTCTGTTTTTCATTATGTATCATCTCTGGTTCAGAAAAATTACAGCTTTCTTGAGTGCCCATGAACAACACATCAGAAAAATCAATTGCCACTGGCACAATTTCTTGCTCATCATCATCTAATATTAAGTTGTAGCTCACACCATATGAATCAACTGATAGTTTCACTGGTTCTTGTATCATCTCTGGTTCTTCTTCTCCAATGTTAAAGTCAGCTGGCCATTCTACATTTTTCCTGAGAACAGTGATATTCAAAACACTGTCAGCTTCATAAATGGCCAGCATCTCCCTTACATTGGCCATGCTTTCAATTGCCATCATCCCATCATGTCCTTTCCCCTTTTCCCTCACAAAATACATGTTGTCCCTATGCCATACCCATGACACTCTACTAAAGCTGCCAGATTCGACACTGTTATGTCAGATCTACTAAGTGTCCTCTCCAGATTGTCTTTCCCATGAAAATGAAACCTTATCTCCCAAATGTCATCATCTAGGCTACAAAAATTACAAACAAAACCAGATGGCATATTCAGTAACAGATGATGACAGCCACATTCAAGAGATCAGTACTAGATGATGACAGCCACATTGAACACAATTGGAGAGGGTGACAGCCACATTCAATAGATTTAATACCATGGAATCCCATTGAGTGACGAATTAACAGATCATAACTAGACAGAGGGGAAGAATGGGGAGAGAAAAAATGACTTACTCGACTCCACCGAGTGGGGAAGCCCATCGATGGCTTCTTTTTGATGGAGACGAGATCACCGCCCGCGCCAGTGCAGCCGCTGACCTTGCCTCCTGGTTCAGCACCGGCGGCGGCGAATCAATTGAGCCCACACCACCGCGGACAGAGCCCACGCCACCGCGGATAGATTCGGCGCCGCCCGCGAACGAACCAGCACTTCCACCGCCGTAGCTTGTTCTGCCACCGCCGCCACCATTGCCGCCGCCGGCGCCGCCGCTGGGAGTCGTCGCCATCTCCCAAGGTCAGACGCACGCTTCGGACACGAGCTAGTAACTGAAACCTACCGCCTTAGGACAACGCCAAGTAACGGGCGTTAACGGCCGTGCCGCTCGCTGTCCAGTCCTGCCACGTCATCGATTACGGTGGGCCAACCCTGTCAGATCTGGTGCCAATTCGCGTTCAGCGGGCGTTTAGTGCTATTTGAGAAAACGGACGCCAAATGTGGTAGATTTTTGCTGCGAAATCGTAAACTGGTAGATTTCCGAAATTTTGCCCAGAAACTGGTAGTTCTATGCTATTAACTCCTTTAATTTCTCTAGCTAGTGGTTTTTCACCGGTTTGAGCTAGGGCGGTTTTCAAGAAAATCACGGTTTAAACGGTTTTTGTGGTTCGTTAGGCGGGGTGGTTCAGTGCGCTTAACAAACCACTAAGGACACTGGTTCTGGTTTTTTCTGGTTAACCATAAACCGATCCGGTTTTTAAAACTATGCGTGAAAGCCGTTGCGCGTTATTCTTGCTCGAGAACAAGAAGACTCACAAAATTGTCAAAAGTCAAAACCCATCGGGTTAGCCACCCTATCAGACATAGTATGTCCGGCGAGATAGTAAACCAGTTTAAGCGCACAGCTGCACTGTTTTCATCCGTTGGATCATGACGCACAGTATGTACGGGGCATGATGATAGATGATTGGACAGCTGATTCGGTGAAACCGTCGAAACATGTCACCCACACATGCAAAGAATGGGGCAATTTGGAAGAAAATAACCCATAAAAATAATATATTTATGGAATGAACTCTAGCCAAAAGAAATTTACTGCACTAACCTTTTTTGCAACGCCATATGAGCTGGCGCCGCACCCTGTAGGGCGGTGCCACGAGGATTGGCACCGCACACCTACCAGCGTGGCTCGCCCATGGCCTCGTGGGCCCCGGTCCCGCTAGTACGGCATCTTGTCATGTGGCGCCAAACTTTGTAGTGCCGCGCCAGCTCGCATGGCACCGCACATTAGGTCTTGTACCAGCGCGGCGCCAGCCCTCCCCAGACCCAGCCTCATTCTTTTTCCCCACAGGAAGCTGCAGCGGCGGCGGCGGCTCTTCTCCCTCCTCCACCTCCTCCCTCCTAGTGCCCAAATCGGAAGCCTCTCTCCGTGGAGTTCGATCCCCCCAAGTGCCTTGAGGTATTCTTCCCCTTCTTCTTTGATTTCACCCTTTAATTTCTTGTTTTGGTCCATATCTTGCAAACCCTAGGTTGTTTTGTAAGATGCATGGTAGAATGTTGTTGCATTGGCATAGGGGTTGGATATTGTGTTAATGTTAGAATGGGTATCTATTGAGTATGTTGACCATGGTATTGTTGTTGTGATTATCTTAGTCATGGCAAGAATTGTTCATGTTCACCATGTAGACAAGGATGCTTTTTCGAGAGGTAACATAGAACCGGACCCGGACGAGCTCGATTTGGTGTTTGAGCGTACTCCAACCTATCCCGATGTCTTGGAGCAATTGAGGATTGAATTGAAATGGATGGACCCAAAGGATGATGTTGAGTTGGAGGGAAGACATAATGTTGGCTTGGGAATGCATGTCCGTTGGAAGACCATGCGTATCTTCTCCGAGGCCCGTTGGCTTGCATACAAGGAGGTGGTGGCCGAATCACTAGACAAGGCTCTTGAGCTATTTGCCACCAAGAAAGTTGGTAGTTCATTGTCTTTGGATTTGAACCGTATGGCATCCCCATTGCGTACTATGAGTCCTCCACCCGTAGACCAAGAGCTAAGCCGTGAACCTCCCTTGACCCAAACATTGAGCCCGATTTCAAGACATCAAGACGAAGTGTTGGAAGAGGACAATGATGATTGTGGGGGTGAAGATGAAGATGACAATGATGATGTTGAACTCCATGACAACAATGTTGGAGATTTGGACAAATATATCACTCAAGATGACATGGACCGTGACCTCCCATATTCTCGAGTCTATGCATCGGACTCGGATGATGATGGTCCCGAAGAATAAGTTGACGAGGAGGGGTTCACGGCTAGAGAGGCCGAAATCCACGATACCGTATTGGGACGGGACCATTGGGTGCCTTTGTTTCGTGATCTTAGTCTCGCGGATGAAGCCACGGTTGATGGTGGCAAGGGCATAGTGCTTGGACCAAGGACAAGTTCTACCGGGATGGCAATGAAGTGAATAGTGGCTTTTGCAAAGGATCAAGGTTCAGGACCTTGTTGGAATTCAAGCAATGGATAAAGAACTTCTCGGTGAAGCATCATTGTCCTTACACGGTCATGCACTCGGACATCAAGAAGCATTACACGGTGAAGTGCGAGGAGGAAGGATGTCCTTGGATAGTGCGTGCAAGACCATTCAAGGGAGGTCCCGATTGGCACATATCTAGTTGCGTATCAACTCACATGTGCCGAGGCCCGGTGGTGGATGGCAAGGATGCAAAGAACGAGCACCGGCAACTCACCTCTGAGTTCCCCGCTTATAGGCTATCCAATGACATCGCGTCACTTCCAATAATGACCATCTAGATGGTCATGGAGCTTGTGAAAGCCCTCTTTCACTATGAGGTGAAGTACGGGAAGGCATGGAAGGCTAAGCAAGCCGCATTCAAGATGTTGTACGGTGATTGGGAGGAATCTTATAACCGAATCCCAAGGTTGTTGTTAGCGATGGCCAATGCTAACCCGGGCATGGTTCATGTGGTTGAACCTTATGGGAACAAGAC
Organism: Avena sativa; assembly: GCA_916181665.1. NCBI lineage: Eukaryota > Viridiplantae > Streptophyta > Magnoliopsida > Poales > Poaceae > Avena > Avena sativa. The sequence goes on from OV702293.1 coordinate 252,003,401, forward strand.
AACGATTGTAAACGGAAAAATCGTGCGAGTTTTTGGCCGTGCATTTTGGGGTTTTGAGCAATGTGTCCGGGCTTTTGAACATTGTAGACCGGTCATCTCTGCTGATGGCACCTTTATGACCGGACAATTCAAAGGCACTATCTTGATTGCAATAGCCAATGATGCCAACAACCGGTTGATTCCTTTGGCGTTTGCTTTGGTGGAGGCAAAAAGCAATGATAATTGGGAGTGGTTCTTCTATCTTTTGAGAACCAAGATATGAACCCCTCAAAGGGAGATATGTGTCATCTCTGACCGTCATCAAGGAATTCTCAATGCGGTGATGATTGATATTCCTGGCCATGCTCCATTGCACAATCGTTGGTACATGAGACACTTTTGTGCAAACTTCTATAGGGCATGCAAGAGCAAGGATTTGTACGATGATCTACAAGATTGTTGCCTCGCTTTCACGGAACGTCGTTTCTCTAACTTGTACAACAAATTGCTAGTCAACAAAGAACTCAATGCCGGTGGTCGCGAGTTTCTCAATAGGAACATTGAACATATGGGAAAGTGGGCACGAGCTTTTGATGAAGGTGGCCGGAGGTACGACCAAATGAAAAGCAACATGGCAGAGGCATTTAACAAGTTGCTGAAAGGTGTTCGTGCATTGCCCGTCATGGCAATAGTCTAATATACATTCGACATGATGAATGAGTATTTTCTGAAATACTCACATGAAACGGACCGACATATTGCGGGGGACAACAAGAACAAGTACAAATACAAGTTCCCACCTAAGGTTGACGATTGGATGCAATTTCAGACAAGGAAAGCGGATTCCAAGTTGTCATGGAATATATCAATGACGAGCTAATTTACCAAGTTATGGAGCCCGGAGGTACAACGGCTGATGGTGTCCAACACGGAGGTCGAGCTTTCAAGGTCTCGCTCAAGACCTGTGAGTGCACATGTGGTATGTCGCCCTTCTCGGCTTGTCGCCCTTCTCTGACCATGATGTTGTATTGTTCGGTTGAAATCTCATCGAACACCAATGGCTCCTCCAAGATCGAATCCCGAAATGTCCGTGGGTATATCTCCACCCGCGTGTTGTCAACGAACCATGCGATGTAGTTGTTGAAAGCATCCCGACTGAAGGGCCTATCCTGTGTTCCTTTTGCTTTCTTAGTCTCGATCACACACCTCCTGAATTTCTCAAGGTGCTTCCTATGAAGCTTGGGCCAATCCTTCTCCTTCCTCTGCTTCTTCATGTCCAAGCTGCACAAAACAACAAGTCCTAGAGCGTTATTTGGCGAATGATAAGTACATCACATGCTAAGGCAGTTACCTATGGAGCCCTAAGTCCGTGTCCTTCCACTCAGGCGGGACAATCTGAAATGACCCAAACTAGGTCATGACACGCTGTGGCTGGTGATACTCAACAGCCCACATGCACACCATGGGGAAACGCATTAGCCACAGACGAGATTCTCTGACGCAAATAGGGTTAAGGTGATAGTCCTCCGGAACACCAAAGCGGTCCCCTCGATCGTATGGCTCCCACGTCACCTGCAACATACCACACTCATGTTAGGGTCAAAGATTACAAGTTCAATACATATAATTGACCGCACCCGAAGAAATTACCTTATCTATGGTGATCGTGTCAAACTCGTTGGTGTACCTCTTGTACGCCTCCACTGGGTCCGTTGGCGATTCGGAGACCACATCCCACTTGTAAGCACACGTGGGGAGAAGGTAGTTGTTGCCGTTATCAATGTAAGGCTTGAATGTCAACAATCTTGGCCGTCCAATGGGGAAGCTTTCCCAGCTCCACACCGAAAGAAGGAGCAAACAACCACCAATCCCTGAATCGGCGGCGCTCCTAAGACAAGCATCATCCAGCTGCAGATGAAGTGAACAACCATTTGGTAAGAACAATTTTTTTAGGTAATGCAGAAATAGAAAACAACATTTGTAAAGAACTCATTACCTGACGGTACAACCAGGCCAACGCCACAGAACCCCAACTGAGGGTAGAGTCAAAAGTAAGGAGCAACTTGAGCCAATGCCACTGAGCACGATCCCGACTGCTATCAGGAAACAGAGTCCTCGTGATAATGTACCACACATACACACGAGTGTATGTCTTGATCGTCTCCTCATCGGCATCCTCAGGGCAAATCTTGAAATTTTGGATGATCCAAGTAAAAGTAGCCCCGGCAGCGACCCTCAGTCTTTTCCCCTTCGAGTTTATAGCCTCGGGTGGATCCTTCCCTATAAGGTCGACCATCTCCTCACGCCACCCGTCTGAATCCGAGCTTATGCACACAGGGTTTCCCTCGATTGGGAGTGCCAGGATCATACTCATGTCCTGCAAAGTGACCGTAGTCTCACTGGTCCTAAGGTGAAAGGTGTGCGTCTCCGGCCTCCACCGGTCCACAAGCGCGGTGATAGCAGTAGGGTTGAAGGCCGGTGTGGACCGAGTAACCATGTGGATAAAGGGAAGGAGTCCTAGATGCTGTATGTACGGAGTGTACCGCACATCATAAGGCATCTTGCTGGACAAGACCTCGTGGCACCTAAGTCGAAGGGGTTGAAGCTCCTGCAAACATACAATGGCAAAATGTTAGATTTCCATCTGAACAAACATGGCATCTTGTTCGACTTGCATTGAAGTTTTTAGTACCTGTCTCTTCTCCAACATCTTGTAGTCACGGTGTTGAACATCATAGTGAGCATTGTTTAGAAGGGGGTTTAGAGACATCCTACATATTCAAAACAATAGAGAGAATAAGAACAATTACAAAATGTCCATCTTATTCCAACTATAGTTGTCACATATAGTTCTAGCATCTAGCATCTAGTTCTACCCTACTCTACCTATAATTCTAACATGAACAACCAACTAGAGTTGTAGGCTAAATCAACCAACTAGAGTTCTACCATATACTTGTATGCTAAATCAAAACACCTAGATGTAAGCTAAATCAAAACACCAACTAGAGTTTCAACCATATGTCCTAAAATGGAATTGCAAATATGAACAAAACACCTAACATATACTTGTAAGCTAAATCAACCAACTAGAGTTCTACCAATGAGTACTATGCCATATCTAAACCTAAATATCAAATAAGCATTGCAATGATTCATATAAATTTCAATATCCAATTGAATCTAGGGTTTCACCCGATTTTACAAATAGAGGATAAATTGGAAGAAATTTGTGGATAAAATTGCTAGGATATGGGAGAGAATACATGGGGAGGGATTGGGAAGGAAGTTTCTTGGAGTATTCCTTCAAATCTAATCGATTTGAGTGGGGGGTCGTCGAGCCGCCGTCGCCATAAGACCTTCTGTATGCGAGGTAGGGAGAGGAATGAGGCTAGGTCTGGGGAGGGTTGGCGCCGCGCTGGTACAAGACCTAATGTGTGGCACCACGTAGTGCGGCGCCACACGGAAAGGAGCCGCACTAGCGGGACCGGGGCCCACGAGGCCACGGGCCAGCCACGCTGACAGGTGCGCGGCGCCATGCCTCATGGCGCCACCCTTTAGGGTACAACACCAGCACGTATGGCGTTGCAAAAAGGATTAGTGCAGTGATTTTTTTTGCCAGAGTTCATTCCGTGAATTTGTTATTTTTATGGGTTATTTTTGTTCAAATTGCCCAAAGAATGGTTCAATATTTACGTCATCTTGTCCCGTCTAGGCGTAGGATCATACGTATCGCTTTCTCAGTTGATTAGTCGGAATCATTCGACACGTGCGTACTACTCTCACGAGCACCATCTCTCCTAAGAGCATCCCACTCGTTGGGATTTCAGTCCAAATCCGGACCAAATTTGGAACTGACGTGGCTGAAAACGTCGAGTTTTCCATACACGTTTTCAGGTTGAATTTTTGCGTTTGGCGAAAATTCAGACGAATTTGGAAAATTTAGACGGATTTCATTAAACTTGAGAGAATATAGGCAGGTTACATCGAATTTAAACTACATTACTAGATAATAAACTAAAAAACATTAAAAAAAGGCCGATGTCGTTGCCGCTTCTACATGCCAAGGTTGTCGTAGAAGGACATGTAGCCGGGATCGGCCGTGAATCGTCTTCGCTATCGTCGTCGTCGCTCGGCGGCTGTGGCAGGTGGGAGCTCCCCTGGCCGGCATCGCCGCACCTCCAGGGATGGTAGGAGGGGCCGGCCTCATCGTCGTCGTCGAGGATGATGAGCGGCGCGCCCTGGTAGGTGAGAACGCAGCCAAACCAGGCCTGGCGTTCGGCCTCCTCCTGCAGGCGATGGACGTGCCGCCGCTTCGTCTCCTCCCAGTCCGCCCTGGACCAGGCGAGGAGCCCTCCTCGTCGGCCCTACAGCTCCGGCTTCGGCTGGCGAAGGCGGAGACAGCCGATGGGCGGAGACGGAGCGCGCAGCTCGTTGATGACGATGCCGCGTGACCTGGTCCTCGGTGGCGACCGGACCGGCGTCTCCGGCTCCCGCTTAACCTGCCGGAGCGGTGGCGAAGTCACCGGCATGGACCTCGGAGGAGAGGGTCACCGAGGCGGAGGAGGAAGAGGAGAGGCTGGCCATCCTCCTCGGCAGCCAGTTGGCCGTAGGATGGCGCCTCGCCCTTGACGACGGCGTGGGGTTTCGGGGGAAGCCGAGGCGCGGTGATGACCCACAAGTATAGGGGGTGTATCGTAGTACTTTTGATAAATAGGAGTGTCGATCCCAACAAGGAGTAGAAGGTGCTGAACAGTGGTATGGAGCAGGAAATCCCTGTGAATACTTAGCAAACGGATTTTAGTGGTTTTCTGACAAGGCAACAAAACAAGGAGCAAGTAACAAAGGTAACGAACAAACGGAGCAAGTGGCCTAATCCTTTCTTAGCAAAGGACAAGCTGGTGGAAATACTTATAAGGACCAAACGTTCTCGAGGACACATGGGAATTCTGTCAAGTCCTTTCGCTTCAAATATCTAAGTACTCTTCTTTGGTGTTTGTAAGTGTTGTGTGGGTGAACCTGTGCTAACATATCGCCCTTCCTAGGACTAATACATACTTATGATTAAACCCCCTGCAAACATCCGTAACTACAGGAAAGTAATTAAGATATAAACCTAACCACAGCCTTAAACTCTGAGATCCTACACTCCCTTATGCAAAGGTGTCCTAACGGGGGTTCAGGGTTTTTTCAATCCAGCAACCCCACAATTAGTAGCCAAATACACAATACACTCCCCTAGTCCCCATAAATGGTGAAGTGTCATGTAGTCGACGTTCACATGACACCACTAGAAGAATAGCACCACAACTTAAATACTAAACCATTGAATAATAACTCAACACATATTCACTACTAACATCATGACTTCTCCCATGTCCTCAAGAACACAACGAACTACTCACAAGACATCATATGGATCAAGATCAAATATGATATGGTAATGGATAACAATCTGAACATCAACAATAATCCAATGGTTCCACTCACAAGTATCAACTACAATAGTAATTAACACCGGGAAAATTTCCCTTAAGAACTAAAGAAATATCCAACACAATTTTTACAGCGGGACGGAGTGGTGATGATGGTGCTGGTGGAGATGATGGTGTGGATGATGATGATGATGATCCCGATGAAGCCTAGCTTGATGATGGTGTTGATGGCAATGGTCTCCCCTCTCCGGGAAGGAATTCTCCCGACAAAAATCTGTCTGCCGGAGAGATCTTTCTCTCTCGGTGTTTTCCGCCCCCCCCCCAGAGGCGGCGGAAATCTATCTATGGTCGCTCCCTGAGGCTTAGGGTTCCGTAGGGAAGATATAGGGGAAGGGGCGTAGTCAGAGAACAGGCAGGTGGGGCACACCTGCCCTAGGCGCGTGGTCAGGTGGGCTCGCGCCTAGGGGTGTGGGCCCCCTGAGGCCCTTCTTCGTCCCTCCTTCTGGCTCCCTTCGTCCTCTGGTAAAATAATACGTTTCCATATTTTTCTAGTATTTTTCTGATCTTTGCGAAATTGCACCGAAACGTCTTCTTTTCCATCAGAATCCAGACTCTGGCAGTCCATCCTCCAAGAATCATCCAACATTCATAAACAGATGAAAAGCCATAAATAATACCTCATAATAAGACAATATCAATGAACAGAGGTAAATTATGATATAGAATGGTGATACAAATTGGGCGTATCAACTCCCCCAAGCTTAGACTTCGCTTGTCACCAAGCGAAAACTAAGCTCAGTAAACATGTCCATAGGTTTATGGAGTGAAGTGTCGATAAAAGAATACGAACAAAAAAGCATCACACTTACCATTGCACAACTCATAGAAGAAAGCAACTCACCATTATATAACTTAGCATGCAACCAAGTACAGCAGTCACAATAGAGATGCATAAATATAAATCATAATTGGAATTGGCAAACTTGTTCTTGGTCAGAGAACACCTGGCAAACAGTTTCACAAAAATCTTTTTGTAGAATTTTTAAAATAGGAGCACTCTGTGCTCAAAAAGGTTTTTCACGAGTGAAGGCTTTCAAAGTAATACTCAATAGATAAGAGTTTTGTGTAAACAAGGAACATAAATAACATGACTGAATAAATCACCATATGAATGCCTAAAACACAACAACTCAAATGCTTGCTGGAGATAGAGAGGAAGTAGGTTTACTGACTCAACTTGGAAGTGGGAGAAAGTTCCCTTCATAGAGGGTAGCAGGGATTACAAGTCATAAAGAGCTTCCAAAATATTATGGTAATTACTAGCTTTGAGCCGTCATTGCCCCTATCATTGGCATCTTGAGATGATTAAGGTTAAAATGAACAAAGTTGGAGTATATGCTTGACGAAATATAAGTTGGCAATCTCATGTCCCTTGAATATGATGGCCACTCCTCATGCTACTCAACTTTGGTCACAGTAAGTTCAAAAATTGTAAGCTTAGGAGCCAACAAGAAAGAAAACAAATAATACCAAATACCTGTAAGCTTTTTCTTTCTATTTTTCTTTCAAACCTCAAAAATTGTTGCTACTGACCAGAACTTGGTTTGCCAAAACCAATTTAGATCCACTTGATGCTCCCAAAGTGGTGCCAATACTGATCAACAAGATCCATCATAGAATAGAGATTGCAAACTAAAATAAGAAGTGCAAAAATTAAAAGATGAGACTTCTCATTAATATTCAATAAAGGCACTCACACTAAGGGATACATAGATAATCAACTAAAGAAGAGATACTTCCACATGCAAAACAAACTATAAGATAACCTCTCTACCACAGATATGAATCCACTAAAAAGGTAAAAGATAAAATATAATGGTGGTGATACCGCGGCACTCCCACAAGCTTGGAATAAGCCAAGGGGATGCAAACCTGATGACGAATTACTCCTTCGGTGGTGGTGGTGTTCTCTTGTCATCATAAAACTTCCAAGGCAAAGTTTCCCCATCCAAAAAGAATGTCCTTGTCTCTGCAATCCTGAAACTAGCAGTAGAGCTTATGTGATTAAATCTAGCCTCATACTCACATTTTTGATTCTGTATGTCATAGAGTTGTGCTTGCAATTGATTGGTGGTTTGACGGAGTGAGAAGATCTCTTCTCGGAGCTCATCCACCTCTTCCTCATGCTTGGCGATGAGTTCTGAACTTATCTTGTGAATAATATCCACTTCGCGTTCCGCCATCTTCTTGTACCTGAAGACCTCCTCTCCGGTGCTTCTATCCTGTCTTCCAGACTTCCTTCTCCCTTGGGGCCTTCAACTTCTTTCATACGTACCTTCCCATCTTTGAGAATCATCTCCTTGGGATGGATCTTCAACTCATACATGTATGGTTTAAGGACATCCGTAGATGAATCCTCCATGGGTGATCCAGAGGAAGACATCGTAGCTCCAAAACTGAGAAATTTGCCTGACAGAAACAGATTGAAACAAAAACACGACGAGAACTCGATGCAAGAACATCGGGAAATCCGGGGGGTTATATATTACGAAGTTTCAAGGCATAAGGAAGGTACTGACACAGAAACAAGGCGGAGACGGAGTTCGAGGGGGGAACATCCCCCTCAGGCGCGGCCAGGCTAAGCCCGCGCCTAGGGTGGGTCTGTCCACCCCAGACTCCGTTTCCTCTTCAGTTTCGTCTCGTAGTCTTCCTTATGTACTAAAAACATCAAAAATATAAAAAGATTGGAGTTTCACGAACCTTATGTTTCACCCATTTTACCTATTCAAAGACGAACTCTGCAGACTCTAGTGTTTGGCTTCTGATAAATTCTTCTGGAGTCACCATTCGAATAACATCCACATCTTCATTATAAGAATCTCCAGAAATATAGTGTTTTAGTCTTTGCCCATTAACCACCTGTGTTGTGTCATCCTTCAGAGAAGAGATTTTGATGGCACCTGAGCGGTATACTTCCTTGATAACAAAAGGTCCTTCCCATTTTGAGAGTAGTTTTCCTGCAAAAAATCTGAGACGAGACCTATACAAAAGAACTTTCTCACCAACATGGAATTCCCTTTTGAGAATTCTCCTATCATGCCATCTTTTTACTTTTTCCTTAAAGAGCCTAGAATTTTCATAAGCTTCACCTCTTCACTCATCTAGATTACTTAAGTCGAGCAGTCTTTTCTCACCAGCAAGTCTAAAATCTCTATTCAACTCTTTCACTGCCCAATAAGCTTTGTGTTCTAATTCTAAAGGCAAGTGACAAGCTTTCCCATAGACCATTTTGTAGGGAGACATCCCCATAGGATTTTTATAAGCAGTTCTATAAGCCCACAAAGCGTCATTCAACTTTTTAGCCCATTTTTTCTAGATCTATTGACAATCTTCTGCAAGATAGGTTTAGTTTTCCTGTCGGAAAGTTCTACTTGCCCACTAGTTTGGGGGTGATAAGCTGAAGCAATTCTATGGTTTACATCATACTTAGCGAGAGTTTTTTTAAAAAACCCATGAATAAAATGAGAGCCTCCATCAGTCATGAGATATCTAGGCACACCAAACCTAGGAAAAATGACATCTTTAAGCATTTTCAAAGAGGTCTTACCATCAGCACTATTTGTAGGTATGGCTTCCACCCACTTTGTAACATAGTCAACGGCAACAAGAATATGAGTATACCCCTTTGAAGGAGGAAAAGGCCCCATAAAGTCAAATCCCCAACAATCAAAAGGTTCAATAACAAGAGAATAACTTATAGGCATTTCATTGCATCTAGAGATGTTACCTACTCGTTGGCATTCATCACATGATAAGACAAACTTCCTTGCATCTTTAAAAAGGGTAGGCCAATAAAATCTAGATTGTAAAACCTTTTGTGCAGTCCTATCCCCAGCATGGTGTCCTCCATAAGCACTACCATGACATTTTCTCAATATCTCTTGTTGTTCAAATTCTGGAACACATCTTAGCATAATACCATCTACTCCTTCTTTATATAATATTGGGCCATCCCAGAAGTAATGCCTTAGATCATAAAAGAACTTCCTTCTTTGCTGAGCTGTAAAGGTTGGAGGCAAATACTTGGAAACAATAAAGTTAGCATAATCAGCATACCAAGGACTCTCATGCGGACTTACCCTTATTGCAGCTAACTGCTCATTTGGAAAACTATCATTAACAGGCAATGGGTCAAAAGAAATGTTTTCCAAATGAGATAAATTATCAGCAACAGGATTATCAGCACCTTTCCTATCCACAATATGCAAATCAAGCTCTTGCAAAAGCAACACCCACCTAATAAGCCTAGGCTTAGCGTCCTTCTTTGTCATAAGGTACTTAATAACAGCATGATCAATATGAATAGTAACCTTAGAATCACCAGTATAAGGCCTAAACTTATCACAAGCAAAGATTACAGCTAAGAACTCTTTTCAGTAGTAGCATAATTTTTTTGAGCAGCATCCAGAGTCTTACTAGCATAATGAATAACATTCAGCTTCTTGTCAACACGTTGTCCAAGGACAGCACCCGCAGCAAAGTCACTAGCATCACACATAATTTCAGAAGGTAAACTCCAATCAGGTGGTTGGACAATAGGAGAAGTTATCAAAGCCTTCTTCAAAGTTTCAAAAGCTTCCTTACAATCATCATCAAAAACAAAAGGTACATCTTTTTGAAGAAGATTAGTAAGGGGCTTTGAAATTTTGGAAAAATCTTTAATAAACCTCCTATAGAAACCAACATGACCAAGGATACTACGAATACCTTCGATATCTCTAGGACAAGGCATCTTCTCAATTGCTTCAATTTTGGCTCTGTCAACTTCAATGCCTCTTTCAGAGATCTTGTGTCCAAGAACAATCCCTTCATTAACCATGAAATGGAATTTCCCCCAATTAAGAACAAAGTTGGTTTCTTCACATCTCTGCAAAACTTTATCAAGGTTGTGCAAACAGTTATCAAAATAAGTTCCATAGACGAAAAAATCATCCATAAAAACCTCCACAATTTCTTCACAAAAACCATGAAAGATAGTAGACATACATCTCTAAAAGGTAGCAGGAGCATTACATAAAGCAAAAGGCATACGCCTATAAGCAAGTACCATAAGGACAAGTGAAAGTAGTATTCTCTTGGTCCTGTGCTTTCACGGCAATTTGAGAAAACCTAGAATAACCATCAAGAAAGCAAAAGTGAGTCTTTTTGGACAACCTCTCAAGCATTTGATCAATAAAGGGAAAAGGATAATGATCTTTCTTAGTAACTTTATTAATCTTTCTAAAATCAATGCACATTCTATACCTAACCACTACTCTTTGGGTTATAAGCTCATTATCCTCATTAGGCACAACAGTTATTCCCCCTTTCTTGGGAACACAATGAACATGGCTAACCCATTTACTATCAGCAATAGGATAAATAATACCAGCATCAAGGAGCTTTAATACCTCATTTCTTACCACATCCTTCATCTTAGGATTTAGACAGCGTTGGTGCTCAACAACTGGTTTTGCATTAGGTTCTATATTAATAGCATGCTGACATATAGTAGGAGAAATCCCCTTTAAATCATCAAGAGTATAGCCCATATCTCCTCGGTGTTTGTTCAATATCTCCAATAACCTTTCTTCTTCCTTTCCAGAAAGTTTAGAACTGATAATAACAGGATATATTTTCTTATCATCAAGATAAGCATATTTAAGATCATCAGGTAAAGGTTCTAATTCGAAAACAGGATCCCCTTTAGGTGGTAGTGTGGTACACAAGTCTTCCACAGGTATATTATGCTTAAGTAACTCAGGCTGACGAAGGAAACCCTCGTCAATCTCATTTCTTTCCTTCATGAAGGCATCACTTTCATGATATTCCATAAATTGCTGCAGGGCATTGTTAGGAGCAAGAGAAATAGCAGAAAGTTGTTCAACCCGGAAATCCTCATCAGGCAGTTCATTTTCATAAGGAGTTTTGGAAAATTTGGAAAAATTAAACTCATAAGACTCTCCAGCAAACTTAGTCAAAACTTTTTCCTTCCTACAGTCTATGATAGCCCCACAAGTATTCAGAAAGGGTCTACAAAAGATAATAGGATAGGTTTTTACTAGCTTCTTTACCAAGTACTAGAAAATCAGCAGGATATTTAATCTTACCACAAAGGACCTCCACATCTCTTACAATGCCAATGGGGCAAACTTGCTCTCTATTAGCAAGGTGAATAACCACATCAATGTCCTCAAGCTCACAAGGACCAATCTCATGCATAATTTCCCTGTAAAGCTCATAAGTAATAGCACTAGAACTAGCACCAATATCACATAAACCATAATAGCTATGACTACCAATTTTAACAGAAAGCACAGGGAGACTATCTCTTATAGCTTTCTTAGGATGAGAAACAATATTAGTAGCGTCTTCACAGAAGACAATATGCTCATCCTCTATATTTCTAGTGACAAGATCTTTCACAATAGCAACCACAGGCTCAATATCAATAAGCTCATCGGACCCTACAGTTTTCTTTGCGCTTTTGCTAACCACATTAGCCATAATGGAATGCTCCCTTACCTTGGAAGGAAAAGGAGTTTTCTCAACATGAGGTTCAGGAAAAATAGGATCAACAGTACAAACCTCTACACTGGCAGGAACATAGGTAACAATGTCTATATAAGGAGCATGGTACTTGTCCCACTCTTTCTTGGGAATTTCAATATAAGAGGCAAAGGCCTTAAAACATTTTGCAAGAACTTGAGGATCAAGACCAAACTCATTGCTAATATCACAGAAGTCATTAGTTCCCATAAAAGATTTAATGCATTCATAATCATAGTTGATACCTGACTTCCTCCCTTTGTCATTCTCCCAAGCCTCAATGTTATCTTGAATACGGTCTAAGAGATCCCATTTAGCTTCTTCCTTCATACGTGTGAATGATCCAGCACAAGAAGCATCTAGTAAATCTTTATCATGAAGAGAAAGCCTAGCATAAAAGTTATTGATAATAATACTGTGAGGGAATTCATGAATAGGACATTTAAGCATTAATAACTTCAATCTCCCCCAAGCTTGAGTTGTACTTTCTCCATCAAGAGGCCAAAAGTTATATATAAGATTTCTATCCTTATAAATCTCACTGGGAGGATAAAATTTAGAGTAAAAGAGAGATGCCATCTCCTCCCATTCCATGGATTGTCCATTCTTCAGCAGCTTATACCATTCTTCAGCTCTCCCTTTCAATGATATGGAGAGTAGCTTCTTCTTCACCTGTTCAGTTGTGATACCTGCACACTTAAACAACCCGCATAATTCATGGATAAAAAGCAAGTGATCACCAGGGTGGACAGTTCCATCCCCAAAAAAATAATTATCCATAACACGATCAACAATACTTGTAGGTATCTTAAAAGGATCTATCTCAACAGGTGGTGGTTCATCTACTACCCTAGCAGTGGTAATAGTTTTCCCAAATAGAAAACCAAGTGGGTTATCCATATTGGAAACAAAGTAACAAGCAGTAACAAGAGCAATACTCATAGTAAAAGTTTCCCTTACCAGTTCCACTCTTCAATAGCCCTTCACTCCTCGGCAACGGCACCAGAAAATAGTCTTGATGACCCACAAGTATAGGGGTATATCGTAGTACTTTCGATAAATAGGAGTGTCGATCCCAACGAGGAGCAAAAGGTGTTGAACAGTGGTATGGAGCAGAAAATCCCTGTGAATACTTAGCAAACGGATTTTAGTGGTTTTCTGACAAGGCAGCAAAACAAGGAGCAAGTAACAGAGGTAACGAACAAACGGAGAAAGTGGCCTAATCCTTTCTTAGCAAAAGACAAGCCGGTGGAAATACTTATAAGGACCAAACGTTCTAGAGGACACATGGGAATTCTGTCAAGTGCTTTCGCTTCAAATAGTTGAGTACTCTTCTTTGGTGTTTGTAAGTGTTGTGTGGGTGAACCTGTGCTAACATACCGCCCTTCCTAGGACTAATACATACTTGTGATTAAACCCTCTAGAACATCCGTAACTATAGGAAAGTAATTAAGATATAAACCTAACCATAGCCTTAAACTCTGAGATCCTACACTCCCTTGTGCAAAGTGTCCTAACGGGGGTTCAGGTTTCTACCACTCCGGCAACCCCACAATTAGTAGCCAAATACACAATGCACTCCCCTAGGCCCATAAATGGTGAAGTGTCATGTAGTCGACGTTCACATGACACCACTAGAAGAATAGCACCACAACTTAAATACTAAACCATTGAATAATAACTCAACACGGATTCACTACGAACATCATGACTTCTCCCATGTCCTCAAGAACACAACGAACTACTCACAAGACATCATATGGATCAAGATCAAAGATGATATGGTAATGGATAACAATCTGAACATAAACAATAATTCAATGGTTCCACTCACAAGCATCAACTACAATAGTAATTAACACCGGGAAAGTTTTCCCTAAGAACTAAAGCAATATCCAACACAATTGTTACAGCGGGACAGAGTGGTGATGATGGTGCTGGTGGAGATGATGGTGTGGATGATGATGATGATCCCGATGAAGCCTAGCTTGATGATGGTGTTGATGGCGACGGTCTCCCCTCTCTGGGAAGGAATTTCCCCGGCAGAAATCTGTCTGCCGGAGAGATCTTTCTCTCTTGGTGTTTTCCGCCCCCTAGAGGCGGCGGAAATCTATTTGTGGTCGCTCCCTAAGGCTTAGGGTTCCATAGGAAAGATACATGCGAAGGGACGGAGTCGGAGGCCGGGCAGGTGGGCCACACCTGCCCTAGGCGCGGGGTCAAGTGGGCCCGCGCCTAGGGGGTGTGGGCCCCCTGAGGCCCTTCTTCGTCCCTCCTTCTGGCTCCCTATGTCCTTTGGTAAAATAATATGTTTCCATATTTTTCTGGTATTTTTCTGATCTTCGTGAAATTGCACCAAAACGCCTTCTTTTCCATCAGAATCCAGACTCCGGCAGTCCATCCTCCAAGAATCATCCAACATGCATAAACAGATGAAAAGCCATAAGTAATACCTCATAATAAGACAAATATCAATGAATAGAGGTAAATTATGATATAGAATGGTGATGCAAATTGGGCGTATCACGCGGCTCGTTGCCGGCGTGGATGTGCTCCAGCATGGCGGCGAGGGTGCGCCCGGGAGCGCTCCACCAGCGGCGGCGCCTAGCCACGTTGTTCCTCTTCGGCGGTGAGCCCGGCGGGCCCTCGTGGTGGGCGAGCTCCTGCTGCCGCCGGTGGGCGAGGTGCTTCTCCTAGAAGACGCAGTTGCCCGGATCCTCGGCGAGGTCCGGGTTCCTCCATGGCGGCGATGGCCGCCTGGATCTCATCGTCGAGATCCTCGGGCTTTGGCGGAGGCGGAATCGGGATCTCGCCGGCGTTGAGCTTCCAGCGGTTGGGAGGCGGATGTCCGGCGGTGCCATGTAGCCCACATCATACAACATGCGGGCCTCTCACGGCTGGAGGGTGCGGCGGCCGAAGCCGTTCGCCGCCGCTGGGTCGCCGGGGTACATTTTGCCCATGGGAAAGTGTAGGGAGGGGAGCTGGGAGTTCGCCGGAGTATGGAGGTCGCCGGAGTTGGGGGTTGTGAAAGAGTGTGGAGAGTTCCGGCGAGGGGTACGACTTTTATAGGCCGAGGCGGGCGGCGAGGGCGGGAGGGGTATAGCGGCGAGGCGGGAAAAGCGGGAACGGCGGGAAGTTATTGCCCGCCGGTCCGTCGCGGGAGCCGAGGGGGCGGCGGTGGCGCAGCGTTGCGGCGATGTGTGGCCTTCGCGGGTTCCGAGGACGACGACGACTCGGCTTCCGGCGCTGACTGGATGGGTCCACACTCCGCTTCCTTTTTTTCGCCAAATTCGCTTCATCCGGCATTCTCAGGACGTTCCCGGTATCCTGGGAATGACCTGAGAAGTCTGGACAAAAGTTGGCCTAAATCCAGACAAAAACAAGTTTTTGAAAACACGACTTGACCAAATTTCGGCGTTCGGATCGGCGTTTTGGAAACGCTAGCGAAGATGCTCTAAGCGGCAAGACAGATGAATAGCCATGCCATGCACCTGTCAGGTGTTCCTCTCTTTCATGCGAAGTTTTTTTTTTTTTGAACTCCATGCGAAGATCATGGACGGAGTATGTGTTTTTGTTTTAGAATTTTGCGCTGGTCGGCCGTGTCGTGGCATCCTACTCTCGACGGCGACCAGGCATGATGAAGCGGCTCCATATGGCAGATGGATTTGCACGGCTGGTCATTCACGTGGTCCACGGTTATGTCGACACGTGAGTCATGACAGTTAGCTCGTTGATCGCCCACATACGTTTTTCACACAGACAAGTCGCTTCGGTTCCGAGCTCTGGGTAAGCGTTTGCTTGGGGGTTCAAACTATGTATATGATGCATTTCTGCATAGCGTCGTCATGCACTCTAGAACTCTAGCAGAACTTATATACTTTGACAAGTTAAGTTTATTAATATGGACCAGAGAGACTAACATAAAAAACAAGGCTTGCTTAAAACAGTAATACATTTGTAGTCACGAGGACTGTTTAAAAGAACATAAAAATAAGTAAAACCGTTGCCCAGCTCCAGCGATGGAGAGACAAAAACGACGATGCGGCTTCAGCTCACACTAGTGCATGTAGTTGCGCTAGGTGGATCAAAGACCTTTTTTGTATTTTTATCAATTTATTTAGGTGTGCTTTGTACTACTATTGATGATTATTAATAGGTCAATGATTTTCACAAAATAAATAAAAAAGATCGCTCTAAAGTCGGTAATTCATAGTGCGAGTTTTTAGAAAAATTGGAAATAAATCATGCAAATACATGTGCCTTGATACTTCCTTTGGCCCAAAATGCAAACAATAGTTAAACGTCAACATTTTTTAAGTTTGATCGCCCACATACGTTTTTTGCACGAACAAGTCGCTACGGTTCCAAGCTCTAGCCTCTGGGTAAGAGTTTGCTTGGGGTGCAAACTATGTACTTGTATTTCTGCATGGCGCCTTCATGACTCTAGATCTCTAGCAGAACTTATATATAAATATAAACACAAAAAAGAAGCCTCTCTTAAAACGGAAATACATTTGTAGTCACGAGGACTGCTTAAAAGAACATAAAAATAAGACAAGCTTTGTCCAGCTCAGGTGATGGAGAGACAAAAACGGCGTCACAACTTCGACTCACGCTAGTGCATGTAGTTGCGCTAGGTGCATCAAAGACCTTTTTTGTATTTTTTTTCACTTTAGACACGCTTTGTACAACTATTGATGATTATCAATAGGTCAGTGAATTTCACAAAATAAATAAAAAGAACGCTCTAAAGTTCGAAATTCATAGTGCAAGTTTAAAAAAATTGGAAATAAATCATGCAAGTACATGTGCCTTGATACTCCCTTGGTCCCAAAATATAAATAATGGTTAAAAGTCAATATTTTCTACGTTTGATCAAGTTTATATACAGAAATATATACATTTACCTGAATCAATATTAATAGATTCGCCATAAACATATTTTCTTAATTTTCCATTCAGTATTGTAGATGTGGATATTTTTTGCTAAATATTAGGTCAAAGTGTGGATATTTTTCCACCAGCATAAAGTAAAGATCCAATACCATGGTGTAGTAGCTCTCGTCCATACAAATTCAACAAGTCTAAAAACATCTCAGTCGGATTTCATATGAGAAAATGGCGTCTAAAATACTAAAGACAATAAGAATCATAATGACGTGCAGTACGGCGGCCATACTAACCTTCATTGTGTCCGGAACGTCAAACCTGAACCTATTTTGTGAAGGGCCTAGGAGAATGTTTGGAGCAGGCCCCCCAGGAAAATGCAGAGCCGACCTCATATTGCCTATTTAAAGTGGGAGAACCCTAGCCGCCAGGAATGCCTCACCACAATCATCGACGGTGGAGCCCTACCACCGCCACACTTCCATGAGATATCCATCTCCATCAACACCTACACACCATCCAAGGAATATGAGAAGAAGTCTTGGGACGAAGAGGGCATGTCATCAATCTCCATCATCGTCATTGTCATCTACGCGCTCATCATCCATTCCTCCATACATCTTGTTGTAATCCCAAACTATTGTGGACCTGTGTATCACTTCATTCATTCATCCATTTTTATTCATACTAGTAATTGTGCACGTGCCACGCACGTGTAATCTTAGGAGACAAATGTCATCAACCATAGATGCATTATTCTTTTGCTAGTGGAGCGAAATTAGATATCAAACTCCTTTATTTCTGCAAAATTTTGCTACATTGCTTACAAACTCATGGAGAAAGAAGTCCCCGGAGATAGATCAAAGGTTATGGGCAGAAGAATTCAAAGTTATTGGTCGGATCTAAGAAAAAGTAATTGAATGGAAGATTGATCTAAGTTACCACTGGTAAAAATATGGACTACATTTCACATGCTAATCCACCATAATAATGCACAACACCAAGATGTACTTATCTGCATGTTTATGCTCACCACAAGTAAACAGACAACATAATTCAGTCTTTACATTACAGAATGCAAGATTGATCGAAGTCTCACCAGTAAGAAAATATGGAACATATATTTCACATTCACATGTTAAGCTATGGAAATCCACCAAAGGAATGCACTATTTGGATGTCTATAAACAGAATTTCCGTGAAACGAAAACAACTCTGGTGATGGCTTGAAAGCACCTGACTTATAAAACTGTTTCAATTGCACATACACCTTTAATGGTCAAATGTTCATCCATTCCCTAAATATCAAGAATACATTGAGAATACAAATAAAATATGACCGGTCCAGAATCTCAACAGGTGAATGTTGGTTCAGAACCATATAAGGTAAAACAAGGGACCCTGTTATCCCATTTCTCATATCTTTACTACTCTGGCCATCTTAATGTTCTCAGTCTTTGGATCAGCACTCTCTATGTACCACGTTCTCGGTTGATATACTATGTCCAGAATCCGACAAAAAATTACAGGAGACTATAACAGGTTAAGAATAATGCAAAACAATGGGTTAATTAGTGAATAACAGTAGCAATAGCTAGAGTACCAAGAAATTTATCAAGTATGTAAGTAGAGAAAACTGGGGCTATATTTACCTCTAGTCCTTTTTAACCATCATGAAGACAATGCTTTCAGGTACACAAACACCCTGGTCAGACCGGAGTGATATTCAGTGTACAATAAGTGTACTTTTAAGAGGTAGGAAATTTTGGATGCCCACTTGCAACAATACTAAACCCCAATCTCTTGTACAATCCTGATGTGTGCTAGTGCCCAGCTGATCCATGTGAATTTCTTGGCGGTAGATGGCAACACCTGTGACCAACAAGAGAATCAAATTGTCTGTAGTTGAAAAGGACGGAGGTATAAAAGCACATTTAAATTCTCGTTAATTGATTTGGCTAATAAATAAATTATATCCTATAGAAAAATTGCTTAATCGGTTTATCTACAAAACCCGATTACATAATGCAAAGAGCACATGAGGATTCCAATGCACCAAATGACAGCATTTCTGTGACATTAACACTGAAAGGGGAGATGTAGATGAGCCTGAAAGATTCATCCTGGCGCTAGTTGTGACAAAAGTATTCACCCATGTCGTGGCAAAAAACAAAAGATCTAATGATTGGTCCTTATAAAGCATAATTATATCATATTAAACTGGTAATCTGAATATTTGACTTCCAATAGCGATTGGGAGTGGATCAGCGCATTATGCCATTATTTGGAAAATAAAAGTTGAGACCTGGCATATTATTTAAAGAACATGCACTTCTGAAAATAATATAATGAGCGCGAAGAATAAAAGCACTACATCCTTCGTCAAAGAGGTAGATGTATCCTTTGACAAATCAACTACAATTGAGTATGCTACAACCAACTTCTGAAATATTGTACATATAAACTGCAGTAAACATCAATCTTGAAGAAGTGTATTCATTGTATGTGTACCTCAGTTGCATAAATCAGTTGTGAGCCCCGGGATTCCATGCCTCTTTCCTCTCCGGTAATTTATCAAGAATAACAGGTTATGAGTTCAGCGCATATACAAAACTTGCACATAATTCAGTATATGACACAGATAAGTGGTCAGACATGACGTGTGGAATACTGGAATTAATTCAGGCATGTGACAAACCTTAAAGCGGGAACTCAGATGGTCAAAGGCCCAGCCTCCATATGCACTGCCATTTTGGGTCTGATCCCTTAAGTGTGACTGGCTGAAACTAAACCGGCATACTCTTAATCTTGTCTTTTATCCCCTCATCGACAAGGTTGCCAGGTACGTCCTGGCCAACCTGGCCATTTGAAACAGAAACAAAATTCATTATCTTAATTTGTGACATTACAACTACACACATTCAGATGTAGGTGCTTGAATTCTCATGAAGATTCTCTAATGGAATGGATCATATCAAAAAACTTGACCTGGCAACAAGTACTTATGATCCTAGCATGTTGAACTTAAATTCTTCCCTGAACCATAGACCCCGACCTCGCATAATCGGATACAAAAATTCGACGGGGATGTACAATGTTGGGGAGGCTACCACTACATCAAAGCCATCCAATTCTACCTAGTAGTGAAGGTGAGGGCACTGGAGCACGTCTTGGAGCGGGCAGCGAAAGCGGCGGAAATCCTCAGTTTCAACGACGTCCCAGCCATCGCCTCCAGACGTGGAGGGAGCGGTATTAGGGAAGCGGGGCTGGAGCAAGGAGAGGCCGATGGCAAGGAACATCGCGGGTCTAGGTCAGCATCCCCACGCGCGGTGGATTTAGGCGGAGTGGCAGAAAGGCGGGGCTCCCGTGGCGGCGGCGCAGAGGTGATTTGGGCGTCTAACACTGTTTTAGTCCTAATCTGAACCGTTAGATTAGATGGTTAAGGGTCGGGATGATTTGAATCTTCCGTTCTGGCTCTTTTTATATTAGTCTAGATGATGTATTGTGCCCTATTTCTGAGTAGTTTAGTTGAGCATATGGATGAACTCTAGCACCACCATGACTTAAAATAAATATGCTTTGTTTATGTGTAGTAATGCCCTTCTTGATATTGTGTGAATATCGACTACATGGTTGTCATGAAACGAGAAGACGACATAAAAGAGAAAAAATAAAAGAAAAACTAGGCCCATTCACCAGTGAGGTCATATTCATAAAAAATCGGAATGTGATGTGTGCTTCTGTCGGCAGAAGAAGGCAAATTCAGCAAACTTCGCGACGTAACATTTTTTGTGTATATATGCAACGTCATTTGCAACATTTTTCCGTGAATCTGTATATTAGTGTACAAAATAATCCAACAATCAAAACAATCTATGTAGAAAAAAAACAGCAACAATATATGCAACCCAACCCATTTGGTTGCAGTAAAACACTGGTAAGCATGTCAGGTTCGTGAAAAACAAACGTATCCAACATCACACGAACACGTTTGCGACGTTAAAGAAATCCAATTGTCGCATATTTCACATTTTACTAGTGGATACACAATAAAAACGATAGCAACTTCTGCAACATCCAAAAATCTCAAGACATGGACCTCCGCTGTCGAGACACCACCATTAGCCGATTCAAGTTCGCCAGCCACACATTCAGCTCATCGGAGGTTCATAGGAGCAAGATCAGGTGAACCCCCGGCAAATTCACTATTGCGGGACGTGTTCTCTAGATCTGAAGTTCACCTCTGCCATGACCTTGTGCATGACAATTCGACCAAGAGCAACAGAGAGGGAACAACTGAACGGCCAACGACGGAGGAGCTCCAGTGGAGGAATTTCGGCCGGGAGGGAGCATATAAGCATTTTTTAAGAGCATGTACAGCGTGTATAAGCATTTTTTAAGAGCACGTACAGCGTGTAGACAATGTCTAAAAAAAAAGTATGCATGTGCCTAAGAACATGAATAAGATGCAGTGTCTAACAAAACTTGTGGGGTCTACTAAACATAAGATACTAGTACTTTTGAAGCTTGGTCATACACTGCCAAGTGAGACCAGTAGTTGCTTTTTCCTAAAAATTTCCTAGCTAGCACCACCCTCTCCACCGTGTTAGACACAACCTGAAAGAAAAAAGATGATTTTAGACACCCTATTTTCACAACGCTCCACTTGCTCTAAGGGATCTCCTGAAATAGTTTCAGAGGATAAATATTCAATGAGATCTGCTAGATGAGTAGGAACCCACCGGATAGCGCTAAAGTGTATGACGGGACGACCGAGGGTTACGAAGACCGATCGATCGGGCTTTGGATCGAGTAGCGAAATGGTCTTAGTTGGTGAAACATCAGTCGTACTCACCTTTCCCCGGATGTGGAGATCCGGACCTTCTCCTCTGCATCCGCATGCAGTGCTGGGTCTGCTCTGCCTCTGACTCGTCGGAATAGAAGAAAAGTAGCTTCTCGTCAAAGATCGGCACTCAGCAGCAACCTGTGGTGTTCCTCGTAGTGCGCGTTGGTCAAGTTCCGTTCGCTGCGTGGCCCGAGCTTGGTACTCATCCAGCCAAAGAAGTTACTTACCCATGAAGTTGAATAGAAGAATGGTAAAACGTTCAGTAATCTATGTACCTTGCGGCTACGTACGGGGCATGTTGACAGATGATTGGACAACTCATTCGGTGGAACCACCAAAACAGCTCCGCCCACACGTGCTTAGAATGGTTAGACATGTGTCCACCTCTCTTATAAACTGAAAATCTAAGAACACTTGATTGACCGTTACCTTATGGTGTCTTAAACTAGACTTTTATTTCCTTATTAAAACAGACTTGCGTCCAACTATATTAATATAGCAACCAACTGATATAAGAGTAAGACTACTGATGGGGCAAACGGCACAACAACCAGCCAAAAAAACAAAAAAAAAAGCAAAAGAAAACAAAGCCGAAGCGTCACGTACCAAACATCACCTCTAGCAATCGTTGCGTCCTACAAAAATGTGCTGCCACACGTCTAGCACTCTGAAGCGTCACGTACCAAACATCACCTCTAAGAAGGGAAGCGACGATAACAACGCTGCTGCCCGGACAGGTCCTAGGGTTTCCCCTGGTACGCTATGGGAGCTGGGGAAGAGATATTCCCGACGCCCTTCATGAAGGACGGTGACACCCGCAGCATCACCATGTCGGTGTCTGGACGACAAAGATTTCTCCTAATCCCTAAAAAACACTCCCAGACGGTTCGTATGAATCCATCCAGCTTGCCGCCCACATGCACACGCCACCACGGTGTTGCAGTCACCACGGTCGTCTCACCGTGACCCACGTTGCGAGGGAGGTATGATCGAAAAGAAGAAACTTCCGCAGGGGTCGACGATACAGTAACACGCGGAGGGAACTACCTCCACCACCAGAGGGCGATAGCCGACCGGATGCAGCAACATAGACAAATCAGGCCCTCTTGGCCCGGCCGAGCCCAAATGGACTTGTGAAGCCCCACCGCCACACTGCAGCAAGGGTGCCACCGTCGATGCCAACCGTAGAGCTAGTCCCTACTCCTCCATCCACCAGTAGAACCGCCACCACCGCAGATCCCCGTCGCCAAACAACTACTGACATGGTTATACCCCACGGGTACACGACCTTAGCATACCTGGTCCAGCCCAAGGAAGGCCCACGATAATATACACGGCCCATGAAGACTTTCGGGTGGCCCAAGCCCATGACGTCTTCCGATCCTTGAAGAGCAAGACTAGATTAGATAGAATATTCAAAGGGGCAAACCCTAAAACTGTAACCGACTCGATCTGTTCCCGGGACCTGCCTACCTCTATATAAAGGCTAGGAGGGCACGACGACGAGGACACTTTTTCGCATACGACCGCATACACACCTCCACGCCAGATTGCATTTGCGCACCCCCTGTAACTTTCGGTTCCGCCGTAATCAAGAGCAGACAAGCAGGAGTAGGGTTTTCCCTCCGGGGGACTGAACCTGGGTAAACCTCGTGTCCCCGTGTTGCTTGTTTGCTAACCATTCCGCGATCTCCAGCATCCCCATCTTCTCCAAAACACAAGCTCATAACAATGGGCATTGGCGAGATTAAACCTCGTTAATTGGCGCTGTCTGTGGGAACTGGGGGCGCTAATTGTGCGATCGTGACGGTCCCAACCAAAGCGACCTACAACTCTTCGGCGACGGAGAGCCATCTCCTGTTCGGCGCTTTCGACTTCACCGCCCACTCGCCAGCCACCATGAAGGACTTCGAGCCTGTAGGCGACGGACTCGAGATCCTGTTCGGGAGCTTCTGCTTCCAGGTGGGACAGACCGGCACTCTCCGCCTCCCAGAGCGGGTGCCCCTGCCATCGATCAGGCCCGCCTTGTGGGCTACGCATCCCGTGCTACGCACATCACCATCGACAGATGAGTCCTATGACAGCAGCAGCTGAAATCAGATCTGTGCGATCCACCATCGGATGAAGGGACCTACGGTTCCGGATCCAAAAGCTGCGGCAACAGCGACCCGACCTACAAGCGCTACCAATGCGCCGCGGTCATCGAGAGCGATGTGGATTAGCGACAACCCAACCCGCAGGGTAGAAACGGCGAAAACAGGAGGAACCAGTCCCCCCGCCCAACGAGGAGGACACCGATCCCAATCGGGTAATCCACCTCAGCGAGGAAGGATGGACCCAAGCACGCGAAGCCGTGGCAGGCAACAAGATCCTGCATGTGGGTGCCTCAGGGGACCTACTGATGGCGTACCACCTGCTCCTCGTCGAAGAACACAAAAAGCAGGTGAAGATGCAAGAGGTGCTTGACAAACGCAAGCAAGCGGCCTCGGAGTCCAGTGCGCGGTGAGTTGCACTCTCCGCCATGGGAGGCTCCAGCTCGCACGGCAACCACGGCAACAAGCACCGTTCTCACGTAGAGAACATGGACCCCACTGCACGTCGCGAGGTGACCCGGACCCTCAACACGTCCTTCATGGAGATGGATGTCGACGGCAACGTCATCCCGAAGACACCGCAAGCTGCAATCATGGCAGCCACCACATACCTTGTGTCCCATCCACCTCCGGTGGGGGAACGGAAAAGGGCCATGCACAACTCCGCACTAGCCGGACTCGGACTCATTGGAGCTGCGCTCCACGGAGAAGCTCCTACGGAGCCAAAAAAGAAGTTTGCGGTCAGGTTCAACCGCAGTCCCACACCTTCATCCGACGAGGAAGAACACGACCTACCTCAAAGGCACAAGAGCTCGCGATATCGCAGCTGTGACTACGACGCTCGAAGTGAGCTCACCCAACGCAAGATCGACAAGGCATGCGCCAAGCACGTATGCTCATCCGAATCTGAATAGGATGACGATGAAGGAGAACTCTGCGGGGCTCGATGCTTCATCAGATCTGTTCGATGGACACGAATGCCAAGGAACTTCAAGATCCCTTCGAACACTCCGAAGTTTGACGGCACACAGGACCCCAAGGCGTGGCTCAGCGACCACCTATCGTCCGTCAAGCTACATGGCGAAAACAAAAACACCGCCCTGCAATGCCTTCAGCTGCAGCTGACAGGCGCAGCCCGGATCTGGCTTAGCAGCCTATCCTTGGGATCCATCCGAAGCTAGGAGGAACTGGCGTATAGTTTCATCCAAAAATTCAAGGGCACCAGTAAGAGGCCAGCCTCGATCGAAGAGCTGAGGGCCTGTACCCAGAGAACGGGCGAATCCATTCGCTCGTATATATTACGTTGGTCCAACACCAAGAACTCCACGGCGCACATCTCTGAGGAGAGAGCAATCGACGCCTTCAAGGACAGCGTCAAACGCTAAGACTTCAAGAAAGAACTTGGGCGCGTCAAGCCAAAGACACTCGACCACCTCATGGACATCGCCAACAAGTGGGCAGATGGTGAGGACTCTGTCCACCGAGCACACTCAGAGGAGGAATATGACTACGGCTATCGACGTGAACGCCGTAGCAAGCGAAGATCACGCATCTATGACGATCGACACGGACCCGACATGGTCGCGACTGGCTACGCCGACCGCCACAGTGAAGGCAACCGCAGCAGCGGTGAATACCACGGAAACAACTTCCGCGATGGAGGACGCCCAGCGCAGTCATGGCAATGCCACGGCCACGACAACGGACCCTCGGCATACGACAAGTTGTCAGGCCCATGCACCATCCACTTCTACATCGACAAGCAGGATGGTAAAAAGAAGGCAAGCCACATGCTCAAAGACTGCCACGAGTTCCAGAAACTCAGTGAGAGCATGTCCCAGATGAGGCAACAAGCCCCGAACCCTGGGTATGGGAACGTACCCGCACCAGGTGACATCGCCCACGGAGCTCCTCCACCACCACCTGTGGGACCTTCGAATCACCCAATCTCACCTGCCCAGAACAACGGCGGAAACGGGTACCCCGTGCCGAAAGGGTCACTGATGATCCAAAAAGGGCGCCCAACAAACAGGGTGCAAAAAAAATCACCCGTCAGGTCAGTTTGGCTATGACCGCTCCACCCGTCATCCCTGAGAACCTCAGCGGTTCGGAGTCTTGCATCACGTTCAGCCGTTCGGATCACCCCCGCTAGATTCCTCGCCCAGGTCATGCTACCCTGGTGCTCGAGGCGCAGATCGGAGGGTTCGATATGAGCCGCGTCTTCATGGACGGCGGCAGCGGCATCAATATGATGTTCGCTAGCACCTTAGCAGCAATGCGGATCCCGCTGTGCAGCCTGGAACAATCCGACTCAACGTTCCACGGCATCGTTCCAGGGAAGGGCATATTCCCCCTAGGAAAGATATAGCTCGATGTCATCTTCGGCAAGCCCGATAACTTCTGGTGCGAGCGAATCGAGTTCGAAGTGGTGGACTGGTCATCACAATACCATGCCATCCTCGGGTGCGTGGCATCCGCACAGTTCCTGGCAGTACCGCACTACGCGTACCTGCTACTCAAGATGCCAGGACCTAGGGGCGTCATCACGGTCCACAGGAGCTTCACACGATCGGGTCACTGGGACAGGGACTTCAATAGAATCTCCTAGTCATTCGGCATGCAGGAGGAGCTCATAAGGCTCCGAGAGGTGGCAGACAACGGGGCACCCCCAGTCTCAAGGCAGAACGCACCCGACATGTCCTTCGACTCCACAGTCAACACAAAGAAGGTGCAGGTCCACCCGACGGATGCCTCAAGACGGTGCTGATCGCCAACGACCTCATTCCGCATAGGAAAGCGCGCTCGTCGAATTCCTCCGTGAGCGCTGGGAAATCTTTGCCTGGTGTCCTGCAGACATGCCAGGAGTTCCCAGGGAATTCGCCGAGCACGCACTTAACGTGTTTCCAGACACCAAGCCCGTGAAACAGTCCATCCGACGATTGTCCGAGCCACGGGCCGAAGCCATCAGAGTCGAAGTCAATAGACTACTCGACGCCAATTTCATCGGGGAGATCAAGGAAAGCGAGTGGCTGGACAACACTGTGATGGTCCCTAAAAAGGACACGGACATCCTGCGAATGTGTGTGGACTTCACCTCGCTGAACAAGCACTGCCCGAAGGATCACTTCCCTCTCCCTCGGATCGATCAGATCATTGATTCGACAGTAGGATGCGAGAAACTCTCCTTCCTTGATGCCTACTTAGGCTACAATCAGATTCGACTAAAGGTCGAAGATCAGGATAAAACGGCGTTCATCACGCCGTTCGGAGTGTTCTGCTACAACACAATGCCCTTCGGGATGAAGAACGCAGGTGAGACATACCAACGGTGCATGCAGGCATGCCTGAAGAACCAGATCGGCCGCAACATACAAGTCTATGTCGACGACATAGTAATCAAAACAAGGGAGGCCAAGACACTGATCGACAATCTCCGTGAGACGTTCGACAACCTTGATCGATACAAGATCAAGCTAAACCCAGAAAAGTGCGCCTTCGGCGTCCCATCTGGTCAACTGCTCGGCTACTTCATCTCCCAGCGAGGGATCGAGGCGAACCCGAATAAAATCTAAGCCATAATGGCCATGGAGAAGCCGAAGAATCTCAAAGGCGTCCAGCAGCTCGCTGGGCGAATCGCGGCGTTAAGCAGCTTCATCAGCCGCATGGGCGAAAAATCCCTGCCTTTCTATCAGCTGCTACGCAAGGCAGACAAATTCGAGTGGATGCCCGAAGCGGATGACGCATTCGAAGATCTGAAGTGGCTGCTCTCCACCTCGCCCGTCTTGGTCACACCAAGGGATCGCGAGCCTCTACTGCTGTACATAGCAGCTACACACCAGGTGGTAAGCACCATGCTCATGGTCGAACGACCCGAAGATGGCAAGACCCATGGGGTCCAACGCCCAATCTACTACCTCAGCGAGGTATTGACGCCAACAAAACAGAGGTACCCTCACTACCAGAAACTCGCCTACGGCGTGTTCATGACGGCTCGTCGGCTGAGCCACTACTTCCAGGAGCATCAGGTGATGGTCGTCAACGAAGCACCCCTGAACAGCATCCTGAGCAACCCGGAGGCCACAGGACGCGTGGCCCTGTGGGGCATCGAGTTGTCACCTCTAGACATAGTCTATGAGAAGCGCCATGCGATCAAGTCCCAGGTCCTTCCGGACTTCCTCGTCCACTGGATGGAACTGCAGTTGTCGGATACCCTGGACATGACACAGTCATGGACGATGCACTTCGACGGCTCCAAGCACGAGGCAGGAGCAGGAGCCAGGGTCATACTAACGTCCCCGCGGGGCGACAAGATGAAGTACGTCCTTCGGATGAAATTTCGAGCTTCCAACAACGAAGCCAAATACGAGGCCCTCATCCACGACATTAGGATGGCCAAGATCTGCGGCGCAACACGCCTAGTCATCTACGGCGACTCAAATCTCGTCATCCAGCAGACGATGAACGAGTGCAACGCGCACATCGCCAACATGATTGCGTACCACGCACTCTACAACTCACTCGAAGGAGACTTTGACGGCTGCGAGCTTCGGCACGTTGGAAGAGAAAGCAACAAAGAGGCCGAAAGACTCGCCAACATCGGCTCCACCTGCGCGTGGGTGCCACCAGGTCTGTTCCTCGAACAGATATGCGTGCCATCCATCAAAAGGAAATTCCCCAAGGGATCACCCGAAGAAGCAGAACACTCGGGGGCTGCGCTACCTGAAGGACAGGAAGGACCAGAAAAACTCGACACAGAGGCCGCAGTGGTCAACCTGATGCAGGTCATGGCAGTCAAAGAAACATGGACAGAGCCATATCTCCGATACCTGATAGACAGGGAACTGCCTGATGACCCGACAGATGCCCGTCGCATATCTCGCTGGTCCAAGGCCTTCACCATCATCAATGGCGAGTTGTACAAGCGCAGCATTTCGGGTGTACTCCAAAGGTGCGTCACCATCGGTGACGGCAAAACTATCCTCCAAGACATCCATGAGGGCATCCGCGGCCATCATGCGGGCAGCCGCACCCTTGTCGCCAAAGCTCTACGAGCTAGATTTTACTGGCCAACGGCCATAAATGATGCCAAGGACATCGTCCAAAGATGCAATGGGTGCCAGAGGTTCGCAGATAAACCGCACGCACCAGGATCGGAGCTCAGGCCCATACCCTTGGCCTGGCCTTTCGCCCAATGGGGCCTCTACATGATCGGCAAACTGCCCAAATCCTCGAAAGGAGGCCACGTCTACCTCCTGGTCGTAGTCGACAAATTCACCAAGTGGATCGAGGCCATGCCCGTTACTAATCAAAAGGGTAAAATGGCCGTGAAGTTCTTCCAATCCATAGTCTACAGGTTCGGCGTGCCGCACAACATCATCACCGACAACGGGTCGAACTTCATCTCCAAAGAGTTCCAGGACTTTTGCGAAGGCCTCGGGATCAACATAACATACGCCTCAGTGGTGCACCCTCAAACGAACGGACAGGTCGAAAAGGCCAACGGCCTCATCGGCGGCGGCATCAAGAAACTCCTGATGAGCCCGCTGCAGCGACTTGTGGGAGCCTGACCAGAAGAGCTACCCTCCGTCCTTTGGAGCCTGCGCACAATGCCAAATATCTCAACTGGCTACACGCCTTTCTTCATGGTGCACAGAGCCGAAGCCGTGTTGCCTGGAGAAGTACGCCACAAGGCCCCACGGGTCGTCGCCTACAGCGAAGCCGAATCGACGGCCGCACTCGAATATGCCGTCGACACACTCGATGAGGCACACGACATAGCCGTGACTCGATCGGCGGTCTACCAACAGAGCCTCCGCAACTATCATAGTCGTCGGCTGCGCCCAAGGTCCTTCGTCGAAGGAGACCTAGTCTTACGACTCAAGCAAGAGCGACTGAAGAAGCTCGAGTCACCTTGGGAAGGACCCTACGTCCTCACCGAAGTCATCCCAGGTGGCGCCTATCGCCTCAAGCACGTGGATTCTAGAGTCGCATACTCCAACCCATGGAACGCCGCACAACTGCGACGCTTCTACCCCGAGCTACTCCCCCTCGTTTTACTTTCAATAAGGCTATTTAGCCAAGGCTACTCAGCTGAACAATGTACCTCCTCATTACGATATGAATAAAGCTAAGTGTCTCGCCCCAAAAATTTATCTCTTATTAGCATTTTCTTCATATTACAACACACTCGGGGGCTCCCCTCACCTCACGACTTCGTCGGCTGAGGATAACGCGTGTACACCTGAGTAGCTGATCAGGTCAGGCTAACAAAAAGGGCATGCATACAAACAAAGCACCACGTGATAAAAACAATCAACCTTTACAGCATGGGACACAACACGCCCAGTCGAATACATACAAGTTTTACATCTATCTTTTTTACAGGTCCAACCTATTCTGAAGAATCACCTGCGCACGATGCTCAAAGAGATCTACAACTTGTTCTGTTGGAATTATGCCCTAGAGGCAATAATAAAGATGTCATTATTATAATTCTTGTTCATGATAAAGTTTATATTCCATGCTAGAATTGTATTAAGCGGAAACTTTAATACTTGTGTGGTTTGTGAACAACACCGTGTCCCTAGTATGCCTCTATGGACTAGCTCATTGATTAATGATGGTTAAGGTTTCCTAACCATAGACATGAGTTGTCGATTAATAATGAGATCATATCATTGGGAGAATGATATGATGGACAGACCCAAACTAAGCGGAGCAATTAGATCGTGTCATCGTGTTCATCTTTGCGAAGCTTTTCTTATGTCAAATATTGTATTCCTTAGACCATGAGATAATGCAACTCCCTGGTATCGGAAGAAAGCTTTGAGGTCATCAAACGTCATCCTATGAGAGGGTGATCATAAAGGTGTCTCTCAGGTGATCGGAAAGTACATGTTGGGTTGTATGTATCGAGATGGGATTTGTCCCTCCCAAATCGGAGAGATATACTTCGGGCCCACTCGGTAATCGATGTCAACACCGCTTGCAAGCATGTGGTTAAGGAGTTAATCACAAAGTGATATCGGATTACGGAACGAGTAAAGTACTTGCTGTGAACGAGATTGAACTAGGTATGACGATACCGATGATCAAATCTCGGGCAAGTAAAATATCGCGAGACGAAGGGAATATATATATGGGATTGATTGAATCCTGGCATCGTGGTTCATCCGATATGATCATCGATGAATGTGTGGGAGTCAATATGGGTTTCCAGACCCCGCTGTTGATTGTTGATAGAAGATCATGTCTGCATATTCTCGAACCCGAAGGGTCACACACTTAACGTGTCTCGACGCTAGGATAGATTGGATAATTGGTTTATGAGTTTTTGTTCGGAGTCTCGGATGAGATCCAGGACATCACGAGAGATTCCGTTATGGTATGGAGAATAAGATTCATATAAGGCAAAGCAGATTTTGGAGTTCGGAATTGTTTCGGGTTAATCGGTATTGTACCAGAAGCTTCTAGAACCTTCCGGAGTGGGACCAACGTGGCCCCACTTGTCGGGAGGGGGAATGGGCCTATGAGGGAGTGCCCTGGACGCTTTGGGCCAGGGGCACAAGGCCCCATAGGGCCCAGCCGGCCAAACCCTAGGGAAACCCTAGGGGAGCTTCTAGAAGGGGGGAAACTTGCCCCCCACTCCTCCCTCCTTTGGCCGCCGACCTAGGGCTTGGGGGAGGGGAAAGGGCCAGCCGCCCACCCCTCTATATAAAGAGGGCTGGGGGCGCACCCCTCCCACACCTCCTTCTCAACCCTAGCCGCCCTGCTGCCCCTCCTCTCTCTCCCTCCCGACTGCGCGTAGGCGAAGCCCTGCCGCAGAAACTCTCCACCGCTTGCACCACGCCGTCGCGTTGTAGATCCAATCCATCTCTCCACCCTACTTGCTGTACCGAGGAAGGAGGATACGTTGAGGTGCCGCACGTGTGCATCTCTCGGAGGCATCGCCACTTGCGGTGTTAGATCGGATCGGATCGCGAGGAGGAGAAGCGAGTACGACTACATCACCCATGTTCCGTCGAACGTTCCGCTGTGCGAATCTTCAAGGGTATGAAGATCTCATCTATCCCCTCTCGTTGTTTGCATCTCCTAGATTAGATCTTGGCTTTCCCGTTCGCATTCGTAGAATTTTTTTGATTTACTATGCTGCAAAACTCTTCATGGTCGGCATACTGCCTTACAGCCGCATAGTGCGGACGCATGTCCCACATACCACCATCTGGCTGAAGAGGCGGCCTAGCCGCAACAACAGCAAGATCTACATCAGGGCGATGCAGCCGCACGTGGAAAAGCGCAGCCTTCACCCCCACAACCAACTGATGCTGCACCAGCTCCCTGACATGATGCACATCTCGAAACTTCACCAGCAAGCCCCAGAGAGTCGATGGTGCCTCATCCAGGGAAAACATTACGTGCAGAATTGATGCCAAGGAAGTCTTCACTTGCCGCAGCACCCGCGACACCTGGTGAACACGATCCTACATAGTCGCAAGGACCATGGCATGATCGCGGTCCATCCAGAAAAAGCCACCGACTTCCGTATCTTATTGCGCCAAGCAATTGATCCGAACAGCAACACGCTCCTTTTCCTCCCTAGGAACAAGGTTAGCACCTGCAGCACCTACAAAGATGACAAGCCAATAGGCGCATACAAAAATAAGCTGCAGCTCAAAGAAACTTACACTGAAACTGTTCGGCCAAACGCCACAACTCCCCCATCAGATACTCCTCTCTGGTGGCGCCTCGCTCCGCCTTCGACTTCCAAACATCCGTGTGGCCTCGGATGCCAAGCAACTCCTTCTCAAGACTACGGACGCGGTCACGAAGAAATACAAGCTGCGGTGCATCATCCAAGGATGGTCGCAGCTACGGCGCAGGCGAAGTATCGACGAGATCATCACCCGAAGGTCCCTAGAGGAAAAGAAGCAAAGATATGAACAAACACACGAATGGGCAAACAGCTCGGAGATTCATTATATACAACAAAAGCCACTGCATGGCACAAGGAGTGTTCATAAATATATTACAACAAAAGCAGACGAAAGTTATCCTACAACTACAAGGCCTAAGAAGCTGCATCCTGAGTGGCCTCGGAGCTGGATTGCCTGCTCTTGGCCTCCCCCTGCTGCCTCACCGCGTACTCCGCCAGCAGGTCAATCAGCTTCGGCCCATAGCGTTTACAGCGGGCAACATAGAGGGCAAAGGCTACCTCAGATCCGTCGGGAGTCGTCGGCATCTGGGAGGTGACCTGATGAAGATCCAGATCCGCTCCATACGCCATGGCCATCGCCAGCCCCATGGACGCACCGATGCCCTTCTGCTTGCGCTTGTACGCCGCGGGCGCCTCGGCTGACAACGCGTCTGCCAACAAGTCGACATCCTCGAGGGTGACGCCCTTGGGGACGAGCTCCTTGTAGAAGCGCCCAAGCACCTCTTTGGCTTTCGCAAGAGAGCCAACCACAGTGCTGCAGCGGTCTTCGACCGCCGCAGTAGCATCATCCAAAGCACTTCCGTGCTCCAGAACACTGCGGTCAAACTCAATGCCCGCGGCATCTAGATAAACGAAAAAGGCAAAGTGAGAATCAAACAAAACCAGAGAGACAAGGAAGCCGAAAAAGAACAAGTAACAGACGAAAATACTTACCCGAAATAGCCTTGGCAGCAGCCATCAGCTTGTCGGCTACCTCCTTCTCGCGCGAGGCCGCAGCGGTGGCGAGCTGCTCCTCGCGGTCTATGGCCTCTTGCTGCAGGCGCTCCTTGGTCGCAGCTACGTCGGCTAGCTCCTGCTCGAGGCTCTCCTTAGCGCCAACGGCGTCCTCAGCTTTTTTCTCCGCTCGCCCGAGGCTCTTTTTGAGAGCATCAAGCTCGTTGAGGGCCGTATTATTCTCCTCTACAACAAGCAACAAGAACATGTGTGAGTTTCATAAGCTAGCAAGCAGACGAAGAAGTAGAAGACCTAGTTACAGATGTACCTTGAAGCCACTGGAGGCTGGCCTCCAATGCCAGATGCTGCTTCACCAGCTGGTTGACGCCATACACAAAAGGCTGCAAGAAGATGCAACTTATTAGGAAAAGGGCTCAGGGGCTGCGCCCAACAAATGAGCAAAACAAATCAAGCATACGAAAAGCGCTCGGGGGCTCCCCCCGAGACACGCAAAAAAGAGAAGCTATGATCAGCAGATCATCCGAAAAGACCTCGAGGGTTCCCCCACGGCAAGAACAAAAACACTTACATGATCAGACGGAGACTCCGAAGGTCCGGCTGTAGTCTTCTAGGAGATGATCACCCGAGCCTCCTGCGGAGAGGGGTTCAGAGCAATGCCCCCAGAGGCGGCCGTCGTCTGAGAGGGAGGAGGCGCAATCTTCGACTCCCCCACCATCTCCTGAGTGCCATCGCTAAACGAGCCATCAGAGGAGTGGCTACAAAATAAAACACCAGTCAAATACAAGCAAGCAACAATGAAAGATATCAAAAGGCAACCGAAGGTACTCACGAGTCCATATCACTCAAGTTGAAGACATGCAAGGTCCTCTTGCCCTTCTTCTCTTCCTTCTTCCGCTTCGCCGGCGGCTGCGGCGCTAAAGACCGCACAGGCACGGCCGGAATAGGAGAGGAAGAGCCACCATCACCTCCACTGTGACGCACAAGGCATGGCGGGTTCATAGGCGTCGGCGGAGTCGAAGCATCCGACGACTCGCTCGAGCTTTGTGTCCGCTTTCGAGTCTGCTCCTCGCTCGACTCAAAGGTCTCTTCAGCCGGTGACCGCGCCGAAGGAAGCTCAGACATGGAGTCCACTACCTCATTGTCCGACGCATCCGAAAAACGTTCGGGTAGTGGAGGCACCATGCCCGGTATCTTGAATTCCTGCACAAAGAAAGCAAACTTTCAGAACAAGCAAGTACAAGAAAAACACACTCGAAAATAGCGCTACGCGCACGTCCCAGATCTATACTCGCGGAACCGGACGAGAGGCGGCGAACGGAGGGGTCAGCGACTTCCCCGGAAGGTCCTCTTCAGCTTTGAACTTCAGCAGCGGTCGAAGGACTCTGTCGAGATCCCCCCTGGAGAGCTCCTCAGTTGAAACCCTAGTCGGATCATGGCGACCAGAATAAAGGAACATCGGGTGCGCCCTAGCCTGGAGCGGCTGCACCCTACATTTGAGGAAGGTGAGGATAATATCCACACCGTTCACCTCCTTATCCGGAATCACCTGGAGGTCCTCCACCCGACGATAGAGCTCCTCTATCTCCGCCACCTCGCCATCCAAGATATGGTTCTTCCAGGACCTCTTCGGCTGGATTATCTGGGTGGAGTCGAAGGGAGCAAGGCCAAAATTTTGCCCGTCCACTGTGGAGTCGCGGATGTAAAACCACCGCCTCCGCCAGTATTGGACGGACTTAGACATGTAAAAAGAGAAGAAGAGAAAATTGGATTTAAGGGACATGATGCAGCTGCCGATGGGATAAACGCCATCGGAGCCAGATTGCCTCTTCACGGAGTAGAGTTTTCGGAAAAGGCCAAAGTGCGGCTCGATACCGAGCTAGCACTCGCAGAAGGTGATGAAACAGGCGATGTGGAGAAGGGAATTTGGCGAAAGATGATGGAGTTGGATGCCATAGAAGAAAAGCAATCCACGGAGAAAATCGTGGACTGGGAGAGAAAGGCCCCGAAGGACAAAAGCAACAAACATGACCCGAAACCCAGCGGGTGGATGGGGAATTACCTCGTCGCCGGGAATCTTGATGGCCTCCTTGTCCTGCGAGATCAGACACCGCTCACGAAGATTGCGCAGGTCGCCCTCGCGTGTCTCCGACCGCCGCCAGCCACCGTCGGTGACGCGAGCGGCGGCAGTACCCTTCTTGCCGCTGGCAGCAGCGCTGGTGCCCACTGCGACGGAGGCCTTCTTCGGCTTCCCCATTGCAGTACAACGACGATGGCGGCGTGAGCGCAGAAAAGAGGACGGGAAGGATCAGAGAACTTCTAGCGCGCGGCGAGAAAAGCTCAAGAACGTGAAAGAAGTGAAACGAGAATGGCTGCGGTGAAAACAAACAAAATTTTCCCCATAGATTATAAGGACGAATACGATACACAAGGACCGTTCATCGGGAAGCCTTAGAGCCAGAATCAAAATCCAACCATCCACGTGTCAGCACAGCAGCGAACCGTCACTCGCACGCCGTCCACTACACACAGAAGGCGATGCCGTAATTATCTCCACGTCGTGCGTGACCAGTCAATTCAAAGTCAGAAGGTGGGACCCACGCTCGCCAAGTCACGTCAACTCTGGAGCCGCAAACGCTTGACGTCACCGATCGTCAGCACTGACGTCATCAAAGCTATACTAGCAACGGTTACAAATCTTCAACTACACAGCTAAAGTACTCACTCGAATCTACGATTCGAGTAACTACTCGGGGCTACTCCTATCAGGAGCGCTGGCCGCGCACCCGAAGTATGACTAAGGTACTACACCGCTGAACTATTCTTCGAGTCATACGTCGAGTCTACGACTCCACTACGGACTCGGGGGCTACTCCTATAGGGAGGATGGATTCAAGCATACGAAAAATTTGTGTCCTACGGACCTAAAGTCAACAACGACTTAATTAAAGTCTCTGCTCGAGTCTACGACTCGAGCAGACACTCTCTGGTCACGCACCCTATGAATTCTTCGACTGCGATCCTTCGGATCAGCATGCAAAAACTTTTCGGCAACTCTGCCCCAACCAACGCTAAGTGAGAAAACATCCTCCTTGGCCACCCGAAACACCTCCGCGGTGATAAAATTTCGGATGTTGTGTCTACGACGCAAAGATAAGACCTACAGATACCATCTGATGGCCTGGCAACGCACACGACTGCGCTCTGCTAGTAATAATACGTGCTAGCAGGCGCAATGAAAATCCCGACGGACGCGTTGGGTACATCATTTGAAAATTACTAAAATTCTACTCCTATAAGTCCTCAACGGCCTGAGTTGAATTACGCCAGCATTTGTTCCGGGTTCGAGTCGAGGGACTCGAATCTGAAGAAGATCGCGTTGTTTTGTTCTAAGACAGTTAACTGGCCCTGATCCGTCGGAAGAGTCAGGCACGCGCATCAACAATCCCTACACACTAAAATCATTCTCTGATGAACAGAAAACAACTGCACCCGAAAGATTGAAGAGTCCTCGGTCGAATCTACGATTCGACTGAACACTCGGGGGCTACTGATATGGTTATACCCCACGGGTACACGATCTTAGCATACCTGGTACAGCCCAAGGAAGGCCCACGAGAATATACACAGCCCATGAAGACTTTCGGGTGGCCCAAGCCCATGACGTCTTCTGATCCTTGGAGAACAAGACTAGATTAGATAGAATATTCAAAGGGGCAAACCCTAAAACTATAACCGACTCGACCTGTGCTCAGGACCTGCCTACCTCTATATAAAGGCTAGGAGGGCACGACGAGGAGGACACTTTTTCGCATACCACCGCATACACACCTCCACGCCAGATTGCATCTGCGCACCCCCTGTAACTTCGGTTCCGCCGTAATCAAGAGCAGAGAAGCAGGAGTAGGGTTTTCCCTCCGGGGGCCTGAACCTGGGTAAACCTCGTGTCCCTGCTTGCTTGTTTGCTAACCGTTCCGCGATCTCTAGCATCCCTATCTTCTTCAAAACCCAAGCTCATAACAATGGGCATTGACGAGATTAAACCTCGTCAGCTACACCATCGCCATTGTGCTCACCCGGACCTGCCGGACCGCCATCGATCTGAGAAAAACCATGATCTCGCACCTGCGAGGCTATAACAATCACTGAACCGGGAATGGTATGAACGAGAGGGGTCCACGCGAACCAGCACCTAGCAGCACACGGTCGACTAGCGGGCATTCACGGCACCTCTAGACTGCTTGCAAGTCAAAACCCACAGACAACCTCCAGATCTAGGCCCGCCCGGTCTGGACCTGCCCCCTAGCCACATTACCAGGGATGGTGCGTAGCAGC
Organism: Avena sativa; assembly: GCA_916181665.1. Classification (NCBI taxonomy): domain Eukaryota; kingdom Viridiplantae; phylum Streptophyta; class Magnoliopsida; order Poales; family Poaceae; genus Avena; species Avena sativa. The sequence goes on from OV702293.1 coordinate 252,041,225, forward strand.
CTCCTGGCCGAGCCAGGACGTGGCATCCAAGGCTCTGCAAGGCCCAGATCAGGCCCTCACTGGCCCAGATCTAGCCCACAAGACCCATATCAGCCACACATCCCTGCCGCCCCGCTTCCATTCCCGCAACCAGGCCGTCGTTGCGTCAAGGCACGCTTGCCACACGATGTCACACCTCCCTCCACTCGCATACCCCTCTCCCGTGGCCGGCCCACGCGGTGCCTCTCCTCGCGCCATCCTCCGTTGCATCCCCGTCAGGGACCTCCTCTCCTTGATGCCCCCCGGCCGTGCCCTGGCAAGCTCCTCCATGCTCCATTCACCGCCAGGGCGCAGCCCCCTCCAGGCCACCGACCGCGCACCTTCCACGAGAAAAACTCCCCGCCGCCCCCTTCACTGATGACGTGCGCGGTTTCTGGCGGCCACCTCTAGGGGCGACGAGGGGAAAGTGGAAGGTGGAAGGGCCTGTGGTGGCTAGGCGCTAGGGTCGACTTTCTATTCGACAACCTCTCAGATCCACTAGACTTTTATTTCGGTGTCCCCTTCTTCTAAACTGAAAATATAAAGACACTCGGGATCGGCCGATGCCCCTTTGCCATCTTTAAACCGAAGGTTATAGGTCAATCTGACTATTCTTATGTTTTTAGTTTTATAAATTTAGCAAAGACGGGATATTACGCGAGTCATCTCGTCCCGGCCCGGCGTTGCATTTGATTAGTCGGAATCATTCGACGCGTGCCTACTACTCTCACTAGCACAGTCTCTCGCAAGACAGATGAATAGCCATGTGTGGGCACACCATACACCTATCACCGTGCGGATCATTCGATGGTTCTACACCTGAAGCACGGGGTCATGGTGTTCCGCTATTTCTTGCGAAGCTAATAGCTAGCTCGCGACAGATCATGGATGGATGGAGTCTGTGCTTTGTTTCAGAATTTTTCGCTTGTCGGCCGTGTCGTGGCATCCTACTCTCGACAGCGACGGCTCCATATGGCAGATGGATTGCACGGCTGGTCATTCACATGGTCCACGGGTATGTCGACACGTGAGTCGCGACCGTTAGCTCGTTGATCGCCCACATACGTTTTTCGCACGGATAAGTCGCTACGGTTCCGAGCTCTGGGTAAGAGTTTGCTTGGGGTGCAAACTATGTACTGTACATGTATTTCTGCATAGCGCCGTCATGCATTCTAGAACTCTAACAGAACTTATATAACATAAAAAAGAAATCTCTCTTAAAACAGAAATATATTTTTAGTTGCCAGGATTTCTTAAAAAAACATAAAAATAACAAAAGCTTTGTCCAGTTTCAATGATAGAGAGACGAGAATATCGGTGCAGCTTCAGCTCACGCTAGTGCAAGTAGTTGCGCTAGGTGGATCAAAGACCTTTTTGTATTTTATCATTTTAGACACGCTTGGTGCTACTATTGATGATTATCCTGGTAAATGGCGTTTTATTACTGTAAAGTTTAAATCTCTCTTTATTTCAGTTATCCTAGTAGCTTATAAAATATGCTATTTTGATATTTGGATTTTCATTCTAAAAAACTTTCAAGGACGATCTTTTAATAAATGTTTGCTGCGCTATAAGTAGTGCGATAATCCTGTTAATACAGAAAACCCAGCCATCAGCTTCATCCCCGCGTTTTGACTAAAGAAAAAGCTGGATCACCGTATCACCACCGCCCACAAATCCGTGGCCCGCACATACTCGATTCAGACCAAATCAGGCCCAACTTACATGCATGACCACAGGCACCTACCTGCGTGCCACCCGCCGCCACACTGTGCTAGACCACTACCGCTGCCCAGGTCGTCAGCCTTCGTAACAAGTCCTCGGCAGCACGAGCTTCGCCCGACCACGGCTGCCATATCCCAGCTTTCTAAAAAAGCCGGTTTAAAAAATTTGCGAGCCTTCTAAGTTTTAGACTTAACTATTTTGAAATCCTTGTAAATTTTTTAGACCGGCTTCTCCGTGAAACTGGGATAGAGCGGCTTCTCGGAGAAGAAGAAAAAACTGAGCCCACGTCCTCTAGCGAAGGCGGAGGAAAGGGGGCGCCCTTGGACCCTAGGGTTTGGCCCTCTCGTGCCGCCATCACATTGTCCATCCCCATTTTAGGCAGGTTTTGGGTGGTGGCGTGGGAGTTTCAACACGTCAGCTGCTGCAATCAATTCCGTCCAGCCGTAGTAGAACGGGTCCATCCGAGTCGTCTATCTCCCCCCGCCCCCACCAACCGCCCGCGTCTCCCCTTGCCAAAATAACCGCGTCTTTACTTCCCGGTTTTTCCTTACTTCGCTGTACCCAAAAACGTTTCCTTCACGTTTCTACAGCGACAGGTCGCAGCTAGTAAGCTAGGAAAAGGAAGCGACAGCAGAGGCGCCCGCGTCGCGTGACCTTCCACTTTAGCCCGGCACGGGACGCACGCGCCCGCGCCCGTACCCCTACAAGAACGTTCCTTCAGGCTCGGCTCTGTCCCCACCTGCCAGTGACGGGCGTTCAGGTGCGCCTAGTCTTCTAGTACACCACACTAACTATGGTAGGAGCCTAGGACGGCGTCTCGGCACGAGGGCGAGGCGAGCGTTGCGACCGGGCCGGTCTCTTCCCCCCAACTCATAAGTAAACGAGTACCGGCCCGTTTCCGCTCCTGTGCTCTCCCTGTCTCTTCTCCCCTCCTTTGCTTTTGCCAGCCAGAAGGATCAACACGAGAGGGAACTCCCGAGGCGAGCGCCACCCTCCCCCTCGCCGCCCCTCCACACACGTGCGTACAAGTGGTACTCACCGGGAGCAGGAGTATCCGTCCCACGTCGAGCGGGCGGCGCGCGGCTGGCCTGCTGATCGGGGGAGTTCACGCGCGCGCGTCGAGGATGGGGTGGCCGCCGGCTGCGGAGCGGCGACTCGTGGCGGCCGCGGCGGCGGTAGCGGTTCTGTGTCTGGTCCTCGCGTCGGCCTCGGCGGCGGCGGCGGCGCAGGAGCAACGGCAGAGGGCGCTGGCCGTGCAGCCGAGTGAGGGGCAAGCAGGGCGGCGCCACCACCGGTACGCGTACGCGGCGATGATGTACATGGGGACGCCGCGGGACTACGAGTTCTACGTGGCCGTGCGCGTCATGATGCGCTCCCTCGCCACGGTCGGCGCCGACGCCGACCGCGTCGTCATCGCCTCCTCCGACGTGCCCCGCGACTGGGTCCGCGCAATGTGAGTCCACGCACGCAAGCGTCTCCCTCCCTTGGACTCTCCGCTGCCTTTGATTTCGTTTCAACGCACTCGATCTTGAAGATATAAATGGAATTACTAGTGCTATATCAGGAAATGTTTAACGCGTCGCGATTAATCACAGTATCAAATTAAAGGAAGCGTTTCTTTCCTTGTCAAGGGCGAGGACGAGGTTTTGCCGGCGAGTCCGGGCCCACCTTTCCACCTGCAGTAGTAGGATTTTAGGAAGCTTCTTGTCAGCTAGTCTGTTTCTTTATTCAGTACTCCATGCTGTTTTTCACCGGAAGATTTATGCACTGGATAGATACGAAATTAATCTGCTCATGTTGCCTATCATATTTTACAACTTTGGCTGATCGTGTCATTTTAAATAATATTTGGATTCTCGTGACCAAACATACGTCTTAGTTCAAAACGTCAGATATTTGCGAGTCAGCGGAATACTCTATGTCACTATCAGAGAATGTGCTGTTTATGACCTTTGACTAGTATTGTTTTGGTGCCTTTGGTTAGAGTAGTACTTTCCTAGGAGACTAGTAATTGATTGGGTCCAGTTAGAGTGGTCAATTTTTCTTCCTTTGGTCAAATGCCAAAATATAAATGGAGATGGTCAAAATCCCCAATGACTGGTTTAAACTATGGCTTCCAGGCCCCAATCCTGCCTAATTCTTTCCATGAAAGAAAAAAATGTGCAATGCAAACAAAGCTATACATTTCGTACTAAGTATGGATTGAAATTGACATGTTATGACGGTGGTAAATGACAACATTAGGGAGGAGGATGGCATGAGGGTGGTGGTCGTGGAGAACCTGAAGAATCCCTACGAGGGCAATCTTGGAGGAATGAACAGGAGGTTCAAGCTGACACTTAACAAGCTCTATGCATGGAGCCTGGTCGACTATGAGCGTGTCATCATGATCGACTCCGACAACATCTTCCTCCAGAACACCGATGAGCTCTTTCAGTGTGGCCAGTTCTGTGCTGTTTTCATCAATCCATGTTACTTCCACACAGGTCTTTTCGTGCTCCAGGTATGTCCCAGTACAACTACCTGTACAAAAAGTCAAATTCTCTGTTATTTTGCTTTAAATGGTATTGGCCTGTTGAGTTGAATGTATGACGATTTGTGTCGAATATGATATTCTTGGTATGCTGATAGTGCATTTCCAAAACTGAGCCATATCACTACTGTAGCTGTTTAGATGTTGGCTTATATTTGCATTGACTCTTACAAAAAATGACACATTGCATGTCTTCTGCCAATATGCATGGTTGGCATGATTGCTCCACTAAATCACCACCAGCACGTAGACACAGGTTTTTCTTGCATACTCGTATACATAGTTCCAAATGGAAGTTTTTGCTGAAATGGTGCAAGCGCCAGATAATGCCTGGCCCGGGGATGGAACCCAAGTTTCAGTGCATTCCACGCACTCACCAACCCTTCCAGTGACTAAGTTCCAATTGAAAGTTATGCAATATGCAACATTATTGCATTGTCAATGCACTTGAAAATATCCTCTACTCAGATAAAAAGTTCCAAAGAAGTATCTGATGTTGGTGTCTTTTCTCCAATTTACAGCCTTCTATGGATGTATTCAAAGGCATGCTTCACGACCTGGAAATCGGCCGCGACAACTCCGATGGTGCAGACCAAGGCTTTCTCGTCGGCTGCTTCCCAGACTTGCTTGACAAACCACTATTCCACCCTCCTGAGAACGGCACCAAGCTCAACGGGACATATCGCCTTCCTCTCGGCTATCAGATGGACGCGTCATACTATTGTGAGCATTGCTGCTATTCAGCTCCAATCATATGTAGTTTGTGCTTCCAAAGATTTTTACATCCATTTACCAAAATATTGCAGATCTCAAGCTTCACTGGCATGTTCCATGCGGGCCAAACAGCGTGATCACATTCCCCAGTGCCCCTTGGTTTAAACCTTGGTACTGGTGGTCCTGGCCAATCTTGCCATTGGGCCTTTCCTGGCACAAGCAACGGTGGAATGATCTTGGGTGAGTACAAGAAAAGAAACTATATGTCATATCTTTGTAAGTTTAATTTCTGCCTGCTAACATTACTTTCCCCTGTCCATGTTTCATAGTTATGCTGCTGAAATTCCGGCGGTCCTCATTGAAGTGCTGATGTACATAGCAATCATAACTATCACCAGATTAGCAAGGCCACAGATGACAAAACTGTGCTATTACCGGCGACCCGAGAAACAAAGTGTCCTGGTACAGGGGCTAATCAAGCTGGTTGCCTTTGTGGCCATGGTGGCAGCATATACCATCCCATTCTTTGTAATCCCATGCACGGTTCATCCACTCATGGGCTGGTCCTTGTACCTGTTTGGTGTCCTCGCCTTCTCATCGGCTGTGATCAATGCATTCCTGCTGCCGCCGCTTGCAGTGCTGACTGCCTGGATTGGGATGGTTGGGATGCTCTTTGTTATGGCATTCCCATGGTACCATGATGGTATCCAGAGGATTCTGGTAGTCGTTGCCTACGCATTTTGCTCTGCACCGTTCTTGTGGTCATCCCTGGTGAGGGTGATGGACTCATTGCAGACAATGCTTGAGAGGGATCCATTCTTCCCCCGGCTTGGTGAACAAGCACAGGAGACTGAATTCAGCAAGCTGTACTGATTCTTTTGTATAGGTTTGAGATGCATCATCATCATTCATTTTTTGGATAAGGATCATCATCATCATCATTCATACGGATAGCTGATCCAGATTGGCTGATTCATGATTCATTCTGATATTTTTGTCTCAGGTAATGTAGTTTGTATCAGAAGAATGTATAAACATTGCCTGCAGCAACCATTATTGATGCAGATACAGAAAACATAGATCAATTGCAGTGAACTGAAAATAGGCATCTTCATTGCTTGTCGCGGTGAAAGGACTGATGTAAATTGCCTTTGTCAGTCTTGCTAGCTCTGGTGGTTAACATTCTATTTGAACAAATCCATTTTCTGTCTCGGTTAGAACTATACGTATAATCCATCCGACTGAAAGCTTATTAGATCTTTTTAATGAAAATGAGAGGCTCGTGGACCCCTGGTATTGAGTATCTAATTTCAAGTGGATAACAGTGCAGCAGCACATTACAGCGTTAATCTACATAGCTTCTCCCTCCGTCTCTGAACAAGTGTACTTCTACCTTTTGTATTAAGTCAAACATTTTTAGATTTAACCAACTTTGCAGAAAAGATTAGCAAGATATGCGACATTCAACTTGTATATAATATAGAACTAAGTTTCAATATGGATCTAGTGATACCAAATTAATGTCATAAATGCTGGTACTGCTTTTCCCTAAAAAGTTGGTCAAAGTGTAAAAAATTGGCTAAGGACAAAACTAGAAGGACTTGAGGGGGTATGAATCAGTTACACAGATATCTGGAAAATGATGTATAGCTACAATCAATTGAAGTTAGCTGATCAAATTATATATTCATGATTTAACGCAACAAAATACTCCCTCCGTCCCGGTTTAAAGGACACAATTTGCAATTCTCTGGCCCCTAGGTGTCATCTAATTGGTCCATTTAATAGTATGGAGTAGAACATGCATAAGGAGAAAAAGAGTTAGAAAAGTGTTCACATTTGTTCACACATGTGCATGCAAGCATTTTATTGCTTTCACACAGGAGTAATTATAGAGATTAAATGCTTTTGTGTCTAAGTATTTTGGGATTGCATGGTTTACAAATTGTGTCCTTTAAACCGGGACGGAGGGAGTAAAATGGTTCACTCTCGATTCTGCTTTTTTCCCAAGCAATCCCCAACAAGGGATCGAATTCCACTATCAGAAAGGTGAGGACGAGGTTTTGCCGGCGAGTCCGGGGGCCACCATAGCACCTGCAGTAGTAGGATTTTAGGCCTTTTCCAATGGGGTGTATCTTAGCACGTTTTCATAGGTGTTACTAAAACTTAAAAAACAACTATCACAATGGGGTGTATCTTAGATGGTGTTTCTTAGAGATGTTGTATTTAATAATTTTGTGTTTATGCATGTGTGTGATTGGACTAGCTAATTTTTTTGCCTATGCTAGCGTGTAAGTGGTGTATCTTAGCTAAGATACAACACTCTTTTTTCATCATTAAATAAGGTGCCACATAAGCATTTTATCTAGGATAAAGCGCTAAGAGACTTCCATTGTGAAAGGCCTTAGGAAGCTTCTTGTCAGCTAGTAAAATCTATTTTTTATTCAGTATATATGGTGTTTTTTACCGGAAGATTTATGCACTCGACAGATATGAAATTAATCTGCTTAAATAAATGATGTTGCCTGTCACATTACGGTGTATGATGTTACGCCCTCCGATTCACAAAAAAAGACTTTCAACATATTTTTAGTTCATATTTTACAACTTTGGATGCTCGTGTCATTTTAAATACTATTTGGATTCTCGTGACCAAACATATCGTCTTAGTTCAAAACGTCACATATCTGCGAGACAGCGGAATACTCTATGTCACTCTCAGAGAATGTGCTGTTTATGGGCGTACATGCTATGACCTTTGACTAGTATTTTTTTTGGTGCCTTTAGTTAGAAGTACTTCCTATTAGTAACCGGTTGGTTCCAGTTAGAGTGGTCAACCTTTCTTCCTTTGGTCAAATGCCAAAATAAATGGAGATGCTCAAAATCCCCAACAATTGGTTTAAGCTATGGCTTCCAGGCCCCAATCCTGGCTAATTCGTTCCAGAAAAGAAAAAGAAAAAGTGCTATGCAAACAAAGATACTATATATTTCGTGCTAAGTATGAATTGAAATTGACATGCTATGACAGTGGTGAACGGCAACATTTGGGAGGAGGATGGCATGAGGGTGGTGGTGGTGGAGAACCTGAAGAATCCCTATGAAGATTGAAGGCAACCTTGGAGGGATGAACAGGAGGTTCAAGCTGACACTAAACAAGCTACTCCGTATATGCATGGAGCCTGGTCGACTACGAGCGTGTCGTCATGATCGACTCCGACAACATCTTCCTCCAGAACACCGATGAGATCTTTCAGTGTGGCCAGTTCTGTGCTGTTTTCATCAATCCATGTTACTTCCACACAAGTCTTTTCGTGCTCCAGGTATGTCCCAGTACAAATACCTGTACAAAACGTCAAATTCTGCTTCATTTTCCTTCAAATGGTATGGGCCTGTCGAGTTGAATGTGCAACAATTTGTGTTCAATAGCATGATATTCCTATTCCTAGTACGCTGATAGAGCATTTCCAAAACAGAGCCATATCGCTAGCTGTTTCAATGTCGTCCTATATTTGCATTGGCTCTTACAAAAAATGGCATGTTGCATGTCTTCTGCCAATATGCATGGTTGGCATGATTGCTCCACTAAACCACCATCAGCACGTAGCCAGAGGTTTTTCTTGGATACTCGTCTACATGGTTCCGAATGGAAGTTTTTTCTGAAACGGTGCAAGCACCAGATAATGCCTGGCCCGGGGATCGAACCCAAGTTTCATGCATGTGCATTCCACGCACTCACCAACCCTTCCAGTGAGGACTAAGTTCAAATTGGAAGTTATGCAATATGCAACATTATTGCATTGTCAATGCACTTGAAAATATCCTCTACTCAGATAAAAAGTCCCAAAGAAGTATCTGATGTTGGTGTCTTTTCTCCAATTTACAGCCTTCTATGGATGTATTCAAGGCATGCTTCACGACCTGGAAATCAGCCGCGGCAACTCCGATGGTGCAGACCAAGGCTTTCTCGTCGGCTGCTTCCCAGACTTGCTTGACAAACCACTATTCCACCCTCCTGAGAACGGCACCAAGCTCAACGGGACATATCGCCTTCCTCTCGGCTATCAGATGGACGCATCATACTATTGTGAGCATTGCTGCTATTCAGCTCCAATCATATGTGGGTTGTGCTTCCAAAGATTTTTACATCCATTTACCAAAATATTGCAGATCTCAAGCTTCACTGGCATGTTCCATGCAGGCCAAACAGCATGATCACATTCCCCAGTGCCCCTTGGTTTAAACCTTGGTACTGGTGGTCCTGGCCAATCTTGCCATTGGGCCTTTCCTGGCACAAGCAACGGTGGAATGATCTTGGGTGAGTACAAGAAAAGAAACTGTATGTCATATCTTTGTAAGTTTAATTTCTGCCTGCTAACATTACTTTCCCCTGTCCATGTTTCATAGTTATGCTGCTGAAATTCCGGCGGTCCTCATTGAAGTGCTGATGTACATAGCAATCATAACTATCACCAGATTAGCAAGGCCACAGATGACAAAACTGTGCTATTACCGGCGACCCGAGAAACAAAGTGTCCTGGTACAGGGGCTAATCAAGCTGGTTGCCTTTGTGGCCATGGTGGCAGCATATACCATCCCATTCTTCGTAATCCCATGCACGGTTCATCCATTCATGGGCTGGTCCTTGTACCTGCTTGGTGTCCTCGCCTTCTCATCGGCTGTGATCAATGCATTCCTGCTGCCGCCGCTTGCAGTGCTGACTGCCTGGCTTGGGATGGTTGGGATGCTCTTTGTTATGGCATTCCCATGGTACCATGATGGTATCCAGAGGATTCTGGTAGTCGTTGCCTACGCATTTTGCTCTGCCCCGTTCTTGTGGGCATCCTTGGTGAGGGTGATGGACTCATTGCAGACAATTCTAGAGAGGGATCCATTCTTCCCCCGGCTTGGTGAACAAGCACAGGAGACTGAATTCAGCAAGCTGTACTGATTCTTTTGTATAGGTTTGAGATGCATCATCATCATTCATATGGATAGCTGATCCAGATCGGCTGATTCATGATTCATTCTGATATTTTTGTCTCAGGTAATGTAGTTTGTATCAGAAGAATGTATAAACATTGCCTGCAGCAACCATTATTGATGCAGATACAGAAAAGATAGATCAGTTTTAGTGAACTGAAAATAGGCATCTTCATTGCTTGCTAGCTCTGGTGGTTAAAATTCTATTTGAACAAAATCCATTTTCTGTCTCGGTTAGAACTATACATGTCTGTCCGATTGAAAGCTTATTACTCCCTCCAACCCATATTAATTGACTTGGATTTGTCAAAATTTGGATGAATCTAGACACTATTTAGTATATAGATTCATTCAAATTTTGACAAATTCAAGTCAATTAATATGGACCGGAGGGAGTAGATCATTTTTAACGAAAATGAGAAGCTTGTGGGCCCTTGGTACTAGTATCTAATTTCAAGTGGATAACAGTGCAGCAGCACATTACAGCGTTAATATACAGAGCTTCTGAACAAGTGTACTTCTAGCTTTTGTATTAAGTCAAACATTTTTTAATTTGACCAACTTTGCAGAAAAGATTAGCAAGATATGTAACATCAACTTATATAATATACTAGAAGTACATTTCAAGATGGATCTAATGGGACGCGGCTATTTGGCTCCCGAGCTCCTCTGCACCCTTTATTTGAATTTGATTTTTTTCAAAATTTGAAATGCCAAAAAAAAAAAAATATATATGTGCATGTAGAACTTCAAATTTTAGGTGCGCACAAAGTCGTTTCGCGAAAAATGAACATTTTGGGTGACTTGTGCAAAAAGAAAAAAAATGGTGCTAAAGTAACGTGCTACACAAGACAATTTTTTGTCCTTTTTGCACAGCCCACAAAACATATGGGTTTTTCGTGGAATGACTTCGTGTGAACCTAAAACATGAAGCTACACATGAACATTTTTTTTTTGAAATTTTTCAACATTTTGAAATATGTTATTTTTGTACTAATGATACTACTGTCCATAAAAAGTTGGTGAAATTTTAAAATTTTGACTAAGGACAAAACTAGAAGGACTTGAGGGGGTATGAATCAGTTACACGGATATCTGGAAAATGATGTGTAGCTACAATCCATACAAGAGCTGACGATGAGATGGTATAATCAATTGAAGTTATCTGATCACATTATATATTCAGGATTTAACGCCACAAAATAAAATGGTTCACTCTAGATTCTACTACTAGAAGGTAATGTGTTCTAAGTTGGAAAAAAAGTAGACATGCCTTCCTAAAGTTCAGCATCTTTCCCTGATTTTAGTATTAATTTGTCCTGTAATTCCTGCTGTCTAGGAAGAACAATCTGAGCACCTTGACCCGATGACGAAAAATATCTCTCCAAAATCATCTGCAACCAAATTAAATTAGTGCAGCTCCAGTATGAAAGCTGGTACCAAAACATGTAAATATGCGAGACTGATGTATACCACAGCAGCATACGCGTCAGATTTGATGTCACGGGCAGACCTTTTAACACCCCTGAAAAATATGAGCTTCAGATTCGAGAATTTCCCAATTGAACTTGTTTTTTTTTTTGGTTTTGGAAATACTAAAGTTCAATGGAAATAGTCAACAGTGTGTGGCTTCCATGAATTTGGCAGCCATAATAATTTGATGAATCCGTCAGAATAATTTGATACATATGGTAATGGACTTATGTTCAGTGGACACCGGAGAGTCTGGAGTGGTCCAATTCAAAAGTAAATACGTAGTAGAAATATCTAACAAGATCAGCCGCAACTACGACACATGAAGAAACAAACTTGCCAGGAGAGAGTAGAACATACTACCTTGAGATCATGTAGTCAAGTGCCTCTATTGACGTCCCATGTTCATCCTGCAGATAAACCCTCAAGCCCCTGCACTGTTCGAATAAACAACACTGAACCCCATGTGTACCAGCCTGAAGAACACTGCTTCCCATCCTCATTACTAGTGCGCTGCCCATTGTGTGCTTGGAACTAAGAAGCGCACGCACCTGTCGGCCGCTTGGACGGCGAGCCTTCCGACGACGCTCCGCACCTTGTTGGACTGTGGCGTCTCTCTCCCATCTGCCGAGACAGGCAGCCCGATGATCAGCTCGCCCGCCTCCTGCGAAATAGAGAAGAACAGTAAATTCACACATTTCAAATGTCAGAGAGACTCAGGGCACAGATGAGAGAACCAATAAGAAATATATGAGGTGATTCTCAACCTGCTGCTGAGCTACATCGAGCAGCATCAGCTCCAGCTTCTGCCCCCGCAGCTTCAGAACCTGGCGGAATCCACCAACCAATCTTCAAATCACAAGTCACTCAACACGGCAAACGATTAACAGATCACTACAGAGTGCGAAGGAGCGTACGGTGAGGGGACGGGATTGGGTGATGCCTCGGCCGACGGCGAGCCCCGTGCGGGCGGCGCCCAGGTCAACGCCGAGGCTGAACCCGCCTCCGTGCCAGAGCGGCCGCCGCGCGTTCGGCTGAAGCCGGGCAGGAAGCTCGCCTCCAGATTCTGCACTGCAGGTGATGGAAGGAGGCAATGCCCTGGTAGAATCGGCTCTCCAGCGGCCTGGCGAGTGAAGGGGAAGAATTCGCGCGAGCGGCACCGGCGCCATGGCGGAGCCGCGGAATGGGGAACTGAGTCTCGGATTCGCATTATTTTCTTTTTACCTTTTTGGATAAGGAACTAAGCCTGGGCCCTTAACATTGGGCTGTACGAATGCACGGGCTATGCTTTCTATGGGTTGTGCAGGTAAACCCATTGGCTCGCTTTGCTCCGGCGGCCCTCGTTCTGCTGTGTTTTTTAGTTTGTTTTCCTCCATGTTTTTTCGGTTCGTTTCTTCTACTCTCTCTGGCCATATAAATTGACTCAAATTTGTCTAAATTTAAATGAATCTAGCACTATTTAGAATATAGGTTCATCCAAATTTTGACAAATCAAAGTCAATTAGTATGGATCTTAGGAAGTAGTGTTTTTTCATGAATTTTTTATTCATGATTTCTTAAATTTGATTCATGATTTTTTTTAGAAAATTTCGTACAAGATTTCAATAATTGTTCTTTTCTTTAAAAACCGTTCATGATTTTTGAAAAATTGTTCATGGTTTGGAAATTTGGATCAGGATTTGAAAAATCTTCTTGATTTCTTACAAAGTTCAATTTGTATTAAAAAATAATGATTTAAAACTATTCCAGTTTAAAATAAAATTAAGACAAAAAACACATAAACCATGTGAAAGAAAAAAAGGCGAATACTTTACTAGGCCGCGGCAACAACGCACCCGCAATGGTTCATGGGCCTAGCCCAAGTCCGCTAAGGGGGTATGCGACGCATCACTCTAGGTTGCTAAAGGCGACATATAACACTGGTCATGTCCATTCGATTTAGAAAGATCACTGATGGGTCTATAATAACATTACATACACACAACACTATTATCCTAGAAAACAAATATACACAAAACACTAAATGCAACTTCATTTCTACACATCAAAAGCTATCCATAGAAAAGTTCAAAAGACCATAGATAGTGGAGAACCAACCCGTGGTTGGATGGTTAGGAGGGCAGTAGTACTCCCAGTTCACCAGAGTTCAAATGCCAGGTTTGACGCTTTGGTGTCATAAAGACGGAATATTTTTTTAGTGGGAGGCGACGTTTCCGTCGATAGCAAGGCGTCTGTGATGACTTCGTCAATCTCAAGACCCGCCGGCTCAGCCTCTCGGAGGTGCTCATAGGGGTAGGGTATGCGTGTGTGGTGAGTTTATGTACGTATTGCGAGCGTCTGTGTTTGTACTGTGATGGAGGGGTTAACCTCTTGGGTGGCCCGATCTTCACGGATCTCGTGGTCAAATCGATGGGAAAGCGAGGGGAAAGGGAGAAGGTAGCGGAAGCGAACACACACCTCGCGAAGAACACGATGAACACACGCAAAACTCACACGATACAAGGCCGATTGCTCCCGAACGGCGGCCACCGGTCCGATAGAATCCTCGCAAGGAAAGATCGGTCAATGTGCTCCCTCAAATCCACATCGGAGAGGGAAGAACACCTTGGGGAGGGTCTTGACAACTTGGAGACGAGACAATGAACTCCAAGGCCTTGTTCAACGATGGTTGCGTGTTACAAAGTCCAATCGAGGTTGGTGACGATAGTCGGTCCCCTTGGTAAAGGGGATGAGGCAAAACTAGAGATTCCACACAAGGTTGTTGTCTTTAGTCTATCATCTATGCCTAAGAGATACATGAAGGGGTGGGGCTCTATTTATAGGCCAGCCACATAAACAGGGGTAGTTTGGGGATAAAACTAGGGTTTGGACGAGCTAGAGGGGTACATGGGCCAAAGGCCCAGCTGACGGCGCGCAGGCCCATCGTGTAGGCCAGAGACTCCGGTGTGGGGGTCCGGAGACTCCGGTCTAGGCCGGAGACTCCGGTGTCGTCTCCGGAGTGGCGTACTAACTGTCCCCGGGTCGGATGCTGGGGTCGGTCCGGAGACTCCGGTGCGCAGGACCGGAGACTCCGGTGTAGCAGGACCGGAGACTCCGGTGTAGGCCGGAGACTCCGGTGGTTCAGTCGTGGCTTCTTCCGCCTCCTCTTCCAAGCCTTCGTCTTGTCGGGCTTGATGTTCCGGGCTTCCTCCCTTGCCTCCGTACTTGTCGGTGTAAACCTATCATGCATATGTGACGGAGTATGAAGTAGCATACCATTCAATAGGGTAGGAAGTGGGCTCGCATAGAGGAACGGATTCACCTTTGGAGTCCATGACGACTTGGAGTAAGTTGGAGACCATGATGTGGTAACGACCATAGGTCAGGCTTGTAACATCCCAAAAATATTAAACTACAATCATCAAACTCTAATCATCAAATTTAGGGTTAACAAAAACTTTTCTAATTAAAATTATGAAGGCATGCATATGTGTATGCATTGAATTTGAAATTCTTTTGAACCACCTTGTTTGTGTGTTTCTTTGCTTGTAAAATGTTTCTTAGGTGAAATAAACATCATCTAAAACATTTCTCAAACTTTTCCTAAAGATAAATAAATCAAAACCAATAAAATAAAGGAATGGTCATTTTGACCAATTTAACTCCCATGCCTACTTTGGCTGTCTCAAACTTTCAGAACCTAATGGAAACTTTTCTGGATCTTTGCACCCCTTGAATGTACTCATAACAAAGTATCAAGGCCCACTTTGTGATCATCTAGAAACTTTGAAATGCATAGTTTAAATGACAATTCAAAATTGAATCTTTATCATATGGGAAGATCCCACTTTTTCAAAAACCACTCAAACAAGCTCAACTTTCAAAACCCAAGCATCTGCAGACTCACCAGCACCAATCTAGCAAACCCACCAAAAATCTTTTCAAAATTCAAAACTTGATTTCATGCGGCCATTTCATCAAACAGGTTGCAGACACAAATCATCAAAATCCTAAACACTATAGTGAGCAGTGATTGAAGCCTAACTTGTTCCCTCCACCACTAGCCTTAGTAGATCATCTAACAACCTAAACTAACCCTTAGCATCACTGTAAGCTTGGCATTGGCATCAATGGTGAACAGCTGAGCACACCCATGTCACCCCCATGTCGACAGCAAGCTAGGAAGAGAAGCAAGCCTAGCCAGCATGTCTGGGAGGCAGCCCACCATCCATCGCCACTCCCTGTCCCAGCCGCGAGCGTGGCCAAGCCCTGGACCACACGCACGAACCATGTCAACCTCGCCAGCAACCATGCCGAGCGTGCGCCAGAGCGACACCCTCGACCAGCGCCCACAGACCGTGTGCCGCCCTTACCGCATGCACACACGATCACCACCGACCCAGGAGACCGCCAGACATCCTCGTTCGCCGCCCTGTGACGCACAGCCACCGCTCGCTGTCGAAGACGCCGCCTCTGCCGCGCAGAGCGTCGCATGTTCCAGACCAAGCCGCACTGCCCCACGCCTCAAAACCATGTCGTTGAGCATCGCCAGGGAACACCGCACCGCCCCTAACCTTCGCCCATGCCAATAGCTGCATGTAACATCGCCCCCGACAAGCTCACTGTGCGCCCCGTCGGTCCCCTCGCTCGACTATAAATAGAGGCCACCCCTAGTCGATTTCTTCACACCATCTCACTCCCCTCTCCTCAGTGATCGTGCCACACCGTTCCCGGAGCAAGGCGAGCACCACCTCGCCGGAATTTCACCGGAGCCCGCCGCCTCTGGATAAGAAGGGCGCCATCGATTTCGTCCACCCCAGGAGCTGCCGCGACCACCCCTGAGTTCGTCGTCGTCGACTTCGTCGTTCGCCCGCCTCGCCGACCCTCGCCTGCACCCCGGTGAGCCCCCAACACCCCTCACTGGCCGTGCTAGGTTTCTTTCTCGCCGGCGTTGCTCAACGTCGACGATGACTCTCAGCCGTTGGATTAGAACTAGATCGAACGATCCACATCGCCCCGTACCGCTTCGCCCCTCCCTGTCTCACTGACGAGTGGGGACACCCACTTAAGCAGCCCGCGGGAGCACTGCGCTTAGCAGGCCGGCCCGTTAACTTTTCCCGCGCAGCCCAGTGATTTGAATTAAACCTTTTCCATTTTATTTCAAACTCACTTCTGTACCCCACTTCAAAAATCAACCCAGATCGATTCAGTGCACCAAATTGAATGAAACCAATTTTGTTAGAAAGGTCTAAGAATGCTGAATCCAAGCCCGTTGGATTCAAGTCATTTGGATCTATAGATCACCCATGGTAAAAATAACAAGGCAGCAGCTTTTCTGCATTCAAACATTTTTCAAATTTAAACCATAATAGCTTTTGAGTTGATTCCAACTCTCAAAAATCACATTTAACCATACCTTTTAGAATATATAAAAATATATAGGTTTACCTTCAGAAATAATGTTCAAGTAATAAAAGAATGCTACATAGGCATTTCTAGCCACTTTAATTAATTAAAATAAAAGGGTAAAACCTTATTAAATTGTGACACCATTTTAAATCACATTCCCATGGACTATAATATGTGGTGATGACATGTGTCAACATGATCCCATATTTGGTTTGGAGAATATTAAATCTTAAGTAGTTTTTCAATGAGTAGAAATTACTTTTCTAAAAATAAATGTAATTAAACCAAGCTTTAATCTTGTAATGTTAGTGATGATGTTAGATCATTTATAGGACCCTTGTGTGTGATGATTGCAAGTAGTTAAGTATTGTTTGGTGATTGTGTACCTCGTATTTATTCATAGACGATAGTACCGACCAAGGATACGAGGAGGAAGGAGGATTCTACGAAGAAGAAGCCGAGGAGATCTTCAACCACTGCTCTACACAAGGCAAGCTGATACTATGCCTATGCAAGCTAAAACTTGAAAGATACTCTACTTTAGCAAGCCTTACTACATCAATTGACCTATGCAAGCTATTAACTTAGCAAGCTTATACCACTTGATAAACCATCCTAGTTTTATTTGCAAGTCTATTACTTTATTTCCTTATCAAAACTCTTACTTAGAGTTTACTGAAATAAATGGTAGATACTAGAAGAATATTTGAAGGTTGCATAAAGAGCATAAAATTTGTCCTAAGCTAGATAATCTTGATGTCATCTTAAGGCATGAGATTAAACTTAGCTAGAACTCCACTAGTTTACCACCCCTCATTATTGCTTACCCCCACCTGTAGATGCTAGTGCTAAGCATAAAACTTGATCAACTTTAGATGGGAGTACTTGGTGGGAAAATGGTTATGAAAACCTTGGAATGATGGATCATTCTATTGAAATGTTTTGGACATGTGTTTCCGAACACCTGATGATTTTGGTGATGAAAATATTGAGGCATGAGCCTTAGCCCTTTATAAAACTGATGGTTGTCTGGATGCGATACCATTCCAATTTTATCATACAACCACAATACCTGAAGATTGGGTAGGGCTTGACTGGAAACTTATATACCTTAGTATTAGTTCCCTCACGGCCAAGGTCTGAGCTGAGGCTACCTTGTGAAGATTGTCCACCTGTGCAGTACCCAAGATGACAGTTGGTCATGGTTGGGAGGCCAAACTCACAGGAGAGGTGCTTATACTAGGGCGTGTAATTGAAAGGTTAGGATTGATTATCCGCATACTGAGTATGGTGAATTCAGGATTTGTTCCTGACGGATGTATCGAATGTTGTGGTGAAAGTGTACAATCTCTGCAGAATGTCAAACTATTCGAATAGTCGCGTCTGCGGTTATGGACAGTTGGAGTGGCCATACTGTTCCCCCGTTAGACTTTTCAAAATGACTTGTGAAATGATTGGAAACTTTGACTTGACCACAACAGAGTTGTGATATGAAATACAAATTCCCACTTAGGAGTTATAAAATTGTGACGAGCATTCGTTGCTTCTAAACTTAGTAGAGATAAATCTGGCTTTTGCAAAACAACCCTAGAGCCTAGTGTCCTATTATCCAAAAACCCCTTTACCTGTTAGTATTAGTTTGCGAGTACTTAAAGAGTACTCATGGCTTTGTCCCTGGCTATTCCCATGGCCAGACTATGAAG
This sequence comes from Avena sativa, assembly GCA_916181665.1. Taxonomy (NCBI): domain Eukaryota; kingdom Viridiplantae; phylum Streptophyta; class Magnoliopsida; order Poales; family Poaceae; genus Avena; species Avena sativa. The sequence goes on from OV702293.1 coordinate 252,059,759, forward strand.
AGGAGTACCTTGCGGATGGACCCCAGGAAGGTTACGACAACTAGGATCATCTCCCATCGTCAGCATTGCCTGTGACCCCGAAGATGGAGCTTCGCCTACGCTACCGTTATTATTACGTATTCCGCTGCTTTGATGTTGTATTAAGAACTGGATCATGAGATCCCTATTTGTGTAAGAACCTATGTATCGTTTGTAATGGATGATGTACTATGGTATCCAATTCTGTTATGTCTCACAAAAATGGTAATCCTGGGATTGCGATGTATGGCATAACAGGCATCTGGGATTAAAAATCCGGGTGTTGACAGGGCTGCATCATCTCCCCCCCTTCAAAAAGATTCGTCCTTGACTCTCCATGTTCATCACGAAGTAGAAGAGGTCAAAGGACATCCTTGATCCTGGGGTTCACCATATAGTCGTCCTCGGGAAGATTGACTTGACAACACTTCAATGTTCCTTCACCTTCCTTGAAGCCTACAAAGCTCACAACAAAAGCGAAGCAACACTCAAAGCGTAGCCAATTCATGAAGATTATTGCATGAGTCCTCAAGTAGAAGGAAGTCACCTTATCTTGTAGAGATAGCTCGATGAAGGGTAGACATAGGTAACTCTCTTCGGTTCTTCTTGTAAACATGTGGTTGGTAGAGGTTGACGTGTATGCATTTGTACTTACACACAATAAAGACCAAGCAAAATATTTCCGTGTGTGATAGAGGAGCATGTCAAATGTGGCATGTCCATTCTTGTTCACAACACTATTAGCACAATACATGTATAGCAAATGGAATGCATATGCAAGGTCAATGTGCATGGAAATCGTTTGAACATCATCCAAATGTGGGAACTCAAAAACTCCATATAACATAGTAGGGTGGCATGCAAAGCAATTGAGTAAATATATCAACATCTTTGATGCAAGAATAGGAGAATTTGGCAAAAACACATGAGGAAGCATATACAAAGAAACATCATTATGTGTGCAAACTAACCATTGGAAAGAGAAATTGTTCAACATGTTGGATGTCACCCACAAATCATCAAAAGCAAATTTCATGGGAGTATGGGTATCCCAAGTGGAAGCAAAAACGACATGTTTGCAAACAAACCAAATGAAAGAGCAAGTGGTCCTTATGTTTGTTGCAACAACAAGACGAGATTCTTGGAAGATCTCATGACAATACATGCTCTTAATGGAATTGTGGTTGCACACAAAACATCGGAAAGAGAAAATGTTCAACATTTTTGTTGCAACACACAAAGCATCATTATCCAAAAGCGAAGAAACATGAATGTCACAAGGTGAGATAATACCATCAACATGCTTGCAATCAAACCATAGGAAAGAGCAATTTGCCAACATGAAAGATGCAAAGCATGCAAAAGGTATCAGAGCTGGGTTCGATCTTGAACTCACTTGTGGGATGCTCTTAAGAGCTCTCTTTGTCAATTCGTGCTCAACCGAGGTTGACATGATAGTGCGGGTACCTACACACATCATATGTAAAAGTAAGAACGTGTGTGCATGGTAGAGATACACATCACCCATCATGACGTATCTATTCTTGTGCACATCACCATTAATGTCAATCAAGTATGAAAGAGATGCATGGTGAGTATGCAAGTGGGGAACATGCTTATCATGGCAATCATCAAAATCTCCAAAAATCGAGAAAGCTATAGGGGCCATCTCATTATAACGCATAAGATCAATATTGTTGCAAGCAAAACAAGTGAAATAGCAAGCATTCATCTTATCGCAAGCAACGGGAGAAATTAAATGACTAGCATGACAAGACAAGTCTGAAGCAATTGGAGGATACACACAAGATGCATAGCATGGCATGTTTATGGCAATGATATAGCAATTAAACAATTCCACATGATCAATATTATGCAAAGGCAAAGCATCACATGGGAATGTGGATGAAGCATATGTAATGTCACAAGTATCATCCATAGCATGCATATCCTCACAATTCATCATGTCCACTAGTGGGATCATGGCATCATCAACACCCTTATTGTTACCTTGTTCATACCTCTCATATGAAGTGGGTGTTGTGGACGTAGTGGTCTCCTTGTGGACAACTTCGTCTTCTTGATGTAGCCATGGCGTAGCATCATCTTCGTGCACCATGTACATCTTCTCCAATTGAGGCATCAATGCTCCATGGCTTGGCGCGTCTTCCTCCATGGAACCTAGCACAACACAAGATAACACACTAGAGGTAGAGGGTAAGTTGTTAGAAAACGAAACGGTCTCACTTGACCTATCAACTACCACTCTCAACTCACTAGTAGTATCGCTCATGCCCTCCAAGTGGAAGCACTCAATCTCACATAGGTGGAGTCACTCATCTCACTCTTGTTCTCACTCAAGTGGGTTAAGTGGCTCTCATACTCACATGGGATTGGTACCACATCATCACTCAAGCATATGGGGATAGGCTCGGTTTCCTCAACTTCAAGCACCTCCTTTGGTGAAGGGAAAATCCCATGCTCACCATTCTTGACCTTGTCGCCTTAAAGGTTGGATGCCATAAGATGGGCATCATCACTCTCCTCCATGGTCGAAGGGAAAATCCCATGCTCGACCGTCTTGTGGCCATCTTGTAGTAGTGGTGGAGGTAGGCTCATGCTATCCAACTTGGCGAAGTAGAGGTCTTCATTTTCCTCGTTCATGAGGTCTTCAAATGCAAGCGTAGTCGTTGAAGCTTGATGGCGTGGACGAAGGCTTGCTCTTGGTGCCATTTTGGTGGTGGCACTAGAAGTTGAAGGTGCCTTGTGATGGTGTCGACGGAGGTCATTGGCGTGCCTTGCCGATGGTTGATGTAGGTGGCGCACTTGGTCATCCATATGACGCTCACGACGATGGCCCTTGACCTTGGCACTCTTCCTTGTAAGTTTTTCTAATGAGCGCAAAGCATCATTAGTCTTGGCGACCATCCTCATGTTTTTGTCGAAGTCGTTGTCCATGTCCTTCTTGAAGTTGTGGAGGTCGCTTTGGAACTTGTCCATTTGATGATGGACCTTGGCACACTCGAGTTGGAGGCTCCGTCTTGTTCGGTGCGACTTGAGGAGCTTGTCGTTGTCGTTCTTGAAGTCGCCCATGCTTGGGGAGTCGTTGTTGTTGTAGCACTCCATGTCACCCAAGCATGTGGAGCCATTGTTGGTGTAGTGCTCCATCATGTTATCCATGCTTGTGGAGACATAGGCATGGTGGCTCATCGTGGATTCTTCATAGAAATCATCCTCGGTCCCGGAGTCCCTAGACATGCTTCACAAGACCAAGTGTTGTATATGGAAGTGGTAGAGGGTGTTAGGGATACAACGTTGAACCTTAATTTACCTTGGAATATCGTATCGTGCAAGTGGCCACACTTGAGAGCAATAAACCAAGCAAAGTGAAGTTCACGCGGAACACCAAAACCAACTACTAACCAAAACACACACACACACAAGGCCTATGGTGGATAGGTATGAAAAGTGGCATGTCAAGAAACAATCCGAAATCAAGATGTTGTAATGGCAAGTAAAGAACCACAATGATCATAAAGCAAAACAAGTTAATCCACAAGATAGGAAATATGTACAAGGAAACACACATGGTGGGATAAATAGGACTTATGCGACAGAGAAAGTGAGCTAAGAACCAAATGATTACCTAGCTAAGACTATAAGCTCGTGTCACACAAGTACAAGGAGAGACGCTAGTTCGATTGCAATTAATTGGTGGGCTACAAGATATGCACAATAAGTACCACCTATATGATGTTCATCGAGCTTGCGCTTCCTATTCTATGAGGCACTTGTTTGTTTGTTTCTCTTTTCTTTTTCCTTTTTTCTATTTTTTTCTCTTTTTTTCTTTTCTTTTCTCTTTTTATTTTTCACTTGCCTCTTCCTTATGCCAACAACTATACAAGATAACTATATGAGATAGCGCTCACACGTTTGCTCGGAATTCTACAAGGTATCAAATGTGCATAGCCCAAGCAATCATAAGAGGAACTAGTCTCAATATGTGTTTGTTGCTCGCAAAGATAGTGGGGTTCACAAAGGAATGCAAGTGGGAAAAAGTCAAGGAATGTTATACCTTTCATCGACGATCTTCACCCTTTATTGTTGGATTCCGCCTTGCTCATGGAATTTGGATGGAGTAGACAGCATTAAAAACGTGGATGATGATGTAGAGCTCCTTCTCCTCTTCGAAACGAGCTAAAGAACACCAAAATCCGAGTTGAAATGCAAAAGTTATGCTCCAAACCGTGCTGCAGTTTTTCTGTCTGCAGGGAGGGGCGGAGACTCCGGTCTGGTGGTCCGGAGACTCCGGTCTGGAGCTCGAAAAGTCCGGAGACTCCGGTCTGGGCCGGAGACTCCGGTCCAGGAGATTCCAGAGCGTCCAGAACTCGAACGGGACGCGTTTTGGGCGGAAAAACTCGAACCAAAACCTCAGATTGATGGGGGAAATCAAGGAATTAGACCATGGGAACGCAGGGGAAGGTAGATCAACTAGTTTAGCAAGTAATCCACGGATCAAAACCTACCAAAACTCACTCAAATCACAGATCGATCCAAAAAACGAATTGGGGCTGTTTTTGGTGGAATTTTCGAATTTATGGGGAAAAGACCAAATCGATGAGAAATCCGTGGTAACCAAAAGCTGCTGATACCAGATGATGGAGGGGTTAACCTCTTGGGTGGCCCGATCTTCACGGATCTCGTGGTCAAATCGATGGGAAAGCGAGGGGAAAGGGAGAAGGTAGCGGAAGCGAACACACACCTCGCGAAGAACACGATGAACACACGCAAAACTCACACGATACAAGGCCGATTGCTCCCGAACGGCGGCCACCAGTCCGATAGAATCCTCGCAAGGAAAGATCGGTCAACGTGCTCCCTCAAATCCACACCGGAGAGGGAAGAACACCTTGGGGAGGGTCTTGACAACTTGGAGACGAGACAATGAACTCCAAGGCCTTGTTCAATGATGGATGCGTGATGCAAAGTCCAATCGAGGTTGGTGACGATAGTCGGTCCCCTTGGTAAAGGGGATGAGGCAAAACTAGAGATTCCACACAAGGGGGTTGTCTTTAGTCCATCATCTATGCCTAAGGGATACATGAAGGGGTGGGGCTCTATTTATAGGCCAGCCACATAAACAGGGGTAGTTTGGGGATAAAACTAGGGTTTGGACGAGCTAGAGGGGTACATGGGCCAAAGGCCCAGCTGACGGCGCGCAGGCCCATCGTGTAGGCCAGAGACTCCGGTGTGGGGTCCGGAGACTCCGGTCTAGGCCGGAGACTCCGGTGTCGTCTCCGGAGTGGCGTACTAACTGTCCCCGGGTCGGATGCTGGGGTCGGTCCGGAGACTCCGGTGTAGCAGGACCGGAGACTCCGGTGTAGGCCAGAGACTCCGGTGGTTTAGCCTGGCTTCTTCCGCCTCCTCTTCCAAGCCTCCGTCTTGTCGGGCTTGATGTTCCGGGCTTCCTCTCTTGCCTCCGTACTTGTCGGTGTGAACCTATCATGCATATGTGACGGAGTATGAAGTAGCATACCATTCAATAGGGTAGGAAGTGGGCTCGCATAGAGGAACAGATTCACCTTTGGAGTCCATGACGACTTGGCGTAAGTTGGAGACCATGATGTGGTAACGACTGTAGGTCGGGCTGCATCATACTGTGTCTCAAAAAAAATACAATAGATAGTGAGGTCGCATCATGACACAAACCCACCAGACGGACCACGGTCTCCACCATCATCGTTGCCAAACAAGGTCGCAACACCAAGCATCTTAGGCATTGGCCAAGGATTGGCGTGGATAAGCCTCCAAGGACTAGTCTTCGCCGACCAGAGCTAACTCCGAGAATGATGCTCCCAAAGAAGAGAACAAGGACACCATTGTTGACCTGAATCCAAGATTTGGCTGTTGTATTATTATTTATAGTTGTGCAGAAGTTCTCGAAGATCTATTTTTGGGTTCGCATGCATCTCAAGAGTTAAAAAGAAACATGGTAATGCCATGTGCTTATACGTGTATAGTATTCTAGAATAATAAACTGCACAACCACATCTATTGGGGTTGGAGTAAGAAAATTAACCCTTGAGACTTCATAACAAAAACATCAACTACTCAGCCTAATTGTAACACATTTTTTCGACAATGGGTGCTCTAATACAAGCAAATATTTCTACCCAAAATCATTTAGGATTATCTTATGTTTTTATCCAAATAATTTGATTCATCTGTAATGTCGAAGCTAATAGAACACATTCTGACTCCACGCATCCTCCGTCAGCATTAGACGTAGCAACGAAGTAAGGATAGGGCGGAGAGAACTTTATTCTGGCTCCAAGATATGTTCCCTCCCGAGTGCTGCGATACTACCCCTCCCCCCTCCCCCCGAGTCTATGACTGTTTCTTCTCGATCCGACTGACTTCACAACGTTTGTCATGGTGAGGCGACGATAATGCCGACAAGACCGTGTTGGCGCATGTTGGTGGGCGGCAAGCTTGGCGGAGTGTTTCGGATTGGTCGGGCAGTGGTTTTTTGGGTTCGGGAGAAATCGTTGTCGGCTCCCCTGGCATTGACATGGTGTCGCCTGCGGGCATCGCCATTCCTTCTGAAGGGCGTCGGATGTACCCCTTCCTCACCCCTCGTGTACCGGGAGAAATCCTAGGACCTGTCCGGGCAGCAGCGTCGTCGTCGTCGTCGCGGTCCTTCTTAAAGGTGTTGCTTGTTACGTGGCGATTCAGACATAGGAGCGTGATGGGACTACTCCGGAGGGTGCAGCGGTTGCGGGGCATCATGGTTTTGGCGACCTGGCGGTGTCGGCATTATTTCCTTTTGTTATTTCTCTTGGGATTGCTTGTGTTGTTTGCCCCAGCAAAGCTCTCGTTGTTGTATCGTGTATTTGCCATATTAATATAGCGAGACGAAAGCTTATTTCGAGATACTTGGTAAACTATGCCACCATCCACCAGGCGTAGAACATTCTCCACCATCACTACTGAAAAACGACTAGGGCACTAAATTTCTGATCCATAGACTATGTTGTCATCCGTATGGCATAAAAATATCCTTTACCTTCTTCTACTCTTTTTATTTGATGACTGGTTTATCAGAATGTGCTCATTATTTTCTAGTTTACTCACCAAAATAAGATTCATCCTTGGGAGGGGGGGGGGGGGGGGGGGTAATTTTCTTAGGAGACTTTGACATACAAGGATTTTCTTTCACCCAGAAAACTCCTACTACTAGTACATTTAGAAACACAAAACAAAAGATTCGATGCTCAGATGGAGGTCAATTGTTTCTGTTTACTCAGCATATTATAGTTGGGCATTGACTTGGACATTTGCCTTGTCAACTCTAGCCGGATACTCCTACATATTTGCTTCGGTGTAGCGGCAGAATGGTCAATTGCTTCTTTGGTCTCTGCTTCAGAAGAAAAGGTAAACGTAGTGCAACGAGAGCCACATCGTCAGTCAGACGTCAAGTAAAGTCGACATGCGTTCTCAACAGCTTGGTCCAGTGATTGTTGTTGTTGGTCCAGTGATGGTCCGTGGCTTAAGTATGATCCCGCGAGATCTCGTCATCCGCTTTTGTACGTAGTATATCTTTATTATTAAGTTTCACCATTTTTTTTTTGTATCGAACATTTCGGCCGGCTCGCATTTCCAAACAGCAGGAGAGTTTGTGTGCACGCCTCTGCCTGCCAGGCAACACCTGCCGGTTACTGTTTGACCTTGCTTCGACATGTTCGTATATATACGCCTCTTCGAAATCAATGGATTTTTCTACTACTAGTACTGGATCCACTAAATCCATTCTCCCCCTCGTGAAAGAAAGATCGCTTTCGTTTGGGAGCGACCTGCAAACCTTTTCCCATCTGAACAGTCTACACATCAGCACATGACGCCTGAGGAGGCTTGATTAATTATGCAGCTATAATTCGTGCCGTGGCGTGCTGAAAGCAGGATGCACTGTGCACTTTTGTTCCTCGGAACGACTTTGTTTGCGATGACAGTTTGGGAGTTGGTAGTAGTAGGAGCGCTATAATTAAGATGATCTCTGCACTGATGACAGTCGATGCGGTTGAGTACGCAATAAGATGCCGCCTAAGCGAATAAAGTTGCCAGGCTGAGGAGGAGGAGGCCATCCTGCACGCTGCACGCTGCACTCGATCGGTCGAGTTCGCTCGGCCCTCCCTGCTTGATCGTCTTTCACCTCGCTCTCGGCCGACAGCTAACTAACTTGCGTGCGCGCATGCAGTGCAGATCCATCCCAACGACGAACGAGACGCCCTGCAGACTGCAGAGCCTACCCGCTGCCCTGCAGCTCACACCACCTCCCATGATAACACTATAGTTAGCGAAAAGTTAGGTTGAATTAGCACCATTCTTTAACGACGTGTGGTTACCACCCTCCACCACTTCGATCCACCTAACTGCACTCGCGATCTGCATCTAGGTAGTGTCTGATTTCTGGGCTGATTAATCCACCGAGCAGCAGCAGCAGCAGCAGAGTATAGTTTTTTACCCTCCTAGACGGAGTAGAATATTTCTGAATCATGACCACGCCAGGCAATTTGGGTTGAAGTGATTTGGTACGATCGGTGCTGCAATCTGCAGAAGTGCAGAGTGACTTGAGCTTTTATTATTTGGCAGGGTCCACGAGGCAGCACCTGCCGTTAGGTTGCTTTGGATGGATGGATGCTCATGCATGGGACCTTTCCCAATTTCCTGGGAGAAGATCGATCTCGATGGGGACGAGGGCTCTCTCACAGCCAGCTAAAACATCCTAGCTAGAAACTCGTGTACCTAAATTAATTAGAAACAGCCTTAATCTTTCGAGACATCCATCGATCACGGGTTCTTTGTGCACCCAGCGTAAATGGGTGGAACTTAAACCTCTTCTGGATCTTGAACACAAAATGAATCGGATTTGTAAAAGTTTCACAATCTAGTACTCCCTCCGACTTAGTTGACTTAAATTTATCTAGATTCGAATAAATCTAGACACCATTTAGTTATATAGATTCATCTAAATTTTAATAAATCCAAATCAATTAACATGGATCGAAAGAGCAATTTTGCATGGCACCGGCACCCACGGGACGCCAAGGTCGGCATTGCTTCATGACATGTAGCAACTTTCAGCCCCATACGAATCCATGACTCCCTACTCCTTTTTTTTTATTAAATGAGCATATATTAATATTAGAGGATACCAATTACATCTAACATCTATAACAACATATTACCCTATTGTCCATACGGATGCACACAATCAAAAAAAAAGAATTACAAAAAAGAAAAGTCCCGCTACATTTTCTCGTTCATTAAAACAGCACTACTATCACCACCAAGACAACATCATAAGTCCATCTTCTATAAAAAATGACGCCTTCAAGAAGGAAAATGTGCATAAACATCGTTATCGCCCGATCAAATATCTAGGTTTTCACCCTGAAAAAAGTCCACGCTCTCAAAACAATACCTTTAACACGACGCTTCAGCCAGATCGATGACGACAGGCAACAGACGGATCTTCACCTTGGCGTCGAGTAGCAACCCTAGGACCACCACCTTTTATTCAAGCCGAGCATGTGGAGAAGCCGACATACCAAAAAGTCGTCGCAGAACGTCACCGGCGTGCTCATCCGCAACAATTCCTGGCCTAGATCCGAGGCCGAACTCGCAACCACATCAGCGCTCCGTCTCGAGCCCCTCGTCCTCCACTTCCTCGCTCAGGGAACCAACCGTCTGGTGACTGGCGTGGCGCCCCGAGTCCCACCGCGCTGCCACAAGGACGGCAGATCTAGGAGGAACCCTAGACCCACGGCCACAACACCAACATCCGTAGCCGCCGAGGGAGGGGAGCTCGGATGCAGCCGCCGCCTGGCCAGGAAGCGTCATCCCGACCACCATCGCGACCTTCTTGAAACGGCGCAGCCCTAGCCACCTCATCAAAGAAGACCACCGCGGCCACCACCCCTAGCACCTTAGGTACTAGGGGGCCGCCGCCAACGCAGCCGACGCCAGTGGAAGCGACAGAGGGAGGCAATCTAGAGGAGGGACATCGGCGGCGGCGGAACTTGAGGGCCCTCCGGCGGTGCTTGTGGGTCTCCACGGGAGGGGTTCCTTAAAATCATGACGTTCTAACCCGTGCTACTGCTTAGGATGTTTATAAATCTATCTTTTTATGTGAATTGATGAATCTAGCAAAAGATAATCCGTGTTCTATTCCTATAGGTGGAAATTTCAATTTGCTACGATTCCCTCGCGAGAAAAGTCGGGACATTTCAACAAGCATTGGCGTTTCCTTTTCAATGTTGGCATTGACAATGTAAATTTACGGAAGGTTACGATGCTTAGTAGGCAGTTTACTTGAGCTAATAGTCTCCCAAAGCCAACTTATGAGAAACTGGATAGGCTAATTATGGATAGCAATTGGGAAAACAAGTTTTCTATAGTAGTCATGCGTGCTCTAGAATCGAATCGAGGCTCTGTTAGATCATGCACCAATTCTTTTATCTGTTGGGACACCTACTTCAAAGCACAAACATGTGTTCAAATTTTAACTCAGTTGGTTTCTTCGGGGTGGGTTTTATTCTATGGTGAAGGATATTTGGGATAGACTGGTTCATGACCAAACGCCTATACAACGATGGAATAAAAAATTATCTGCTCTACGCAAGTTTCCATATGGTTGAGCGAGACATACCGCTAGAATCCTTAAAAAAGAAAAACCGCGTCTTATAGCTATTATTAATGATTTAAAGGATCTTGCAGAAGTCGGGCCTTTATCTGCGTAAGAAATTGAGCTCAAAAGTCAAATCAAATCCAGAAATAGCATGACTGCTATGAGAGGAGAAACTCAAATGGCATCAACGATCTAAGTCAAAATTCATCCTCGATGGAGATGCGAATTTACAAGGTACTTCCATGGTGTGGCCAATGACAAACACAAGAAAAAACTTATTCATTCTCTAGTACAGGATAAGGGTACGATTGAGGGCCATGAAAATCTCAAGTTTTATATTACTTATTTTTATAAAGGTTGGTTTGGACCTCCTCTCGAGAATTCTTTCTCTATGGATGAGAACCAAACCATGGATATTTTCCAGGTTTCTGAAGAGAAAAAAAACTTTTTAAATGCTCCCTATCAAGAGGAGGAGATTAGGAAAGCTATTTTCCAAATGGAACATAACAAAGTACTAGGTTCGGATGGCTTCCCTGCATAATTCTATCAAAATTTCTGGAAAGTAAATGAATTGGACCTTCTGGAGTTGTTTGGGGCTCTTCATGTTGGTCAACTTGATTTATTTCGGATTAACTTTGGCAATATTATTTTACTATCTAAGATTAATGAAGTAAGACGAATACAACAATATCGTCCTATTTATATTCTTAATGCTAGTTTCAAAATATTCACAAAAGTTATCACGACTAGGCTGAACTTTGTAGCTGATTATGTTGTTCGTCCATATCAAATGACATTCATGCATGGACGAAACATCTTGGATGGCGTAATAATTATGCATGAAATATTTCATGAACTTCATTCAAAATAGATGAACGGAGTTATGCTCAAAAGAGTTTTTTAGAAGGCTTACGACAAAGTAAAATAGTCTTTTCTTCGACAGACACTCCGTATGAAAGGTTTTTCGAAGGAGTGGTGTGCTCTTGTTCAAAAATTTGTGTCATGGAGGTAGTGTGGCCATCAATGCCAATAATAACATTGGTAACTACTTCCAGACAAATAAAGGGTTGCGACAAGAAGATCCGCTATTTCCAATATTATTTAATATAGTGGCAGATATGTTGGCAATACTGATCGAAAGGGAAAAGGCTGATGGCCAAATTGAAGGACTAGTCACTCATCTTGTCGATGGTGGCATTTCTATTCTTCAATATGTTGATGATAAAATCTTATTTATGAAACATGATCTGGAGAACGCAAAGAATCTGAAACTAATATTGATCAATTTTCCGAATTGAAGATAAATTTCTGCAAGAGTGATCTATACACTAATTTTTTGGCTATGGGCATGGGATTTTTCCAATCAATTATCTAGGAATTTCGATTCATTATCGGTGTATTATGATTGCCGAATGGAAACTCGTTGAGAAAATATTACAAAAACGTCTTAGCAATTGGAAAGGTAAATTGCTATCCCCTGAAGGAAGACTGGTGCTCATTAATTTATTCCTTACCAATATGGTACTGTATATGATATCTTTCTTTCAGTTACGAAAAGGAGTCTTGAATAGATTGGATTATTTCCGCTCAAGATTCTTTTGGCAAGAGGATAGTGAAAAAAACAAATATCAATTGGCAAAATGGAATGTTGTTTGTAGACCAAAGGAACAAGATGGTCTTAGCATACATGATTTACATATCAAAACCATCGTGCTTCTAGACGCCAAGGTCAGCATTGCGTCATGACTTGTAGAAACTTTCAGCCCCATACGAAACCATGATGCACTACCCCCCCTCTCATTTTTTGAAATGAGCATATATTAATACCAGAGGATCCCAATTACACCCATCATCTGCAACAACGCATTTCCCTATCGATCATACAGATGCACACAGCTAAAAAAAGAAAGAAAAATTATAAAAAAGAAAAGTCCCTCTGCAGTTCCTCATTCATTAAAACAACACTACTACCACCACCAAGACAGCATCAGAAGTCCATCTTCTACAAAAAAAACGATGCCGCCTCGAAGAAGGAAACAGTGCAAAAACATCGTCATCGCCCGATCAAATATCTAGGTTTTCACCCTAAAAAAGACCACGCTCTCAAAACAATACCTTTAACAAGGTCATTGCCAGACACAGCCAATTAAGGCCAGACCCCGGGTTTTCACCCTAAAAAATAGGACCATGAGCTTATCCTGTACTGCCGCACCTGCTTGCATACCACTGCTCCAAGTCATGAATCACCAAGCCAATTCCTCATCACCACCCGGACTCGAACCACCATTGGTAGTCCTCAGATCTCAGCCTTCATGACATTCTCTGTCGGCACCATGGGACGTGAACATGTCCCATGATATTAATAGCCAATAGAGCTTAGAAGCTCTCCCTCTGAACCCAAACGGCCAGAGTAAAAACATGGGTGCGCACGGCCAAATCCCACCCGATCCAGCGATCTCTCGGCATATGCGCATTGTAGAGTTCGTTGACAGAGCCTTCCGGAACACGACGCTTCAGCCAGATCGATGACGACATGCATACAGATCTTCACCTTGGCGAAGAGTAGGAACCCTAGGACGACCACCTTTTATTCAATCCGAGCATATGGAGAAGACGACATACCAGAAAGAAGTCGCAGAGCATCACCGGCGTGCTCATCCGCAACAAAGCCTGGCCCAGATCCGAGGCCAAACTCACGACCGCATCGACGCTTCGTCTCGAGCCCCTCACCCTCCACTTCCTCGCTCGGGGTACCAACCATACGGTGACCGGCGCGGTGCCCCCAGTCCCACCGCGCCGCCATGAGGACCGTGGATCTAGGAGGAACCCTAGACCCGCGGCCACAATACCAACACCCGTAGCCGCCGAGGGAGGGAAGTTCGGTTGCAGCCGCCGCCTGGACAGGAAGCACCGTCCTGACCACCGCCAGGGCCTTCTTGAAACAGCGTAGCCCTAGCCACCCCATCGAAGAAGACCGCGGCAGCCACCACCCCTAGCACCTTAGGTACTAGGGGGCCGCCGCCACCGCGACCAACTCAAGTGGCAGCGGCAGAGGGAGGCGATCTAGAGGAGGGAGGTCGACGACGGTGGAACTTGGGGGTCCTCTGGCAGTGCCTGGGGGTCGCCACGGGAGGGGTTCCTTAAAATCATGACGTTCTAACCCGTGCTACTTCTTTCTAGCAAAATATAATCTGTGTTCTATTATTATAGGTGGAACTTTCAATTTGTTAAGATTTACTCATGAGAAAAGTCGGGACGTTTCAACGAGCATTTGCATTTAATTTTCAATATTGGCATTGATAGTTTGAATTTACGGGAGGTTACGATGTTTGGTAGATAGTTTACTTAGGCTAATAGTCTCTCAGATCCAACTTATAAGAAACTGTATAGGCTACTTATGGATAGAAACTGGGAAAACAAGTTCCCTATGGTAATCGTTCGTGCTATAAAACGTATCGAGGCTCTGTCAGATTATGCACCAATTATTTTATCTATCGGGACACCTACTCCAAAGCACAAACATGTGTTCAAATTTGAACTCGGTTGGTTGCTTCGGTAAGGGTTTCATGATATGGTGAAGGATATTTGGGATAGAACGGTTCATGGTCAGACGCCTATACAATGATGGAATAACAAATTATGTGCTCTACGCAAGTTCCTATGTGGTTGAGCGAGACATACTGCTGGAATCATAAAAAAGAAAAACCGCGTCTTACAGCTATTATTAATGATTTAGAGGCTCTTGCAGAAATCATGACTTTATCTGTATAAGAAATTGAGCTCAAAAGTCAATCAAATGCAGAAATAGCATGACTGCTGCGAGAGGAGAAACTTTAATGGTATCAACAATCTAAGTCAAAATTCATCCTCGAAGGAGATGCGAATTTACAAGGTACTTTCATGGTATGGTCAATTATAAACACAAAAAGAAACTTATTCATTCTCTAGTACAGGATGACGGTACGATTGAGGTCTATGAAAACCTCAAGTTTTATATTACTAATTTTTATAAAGGCTTGTTTGGACCTCCTCTTGAGAATTCTTTCTCTATGGATGAGAACCAAACAACGGATATTTCTCAGGTTTCTGACGAGGAAAAAAACTTTTTAAATGCTCCCTATCAAGAGGAGAATATTAGGAAAGCTATTTTCCAAATAGAACATAACAAAGTACTAGGATCGGATGGCTTCCCTGCATAATTCTATCAAAATTTCTGGGAAGTAAATGAATTGGACCTTCTGGAGTTGTTTGGGGATCTTCATGTTGGTCAACTTGATTTATTTCGACTTCACTTTGGCAACATTATTTTACTACCTAATATTAATAATGCAGGACGAATACAACAATATTGTCCTATTTGTATTCTTAATGTTAGTTTCAAAATATTCACAAAAGTTGTGACTACTAGGCTGAACTTTGCAGCTGATCATGTTGTTCGTCCATATCAAATAACATTCATGCAAGGACCAAACATCTTTGATGGCGTAATAATTATGCATGAAATAGTTCGTGAACTTCATTCAAGATAGATGAATGGAGTTATGTTCAAAAGAGATTTTTAGAAGGCTTACGACAAAGTAAAATAGTCTTTTCTTTGGCAGGCACTCCGTCTGAGAGGTTTTCGAAGGAGTGGTGTGCTCTTGTTCAAAATTTTGTGTCTGGACGTAGTATGGTCATTAATGCCAATAATGACATTGGTAACTACTTCTAGACAAAGAAAGGGTTGCGACAAAAAGATCCGCTATTTCCAATACTATTTAATGTAGTGGCGGATATGTTCGCAATACTGATCGAAAGGGAAAAATATGATGGCCAAATTGAAGGACTAGTTCCTCATCTTGTCGATGGTGGCATTTCTATTCTTCAATATTCTGATGATAAAACTTATTTATGGAACATGATCTGGAGAAGGCAAAGAACCTAAAACTAATATTATCAATATTCGAACAACTTTCCAAATTGAAGATAAATTTCTATAAGAGTAATTTGTATTGTTGTGGCGATGCTCAAAATGAGACCCATCTATACGCTGAAATTTTTGGCAGTGGGCAAGGGATTTTTCCAATCAATTATCTAGGAATTCTGATTCATTATCGGTGTCTTATGATTGTGAATGGAAACTCGTTGAGGAAATATTACAAAAACGTCTTAGCAGTTGTAAAGGTAAATTGCTATCCCTTGGAGGAAGAGTGGTACTCATTAATTCAGTGCTTACCAATATGGTACCGTATATGATATTTTTCTTCCAGTTGCCAAAAGGAGTCTTGAATAGATTGGATTATTTCTGATCAAGATTCTTTTGGCAAAGGGATAGTAGAAAAAAAATATCAACTGGCAAAGTGGAACATTGTTTGTAGAAAGAAGTCGCAGAACATCACCGACGTGCTCATCCGCAACAAAGCCTGGCCCAGATCTGAGGCGAAACTCATGACCGCATCGGCGCTTCGTCCTGAGCCCCTCACCCTCCACTTCCTCGCTCAGAGAACCAACCATCCGGTGACCGGCGCGGTGCCCCCTCTCCCACCGCGCCGCCACGAGGACCGTGGATCTAGGAGGAACCCTAGACCCGCGGCCACAACACCAACACCTGTAGCCGTCGAGGGAGGGAATTTCGATTGCAGCCTTCGCCTGGACAGGAAGCATCGTCCTGACCACCGCCGGGGCCTTCTTGTAACAGCGTAGCCCCAGACACCCCATCGAAGAAGACCGCCGCAGCCACCGCCCCTAGCACCTTAGGTACTAGGGGGCCGCCGCCACCGCGGCCAACTCAAGTGGCAGCGGCAGAGGGAGGCGATCTAGAGTAGGGAGGTCGACGACGGTGGAACTTGGGGGCCCTCTGGCGGTGCCTGAGGGTCGCCATGGGAGGGGTTCCTTAAAATCATGACATTCTAACCCGTGCTACTGCTTTCTAGCAAAATATAATCCGTGTTCAATTCTTATAGGTGGAACTTCCAATTTGTTAAGATTCCCTCATGAGAAAAGTCGGAAAGTTTCAACGAGCATTTGCATTTACTTTTCAATATTGGCATTGATAGTTTGAATTTCCAGGAGGTTACGATGTTTGGTAGACAGTTTACTTGGGCTAATAGTCTCTCAAATCCAAATTATAAGAAACTGTATAGGCTACTTATGGATAGAAACTGGGAAAACAAGTTCCCTATGGTAATCGTTCGTGCTATAGAACGTATCGAGGATTTGTCAGATTATGCACCAATTCTTTATCTATCGGGACACCTACTCCAAAGCACAAACATGTGTTCAAATTTGAACTCGGTTGGTTGCTTCGGTATGGGTTTCATGATATGGTGAAGGATATTTAGGATAGACCGGTTCATGGTAAGACGCCTATACAATGATGGAATAACAAATTATGTGCTCTACACAAGTTCCTATGTGGTTGAGCGAGACATACTGCTGGAATCCTAAAAAAAGAAAAACCGCATCTTACAGCTATTATTAATGATTTAGAGGCTCTTGCAGAAATCAGGACTTTATCTATATAAGAAATTGAGCTAAAAGTCAATCAAATGCAGAAATAACATGACTGCTGCGAGAGGAGAAACTCAAATGGTATCAACGATCTAAGTCAAAATTCATCCTCGAAGGAGATGTGAATTTACAAGGTACTTCCATGGTGTGGCCAATGATAAACACAAAAAGAAACTTATTCATTCTCTAGTACAGGATGACGGTACGATTGAGGTCCATGAAAACCTCAAGTTTTATATTACTAATTTTTATAAAGGCTTGTTTGGACCTCCTCTTGAGAATTCTTTCTCTATGGATGAGAACCAAACAACGAATATTTCCCAGGTTTCTGACAAGGAAAAAAAACTTTTTAAATGCTCCCTATCAAGAGGAGAACATTAGGAAAGCTATTTTCCAAATGGAACATAACAAAGCACTAGGTTCAGATGGCTTCCCTGCATAATTCTATCAAAAATTTTGGGAAGTAAATGAATTGGACCTTCTGGAGTTGTTTGGGGCTCTTCATGTTGGTTAACTTGATTTATTTCGGCTTGACTTTGGCAACATTATTTTACTACCTAAGATTAATGATGCAGGACGAATACAACAATATCATCCTATTTGTATTCTTAAAGTTAGTTTCAAAATATTCACAAAAGTTGTGACGACTAGGCTGAACTTTGCAGCTGATCATGTTGTTCGTCCATACCAAATGACATTCATGCAAGGACCAAACATCTTTGATAGCGTAATAATTATGCATGAAATAGTTCATGAACTTCATTCAAAATAGATGAACGGAGTTATGCTCAAAAGAGTTTTTTAGAAGGCTTACGACAAAGTAAAATAGTCTTTTCTTCGACAGACACTCCGTATGAAAGGTTT
The DNA here is from genome assembly GCA_916181665.1 of Avena sativa. NCBI lineage: Eukaryota > Viridiplantae > Streptophyta > Magnoliopsida > Poales > Poaceae > Avena > Avena sativa. The sequence continues at coordinate 252,077,817 of OV702293.1, forward strand.
TCGATGGAGTGGTGTGCTCTTGTTCAAAATTTTGTGTCTGGACGTAGTATGGTCATTAATGCCAATAATGACATTGGTAACTACTTCTAGACAAAGAAAGGGTTGCGACAAGAAGATCCGCTATTTTCAATACTATTTAATGTAGTGGCGGATATGTTGGTAATACTGATCGAAAGGGAAAAGGCTGATGGCCAAATTGAAGGGCTAGTTCCTCATCTTGTCGATGGTGGCATTTCTATTCTTCAATAAGCTGATGATAAAGTCTTATTTATAAAACATGATCTGGAGAAGGCAAAGAACCTAAAACTAATATTATCAATATTCGAACAACTTTCCAAATTGAAGATAAATTTCTATAAGAGTGATTTGTATTATTATGGCGATGCTCAAAACGAGATCCATCTATATGCTAAAATTTTTGGCTGTGGGCAAGGGATTTTTCCAATAAATTATCTAGGAATTCTGATTCATTATCGGTGTCTTATGATTGTGAATAGAAACTCGTTGAGGAAATATTACAAAAACGTCTTAGCAGTTGGAAAGATAAATTTCTATCCCTTGGAGGAAGACTGGTACTCATTAATTCAGTGCTTACCAATATGGTACCGTATATGATATTTTTCTTCCAGTTGTCAAAAGGAGTCTTGAATATATTGGATTATTTCTAATCAAGATTCTTTTGGCAAATGGATAGTAGAAAAAATATCAATTGGCAAAGTGGAACGTTGTTTGTAGAAAGAAGTCGCAGAACATCACCGGCGTGCTCATCCGCAACAAAGCCTGGCCCAGATCTGAGGCCAAACTCACGACCGCATCGACGCTTCGTCCCGAGCCCCTCACCCTCCACTTCCTCGCTTAGGGAACCAACCATCCGGTGACCGGCGTGGTGTCCCCAGTCCCACCGTGCCACCACGAGGACCGTGGATCTAGGAGGAACCCTAGACCCGCGGCCACAACACCAACACCCGTAGCCATCGAGGGAGGGAAGTTTGGTTGCAGCCTCTGCCTGGACAGGAAGCATCGTCCTGACCACCGCCGGGGCCTTCTTGAAATAGCGTAGCCCCAGCCACCCCATCGAAGAAGACCGCCGCAACCACCACCCCTAGCACCTTAGGTACTAGGGGGCCGCCGCCACCGTAGCCAACTCAAGTGGCAGTGGCAGAGGGAGGCGATCTAGAGGAGGGAGGTCGACGACGGTGGAACTTGGGGGCCCTCTGGCGGCGCCTGAGGGTCGCCACGGGAGGGGTTCCTTAAAATCATGACATTCTGACCCGTCCTACTGCTTTCTAGCAAAATATAATCCGTGTTCTATTCTTATAGGTGGAACTTCCAATTTGTTAAGATTCCCTCATGAGAAAAGTCGGGAAGTTCAACGAGCATTTGCACTTACTTTTCAATATTGGCATTGATAGTTTGAATTTACGGGAGGTTCCGATGTTTAGTAGACAGTTTACTTGGGCTAATAGTCTCTCAGATCCTACTTATAAGAAACTGTATAGGCTACATATGGATAGAAACCGGGAAAACAAGTTCCCTATGGTAATCGTTCGTGCTCTAGAACGTATCAAGGCTCTGTCATATCATGCACCAATTCTTTTATTTGTCGGAACACCTACTCCGAAGCACAAACATGTGTTCAAATTTGAACTCGGTTGGTTGCTTTGGTATGGGTTTCATGATATGGTGAAGGATATTTGGCATAGATCGGTTCATGGTCAGACGCCTATACAACGATGGAATAACATATTATGTGCTCTACACAAGTTTCTATGTGGTTAAGCGAGACATACTGCTGGAATCCTAAAAAAAGAAAAACCACATCTTATAGCTATTATTAATGATTTAGAGGATCTTGCATAAGTCGGGCCTTTATCTGTATAAGAAATTGATCTCAAAAGTTAATCAAATGCAAAAATAGCATGACTGCTGCGAGAGGAGAAACTCAAGTGATATCAACAATCTAAGTTAAAATTCATCCTCGAAGGAGATGCGAATTTACAAGGTACTTCCATGGTGTGGCCAATGACAAACACAAAAAGAAACTTATTCATTCTCTAGTACAGGATGACAGTACGATTGAGGGACAGGAAAATCTCAAGTTTTATATTACTATTTTTTATAAAGGCTTATTTGGACCTTCTCTTGAGAATTCTTTCTCTATGGATGAGTACCAAACAACGAATATTTATTAGGTTTCTGATGAGGAAAAAAAACTTTTTAATTGCTCCCTATCAAGAGGAGGAGATTACGAAAGCTATTTTCCAAATGGAACATAACAGAGCACTAGGTTCAGATGGCTGCCCTGCTTAATTCTATCAAAATTTCTGGGAAGTAAATGAATTGGACCTTCTGGAGTAGTTTGGGGCTCTTCATGTTGGTCAACTTGATTTACTTTGGCTTAACTTTGGCAACATTATTTTACTACCTAAGATTAATGATGCAGGACGAATACAACAATATCGTCCTATTTGTATTCTTAATGTTAGTTTCAAAATACTCACAAAATTTATCACGACTAGGGTGAACTTTGTAGCTGATCATGTTGTTCGTCCATATCGAATAACATTCATGCAAGGATGAAACATCTTGGATGGCGTAATAATTATGCATGAAACAGTTCATAAACCTCATTCAAAATAGATGAATGGAGTTATGTTCAAAAGAGATTTTTAGAAGGCTTACGACAAAGTAAAATAGTCTTTTCTTCGGTAGACACTCTGTATAAAGGTTTTCGAAGGAGTGTTGTGCTCTTCTTCAAAAAAAATTGTCTGGAGGTAGTGTGGCCATTAATGCCAATAATGACATTGGTAACTACTTCTAGACAAAGAAAGGGTTGCGAAAATAAGATCCGCTATTTCCAATACTATTTAATATAGTGGCAGATATGTTGGCAATACTGATCGAAAGGGAAAAGGCTGATGGCCAAATTGAAGGACTAGTTCCTCATCTTGTCGATGGTGGCATTTCTATTCTTCAATATGCTGATGATAAAATCTTATTTATGGAACATGATCTGGAGAAGGCAAAGAACCTAAAACTAATATTATCAATATTCGAACAACTTTCCAAATTGAAGATAAATTTATAACATGGAGAAGATAAGTATGTCATTGATGGGATAAACAACAAACTTATCGAGACAATCCAAGAGGATGAACTCGTATGTTGCTTGAACAAGGCAGAAGTATTGGTCAGACCAAAGGACATGAAGATGTACTGAAGTGAAACATCACAAGTGGCAACACCATCAAAGTAGTCCTTGGAACTGAGTTTGATTTGACGATAACACAAATCAAATCAAAGATGGGGGAGATAACATATCCATGAAGGAGATACTATCTTTCTTCAACACAAACGAAACTAGACATCCCATTATGAAGGAACTGGGTCGGCAAGAACATTTGTCTTATAACTCTCCAAGTTGTTGTTTAAGCTCAACCAACTATTTCAGGGGTATCCAGTACAAATCCTTGGAGAAAGGAGCAGTTCAGAGAACTAACTTGCTCAAGAACTTGAAAACACGGTCATGTGGCAACATGGTGATGCTTCTAGTAGACATCTAGAATATCACGAACCACCGATATGTCACTTAGTTCGAGAGAAAACTTGCTTGGTAAGGTAAGACGACATAGTCTTAGAGCTTCGGCACAAGCCTAACTCTTTGACCGAAGAGAGTGTACCAGAATAATGGACTTGGTAGCACAATCATTCTTCGCTTAGTGATAGGATTAACCAATCGTGCTAAAAATGACACAACTGTCCTTGGAATTCGAAACAATAATAATTGCTAAGAATCTCAGATAGCCACATTATTACGCACACACGTCACTCACGAGCGTGAAAGCTCGAGGAAGGGTGGGTAACAATGTGTGAGAGTATCACTTTGTTAAAGGGTCATGAAACTCGGCACGACCTCTTAGTATAAAAGAGTGTGATGCCTTAAGGTGGAACAGATAGAAGTTCATCAATGCCTCTTGATCTATGGATTACAATACTTTGACTGGTCCTAGATATGATGAGGTACCGGAGTTTGTTTCTCCTGACATTCCGAAATGGTTTTTCATGACAGACCACAAGAGTATCTTGCATCGGAAGACGCCAATGCAGATAACTACTTGGCTACCAACTGGTAGACAAAGGTCGGAAAACAACAAGGGGAAAAGAACATGCTCATGATAGAATCCCAATATGTGGATGCATAGATTAACAATCTTCCAAAAACCAATGCAGAGAAGGGGTAAGGTGTGGCAGAGTCACGAGTATAGATGCGAGACTCACGAGGGATACTCTTGTCGTGATCTATTTGGTTCCATTACAGAACATCTGCCATAACATGTGGTAGGGGAAGTCCTTAGTTGTCACAGTTCAATTGCGACAAATACCACAAGCTTGAAGGCTAGAATGGTAGTACCAACCATCCTGAGGTAATGTGTGAACATTAACGACAGGGGTCAAAGGAAGGATCTTGGGTTAAAGGTCAGCTTCATGTACAAGATTCACAACGATAGAATTTGGCACAATCCAAGATCTTAGATTCAAGTCCAAGGGTTAAAACCCGAGAAAGAAGTAACTACTACTTGAGTGACATAGCGTACACTACAAGGTAGTAATCATAGGGTAGCTTCCGAAAGAAGGAACACCTTCTGAAATACTCGAACAAACTAACAGGAGGCACACGAGGCGAAAGGAAACCTCGAAGCCTAGAACAGAACATTGTGGATCATTATATGGTAGGATCCAAAAGATAGAGAGATCATGATAGAAAGGAATCTCTCAGGTGAACAAGAGCAAGGGGAACAAGGAATTCACAACACACACAACTCTAGAGAACTCAACACTAGGTCAACTCGCTGGGAAACGGCGTGCCCAAAAGGCACCTAAGCTTTGAAAGACTAGAAGATATATCAAAACTTTTCAAAGTCAAAACAAGATAAGATAACCCAGAGTTAGAGCGAATTTGGATAAGAAGAAAAGAAGCATACTAGAGTTTTCGCAAATACTTTTCATCTTTAAAATAGTTTTCACAAGCACTAGACTCAACATCGACCAATAGCAAGGTTTTCCTATGGTAGGTACTGCTTGTAGGGGTTCGTAGCATGGAAAACAAAAATTTTCTATCGCATACAAACAAACAAGCCAAGATCTATCTACTAGATTGCAGCAACGAGTCGATAGTGGAACTCACCCTCGAAGATTCCAAAGCGGTTAACGAGAGCAGATTCTCGTGGGTGATGTAGTCGTACTCTTTCCGATCTCAAGATCGCGTAGACGATCCTTCCAGCGCCGCGTTCCCGCAGCGCTTCCGCAGTCGGTCACACGTTCGGTACTCGACGAAGACCTTCCTCTCCCTTGTTCCAGCAGGCAGCGGAGGTTGTAGCACTCTCCTCGCGATTCCGGCAGCACAACGGCGTGGTACCGGAGGTAGAGGGGAAATCCCGCAGGGCTTCGCCTTAAGCCGGTGCGAGTATGGTGGAGCTTATGAGAGAGGCTATTAGTGGTCTAGTAATTAGACACACCAATTAGAGGGCTCTAAACCAATTAGAAGGCTCTAAACCGAAACAGCTCTAAACCGGGGTCTAGGTCTAGTTTCTAGTTTAGAGGATAGGAACTTGTGTGTCTTGTGTTGTGTTGGGAGGGGAGCCCTGCCCCTCCCTTTATAGGTGGGAGGGCTGGCGCGCTAGGGGAGGGAGGGAGTCCCTCCCCAACTCGGCCTAGGGCTGGCCGCCGGCTTGGGGAGGAGGACTCCTCCCCCAATTCGGTTTCCTCCTCTCCTCCCACTTCCCAAAAACTGCCGTTTGACTTTCAAACTAGCCGTTTGACTTTTTCAATTTAGGATTCAATTTAATCCTTTATTTGGGACAGCAAGAACACTTAGTACATGATGCAATCATTCCAACATGCAATGACACATTCATGTACCCCTTCCCCTCCGGAGTGCCGGACATTCCGGGAACTTCTAGAATGTTCCCGATGAAAACACCGGAATCATTCCCGAACTCCGAAACGGGACTTTCCTTATATGAATCTTATTCTCCGGACCATTCCGGATCACCTCGTGATATCCCGGATCCCATCCGAGACTCCGAACAACATTCGGTCTCTTTCTCATAATACCATAACTACTCAAACAACGTCGAATCCTTAAGTGTGTCTCCCTACGGTTCGTGAATTATGCGGACATGATCGAGACACTTCTCCGAACAATAACCAATAGAGGAATCTGGAAATTCATATGGCTCCCACATATTTCTACGATTACTTTGCGATCGAATGAACCACTTACATATGATACCAATTTCCCTTTGTCTCACGATATGTTACTTATCCGAGGTTATGATCGTCGGTATCTCTGCATACCTAGTTCAACCTCGTTACTGATAAGTACTCTTTTCTCGTTCCCGTGATATGTGATCCCTTGTGACCAAGTCACATGCTTGCAAGCTAATTGGATGACATTTCACCGAGAGGGCCCAGAGAATATCTATCCGTCATGTGGATGGACAAATCCCACTCTTGATCCATGTGTTTCAACCAATACTTTCTGAACACCCAATGCCACTTTTATAGCCACCCTGTTACGGTGTGGTGTTTGATGACATCAAAGCATCCATCCAGTAAAGGCAATATGCATGATCTCATGGTCGAAGGAATTAGGTTACTATGTATCAGAAAGCATATAGCAATTGAACTATTGAAATGACTTGATCTTTATGCTACGCTTATCTATAGGAGTATGTCCATCACATCATTCTCCTAATGATATGACCCTGTTGTTAATAACATCTCTATGTTCATGATCAGGAAACAATGATCATATATTAACCAACAAGCTAGTTTAACAAGAGGCTTTACTAGGGACTCTTATTTTAGTTTACAAATCACACAAGTATTAATGTTTCCGGTTAATACAATTATAGCATGGTATGTAAACATTTATCATAAGTGTGAAGATATGATAATAACCACTTTATTATTGCCTCTTGGGCATATCTCCAACAGTCTCCCACTTGCACTAGAGTCAATAATCTAGTTTCGAACCTTTGTGTTTTTCAACACCTATGGCTTTCCGGTGTTGTATGTACATGATTGCTAGTGGTCAACTGATCTCCGGATCTGACACTTCCAGGTCCGTGTGTAATTGCATGTCTTTGCGTCTCTACGCATCACTCATTCTCTAATGAGATGGCTTTGTATAAATTTGGTCTTTCGGTGTGACCTTTAGTTCTTTAGGGTTAAAACATGTTGACAATATTGTCGTACAATATATCTTCATAGTATTATCCCGCTGTGAACTACACCTAGTTTGATAACAAACTACTTGACACAAATGCCCTCTTTTGCTGCTATAATAGCAGTCATATACTTAGCCTTTTGTTGTAGTATCTGTCACAATGTCTTAACTTTGGAAATCATCCAAATCCATTATGGAACTCACTTTCCATTATATTGTGCCACCCTTAGTTTAGATTGAGATAAACTTAATCTGTACTTTGTGACAAAGCTAGTATCAATGTAGTACTTTTACAATGAACTAACCATCTATTTGTCACTTCTACAAATAATATACTCTTAGTTCTTCCAAAAGATCATAAGAATATCCTTACTATTGTCCAATGATCATCTTACAAATCATTCTGGTATATGCTCACAACATTTAGAGCATAGGACATATCTGGATTTGTACATATCACAGTATGATTGATATAAATACTCTTTGTGATTTCATACATCAAGTATCAATCTATACTTGATTATTTGTTTCACTTTACCAAATGTCAATACACTTGAATATATCATCAACATTGAACTTATTCAATCCTTTCTGTGCAACAAGAACCTTTCTTGTAGTTCCTATATTGAACTCATTCAATATCTTGTCTATGTACTTCTGGCACAACCATATTAGCGTCTATTGATGCCAAAATACTTGGGTTTTGCCTAAGTCTTTCATCGGGATGAAATTCTTAATATGTGTTAATAAAAGATACATTATTTCCAATCAACAATATGTCTTCCACATAATGTATTAGAAACATGTCTTAGCGCTCCCACTTAATTTCTTGCAAACGCAAGCATCTTCATTGTCTCTGATGAACTTTTAAACTCCTTTAACAGTTTCATCACAGTGAAGATTCCAACTCCGCGATGCTCACTTTAACCATTGAAGTTTGCATATACTTTTAGCATCCTTTTGAATTAACAAAACCCTATGGACCATGTTATGCACATGGCCTAGGTAACGATTCTATTAGAAGAACTTGTTTTGTTTATTCAACTATCATATAACAAAATTTATATGTAGTGGTTGCTTTCATTAATCCGTCTAGACTAAATATCACTATGATAGATCAAATCTTGTCATAGTCAACCTTTGAACATTGTTGTGAACTCTTTCCCAACATGTCGACTATTTCATAGATGTAAAACATCCATGTCTATTTCTTTATAGATCCAGACACAACTGTAAGGTCTTACACCTTTCTCGAGGGTCCTTCAAGTTCAAAACTTGATTTCTCGTGTATGGAACTATCATGGATTTTATGGCTTCAAGCCATTTTACGGAGTCAGGGCCCATCATCGCTTCTCTGCATGTAGTCGGTTCATTATTCTCAAATAATGATTCAACCCTCAAATCTTGGTATTTGATTGTTCATCCGACCTACTTGTTTCAATAGGAACTTGGATCTCCGTGACCACAACCTTTTTGAGGTACGTGAACCATGAGCATTGTTGCTGCCTCCGAAACACTTTTCGGTGCTGCGCAACTTTGCACATACAGCTAAGGTTCTTTTAACCTTATCAAAGTTTCTATTGTCCTCCCACTTAACTTTTCACGAAAAATTCCTTCTTAAAGAAACTTGACGTTTTTAAGTGACAAAACACTTTTGTCTCCGATGTTATGGAGGAGTACTTAACAGTTATTCGAAATAACATACAAAGACAGGTTCATCCGACTTTGGTTGCAAACATCTTTTTTATGCATAGCATACCAATGTTTAAGAAAGGACAACTTGGGTTTTATCCCAAACCATAACCTTATATGGTGTCATTTCAACGGATTATGATGGAGCTCTTTTCAGTGGAAAAACGGTAATCTCTAAAGCTTTTAATCTTTAAAATACAATGGCAGTTTTATGAATTACACCTTTGATCTTACCATGTCAAACAAGGTTTAATTACATATCTCGAACGCTCCATACTCTTATGGTGTTTCGGGAAAATGCAAATCCACGGAACGATTCCTTAAATCTTAGGTATTATGCTAAACTTGTAACTCAAATATCTTCCTTTATGATCTTTATCATAAACTGTTTATATTCTTGTTACAATGATTTTGCACTTCATCTTGAAAGTCTTTGAACTTTTCAAATGTTTCATACTTCATCCTTATTAAGTAAATATTCATATATTCACTCAAATTTTTGGAGAAAGCATATGAAGTTGAAATCCATCGCTCTTGACTACACATAACGGACTTCGTACAACAATATGTACAAGTTCCAATAAGCTAGTCATTCGTTCCCTTTTGGCCTATGAACGAAGTTTTAATTATCTCTAGGAAAGTTTCACAAGCGTCATATGATCAAAAATCAGAAGACTCCAAAATTCCATCAACATGGAGTTTCTTCATGTTTTCTTTCCAATATAATTCAAACAGCGATGTCACTTCCTAAGTGATCTTTCAATCAATTTGTCTTTTGACATTTTAGCACTAGTTTTATGGATGTGATTTCTCTAACGAGATTTGCGAATCATCCATCTTTTATGGATTACGGCAATTATTTGAACAACCCTTTTGTTCTCATAATACCTGATAAAACAAATCTTGAAGGCAAGCTTTGATGTTTTAACGAGCAACATAATAACCCTTTATTTGTTCTCGATGAACATCATCACATATTCTTTTGCTAGTTACTTAGGCCATTGTAGTTCATGAATTCTGTTGTTTCGTATGACGATTCATACCAACAAATTCAGTATCAAATACTTAAGAACCACATTGTTTAACAAGCAAAGAATATAGCCATAACATGTATATCATCTATATACTTAAACTGAACGATTCTAGTCTTTTCTTTTCTGCCATATATTTATGAGATTCTCTTTCAGTATTTCCTTTTCAGTTTGAAAGAATCTATCAACATCAATAGTGGAGTCATACATATGACATCTAGTCCAAAGCGTGTATAATTAAATACCAATGTCTTTGGACTTGCACTTTGAAGTAGATCACCATCATCAAATATTTGGTGTTCTTTCAAATTCCTTTCTTTAGTAATCTCTTGGTGTAGTAAACATTTTACCTACATCAAATATTCACCCTTATCATGGAATCGTCCATGATCAAGCTACTTTTAGCTTATAACGATGAATTATGAGTATAATGTTGCTAACCAAAACCTTTTGGAGGATTAGGACAACAAGTGTCTCCAACCCTTTTGCAAATTCTCATCAAATATGAGAACATGACTTTTGCCATATTATACTCTATCATGTTGCAACCAAAACTTCGTTTCAGATATCACAATATCTTCCACACATCATGGTTTCTGAAACAACTCTTTCAGATCCTAGATAATCTTGATATTAAGGGAATCCTTTGAATATCAAGAATCATGGATACAAACATGATACTTATATACTAACACTTGGAATTGTTACTCTTGTTTTAATACCAATTATTAAACTTCATGGAGTAACCGGAACTTACTGAAAGTTTGCAATAGGACTTTTAAACTTTAGATTAACACTTCAAAACAATACGATACCAGTTCGTAAAGTAACTAACCAGAATTCTATAGTTCTATCATCTCAATTATAACTAATCGCAAGGTGGTAAACGGATGCCAATGACTACAACAACTATGCAAATTCACTTTGATTTAGTTTATGATAAATTGAGTTCTAATTAATAATTGAATTAATCTAGGTGAACTCCCACTCAAAACAATATCCCTCACATTGTTTTAGTGATCACACGAACCAAATCCACCACATCAAAACCGATCATCACGAGAGTTGATATAGTTTCAATGGCGAACAATCGACATGTTCATCATATCTACTATATGATTCATGCTTTACCTTTCGGCGATCCGTGTTCCTGAGGCCATGTCTGTACATGCTAGGCTCGTCAAGACAAACCTTAGCTTCCGCATAAGCAAATCTGGCTTGCTTACGTTGTAGTCACCCGCGGAATCAAAGACACCCGATCATCACGTGGTGTTTCGAAGCAGCAAGCTTTGGCAACGGTGCATACTGAGGGTGAACACTTTAGAACTTGAAATTTATGTGTATGAGGGATCATCTTATAATGCTACCGTTGTCTACTAAGCAATACAAGATGCATAAAGGATTAACATCACATGCAATTCATAATATGTGATATGATATGGCCTTTCTTCTTTGTGCTTCCGATCTCCATCTTCAAGCACGAACATGATCTCCATCATCACCGGCATAGCATCAAGGTCAATGACGCTTCTTCATGGTTGTCGTCCACCAGCTTCAACTATTACAACTATTTTGAATAGACACGCAGGTCTTAACAGAAATTAAAGACAACCATATGGCTCCTGCCGGTTGCCAACTTACAATAAGGAACATTGCATACATCAAATATAATCACAATCATGGCCATATCACATCACTGCACACCCCTGCAAAACAAAGTTAGACGCCTCTACTTTCTTTGCATATTTTACGTGGTTTGGGGCTTTCAATAAGTGTCGTTCTAACTTACGAACAAGAACCACAACATTGATACTAGCATTGTTGATCACCCGTTGTAAATTGGATCTTTACTATGCTAGGAGAAACAGGCACCCGCAAAGCCACTTATGCAATACAAGTTGCATGTTAAGCGTGGAGCAAGTCTCATGAACGATGTCATGTAAGGTTAGCCCGGGCCGCTTCATCCCAACATACCGCAAGATGCAAAGTACACAAAAAGCAATCGACAATAGAAGCATCAACGCCCACAATGACCATTGTGTTCTACTCGTGCAACAGATCTACATATAGACACGGCTCTGATACCACTGTAGGGGTTCGTAGCATGGAAAACAAAAATTTTCTATCGCATACAAACAAACAAGCCAAGATCTATCTACTAGATTGCAGCAACGAGTCGATAGTGGAACTCACCCTCGAAGATTCCAAAGCGGTTAACGAGAGCAGATTCTCGTGGGTGATGTAGTCGTACTCTTTCCGATCTCAAGATCGCGTAGACGATCCTTCCAGCGCCGCGTTCCCGCAGCGCTTCCGCAGTCGGTCACACGTTCGGTACTCGACGAAGACCTTCCTCTCCCTTGTTCCAGCAGGCAGCGGAGGTTGTAGCACTCTCCTCGCGATTCCGGCAGCACAACGGCGTGGTACCGGAGGTAGAGGGGAAATCCCGCAGGGCTTCGCCTTAAGCCGGTGCGAGTATGGTGGAGCTTATGAGAGAGGCTATTAGTGGTCTAGTAATTAGACACACCAATTAGAGGGCTCTAAACCAATTAGAAGGCTCTAAACCGAAACAGCTCTAAACCGGGGTCTAGGTCTAGTTTCTAGTTTAGAGGATAGGAACTTGTGTGTCTTGTGTTGTGTTGGGAGGGGAGCCCTGCCCCTCCCTTTATAGGTGGGAGGGCTGGCGCGCTAGGGGAGGGAGGGAGTCCCTCCCCAACTCGGCCTAGGGCTGGCCGCCGGCTTGGGGAGGAGGACTCCTCCCCCAATTCGGTTTCCTCCTCTCCTCCCACTTCCCAAAAACTGCCGTTTGACTTTCAAACTAGCCGTTTGACTTTTTCAATTTAGGATTCAATTTAATCCTTTATTTGGGACAGCAAGAACACTTAGTACATGATGCAATCATTCCAACATGCAATGACACATTCATGTACCCCTTCCCCTCCGGAGTGCCGGACATTCCGGGAACTTCTAGAATGTTCCCGATGAAAACACCGGAATCATTCCCGAACTCCGAAACGGGACTTTCCTTATATGAATCTTATTCTCCGGACCATTCCGGATCACCTCGTGATATCCCGGATCCCATCCGAGACTCCGAACAACATTCGGTCTCTTTCTCATAATACCATAACTACTCAAACAACGTCGAATCCTTAAGTGTGTCTCCCTACGGTTCGTGAATTATGCGGACATGATCGAGACACTTCTCCGAACAATAACCAATAGAGGAATCTGGAAATTCATATGGCTCCCACATATTTCTACGATTACTTTGCGATCGAATGAACCACTTACATATGATACCAATTTCCCTTTGTCTCACGATATGTTACTTATCCGAGGTTATGATCGTCGGTATCTCTGCATACCTAGTTCAACCTCGTTACTGATAAGTACTCTTTTCTCGTTCCCGTGATATGTGATCCCTTGTGACCAAGTCACATGCTTGCAAGCTAATTGGATGACATTTCACCGAGAGGGCCCAGAGAATATCTATCCGTCATGTGGATGGACAAATCCCACTCTTGATCCATGTGTTTCAACCAATACTTTCTGAACACCCAATGCCACTTTTATAGCCACCCTGTTACGGTGTGGTGTTTGATGACATCAAAGCATCCATCCAGTAAAGGCAATATGCATGATCTCATGGTCGAAGGAATTAGGTTACTATGTATCAGAAAGCATATAGCAATTGAACTATTGAAATGACTTGATCTTTATGCTACGCTTATCTATAGGAGTATGTCCATCACATCATTCTCCTAATGATATGACCCTGTTGTTAATAACATCTCTATGTTCATGATCAGGAAACAATGATCATATATTAACCAACAAGCTAGTTTAACAAGAGGCTTTACTAGGGACTCTTATTTTAGTTTACAAATCACACAAGTATTAATGTTTCCGGTTAATACAATTATAGCATGGTATGTAAACATTTATCATAAGTGTGAAGATATGATAATAACCACTTTATTATTGCCTCTTGGGCATATCTCCAACACTGCTCTTATACCAAAACATGTGACACCCCCGGGATCAGGGCTAAACAAATCCCAGACCTCCATCTGACATAAGCTTAACCTTGAGCTCTAGAATATCCAGTAAAGAATCGATAACACAACAGTGACCCTACGACACAAAAATTATTACAGCGAGCTCATAACTGAGCGAAGAGCCAAAATATTACAAGCAGAGGTCACTAACCACAAACATCAAACAACGGAAGGCAAATTATGCTATTAAGTATAGCAAACTTAACAAATGGCCTAAGAGTCCTGAAGCATAACGATGACGTCCCAGCCCATAGATTCCAGGCTGCCGGCCAGGAACCCCAAGCTACTCGTCGGTGTTAATGTAGTACCAAACCGATCTTCAGGGTGAGTACAGGGTGTACTCCGCAAGACTTATGGCTAGTGGAGTTGTTTTGCATAAAGCCATCTTTGTTTATAAAGCAAGAGAGAGAAGAAGCTCGTCTATTCGGAGTATTTTAAAAGAGGATAACAGAGCGACATCTCCGAAATATTGATCATCATCTTTTGATATCCACCAAACCATCATCATCTGAACCCTATCTAGGATCACCCCCTCGTACCCATGAGGAAGCATCCTTAAACACACGTTGATCTTCCAAGTTTTACGATTAGGTTATAGTTCTCTATGATCTTGAGTCCGGTTGCCAAGTCATTCATAACCGTGAACACGGCTTTTCGAGAAGATTATTACCCTGCAGGGGTGTACAACTTTACCCACACGTACTAACCTTCTCTTAATTCCAGAATCATTAGCCCTCTTCCTTGGAAGGCCGATAGAGGGTGGTTAGACACGACCTTTACCTTGCTTTCGCCGAGACCATGAGTCACGCAATAAGTATGGTTCCGCTGTAACGGGTCAAATACCGAAGCCGGTACTTAAATATGTGAGGCAAGGTTGGTTTACCAGGGGCTCTATCGACCCCAAGAAACCCAGTCCACGCTTCCCTACCTGTTATGAATGCACCTCCTTTGCTTCCTTCTTTCGAGAACGTTTTCAATGTGTATGCCGAATGGAACACCCAAACTATGTGACTCATGGAATCTACTAGGCAAGTTAGTTACTCGTGAGGTTGTCCAGGCCCCGTGTGGTTGTACGCTCGTCTTGGTTCCAAAGGCAAGAACTCGGTTCCTAGTGGTGGCGAGCATGGGACTAGAAAAACCACATCCCACCATGGCCTCCCATACAAGCCTTAGCATGTTTAATATCATATCACTGATCTCATCTCATCATGTTCTCCTGTCATACTAGATTCTCTGCATCTGATACATCATCTAGATGGACCAGACTCAACATCTATGCATGGCTAAGCAGGACACAGATAAAAGCTCCAGCGGTGCACACAAGCCAAACCTAGTTATGCTAGGAGCAGTGGATCGGATAATATATGCTCAAAGGGAGTAATGCAACAGATAGTATAATCTATCTATCGATAAAAGACCATAGTAGAATCGTATGCATCATGGCAGTAATTGAAATGCTTTCGAAATCATAGGATTATATCATGGTGGGGCTATGCTTGCCTTTGGCAGTTGATATCCAATAAGCAGAGCTTCGGACATCTGGTACTTGACTTGATTACAGTTGGTCAATTATTGTTCGTCGATCTTCGAACTTCTACGGTGTCGATCTCGGTCTTCGATCTCGATCTTGATATCGTATTCTACCGAGAACAACCAAATACCGGAAATAGAAGGAAATAGTCAACACATGGCATCGATGCAATGCTCAAACAAGGATGATGACATGACAAGTTAAATTGCGTTGAAATGTAACCCTAAGGCATGTTTGACAATTTAATCGGGGTTCCGAGGGGTGAAAACCCTAACTCAGGAAAACTCCAGAATCACCTGTGAGGGGTTACTATGTTCTTCTAATTAAACTTGATATGAAAATTGTTGAACAATGCATGATTATAGCTTATATAGATAGATCTCATTTTTCTGAACATTTTGATATATTATTTGTATTTTTCTGACTTATAAATAATTAGATATTGAATTTATAAGATTTTAACAATTTCTGAAATGATTAAAGGGAATTATGTCGCTAGGCTGACGTCATCATGAGGCCAGCACTGATGCGTGGTTCTTTTTGCACTAAGGCTACACCTAGCCTCAGTGGATGACTGTTGGGCCCATATGCTACATAGGAAGCCATGTAGGCGTGCTGGGCCCACTGCCTGGTTGACATGGTCAACCATGGCCGGCCGGTTCGGGTGATCGCCGAAGATGCGGTTTGGGTGCACGCGCGGGCTCGGGACCTAGCATACCAAGAGCGTGGCAGCGCAGGGATTCTAACGAGCGGCGCTAGAGACCATTTGGTCACCGTACATGACCCCGATGACCACAAGAGCGGCGGTGCGCGGTGGCGCTTGCTGGCACGACAGCACAAAGCAGGAGGGGTCGAGGTGGAGGGTCCAGGAGGACCGGGTTCTCACCTAGAACACGATTGTGGGGTCGTTGGCGCGAGGGGAGGTCGAATGGCGTCGGCAACATTGATGAAAGCGGTGGCCGGAGCTCAGGAAGGCGGAGACCGTGAGCTCGATTTCGACCACCAACAGTCGATTCCTTCTGGGAGTTTGACGAGGAGAGCACAGGGGTTCTCGTGGGTGTCTCGGCGTGGCTTGGGGAGGCGTAAATTGGCGGTGGCGAACGGCGTCTGGCCGGGCTAGGGTTTGGCAATTTGGGGGAAAATCACAGAGAGCACGAGATAGGGAGAAATGGGTATGGAAAGAGAGAGGAGAGCCTCGACGTTCTTATCCTCAGCTCCAGGGGCGGCGGCGGGCATCACAGAATGCACGGGATCGACGGTGAGCGACAGGACACGCAGCAGCTTGCGGTGTCCTTCTGGCTGGATGAAGAAGAAAGAAGAAAGCCAGGGAAGGGGTATTATCGTGGTATTGCCGACGAGTACGCCATGGAGGGGTCCTCACGGTGCGTGTTTAGAGACGTGGGGGAAGGCAGACAGTTGACGGGTATGAGGTAACACAACTTACCCAGGTTCAGATCCCACGACGGTGGCGGAATCCTACTCCTGCTATAAATCACTATAAGGGCAATACGCCGAGTTATAGAGATAGGTTCGCTATGTGAGGTTGTATGAATCGATTCCCTAAAGGCTCCCATAGGACCGACTTATATAGTCGCCAGGTCCTAGGGTTACAGGGAAAAGTCCTAGCCGGACAGGTCATAGAGTCCTACACCGTCTATTACTAGTCTTGTGTATCTTGCACTCCAAGGCTCCGGGTACGTCGGTGACTCCAACCGTAGCCTTCCTTTATACGGCATGGGCCTCCCTTCTGGATCCATCTAACTGGGCCGCCCAGCAGGCCATAGGCCATGCTACCAACTGTGGGCCACCCGGGTTATCCGGATAGGTGACATGCTATAAGAACACCCATATATATCATATCCCCAACAGTAGCCCCCGGAGAACTCCCAGATCTTGCGCCGTCTTGCCTCCTTGTGTGGAATGCTCCGTCTAGATGGATGTCAGCAAATCGTCAAGCAATATCTTGTAGTCCTTCCAAAGAACCCTACAAGGCTTTCTCCGTCTTCAACACGTAAGTCGGAGAAATGCTGAATCTTCCATCGTACTCTTCTGTAGCCGGACTGGATCCGTCCATGCCGGAATCTTCTGATGTGACAGCTCATCTGCCTATGTTAGCTAGGACGATGTAGGCTTAGGTCAGCGACACCTCGTAACTCACATATGCAGAGAACGCAATCATGTCCGATTTTCCCGCGCGGGCGATATGAACCGTTGGCGGCGACGGTTGGAGACGTGGCGAAATTTCCACGCACGTTCGCGAACACTTCGTCTACGCGGCAACCGTCCGATCAAGCTGCACGAATCTTGACGCTGGAGATGATAAATAGTAACTATGGTGGAATTTCCACTTTTTACCTCATTCTCTCCTCGCATCATCTTCTTCCTCCAGCGCGTGCCTCCTCGAGCTCTCCGCGCCTAACTCGCGAAAAACCCTAGCCTCAAATTCGCACCAGTCACATCCAACCTTGCTCCATGGCCAGCAACAACATCTCTCCTTCCATGGCGGCGTCGAGCGAAGCCGCGGTGAAGCCGGCGAGCTCCATTGTCGTGCCCCCAGAGGGCCTGGTCATCCCCGCATCGGCGGTGATCGAGTCCACTAGCGGCGACCTTAATCTGGCGGCGCTGGAGCCGTTGGAGGAGGAACTGGATTCACACAAGGGCGACTAGTGCGGCTCAGATATCACCGATCATGACATCCAAGAGCTGATCGCCGAGGGCTACCTCTCTGCGACGGAGGGGCTCGCCTGGCGGGCGGCGGCGTCCGGCGAGGTGACACCTTCTCCCCAAGCCGGAGAAAAGGTGTACCTCAAAGCCCAACTGGTACGCGGCGTCTCCCTGCCCATCTCCAATTTCTTCCTCTCCGTCTTAAACCACTACAGAGTCCAGCCCCAGAATCTTTCTCCCAACAGTATCTTAGCGCTTAGCAACTACGCGGCGCTCTGCGCGGGTTACTTAGGGATAAAGCCTAGGTTAGACCTCTTTGTGTACTTCTTCATCGTCAAACGTGAATCCGGAGCTAGTAAGGAAGAACTTAGGAACTGCGGCACCATAAGCTTCAAGATTCGACCTGGCCGGCGGTTCCCCGACATCGTCGGCCACGAGTCCTGCAAAAATTGGCAACGGACGTACTTCTACGGCCTAGATATCCCTCTGGCTGGCCGACAAGTAACGTACCCGGACTTCGTTGACGGAGCCGCCGCTGAAGCCTCGTCATGGAGATCCCAGGCCTCCCTTCCCTCCGACCTCGATGCTTCCCACACCATAAGGCGGATAGAATGGTTCGTAGAGACGGGTTTGACCGGCTTGGACCTAGCCATGTGTTGGTTCATCAGGCGAATCCAACCTCTGCAGCACCGCGCGAAGCTCATGCACAAGTATACCAGCGATAGAAGGGATAGCCTCCGCATATCCATGGACAACTTCTCGAGCGACTCCGTCAAGCTCCGCCTTAAGGACATCGTCAAGGTGAAGGACAAGAAGCATGGCTTCACCATCACCTATGACATGTTCGTAGAAGGCAAGTGCCCAAAGGTAGGTATTTATTTTCCGTGTATGACATGCACTCTAGTTCTTCCGTCTTGCAAATGGCACCTCATCTAACACGATGACTTTTCACTTAACAGCTTAGCGACATAGATGAGGACGGCATGGCTCCTCAAATCTATGATCCAAAGATAAAGGAAGTCACGGTCATGTCCGACGACGATGCTCCGTTGGCGCGAAAGCGGAAGATCTCCACCTCTGACGCTGCCGACAGAGGCAAGAAGAAGAAGATGGAGGGTGGAGCCTCCAAGAAGACTATCGCGGCCCTGGAGGCGGAAAAGAGAAAAGTTACTGGGATCCCCTTTGCCAAAGCACCCCCACTTGTGTAAGCTTCTCTTCCTCCGACACAGGCCCGTATGACAAGCACGTTCAGAGTATGCACCTGTACAGGGCCCCCAGAAAATTAGGGCCACAATTTTGCTTACCAATAATTAATATTTACGGTCCCAAAAATGTTACTCCAACCAATCACTTGTAGGCCTATGTTTCGTTCCTAGCTCCTCATTCCCAGAAATAGCTAGTACTAGGTAAAAACTACTGCTCCGCTCCATCGATTTTCGTTGTCTCTCTTTTGTTACCTTTCCTATTCTAGCTCCATGAATTGGTAATTGCTTTTTGAGCATAAAAGACCCGAAGAGGCATAGAAGCTGCAAATAATAAATGGTGAGTACGGTTTTATAATGAGGCCTCTCAGCATTACTTGTCCTAAAAACCTAGAATTTGAAAATTGCGTTCTACCTAAAGGCCTCATAATTTACACAAAGGACCTTGCAATAAAATCCAGAAACACAATCGGATCATTCTTGATCATTCTTGACCGTCGACGATGAGCACTTTGCTGCGGCAGCCTGCGCCGTCTCCGTGGACGACACCACTTGGAAACTACGAGACGATGGACGCCGCTACGCAGCGCGTGAAGATTCTCCCAGTTGGCTCACCGGCCTGGACGAAGAGGAGATGGCACCAGGACAAAGCCAACAATAGAACTTGGAGCGGCCGTCCTTCGGCCATAAATATCAGCAGCTGGACGACGAGCTTTGGCCGTCGACTAGATGTTGTTGCTGATGTGCTCCAGGAATATGCAGCTTCAAACTTTCCGCATGAATTGGTAATTGGCGGCGATTATTCGTAGCCGTTAGTTTCTAACGATAGTTTTGGGTGTTTTCTTTTTAGTTCAGTTGGTTCTTCTTTTGATCCTATATAGCATCAATAAGAGTTAGATAAAGAAATTTTTGCGACAAAGTTTCATTAAATATTTTTGTACGGTTAAATTAGACGTTCTATACTGTTTGTTAATAGTTCACTTGTTCTAAAGGAAAATTGTATTACAACCACGATAATAAAAAAATGACCAACTTCGTAGGGCCTACTTTCATATTTTACACCGGGCCTCCAATTTCTCAGGTACGGCCCTGATCCGATATTGTCTATTTATCTGTCTTTCTCCTGTACTTATGCATTTCGCACGTTTCAGGAAGAAAGCCACGACTAGCCTCAAGAAGACCTCCAAATTGGGGGCTTATAGAACCATCAAGGACATGCTGCATCGCGACGCATCTCCCGCCATCGCCCCTACCACTCCCTCCATCAAGCCTTCGACTGTCCCGACAAGCTCACAAGCTAAGGAGGCATCTGGCCCTTCCGCCATGGAAGTGGACTCAGGTGCCTCTACCGAGGTTGCTGTCGTCGGCGAGCAGGCGACGCAGGAGAGTGCCGCCCACCAAATGGCTGAAGCTCCGGCTAAGAATGCCATCGGTAGCGGTAAGGCGGTGGTGGAAGCAGGTACCTCTGTTGTTGGCGGCGCTCCCGCACCCAAGAAAACCATAGCCTATCCAAATATAGTCTATCCGGTACTTACACCGGATAGCACTGCTTTGCTCCCTGGTGCGGCGCCGACATCTCCGACGTGCGGTCTAGAGGAGCTCTGCCGGCAAGAAGAAATCTTGCAAGGAAACATCGAATCCTTTGGAAAGCTGCTGGTCGAGAGTGCTACAAACCTCAAGATCATCGCACTTGTAAGTTTTATTTGCCTTTTCCATTTCATATGAGTATCCCACTATAGCCCCCGAGGATGTAGACGGCAAAACCATAGGTTTTTGCATCTATATGCTCTAAGAGTGACTAAGTTAGAAAAACTCTCACTGTAGCCCCCAAGCATGTAGGTGGAATGAAATGTTCCGACCAGATGCTTTAAGAGTAGCGTACGCAGTGTTTATAATTTTCAATACTGTAGCCCCCAAGCTTCTAGTTGTAACTGAATTAGTTCCGACTAGATGCTTAAAGAAAAGTTAAGCATATATCCGAGTTAAGAACTTTATACTGTAGCCCCCAAGCTTCTAATCGAAAACTGAATAAGTTCCGACTATATGCTTAAAGAAAAGCTAAGCATATTACTAAGTCAAAAACTCTCGCTGTAGCCCTCGAGCGTCTAGGTGGAAAATTTCCGACTAGATGCTCCAAGCAGACCAAACAACACTTTAACTTTGACCTTTTTTCCACAGAATGAGAGTGCTCGGAGGGGCATGGCCAATGACAAGTACCGGAAGATGCGCGCAGACCTGGAAGCTGAAAAGGGTAAAACTGCCTTCTTGAAGGAACATATCACCAAGAGCAAGCGTCTGTTTTCTTTTTCGCATTCCGACTTAGTTTTGTGCCCGTATTCTCCGAGTACTCACTGTGTACTTTACTTTCTCCGACTTTGCAGAAACCATCGCCAAGGCCAAGAATATTGTCGAGCAATCCAAGCACATTCGAGAGCTGGATAGCGAGAACAAAATTCTTAAGCAGGAGAGGAATGACATGCTGAAAATGCATGAGGAGTCGATGAAGGCCCTGCAGGACTCCGCCACCGAGGAAATCAATTGCTTGAAGGAGGAGATATCGATCTTAAGAGATCAGAAGCAAGCTGCCGATGAGCAGAATCAACGCCATCATGAGGCGTATAAGCTCCTCCAACAAGAGAAAGAATCCTTGACGGACACCCTCTAGCAAGCTGAGGCCAGCATCTTCAGTAAGTTTGCTCCGTCTTGGATTTCTGTAGTCTAGGTACTTTGAATTGTTGAACTCATGCACTTCTTGTCGGAATTTGCAGCTCCCATGGGTTTAACCCGATCGCCTCCTCCAGCCAAGGAATGCATGGTTCTTGCCGGCAACTTCATCAACACCACCATCACGCAAGCCAAGGAGATCGCCATGCCCCTCCAGATAAAGTCAAGGCATCAGACTCCGTGGTGAAGTACTCGGAGATTCTGCGCCGAGCCCCCGAGCGTATCGCAAGCTGGAAAGCTTCATGTGCACGGGCTGACGCAAGGATGGCGCTGTCAATGGTGAAGGCACACTATGAAGATGCCGACATCGACACAGTGACCTCTGGCATTCCCGACGTAGACAACGATGGCAAAGAGATTAATCATGAATCCATCTTGTCGTCGCTCGCGGGCTATGACACCAGAGTTGCCGAGTTGGTAGACGTCAACGTCTTTGTGCCAATGAACACCATCGACAGCGGCAACCAAGGTTCCTCTGAGTCACTCCACAGCGCCGACTTCGAGGGTGGTTCTCCGGCTAGTGATGACGCTGCTTCCAAGTCACCTGCGCCAAAGGAATGAAGAACAACTTTGTAATATTTGTTTCATCTTTGGTGCATATGCGGAAAAAACTTGTTTATGTAACTTAAGGCGGAAAACAATGGTTTTTATTTCTTGCTGCTCAAGAACTAGTTTCCAGCATGTATATATTGTTTTAAGCAAGTGCAGGCTTATCCATTACTTTGGTTCTTATGCTTGACCTTTCGTGAGTCGGAAGACTCGTTGTCGGAACCATGCTCTCAGGTGATGATGCCCAATGGCACCGTCAATAACCTAAGCACAAAATCACCGACAATAAGTGCCGAAATTCACTACTCCAGAATCCACATAAAAATGACAAAGAACATGTAGACCAGAAAACTTAATCTAACGCCCGTAGGCGGAATTTTCACAAGTGCAATCGCAAAGCTTGTGCATAAAGATTTTACATGATCCAAAAATGAACACTAAAGGAGGTAAAAGACTTAGAAATATGAGTGAACCAAATAGCTTTATTTCATTGATCATATAAGAGGTACACAATTAGATAAAAAATGCTAAGTGTAAAAAGGACGTAGCTGTGCTATATTCCATGGCCGATCAAGCTCCGGGTAGTCATCATCCGGGTCACGTCTCTTACGCTTATGATCCTCGTTGGGTCTATCCTTCAGTTCACGATTGTCAACGAGGTAGTAAGACCCATTGAGTAGCGCCTTGCTTATGATGAACGGTCCTTCCCATGGCGGGGATAATTTGTGTGACTTCTTCTACCTAAGTCAGAGCACCAAATCCCCCTCTATAAACGAGCGATGCCGAACGCGGCGACTATGGTAGCTGCGTAGCTTCTGCTGGTAGATGGCAGATCTTTGGTATGCCAAAACGCGCTCCTCCTCGAGAAGGTCCACATCTAGGCGTCTGGATTCTTCAGCGTCATCTTCGTCGTAGGCGGAAACTCTTGATTCATCGTGAAGGATGTCGGAAGGCAGGATGGCTTCTGCTCCATATACCATGAAGTAAGGGGTGTAGCCGGTGGATCTGTTGGGTGTAGTTCGTAAACTCCACAGCACAGATGGCAATTCTTCCGCCTAGGCTCCAACTGCTCTATGTAGCGGTGCCTCAAGACATGGTTTGATTCCCTGCAGAATTAATCCATTAGCTCGCTCAACCTGACCATTGGACTATGGGTGTGCCACAGATGCAAGGTCAAGTCAGATGCCTTTCTCCCAACAATAAGCCTCCACTTCTCCGAATGACAAGTTACTGCCGTTGTCGGTGATAATGCTATGTGGGAGACCAAATCTCACCACTAGATCCCGGACAAACCTGAGGGAAGTTGCCCCATCAAGCTTTCTAATGGGTTGAGCTTCTATCCATTTAGTGAATTTATCAATTGCTATAAGCAGATGCGTAAACCCACAAGGTGCCGTCTGTAACGGCCCCACCATGTCTAGCCCCCAGACTACAAACAACCAAGTTATTGGTATTGTTCGTAATTCTTCAGCAGGAACATGTGGTTGTCGGGCATAATACTGGCATCCCATGCATGTATCAACCAGCTTGTCCGTGTCCGCCTTCGCGGTCAGCCAGTAGAATCCTTGCCGGAAGGTTTTCGCAACCAACGATCGAGGAGCGGCGTGATGCCCGCAGTCTCCGAGATGGATTTCGCGTAGGATTTCTATGCCTTCTAGCTAGGAAACACACTTTAGGTATACACCAGTAGTGCTCCTTTTGTAGAGTTGCCCATTGATTATGGTATAACCCTTTGCTCGTCGTACTACTTGCCGTCTTTCGACTTTGTCGTCGGGCAAAGTTCCGTGTCCGAGATATTCCATGAACGGTTTTGTCCAAGCCGGAGGGACCTTAGTCACCATGTTGACGAAAGAGTCAGCTCTATCCGAGTTGTCGATGTCGGCTCCCTTCACAGATGGTGTGCGCAGGTGCTCTAGGAAAACTCCTAGCAGAATTTGCTTGCGCCCTGATCCAAGCTTAGACAGCAGATCAGCCGCCTCATTTTTCTCCCTAAGCACATACTTGACTTCGTATCCCAAGAAGCTCTTGGCTATCTCATCCAGTTCATCTCAATATGCCGCCATCATAGGGTTCCACGCATTCCAGGTGCCAGTTACCTGCTGGGCAACCAAGTCGGAATCTCCACAGCAAACTATGCGCTTGATGCCAATATCCTTGGCTACACGTAGCCCGTGAATGAGTGCTTCATACTCCGCCATATTGTTTGTATCCTCAAAGTGGATCTGTAGAACATAGTGTAGCTTGTCTCCTGTTGGTGACTGTAGCAATACACCAGCCCTCGAGCCGTTGAGCAGCTTTGATCCGTCAAAGTGCATCACCCATTACTCTAGTTTCGGCAACGGAGTAGCATCTGGCATCTCCGTCCAATCTGCAACAAAATCCGCCAAGGCTTGTGACTTGATAGCGTCGTGTCTCTTGTAAGTGATCTCGAAGGCGGTAAGTTCAATGCCCCACTTTGCAACCCTTCCTGTAGCGTCGCTGTTGTTGATTATGTCGGACAGTGGAGTCTTGCTCACCACTGTGATTAGGTGCTCCTGAAAGTAATGCCTCAGCTTCCGAGAAGCAAGGAATACTCCATAAGCTATTTTCTGGTAGTGCGGGTAATGCTGCTTGGACTCCGTCAAGACCTCGCTCATATAGTAAACTGGTCGTTGAACTCCATGCTCATAGCCTAGTTCCTTCCGTTCTACCACGACGACGATGCTGATTACCCGGTTGGTTGCCTCCATGTAGATTAACAGGGGCTCACCAGGCCCGGGTGCTGCAAGGATAGGCGCTGAGGAAAGAATCTCCTTGAGCTGCTTCAATGCCGCATCTGCTTCGTCCGTCCACGTGAATTTGTCCGCCTTCTTCAGCAGCTTGTACAGCGGCAGAGCCTTCTCCCCAAGTCGGCTGACGAACCAACTAACTGCTGCAACACAACCTGTTAGTCGTTGTATGTCCTTTAGGCATGTCAGACGGTTTATGTTTAAGATGGCCTTGATTTTCTCCGGGTTGACCTCGATTCCTCGATGGGAAACGATGAAACCCAAAAATTTGCCGTCTGGAACCTCGAAGATGCACTTCTTAGGGCTGAGCATCATGTTGTATTTTCGGAGATTATCAAAGGTTTCTTTTAAGTCGGATATTAAGTCATTTGACTTTTTAGACATCACCGCGATATCATCCACATATGCATGAACATTCCGACCAATTTGATCGTGAAGGCAACGTTGCATTGTCCGCTGGTATGTAGCGCCTGCATTTTTTAACCCAAAGGGCATCGTAACATAGAAAAACGTGTCGTATGGGGTATTGAACGAAGTGGCCAATTGGTCCGACTTCCTCATCTTAATCTGGTGGTATCCTGAGTATGCATCGAGAAAACACAAAAGGTCCGAGCCAGCCATCGAGTCAATGACTTGGTCAATGCGAGGCAAAGAAAATGGATCTTTGGGACATGCTTTGTTCAAGCCGGTGTAATCAACGCACATTCTTAATTCATTTGTTCCCTTTTTGGGGACAAGTACATGATTGGCCACCCATTGGGTGTGAAGGACTTCTCGGATAAATCTAGCCTTAAGTAATCTAGCTATCTCTTTGCCAATGGCGCGTCTCTTCTCATCTCCAAAGCATCGTAGAGGTTGTTTCACTGGTTTGGATTTTGGATCAATGTTTACGCTGTGCTCGGCAAGTTCCCTAGGTATACCTTTCATGTCGGCAGGTTGCCAGGCAAAGATGTCCCTATTCTCATGGAGGAACTCGACGAGCGCGCATTCCTATTTGGGATCCAGGTTCATCCCAATGGCGGTGACCTTGGAGGCATCGCCTACCACAAGTTCCACCGGCTTGGTCTCGATGGCGGCCTTGAACACAGGAGCAGAGTCGGAGATCTGTTTCTTCGACGCGGGCATCTCTGAGTCATCGGACTTGCTCTGGATCTCTTTGAATTCTTCGCTGTAGAGGATAGCTTCTGCAACGGCTGCTTCATTGATCTCGCAGTCCCTTGCCTTGGTAAAGCTTCCGGATACGATGATGACACCGTTTGGTCCGGGTATCTTGAGTTTTTTGTAGACGAAGCATGGCTTGGCCATTAACGTGTGGAATATGTCGCGGCCGAATATGATGTGGTACACGCTCTTGAAGGGGACCACCTCAAAGGTCATGCGCTCTTGGCGGTAAATGTTAACATCGCCAAAGGCAACCTGAAGTGTAATGCACCCAAGCGACCGAGCCTCCCGACCAGGAACTATGCCGTGGAAGATGGTGTTGGTCCGTCTTAGGTTTGCCTCCGTCAAGTTCATCTTCTGTAGTGTATCCAGGTACATGATGCTATGCTGCTTCCACTATCCACCATACACTTGGTGAACTCCATGCCGTCAATCAAGGGGTTGATGACCATGGCGTACTGGTTCTCCGTAGGTATAAGGTCTAGGTGGTCCGTCCTGTCCCAAGTTATTGGAACCTCCGACTAGCGCAGGTACTGGAGAACTGGGGGTAGGGTAGCCATCAGGATCATCAGAGAGGTCTTCTGTTGTCGGACAGTGGGGGTGCCAAGGAAAGTGTGGTAGACTGGAGCCTTCTTCGCGAAGGGGTTCTTGCCCTTGTCGTCGCTCTTGGCGGCGTGCTTAGGGTCAACGTCCTCGTCCATATCACTTGAATCCTTGGATTCCTCCTCCTTCTTCTTTCCCTTGCCCTTGCCTCGCGGTCTGTTCTTCCGACTTTGCTTGTAGCCGGACTCCGGGTCTTCCTTGAGATCGTTGACGAACTTGCAGTGTCGATTGGTATGGGTGGCCTTGCCGTTGACGTCGAGGTGTACGAGGCACGACATATCGCGGTACTCCTCGTAGGTTTGGGGAACGCGGAGCGGCGCCGAGGTAGTTTCACTTCCTCGTTGCTGCCCACGACCAGCTCCTCTTCCTCGGCCACGTTGTCCGCCATCACCTCGTCCTGCAAAAGTCATAGCGACCATGTCGGTAGATTTCTTTTCTTCTGGAGCGGTTTTCCGCTTTGTACCGCTGTTCCTCCGAGCTTGAGTTGGAACGGCTGTTGCCGGCAAGGAGCCGCGAGCATCATTGTCGACAGCTGCGAACTCACTAGCCAACTGAATCATCTGGTTCAAGTCGAGCTGGTGATTGTCCTGCAAGCGCTTCAGCTTATGTCGGAGCAACGTGCCTCTTTCCAACCCATCGATGAAGGCGGCCATGGCGGTCTGAGCATGCACTCCTGCGCAGGAAATCTTCATGTCCAGCCAGCGGGAGAGGTAGGCGCGAGATGTCTCGTATTTCTCTTGCACGCACCGCTGTAGATCGCCCACAGTGCAGGGACGCTTGTATGTACCCTCAAAGTTCTTGGTGAATACTTCTTGCATGTCCAGCCAGTTGTAGATAGATTTCTCCGGCAAGTCGTCGATCCATTGACGGGCCGTGCCCACCAACATTAACGGGAGTTACTTGATGGCGACGTTGGGGTTGCCTCCGGCAATCTCCACTGCGTTGCCGTAGTCCTGCAACCATGTGGCTGGCTTGGCGGTGCCGTCATAGGGATTGATGGTCTTGTTAATCCGGAAACCTTTGGGGTAAGTTGCAGACCGTATTGCAGGTCCAAAGCAACGTGGTCCCAGGTATGGTCCTTTTCGGGCCTCGTGGATCTTATCGATCCGCGAACGTGCATCGTACAACTCCGGGTTTTTCTTCTTCTTGTCAACAGGGGATGGGCTGCGTGAACGACGCGGGCCTGCTCCGCCATGGTGACTGCTTGGTGGTGACAAAGGCGGAGGTGGCGGTGGGTTAGCCTTCTTGTTGTTACCCTCCTGTGACGCCTCACACCTATCATGGTTGCTTGTCGGACGCGGAGGGTCATGGTGTGACCTGCTCCTGTGTCCTTGATTGCGCTCTCCGTCATGACGGGTCTACTCCGTGTTGTCGCGGATGACGATGCCGTACTGCTTTGGTGGGGGCATATCCGTACGATGGTGAGCCTTGTAATCTTCGCGATGTCGGGGGGACCTGGGCGGTGGCGATGGGCGACGAGGTCGGGCCTTTTCTCCGTGGTCGGAGGATATGGGGATGGCATCCTTCCTGTTGCGTGCATCCCTCCGTATTCGTTCTGATGAACCCGTTTGGGATCCGACATCAAGAGGAGATCTGTCCCATGGCGGCTTATACTGTCTAGACTGGCAAAGTGCTGGGTCGGACTCAAGCCTCTGAGAGGTGGCCTTTTCCTGCTGCTTCACTGCCTTGTCTACTAGGTCATAGACCTGTTCCACTGCTTCAGGTGATCTATCCTGCTCCAGAAGGGTCTTGGCGACGACGAGGTTGAGGAGTGGGGTGGGAATCACCTGCTTGCCTTCACTGTCAATGTATGGCTTGGCTTGTGCCGGCTTCGAGGGATCCCATCCTAGGTTGCGCCGTACACCAGGATCGTTGATGACGCGAGCCGGAGCTTTCTTGGCCTTCTGCTGCTGAAGCAAAGTTTTGTACTCGGCCTCCATTGCTCTAGCTTTCTCTATGGATTTCCACGCGGTGACCAGATCTCGATCTAGCTTAGCGCCTTGCTCCGCGATGGCCTGCGCTTCCTCCAGCAGCTGCTGGCATTTCTCGTCAAGCTGGGTCACGTTCCGGATATGAGCAACGGTCAGTGGCTCGACGAGGAGATTGTCGTACATCACTCTATCAGCTGGAGTAACTTGGGCTGCTGCAGACGTAGATGCTAGGGGCGGCAAGTTTGCAGTGTTGTTGTTGCTCGGGCTGGTGCCGAGTTCTTGCGGCTGCTGCACTGGGTTAGGCGGAGGAGGCATGACCTTTGTGCGATCATCGTCAGCAGCAATAAGTGGCCCCTTCCCCTTCTCCAGCGCTGTAGGCGGAGCTCGTCCGGGTTGATCTTCATCCATCGCCGTACCAATGGTGACGAACACCCCTCGAGACGTGACAACATTGTTGGCTTGCTCGTCGCGCGTGTACTCCTCCTCCATCTCCTGCATGGCGAAGTCTAGCTCTTCTGGACTGAAATCTATCTCCTCTGAGTCTGCACTGAAGTCAGCATAAAGCGCGTCAATGACAGAGTCGGAGGGTGCCAGGACTTCCTCGATGACGGGCGGTGGAGGTGCAACAGCAGCGACGATGACTGGAGGTGGCGGTGCAGCTGCGACGATGGCGGCCGGAGGCGGTGGTGGCGGTGGCTGAATCGGAGGTTCTCCATCGATGAGAGCAAGCGCTTTCTGGGCTGCTGCGTCAGCCTCCGCGAAGTTGTTGACGGTGCTCACCATCTCTTCAAGGGTAAGGCGTCCTGTTGCCTGCTGCCGTCTTAAAGAATGTCGGAGAAGCGTGCCACGGTCTAGTCCTTCCACGAAGTGATACAAAGCGTTATCATCGGGGTAGTGGGCCAGATCGGCTCGTATACGGAGCCACTTGGCCAGGTAATCGCGGGGGTTTTCGCCCTCTCTCTAAACGCAACGCGCCAGATCGAAGATGGTAACCACTCCGATAAACTTGGATCTCTGTTGTCCAGACGCACGGGCGAAGCCGGCGGATTTGCAGCGATCTTCCACCTTTATATCCTGCACAGGGGCGGTTTGGGTGGGATTTGAATTTTTCCGATCTTTGCCGGCCAACTCCGAAGAGAGATCCGACATTGATCCTTCCGCGAACGTATCCTGCCCGTAGGCGGTCCGTGCGGGCTTGATGCTCCTCCGACTCCCAGGGAACTAGTGCCCGAGTCGGTTTCGCCGATGAAGAGGTGGATGTCTCCGATAGGAACGATCGAACACCACGTAGGGTTCGTCTTCGCCGGGATCCAGAACTCGTCGGGAGGGACGATCGAAACGTTGCCGGAGAAGAGAACACGACCGTTGGCTACTGGTTCGTCGATTCCCGTGAAGATCTTGGTCCTCGCCCGCTGAAGAGCCTGAAGCGCCTCTTGCCCCATGGTGGGCGCCAACTGTCGTGGTATTGCCGACGAGTACGCCATGGAGGGGTCCTCACAGTGCGTGTTTAGAGACGTGGGGGAAGGCAGACGGTTGACGGGTACGATGTAACACAGCTTACCCAGGTTCAGATCCCACAACGGTGGCGGAATCCTACTCCTGCTATAAATCACTATAAGGGCAATACGCCGAGTTACAGAGATAGGTTCGCTATGCGAGGTTGTATGAATCGATGCCATAAAGGCTCCCATAGGCCCGACTTATATAGTCGCCAGGTCCTAGGGTTACAGGGAAAAGTCCTAGCCGGACAGGTCACAGAGTCCTACACCGTCTATTACTAGTCTTGTGTATCTTGCACTCCAAGGCTCCGGGTACGTCGGTGACTCCAACCGTAGCCTTCCTTTATCCGGCATGGGCCTCCCTTCTGGATCCATCTAACTAGGCCGCCCAGCAGGCCATAGGCCATGCTACCAACTGCGGGCCACCCGGGTTATCCGGATAGGTGACATGCTATGAGGACACCCATATAGCATATCCCCAACAGGTATGGGCCAGTTGGGCCGCTGCTGGGCCACGAGAGCTGCGGGTGTGCGGCAGGCAGAGGGGAGAGGGGAGCTGGGCCTGCCCGGGCTGCTGCTCTGCTCCTGTTTTTATTTCCAAAACGATTTTCCAATTTTTGTTTTCATTTCTCTCTCTTGTAAAATGATTTGAGTACTGTTTTAAATGACTCAAAATACCAGGATTTTGTAAATATGTGGAAAATAATGTGGGGGCCCTTTGACTCTATTTGGGCTCCACTTTTTTGGTAACTTTCAAATATTCAAAACCATTTTGAATAGGTTTTCAAATAGAGAGGGAAGAGATTAGGGTTTTGGGTTTTCACTTTATTTCTTGTTGCATTTTTTTATGATGCTTATGAATGCACAAACAAACCCTAATACAAGATTAACTAAAACTGGGGTGTTACATATGAGCGGGTCTAATGGCAATGAAAAAACATTTTCCTATTTTGGTGCTTCTAATATCAAGGACGGATCTCATATACGCCTTTTGGGAGGATAGGTGGTTAGGCCACGCTACCTCGTGAGAGTAATATCCAGCTCTATACACTATTGTTAGACATAAATGGGATACAAAATCCAAAGTAATGGAAACCAATCCCCCAAATGTGTCTTTTAGAAAAGACCTCATCGGACCCTGATTGGAATCTTGGAACAACCTTCTACTACGGTTATCCTCCGTTTAGCTTTCGGCTGGATCGGATGAGTTTCAGTGGAAATTACTTGAGAACGGTAAATTCACGGTAGACTCCATGTATAGAGCTTTGATATAATCTGATATTCCAGTCGGCGGTGATAATAAGAAAATTTGGAAGATGAAGATACATTTGAAAAAAAAATTGCATGGTATCTTCGTCGTAGTGTAATTCTTACTAAATATAATCTTGCTAAGAGGAATTCACATGGAAGTAAATAGTGTATTTTCTGTCATCACGATGAGACGATTAAGCACCTCTTCCAATATAAATTCGGTAAGTCTATATGGTCAATCATCCAAGTAGCATCTGGTTTATCACCCCCAAATTCAATAACTGGTTACATGGGTTAAATGATAAGTACAAGATTCTGTTTAGTGTGGGGACGTTTGCTATTATTTAGGCGCTATGGCTGTGTAGAAATGATAAGATCTTTAATAATAAATTGTCTTTTAACTTGTAGGTTATCCATCGGTGTACGACTATTCTCTGTTTTTGGGCACCTCTATAATGTGTGGAGTTTTGTGACCTATTTATAAATGGTTGTATACGGTTGAAAAATACAGCGAGGGTTATTTTTTTCCAACTTGGATTGCAGCATGATTTGAGAATTGAGCTCCCCTCCTCTTAGGCATCAGGCATCAAGTCTTTGATTTTGTTGTAATGGTTGCCTAGTTTTTATAATTGTTGTTTCGATTTGTTGTCGGAAGTGTATATTTTGGTTATACAGAGGCCGAATGTAAATATTATTTTTGTAGTAAAGCCCCCATTTCCAACGAAAAAAACTCATCGATCTGGCAGGAAACTGAAGCAACTGTGTATCGCACACTTGAAGCAGGCTAGTAGCTGTACACAGTTAGCTTCCACCAAACTATTCACAGACTCACAGTAAGCGCATGCACGCACAAGCTATGCTAGCTTCGTTCAGTGTAAGATCCAGATCTCCGTTTGTTACTTTGGAAGGGCTCCACCGTGAGTCCAGCGTGCTCCTCCTCTCACCCTTAATCACGATATTCTCACCAGTTTATACCCCGTCGCTGTTCAAGCACTAACTTCGCTTTGATTACTCCGTAGGAGATTACACGAGTTGATTCCGAAGCAAGTCTCGCCGTTTCTTTCCTTTTTCCTAGTAAGTACTCTCGAGAATGCCTGACTTCCAAATAAATAAATAATTGAGTATCCTCTTTGCGAACAAAAATAAGTCTCTTTCGACGAAAAGCCAAGCTTCGATCGGAAACCAGTGACCTACTTGGCAGTTGGCACAGCCCAGGAAAGGAGCTATCAGGATGATGATGCGTGCACTGACTGTCACGGTAGCTGTCATAACTATATTTCTGGAGATGATGTTTTCCTCGTTTGGTTTGGGACATGGACATGAACCAACACTATGCATCTCAAGCCGGCAGGGTAGCTAGCTAGGTAGCCACCCCTTTTATGAAGTTGGTCAAGTAGTACGCTTACGATGCGTGTGTTGTCCGACGTATTCCACTGATCAGCCTTCACAACCGCTGCATATATGCTACTACGTACTAATCCCTTACTTTTCTTAACAAGAATAATCAAAACCCGGTCTTTTCTCGCACCTAACAATGTCATTTATGAAGAAATACAATTAATACTAAGATAATGCCAATTACTCTGAAAAACATAATTAATCGCGACACAACCAAAAAACTAAGTCAAAGGAAAAATAGAGAGAAAGGAACATGCCCCACCAAAGCGATCGGTAATTCACTACGTCGTAAAAACAACAATCGCCGTTTGTGAAACCTGGAGTGCGGCCAACACCTCAAGGAAGAGAACAATGCTCAAACGACGTTATTACTTAATCTAACCACCAAACTCAAATGATGGATCTCACTCTAGAGAAAGACCATGCAATTTCAGACAATGTCACCAACAAGGAAAATGGCTAGAAGTCTAGCATTACGACGGACAATAATAAAGATAAAACCTAAGGTTTCGCCACAAAGATCGAGACTCGATGCTCGAAAAGAACCACCAAAACAAGATCACTATGTGTTGTCTCCCTCATTTGTGGATATCGCTAATTGCAATGCGTTGCTAGGCTCATAGTTGCTATGCACACGATTATGACGTGGACAAGGGCATGCAAAAGTAACGTGCCATCGAGCATCGTCTTCTCGACCTCTCATCCATTGCAAACACATAGTGAGACAATTGCTCATATGCACGATCCTGCGATGGACATCACCACCGAAACATGCATGTTCAAAGCAAGCTGCAAAAGTATCGCCTTCCTTGTGCCCATGACAGATCAAGCTAGGCGATCCACCTCGGGTGTTGAGCGAGATGTTAGATCAACCGACTGTCGCACGGACAGTAGGCACGAAAAATGCGCACTCTAATACCGCCGATCCGCTAGAATACATTACGCCATGCACATCAAGATGTGGTACTAATCAACCTCAAAAAAAGGATGTGGTACTAATCGGTTACAATGGATCTCCAATTGATAATTGACCCCATTGACATGCCTAAATTTCATCATCACTCAATATTTCACCACACACAATTGTCACCTTCGGTATACTACTACGCAGCGGGAAGGATTCCACTCTATGATGGCAGTTTGGACGGAAATAACCTATAAAAAAATAAATTCACGAAATAAACTCCGGCGAAAAGAAATTTCCTGGACTAACCCTTGCAACGCCATACGAGCTAGCGTCGCACCCTAAAGAGCAGCGCCATGAGGCGTGGCGCCGCGTGCCTGCCAGTGTGGCTCGCCCGTGGCTCGTGGGCCCCGGTCCCGTTAGTGCAGCGCCACACCCTATGGCGCCGCACTGTGTAGTGCAATGCCAGCGCGTGTGGCACCACACTTTAGGTCTTGTACCATCGCGCGAGCCAGCCCTCCCCCCCGACCCAACCTCATTCCTCTCCCACACAGAAGCACAACAGCGGCGGCGGCTCCGGTCCTCCCTCAACCTCCTCCCTCCTAGTGCCCAAATCGGAAGCCTCTCTCAGTGGATTTCGACCCCCCAAGTGCCTTGAGGTATTCTTCCCCTTCTTCTTTGATTTCACCCATTAATTTCTTGTTTTGGTTCATATCTTGCAAACCCTAGGTTGTTTTGTAAGATGCATGGTAGAATGTTGTTGCATTGGCATATTGGTTGGGAATTTTGTTGATGGTAGCATTTGTATGTATTGAGTATGTTGACCATGGTATTGTTCTTGTGAGTATCTTAGGCATGATAAGTATTTTTCATGTTCACCATGTAGACAAGGATGCTTTTTTTGAGAGGTAACATAGAACCGGACCCGGACGAGCTCGATTTGGTGTTTGAGCGTACTCCAACCTATGCCGAGGTCTTGGAGAAATTGAGGATTGAATTGAAATGGATGGACCCAAATGATGTTGTTGAGTTGGAGGGAAGACATAATGTTGGCTTGGGAATGCATGTCCGTTGGAAGACCATGCGTATCTTCTCCGAGGCCCGTTGGCTTGCATACAAGAAGGTGGTGGCCGAATCACTAGACAAGGTTCTTGAGCTATTTGCCACCAAGAAAGTTGATAGTTCATTGTCTTCGGGCTTGAACTGTCTTGCCTCCCCATTGCGTACTATGAGTCCTCCACCCGTAGACCAAGAGCTAAGCCGTGAACCTCCCTTGACCCAACCATTGAGCCCGATTTCAAGACACCAAGACGAAGTGTTGGAAGAGGACAATGATGATTGTGGGGGTTAAGATGATGATGTTGAACTCCACGACAACAATGTTGGATATTTGGACAAATATATCACGCAAGATGACATGGACCGTGACCTCCCATATTCTCGAGTCTATGCATCGGACTCGGATGATGATGGTCCCGAAGAAGAAGTTGACGAGGAGGGATTCACGGCTAGAGAGGCCGAAATCCATGATACCGTATTGGGCCGGGATCATCGGATGCCTTTGTTTCATGATCTTAGTATCGCAGATGAAGCCACAGTTGATGGTGGCAAGGGCATAGTTCTTGGACCAAGGACAAGTTCTTACCAGGATGGCAATCACGTGAATAGTAGCTTTTGCAAAGGATCAAGGTTCAAGACCTTGTTGTAATTTAAGCAATGGATAAAGGACTTCTCGGTGAAGCATCATCGTCCTTACATGGTCGTGCACTCGAACATCAAGAAGCGTTACACGGTGAAGTGCGAGGAGAAAGGATGTCCTTGGATTGTGCGTGCAAGACCATTCAAGGGAGGTCCCGAATGGCACATATCTAGTTGTGTATCAACTCACATGTGCCGAGGCCCGATGGCGGATGGCAAGGATGCGAATCATGAGCACTGGCAACTCACCTCCGATTTCCTCGCTTATAGGCTATCCAATGACATCGCGGCATTTCCAATAATGATCATCAAGATGGTCATGGAGCTTGTGAAAGCCCTCTTTCACTACGAGGTGAAGTACGGGAAGGCATGGAAGGCCAAGCAATCCGCATTCAAGATGTTGTACGGTGATTGGGAGGAATCTTATAACCGAATCCCAAGGTTGTTGGGAGCGATGGCCAATGCTAACCCGGGCATGTTTCATGTGGTTGAACCTTATGGGAACAAGACAAGGATTGTAAACGAAAGAACCGTTCGAATTTTTGGCCGTGCATTTTGGGGTTTCGGGCAATGTGTCCGGGCTTTTGAACATTGCAGGCCGGTCATCTCCGTTGATGGCACCTTTATGACCGGACAATTAAAGGGCACTATCTTGATTGCAATAGCCAATGATGCCAACAACCGGTTGATTCCTTTGGCGTTTGCTTTGGTGGAGGCAGAAAGCAATGATAATTGGGAGTGGTTCTTCCATATTTTGAGAACCAAGATATTAACCCCTCAAAGGGAAATATGTGTCATCTCTGGCCATCATCAAGGAATTCTTAATGTGGTGATGGTTGATATTCCCGGCCATGCTCCATTTCACCATCGTTGGTGCATGAGACACTTTTGTGCAAACTTCTATAGGGCATGCAAGAGCAAGGATTTGTCCGATGATCTACAAGATTGTTGCCTCGCTTTCACGGGACGTCGTTTCTCTAACTTGTACAACAAATTGCTAGCCAACAAAGAACTCAATGCGGGTGGTCGAGAGTTTCTCAATAGGAACATTGAACATATGGGAAAGTGGGCACGAGCTTTTGATGACGGTGGCCGGAGGTACGACCAAATGACAAGCAACATGGCAGTGGCATTTAACAAGTTTCTCAAAGGTGTAACATCCCAGCATTAGAGCTTAGAAATAAGCTGAACACAGGTGTGTGCATTGCATTCATGCATAGAATCTGAATAATTTTCGCGCTTTTAAATAAAAACTTGTCAAAGTGATTGAAGCTTCTCTTAACTCGATGGAATTGAAGTAGATCATCAAGTTGACTGCGATAAGTTTCAATATGATCTTTGCTAAAACCTTCTTTTGGGTAAACATGATTTGATCTAATGGTAGATCAAATGGAATAAAATTAAACACTAATACATTACTTAATGATTTATATTTGATCCTTAGGTGATCATATCATGGTATTCATTATAATCACTCATGAATACCAAATTATAAATATAACACAAATAATAAGAATGTAACAACTATATCCTAATCTCATCTGCTTATACCATGAGTATCATGGAAATACCTAACTTTAACTCTCTAGTGAGATTGAGTAGGAAAGAAACCAAGTCAAGACCATTCATTATATATCTTTCTTTCCATATCAATCTTTATCATCTCTACTGAATGTAGGGATTCGTAGCATGGAAAACAAAAATTTTCTATCGCATACAAACAAACAAGCCAAGATCTATCTACTAGATTGTAGCAACGAGTCGATGGAATAACTCACCCTCGAAGATTCCAAAGTGTTTAACGAGACCGGATTCTCGTGGGTGATGTAGTCGTACTATTCCCGATCTCAAGATCGCGTAGACGATCCTTCCGGCGCTGAGTTCCGGCAGCGCTCCCGCAGTCGGTCACACATTCGGTACTCGACGAAGACCTTCCTCTCCCTTGTTCCAGCAGGCAGCGGAGGTTGTAGCACTCTCCTCGTGATTCCGGCAGCACAACGGCGTGGTACCGGAAGTAGAGGGGAGATCTCGCAGGGCTTCGCCTTAAGCCGGAGCGAGTATGGTGGACTATGAGAGAGCCCTCGACGATCTAGGGTTTAGACACGCCGAGGAGGAAGCTTGGCCGGCGGCTAGGGTTGCTAGGCGGCAACGGCTTGACCTAGGGCGGCGGCGGCGGCAGCAGGTGGCGGCGCCGGCGGCTTAGGGTTTGGAGGCGGGGATCTTGTGTATCTAGGAGGGGAGCCCTGCCCCTCCTTATATAGGTGGAGGGGCCGGCCGGCCAAGGGGAGGGGATTCCCTCCCCAACTCGGCTTGGAGGTGGGCCGACGGTGGAGGAGGGACTCCTCCCCAACTCGGTTTCCTCCTCTTTCTCCACTTCCCAAAAATAGCCGTTTGACTTTCAAACTTGGCGTTTGACTTTTCAAACTAGGATTTGATTAATCCCTCTATTTTGTTCAGCGACGACACCGAGTACATAATGCAATCATACCAACTTGAT
This sequence comes from Avena sativa, assembly GCA_916181665.1. Taxonomy (NCBI): domain Eukaryota; kingdom Viridiplantae; phylum Streptophyta; class Magnoliopsida; order Poales; family Poaceae; genus Avena; species Avena sativa. The sequence continues at coordinate 252,116,209 of OV702293.1, forward strand.
ATAACACATTCATGTACCCTTCCCCTCCAGAGTGCCGGACATTCCAGAACCTTCTAGAACATTCTCGATGAAAACACCGGAACCATTCTCCAACTCCGAAACAAGACTTTCCTTATATGAATCTTATTCTCCAGACCATTCCGGATCTCCTCGTGATATCTCGAATCCCATTCGAGACTCCGAACAACATTCAGACTCTTTCTCATCATTCCATAACTACTCAAACAACGTCGAATCCTTAAGTGTGTCTCCCTACGGTTCGTGAATTATGCGGACATGATCGAGACACTTCTCCGAACAATAACCAATAGAGGAATCTGGAAATTCATATGGCTCCCACATATTTCTACGATTACTTTGCGATCGAATGAACCACTTACATACGATATCAATTTCCCTTTGTCTCACGATAGTTTACTTATCCGAGGTTATGATCGTCGGTATCTCTGCATACCTAGTTCAACCTCGTTACTGATAAGTACTCTTTTCTCGTTCCCGTGATATGTGATCCCTTGTGAGCCAGTCACATGCTTGCAAGCTAATTGGATGACATTTCACCGAGAGGGCACAGAGTATATCTATCTGTCATATGGATGGACAAATCCCACTCTTGATCCATGTGTCTCAACCAATACTTTCCGAACACTCAATGCCACCTTTATAGCCACCCAGTTACGGTGTGGTGTTTGATGTCATCAAAGCATCCATCCGGTAAAGGTGATATGCATGATCTCATGGTCGAAGGAATTAGATTACTATGTATCAGAAAGCATATAGCAATTGAACTATTAAAATGACTTGATCCTTATGCTACGCTTATCTATAGGAGTATGTCCACCATATCATTCTCCTAACGATATGATCTTGTTGTTAATAACATCTCAATGTTCATGATAGGGAAAACACAATCATCTATTAACCAACAAGCTAGTATTATATAGAGGCTTTACTAGGGACTCTTATTTTAGTTTACAAATCACACAAGTATTAATGTTTCCTTGTTAATACTATTATAGCATGAATGTAAACATTTATCATAAACACAAAGATATAATAATAACTATATTTATTATTGCCTCTAGGGCATATCTCCAACAGTCTTCCACTTACACTAGAGTCATCTAATCTAGATTACATGGTAATATACCGAACACCCATGGCAGTTTGGTGCTAGTCATGTTTTGCCCTCGGGAGAGGTTTAGTCAACGGATCCGCCACATTCAGATCTGTGTGTACTTTGCAAATCTTTATGTCCCCATCTTAGACATGTTCTCGAATAGCGTGAAAACGTAGCTTGATATGCTTCAGCTTCTTGTGTGACCTTGGTTCTTGCGCATTGGCTATGGCACCCATGTTATCACAGTAGATAGACATTGGGTCCAGCGCACTAGGAACCACACCCAGCTCTGTAATGAACTCTTTCATCCATATCGCTTCTTGAAGCCTCCGAAGCAGCCATGTATTCCGATTCAGTCAAAGATCTCGCCACAACGCTTTGCTTTGCACTCCTCCAGCTAACTACTGCACCATTCAAAATAAATACGTATCCAGATTGTGATTTAGAATCATCCGGATCGGTGTTCCAACTAGCATCGGTGTAACCATTAACAACGAGCTGTTCATCACCTCCATAAGAAAGAACCATATCCTTAGTTCTTCTCAAGTACTTAAGGATGTTTTTGACCGCTGTCCAATGATCCACTCCTGGATCACTTTGATATCTGCTAGTTAAACTAACAACATATGCAATGTCGGGTCTAGTATATAGCATGGCATACATTAGATATCCTATGGCTGAGGCATAGGGAGTCTTACTCATCCTTTCTCTATCTTCTGCCGATGTCGGACTTTGAGTTTTACTCAAGGTCGTATTGGGCAACATGGGCAAGAACCCTTTCTTGCTATCTTCCATTCCAAACCTCTTTAGAACTTTGTCCAAATATGTACTTTGTGACAATGATATTTGGCGTCTTGATCTATCTCTATAAATCTTTATGCCTAATATGTAAGCTGCTTCGCCAAGATCTTTCATTGAAAAACTATTATTCAAATATTCCTTGACACTATTAAGAAGGTCTACATCATTCCCAATCAACAATATGTCATCTACATATAGTATTAAGAATGCTACAGAGCTCCCACTCACTTTCTTGTAAATACAAGCTTCTCCATAAGTTTGTATAAAACCAAAACTTTTGATTACCTTATCAAAACGTTGATTCCAACTTCGGGATGCTTGCTTCAATCCATAGATGGACCGTTGAAGTTTGCATACCTTGTTAGCATCTTTAGGATCGACAAAACCTTTGGGTTGCATCATATACAACTCTTCATCAATGTCTCCATTGAGGAATGCTGTTTTGACATCCATCTGCCATATCTCATAATCATAATATGCAGCGATTGCTAACATAATCCTCACAGACTTTAGCTTCGCTACTGGTGAGAAAGTCTCATCGTAGTCAACTCCTTGAATTTGTCGAAACCCTTTTGCGACAAGTCGAGCTTTATAGACAGTAACATTACCATCAGCATTTGTTTTCTTCTTGAAGATCCATTTGTTCTCGACAGCCTTCCGGCCATCCGGTAAGTCCACCAAAGTCCATACTTGGTTTTCGTACATGGATCCAATCTCGGATTTCATGGCTTCTTGCCAGTTATTGGAATCTGGGCTCATCATCGCTTCCTCATATGTCTCAGGGTCATCAGTGTTGTCCACCAACATGACACTCATAACGGGATCATACCAATCTGGAGTGGTACGAGTTCTCGTTGACCTGCGAGGCTCTGTAGCAACTTCAACCGAAGTTTCATGATCATCATCATTAGCTTCCTCTCTAACTGGTGCAGGCACCATAGGAACTTCTTCCGGTGCTGCGCTACTCGCAATTTCGAGAGAAGGTTCGACAACCTCGTCGAGTTCTACTTTCCTTCCAGTCACTTCTTTCGAGAGAAATTCCTTCTCTAGAAAGGATCCATTCTTGGCAACGAAGATTTTGCCTTCGGATCTATGATAGAAGGTATACCCAATAGTTTCCTTCGGGTATCCAATGAAGACGCATTTTTCCGCTTTGGGTTCAAGCTTGTCCGGCTGTAACTTCTTTACATAGGCTTCGCAACCCCAAACTTTAAGGAACGACAATCTAGGTTTCTTCCTAAACCATAATTCATACGGTGTCGTTTCAACGGATTTAGATGGTGCCCTATTTAAAGTGAATGCGGCTGTTTCTAATGCATAACCCCAAAATGATAGCGGTAAATCTGTAAGTGACATCATAGAACGAACCATATCTAAGAGAGTTCGATTACGACGTTCGGACACACCATTACGCTGTGGTGTTTCCGGCGGTGTCAATTGTGAAAGTATTCCGCATTTCTTCAAATGCTCGCCAAACTCGTAACTTAGATATTCACCTCCACGATCAGAACGTAGAAATTTAATCTTCTTGTTACGTTGATTCTCTACCTCACTTTGAAATTCCTTAAACTTCTCGAAAGTTTCGGACTTATGTTTCATGAAATAGATATACCCATATCTACTCAAATCATCCGTGAAGGTAAGAACATAACGATAACCACCGCGCGATGCTACACTCATTGGACCACACACATCGGTATGTATGATTTCCAATAAGTCCGTAGCTCGCTCCATCATACCAGAGAATGGAGTCTTAGTCATTTTACCCATCAGACATGCTTCACATCTTTCAAGTGATTCGAAATCAAGTGATTCAAGAAGTCCATCGGATTGGAGTTTCTTCATACGCTTCACTCCAATGTGACCAAGACGACAGTGCCACATATAGGTCGAGTTATCGCTCGATTTCAAACGTTTAGCCTCAATGTTATTAATATGTGTATTTCCACTATCGAGATTCAATAAGAATAGACCATCTATCAAAGGTGCATGTGCATAAAACATATTACTCATATAAATCGAACAACCATTATTCTCGGACTTAAACAAGTAACCGTCTCGCAATAAACAAGATTCCTATATAATGTTCATGCTTAACGCAGGCACCAAATAACAATTATTTAAGTATAAAACTAATCCCGATGGTAGATGAAGGGGTAGCGTGCCGACCGCGATCACATCAACCTTTGATCCGTTTCCCACGCGCATCGTCACCTCGTTCTTCGCTAGCTTCCGTTTATTCTGCAGCACCTGTTTCGAGTTACAAATATGAGCAACCGAACCAGTATCAAATACCCAGGCACTACTACGAGTACTAGTGAGATACACATCAATAACATGTATATCGGATATACCTTTCTTCTTGATGTTGCCGTTCTTCAAATCCGCCAAGTACTTTGGGCAATTCCGCTTCCAGTGACCTTCTCCCTTACAGTAAAAGCACTCAGTATCAGGCTTAGGTCCAGCCTTGGTCTTCTTCGTCGGCGTGGTAACTTTCTTACCACCCTTCTTGAAGTGTCCCTTCTGCTTAGACTTGCCTTTCTTGAATTTGGTGGTCTTATTGACCAACAACACTTAGTGCTCTTTCTTGATCTCCACTTCTGCAGATTTCAACATGGCAAAGAGTTCTGGCAACGTCTTGTTCATGTTTTGCATGTTGTAGTTCATTACAAAGTTCTTGTAACTTGGTGGTAGTGATTGGAGGACGCGGTAAATCCCCAAAGCATTAGGAATCACTATACCCAAGCTTTGAAGTTTGTTTGCGTGCCCAGACATCTTAAGCACATGCTCACTGACGGAGCTGCCCTCTTCCATCTTGCAGTTAAAGAACTTTTCAGAAGCCTCATAGCTTTCAATTGCCGCATGAGTCTCAAAGATCAATTTGAGATCCTCGACAATATCATATGGGTCTGAATTCTCAAACCTTTTCTGAAGCTCCGATTCTAAACCATACAAGATAGCACACTGAACTGTGGAGTACTGAGTCTTCCAAGTGAGGTATACATTCTTTACTTCATCGGCAGCATCAGCTGCAGGTGGGTCACCCAGCGGTGCATCCAGCACATAGGTCAAATTACCAGCTGTGAGGACAATCCTCAAATTGCGGAACCAATCCGCGAAGTTGCTTCCATTGTTTTTCAACTTTTCTTTCTCTAGGAACGCATTAAAATTGATGGTAGGGGCTGCCATAGATCTACAATATATTTGCAATAGTTTAGACTAAGTTTATGACAAATTGAGTTCAAATTAATAATAAAATTAATCTAGGTGAACTCCCACTCAAAACAATATCCCTCACATTGTTTTAGTGATCACACGAACCAAATCCACCATATCAACACCGATCATCACGAGAGTCGATATAGTTTCAATGGCGAACAATCGACATGTTCATCATATCTACTATATGATTCATGCTTTACCTTTCGGTGATCCGTGTTCCGAGACCATGTCTGTACATGCTAGGCTCGTCAAGATCAAACCTTAGTTTCCGCATGAGCAAATCTGGCTTGCTCACGTTGTATACACTTGCGTAATCTAACACACCCGATCATCACGTGGTGCTTCGAAACAACAAGCTTTAGCAACGGTGCTAACTAAGGGTGAACACTCTATGACTTGAAATTCATGTGTATGAGGGATCATCTTATAATGCTATCATCGTCTACTAAGCAATACAAGATGCATAAAGGATTAACATCACATGCAATTCATAATATGTGATATGATATGGCCTTTCTTCTTTGTGCTTCCGATCTTCATCTTCAAGCACGAACATGATCTCCATCATCACCGGCATTGCATCAAGGTCAATGACGCTTCTCCATGGTTGTCGTCCACCGGCTTCAACTATTACAACTACTTTGAATAGACATGCGGGTCTTAACATAAATTAAAGACAACCATATGGCTCCTGCCGGTTGCCAACTTACAATAAGGAACATTGCATACATCAAATATAATCACAATCATGGCCATATCACATCACAGCACACCCCTGCAAAACAAAGTTAGACGCCTCTACTTTCTTTGCATATTTTACGTGGTTTGGGGCTTTCAATAAGTGTAGTTCTAACTTACGAACATGAACCACAACATTGATACTAGTATTGTTAATCACCCGTTGTAAATTGGATCTTAACTATGCTAGGAGAAACAGGCACCCGCAAAGCCACTTATGCAATACAAGTTGCATGTCAAGCGTGGAGCAAGTCTCATGAACGATGTCATGTAAGGTTAGCTCGGGCCGCTTCATCCCAACATCCCGCAAGATGCAAAGTACACAAGAAGCAATAGACAATAAAAGCATCAACGCCCACAATGACCATTGTGTTCTACTCGTGCAACAGATCTACATATAGACACGGCTCTGATACCAATGTAGGGATTCGTAGCATGGAAAACAAAAAATTTCTATCGCATACAAACAAACAAGCCAAGATCTATCTACTAGATTTTAGCAACGAGTCGATGGAATAACTCACCCTCGAAGATTCCAAAGTGTTTAACGAGAGCGGATTCTCGTGGGTGATGTAGTCGTACTCTTCCCGATCTCAAGATCGCGTAGACGATCCTTCCGACGCTACGTTCCGGTAGCGCTCCCGCAGTCGGTCACACGTTTGGTACTCGACGAAGACCTTCCTCTCCCTTGTTCCAGCAGGCAGCGGAGGTTGTAGCACTCTCCTCGTGATTCCGACAGCACAATGGCGTGGTACCGGAAGTAGAGGGGAGATCTCGCAGGGCTTCGCCTTAAGCCGGAGCGAGTATGGTGGACTATGAGAGAGCCCTCGACGATCTAGGGTTTAGACACGCCGAGGAGGAAGCTTGGCCGGCGGCTAGGGTTGCTAGGCGGCAGCGGCGGCTTGACCTAGGGTGGCGGCGGCGGCAGCAGGTGGCGGCGCCGGCGGCTTAGGGTTTGGAGGCGGGGATCTTGTGTATCTAGGAGGGGAGCCCTGCCCCTCCTTATATAGGTGGAGGGGCCGGCCGGCCAAGGGGGGGGGAGTCCCTCCCCAACTGGGCTTGGAGGTGGGCTGGCGGTGGAGGAGGGACTCCTCCCCATCTCGGTTTCCTCCTCTTTCTCCACTTCCCAAAAATAGTCGTTTGACTTTCAAACTTGGGGTTTGACTTTTCAAACTAGGATTTGATTAATCCCTTTATTTTGTTCAGCAACGACACCGAGTACATAATGCAATCATACCAACTTGATATAACACATTCATGTACCCTTCCCCTCCGGAGTGCCGGACATTCCGGAACCTTCTAGAACATTCCCGATGAAAACACTGGAACCATTCTCCAACTCCGAAACAAGACTTTCCTTATATGAATCTTATTCTCCGGACCATTCCGGATCTCCTCGTGATATCCTGAATCCCATTCGAGACTCCGAACAACATTCGGACTCTTTCTCATCATTCCATAACTACTCAAACAACGTCGAATCCTTAACTGTGTCTCCCTACGGTTCGTGAATTATGCGGACATGATCGAGACACTTCTCCGAACAATAACCAATAGAGGAATCTGGAAATTCATATGGCTCCCACATATTTCTACGATTACTTTGCGATCGAATGAACCACTTACATACGATATCAATTTCTCTTTGTCTCACGATAGTTTACTTATCCGAGGTTATGATCGTCGGTATCTCTGCATACCTAGTTCAACCTCGTTACTGATAAGTACTCTTTTCTCGTTCCCGTGATATGTGATCCCTTGTGAGCCAGTCACATGCTTGCAAGCTAATTGGATGACATTTCACCGAGAGGGCCCAGAGTATATCTATCCGTCATATGGATGGACAAATCCCACTCTTGATCCATGTGTCTCAACCAATACTTTCCGAACACTCAATGCCACCTTTATAGCCACCCAGTTACGGTGTGGTGTTTGATGTCATCAAAGCATCCATCCGGTAAAGGTGATATGCATGATCTCATGGTCGAAGGAATTAGATTACTATGTATCAGAAAGCATATAGCAATTGAACTATTAAAATGACTTGATCTTTATGCTACGCTTATCTATAGGAGTATGTCCACCATATCATTCTCCTAACGATATGATCTTGTTGTTAATAACATCTCAATGTTCATGATAGGGAAAACACAATCATCTATTAACCAACAAGCTAGTATTATATAGAGGCTTTACTAGGGACTCTTATTTTAGTTTACAAATCACACAAGTATTAATGTTTCCTTGTTAATACTATTATAGCATGAATGTAAACATTTATCATAAACACAAAGATATAATAATAACTATATTTATTATTGCCTCTAGGGCATATCTCCAACACTGAGTCCTATCCGTATAATTGTTGTTCATCAATATTGAGTAATCAATTATTGATTCACCAATTCTTAACTTATCAATTCTTGACCTATCAATTCTTGACCTATCAACTCTTGTCCTTATTATACCATTCACTTAAGGCTTATAAAGAAAGAAGTCAGAAGAGGTAAATAGTTATGATAGTTTTAGATGTTATCTTTAGGATGGGAGTGATAAGAGGAAATCAAATCAATATGGTAACAAGAAGATTACCAGGATGAAGTCTTAAGATAGTTACCAGGAGTAGTCCTATTGGATCAAGTAGGTATAGTCAACGAATTATATCTCTTAATCCAGTATAGCTAAACAGAAGATAATTATAATACAACAATAATGTTGTATGGATGGAAGCCTTGTTTAGCCAACTGAAGACTTGAACCATAAAAGGATCATAATGATCATACCCTACTCACCAATATTGAATGCTTATACCAAGTATAAGTGACATTGGTGGATAACACATGATTGAACCATAGTATAGGTTTATTATCCTAGATTAGTCATTACAATTCACATTAATATAATGTGAGGTTGTAATGTTAGATAATGGAGTTAAGAAGAGACAAGATAGTATGAATAAGATGATGTTAAAATAACATTGGATTATAGAAGTAGTAGTTTTCTCTTTGGAAATACTAGGCACTTGAGGTGAAGTAGAATTTGATGTATACATCTATTGAAGTGATATTAGTGAAGGATGATTAAGGAAGAGTATCATTGGAATTACAAATGGATTTAGAAGCATAAAAGGTGGACAAGAATATTCTTGTAAAGTAAAGCTCATCATGTTAATACATGATGATGGATATAAAGAAGTAATATATCTAGGAAAGGAATTCCTTAATCAGAAGACCAGAATTATGAAGTATGGAATTTAGGAATCCTTGTTAAACACTAAACCCTAATTCTAGAACCAAACATAGTATCCATTTCATCTGATTGATTTATCATCTTAAATTCACCATGGTTCATAGGAATATTTCCCTAAAACAAATCACTTAAGTACATCTTTGTCATTTCTAACTATCATTATCATATGTGCTTAAGAATTAACCTTATCAATTCTTTCTCATAAGTTATCCTAGAAAACAATTCCACTATTCTACTTTGAATGGTGATAATATTAAATTCACCAACATAAAGACAATCTGTCTTAGCCATTAATTTTGATTCACATCAATAAAGGAAATATGAGAATATTAAATCTTCTAAGAATTGATGGTCAAGAATTTTCAATTTAAACTTTAACTCATATGTTAGTTGTAATAAAATATAGAATTATCATTCCCTAAATCTATGAGAATAAGATTAACCCTATCAAGTACTCAAAACTTTATGTATTAAATAACAATAAAGGATCAAGATATATAAAAGTTTCTTTAATATTATAAGTCAATAAGAATCAAGACATCAAAATTTAAGATCCTAAACAAATCCTAAAACCTAAGGCCCTAATTTATACTTATTCTATTTGATATAATAACCTTCATATGATTAGGAATATGAAGTATATAAAAGGGTAAATCAATAAAATATATTATTATCAAAAATAGTATTAATATCAGCATCTTAAGTATATTCCCATAAACTTACAATTTTCTAAATAAGAAATTCCTAGAAAGTTAAAACAAATGAATAAATACAAAGCTAGCAAATCAAAACAGAAAATGGAAAAGAGATAGAATCAGGAAAAAACAGAAGAAATAACAAATCTGGCCCATGGCCCATTTCTCTCTCCACCTACTCACCGCCCAGCCGCAACACCCTTCCTCTTCCGCTCCCTTTGCTGCAGCCCAGCAACAGCCCAGTCTGCCTTCCTCTCTGACTGACTAGTGGACCAACAAAGGACTGCGGGTTGAGTCTATATTTTTAACATGGGGTTTTCTGCGAAATGACCGTCGTCGTCTTCCTCGTGCGTCACAAGCACCTCGTTGGAGTGGTTTGCCGCCGCCCGATGCCGCCGTCGTCGTCAGCCGAGCGTCGCGATTCCCGCCACCGTCGCAGAAGATGATAAGAAGGCCATGGCTACACCTCTGCTCGATCTCATCCTCTCTCACTCGCCACTCTCTTCCTCTTCCCCTCTCACTGAAACCCTAGCCGCCGGAGTTGTTCATCGTCGTCGTCAGAGCCCTTCCCGAGACCAACCGATGATGCAGCAAGCTCCGCCGGGGTGGACACTGTCTAGGTGCGGAAGGAATCGAGCTAGAAGGCCGTAATCGCGCGCATCCACCTTCTCTGACCGCCGCTCATCGTTGACCATGGCGACGTTGTCCGAGCTTGCCTCCCCTCTCCATAGCCTCCACAAGATTCCTGGTAAGCTTCTGAGTATGCTGGCATCTTCCAATTTGTCGCTCGCTCGTCGTAGTTACCTACCCGCGTGAAGCAGTGCCGCGCCGCCGACCAACCTCCGATGACCAAACTTGAGCGGCGCCGCCACCATTCGACTCAGCGTGCTCGTCCGCGTCCAGCAACCCACTTCCCGCGTGCCAGCATCCACCAAATCAATCGATCGAGCTTCGATCTGAGGGTGAGAGTTCGTGTGACGTCACGATGACATCTTGCTGGCGTCATCCTTGACCAAGTCCACTCTGTTGACTGGTCTTTGTCCATGTGGCAGATGACGTGGCCTAGGGCCCATGGGTCAGTGTCTGTGGCTAGGTAGAGTTGCGGTGTAAAAAGTCTGTGTCTGTTAAGAAAATAATTAAAACAATATGAATTCAAATTTCAAATATTCCAGAAATAAAATAACATGATTAAATCTTATAAATTTAATATATATTATTTTATAAATCATAAAAATAGATATAATATATGAAAAGGTTTAGAAAAATAAAATCTACACTTAAAACTATTACTAAACATTATTATGATGATTATTTAAATAAATATTTTTTAATAATAGTTTATAAAGTTTTAATACTTTGATAATTAATATTTTAATAATGGTAAATGTTAAGAAAATGAATAAAATACCAAAAATCTTAGAAAAATAAGAATTAGAATTTAAAACTATAATTATGCATTATTATTCCTCTTAATTAAATATTTATTATTTATTAAGTATTTTTAAAGTAATAAACCTTATTAAAATCATATTTTATTATTTATAAATCACAAAAATAAATGTAATATACCAAAATGATCACAAAAGTACTACCGACATGTTAAAAATGTGATATTCCACCTTTTGAGTTAAATAAAAAGATTAAACACCTTCATAACTTGAATTAACCTATTTCCTTAATTAAGAATTCATATATAGGTAAATAAAATTTATTAATACTTCTTCAATTAACCAATTAAATGTATAATCTTAAATACTAATTTTATGAAGTCAAAATGGTTTAACACATTTTAAATATAATTTTATTAAGTTATCCTTCAACCATAAATATAAATTATTTTATAAAATAATTCTTATTTAATATAAAATCTCTAAGAATAATTTGTAAAGAAATAAAACCTATTCCTTTACTTTAACGACAAGTTTATAAACAAATCAAACACTATAGGTGAGTTCATAAGTAATACATAATATTGTTTACTTATTCATAAACCATAACCACATCCTTATCGAAAAATACAGCCCTTTATACATTTACAATACAAATAAGCCACTACCAAATAAAAGTATAATCCTTCCTAAATAACTCTACAAATATTATAAGCATAATCCCTTAAGTCCATCTATGTCTTTAAAGTTAACTTTAGTCTATAATACTTTAATTAATGCTAAAGACTTTAATATATACTTTATAGTTAACTTTGGTCTGTTATAATTAAATTGTAAAGCATATTAATACCAAACCAACCCAGTTAAAAACCAAGATAGATAAGTCTCAAATACTACTAATTTCATTATTCCAATAAAGGCAATTCTTTCTAACTTAAAGACTATAACTAGAAAGAACACTTCATAAGGTTAACTTAAAATCTTAAATGCTTCTACTTAGTTGAATAAGATTTTCTTCAAAAGTTATTCGTTTTGCCACTTCAATCAACTTATGACAATTATTAGTAAACACCTTACTTTATACTTTACTTGTATCATAAGATTGTTAATACTTAAATTCTTTATAAGTGACATTACTTGTGAAGTAAAACTTGAAGATAAACAATTAAGATGTAAGCAACCTTGTATAGCATTCCATATGTGTGTAGTTTATTGTTATATAAATACATATTGTTTCCCACACACTCACAAGCCTTAATAAGAAACACATGTGTAAAACTTAATCTAAAAGGGCAACACATTCCAAGAAAACCAATTCCAGTATCCAAACCCTAGAACAACGTTATTCTCGGGATTCACGTTTAGCAACTTGCATTACATTACTTATGCATAAAAGCATCTTTCTTCTTTAAACATTAGTCCTTACCGGACCAATGATGCAGATTTCAGCTATTGGATCTTTTATATTGTCTTGAAGACCGTGAGTGCATAATCTTGCAATCACAGAAGGCAAGTTCATACTTGCTCATGTCCTTTGTTTATTTTCTGTAAAGTATTTTACAAATCCAGTGTTGTCATCACCTGCATTTGAAAAAGGACAGAAAACACTATTTTCATAATAATGTGATTATAGGTTATTTACCATGAGGTAATAACCTAATATAAGAGTTCCGGTGGTAAAGGAACATATTATCTAGGACTTAACAACCAATATCGCCAGTGATTCTTACGCCGTATATTACGCGTTGACCATGAGATTTGGAATGGGACGAAGAAGTCAGTTGTATCTTTTCCCTCTCGCATGGAGCTGGATGTGCGGGTCGTGGCTGTTATCACTCATAGCGTGCATATTATTTATGGTAATTCATAGAGGATATGCAGCATATGGGTGGGAGCCCTCAACGTCCCACGATAGTTCCGGCATCTAAACGGTCTATACTGCCATTGCCGTAATTCAATAGGTGGGCTGGCGTACACCAAGGAGACATGCGGGGTCGCGGAGAAGACAGTGATTGGCTTGGGTCTTAGTCTGGGCCTCACATCAAGGAAGTGTGAACGGGTTCGTGGCCTGGATGTGCAACAAAGCTAAGATCTCTCATGGGTAAAGTGACGCACCTCTGCAGAGTGTAAGAACTGTAACTTGTTACTCCCTGTTCCGGGAAGGAGCTGCGAACGCGGCGGGGAAGGAACCCCATGAAGGTTCTCGTAAACCCGTGAAGGCTGACGGACATAGATTTTTAGAATAAAAGCAACCTTTGAAGAAATGTTTACGAAAACTTGCATTGCCTATGACCTATGGTCTGTGGATGTAGTTATAGTGCATCAAACACTCCTTTTCTAGTGCACTTGCTGAGTACGCTCGTACTCAAAGTATCTTCTTAACCCTTGCTAGGTTCTAAAGCTAGTATAGACGATGTATACATAAAGTTATGCTCCAGGAATCATCATCAAAAGCTAAATCTCTTCAAGGAAGTCAAGAAAGTCAACATATACATCAACTCAAGTTAAGACGAAGTTGCTGATTAGATAAGAGTAGAATTTCTGACCATAGAACCTACTTCTGTAGAGTATTGCAATAGCAGCAATGCAAGCCAGTAGTTCAGCTATTAGTTTTATAAGTATGGTAGCTATGAGTTATTTATTCTTGATTCTTCTTTGTAAGAAGTTTCTTTCTCTCTCTTTAACCTAGAGTGTTCTCTGGATCTTGTGTAAAGAGTTGAGTTGTAACCTATAGTCATGTTTTGGACCTGCTATGTTTCTATTGTACTACTCTGAGGGATGTAATACTAGTGAACTGTGTTTCATTGGTGTTATGTCAACGACTATAGTGTACTACATCATGCAGTGGTATGCTGGGTCACCGCAAAAGTTGTACGTGCATTGCCCATCACGGCAATAGTCTGATATACATTCGACATGACGAATGAGTATTTTCTAAAATACTCACATGAAATGGACCGACATATTGCGAGGGACAACAAGAACAACTAAAAATACAAGTACCCACCTAAGGTTGACGATTGGATGCAATTTCAGTCAAGGAAAGCGGATTCCCAAATTGTCACGGAATATGACAATGACGAGCTAATTTACCAAGTTACGGAAACCAATTGTTGGTGCAAAACCAATTGCATTGTTAAGCAGTCCCAAGACTACTATTCTGATAATTGGGGAAAGAAGTTCTTCATGTGTGCCAACTACTCTCACTCTCCCGTGCGTAGCTGCAACCCGTACGAGACTCCACCGGTATGCACAAAGCTTTTTGGTTCTTCATGTGTCCCAACTATTCCATATCATAGTACTAACATGCACTATTTTCTTGTAGTCTCCCCCATCGGTATGCAGGTACTACACTTGGATAGATCTAGAGCAACCTCAATCCACAAAGGCTATCCAAGAGATCGATCGTGCCATAATAAGAAGGCGCTACACGAAGGGTTGCGTGACGAGGAGATGGCAAAGAAGTGCAAGCAACATGAGGACGAGCTCCGCAAGAAAGAGGAGGAAGAGGAGCGCCTCAAGAAGGAGGCTCGTGCTGCGGAGAGGGAAAGGCTGCATCGAATGGCGTGGCGCTCCATGGAGGATGACGAAAATAAGAAGGGAAAGAGCCTATGTTCTAGACTTTGAGTATGTAACAGGGAGCCATGGAGGAGCCTCGTGCTCTAGACTTTGAGTATTTAAGCCCCTTAAGGGCAAAACACCATGTATTAGGTGCTTGCATTCGAAACATGTCACGAACCTTGTGTTATTTTGTATGTGTCAAGATTTGCTCGAGAAACATTCCCCCCACCCCCAAAATATTTTGCTTGTGTTTACGATTTGCCCTCGAAACAGCCCCTTAAGGCTGGCTGTAACAATATCCCTAGAGTGCGGCGCCACAAGGCGTGGCGTTGCACCATGCAAAGCCGTCTAACATGGCGCCGCACATGGGCTCAGAAATCAACAGAAGCTTCTATCGATCTTAGAACCCATGTGCGGCGCCACCGTGCCAGACGTTGCACAGTGCTGCGTCGTGATTCGTGGCGCCGCACATGGGCTCTAGAAAGATACAGAAGCTTCTGTGTTTTTTGGAGCCCATGTGCGGCACCACGCGTTGTGGCGTTGCACGGTGCGACGCCATTGTGCCAGACGTTGCACAGTGTGGTGATGTGAGTCGTCGTGCCACACATGGGCTCTGGAAACATACATAAGCTTTTGTGTGTTTTGGAGCCCTGATGCGTGTTGAACGCCCCGTTGGGAAACCCCAAGAGCAAAGTATGAAGCAGCACAGCAACAAGTTTTCCCCCAGTAAGAAACCGAGGTTATCAAACCAGTAGGAGGAAGGAAACGCCTCAAAGGTGTTGCAAGAAACATGGAAACCTGCACAACATAAACTCAAGACTTTGCGCCAACTAATAGTGAGGTTGTCAATCTCATCGGTTGCTGTAACAAAGGATTAACAGTATGGTGTGGAAGGTGATGATGGTTTGCAGCAAGTAAACAGTAACAGTGGAAGATGTATCAATGTTAAAGATTGGAACAGGGTCCATAGTTCACTAGAGGTGTTCTCCTTAGATAAACAAACATGGCATGCAGGGTAAACAAATTACAGCAGGACAATTGACAGGACTGATCAAGGCATAACAATGCAATACTAGACAAAAAAGATCCTATGAGATTCGATTGGGCAATACAAAAAAATACATAGACCGCCATCCAACCGCATCTATGACTAGAAGTCCACCTTTGGGTTATCATTCGAACACCCTCCAGTATTAAGTTGCAAGCAACAGACAACTGCTTTAAGCAAAGTGTGTAAGGTAAACAATCCACTTGTTCCATGAACAAGAGACCGTTGTTTTCTCCCTAGTAGCAACAACACATCTACAACCGAAGAGATTTCTGTCACTTCGCTTGGAAACTAGAGGCATGAACCCACTATCGAGCATAAATACCCCCTCTTGGAGTCACTAGCAACTACTTGGCCAAGATATCTACTAACAACTGAGAGCATGCAAGATCACAAACAACACAGACATGATAGAATCAATAAGACAAAACCTTTAATCAATCTAACATAGTAAGCTCAATATCCAATGGATCCCCGCAAACACAACATGCATGATTACAAATAGATTAGATCTTGATCATGAACGGAGCTCACAAGATCTATACATGAAAGCACAAAGGAGGAGATATAACCATGTAGCTACTACATGGACCCGTAGTCCAAGGTGGAACTACTCACTCTTCATACCGGAGGCTGGCATGATAAAGAAGAAAGCCTCCGAGATGATCTCCCCTCTGGCAGGGTGCCGGGAAGAGCTTCAGATCCCCCTCGATCTAGGGACGATGGTGGCGGCGGCTACAGATGGTTTCATAGTATTTTTTATTAGGTGCCTAGGGTTTCTGCATCGGGGGCTTCTTATAGGCGAAGAGGTAAGGCAGGGGCCACCAAGGCGGCTGCACCCCCTAGGCGCGGGGTGGGCCCACCCGCACGGCCAGGGGGTGTGGCCCCCTAGCGGGTCTCCTCCGTCTCGTACTCCGGCTTCATGTTCCCCACGGTAAAATATTGACTTTGGCATTTGTCCCATCCAATTCCGAGAATATTGATTTTCTGCATTTCTAGAACCAAAAACAGAAGAAAATAGGAAACTGACACTATGGCAACTTGTTAATAGGTTAGTACCAGAAAACATATAAAAACACCTCAAAGTGTGGACAAAGCAAAACAAAGTAGATAGTAAACAAGCATGGAGCATCAAAAATTATAGATATGTTTCTGACATATCAAGCATCCCCAAGCTTAACTCCTGCTCGTCCTCGAGTAGGTAAGTGATAAAAGAATAATTTTTGAGGTGACATGGACCATCAAAACCAAGATCAAACCAATTGCAAGCATTGAAAGCTGGGATCAAAGAACTCTAAACATGTGCATGAAAGATGGAGTTCTAACAATAGGACAAAGTAACTATGCATGCAACATGAAAGGCTACAAACAAAGATCATGAATAACATGCATTGAAAAACGTTTGTTTGTTTCACATACAGAAAACATGGCATAGTGGCACTCAGCTTGTCCCTCATAGAGTAGCAAATAGATGCATAGGACACCTTCAAAGTTCATAAGAGTGACTAGATACAAGTAGCACAAGAACAAGTAATATCAGCAATATGCATCAATCAAGAAGTTTTGGCACACTGCACATAGAATGGAAACTTTGCTCTCTTAATGGTGCCTAAAGGTAGAAGGTGGAGACTCAATATAATAGTGGAAGAAAGGCCCTTCATAAAGGGAAGCGGGGATTTAAAGTTTCAAAAAGAGCTTCCAAAAAATTATGGTACTTGTTAGCTTTCAGCCCTCATTGCCCCTATCATAAGCATCTTGAAGTGATTAAGGTTAAAGTGAACAAACTATGGAGTATATGCTTGACAAAGTATAAGTTGGCAATCTCATGTCCCTTAAATACGAGGGTTGCTCCTCATGCTACTCAACTTTAGTCACCTATAAGTTCTTGTCATAGTAAGTACATGTCTATCATAGAGAACCACCAACGGGGTACCCCTTGCACATGATACAGGAGCTATCCCATAATCAAAATGACAAGGCAAGCAGACAATGAGCATCTCAGAAATCTTCTTATTTACCATGGGAATATGGTGCCTTTTTCTCTCTTTCCTCTTTTCTCAATGTGTCTCTTTTTTTATAAGAAGAATGCTTCATAGATGTCACTATGGTGATGCTGCAAGTTTCCACCATGATTAGGCATGGCTTAGGCTAGCGGCCCAGGTGTTTCTCTAACACACATACATAACTCCATGGACTTACAAGCTCCCCTTTCATTTCACACCGACAACATCCATAGACAAAAGAGCATGATATCAACTGTGTACAAAGTACAAGTGCAATGTTGAAAACGTTCCCCATAACAGCATGGTTCTGCTAATTCCAACGTATAAGTGCAACAATATACAACATAAATGACAAAATGGTTCAAGTTTATTAGGGGCATGGAATATAAAGTGTGCCATCAAGTTCGTGAGGGATTTAATCACTAAGTTTTCACATAACAAAATACTTTTTAAATTGGAAGATAGCTGAAAACAAGAATATACTTGGAATGGTGTAACACACCATGCATAGGAATTTATAGTGGACACTTTGGAATAACTTGGTTTTTTGGGAGTTGGAAGCATGAGTAGAGCTTACTCATACAAGTGGAGGCTAGCAAAAGACTGAGAGCAACCAACTAAGAGAGCAATAATGACCATAATCATGCAGAGCGACAAAACATTACTAACCAAAGCATAAAGTGGTACTACAAGTCAAGGACTAAATGATCATAGAGGCTATGGTGACTTGTTCATAGTCATAACATGGTGTGAGGATGTGCCAAGTCAACCCAAACAAAGCATCAAAGGAGAATACCACAATACTATGCTTTTGTATGCTAAAACAACGCATGATTCTTTCAAGGCACACTAAGCAATCCCAATTGTTTGGAACGAGACATGATACAGAAATAATCACTAAGCATAAGGTCAAAACAACACCTAGCATGTCATGCTAAAGTCTAAGTCATAGTCAATGCAAGCTCCTCTTGCACTTTCAAGCAAGAACTTTCTACTCCTTTCCAACACCAATCGAATTATTTGAAACAACACAGCGAGAACAGGAGTCCAAATTACTTTATTCAAGCAAACTAAACAACTAAGCAAACCAAACAAAAACTAAGATGCTCCAAGAACAACACAACCGTGCATGAAACAATAAAAACGAAGTGTCTAGAAAGACCTGGGCTTTTTATTGATGAAGAAGGGGATGCCTTGGGCATCCCCAAGCTTTGACGCTTGTACATCTTGGATATTTCTTGGGGTGACACCGGGGTGGCATCCCCAAGCTTGAGAATTTTTCCATTCTTCATCTTATTACATCATTCTCTCTCTACACCTGAAAATTTTCCTTCATACAAAACTTCACACAATCTTCATTAGCAACATTAGTGTATTCAAAAGATAATAGACCTTTGGGTTGCGGTGACCCAGCATACCACTGCATGGTGTAGTACACTATAGTCGTTGATATAATACCAATGGAACACTGTTCCATCCGCATTATATCCCTCAGAGTGGTACAACAGAAACATCGCGGGTCCAAGACAACACTTTATATTGCATATAGCATATCACAAAAGATCCAGAGAGCTTCCTCGGATAGTGAGGAATATTATAAGAAAGAACCAGAAAGATCCACTCGGAGTTACTTTAGAAGTACTATTATTAATAAATGTATAAGGTTTGAAAGTACTAATATAGAATTATTCTACAGAAGTAGGTTCTAGATTCTAGGAGTTTTATTTATATTCTATGCTTTAGTCCTGTCTTCGATAGATTCCGGTAAGGTCTTCGACTCCGTTGATCTCCCTTAGATATCTTCAACTCTTCAAGTGACTTATTTCCTCGAAACGTCATTGGTTTCTCCG
Organism: Avena sativa; assembly: GCA_916181665.1. Lineage (NCBI taxonomy): Eukaryota > Viridiplantae > Streptophyta > Magnoliopsida > Poales > Poaceae > Avena > Avena sativa. The sequence continues at coordinate 252,135,881 of OV702293.1, forward strand.
AGATCTAGCAAGGGTTAAGAAGATATGTTGAGTATGAGCGTACTCAGCAAATTCACTAAAGAGGAGTTTTTGATGCACTATCTATAGCCACAGACCATAGGTCGTAGGCAATGCAAGTTTTCATAAATATTTCTTCAAAGGTTGATTTTATTCTGAAAAGCTATGTCCATCAGCCTTCACGGGTTTACCAGAACTTTCATGGAGTTCCTTTCCCGCAGCGTTCGTATCTCCTTCCCGGAACAGGGAGTAACAAGTTACAGTTCTTACACTCTACAGAGGTGCGTCACTTTACCCATGAGAGATCTTAGCTTTGTTGCACATCCGAGTTATAGGCTCGTTCACACTTCCTTTGTATGAGCCTAGACTAAGATCCAAGACAATCATTGTCCTTCTCCGCGACCCCGCATACACCACAATTGTTGGATGACCAAACTCAAGGTAGACTTTCCCCGTATAAAATGGCTATACCTTAATTGGATACACACAACAACCATTAACACTAGATATCTGTCTTTTGTAAGCCCAGATCCCCGGTAGACTTTCCCCGTATAAAACAGCTATACCCACGATCTGCAACTTACAAATGCCCAGAACAGTGTCCAATGCATGCGAAAGGGAGCCGATCCAGCTGACTTCTCCGTCCCATTCCAAATCTCATGGTTAACGCGTAATATACAGCGCAAGAATCACTTGCGACATTGGTTGTTAAGTCCTAGATAATATGTTCCTTTACCACAGGAACTTTCATAGTAGATTATTACCTCATGGTAAATAACCTATAATCATATTATTATGAAAATAGTGTTTTTGGATCTTTTTCAAATGCAGGTGATGAAAACACTAGATTTGCAAAATACTTTACAGAAAATAATCAAAGGACATGAGCAAGTGTGAACTTGCCTTTTGTGATTGCAAGATTATGTTGGAGATATGCCCTAGAGGCAATAATAAATGTAGTTATTATTATATCTTTGTGTTTATGATAAATGTTTACATTCATGCTATAACAGTATTAACAAGGAAACATTAATACTTGTGTGATTTGTAAACTAAATTAGAGTCCCTGGTAAAGCCTCTTTATAATACTAGCTTGTTGGTTAATAAATGATTGTGGTTTCCCTGTCATGAACATTGAGATGTTATTAACAACAAGATCATATCATTAGGAGAATGGTATGATGGACATACTCCTATAGATAAGCGTAGCATAAATATCAAGTCATTTTAATAGTTCAATTGCTATATGCTTTCTGATACATAGTAACCTAATTCCTTCGACCATGAGATCATGCATATCACCATCACCGGAAGGATGCTTTGATGACATCAAACACCACACCGTAACTGGGTGGCTATAAAGGTGGCATTGAGTGTTCGGAAAGTATTGGTTGAGACACATGGATCAAGAGTGGGATTTGTCCATACTTATGACGGATAGATATACTCTGGGCCCTCTCGGTGGAATGTCATCCAATTGTCTTGCAAGCATGTGACTGGCTCACAAGGGATCACATATCACGGGAACGAGAAAAGAGTACTTATCGGTAACGAGGTTGAACTAGGTATGCAGAGATACCGACGATCAAAACCTCGGATAAGTAAACTATTGTGAGACAAAGGGAAATTGGTATCATATGTAAGTGGTTCATTCGATCACAAAGTAATCGTAGAAATATGTGGGAACCATATGAATTTCCAGATTACTCTATTGGTTATTGATCGGAGTAGTGTCTCGATCATGTCCGCATAATTCACGAACCATAGGGAGACACACTTAAGGATTCGATGTTGTTGAGTAATTATGGAATGATGAGTAAGAGACCGAATGTTGTTCGGAGTCTCGGATGGGATCCGGGATATCATGAGGAGATCCGAAATGGTCCGGAGAATAAGATTCATATAAGGAAAGTCCTGTTTCGGGGTTGGAGAATGGTTTGGGTGTTTTCATCGGGAATGTTCTAGAAGGTTCCGGAAGGTCCGGCACTCCGGAGGGGAAGGGTACATGAATGTGTCATAACAAGTTGGAATGGTTGCATCATGTACTAGGTGTCATCGCTGAGAAAAATAAAGGGATAAATCAAATCCTAGTTTGAAAAGTCAAACGCCAATTTGAAAAGTCAAACGACAAGTTTGCTTGGTGGAGGGAGAGCCGGAAACCTACTTGGGGAGGAGTTCCTCTCCCTCCACCCACCGGCCTTGGAGGACGAGTTGGGGGAGGACTCTCCTCCCCTGGCCGGCGCCCTCCCACCTATAAAAGGAGGGGCAGGGCTGCCCCTCTAGACCTACACCTTGCCCCACCAAACCCTAACCCTAGCCGCCGGCCACCAAGTCGCCGCCGCTGCCCTAGGGTTTCTCCCAAGCCGCCGAGTTGGGGCTTCTACTTTCCCTAGCCGCCGGCCTAGCCCTCTCTCCTTGGTGTGTCTAAACCCTAGATCACCGAGGCCTCTCTCATAGTCCACCATACTCGCTTCGGCTTAAGGCAAAGCCCTGCGAGATCTCCCCTCTACTTCCGGTACCACGCCGTCGTGCTGCCGGAATCGCGAGGAGAGTGCTACAACCTCCGCTGCCTGCTGGAACAAGGGAGAGGAAGGTCTTCATCGAGTACCGAATGTGTGACCGACTGCGGAAGCGCTGCCGGAACGCAGCGCCGGAAGGATCGTCTACGCGATCTTGAGATCGGCAAGAGTACGACTACATCACCCACGAGAATCCGCTCTCGTTAAACACTTTGGAATCTTCGAAGGTGAGTTATTCTATCGACTCGTTGCTACAATCTAGTAGATAGATCTTGGCTTGTTTGTTTGTATGCGGTAGAACATTTTTGTTTTCCATGCTACGAACCCCTACAGATTATGCACTCACGGTCTTCGAGATAATAGAAGATCCAATATCTGAAATCAGCATCATTGGTCCAGTAAGGACTAATGTTTAAAGAAGCAGGATGCCATTATGCATAAGTAATGCTATGCAATTTTATAATTCCCAAAGTGAAACCCTTAGTTTTGAATAAGTTGATCTTAGATATCTTCTTTAGGCTTGGGTTTATCTTTAAGTTTATTTCATAAGCAATGACATTAATCAGGAGCTTAAGTGTTAACAATTCAAAATATACAAATACTAATAGATATTGTGATTATGATTAATTGTTATCTGGTGAATGGGATAAAAAGTCCTTGAGTGTAGTTCTTAAGAGCTGAAGGAACTAATATAGATTTGTTTGTGTGAAGTGGCAAAAAAGAATAACATTTGAAGAAACTAGTATTTAGTTAAGGTTAATTAGTCTTAAGGTTTATTAGGTTTTACATTAGGGTTTGTGATGGTTAGGAATGGTGTTAAGTTATTATATTTTAATTGATGATAAAAGTGACTAAAGTTAACTTTAAAACATGAATAAACTTCAAATGAGATGTTTATGATGGTTTAGACCAAAGTTAACTATAAAAATAAAAGTGAATTGTAAGATATGATGAGTTTTAGAATAGTATCTAGTTTTAGGGTTTTGACAAATATGATTAAGGATGATCCCTTTTAATTTAAATGAAATATAAATTTAATAATATGCAATTTATTAATGGGAGCATAATTAGATGATCTTACAAATTTTGTTAGGGTTTGGAATCATTTTAAGAGTGGTTGAGGGATGGATATTATTCACCCTCTTACACATGAGTGTTATGTAATATTTATTTAAAAGGAGTTTAATTTGAATTAAGATTTAAAAACATTTAAAGGTTAATAATTATATTTAAGTTTTATTTTGATTATAGATTTAGACTTAGTAATTAAACTTTAAAGGTTTTGGTGTTTTATAAGAAAATGTGATTATTTCCTACTTAAGAAATAATTTTAAGAATTAACAAAGTGGTTATTTCATTTGATTAATATAGTAATTATTTTTATTTATCTTAAAATATTTTTTAATAATATACCTGGTATTTTTCTAGTGGAATATACTTATTAAAGATCTTAAGAATGAATTTTATTTATTTTTAAGTCTTATCTTTATTTTTATAAAATTCTTCAAAGAATTTAGTGTCTTTAAATATTTGATTTATATTTTATTTGTAAAACTCTAAGTTAATATTTTTATAAAATAGTAGAGTTATTTCTACACATAAAAATGTTTTTTATTTTTTTAGAAGTTTTTCTTATTTTATGAAATTTTACTCAGGATTTAATGATGTTAATATTTATGTGCTCTATATTTATTTTAAATAAATAAATTTATATTTTTTATTAGATAGATCTTATTTTTATGATAATTTTAACATATTAATTGTATTTTTATGATTTTTCTATATTTTTTTATAGCTGAAAACGTTTAAAGGTGATTTTGGTAATTTATTTGTTTTACTTTTATTTTGTTTCTTATTTCATTTGACTTGGGCTGTTTTGGGTTGGTACATGGGCTGGCCTGGCCCATCTAAGTTGGCCTGGGTCATCTAGACCACAACCCACCCCATTCTCACCCGCACACACGCACACAGACATGACCCTATCCCTCTCACGTTCCTCTTCGTGCGCGATGCGCCGCCAGCGCCGCCGCTGGTCGCCCCAGCCGCCACCGGCCACCTCCGGCACCAACGCAAGCTGGTGCTGCCTCGCCACCTCTTCCTTCTTCTTTTCTCCCATCGATTTGGCTTGCGTGCCCCCTGTTGCGCACTCGTCGAGAACCCTAGCTCTGCCATGGTGTGGTGGCTGTCGCTTTTGGCGCCGCTGCTCACTGAAGTTGGTATTTTAGGCCGGTGTAGGATGCTGTGGCCCTCAGGGCTGCTCCCTGTGCCGCCTTGGTGGTGAGATTGATGCTAGGATAGGTGGTGGTGTATGGTGAAGCCTTTCCCGTGGTGTTCTGTGTTGCCGTTGCCGTCGATACTCCTTGTGCTTCCTCTCCGGCGAGATAGAACTCGCCCCAGGTAGGTGCTCCTTCTATGCTTCCCTCCAGGCTTTATCTACCTTGCCATGTAAAGTGTGATGTGATTCCCCACTGTCTAGATTTCATCTCTGAACCTAGGGTTCACATTTGGTGAATAACTGTGTCTGGTGGAGATATCTTAGCTCTGGTTTGATGCTCAATTGACATGCTTGGTTTACTTGTGATGGTCTCAAGGCCCTGTTTTAATTCTTTACCTTATGATTAAATGATGAGGTACTATGGTAAGGGTAGGTTTATGCTACTCTTAATCTAGGTAGATGATCTGAGAAACCCTTCTGGATGATTACAGTAGACATGAAAATTCAAACCATTGGTTTGGATTTTATCTGTTTGGGATACTTACTGGTCTGAACATTTACTAGTTCATGTTGACAGTCAATTGATACTAACTGCTAGTTCAGTTGGTTAGGAAAATGATCTGGAAATCATATTGGCTTGAAATTATTGCTGGATGGTGAATGACATATGGCAATTAGCTCTGAATGTGTTAAGATATGCACTCCTTTGTCAGGGATAATAGCAGTACACTAAATGATTCCTGGCTTATTAGCTAGGAAAATGATTTGAATTCTTCTAAACTTATATGAGAGGGTAGCTGTTGAATTCTATATGATCTTATAAAATGAAGATTGTGATATTTGTTGTAGTATGAGCTGCCTTGAACCAAAATGTGAAGATGAGCAGTGTGTAACTGAATCTTTGAGATTCAGTTTTCTTTGTTTTAAAATATAAAATGATTCTTAGATATTTTTGAATATCTAAGAAAATGATTTATTACCAAACTTGATGAAGGGCTGATGTTCTAGTTTTAAAGACTAGATTGAGAGTTTGGTGGGAGTGAGCTTGGGATTGTGCCTGAGGTGCAATTCCAATTCTTTTGGATTTGTGCCCAGCAATCCCACATGCTTGCTGGTTTGTGCAAAGATGATTTGTATGCTTTTATGGCCTTGGTATGATTAGTAGAAGTGTTCTATAGCCCCTGCCTAGGATGCAAAGGCTGAGGCCAAACTCTAAATAAGAACAGAGATTATGATGTATATTTTTATTTCTCTATGAGGAACATACATAGCATCTCTATGTAAATCTGAGAGAACACCCTCCTCCAATCCTCCTAGATGATCATATAGTTGAAGGGTATAGGGGTGGATTTGATGGGTATTAGTCTCTTTATTTTCCCAAGATGCTAATGCAAAAGAGAATACAGATGCTAAAAATATTGTAAAGTTCTACCTGCTACAAGATATGATTGTTGAGCTTGTTCTGCTACTAATGTAAGCTTCCATGCATCCTGTCCTTGAAATCCTTCTCCTCCTTATTCCTTGCTGGATCTATTTTGAATCCTATTCTGATACTTGATATGCTGGCTAGTTCTTATTTGGACTACTAGTGCTTCTTGCCTCCTCCTACCTTGCAACCATGTTGCCTTTGCTGTGAATCCCTCTACTTCTAGCTCCTGGATGGCTCCAAGGAGCAATCAGAGTTGGTTGAGGGTGAGGTATAACACTCTGATGGTAACTTTGTGTGGATGTGTTGTGGAGTGTGGTCAGGTACTTATTAGCTATGGCTGTTCCTTCTTATCTGGTTTCCTGGTCTGCTGTGGTGTTGACAACAACTACTTGCATGTTGATGTGCAAGCTGCTTGCAAGTGGGACCTGCTGGTGTGGATGAGATCAAGTGAAAACTTGATATTTACGGAATCTTTATCTTATTACTTTAACTGTCATGGTGAAACTTGCCCCTCTCCAGCCTATGATGTTGTAGTGAGGCACAATATACTATATGAACATATGCTACTTTTTTTTGTGAAACTTGCCCCTTTCTAAAGTTTAGCTCAATGATGAACTTTTAACAGTGTAACTCACTGTTCACTTCTGAGAGCAAACTAACCAACTAACCATTCTTTTTTTTGTTTTTTGTTTTCTTTTTTGTTTTGTTTTCATGAAATGAAGAGAAAGAAGAAAAATGTCAACTATTGCAGGACATCAGAGAACAGTAGCTTAGGAATTCCTCTTTTATATAAATATATGTAACTTCTTTTTTGATTGAGATATTGTAATTTATATTCTATTTTATGTATTGTAAAAAAACATTGTATTATTGTATTCAATTAATAAAGTTTACTTATTTCATTTTTATTTATTTTACAATTCTTTTGTAATGACAATGTCATATATATTGTTGTAATAAAGAATATTGTGATTTATTTCAATTATGAAATTCTTTTTCCTACTTATTTATTTCCTGATTGTAAAGACAATGTCTTATATAAAGAATTCTTTTATTGATCTATTGTAAAATATTACTATATGCATATATATTTATATTAATAAAGAATCCTTGTTATATTATTTATGTAATCATTTTATTTCAAGTTATTAAATATTTCCAATTCTTATTTGTGAATTTTATAAATTCATTTGAATTTCATATTTGAAATTCAAATACATGTTTGAACAAATTTTCCCTGAAACAAAGAATTCTACAAAGGTCATGTCGAAATCTATCGCACTTGCTCCGAAGTTTCCTTCAGTACAAGAGAGACCCCGATCCCTCCAGAGCTCTTTTAGTTTTGCGCAAAAATTCCCCGGATTTTCTTATGCATGAATGCAATGCAAAAACCTGTGTCCTCTCTATTTTTAGGTGCTAATCCTGGGATGTTACATGGGTTTAGCTTAGGAACAGCAAGAATTTTCACTAAAAACACAAGCTACTGTAGCAACTCCTAAAAAAAGCTTAATTCCCCAAAAGAGAACTAAAAAAGGAATCAATAAGAAGCAAATGCAAATAATGGCAGAAATCTGTCAAAACAGACCAGTAGGTAGAAACCTATTTTTTCGAAAATCTTCTGTTGCTCAAATAAAAAAGTGTTGAACTAACTAAAGTTAGCTAACATACTGGGGGATTTATTCGAAATTTTAAGCTCAATCCGACTTACAGAGACTCCTCACGAATTTTTATGGTGGAGGACAGAAATCTGTTTCGGGACAGCAACTCCCCAAATCTTACTTCCCTCTCATTAGAGGTCATTCTTGGCACAAAAAGCAAACAAAAAGGATAAGGAGAGGTAATTACTGAAGTAATAACTTCCAAGACTCAAGGAAACTCTTGGATTATCTCCTAACAAGTACTTTTATTTAACGCCTTTAAGTTAGGCACAAGAAGCAAGAAATCAAGTATTTTCAAATGAAGAAGCATTACCCCTCTTGCTCCTACCTTTCTTACCTTTCTTCTTTTCTTTAAGGAAAATATGATTACTTACTGGAGGAGCAAAATGCATAATGCCTTTTCCCACATCTATTATAGCTCCAAGGTGTTTCAGTAGGGATCTTCCAAGTGTAATTTGTCCTTTGCCTACACATTCAATAACAAGATAATCAGTAGACACCATTTTCCCTGAGATTTTTGTAAACACACCTTCAGCTATTCCAATGGGTAATAAAGTGGCATTATTGGTAAGAGATATTTATTCTCCTCCTTTAGAAAGTCCCCAAAGACTCAAAGAATCATAAATATCTTTAGGCATAAGGCAAAATTCAGACATGATATCACAACGAGCATCAAAAGTTGCACTATTTATAGTGACTTTGATTGTGCGAAACAACTTTGAAGGCTCATAATTCATTGGAACATAATTATGCTACTCCCTAAGTGTGTGATAGCAGCTGTTCAAAGCAGCAGTACTGGACTCATGAGTGCTCAACCTAGCAAAAAATATCTATGAAAGAGGAATCATACTTCCCAGGCGTATTATAAATTATAATCAATTTCTTTATGGCATCAAAAGCTTCATCCTCAGTACATAGCAAAACATCTTTCTCAGCCACAACATCCAAAGCATATCTATAACAAAGAGCAATACCGTGGTAGAAACTATTAATAACCAAGCTAAGACTCATCTTAGGCTCGGTTTCCCTTTGTAAAGCAGAGATTCTAGACCAAGCTTCTTTGAAACTCTCTTCACTTTTTTGCTTAAAAGTGAAGATTTCTTCCATAGGTGTCACAGAGATTGGACCAAAACTAGACATGGTAGCAACTAGGGCAGGAACTAAGTTTTGGTGTTTTTATAAGAGAAAGCAAACCAAAATAAATTATTTTTTTTGGAGTTTTTGATAAAAAGAGGCAAACAAAACCAAGAAAAAGAAACTAAGCAAACTAAAAACAAAGTGAAGAGAAAGGTTGAGGAGGACTCCCCTTGTGAAGACGTCCTTAGCCTCCCCGACAACGGTGCCAGAAAGTCTTGATGCATGTTGAACGCCCCGTTGGGAAACCCCAAGAGCAAGGTATGAAGCATCACAACAACAAGTTTTCCCCCAGTAAGAAATCGAGGTTATCGAACCAGTAGGAGGAAGGAAACACCTCAAAGGTGTTGCAAGCAATGTGGAAACCTGCAAAACACAAACTCAAGACTTTCCCCAACTAACAGAGAGGTTGTCAATCTCACCGGTTGCTGTAACAAAGGATTAACTGTATGGTATGGAAGGTGATGATGGTTTGTAGCAAGTAAACAGTAACAATGGAAGATGTATCAATGATAAAGATTGGACCAGGGTCCATAGTTCACTAGAGGTGTTCTCCTTAGATAAACAAACATGGCATGCAGGATAAACAAATTACAGCAGGGCAATTGATAGGACTGAGCAAGGAATAACAATGCAATACTATACAAAAGATCCTATGAGATTCGATTGGGCAATACAACAAGATACATAGACCGAAACCCAACTACATCTATGACTAGAAGCCCACCTTTGGGTTATCATCCGAACCCCCTCCAGTATTAAGTTGCAAGCAACAGACAGCTGCTTTAAGCAACGTGTGTAAGGTAAACAATCCACTTGTTCCATGAACAAGAGATAGTTGTTTTCTCCCTAGTAGCAACAGCACATCTACAACCGAAGATATTTCTGTCACTTCGCTTGGAAAATAGAGGCATGAACCCACCATCGAGCATAAATACCCCCTATTGGAGTCACTAGCAACTACTTGGCCAAGATAGCTACTAACAACGAAGAGCATGCAAGATCATGAACAACACAGACATGATAGAATCAATAAGACAAAAGCATTAATCAATCTAACATAGTAATCTCAATATCCATCGGATCCCCGCAAACACAACATGCATGATTACAAATAGATTAGATCTTGATCATGAACGGAGTCACAAGATCTATACATGAAAGCACAAAGGAGGAGATACAACCATGTAGCTACTACATGGACCCGTATTCCAAGGTGGAACTACTCACGCTTCATACCGGAGGCTGACATGATGAAGAAGAAAGCATCCGGGATGATCTCCCCTCCGACAGGGTGCCGGGAAGAGCTTTAGATCCCCCGATCTAGGGACGATGGTGGCGGTGGCTACAGACGGTTTCGTGGTATTTTTGATCGGGTGCCTAGGGTTTTTGCATCGGGGGCTTCTTATAGGCGAAGAGGTGAGGCAGGGGGCCACCAGGGTGGCTGCACCCCCCAGGCACGGGGTGGGCCCACCCACGCGGTGATACGTCCAAAACATATCTACTTTCTCGAACTCTTTTGCTATTGTTTCTCCTCTAAACTTGTGTGATTTGGATACACCTAACATGGACTGACGTTGTTTTCAGCAGGATTACCTTGGTGTCTTGTTTTTGTGCATAAAATCAACTATCAGGAAAAATCCCCGAAAATATGCCAAAAATTATATTTCACTAGAAGACCCACGGAGCCAGATGACAAGATGGAGAAGGGGCCTGGGGGGCCCACACCCCTGCCAGGCGTGGGCCCACCTCTGGCCGCGCCTAGGGGGTGCAGCCACCCTAGGCACCCCCTCAGCCTCCCTTTGCGCCTATAAGTTGCCTTTCGACCTAAAAACCGAGGGGGGGGGTCGATAGTTTTCCAGAAAGAGTTCCGCTCTGCCGCCGCCACCAAAAACCAAGATTCAGATCCAGAAACTTCGTTCTGGTACCCTACCGGGACGGGGAATTTGGAGAGGATCATCACCATCGTCATCACCAACGCATCTCCATCAACCACCGATGTTTCCCTCATCCATGAGTGAGTAATCCCTCGCTGTAGGCTTGGGGATGGTAGGGATTGGATGAGTTCTATCATGTAATCGAATAAGATTTATTAGGGCATAGTGCCTAGTATCTCTATTAGTGCTATTTGACTTTGTTGCAACTTGTTGTGCTTAATGCTTGTCACTAAGGCCCAAGTGCCATGATCTCAGATCTGAACTTATTATTGAATCATTATGATAGTATTGTTTTTTATATTATCTGCAAGTTGTGTACACATATGATTGTCCGGATCCAAAGGCCCCAAAGTGACAATAATTGGGACAACCGGAGGGGATGGCTGTGGTGTGAGGATCACATGTGTTCACAGAGTGTTAATGCTTTTCTCCGGTGCTCTATTAAAAGGAGCACCTTAATTGCCAGTAGTTCCCTAGAGGCCCCGCTGCCATGGGCTGGCTGGACAGAAGATATTGTGAAAGTTCTCATTGCGAGCACATATGACTATATATGGATGCTTGTTATTATTTATCTGCAATGCCCTATATCTTGAAGTTACATGTTTAGACTCGTCCATGCAACGCCCGTCCATCCATCCCTATGCCTACCGCACTCGAATCCCACTGTTACCGTTACTATTACTATTGTTCATGTTTCAGTGTTGCTACTACAAACTATTGCTACTGATAAACTTCTGTGAGCAAGAACTATTTCTAGGTGCAGCTGAACTGACAACTCAGTTGTTAAGGCTTGCAATGTAGGGTTCGCAGCATAGAAAACAAAAAAATTTCCTACGATGGGAACAACTATGTACCAAGATCTATCTACTAGATACAAACAACGGGCAGATGTATATCCGTAGAGAACATACCCTTGAATACCGACAAAGCCGAGTCCAAACTTGTGGTTTATGTAGACGATCTCTTGCCGATCTCAAGATCGAGAGGAAGTCCTAGCGCCACAAATCAGCAGCGCATCTGTGCTCGCACACACGTTCGAGGCACCGAGCAACCTACGCCTCCTCGCTCGAGCGATGCAGCGGAAGCACAACTCTTTCTTGCCGAATAGCCACCGGGAACATGTATCTCGCTAGTCCGAGACCATGGGGGATAAATACTAGAGGGGGAGAGAGATCCTTCACGAGGAGGTGTGAGTGAGAGAGAGGGGGGCTCCTTTTATAGGGAGAGGGGGCACCCAAGGGGCCATGCGCCCAGCCATGGGGCTTCCCCCACCTCTTCCACATTCATGTGGGTGGACACTCCACTCACTCAAATGCCTTTCAATTCCCTCCACTCAAAAACCCACTCAAATTCCCATTAAATTTCCACCAAATTTAATGCAAACTCTCATTAAATAAAACTCCTTTTATTTATTCAGAATTTTGTCAATTACTTTAATGACGAACATTCACATATAACCCCTTGCTAGTATTTCATTTCACGTGCAGAAACACTTTCTGCAATTTCACCCGAAAACCCGATTCGGTATCTAGTGAAATAAATTCATGCGCTTGTTATTCTTTTCGGCATGAAACTTTTGCTCCAAATGTATGTAGGTGTCTCTTAAGTGTGTCACCCTATGGTTCGTGAATAATGTAGACATGATCGAGACCCCTCTCGGATAAATAATCAGAAGCGGGATCTGGAGACCCATACTGACTCCCACACATTCAACGATGACTTTCTTGTGATCGTCGGAACCTTTTACGCTAGTATCTTAATCCTTTTGTTTCGTGATATATTACATGTCCGAGATTCGATTCTCAATACCTAGTTTGATCTCGTTATCGACATGCACTCTTTTCTCGTTCCCGTGATATAACATTCTAGTGATCAAATCACTTGATTGCAAGCTAACCAATGTGATATCACCGAGAGGGCCCAGAGCATATCTATCCGTCATCGGGATGAAAAAATTCCACTCTCGATCCATGGGCCTCAACATAACACTTTAGTAGTTCTAAACCCATCTTTATAATCACCCTGTTACGGTGTGACGTTTGATGTTATCAAGAAACTCTTCCGGTGTTAGTGATTGACATGATCTCATGGTCTAAGGATTAGTATCACTTCATAAGTTGTTATAGCAATATAAACTCAATGACTTTGATCGTAATGCTATACTTCGGATGAATGTTCATCACACCATTACACTAATGTTGTGACCTCATTATTAACAACATCCAATGTCCATGATCAGGAAACTTTGATCATCTTGTTAATCAACGAGCTAGTTTATAAGAGAGGCATAACTAGGAACTTTTTGTTTATTAAACACACATGTATTAACGTTTCCGTATTAATACAATTATAGCATGTAAAATAAACATTTATCATAAACAAGAAATACGATAATAACCACTTTATTATTGCCTCTCGGGCATATTCCCTTCATGCAAGTGTTCTTTGGCTCCCCTTGTGTCGAATCAATAAATTGGGTAATACTACCCGTGAAGACTGTTGCGATCCCCTACACTTGTGGGTCATCAAGACTATTTTCTGGCGCTGTTGTCGGGGAGCATAGTTTTATTTGTAAGTTCACTTGGATCTATTATTGTTCACTGCTACTCCATTCATCATGGGTAAGTCTCGTGATGAAAAGTTCCCTATTTTACCATCCACTACAAGAAGAAGTACAGTCCTAAACACCTATGTTGCTCTTGATTCACCGTCTATTATAAGTAAGCTTGTCACACCACCACATACTCATGCTACACACACTACTACTACTGCTTAATCTAAAACTGCTTTTGATGCTCATGATGTTACTTCTACTGTGCTTGATGCGAGTGGTTCATTAGGTCCTTTCCTAGATGCTACTATGGCTAGTCTAGGAAATACCAAAACTCCTAGTGAAGACACTGTTACACCTGTTAGCTCACCTGAGTCTAGTGAGAGTTATGATATTAATGATGTTTACATTGAGTTCACTGATGAATTTGTTGAAGAGTGCCAAAACACACATGGTACTAGTGCTATTAAGAGTCTCCTTGCTAGCCGCACCATTATGCCTAAATTTTCTTCTGATCCTAAGTTTGCCACCTCTCCCATAGATATTAAAGATAAATATTATGATTTCTCTCTTGATTTATCTTATTTAGACATTGTTGAGAAAGAACCTTTTTGTGGGACTGAAAATGAGAGTGATGTGGCTCATATGAATGAGCTTTCTACTATGAGTGCTTTGTTCTCTGATGATTTTAAGATGCGCAAGTACTTTGTTACTAAGATCTTCCCTTTGTCACTAAAAGGAGAAGCTAGGGCTTGGTTTAATAGATTGACTCTTGGTTCCATTGATAGCCCTGTTTGCTTGATTGCTTCTTTCTTCCAGAAATATTTTCCTCCCAGTGCTAGAAATGCTGCTTTGCAGAGACTTTTTGATTTTAAACAGAGAGAAGAAGAGAAATTGCCTGAGTCATGGACAAGGTTCTGTGCCTTGATTCATGCACATCCTAGATGTCCATTGCCTAAGAATGAGCTTCTTGATATTTATTATAATTGACTAACTGATGATTCTATTACATACCTAGATAGCTTTACTGATTGTGTTTTCAGGAAAATAACTCCTACAGATGCTGAAGAATTAATGGCTAAGATAAGCAAGAATTATGATGATTGGACTTCAACTGAGATAAATACACCTGAGCCTATTACTCCTAAACCAATTGTGCCTGAACTAGTTCCAACACCAACACCAAATAAGAGGGGAATTATTGCATTAAATGATGAAGTGATGAAGGAAGCTAAGAAGTTTCTAAAGGAGAAAGGTATTAGAGCTGAAGATGTGAAGAATTTACCTCCTATAGAAGAATTATGTAAGCCAATTCCCCACTCATCTACTATTGAGGTACACTCTCTCCACTTTAATGAAGGTGATATTCCTTATGGTAAGCCTCCTGATCAATGCTTAGAGGAACTTGATACATTTATTGTTAAACAAGGTAATTTTAATAAACAAGTTCAGAATCATATATTGGAAAACTCTAGAGCTATCCATGAGTTGAAAGATATTGTGGAAAGAACTTCTAATGATATTAAAATGCTTTGTAAACACTTTCAAATGGTTCAAACCCAACTTGATCAACTTGCTAAGGTACAAAAAGATATGCTAGTTAATGCCTCAAGAAATAAACATGCTTATGGAATTAGAACTAGGAGTGGTATAGCTACTCAAGATCCATTATATCCTAAAGGACACCCTAAAGAATTGAGCAGGGCTCTCAACAAGTTGATAACGGTAGTCCTCGTAAGAGAAAGAAAAAGAAACATAAGATAGTTGAGGAATCACTTGAACCTGCTGTAGATCCTAATAGTATATATGTCTCTGATGCTGAAACTAAGAGTGGTAATGATAAAAATGATGCTCCTGATAAGGAGGAAGTTGAGGAAGAACCTGAGAAGCACACTAAGAACACTAGGTACACCAAGGAAGATGTTATTGCTAATAAACATGGTAAAGAGAGAGAACCTTGGGTGCAGAAACCTATGCCTTTTCTAGGTAGGAAACACAAGTCAAAGGAGGAAGAACACTACAACAAGTTTCGTGAGTGGATGAAACCTTTATTTTTGCAAATTCCTTTGACTGATGCTATTAAATTGCCTCCTTATTCAAAGTATATGAAGGATATTGTCTCTAATAAAAGGAAGATTCCTAATGAGGAGATTTCTACTTTGCTTGCTAATTATTCCTTCAACGGTAAGGTTCCAAAGAAACTTGGTGATCCAGGTATACCAACTATTCCTTGCTCTATTAAGAATAACTATGTTAGAACTGCTTTATGTGATTTGGGAGCTGGAGTTAGTGTTATGCCTTTTTTCTCTCTACAAGAGACTCCAGCTAGAAAAGTTGATACCAACTGATATATCTTTGCAAATGACTGACAAGTCAACTACTATTCCTATTGGTATATGTGAGGATGTTCCTATTCAAGTGGCTCATAATTTCTTTGTTTTGACTGATTTCGTTGTGCTTGAAATGCCTGAAGATGATAATATGTCTATTATTCCTGGGAGACCTTTTCTTAATACTGTAGGTGCTGTCATTAATTGTAATCAAGGAAAAGTAACATTCAATATTGATGACAAAGAGCATACTGTTTATTTCCCCAGGAAGGTTGTTAAGAGCTGTTTCCTGAATTCCATTGAAAATATTGAGAGCATCAAGGTTGGAGAAATATATTTTCCCATTCCACAAGAAAATTTTGAAACTATTATGATTGGGACCACTGCTATCAAGTATGAGGTAACATAATCACCTTATGGAATGCAAAGTTTTGTTTCATATAAGATTGTTTTGGTAACAAGACTTGATCAACCTTGTTAACAAAAGGATTTTTTATGAACAGAATAATGTTTTCACTGTGGTTGTACTTGCTTTCTTTTATTTTTCTCCTTCCTAGTCTTTGCCTTTCTTTTGCTAGCTTTGGTTTTGCTAGTTTTTTGTTTTAGATCTTCTGTAGTTTGTCTTTTGGTTTGCTTTTGCTTCTTCTGAAAAAACTGTTTCTACGAGAAAATCAATTTTCATACCTTGAAAATTGGCCAAAAAAAAGTTTCCCGAAAAATCCCAGAAAATTCAAAATAAATTTTTCCTCGAAAAAAGGGACAGAGGGACACCTGAAGTGACCCAGGGGGGCACCCTAGGCCACCACACCCATGGTAGGCGCGACCTACCTGTGGGTGGCGCCTAGGGGGGGTATGGCCCACCTGGTCCCCTTCAAGGTGCCCCCTCACAACCATCTTCTTTCTCTCTCCCGAAAAACACCGGAAAACTTGCTCAAACTCAAGTTCTTGCTATTCTTGCTCACGATTTTCGATCTCCTTGCTCATCCCATCTTTGCTGCTGATTTTTGGAGGGATTGCTCCTTGGTATGTGCCTCCTCCACTTGTCCAATTAGATTTGTGATTGGTAGATTGTATCTTGAGTATTTTTCTGCTATAGGTGACAGGTTGTTTGAGCTTGCATGCTTGTTCTATGCCTAGAAACTTTATTTTGATGCATGTGTAGTCCTCTAGAAAGTTCCTATAGTAGTTTCTCATCGTTTATCAACTTGGAAATCACTTTGTTTGATGTTTGTCTAAAAATTTCAGCAAGGAAGATGAGTACCTATCCATTGAATCAATATGACTTGATGGTGTCTGAGCCAATGAAGGTTCATTGTGAGGAGGCAGTTTTTCCTTCCATATATCCATGCCATGAATTTATGAGAACCGCGGGAATATCCCAGGATTTCCAAACCTTGATTGCCAATGTAGGATTGGAACACTTTGTTGAAGGTGAACCATTTCAATTTGTTAAGCTAACCATGGCTTTTGTGCAGGACTTCCGGTTCACTTGGTCTACATCTAATCCCATGGTCCATTACAAAATATATAATATACCTATTGACCTGCCTTTTGCTGATTTCTGTGTAGCAATTAGAGTACCTCAGTGGGGATCTTGTGAGAAGATCAAGGAAAGGACCCAGTCACTTATGGATCTATATGCTGAGATTTGCCAAGATTTCGACTTATCAAAGGAAAGTGGTAAAATTTGGAACATTCAGTTCCCCGCTATTAGATACTTTGCCTATTTCATTACCAACTGTGTTCTTGCTAGAAAGATTGCTAGAAAGTTGTCTTCTTTTGATCTAGCTTTTATCGCGGCTGCTCTGAATAGGAATAGATCTTATAGCCTGGGTGCTTTGATAGCTCAATGTCTCACCACCAACCATGAGAAGGGTGGAATTTGTGGAGGTCTCATTGCTTCTAGGTTGCTAGCTTTCAATGGTTTAGAGCCTCACTATTCAGATTATCAGTTACCCATAGAAAGGCTGGATCTTGAATCCATGGTTTTGTGTCCCTGGGGGCCAATGTGAGAAGTTTACTGTATGAATTATCTTTTGCCCAGCAAGGTCGGAGAAAGAGTAGGACTAAGAAAATAGTTTATTTGCCTACACCTGCTTTTTTTAACTTTGATAACATGCAAGGATGGTCGCTTACGGAGGAGGAGGTTGACACATATGTTGCGGAGCTCTCCTAGAAAGAGGAGAATGATTAAGAGGATGCCGAAAACAATTCGGTCCAGCCCTCCAACTTGGGAGAGTTTTCATACCAGCAGCCCTCATTTGATTGGGGCGCGTCTTCTTCATCGCAAGCGCCTGACTATGATCATTCCTATGATGACCCACCAGCATAGAGTTACTGTTGGAGATATGCCCTAGAGGCAATAATAAAAGTGGTTATTATTATATCTTTGTGTTTATGATAAATCTTTACATTCATGCTATAATGGTATTAACTAGAAACGTTAATACTTGTGTGATTTGTAAACTAAATTAGAGTCCCTAGTAAAGCCTCTTTGTAATACTACCTTGTTGGTTAATAGATGATCGTGGTTTCCCAATCATGAACATTGAGATGTTATTAACAACAAGATCATATCATTAGGAGAATGGTGTGATGGACATACTCCTATAGATAAGCGTAGCATAAAGATCAAGTCATCTCAATAGTTCGTTTTCTATAAGCTTTCTGATACATAGTAACCTAGACCATGAGATCATGCTAATCACCATCACCGGAAGGATGCTTTGATGACATCAAACACCACACTGTAACTGGGTGGCTATAAAGGTGGCATTGAGTGTTCGGAAAGTATGTGTTGAGGCACATGGATCAAGAGTGGGATTTGTCCATCCATATGACGGATAGATATACTCTGGGCCCTCTCGGTGGAATGTCATCCAATTAGCTTGCAAGCATGTGACTGGCTCACAAGGGATCACATATCATGGCAACGAGAAAAGAGTACTTATGGGTAATGAGGTTGAACTAGGTATGCAGAGATACCGACGATCAAACCTAGGATAAGTAAACTATCACGAGACAAAGGGAAATTGGTATCGTATGTAAGTGGTTCATTCGATCGCAAAGTAATCGTAGAAATATGTGGGAGCCATATGAATTTCCAGATTCCTCTATTGGTTATTGATCGGAGAAGTGTCTCGGTCATGTACGCATACTTCACGAACCTTAGGGAGACACACTTAAGGATTCGATGTTGTTTAGTAGACATGGAATGTAAGTAGGGAGACCGAATGTTGTTCGGAGTCTCGGATGGGATTCGGGATATCACGAGGAGATCCGGAATGGTCCATAGAATAAGATTCATATAAGTAAAGTCCAATTCTAGAGTTCGGGAATGTTTTCGATGTTTCCATCGGAGAGGTTCTAGAAGGGTCTAGAAGGTTCACCGGACCGGAAGGTGAATGGTTCGTGAATGTGTCATGGTTAAGTGGAATGATTGGATCATGTCCTAGGTCACTTGGTTGGTCATTTGCAAGAGAGGAATTAAGCTCCAAATTGCAAGTCAAAAGACAAGTTTTAAAAGTCAAACTGGAACAATGGTTTCCTAGTGGAAGAAGGAAAGAGTCCTTCTTTCCCTCCAACTTGGATATGGATTTGGGGAAGGATTCAAACTACCCTCTCCCAAGCTTCCCTCCCTCTCATAAATAGAGGGGAGGGGCTGCCCCAAGAGATCACAACCTGCCCTCCTCACCAAGTCGCGCCGCCTCCCTCCCCCCCGCGCCGCCGACGCCGCCACCGCCGCCGCCTCGCGCCGCTGCCGACTCCACCTCCTCCTCTCCGACCCTCTAAATCTAGATCGCCGAAAACCCTAGATCCACCATAACCTGCTCTGGCTTAGGCGAAGCCCTGCAGGATTTTCCCTCTACTTCCGACACCACAACGTCATGTTGCCAGAATTGCGAGGGGAGAACTACAACCTCCGCTGCCTGCTGGAACAAGGGAGAGGAAGGTATTCATCGAGTACCGAACGTGTGACCGACTGCGGAAGCGCTGCCGGAATGCAACGCCGGAAGGATCGTCTACACGATCTTAAGATCAACAAGTGTACGACTACATCATCCACGAGAATCTGCTCTTGTTAACCGCTTTGGAATCTTCGAGGGTGAGTACTCTAATCGAATCGTTGCTACAATCTAGTAGATAGATCTTGGCTTGTATGTGTGCATGCGGTAGAATTTTTTTGTTTTCCATGCTACGAACCCCTACAGTGGTATTAGAGCCATGTCTATATGTAGATTTGTTGCATGAGTAGAACACAATGGTCATTGTGGGCGATGGTGCTTTTATTATCAATTGCTTTTTTTGTACTTTGCATCTTGCGGTATGATGGGATGAAGCGGACCGGGCTAACCTTACATGACATCGTTCATGATACTTGCTCCACGCTTGACATGCAACTTGTATTGCATAAGTGGCTTTGCGAGTTCCTATCTCTCCCATCATAGTATAGATTCAATTTACATGCAACTTATATTGCATAAGTGGCTTTGCATAGGTTCAAGCATCAACATTGTGGTTCTTGTTCGTAAGTTAGAATGACACTTATTGAAAGCCCCAAACCACGTAAAATATGCAAAGAAAATTAGAGGCGTCTAACTTTGTTTTGCGGGGGTGTGCTATGATGTGATATGGCCATGATTGTGATTATATATGATGTATGCAATGTTCCTTATTGTAAGTCGGCAACCGGCAGGAGCCATATGGTTGTCTTTTAATTTTGTTAAGACCTGCGTGTCTATTATTCAAAGTAGTTGTAATAGTTGATGCTGGTGGATGACAACCATGGAGCAGCGCCATTGACCTTGACGCAATGCCGGTGATGATGGAAATCATGTTCGTGCTTGAAGATGGAGATCGGAAGCACAAGAAGAAAGGCCATATCATATCACATATTATGAATTGCATGTGATGTTAATCCTTTTATGCATCTTGTATTGCTTAGTTTGCGACGGTAGCATTATAATATGATCCCTCTCACAAAATATCAAGTTATAAAGTGTTCATCCTTAGTAGGCACCGTTGCTAAAGCTCGTTGTTTCAAAGCACCACGTGATGATGGAGTGTGTTAGATTCTGCGAGTGTATACAACGGGAGCAAGCCAGATTTGCTCATGCGGAAGCTAAGGTTTGATCTTGATGAGCCTAGCATGTACAGACATGGTCTCGGAACACGGATCACCGAAAGGTAAAGCATAAGTCATATAGTAGATATGATGAACATGTTGATTGTTCGCCATTGAAGCTACATCAACTCTCGTGATGATCGGTTTTGATGTGGCGGATTTGGTTCGTGTGATCACTAAAACAATGTGAGGGATATTATTTTGAGTGGGAGTTCACCTAGATTAATTTAACTATTAATTAGAACTCAATTTTTCATAAACTTAGTCTAAACTATTGCAAATATGTTGTAGATCAATGGCGGCCCCTACCATCAATTTTAATGCGTTCCTAGAGAAAGAAAGTTGAAAAACAATTGAAGAAACTTCGCGGATTGGCTCCACAACTTGAGGATTGTCCTCAATGCTTGTAATTTGACCTATGTGCTGGATGCACCGCTGGGTGACCCACCTGCAGCTGATGCTACCGATGAGGTGAAGAATGTTTTCCTCACTCGGAAGATTCAGTACTACACAGTTCAGTGTGCTATCTTGTATGGTTTGGAATCAGAGCTTCAGAAAAGGTTTGAGAACCATGACCCACATGATATTGTCCGTGTACTCAAAATGATTTTTGAGGCTCACGCGGCAGTTGAAAGTTATGAGGCTTCTGAAAAGTTCTTTAATTGCAAGATGGAAGAGGGCATCTCCGTTAGTGAGCACGTGCTTAAGATGTCTGGGCACGCAAGAAAGCTTCAAAGCTTGGGTATAGTGATTCCTAATGCTTTTGGGATTCACCGTGTCCTCCAATCACTATCACCAAGTTACAAGAACTTTGTGATGAACTAAGATATGCAAAACATGGACAACTCGTTGCCTGAACTCTTCTCCATGTTAAAGTCTGTGGAAGTGGAGATCAAGAAAGAGCACCAAGTGTTAATGGTCAATAAGATCACCAAATTCAAGAAGCAAGGCAAGTCTAATAAAAAGGGAAACTTCAAGAAGGGCGGTAAGAAAGTTACCGCGTCGGCGAAGAAGACCAAGGCTGGGCCTAAGCCTAATACTGAGTGCTTTTACTGCAAGGGAGAAGGTCACTAGAAGCGGAATTGCCCTAAGTACTTGGCAGATTTGAAGAACAGCAACATCAATAAGAAAGGTATATCCGATATACATGTTATTGATGTGTATCTCACTAGTAATCATAATAGTGCCTGGGTATTTGATACTGGTTCGGTTGCTCAAATTTTTAACTCGAAGCAGGTGCTGCAGAATAGACGGAAACTAGCGAAGAACAAGGTGACGATGCGCGTTGGAAATGGATCAAAGGTTGATGTGATCACGTTCGGCACGCTACCTCTTCATCTACCGTCGGGATTAGTTTTATACTTAAATAATTGTTATTTGTTGCTTGCGTTGAGCATGAACATTATATCTGGATCATGTTTATTGCGAGACGGTTACTTGTTTAAGTCCGAGAATAATGGTTGTTCGATTTATATGAGTAATATGTTTTATGCACATGCACCTTTGATAGATGGTCTATTCTTGTTGAGTCTCGATTGTAGTAAAACACATATTAATAACATTGAAACTAAACGTTTGAAATTGAGCGATAACTCGACCTATATGTGGCACTGTCGTCTTTGTCACATTGGAGTGAAGCGTATGAAGAAAATCCATTCCGATGGACTTATTGAATCACTTGATTTTGAATCACTTGAAAGATGCGAAACATGTCTGATGGGTAAAATGACTAAGACTCCATTTTCTGGTATGATGGAGCGAGCTACAGACTTATTGAAAATCATACATACCGGTGTGTGTGGCCCAATGAGTGTAGCATCGTGCGGTGGTTATCGTTATGTTCTTACTTTCACGGATGACTTGAGTAGATATGGGTATATCTATTTCATGAAACATAAGTCCGAAACTTTTGAGAAGTTTAAGGAATTTCAAAGTGAAGTAGAGAATCAACCTAACAAGAAGATTAAGTTTCTACGATCTGATCGTGGAGGTGAATATCTAAGTTACGAGTTTGGCGAGCATTTGAAGAAATGCGGAATACTTTCACAATTGACACCGCCGGGAACACCATAGCGTAATGGTGTGTCCGAACGTTGTAATCGAACTCTCTTAGATATGGTTCGTTCTATGATGTCACTTACAGATTTACCGCTATCATTTTGGGGTTATGCATTAGAAACAGCCGCATTCACTTTAAATAGGGCACCATCTAAATCCGTTGAAACGACACCGTATGAATTGTGGTTTGGGAAGAAACCTAAATTGACGTTCCTTAAAGTTTGGGGTTGCGAAGCTTATGTAAAGAAGTTACAACCCGATAAGCTTGAACCCAAAGCGGAAAAATGCATTTTCATAGGATACCCGAAGGAAACTATTGGGTATACCTTCTATCATAGATCCGAGGGCAAAATCTTCGTTGCCAAGAATGGATCCTTTCTAGAGAAGGAGTTTCTCTTGAAAGAAGTGACTGGAAGGAAAGTAGAACTTGACAAGGTTGTTGAACCTTCTCTCGGACTTGAGAGTAGCGCATCACCGGAAGTAGTTCCTGTGGCGCCTACACCAATAAGAGAGGAAGCTAATGATGTTAATCATAAAACTTCGGTTGAAGTTACTACGAAACCTCGCAGGTCAACGATAACTTGTACCACTCCTGATTGGTATAATCCTGTCATGAGTGTCATGTTGGTGGACAACACCGATGACCCTGCGACATATGAGGAAGCGATGATGAGCCCAGATTCCAATAAATGGCAAGAAGCCATGAAATCTAAAATTGGATCCATGTATGAAAACCAAGTATGGACTTTGCTGGACTCACCGGATGGCCGGAAGGCTGTCGAGAACAAATGGATTTTCAAGAAGAAAACATATGTTGATGGTAATGTTATTGTCTATAAAGTTCGACTTGTCGCAAAAGGGTTTCGACAAATTCAAGGAGTTGACTACGATGAGACTTTCTCACTGGTAGCGAAGCTAAAGTCTGTAAGGATTTTTTTTGTAACATCCCAATTTCAGCAACCCTGATTAAAGTCCAAAAAGGCAAAAATCAGGGGGAACAAAAACTTTTTCTTGCATGTGTGCTTACCTGTTTGCTTGCGCTCAAGAAACTGTTGGTGTATTAGTTGTGTACCCCTCATCTCAACCCTAGTTTACAAAAAGCTATTTTACAAAAGAAATGTCTTGGCTCATCCTTCATATTCTCAAATGATTTGGCATTTCAAAATCCTGAGCCAAGATGACTTTGACACAACAAAATATTTTGCTAGTCTCTATTGCCAAAACTATGGAGACATATATATAATCTCCTTATGTTTTCAAGACAAAACCTTCAACTACCCTTATCTCTAGGTTTTCCAAAAACCTTTATCAAAACCTTTTCATCTCCATCTTGGTAGAGATACCAAGATGGTACTTATCTACTTCAAAAACAAAACCCCTTTCCACATACCCATCATTACCTCAAGCTAGGCTTGAAGGTAACCCTAGTAGTAGTTAGATAAGTAATAAGATGAATTGCCTTGATCTACTGGTTGATGAATTGCCTTGATCTGCTGTCTGATGATTTGCCTTGATCTGTTGTTTGCCTTGTTTTCTTAGGAACTAGAGTGAGCTAATCTAGTAGCTCATCCCTTAGGAACCAACCCCTTGCTTGAGATCATCAGTCTCATAGCAAGCATCCAAATCTGAATCTATCCTGAGCCACTAAGGTGATCATCTCATCTCATGCTTATCTCTATCCCAGGATAATCTCTGGATGGTTTCCAACTCAGTAGAGACCCAATCTAAGCATGAATCTTACCTAATCAATTAGTACCTCAACATCATATCCTTGATCATGAGATTGGAACCTAGCATCATCTCCAAAGCTTCTACACTTGCACTCTAGTCTAAAAACCCTAAGTCTGCCAAAATGGCTAAGTCTGGATTTCTTATCTAGATTCAATCTTTGGAGCCCTACCTTTTCCAACATATGTGCATTCTTGAGAATGTACTTGAACCATCTGGTAGCACATCAGTAGTACTACCAAATCCCACTCTTGCCCTTGGCTAATACAATTTAATTCTCACTCATCCATGATGGTTTTGTAGTCAAGATAATAATATTTTCTGCAAACCTTATCATCTTGCCTACTTTGGCAGAAGCTCACATCTATATGCTACCTCCCCTTGACCAACTCTTTGCTTGGTTATGACCTACTAATCATAGCCTATCAACTCCCACTTCACTTGATTCCATTTAAGCCTTGTGCTTCCTAAACCCACATGGTTTAGGAGACTACCTGATGTATCTGCTATGGCAGCCTTATTTTCAACAAAGTTTGCCATCTCTTATAGACCACCTCAAGTGCAACCAAGCCCAAATCTTGATTCCATGATCATATACATGACATGGTCTATCCATCCATATACCCCTTGTACCAAGGTGAGCTCCGAGCTCACTAATCCAACCCTGTTTAGGTGGCATCAGAATAACCAAACCCTAGATCCTCCAAAAATCTAGTTTCCACCCTTTTCACCACTTTTCTTCAAAACCAAGGTTGACCTTGATGCCTACATCAAGTTTACATCATATACCTTGGATATAAGAATCCCCTAAATAATTCTCCCAATTATTTGGATTATTAAACTATTTAATTTCATTTATCTACCAATTTCTCAAAATCCTTGTCTATAAAGGCAAGTTTGTTTTTCTCCAAAGCACCTTGCCAACTCAAGGCACATTTGATGCCTATCTATCAAATCCCATCTTTCCAACTCAAAAATAATTTCTTTTGAGATTCTTTATTATTTCTTTTTGCCCTTTTTCTTATATGGCAGAAACAAGAAATAATTCCCTAAAATACTTTTCCACCTAAATAAATCCCAATAAAATTCTCCAATGTGTGATATGGTATTTAGGACCATATCACATCAAAAACCAAGCTTGACCAATGTCAAAATATCATTTTTGCTTCCATAATCTACCTCGGAACTTTTTGAAGAAGTGCATTTAAATGGGATTATAATCTTCAGAAAAATCCCATTTAAATCTTGGAGAGATTATTTGACCTCCTCTATCTACCAGTACCATTTCCACACTAGGTCGAATACAAATTTTTAGCTTTCTTCACAAGCCTCCATTTGATCAATTTTGGCAAACTAGTCCAATCTTGATTCAAACCAACTCCAAACACCACTAAACCTTGTCAAACACTCCACCTTAGCAGCACACACCCCTCTGGTTGACCAGCACTGTAGCTTGCCCCCACCACCCCTCTTGTCCTTTGCGTTTGTTTATAAGAGAGACATAGGTCATGTCCAATCCCACCATCAAAGCTTGTGCAACAGCTGCCCTCTCCCTCCCTGCCACAAATCAAACCATAAACCACCCAGACCCTCTCTCACGCCCACAACAACTACCCTCCCCTAGTTTTCCCCCTATCCTTGGCCACCATGAGCAAGGTCTACCATGGACCTCTCCTCTCGGGTTTATAAGTCCAGGAACCCTGTCACCTCTCCTCCCCTCCCCCATTTGCACCCACTCACCCCCAGAACACCACCTCCCTCTCCCCTGCCCTGTTCTGCTCGAGAGTGAAGGAGAGAGAAGCTTCGGCCCTCTTCCAACAATCGAGCAAGGCCCTCTCCCCCGAGCTCCCCTCCCTCTGCATGCTACATTTTCGGAGCCCCTCCCTCCTCTGCATCTAACCATGCCCTCCTTCACATGCAGGATAGTCTCTAGAGGTGACCCGGCGAGCCACTGACGAGCTCCTCTTAGGCAGACACGCGAGGCTCACTCCCTCAGAGAAGCTAGCACTTCTGCCCCTCCCTGAGGTCGTCGCCGACTGCTGCGTCTTCCTGACCCCTCCCTGCCTCCTCCCTGGCCGTCGGTAAGCCTCCCCTCCGCCGTTTTCCCTCTCTACTAGGGTTACATCTTGCCGGGCATCGTCAGAGGAAGGAGACAGCCAGCCACCGTCGATCCCCTTCCAGATCCAACGGCAGCCAGCTCTCCTTACTGCTTCGGTGACGCGCCCCGACCGATGGCCCTCGCCCCGACACCCCCCTGCTCCCTCCCGCGCGTGCGGGCGCTGCGCCTGGGACGAATCAGCCTCATGGCCCCTCCCACTCCCCAGATCCGGCCCGCGAACTCCCTCTCCTCTTTTCTTTTTCTGCTGGTAAAGATCCAGAAAAATACCTAGTTACTTTAAATCCAAACAAAAGGGTAAAATGGTTCAAAGTTGCGATATCTAAAATTTTCCAAGTGCCTGGATGTCCTACCTAACATGCAAGCCAAGTTTTGCCCTAAATAGATGATAAAAATAAATAGGATAGATCCTGCACTAAGATCTATCCAGAACACTAAACAAATTCTCCAAGAAATTTTACAAATCCAATTGGTGATGAAAGGTACTGACCATAGCATTCATGTCCCACTGGCCCCACCCTAGCTTGCTTCCTAGTTTGCAGTGAGAAACAAATAACAAAATAAAGCCTTTCCTGCCTTTAGAATTTTCCCTAGGTCAAACCAAGTAAGCTTCTGACCTAATTACAACTCTCAAATGACACCCATAACCATATCTTCCAAAACCCAATAGCTCGTATTTTTATGAGTCTCTGTTAAATTCTGGTGAATTAAACTATTTTGTGCATGGTTTAATCGCTAATAAAAACATTGCAATAGCTCTGCAACTCCAAATTGATTGATTCTAATTTCTACAGACATGTATTCTCATTACCTAACATGTGTCCTTGGAATAAACTAAAAATCTTCTGTAAAATAAATCTGGTGAAAATGACAAATCTTGTCCATTACTGCCTTTGGGAATTTCTCAATGGCATTATAGTGATTGTTTTGAGGAGATTCCAACTCCTCTTGATTCAGTCCACCAAATACTAACTTCTAATCCAAGGAAATAATTTTTGGAACTCCAGAGAAGTTCTGGTGAATTATTTCCTAAAACTATAGTTTAATCCAATATAAAATCCTTTGTAAATTCTAGGAAATTGATAAAATAGTGAAATCCCTTTTGTTGGCTTCATATCATCAATAGATATCTGATGGTATCATTTTTATACAATGGTATCATGTAGATCAAGTCCTTGAGCAAAAACTCCCTCTTAAGTAGTTCCTAGACTACAAATCCAAAAGGGAGCTTTTTCCCTAATCCTCTCCCAACCCAATCATTCTCAAACCTCCAACATCCCACTGGTGTTACCATGAATTAATCTTTGTTTGTTGTATGATTTGATGCTTGTATGCCTTGTATTGATTGGTGTATTGTTTGTTTGCATGTATGCTCGATAACGGCGATAGTTGCGAGTGTGTGGCGCCGAGAAGAAGGATGCATCGGGTTTATCTTATTATTATTGTATTGGTTTTCTGGCATTATAAAGAAGTCAAGGGACACCTCGCTGGTCATAGGCAAGCCACCATTCCTGAACTCCTATATTAACCTACTTCTGTTTATCAACTATTTTATATCTCGTTTATAAATTGCATGAGCATAGGCATGGTTTGTTTCAAATAAAAGTGCGTGAGTAACTTGGCTCCTCCAAGTTATGGATGAGTGTCCATTAGGACACCTACCCTTTTGCACCTATGTTTACCCCTTTAGACTGAGGCAAAGATGATTAGCATCTTCCCTCTTGGAACCTACGGATTTTACAATGATAAAACTATTTTGGGTTTTTCCCTACTACAAAGTTTTCAAAATAAAACCCTTGGAAAGAGGCATCGTTTCCAAGTGGAAGATTTACTAAAGAAGATACGAGTTGGATGAAGAGAAAGGTAAGTAAAGGAAAGTTAAGTAAGAGAAAGAGAAGGGATGTTCTAAGCAAATGTCCGGAACAATTTATCCGTGCAACCACATTACCCCAGGCACTGGGGCTTAGATCGTAGTTGTAATCCTTAGCCGGGGCTGCTTGTACTTGATTAACGGGAGCAATCCCTGGAAGCCCGAGTGGACTCTACCTCAGGTCTTCGGATCTGAGGCCTCCATCGCCCGCTACGGCGGAAGTGTCGGTGCAACAATTGGGTCTCCCGCGGACGGTATGTTTTAGGCGTAGGGAAGGAAGTGGGGTCAATAATTGTATATTGCCAAGCCGAGGGTTTGGGTATACGGAAGTGCTGCAGGGAGGACTAAGGCCATAGTGCCGCATACTCGTGCCGGGGAGAACAAACCCAAAAGGAAAAGCCGCCTTTGATAGGGATGGACAAATGAAAAGCTAGGTTTGATTATCCGAACCCCCATCTACAGTGTGTAGCGGGCCGTGGTTAAATCCTGTCGGATGTATTGATTCTTGTGGGTAAAGTGCGCAAACTCTGCAAAGTCTAATCTATTTGAATAGCCGCGTCCACAGACAAGGACGGTTGGAATGGCAAGTGCTAGGAGGACCCTTCGATTCGGTTATGTTGTGATGAAATAAAGGATGTGACTTGGTCACGAGGAAAGATAAGAATGAGATTGGTTTTGACCAGAGATGGTCGAAGATGTTTAAAAAGGGTTTTACAACAAAACTATTTTAAAAAGGTTTTTAACAAGGATGTGGAGATGTCCAGATTTTCTAAAAGGAGGCATATTTTCTAAAAACTCTTTTTCAACAAAGATATAGAGATGCTAATGTTAGGTCTTTCAAAAACAACTATAGTGTAGAGCTATCTCGCCACATCCAAATATGCATATTCTTGTTACCTTGTCTCGGTGGTTCGCGAGTACATTCAAAGTACTCACTGGCATTGTCCCTCGCTATTTATTTGGCCAGATTGCAGATGTTAAGAAGGAACGAAGGTGTTGACGCCTAGCGAGCTAGGTCGTCTTCCCAGTCAGTTTCCTGTAGGTTAAGGCACGGGCTCTGCGTTGAAGACTTCCGCTACTTGTGTTGTAATCGCCATAATGGCTCTTGTGTAAGTTTTGTACTTGTTACTATATGGAGGTTGTAATGATACTAGTCGGTTATGCTCACGGCTCACTGATCATGGGAACGTGAATTGTAAGCATAACGGGTATTCTCGGACCGTAAATCCGGGGTGCCACATTGTTAGCAATCGCTGCATATTATGATTATGAGATATGGCAGATGGATGTCAAAACGGCGTTCCTCAATGGAGACATTGATGAAGATTTGTATATGGTACAACCCAAAGGTTTTGTCGATCCTAAAGATGCTAATAATGTATGCAAACTTCAACGGTCCATTTATGGATTGAAGCAAGCATCCCGAAGTTGGAATCAACATTTTGATGAGGTAATCAAAAGTTTTGGATTTATACAAACTTATGGAGAAGCTTGTATTTACAAGAAAGTGAGTGGGAGATCTGTAGCATTCCTAGTACTATATGTGGATGACATATTGTTGATTGGGAATGATGTAGACCTTCTTAATAATGTCAAGGATTATTTGAATAATAGTTTTTCAATGAAAGATCTTGGAGAAGCAGCTTACATATTAGGCATAAAGATTTATAGAGATATATCAAGGCGCTTAATATCATTGTCACTGAGTACATATTTGGACAAAGTTCTAAGGAGGTTTGGAATGGAAGATAGCAATAAAGGGTTCTTGCCCATGTTGCCCAATACGACCTTGAGTAAAACTCAAAGTCCCGCTACGGCAGAAGATAGAGAAAGGATGAGTAAGACTCCCTATGCCTCAGCCATAGGATCTATCATGTATGCCATGCTATGTACTAGAACTGACATTGCATATGCTGTTAGTTTGACTAGCAGATATCAAAGTGATCCAGGAGTGGATCATTGGAGAGCGGTCAAAAACATCCTTAAGTACTTGAGAAGAACTAAGGATATGGTTCTTTATTATGGAGGTGATGAACATCTCGTTATTAATGGTTACACCGATGCTAGTTGGAACACCGATCCGGATGATTCTAAATCTCAATCTGGATATGTATTTACTTTGAATGGTGAAGCAGTTAGTTGGAGGAGTGCAAAGCAAAGCGTTGTGGCGAGATCTTCAACTAAATCGGAATACATAGCTGCTTCGGAGGCTTCACAAGAGGCAATATGGATGAAGGAGTTCATTACAGAGCTTGGTGTGGTTCCCAGTGCGATGGACCCAATGTCTATCTACCATGATAACATGGGCGTCATAGCCAATGTGCAAGAACCAAGTTCACACAAGAAGCTGAAGCATATCAAGCTGCGTTTTCACGCTATTCGAGAGCATGTCCAAGATGGTGACATAAAGATTTGCAAAGTACACACATGTCTGAATGTGGCGGATCCGTTGACTAAACCTCTCCGGAGGGCAAAACATGACCAGCACCAAACCACCATGGGTGTTCGGTATATTACCATGTATTCTAGATTAGTTGACTCTAGTGCTAGTGGGAGACTGTTGGAGATATGCCCTAGAGGCAATAATAAAAGTGGTTATTATTATATCTTTGTGTTTATGATAAATGTTTACATTCATTCTATAATGGTATTAACCGGAAACATTAATACTTGTGTGATTTGTAAACTAAATTAGAGTCCCTGGTAAAGCCTCTTTGTAATACTAGCTTTTTGGTTAATAGATGATCGTTGTTTCTCGATCATGAACATTGAGATGTTATTAACAACAAGATCATATCATTAGGAGAATGGTGTGATGGACATACTCCTATAGATAAGCGTAGCATAAAGATCAAGTCATTTCAATAGTTCGTTTGATATAAGCTTTCTGATACATAGTAACCTAATTCCTTTGACCATAAGATCATGCTAATCACCATCACCGGAAGGATGCTTTGATGACATCAAACACCACACTATAACTGGGTGGCTATAAAGGTCGCATTGAGTGTTTGAAAAGTATGTGTTGATGCACATGGATCAAGACTGGGATTTGTCCATCCATATGACAGATAGATATACTCTGGGACCTCTTAGTGGAATGTCATCCAATTAGCTTGCAAGCAAGTGACTGGCTCACAAGGGATCACATATCACAGGAACAAGAAAAGAGTACTTATCGGTAACGAGGTTGAACTAGGTATGCAGAGATACCGACGATCAAACCTCGGATAAGTAAACTATCACAAGACAAAGGGAAATTGGTATCGTATGTAAGTGGTTCATTCGATCGCAAAGTAATCGTAGAAATATGTGAGAGCCATATGAATTTTTAGATTCCTCTATTGGTTATTGATTGGAGAAGTGTCTCGGTCATGTCCACATAATTCATGAACCGTAGGGAGACACACTTAAGGATTCGATGTTGTTTAGTAGATATGGAATGTAAGTAAGGAGACCGAATGTTGTTCAGAGTCTCGGATGGTATCCGGGATATCACGAGGAGATCCAGAATGGTCCGGAGAATAAGATTCATATAAGGAAAGTCCAATTCCGGAGTTCGGAAATGATTTCGATGTTTTCATCGAAGAGGTTCTAGAAGGGTCTAGAAGGTTCACCGGACCGGAAGGGGAATGGTTCATGAATGTGTCATGGTTAAGTGGAATGATTGGATCATGTCTTAGGTCACTTGGTTGGGCATTTGCAAGAGAGGAATTAAGCACCAAATTGCAAGTCAAAAGACAGGTTTGAAAAGTCAAACTGGAACAATGGTTTCCTAGTGGAAGAAGGAAAGAGTCCTTCTTTCCCTCCAACTTGGATAGGATTTGGGGAAGGATTCAAACTCCCCTCTTCCAAGCTGCCCTCCCTCTCATAAATAGAGGGGAGGGGCTTCCCCAAGAGATCACAACCAGCCCTCCCCACCAAGCCGCGCCGCCGTCGCCGCCTTGCGCCGCCACCGCCAGATCATCGCAGCCGCCCTAGCCACCACCGACTCCACCTCCTCCTCTCCGGGCCTCTAAATCTAGATCGCCGGAAACCCTAGATCCACCATAACCTGCTCCGGCTTAGGCGAAGCCCTGCAGGATTTTCCCTCTACTTCCGACACCACACCGTCGTGCTGCTGGAATCATGAGGGGAGAACTACAACCTCCGCTGCTTGCTGGAACAAGGGAGAGGAAGGTCTTCATCGAGTACCTAACATGTGACCGACCGCGGAAGCGCTACCGAAATGCAGCGCCGGAAGGATCTTCTACGCGATCTTGAGATCGGCAAGTGTACGACTACATCATCCACGAGAATCTGCTCTCGTTAACCGCTTTGGAATCTTCGAGGGTGAGTACTCTAATCGACTTGTTGCTACAATCTAGTAGATAGATCTTGGCTTGTCTGTGTGCATGCGATAGAATTTTTTTGTTTTCCATGCTATGAACCCCTACAGTTACTACCCGCGCTATTGAGCCCCACTTAGGCCTAAAGCCTAAGCTTGGGGGGAGGTATACCGACATCACACTCATCTATATATCATGTTCGGTCGGTTCTTTGTATATCCATTGATTCGCTTTCTTTTTGGTTCTTGTTGCTTCTTTCTCAAAAACACAAACATACCAAAAATATTTTCGTTGTTTCTCTTGGTTTGTTTCTTTGCTTTTGTTTGCCTTAAAAGAAAAATCCAAAAAGATTTTGCTTTGCTTGGTTTATTTTTTGCTTTGCTTGTTTTTTCTTTGTTGGCTTCTTTAAAAAATCGAAAACACCAAAAATATTTGTTGTTCTTCTTTGTTTTTGTGAGTTCTTTGCAGGGTTCAGCCGTCCTCAGTGGATTTTGGGTTTCATGTTATTATTCAAGTCACAAAAGTGAAGGGCAATAATGAAGATTAAGACAACTTGAGGAGTGGTAAGAGGCTAGTAACAAACTCTATTTGTTTCATTTTTATACATATACTCATCATTGTGAGCATGCTTAGTTTGTTCATGGTAAGGAGTGTGTTACTGATGGATGCTTAGTAGTTTTTGCTTGTCTATGATTAGCTCCAGCTTGCTAATAGTTTGTAGCATGTCATATGAATATTTGCTTACATTGTTTTATTCATATTTTGGTATGATATTGTGGTATCCTCCTCTAGAAATTTCATGTGATCGACTTGGCACATTCTCACGCATGCATATGACTAAACAATAGTCAGTAAGACTCGATGATTTATTTTGCCTCAGAGTCCTTGTATCACTTTCATGCCATAATTAGTCCTATTTTGTTGCAAGCATGATTATGACAATTATTGCTCTCTCGTTTGTCGCTCCCTCTCTTTTGCTAGCCTTCACTTGCACTGAGCATGAGCTCTACCTGTGTTTCCAACTCCCCAAAACCAATATTGCCAGCTGTGTCCACCATACCTACCTATTAGCATCTTTGTTATTTCAGTGCATATTCAATATGACATGTTTTCTTCCAAATAAAATGTTTGTTTGTTTTGAGAAAATTAGTTAGTAAAGCTCTCACGAACTTGATGGCACACTTTATTCCTTGCACTTAATAATCCTGAACCATTGTGACTTGTCCATGAAAGTTGTATGCTTGCAAATTATATGCTGGGAGTCAGCAGAACCGTGCTGTCACGGGGAACGCTTTCAACACTTTTTTGGATATCCTATCTAGTTGATACTTTTCTCTTTTGTTTACGGATGTCGACGATGTGAAATAAAAGGGGAGCTTGTGAGTTCATGGAGTCTATACATTGTGTTAGAGAAACGCCTGGGCCGCTAGCCTAAGCCATGCCTAATCATGGTGGAAACTTGCAACATCACCATAATGAGCATTCTATGAAGCATCCCCAATAAAAAGCTATGCACATAGTAAATAAAAAGATCGTTGAGATG
This sequence comes from Avena sativa, assembly GCA_916181665.1. Lineage (NCBI taxonomy): Eukaryota > Viridiplantae > Streptophyta > Magnoliopsida > Poales > Poaceae > Avena > Avena sativa. The sequence continues at coordinate 252,170,419 of OV702293.1, forward strand.
CTCATTGTCTGCTTGCCTTGTCATTTTGATCACGGGATAGCTCCTGTATCATGTGCAAGGGGTACCCGTTGGCGGTTCTCTATGATATGCGTGCATTTACAATGACAAGAATTACAGGTAACCAAAGTTAAGTAGCATGCGGAGCGGCCCTCGTACTCAAGGGACATTGGATTTTCAGTCTATGGTCTGTCAAGCATATGATTTAGAGTGGACCTCACTTTCACCTTAACCACATGAAGATGCCTATGATAGGGGCAATGAGAGCTCAAAGCTAATGAGTACCTTCCTTTCAGCATTAGGAAGCCTTTCAAACTTTCCAAAACCGTTTTCACAACCTTGTTGAGTCTCCACGTATTCTATGAGCACCTTCTTGAGAGCATAGTTGTCATTCTTGTGTTTGTTCCAAAACTTGGTTAATTATGTCATGACTTTGATGCTTGTATCTCTGATATTTTTACCTCTAGTCTTCACTTGAGCTTCAGAGGTGCTTTGGCATTTAAATTGTTCTCTACAAACAAAGGCAAGCAAGATACCACTCTATCATACCTTACTATGAGCATTGCAATGTTGCTTATGTTTATGTTCCATGCTACTTATTATTATTGAGTTGGGTTCTCTTCATAGCTTGCAATGATTATTGAGTAGACTTGGTTGCATACTTCTTATTATGAATGGTTTAAGCATCTACTCCTGTGCTGAGAATATATACATCATATGAAGCAAATGTGTTCGTGAAAGTTCTTTTATCGCACTCAGTTTTCAACTGAATTGCTTGAGGACAAGCAATAAGCTAAGCTTGGGGGAGTTGATACGTCCAAAACGTATCTACTTTCTCGAACACTTTTGCTATTATTTCTCCTCTAAACTTGTGTGATTTGGATACAACTAACACGGACTGACGCTGTTTTCAGCAGAATTACCTTGGTGTCTTGTTTATGTGCAGAAAATCAACTATTAGGAAAAATCCCGGAAAATATTCCAAAAATTATATTTCACCAGAAGACCCACGGAGCCAGAAGATGAGACGGAGAAGGGGCATGGGGGCCCACACCCTTGCTACGTGCGGGCCCACCTTTGGCCGCGCCTAGGGGGGTGCAGCCACCCCAGACACCCCCTCGGCCTCCCTCTGCTCCTATAAGTTGCCTTTCGACCTAAAAATCGGGGGGGAGGAGGGTCGATAGTTTTCTAGAAAGAGTTCTGCTCCGCCGCCGCCACCATAAACCAAGATTCGGATCTAGAAACTCCGTTCTGGCACCCTGCCGGGACAGAGAATTTGGAGAGGATCATCGCCATCGTCATCACCAACGCATCTCCATCAACCACCGATGTTTCCCTCATCCATGAGTGAGTAATCCCCCCGCTGTAGGCTTGGGGATGGTAGGGATTGGATGAGTCCTATCATGTAATCGAATAAGATCTGTTAGGGCATAGTGCTTAGTATCTCTATTAGTCTTATTTGACTTTGTTGCAACTTGTTGTGCTTAATGCTTGTCACTAGGGCCCGAGTGCCATGATCTCAGATATGAACTTATTATTGAATGATTATGATAGTATTATTTGTGATCTTATCTGCAAGTTGTGTACACATATCATTGTCCGGATCCAAAGGCCCCAAAGTGACAATAATTGGGACAACCGGAGGGGATGGATGTGGTGTGAGGATCACATGTGTTCATAGAGTGTTAATGCTTTGCTCCGGTGCCCTATTAAAAGGAACACCTTAATTGCCAATAGTTCCCTAGAGGCCCCACTGCCACGGGCTGGCTGGACAGAAGATGTTGTGCAAGTTCTCATTACGAGCACGTATGACTATATATGGAGCACATGCCTAGGATTGTTTAGTACTTGGATGCTTGTTATGATTTATCTGCAATGCCCTAGATCTTGAAGTTACATGTTTAGACTCATCCATGCAACGCCCGTCCATCCATCCCTATGCCTACCGCACTCGAATCCTACTATTACCGTTACTGTTACTATTGCTCCTGTTTCACTGTTGCTACTGATAAACTTCTGTGAGCAAGAACTATTTCCAGGTGCAGCTGAACTGACAACTCAGTTGTTAAGGCTTGTAAGTATTCTTTGGCTCCCCCTGTGTCGAATCAATAAATTGGGTAATACTACCCACGAAGACTGTTGTGATCCCCTACACTTGTGGGTCATCACGCGGCCAGGGGTGTGGCCCCCTGGTGGGTATCCTCCGTCTCGTACTCCGGCTTTGTGTTACCCACGGTAAAATATTAACTTAGGCTTTTGTCCCGTCCAATTCCGAGAATATTAAATTTCTGCCTTTCTGGAACCAAAAACAGAAGAAAACAGGCAACTCGCACTGTGCCAACTTGTTAATAGGTTAGTACCAGAAAACATATAAAAACACCTCAAAGTGTGGACAAAGCAAAGTAGATCGTGAACAAGCATGGAGCATAAAAAATTATAGATACGTTTCCGACATATCAAGCCCATGTGCGACGCCATGACTCACGATCACGCACTGTGCAACGTCTGGCACAGTGGCGTCGCACTGTGCAACGCCTTGCATCATGTCGCCGCACATGCCTGTAGCCTGCAGCCTGCAGCCCAACGAGTAGCTATTGTGTGACATCGTTGCTCGTGGCACCGCACCTTCCTTCCAGAATTAAAATTGGTTCGACAACATCACATTCATGGGCTGGAACATCACATCTAACTGGTTCGACAATACAACATGGGCTGGAACATCACATCTAACATGGGCAACATCACAACATGGTTCGACAACATCACATGGTTCGATATCTACCAAGTTCAAATGACAACATCACATGGTTCGACAACATCACAAAGTACCAAGTTGCTGTGACACCAAAGTTCAAATGACACCATTACAAGTACCAAGTTCAAACGACACCAAAGTTCACATCTACCATGTTCCTGCGACCACATCTACTCTACTTCCCACGGGTGGTCTTCTTTCCTCGGCCCCTTCTCGCGGGAATCTTCCTCCTCCTCGATTCCTCTTCATCATCCACCTCTAAACGGAATGTTTGCTTCGACTTCTTTGCCTTGTCCGCGGAAGGGTCAGGTGTGTAAGGCTTCTTGGGTTGCCTTGGCTTGAACATGTAGTTGGACCACTCGTGGACCTTATATCGAGTGTAGTTGACCGATGTCATCTCCTTGGAGACGCTTTCCTCACCTTGGGGCTGTCAACAAAAGAAGATTGGTAAGGACATATAGTAATGCAAGGGACGGTGGGGGATGCAATGGTTGTACTACCTCAGGTGTGTTCCACTCGTCCTCGGATGTGGAGTGATGATCGCCAGAATTGTCACCTTGGGGCGTGTTGGACCGTGACGCGGACGGTGTTGCCACCCCGGGGTCACGACAACCTATCAAGTTCGACAGCCGCCTTAACCGTTGGTCCCGCTTCTTAACAAATTCACGAAATAGACCCTCTCCCTTCTCTCCGCGAGGGTATGTCTCCAAAGCATCCTCGCACGCATCGACGGACTTTCTTACCTCCGCGCTCTATCATAGACAGGAAACTAGTAAGTTATCCATGCAAGGTGTGAAAAGGGCTAAGACAGAAAACAAACATTCGGCACACTTTACCACGAAGTTGACCAAAGGAGAAAACTCGGCTTGTCGCCCTTCTCTGACCATGATGTTGTATTGTTCGGTTGCAAGCTCATCGAACAACAATGGCTCCTCCAAGATCGAATCCCAAAATGCTCGTGGGTATATCTCCACCCGCGCGTTGTCAATGAACCATGTGATGTAGTTGTTAAAAGCATCCTGACTGAAGGACCTTTCCTGTGTTCCTTTTGCTTTCCTAGCCTCGATCACACACCTCTTGAATTTCTCAACATGCTTCCTGTGAAGCTTTTCCCAATCCTTCTCCTTCCTATGCTTCTTCATGTCCAAGTTGCACAAAACAACAAGTCCAAGAGCGTTATTTGGCGAAGGATAAATACATCACATGTTAAGGAAGTTAATAGCTTACCCATGGAGCCCTATGTCCGTGTCCTTCCACTTAGCGGGACAATCTGAAATAACCCAAACTGAGTCATGACACGCTGTGGCTGGTGATACTCAACAGCCCACATGCACACCATGGGGCAACGCATTAGCCACAGACGGGATTCTTTGAAGCAAATAGGGTTAAGGCGATAGTCCTCCGGAACACCAAAGCGCTCCCCTCGACCGTATGGCTCCCACGTCACCTGCAGCATCACCACACTCATGTAAAGTTCAAAGATTACAAGTTCAAGACATATAATTGACCGCACCCGAGGAAATTACCTGATCCATGGTGATCGTGTCAAACTCGTTGGTGTACCTCTTGTACGCCGCCACTAGGCCGCCTGGCGGTTCGAAGACCACATCCCACTTGTAAGCCCAGGAGAAGGAGGTCCTTGCCGTCATCAATATAAGGATTGAATTTCAACAATCTCGGCCGTCCAACGGGGAAGCGTTCCCAGCTCCACACCGAAAGAAGGAGCAAACAACCACCAATGCTTGCATCGGTGGCGCTCCAAAGACAAGCATCATCCAGCAGCAGATGAAGTGAACAACCATTTGGTAAGAACAATATTTTTTAAGGTAATGCAGAAATATACAACAACATTTGTAAAGAACTGATTACCTGACGGTACAACCAGGCCAACGCCGCCAAACCCCAACTGAGGTTAGAGTCAAAAGAAACGAGCAACTTGAGGCAATGCCACTGAGCATTGAAATTCTGGATGATCCAACTAAAAGTAGCCCTGGCAGCGACCCTTAGTCTTTCCCCCTTCGCGTTTACAGCCTCGGGTGGATCCTTTCCTATAAGGTCAACCATCTGCTCACGCCACCCATCTGAATCCGAGCTTATGCACACAGGGTTTCCCTGGATTGGGAGTGCTAGGATCATGCCCATGTCCTGCAAAGTGACCGTAGTCTCCCCGGTCCTAAGGTGAAAAGTGTACGTCTCCGGCCTCCACCAGTCCACAAGCGCGGTGATCACAGCGGGGTTGAAGGCTGGTGTGGACCGAGTGACCATGCGGATAAAGGGGAGGAGTCCTAGCTGCTAGATGTACGGAGTGTACCGCTCGTCATAACGCATCTTGCCGGACGAGACCTCATGGTACCTAAAGCTCCTGCAAACATACAATGGCAAAGGTTAGATTTCCATCTCAACAAACATGGCATCTTGTTCGACTTGCATGGAAGTTTTTAGTACATGTCTCTTCTCTGAAAACTTGTAGGCACGGTGTTGAACATCATAGTGAGCATTGTTTAGAGAGGGGTTTAGAGACATCCTACATATTCAAAATAATAGAGAGAATAAGAACAATTACAAAATGTCCATCTTATTCTAACTATAGTTGTAACATATACTTCATCTTACTCTAGCTATAATTGTAACATGACAAAAATCCTACCCTACTCTACCTATAATTGTAACATGAACAAAAATAGTTCTAGCATCTTATTCTAGCATTTCATCCTACTCTATCTATAGTTCTAGCATCTAGAGTTGCTAATATATATTGGCAATAGTTCTAACTATAGTTCTAACATGAACAAAAATTTCATCCTACATGAACAAAAATCAACACACCTAGATGTAACCATACAATTTCTCACATAGAACCTGGGGTTTCACTATCCCATAAAAAATAGGGTTTCACTATCCATCTTACAAGCATTACTAAACCTAAAGATCAAGTAAACATGGCAATGATTCATACAATCTAGGGTTTCACCATACAATCTAGGGTTTCACCAAAAAATGCAAATAAGGGACAAAAAGGGAAAAATTTGTGGATGGAATTGAGAGGATTAGAGAGAATACCTTGGGGAGGGGATTGGGAGCACGATTCTTGAAAGAAATCACTAGAATCTGGTCGATTTTGTGAGGTGCATTAGGTGGAGTGCCGAACCCTAGCCGCCATGCTCCTTCTCTGTTCGACGGCGCTGGGAGAGGAATGAGGGACGGGAGAGGGCTGGCTCGCGCGCTGGTACAAGACCTAAAGTGCGGCGTCACACGCGCTGGTGTTGCACTACACAGTGCGGCGCCACACGGTGTGGCACTGCACTAACGGGACCGGGGCCCACGAGGCCACGGGCGAGCCACGCTAGCAGGCGCGCGGCGCCACGCTTCATGGCGCTGCTCTTCAGGGTGCGGCGCCAGAGCGTATGTCGTTGCAAAAAGGGTTAGTCCTGTAAATTTCTTTTCTGAATTTGTTTTTTTATTAGGTTATTTCCATCTAAACTGCGCCCTCTATGATTCGCCTCTGCTTCGTTGCGCTGATCGATCGGTCTCTCACACCACTAAGATCGACATGCAAGGCATGCCGCGCGGATCTCATGATCTATCTCACATAAACTATAGTTCGAAATGGCTTTAGCCTGTAAGCGCGAGACCACCACCACAAATCCGGCCACGGGGTTGTGCGTTAGATACGGGCCAACTGGTCGATGCATTGACCGCTGCGGACAACATGGCACGCTGTACTGTACATACGGGCCCCGTGAAATCCACCCAGAACCCACTGTAACTCTCGAGAACACTAGTACAAGATACTCACTCCGTTTCGATTTACAAGTCCTGCACGTAGTTTTATGTCGCCAAATTGAACAACTTAGTATGATGTATATATTACAAAAAATATATCACTAGAAACTTTAGACTTTGTATTTTCCAATGATATAATTTTTATATTATATAATTTAAATTATATATGTCAAATTGATAACCTAAATATACGCGTAGGACTTATAAACTGAAACGGAGGGAGTACGACTGTTAGTTGGGATTTACATAGTACAGTACCTAATTTGGGAAGGTCAAATGGGCAGGAGAGGCCAGGAGGAAGCTGAAAGGAATTGAGCATAGCCGATCCCCGCTAGGCTCCAAATCGTGGGAAGACAGAGAATCCACACAGACCAGCACAAGAAGCGAAGACGAGCAGTTAGCGCGGGCCGTACAAACCGAGTCCACGGAGGGGCGAGCACCTACAAGCCCCACCTTCTTTGGTCCCACGTGCAGCCTCACGCCCACCGTCGAGCCCGTGCCGTGTAGGGTAGATACAGGAGCAGGCGAATAAATACCAGTACTGTAGTACTAGAGGACACGGACAAGTAGTACCAGTGAGAGCAGGGCTACGCAAAAAAAAAAAGCAGTGAGAGCAGGGCAGGGAAGCCAACAGAAGCAGTTGCCTCCGAGATGCAAAGCAACAGCGTACCTATCAGCTCACCTAAAGCTGAACCGACACACACACACACTCTCTGTCAGGGCGGAGCCTAATGTTGCTGAGGTGAAAAGGCTACTGAGTGTAGTGCACTCCACACGACACGATCCATGGCCGCTGACCTGAACCGTGGATGCATGTTGGCATTAGGCGAAGGAAAGGGCATTGCGAGAACAAACTCTTCAAGCGTTCGATGGCGATCCGTTTCAGAAAAAGAAGCGTTCAATGGCAATTCCGTGAGACTCTGAGAGCAATCCAAGGCAAGGAGCCAAGCATTTGACAGTTTCGCGAGGTTAATGCCGCGAGGAGCGAATGTACTGTAGAAAATATGATGTGAAAAAACTGAACCATATACGTATGCCGATATATAATGCTCTAGATACAGGAGAACAAAAATGAAATTCGGCTGTTGAGCTAACTCGGCCCTACTACCAGTCACAATAATATACTGTAACTGGAATATTAAGCAAGAAGAAAAAACGAAGAGACTTTTTATTTGCTCAACTGTTCTCTGCAGAGCCCTTTGCGTCTTGATCGAATCCATCCTTGCATGCACAAGCTGGGCACATCTAGTGATCGATCTGGACTGGACGATGGCACGGTCGGACCAGCCGATCTCACCGTCTGCTGCTGCTGCCGAACTCGGCGTCGTACACGGCGGAGAGCTCGAAGTCGTCGTCGAACGCGACCGGGACGTTGAGATCGAAGGGCCCCCCGAAGCTGTCGCCGCATTTCGCCGCCGGAGAAGGCGACGGGGCGACGAACGGCATGTGCGAGCGCTTGTGGCCACCCAGGGCCTGGCCGGAGCCGAACACGCGGAAGCAGAACGGGCACTCGTGGATGATGACCGGGGCATAGGCGACGCAGGCCTTGCCCGCCGCCGCAGGCGGCGGCACGCAGCCGCCCTTGCCTTTCTTGACGCTGGCGCGGTGGCCGCCCAGAGCCTGGTACGACCGGAACACCTTCTTGCACGCGCCGCACTGGTGCCTGCCGCGTGGGCGCGCGGCAGCAGTCGCTTTGCCGTAGCCGGCCACGTCGTACTCGTCCTCGTCCTCGTCGAACAGGTTGTTGACCCTGCTGTTGTTTTGCTCGGCCTCCGGCTCGGATCTGGACCGCGTCCACGAGTCCCGAGACAGCATCACCAGAGACATGGCCACGTCCTCCTCCCGCGTCGTGTCGGAGACGCTGCTCGCCGGCTCGGGATCCGGCGCCGGCAGCGGCGCCCGCCGGCGCGCCCGCTTCGAGCGCCGGCGGCTCACGGCGAACCCCGCGCCACCTCGCGGGGACTCGGTGTCGCTCTCGCCGTCCTGCACGACCGACGACTCGCCGGCCGCCGCGGCTACCACGGCGCCGGAGAATTCAGGCGCGCCTACCTTGCAGCTTCCCTTGGGATCCTCGCGCAGGACGCAGGACAGCCGGCTCGGCTGCGCCAGCTTACCGTCCATGTCCGTCGACGAGGTGGACGCGAAGGAGACTGGTGGCGACTGCTGCTGCTGCTGGGGTGGCGAGTACGCAGCAGCAGCGGCGGCCGCGGCTGCTGCCGCCATGACATGGGAGCGCATGTGGCCGCCGAGCGCGCGGCCGTTCTGGAACCGCCGGAAGCAGAGCTTGCAGGTGTGCCTGTCCATCTAACACCAACCAAGCAAAGGCAATGGAGCAACAGAGATCGATCAGATGCCGCAATGCTTGCAGCCGCGAGCAGCTGATCGCTTAGCTTCTTTGTTGCTCGAGGATGGCTTTCGGTTGATCGACCGAAGGATATAACTAACAATAATTTGATGGGAAAGATGGAGGTAGAAGAAGTGTGAGAGGGTGGAGACAGTGGGGAAACTTAAAAGGAGTAGTAGGTGACAAGCATGCCTCCACCTCCGCTCCGCCAGCGCCAAGGAGGAATAGCCAGACGATCGAATCGAAGAGGAAGAAACAAGTGGGAGGGAGGCGGTGAGAAAGTTGCTCAAGCACAACAATTAAATACGCAGCAATCCTCAATGGCCCGTCAATGAATGAATGAATGAAAAAATGGCAGAATTTGATGGGCATTTCACGTTGCAAAAAAGGTCTTGATGAGGATTAGTGAACTGAAGATTCGCAGACTTAACTGCTCAAACAGTATGGCCCACCTGCAAGCGCCACAAAATCGAAACGAAAAGTTGGATTGTGAAACTGGCAAAATCAAGAGGATCGTCGGCTTTTGGAAGCTCTTCAAGTCACGCGCCATATGGGGCGTATATGTATTGCTGGTGGGAGTTACGCCCTTTCACAATTCCATACGCTTGACCTTTCTTTTAGCACGGAATTAAGGAGTGATAGGTTGTCAAACGCACCTTGACAGAAGACAATTTGGGGGTACTTATTTATTGGTTGTGCGTGTGGAGTACTCTACTTTTCTGTTTTGCAGGTGCATTGGATCTGACCCGCAACAGATTTATGTTATGCTGTCATCATGGCCGTAGGTAAGGCATGCTAGAAACATAGCGGGGTTAATCCTGGAGATGGTGACATACTGTCAAATCTGAAATCTCACATTCAATTCCTCCTCCAATTGCTCCACATGTCTACCTAGGTGTCAAGATTTGGCTACATGTATTGATGCCTTAAAAATGTTCTCTACGTCAAGCTCTATTATTTTTTCAATACTCCTATTCTAATAGAAAATAAGACTAAGGAGAACCAACATGTGGTTGAATGGTTAAAAGGTCAGTGATACCCCTAGTTCATCAAAGTTTAAACCCCAGATTTGATGCTTTAGTTCTCATAAAAGCGGAATATTTTTCAATAAAAGGGCATAGCAATGCATGACAATCCACCCGTTCGATCTCCTATTGGGAGAATATAAAACTGTGTCACAAGATTTTTTTTTGAAATTGGTGAACTATAAATTAAATAAATACATTGTTACGATTACAATCCAGCAGAGCTAGCTCCAACACGCAGAGAGGAGTAGAGCCTTGTAAAACACCATCACTATACTCGACCCGACTAAATTTTGCTAATTCGTGAGCTGGTTTGTTGTCTTCTCTTGAGATTTTGCAGAATCGAAAGTTTGGAAAAAGAGCTACTAGGCGTTGGATATCAGTTACCACATCTAACGTATATGAACAATCTTTGTCATCTGCGGTAATCTTCTTAATTAATGTGGCACAGTCACTTTTAATGGTTATATCATTGACAACCAACGGAGTAGAATGTTTTATACCGTCCAAGCAAGCAATTGCCGTAATTCTCTGCACTATCACAGTTTGGGATTAATCTTCAAACAGAACACTGGATCTGTCCTTTGTGGTCACGAATAAGTGCACCCCAGGAAGCAGTACTAGTGTTAAGGATGTAGCTAGCATCAACGTTTAAACAGAGCCAGTCAATGTCAGGAGGTTTCTATTGCGGCAACTTATGAAGAGTATGATTGCTGTTTTGCATTTCCTTTAGATCAAAGATTGCTCTTTTCCCTTTGGCATCAACGACTAGGTTTCCGTCTTTTATGTTTGTCAGAGTACTTAAGTAGTTATTCAGGAACTGGGATAATTGAGCAATACTAGTTTTGTCATTTCGAAGATGATGTTGTTTCTGAGGTGCGAGGCCCGCCACCAAAGCATCATTAGTCTTTCTCTCATATTGATATCAACATTATTCAGAATATTTAGCGTCCACTCATCACCAGATTTTTGTAGAATCCTTCCATCCGATAGTACCCAGATTTTCCTTATGTTATGTCGGAGTGCTACAGATTTAGTGTAACGCATGGTTGTGTGATATCCATCTTCTGGTTCCCTCCTGCGGATAGAACAAGTCGGATTTAGTGTCATGTTCCTAGAGAAACTGATTTCCTAGACAGCTAGGGCTTCCGTAGCTAATCTCCAAGTGAAGATCCTAACTTTATGTAGAACATTCGTCTTCCAGATCACATCCCAGGTTGATCGATCACCATCAGGCTTCTTACTTTGTTGTCCAGAATAGAAGTTTGCACTGTTTTGCAGGAGAGCCAGCCTGTATGCACTGCGAGCACTGAAGACCTTAGTTTTTCATAGTGCCAGGCAACAAATTCATCGCCATTTGATTGTGGGAGTCATATACGAAGAATTTCTTCAGCATCGTAGTAAGGAAACATGGATCTGATTAGTTCCTCTTTCCACTGTTTTATGCTTGTGTCAAATAAGACAAACACCCTCATGTAGCAGCCACCATCAGCCTTAGTGTTGGCTTTCGGGTTCCCTCTTGGGATCCAATTGTCCCGCCAAATTTGGATTTTGAGCCATTCTGCACTCTCTAGATAACCCCTTTCTTTAACATATCTAAACCATGACAAATCCCTTGCCACCCTGGAGAGGAGTTTTGAGGAAAAGACGTATATGTTAGTTCTTCCTGGGGTAGTATTTTTTCCTTTAGGAGATGAGCACAAAGGCTATTTGGAAAACCCAGAAGTCTCCATGCCTGTCTAGCTAAGAGGGCTTGGTTAAAAAGTCTAAGGTTTTTAAAACCCATTCCTCCAAAATGTTTAGGAACTGTGATTTTATCCCATGCTCTCCAGTGGATCTTGCGGCAGTCTTGTTCATCTCCCCACCAGAAATTGCGGATGATTTTATCTAGCTCATCACATAGTCCAGCCAAGAATTTAAAGACACTCATTGCATAGGAAGGTATTGCTTGGATCACGGATTTTACAAGCGCTTCCTTCGCTCCCGACGACCTATACTTTTTTGCCCAGTCATTCATGTGTTTGGAAGCTCTGTCTTTTGTCGATTGAAATTGGATGTTTATCATTGTGCCTTCTGGTATTGGAAGCCCCACATAATTCTCTTCAAATTCAGCCTTTGCAATTGTTGGCAACAATCATGGTCACTTTTCATTGGGACTCTAAATGTAGAGTGTTGTAGCAAGCTTCTTTTCCCCACAAGGGTGACTTGAGAGTTTATATCAAACTTTCGGGGAATTGGTTATGGAAGGATATTTGTATTCTCCTCTTCAAGCAACCTGTAAAGTAAAATAATTTGTCTTGTATCCCCAACTCCACCAAGTGGTTGTCAAGCACAAGGTTTCGTATTAGTAATATGAAATAATATAAAATATAAACTGAAATAAATAAAGAAAATAAAGTAAAGTAATGCAAACTAGACGATATGGAAGATAGTAGAGTTGTTTTGGGTTTTTTATGGATAATTGCAAGTACGGAAAGTATTTTTTGTATTTTTTAAATAATAAATTGTAGAAAATATAAAATATAGTAGATGTAGGGCCGGCCCTTGGGGGGGACCCGAGGGGTAGCCGCCCCAGGCCCAAAATTTTTGGGGGCCCTCCCCAGATATGTGGGTCATATATAGGCTATAATAGATCTTGGAAAAAAACTATACTCTCTTCGATCCATATTAGTTGACTCAAATTTGTCTAGATTGGATGAATATAGACACTATTTAGTATATAGGTTTATCCAAATTTTGATAAATCCAAGTCAACTAATATGGGTCAGAGGGAGTAGCATTTTTTAGTTTCCCATTAGGCTAGATTAGGCCCTCTACTTTGCTAGACATACATAGACGTTTCAGATTTGAAGTTCATCACGACACGTACCTAACATGCGATTAGATCATCTATCCTCTTTGATTGTATCGTATGAAGGCACACCTGTTCCTGTCTCGACCTTGACTCAACGTTGTGCTGTCGATCGTAGGAAGGCCCACACGCGGCAAGCAGCAAGCCACTGCCTCTCGGCTGATCGTCGCCTATCTCCTCACCCCCTCGCCCTATGTCTCTGCCGGTGGCCTGTCTTTGGTCTCGCTTTGACCGTTCAACGTCTGCAGGTCCGAATTATGAATTTCCGATCTCAGTCTTCTACAGTCTAACGTTGCCCCTAATTTTTGTTCTAATTAATATCTCTTCTTTATATTTTTGTGTGTTTAATTGGTTATGGTGACATAGAAGTACACACAAGACTTGTAAACCGAAACGAAGGTAGTAGTTTTTGTTGAGGAACATAGTAATATTGATCTAGAGGATGAGATCGGTAAGGAGAACGATGACATCAACACGGATAATGACAATGTAAGTAATCATGATATCGTATTTGATTCCTCTCCTATAAAATCTACTAGTGTTGATGAGGAACCAGTTAGTGTGGTTATTTATGATCCCGCATCGAGAAGAAGTTATTGGACGATATTGATATTGATTTCATTATCACTGAATTCGCTTCTAGGAATACACAGAGAAAATTTGAAGGTAATATGTAAACATTGCCATTTTATATGAATATTGCAAATGGATATACTTGAAGTATTTATTCTTCATCTCATTCTTGTATATAATTTTTTTTAGGAAGGGGCCCAAAATTTTAGTTCCGCCCCGGGCCCCTGAAATCTTAGGACCGGCCCTAAGTAGATGCAATGGAAAGGTGTTTATTATGATAAAAATCAGACCGAGGTTCATGGGTTCACTTGTCTACTCTCTTTTTAAGTTGTAGTGATCACAAAACAATTCTTCAATGATAAATATTCATGGAACTTGTATATCTGTTTGATAAAGAAATCAATATGGGCATCACGTTCTAACATAGAGATGAAATACATCTCTCTTATACTCCTCAAGAAAGGGAAACTCCATGCAATCTTGAATTAAGAACAAATCAGAGTATAGCTTCAAGTAATATAACATCATGTTTGAAATACAAATATGCTACCTTGATCTAACAAGATTATCACACTGTCACATGATAACTATAGCACATGATTTCACTTTATTCCTAGTGAGTGAGAAAAATAAAGGTAAAAACCAAAGTAGATCTTGAATATTGTTTGTCACAATTCACTCTCTACCACCATGCTACTACATCTAATACACACTTCTCCCCATACAACTTCTTTCATACATGTTGGATCAGAACAAGCAATTAAGAACGGGGTGCATGATATGCATATATCAATACATATTACACAAAATAGATTCCAATCTCAGATATCAAATCATAGAACAAAGATCCACCACATAGAAATTACAAATATGACCATCATCATGTAGGGAACCTCATATGGTACTAGACCTATGAAGAACAAGAGAGAAATAGATCAACCTACTACCACAAACCCATAGCCTAGAGGTGGACTACTTCCTCTTCATCATGGTGATGATGCCAGAGATGTTGGAAAAGGTGGAGATCTCCCCGGAGGTGGCACCGACGGAGTTTCCCCCTCCAATCTTTGTTGGATCTGACTCTATTTGGTGGTGTTTTTGTTTCTGGTGTGCTCTGTCTCAAGGAATCCCCAGGGGATCCTTATACAGGGGTTTTTAGGTCAAGGGAACTCTGTGGGCGAAAGAATCAAGGCGATCAGATAGCCGAGGAGGAAACGAGGGTGGCTGGCGCGCCCACCTGGGCTAGGCGCGCCACACAAGCTCGTTTGGGCCTCCTAGCCCTCCCGGTGGGATTCTTGTGCTCCAGATGCTTCTCGTGGATAAATATTGGCATTTCCAAAAGTTCATGTCCATTTGACTTCGTATAGGTCCTGAAACATCAAATACATTGAAAACAGGGTTTGGGTTATAGCCAAAATAAAGGGGATCATTGGTAAATCCCCAAAAATCAATATAAAACATGGATATAATATTATATATGATGCAAATATGTGGGAAAATTTGTTAGCAAACTACAAAGTTAATGTATGCATTTTACATGCATCAACATCCCCAAGCTTAACCTATGCTCGTCCTCGAGCATGAAGGTGATAAAAAATAAACATGGACTTTGGAGTTTGTTACCTTTGCTTCCTTCATTATTATGTAAATTTCATAGGCTCAATTCCTTTCAATGAAACATAATATGCAAGTGAAATATCAAGTTGTATATTTTACACATCTATAAACATACTAAACAATAAGTAATGGTTTGATAGAACAAATGATGAACAAAACAAACCTTCAAGCACACTTTTATGAACCTATAGAATAAGAGACACTTTTCATGATTGGCATTTATGTTTTATGCCTTTATTTTTGGTCTACTTCTTAGTTTAATGCCCTTGACTGGAAGACTCACTTCTTAGTTTTATGTCTTCCCTTGAGATGTTTTGCATCTCGTACCGAAAGTAAGCATTGACTACATATGTTAATCATCCATAAAGAATGTAAAAAATAAAGTTTTGAGCTATGTAATTCATGTCAACAATACTAATAAGGATGGGGTTCCAAGTATCTTTTATTTCAAAGCTTCATATGTTTTATGTGTTAAACATCTTACAAGTTGATTGTTTCATGCACCATACCTATGACCTTGCACTCCTCATGCTACTCAACTCAGGCCTGTCATTGCATGCATATGTTGGTCATTGAAACCGCATCACTGAAGTACCTCTTGCTCCATGTGTAGCTACATGGCCCTTTTTTGTATTTATTTAGCATAAGAGTTAATATAATTCCTTGGTTAAGTTCAAGGTGGGAGGGGGAAGTATCTCTACTCCAGAAGAACAAGAAAAACAGACATATGAATCATATCAACAAGGATCATCATGCTGTAAGTTTCCACCATGAGTTGCCGCACAATGCATGGATTTGACTAGCGGTTCAGGAGCGTTTTCTCTCAACATGCCTACTCTAGTATGCACACTTTATTTTACATCGATGCAATCCATAGGAAGAACTTAAACATGATTAATTATCAACATTCAACATTGAAAGCTTGTGCCATGACAACATGGTTTAGCCAACAAATAATAAGATGTGAAAGAGTAATTGCCCCTATGTGTGGTTTTGGTGATTAATGACAATCCCTATGGACTAATGTTTTCACTGAGTTTTATATGAAGGAATATTCCATAGGTCATGCTTGTAGTCTATGTGTTGGATTCAAGTATGGATGCCATGAAGATAAAGATATACCTTGAGTATTGGCATCAAGATCATCGAGTTGAAGAGAAGAATATGATATGATCAAGATCTTGAGAGTGTGATCTCAATAGAAGAATTCAAGATATGGCTCTAAGACGGTGTCATGATAGCCTCATTAGTTGAGCTATGATTGACTAAGATTTAGAGCATGTAATCAAATTAAGAGTTCTTTATGTACCTCAAGATATTGAGATGGATCATAAGAAGAAACATGGTTGACCTATACAAAGAGTGAAGAGTGATTTCAAGTTGGTCAACACATGAAGCATAAAGAATGTACCACATCGATCTTGTGGTATGGTAACCCTTGTCAATTATGCATCATGAACTAACCCATTATATATGTGTCTTTGCGTTTTCTATATGGGATAGGTATCTTTCCATGGGCATGCTTCAAAAGTAAAGATCTTATATAGCCCATGAGAGGATGACATCAAGTGGTGATCGTCATCAAGGTTGAGAAGGGCAAGTTCAAGATAAGCATCTCGATAAGATCATTTGCTTGAAGCTTGCCGTCCATATTGGTGATAATGGACATGTGAAGACATGTATTAATGAAGCTATCCAATAGTGGTGTATGGCGGAGCAAATTAGGAGTCTTCACGAAGAAACAATGATCAAGTGATGCATTCCGACTTGGATGGAGATTGAAGTGTTGTCATCAAGATCAAGCGGGATGCGCAAGGCAAAGGTATGGCCTTACTAGGTTTTCCTTTTACTGGTCTCAAGGTGGTTGTTGGGAGACCGGGTTATAGGATACATAGCCTCACTATTAAGAGGGGCTTTCGGTTGGGTAACTTGATCACAACGTCATAGGGAGATCAATCCTTTGCATTCTTTGCATCTTCCTATTTTTTTATTCTTGGTGTTTCTCCATGTTAGGTTCTTGATCTTGTTTCTATCTCTTCAATAAGCCCAAGTTCATCGAAAACGGAATTCGTATGCATCTTCTATGGCGTTTTTGAGTTTGAAGGTTTTATCGGTTCTTCTTATAGGGAGGCTTCTTACATTTCTTCATTTGGTTCTATCCTCCTATACTGTACTATGATTTTCTATGCACCATCTTGTAGGGCTTGTTGTCCTCATCAAAACAAGCCCAAGATCATCGAAATCGGAGTCCAGACGCAAAAGTTATCGCCGTTTTTGTGTGTCCTGTTTGGTTCCAGCGGAATTCCGGCGGACCAAGTCTGTGGCCGGAATTTCTGGCAAACCGCCAAAAAACTGTTCTGTATGCTGTTTCGGTTTGTACCGAAACTTTTGGTTTTGACCGGAAATTCCGGCGGCTGATCCGGCGGCACCGGTTTTGTCACCGGAACGTGTTCGCCCAGCGCATCTTGCTTCAAACGGTCATCCCCTCGAAGGGGTATAAAAGGGGGGCTTCTTCCCCAAAGTTCTAAGGCTCTTGAGCATGTTTTTGACCTCCATTGTTAACCCCTTTGAGCTTTCTTGCTCTCCCTTACCTCCTATGATTCTTGCATCTTTTTGAGGGCTTTGGAAGAGGAGATCTAGATCTACAATCCCCACCAATCAATTCCTCCTCTAAGTGAGGGGAACCCATTGGATTTAGATCTTGGAGTCATTTGTTGGTTTCCACCATTATTCTTCCTCTCTAATTCCTCCCTAGCACTTGTTGCTTTGGTGGGATTTGAGAGTGAAGGATTTGAGCACCCTTGGTGTTCTTGCTTTGCATTCTTGCATAAGTGTTGAGCTCTCCATTATGATTTGTTCGAGTGAGAGAACATGAGCTTGTTACTCTTGGAGGGTGACCTCCTAGTTGGCTTGGCGGTTGGTGCCGCGGTGTTCTCTTTGTGGAAGATTGTGAAGAGACTAGGGCTTCTCCTTCATGGATCTTGTGAAGTGGTTGTGGAGCTTGCCATCTCCGAAGTGGAGGAAAAGCTAGCCATAAGGAAAGGGCCTATTCCTTCATGGGATAGACTCGGAGAAGAAGGTGAGCCTTCGTGGCGTTGGGAAATCCTTCGTGGAATCCCACACCCCTCCAACATGACGTACCTTACTTGTAAGGGAACAGAGGAATACATCTTCGTCCCTGCGTTCCTCGGTTTTCTCTATACCCGAGCTTACTTTCCTTGTGATAGCCATAGAGCTTGAAGTACTTATATCTTGCTTATCACTTGTGGTAAATTCTCTTGTGCTTTCTTGCTTAGCTTAACTTGTTGTTGGTGCACTTAGTTGAGCCTAGTGTATTCAGGTTTTGTGCTTGTAAAATAAACGTTAGTTTAATTCCGCATTCTATCAAGCCAAAACCGTAATAGTTTTAAAATTGCCTATTCACCCCCCTCTAGGCGACATCTCTATCCTTTCAAGATGTAAAGCACAAAAAATTCCATAGTGGTATCACCCCAAACCTTACTTTCTTACGAGCTTTAAAATACATGAAAATGTGTTTTTAAGAATGTTTGGAGGATTAACATACATACTATACTTGAAAGTAGCTTTTTCCACAAATAGGTGGATATTCCTAATCTAGTTTATGGGGTTTGGAACAAGTCTTAGCTTGTATTGTGAAGGCTTAGCAAAAAGAGATCTAAAGAGTGTGCCATCTAGTTCATAATGCCAACATTTATTTTATCACCTTGCTCCTTAATGTTGAACATAAATATACACAAGCAAAGGATACAAATTAATAGTCACAAAACAAATCATACTTCATATAAAGTACTTGAGCTTAAGAACTAGACACAACATGAACTTCAGATTTTTGCTTTTATCTCCCCTTTTTTGTTTTATTTCAAGGCATTTTTTTAATCTCATCATGTCAAAGTTTATTTTCAGTAGCTTTATCATAAACATTCATAATAATGGTGGTGGTGGTCCTTTTAATGCAAACAAAAGTAAAACAAACAAAATAGACGCTCCAAGTTTCTACGATAGTTTTATGTTGCTCGAAAAACAAAGTTTAGAGGTTTACAAACCGAGAGTTTAATAGGTCCAATGGTGTGCCTTGGGAATAACAAGCTTATGGTTTTCACCATCCTTGGATCTCTCTTGGTGTGATGTTCATCTATTCCCTGTTAAAAAACTTCAACACAAAACTTTTTCTCCAATCTCTTTTCTGAGTGGTGACAATAGTGGCACTAAAGTATAATAGTTGTTGCATATATATGGAAGAAAAAAATTCTTTCTAAATGTTACAGCAAGCATATAATTTTTGGGTTGTTGCACAAAATAAAATACTTTAAAAATATAAAAGGAGAAGAAAAGGCTCACAGTGATGCAACCTCCCCAAGCTTGGGTTGTTGCACAAGTTGATGCATATGACAGTGCTAGGAAATAGTTATGGCAGTTGCCGTGAGAAATACCTTGTTCTTCAAACTTGCTCTTCAAACTTTATGAGGATGCAGTTGTGGTGTACCTTCGCCAACTCCCCTACAACGGTGCCAAAAAATAGTCTTGATGGCAACAATCATGGACACTTTTTATTGGGACTCCAAGTGCAGAGTGTTGTAGCAAGCTTCTTTTCCCCACAAGGGTGACTCGAGGATTTATATTGAACTCTCGGGGAATTGGTTATTGAAGGGTATTTGTCTTCTCCTCTTCAAGCAACCTGTAAAGTAAAATGATTTGTCTTGTGTCCCCAACTCCACCAAGTGGTTGTCAAGCACAAGGTTTCATATTAGTTGTATGAAATAAAAAATAATATAAACTGAAATAAATAAAGCAAATAAATTAAATTAATGCAAACTAGATGATATGGAAGATAGTAGAGTTGTTTTTGGATTTTTATGGATGATTGACAGTAGGGAAAGAATTTTTGTATTTTCTAAATAATAAATTGTAGAAAATATAAAAGATAGTAGATGCAATAGAAATGTGTTTATTATGATAAAGATCGGACCAGGGTTCATGGGTTCACTTGTCTACTCTATTTTTAAGTTATGGTGAGCACAAAACAATTCATCAATGATAAATATTCATGAACTTCTATATGTGTTTGATAAAGAAATCAATATGGGCATCACGTTCTAACATAGAGATGAAATACATGTCTCTTATACTCCTCCAGAAAGGGAAATTCCATGCAATATTGAATTAAAAAAAAATCAGAGTATAGCTTTAAGTAATGTAACATGATGTTTGAAATATAAATATGCTACCTTGATCTAACAAGATTATCACACTGTCACATGATAACTATAACACATGATTTCACTTTATCCCTAGTGAGGTAGGAAAAGAAAGGTAAAAACCAAAGTAGATCTTGAATATTTTTTGTCACAATTCAATCTCTACCACCATGCTACTCCATCTAATACACACTTCTCCCCATATAAGTTCTTGCATACAAGTTGGATCAAAATAAGCAATTAAGAACGGGGTGCATGATATGCATCTATCAATACATCTTACACAAAATAAATTCCAATTTCAAATATCAAATCATAGAAAAAGATCCACCACATAGGAATTACAAATATGACCATAATCATGTAGGGCAGCTCATATGGTACTAGATCTATGAAGAACAAGAGAGAAATAGAACAAGCTACTGCCACAAACCCATATCCCGGAGGTGGACTACTTCCTCTTCATCATGGTGATGGTGGCGGAGATGTTGGAGAGGGTGGAGATCTCCCTAGAGGTGGCTCCGGTGGAGTTTCCCCCTCCAATCTTCGCTAGATCTGACTCTGTTTGGTGGTGTTTTTGTTTCTAGTGTGCTCTATCTTGAGAACTTACGAGGTTCGATCTCATCAATGCCCATTGTTATGGACTTGGGTTTTGGAGAATATGGGGATGGTGGAAGTCACGGAATGGTTAACAGACAAGCAACACAGGGACACGAGATTTACCCAGGTTCAGGCCCCCAGAGGGAAAACCCTACTCCTACTTGTCTGCTCTTGATTACAACGGAACCGAAGGTTACATGAGTGCGCAAATGCGATCTGGCGTGAGGTGTGTGTATGGGGTGGTGATTTCCCTTCTCGCCGTGCCCTCCCGGCCTTTATATAGATAGGCCAGGTCCCGGGGTAGGTCGAGTCAGTTACAGATTAGGGTTGATACCATTTGAAATTCTATCTAATCTAGACTTGTCCTCCAAGGAGTCGAAACCGCCATGGGCTTAGGCCACCCGAAATCTTAATGGGCGGCGTGTCTTCATGTGGGCCTTCCTTGGGCTGGACCGGGTATTCCAATGTTGTGCACCCATAAGGTATATCCATGTCAGTAGCCCCCCGAGTGTTCAGTCGAATCGTAGATTCGTCTGGAGACTCCACAATCTTTCAGGTGCTTTCTAGTTGAACCTGTTTTTTCAGGAAAAAAACATTTAGTTCATAGGGATTGTTGATGCGTGTGCCTGGTTCACCCGACGGATCAGGGCCAGTTAACTAGCATAGGACAAAACAACACGATCTTCATCAGACTCGAGTCCCCGGACTCGAATCCGGAACTAATGCTGGTGTAATTCGACTCAGGATGTTGAGGTCTTATAGGAGTAAAATCCCAGTGTTTTTCAAATGGTGTACCCAACGCGTCCGTCGGGATTTTCATCGTGCTTGTTGACACGGAAACTTACTAGCAGAGCGCAGTCGTGTGTGTTGCCAGTCCATCAGATGGTATCTGTAGGACTTATCTTTGCATCGTAGACACAACATCCAAAATTTTATCACCGCGAAGGTGTTTCAGGTGGCCAAGGATACTGTTTCTCACTTAGCGTTGGTTTGGGCAAAGTTGCCAAAAGATTTTTGTCGTATTTGATCCGAAGGATATCAGTCTAATAATTCATAGGGTGCGCGACCAGCGCTCCCTATGGGAGTATCCCCGAGTGTCTGTTTGAGTCATAGACTCGAGCAGAGACTTTTAGTTCAGTCGTTTTCAGTATTAGTCCAAAGGACGCATTTTTCGAATGCGTGACCAGTGCTCCCTATGGGAGTATCCCCAGAGTTCGTAGTGGAGTCGCAGACTCGACGCAAGACTTGAAGATCCTTTCGAGGTGCTGTTACCTTTGTAATTTTCTCAGGTGCGTGGCCATCTCTCCTGATAGGAGTAGCCCCCGAGTAGTTGGTTGAGTCGTAGACTCAAGTAAGTACTTTAATGCTCAGTCGAAATCTGCGAGCCATTGCTGGCTTTGCTTTAGTGACGTCATTGCTGACGATAGGTGAGCTCAACCGTCTACAATAGTAGAGATGATGCGACGGGACGATCGTGGGTCCCACTTCCTGACTTGAGTTGACTAGTCACGCGTAAGCGTGGCAGAAGTTACGGCATCTCCTCGGTTTTCACGCGTAGTGGACGGTGTGCTGGCAACGGTTCAGTTTGATGATGACACATGTACGGTGAGATCTGAGGTGCATGCTAGGGCTTTGCAACCGATGGCCATTCTATGTCGTCTTCGCCCTTTTATACCATGGGTGAAAACAGTATTTTTACCCTTCGTCATTTGCTCTTGCCTCATCTCCATTGCCACCATTTTCATGGGTTCCTTGCTTTTCGTCGCACACTGGACATTCTCCATAATTTTCCTTCCTATTTCCTCCGCTCGGGTCGCCGCACTCGCCGCGCCAGGATGGGCAAGCCAAAGAAGGTGTCATCTGCTGTAGCTAGGACCAGCGCCGCCGGTGTTGATAAGAAGGCCGCCGCCCCGACCCGTATCAAGGACGGCGGGTGGAAGCGCACGGAGATGCGTGACTCGGGCTTGCGCAAGTTGCGTGATGCCGGGTTGATCTCCGAGGATAAGGACGACGCCATCCTCCCCGATCAGGAGGTAATTCCTCGCCCACCCGAAGGATTTCGGGTGATGTTTTATGCTTTTATCATCCGAGGTATTTCTTTGCCCGCCCACGACTTTCTTCGTGGGCTTATTTTCTTTTACGGTATTTAGTTGCATCATCTGTGTCCCAACTCTCTTCTTCATATTGCTTGCTTCATCACTCTTTGCGAGTGCTGGCTCGGTATCGAGCCGCACTTCGGCCTTTTTCGGAGACTCTACTCCGTGAAGAGGCAATCTGGCACCAGCGGTGTTTATCCGCTTGGTGGCTGTATCATCTCCATCTTCTCCTCTGTCCAATTCTTCTATTTTTCCATTTGCGAGTCCGTCCAATATTGGCGCCGGAAGTGGTTCTACATCCGCGACGTCAAGCTAGATGGGAAGCATTTTGGTCTCCCTCCTTTCGATTCTACACAGAAGATCACCCGAAAGAGGTCGTGGAAGAACGACATCTTAGAGGGTGAATCTGTGGAGGTGGAGAAGCTCTAAAAGCGGGTGGAAGCTCTCCAACTAGTGGCCATCAAGGATGTCAACGGTGTCGACATCATCCGCACCTTCCTCAAGCATCGGGTGTAGCCGCTCCAAGCGAGGGCGCACCCGATGTTTCTATATGCTGGCCGTAGTGATCCAACAAGGGTCTCTCCTGAGAATTTGTCTTTGGGTGACCTTGACAGAGCGCTTCGGCCTCTGCTGAAGTTCAAGGTCGATGAGGACCTTTCAGGGAAATCGTTGACCGCCCCTTTCGACGCCAAGAAAGTAGTCTCCCAGGTGAAATTTGTTGTGTGCGCATAGGGATTTTCGAATGCATTTTTGCCTGCCAGTTTGCTTATATTGTTTTCTTTTGTCCTTTGCTTGCAGAGTCTCAAGGTAGCGGGGATGATGCCCCCTCTACGTGAGAAGTACACGGATCCACCAGACAACAAGGAGGCGGACTCTGATTCCGAGCTTCCCCCGGCACACTCTCCTTCCAGGGAAGCCCCCGAGTCGAGCGAAGGGCAGACCCGAAAGCAATCCCGAAGTGAAACTTCGGGTGGGGCGACGTTGCCAACTTCGAAGGGTCCGTCCTTCCTCGAGAAACACGGTGAGGATGAGGGTGCAACATCCGCACCCTTTCCGGCCGTGACTATTCGGGCGGTGGACCCGCAGCCGCCAGCCAAGAAGAAGAAGAAGAAGAAGAAGAAGAAGAAGAAGAAGAAGAAGGAGGAGAAGGAAGCTCCTGTCTTCAACCTGTCAGACATACCGTCGTAAGTTGTGTTTGTTTGAACATTTGTAGTTGTGCTGATGTGCTAAGTATTAGCCTGATGTTGATTTGATTTCTTGCAAGTGCTAGCAGTAATCACTCAGAGGAGTCCCTTGATGAGGGTGCCGAATAGATGGCCGCGGAATAAAAGCCGATGACATTGTTTCCCAAGATGGTAGCCAACTCCGAGGACGAGGGTTCGAGATCCGCGAGGCGGGAGGCTCGTGCACTCGTGACTCGGAAGACTTATCAAAACCTTTGGAGTCCATGCCAGATCACGTACGTGTATTTCTTTCCTTGCGTATGGGGGAGCCCTCGAGTCCTTTACTCATCAGACCTGCTGGCCCTTTTGCAGCCTTTTGTCTGTGGTGCCAACCTCCTCATCCAACAGCATCTGACACTGGAGGGTGAACTCAAGCAGCTCCAAGGTGCGTAGGTTTCTTCTTGCATATTTTTTGGGTTCATCAAGTTTGTTATTGTACTCATCCAATGTTTCTCCATGCTGCAGATGAGAATAATGCTGCTCTCCGTAGGCCGAACTCTCTCAAAAAGAGCCTCGGCCAGGCAGAGAAGAAGGCAGCAGATGCTGTGGAGGCCCTTGAGTGCCAGTAGAAGGAGGCCGAAGATCGTGAGCAGCATCTCGTGGCCGCGGCAACCACTCGGGAGAGTGCCATGGCTGACAAGCTCATGGCTGCTGCCAAGTCTATCTCTAGTAAGCTGTTCTTGTCTCCCTTTTTTTGTCTTCCATATCTTAGGATGCCCTTTCTTGTTCCTCACTCGAATTTTTCCCGCCTTTCTTGTCAGATGCTTCTGGCATCGCGTTTGATCGCAACGCGCTGGAGCACGGGGATCTTCTGGTGGATGCCGTTGCGGAGATCGAGGATCACTGCACTTCTTCTGTGGGATCTCTTGGTGAGGCCAATAAGGTGTTGATGCGCTTTTATAAAGAAGTAAACCCCAAGGGAGTTCCCTCGAGGACGTCAGCTCGCTGGCAGATGCTCTCTCAGGCGACGCTTCGGCGGAGTACAAGCGCAAGCAGGAGGGGGTTGGTGCTGCCATGGGGTTGGCCATGGCCATGGCATCCAGAGCGGAGCTGGATCTGACGCAGGTCACGTCCCAGATGCCAACGGCGGCGGATGGCTCCGAGGTAGCTTTTTCCACCTTTGCCTCCTGCTACAAGAATTACAAGCCTAAGCTCATCGACCTCCTGGCCGACTATTCGGTAGAGCAGGAACGAGCGGCCAAGAGTAGGCACTCTAGCTCCGAAGCTGCTCTGGGTGCTTGCTCTTAGGCCCTTCTGCTTTGTACATAGTATAGATTTCTTCCTTTTTCTGTAACCCCTTTTGGATGAACAATATTCACTTCTCCATGAGATGGACTTTTATGTATATGTATGAATTCTTCTTTCAACTGCTGTCGAAAGTGTTTGTGATGTTCGCGTTTGCCTTCTTTTTACCCTTAGGGTCCTTCGAGTGAGGCTCCAGTGATCACGCCTTCTCCTGCGCCTGGCCCTCGCTCGTCGTTGAGCAAGTCGTCGTAGTTGCCTTTCCTGCGTGACCATGTCAGAAGTTTGGATAAGGATATCCTCTGTAGCCGCAAACATGCGGATGTGTGGAAGTCGAAGGATGACCGAGCCATTGCCAGAGAAGAGTTCTTGCTTGAAGAATTTCCGCAGATGGGTGAGCAGCTCCAATGTGAGTCCTTGTGAATCGCTGCTTCTTCAACTACGCCTTATTTTTTATGTTGGCTCACCCAATGTTTTCTGTAGTTGTAAATCTGCTTCCGAAGGAAGAGAAGGAGCGGGTCGCAATTCGGATGAACTGCTTGACGCAGCAAGATTTGGAGGTTGGCAGCTTCTTCTGGATGGACCGTGATCGGGCGATCGTCCTTGCGACGGTGCAAGATCGCGTACACCAAGTTCTTCGGGTGCTGAAGCGGGCGAGGTCGTCCCTTGCGGCTATTTGGGCCACCATGTTTCCTTTGGATGTTGCACCTTCTAGCTTTCTAGGCTTGCTCGGAAAGTTTCAAGATGCAGCTCATGTGAAGGAGCTGATGCGCCATCAGCTGATTGCGGGCGTGAAGGCGGCCCTATATCTTGTTCGACTGCATCGTTGTGATGCTGATCTTGTGGAGATAGCGCCTGGGCCGCCCCCCGTAGAGATGGCATGGCGTGGGATATGCGACCTCATTATGCGGCTGTGGCGCAGTACACCGAGGAAATTGTAGATGTATTTGAGGAGAGGGTGAACGTTCTGCTCTAGCATAGTTAAGTCCTGTAAAAGAAAATGATATAATGTAAAGTCTGTATTCATTCGAGTGGTCTTTGTAATGCCCTTTGTAAAGTTGTATGTGTTGGCACGTGGTGTGTTGCGTGATTATGTAATGTGCATATCCTTTTTGTTAGCCTGACATGGCCAGCTACTCATGTTGTATGCATTGTTGTCAGTCGACGAAGTCGTATGGTGAGGCGCAACTCCCGAGCGTGTTTAGCGATAAACAATGTAAGGAGAAAAAGATATTTGGGCTAAGGAACTTAGATTTTATCCATTGTAAATGGGGAGGTACATTGTTTGTCTAGGTAGCCTGGCTGAATAGCCTTATTGAAAGTAAAGGGTAACTAGGGGTAGAATCATCGTAGTCGTGTGACGTTGCAAGGGTTAGAGTACTCGACTCCAGATGCGACGTCCATGATGCGCTAGGCGCCACCTGGGATGACTTCGGTGACGATGTAGGGTCCTTCCTAGGGTGATTTGAGCTTCTTGTGCCCTTCTTGCTTGAGTCGTAGGACGAGGTCTCCTTCGACGAAGGACCTTGGGCGCAGCCGTCGGCTGTGGTATTTGCGAAGGCTCTGCTGGTAGACCACTGAGCGAGCCGCGACGATGTCGTGTGCCTCGTCGAGCGTATTGACGACGTCTTCGAGTGTGGCCGATGATTTGGCTTTGCTATAAGAGACGACCTATGGGGCCTTGTGTCGTACCTAAGCAGGTAGCATGGCTTTGGCTCCGTGCACCATGAAGAAGGGTGTATAGCCAGTTGAGCTGTTTGGAGTTGTGCGCAGGCTCCAGAGGACCGAAGGTAGATCGTCTGCCCAGGCTCCCGCAAGCCGTTCGAGTGGGCATAGTAGGCGCTTCTTGATGCCGTTTCCTATGAGTCCATTGGCCTTTTTGACCTGCCCATTGGTCTGCAGGTGCGCCACGGAGGCGTATGATATGTTGATTCTGAGGTTCCCGCAGAAGTCCCGAAATTCCTTCGATATGAAGTTCGAGCCATTGTCCATTATGATGCTATGGGGCACGCCGAATCTGTAGACAATGTACTCGAAAAACTTGACGGCAGTTTTTCCGCTTTGGTTGGTAACAAGCATGGCCTCGATCCACTTGGAGAATTTGTCAACTACGACAACGAGGAAGATGTGGCCTCCTGGCGAGGACTTTGGAAGTTTGCAGATCATGTCGAGGCCCCACTAGGCAAAGGTCCAGGCCACTGGTATAGGCCTCAGCTCAGATCCTGGCGCATGTGGCTTGTCCGTGTACCTCTGACAGGCGTTGCACCTCTGAACTATGTCCTTGGAGTCATTCATTGTGGTTGGCCAGTAGAATCCGGCTCGTAGGGATTTGGCGATTAGGGCGTGGCTGCCTGCGTGATGGACGTAGATACCCTCATGGATGTCTTGGAGGATGCTTTTTCCGTCACCGATGGTGACGCATCGTTGGAGCAACCCGAAATGCTGCGCTTGTACAACTCTTCGTTGATGATGGTTATGGCCTTTGACCGACAATATATGTGTCGGGCATCTGTCGGGTCTTCGGGCAGCTGATTGTTTATCAGGTACCGAAGGTACGGTTGCGTCCATGTTTGTTCAACCGCCAAGACCTGCATCAGGCTGACCAACTCGGCCTCTATGTCGAGATTTTCGGGGCCTTCTTGTCCTTCGGGTAGCGCAGCCCCCGAGTTCTCTGCTTCTTCGGCTGAGCCTTTTCTGAATTTCCTCTTGATGGAGGGCACACAGATTTGTTCGAGGAACACTCCTGGTGGCACCTGGGTGCAGGTGGAGCCAATGTTGGCGAACTTGTCGGCCTCTTCATGGCTTTCCCTTCCGACGTGCCGAAGCTCGCAGCCGTCAAAGTCCCCTTTGAGTGAGTTATAGAGCATGCGGTACGCGATCATGTTGGCGCTATGGGCGCCGCACTCGTTCATCGTCTGCTGTACGACAAGGTTCGAGTTGTCATAGATGACAAGGCGTGGTGCGCCTCACACCTTAGCCATCCTCATGCCATGGATGAGGGCTTCGTATTCGGCCTTGTTGTTTGCAGGCGCGGAATTTTATCCGAAGGACATACTTCATCTTGTCGCCTTGAGGGGACGTCAGTATGACGTCGGCCCCTGCTCTAGCCTCGCGCTAGGAACCGTCAAAGTGCATCATCCAGGACTGCGACATATCCGGAGTGTCCGACAGTTGGAGCTCCATCCAGTGGATGCGGAAGTTAGGTAGGACCTGAGATTTGATGGCGGTGCGCCGCTCATACATAATGTCTCGAGGAGACAACTTGATGCCCCACAGGGTACACATCCCATCGCTTCGGGGTTGTTAAGGATGTTCGACAGCGAGGCGTCGTTGACGATCACGATCTGGTGCTCCTGGAAGTAGTGGCTCAGCCGACGCGCCATCATGAATACACCGTAGGCGAGCTTCTGGTAGTGAGGGTACCTCTGGTTTGTCGGGGTCAGTACCTCACTAAGGTAGTAGATTGGGCGTTGGACCCCGTGGGTCTTTCCATCTTTGGGTCGTTCGACCACGAGTGTGGTGCTGACCACCTGATGTGTGGCCGCAATGTATAGCAGCAAAGGCTCCCACTCCTTCGGTATGACCAGGACAGGCGAGGTGGAGAGTAGCCTCTTGAGGTCCTCGAACGCGTCGTCTGCTTCGTTTGTCCACTCGAAGTTGTCCGTTTTGCAGAACAACTAATAAAAGGGGAGGGCTTTCTCACCCATTCGGCTAATGAACCTGCTGAGCTCCGCGATTCGTCTAGCTAGCTGCTGGACTCCTTTGAGGTTTTTCGGCTTCTCCATGGCCAGTATGGCCCTGATTTTTTCGGGTTTGCCTCGATGCCCTGTTGGGAGATGAAGTACCTGAGTAACTGACCAAACGGGACGCCGAAGGCACACTTGTCTGGGTTCAGTGGAGATCATTGATTAGCATCCTGGCCTCCTTGGTCTTGATTACTATGTCGTCGACATAGACCTGGATGTTGCGGCCGATTTGTTTCTTCAGACATGCCTGCATGCACCTCTGGTAAGTGGTGCCTGCGTTCTTCAGCCTGAAGGGCATTGTGTTGTAGCAGAACATCCCGAACAGCGTGATGAACGCCGTTTTCTCTTGATCTTTGACCTTTAGTCGAATTTGATTATAGCCTGAGTAGGCGTCAAGGAAGGAGAGCTTCTTGCATCCTGTAGTGGAGTCGATGATTTGATCGATCCGTGGCAGTAGGAAGTGGTCCTTGGGACAGTGCTTGTTGAGCGATGTGAAGTCCACACACATCCGCATGATGTCCGTGTCCTTCTTGGGGACCAGCACGGTGTTGGCCAGCCACTCGCTTTCTTTGATTTCCTTGATGAAGTTAGCATCGAGCAGTCTATTGACTTTGATTCCAACAGCTTCGGCTTTTGGCTCGGATAGTTGACGCATCGACTGCTTGACTGGCTTCGCATCTGGAAATACATTGAGTGCATGCTCGGCGAATTCTCTGGGAACTCCTGGCATGTCCACAGGACACCAGGCGAAAATTTCCCAGCGCTCAAGGAGGAATTTAACGAGCGCGCTTTCCTATGTGGGACTCAAGTCATTGGCGATCAACGCCGTCTTGGAGGCGTCCGTCAGGTGGACCTGCACCTTCTTTGTGTTGACTATGGAGTCGATTGACATGTCAGGTGCGTTTTGCCTGGCGACTAGGGATGCCCCGTTGTCTGTCACCTCTCTGAGTCTCGTGAGCTCCTCCTGCATGCTGAACAACTGAGAGATTCTGTTGAAGTCTCTGTCGCAGTTGTCTGACCTAGTGAAGCTTCCTTGGACGGTGATGACGCCCCTAGGTCCTGGCATCTTCAGTAGCAGGTACACATAGTGTGGTACTGCCAAGAATCTTGCGAATGCCACGCGCCCGAGGGTGGCGTGGTACTGTGATGGCCAGTCCACCACTTCAAACTCTAGCCGCTCGTGCCTGAAGTTTTCGGGCTGGCCGAAGATGATGTCGAGCCATATCTTTCCCAGGGGGTATATGACCTTCCCTAGGACTATGCCATGGAACATCGTGTCTAATTCCTCCAGGCTGCACAGCAGGATCCGCATCACTGCGAGTGTGCTGGCGAACATCAGGTTGATGCTACTGCCGCCGACCATGAAGACGTGGCTCATTTCGAATCCTCCGATCTGAGCCTCGAGCACCAGGGCAGTGTGACCTGAGCGAGGTATCTGGCGTGGGTGATCCGAATGATCGAACGTGATGCAGGACTCCGAGCCGCTGAGGTAATCAGGTATGGCTGGTGGGGAGGTCACGGCCAGGCTGACTTGGTGGGTGATCTTCTTCTGCACCCTTTTGGTTGGGCGCCCCTTCTGGATCATCAGGGATCCTTTCGATTGGGGGTACCCATCTGCATCATTGTTTGGTGCTAGTGCGACCGGCGGCTGCAACGGTCCGCCAGGTGGTGGTGGAGGAGCTCCATGGGCGATGGCACCTGGAGCAGGTGCGAATCTAGGGTTCACCGTCTGGCGCCGCTTTGGGTGAGGCCCTCGCTGAGCTTCTAGAACTCTCGGCAGTCCTTGAGCATGTGGCTGGCCTTCTTCTTACCATCTTGTTTGTCGATGTAGAAGTGGATGGCGCAGAGACCAGACAGCTTGTCATATGCCAAAGGCTCGCCGTCGCAGTTGCGACGTTGCCACGTTAGCGTGGGTCGTCCGCCGTCATGGTAGTTGCTGATGCGGTATCCGCTGTTGCGGTTGCCATCATCGGGGCGATCAGCGTATCCAACCGCAACCATGTCGAATCCATCGCGATTGTCGTAGATGTGCGATCTTCTCTTGCTGTGGTGCTCACTCCTGTGGCCGAAGTCGTCTTCGTCATCCGAATGTGTTCGGTTGACGGAGTCCTCGCCATCTGCCCAGGGGTTGGTAATGTTCATGAGGTGATCAAGGGTTTTGGGCTTGACGTGCCCGAGCTCCTCCTTGAAGTATTGGCGCCTGGCATCGTCCTTGAAGGCCTTGATTGCTCTTTCTTTGGAGATGTTCACAGTGGAGTTATTGATGTGAGACCAGCGTAGTATGTACAAGCAGATGGACTCGTTGGTCCCCTAGGTGTAGGCCTGCAACTCTTCGATTGAGGCTAGCCTCTTGCTGGTGCCCTTGAAGTTGCATATGAAGCTGTATGCCAGATCTTCCCAGCTTCGGATGTAGCCGGAGGTTAGGCTGCTGAGGCAGACCCTGGCTGCGCCTATCAGCTGCAGCTAAAGGCATTGTAGGGCGATGTTCTTGTTCCCGATGTGGATCTTGACGGATGACAAATGGTCATCGAGCCAAGCTTTTGGATCCTGCGTGCCGTCAAACTTCGGGTTGTTCAAAGGGAGCTTGAAGTTTCTCGGCATCCGCGTTTGCCGAACAGATCTGCTGAAGCATCTGGCTCCGCTCAACTCTCCGTCGTTATCCTCCTTGGACTCGGTCAAGCACACACGCTTAGCGCGTGATTTATCGATCTTGCGCTGGGTGAGCTCATTACGAGCATCGTAGTTGCTGCTGCGACATCGTGGGCTCCGACGGCGTTGGGGCAGGTCATGCTCCTCCTCATCAGATGAGGGTGTGCGGCTTTGAGTGAACTTGACCGCGGCCTTCTTCTTCGACTCCGTGGGATTTTAATCATGGAGCGCAGCTCCAACGAGTCCGAGGGCTGCTAGCGCGGACTTGTGCATTGTGTTATTCGGGTCACCCGCTGGAGGCAGGTTGGACGCGAGATAGGTGGTGGCCTCCATGATCGTGGCCTGCAGCGTCTTCGGCATGACGTTGCCTTGTGAGTCCATCGTCATGAAGGACGTGTTGAGGGCCCTGATGACCTCGTGTCGTGCGGTAGGGTCCATGTGAAGGGAATATGCCCTAAGAGGCAATAATAAAGTGGTTATTATGTATGTTCCAAGTATATGATAGATGTTTATTTTGCATGCTATAATTGTATTAATATGAAAACATTAATACATCTAAGTTTAATAAACAAACAGAAAGTTCCTAGTTATGCCTCTCATAAACTAGCTCGTTTATTAACAAGATGATCAAGGTTTCCTGATCATTTACATTGGATGTTGTTAATAACGAGATCACAACATTATTGGAATGGTGTGATGAACATTCATCCGAAGTATAGCATTACGATCAAAGTCATTGAGTTTATATTGCTATAACATCATACGAAGTAATCCTAATCCTTAGACCATGAGATCATGTCAATCACTAACACTGGAAGAGTGTCTTGATAACATCAAACATCACACCGTAACAGGGTGATTATAAAGATGGGTTCAATACTACTAAAGTGTTATGTTGAGGCCCATGGATCGAGAGTGGATTTGTTCATCCCGATGACGGATATATATGCTCTGGGCCCTCTCGGTGATATCACATTGATTAGCTGGCAAGCAAGTGATTTGATCACTAGAATGTTATATCACGGGAACGAGAAAAGGGTGCATGTCAGTAACGAGATCAAACTAGGTATGGAGATACCGATGATCGAATCTCGGACATTTAATATATCGTGAAACAAAAGTATTAAGATACTAGCATAAAAGGTTCTCACGATCACAAGAAAGTCATCGTTGAATGTGTGGGAGTCAGTATGGATCTCCAAGTCCCGCTTCTGTTTATTGATCTGAGAGGGGTCTCGATCATGTACGCATTATTCGTGAACCATAGGGTGACACACTTAAGAGACACTGTGACCATTTGGAGCAAAAGTTTCATGCTGAAAAGAATAACAAGCCCAGGAATTTATTTCATTACATACCGAAACTGGTTTTCGGGTGAATTGCAGAAAGTTTTTCTGCATGTGAAATGAAAATACTAGCAAGGGGTTATATGTGAATGTTTGTCATTAAAGTAATTGAAAAAATTCTGAATAAATAAAAGGAGTTTTATTTAATGAGAGTTTGCATTAAATTTGGTGGAAATTTAATGGGAATTTGAGTGGGGTTTTTAGTGGAGAAAATTGAAGGGCCATTTTGTGAGTGGAGTGTCCACCCACATGAATGAAGGAGGGGAGGGGGCAGCCCCATGCGCTGGACACCCCCTTGGGTTTCCCCCCTCCTCCTATAAAAGGAGCCCCTCCCTCTCTTATCACTCACACCTCCTCATGAAGGATCTCTCTCCCCCTCTAGTATTTACCCCCCATGGTCTCGGACTAGCGAGATACATGTTCCTGGTGGCTATTCGGCAAGAAAGAGTTGTGCTTCCGCTGCATCGCTGGAGTTAGGAGGCGGAGGTTTCTCGGTGCCTCGGACGTGTGTGCGAGCACGGATGCGCTGCTGATTTGCGGCGCTAGGACTTCCTCTCGATCTTGAGATTGGCAAGAGATCGTCTACATCAACCACGAGTTCAACCTCGTTAAGCTTTGTCGGTCTTCAAGGGTATGTTCTCTATGGATGTATATCCGCCCATTGCTTGTATCTAGTAGATAGACCTTGGTACATAGTTGTTCTCATCGTAGGAATTTTTTTGTTTTCTATGCTGCGAACCCTACAGGCTCTGATACAAGGGGCATCCCCATGTGCCGGCCACCCCCTTGGGTTTCCCCTCCTCCTATAAAAGGATCCCCCTTCCTCTCTTCTCACTCACACCTCCTCGTGAAGGATCTCTCTCCCCCTCTAGTATTTATCCCCCATGGTCTCGGACTAGCGAGATACATGTTCCTGGTGGCTATTCGGCAAGAAAGAGTTCGCTGGAGCGCGGAGGCGGAGGTTGCTCGGTGCCTTGGACGTGTGTGCGAGCACGAACGCGCCGCTGATTTGCGGCGCTAGGACTTCCTCTCGATGTTGAGATTGGCAAGAGATCGTCCACATCAACCACGAGTTCAACCTTGTTAAGCTTTGTCGGTCTTCAAGGGTATGTTCTCTATGGATGTATATCCGCCCGTTGCTTGTATCTAGTAGATAGATCTTGGTACATAGTTGTTCCCATTGTAGGAAATTTTTTGTTTTCTATGCTGCGAACCCTACACCATGCGCTCCATGCGGGAGCGGTAATTTTTTGCTGTCGTGGTGGTGGCATGGCAGATGCCATGGGTAGGATAAAGTATGGGGCCAATGGATGCTAGAGGGATCCGGGGAGGGAAGATGTAGTGATTTCTACACACAATTGACTAATAAGTAGATCTTTATTTCTTCTCTAAAGAGTTACAAGTGCTCCTAGAGCTATAGCATAGAGAAGAAGAAGAAGACTGCTACACGAGCCCTTTGGTGTAAAATGAATCGATCCCTTCTCCAGGAGCCCATACCCCTCCTTATAAAGGGGTCCCTTGGTTCCTCCTAGGGCTGACGTGGCAAGCATATTCTTGGAATATGCTTGTCCCAAAGTGGTAACTCGGCGGGCTCCTTTCCGTGTCCCCCTTCTATCGGCAACAAAGACCCCGAGGCCCTCACATGTGTGCCTCGGGCTTCCTCACTGTCACCTCCGTGACGCTTGTCTGCCCCTCTACAGCTCTGCTCTTTGTCCTTAGTGCTTGGCTCTGTGTAGATTCCTCCTAGCTAGCAACTAGGGTTTGACCATGGGCTCCTTCTCCTTCTCATGCAAGTTTCCCGTTACTCGGCCTCATATCGCATAACTCGGCTCGGCCTTCACCTGCATACAAGTCAATCAACCTTATTCGGCCGACTTAGCTCACACGTCAGCCGAGTAATGTGTTAATTACTCTATATTGGCTAAGCCTCAGCTTACCTCGGCCGGATCTTGCATGATTCGGCCGACTCAGCTAATAATTCAGCTTAAGATAAGGGAGATTCCTCCCTTCTTTCCCCTATCTTGACCATACCTGGGGTCACTCCCCCAACATTAGTCCCCGAAGCTAGTGCGGTCCTGCCGGAAACCTCGGCCGGACCACAACAGTTTCCAGACATTTATTCTTTCTCACTTTCTGTCCGAGGTATTTCTTAGCCGACGTTCTTCTTCTACTACCCTCTTCCTTATTTCTACCTTTTCCTGCTTTGAACTATGTTGCGAGTTATTTTCTCTTGTTCGGGGTATTTGCTTGGCTTCGTGAGTAATCCTCGTCCTACATGTATCAATCATCATTGTTCCCTAGTTTTTTGTTCCTCTACAGTGTTTACTGACATGCTACAGTGATTACTGTGCCTGTCGCATCGGCGCAGTGACGCCTTGATAACCGCAATGGTCAGATGGCCCGATATCCTCCTGTGCCATGTGACCCTTGCTGTGGCTCCACTCTCTGTGCGCGGTTATGCGATACACGTGATTATGTGGTTACCGTGGAACAACCACGATTCCACTATGGCTTACCCTATGCGGTTATAAAGAGGGGAGTGGGGGTAGACCGATTCACTTTTCCCCTTCCTACTCCCTTCGTCTTCTTCCTCGCGCCACCACCACCGTTCGTGTTCCAGTAGCCGCGTCACCGCAGTTTCTCCTCGACGGACACGCTGCGGCTCTCTGGCTCCTGCGACCTTGCCGCAGAGCCTGTGATTTTGTGTTCTCGCTGGTGAGTTTCTCTACAGTGCTACCGCTAGGTTCTTGGTTAGGTGTTCTTCTATTTTTCCTCGATTTCTTGCGGCAGTTCTTTCTTTGTTCCGCCGCCGCTTTCGTCACGGGGCCCTACACCTCTAGGTCTCTCCCCGCCATGAGTTATTCTTCGGTTGATTCCTCTAACGAGCCCATGTCTAGCTCTGCCAGCGGCGCTCTCGTCGGGGAAGAAGACCTTGCGGCGGGTCCAGAACGGGGTTCCTGGCAAGGTTCCACGGTTACTCGCCGGGAGGTCGAATGGCTAATCAAGACTCGCCGAATCCCTGCCGAGGTAAGTTGTCGCTTACCCGGCAAAGAATCCTCCCCCGTACTTGACGAGGGTGAGTTCATAGTTTTTATGTCCCACTTTGCTCGTGGATTCGGCCTCCCTCTTAGTGACTTTGCTAGGAGCTTCTTAAATTACTTCGGCCTTCATCCGCATCACCTGCCGGCTAATGCCGTAGCTTCTCTGTCGGCCTTTATCTCGGCTTTGGAGGGGTACTTCGGCCTCTAGACTTCTGTAGACGTTTGGTCTAACTTCTTTCAGATCCGGGCTAACGTGGTGCCAGATAAATCTCTTCATCCTTCTGAGAAATCTCTCACCCAATGCGGGGCTGCCTCCATTATACCTCAGAAAAACTCTGTGTTCCCCCGCGTTGCAGGCCTCGAGTCTTGTAAGAAGTGGCATAGATCATTTTTATTTGTCAAGAACACTAGGAAAGAAGATAATATTCGGCTCCCCGCTTTCTCTATCGGTCCTCCCTCAAATAAGAAATGGATCTATAATCTGAGGAAGACCCATGCTCTTGCCGAGGCATTTGAGCTCCGGCTTAAGGAACTGACTCGTGCTGGGCTCCGAGGGGAAGACTTGATGAATGCGTTTGTTAGTAGCCAAATCTGCCCCTTCCAGCTTCGCTCCCACAAGGTCTGCTATATGAGTGGTCCTTTGGATCCCAACCGAGTTTCTACGGTTGAGCTTGATAATTATCAAATCTATAAACATGTCCGGGCTATTTTTAAGACTAAGACACCTGAGGAATGGACGTGGGTACTAAGGCCATTTTCTCACAGGAATCCTCCTCCTCAGGTAAATTAAATACAGGTGTTTTCTTCCGAGTTGTTCTTCCATTGTTCTTTTGCTAACCCTCATCCACTTTTCTCGCAGAGGTTTGTGGAGCAGAAGACAGAAGATGCCGAGGTTTTGGCTCTTCCTTGGACCGCTGACCGCAATACCCTGGACAATGGAGAGCCTGATCCGAAGGAGTTCGTCCCTAAGTCGGATGCTGCTCCTGTTCGTCCCCGGAGCAAGACCTCGGCCCGTGTGGATGAAGGTGATTTGGACGACGTCCAAATTCTTGAGGTAGTTCTCGTGGTGCCTATATCTTACGCATTTCTGGCTCCTTCTTTCCCAGCTAATCAAGCTGGCCAGGTGCACGACATCGAGCCTCTTGCTTCTGAAGCTCCTGTTGCTTCGAAGAAGCGCACCGCTTCGACGGACCCTTCCGATGCTGCCCCCAAGAAGCGAACCAAGAAATCTTCTCAGCACATTCCGAGGCGTAAGACTATTCCTGGGGTTACTAGGTAAGTTTCCCTTTATGTTTTCATTTGTATTTCTTTTCTCTCTCTTTCTATTTCTAAATTAATTTCTACCTTCTTTGCAGAGCTCCACTTTCTGCAAAGCCAAGCGGTCCGAGTATGACATCTCATACTACTCGGCCGCCTTCACCCTCGCTTCCGGAGGATGTTCGCGTTCCCAGTCCTCCCCGTGATGATTCTCCTCCCAGGCCGACTAATGTATTACCTCGACAAGATGAGCCCATTGCTCCCCCCGTTGTCGCTGACGATAACCCTACGCCGGATCACCCGGCCGACTCTGCTGCCCCCTTAAGACTCCGAAGGTTTCCCCCAATGATCCTTTGACCACCGCATCTCCAGCTCCTGCTCCAATTCCCACCGTGGATACCACTCCCGAGTTGTTGCCCCTGCCGAAGTCTCTACCAACAGTAAGAAAGTTGTTGTCACTAAATCCTTGCCATCTCAGAAGGAGCCAACAAGCTCTTCTCAGACCAACATTGCTGATATACTTCGTAAGGTATCTTCCACCGCTAAACCCGGTGTCGCCCTTGCTGCCGACACTCAACTTATTCTTCATAAGAGTCCGGCGACGGCAGTTACACAACAGGCCCGAGGTAAAGTGTTGACCCACACTGAGAGCGGGAACAACCTCGGGTCACTAGTGGAGTATGCTAATAACTGGAATGTCGCCGACCAACTTGAAGGCAATCCGAGTAGCCAACCATTTCAGCTTTCCGACATCAGCAGTAGCTTGCATATGGCTGCTAAGATTGTCCTTGAAAGTGATAAAATGAACGAGGTAAGCACCTTCGTTGATATTTGTCTATTATTCAGATGATACTATACACATACTAGTCCCCAAAGCTTTCAAACATATGATTCGTTATTCGTTTGGAAGCTTCAACCTGTTTCAAGTACATTACTTGCCAAGTTAATTTTCTTCGTGATTCGGATTAACCGTGGTCTAGAATATCCAGGCATCTAGTTCCGAGTCAAGTTTTACTTGATTCGGAGTTGTTTGACTTTTGAATATCCAGCCAAATAGATCTGAGTCAAGTTTTACTTGATTTGGATCTGTCTTACTTTTGAATATCTAGCCATCTAGATCCGAGTCAAGTTTTACTTTATTCGGATCTGTCTTACTTTTGAATATCTAGCCATCTAGATCCGAGTCAAGTTTTACTTGATTCAGATCTGTCTTATTTTATAATATCTAGCCATCTAGATCCGAGTCAAGTTTTACTTGATTCGAATCTGTCTTATTTTTGGATATCCAGCCATCTAGATCTGAGTCAAGTTTTACTTGATTCAGATCTGTCTTATTTTAGAAAATCTAGCCATCTAGATCCGAGTCAAGTTTTACCTGATTCGGATCTGTCTTACTTTGTGTAACTCGTTGTCATCTTCAGGTTGCCCATGATCGGCGGACAACCAAATTTCAAAGGTTGCTCTTTGCGCACAAGAAACTTCAAGATAAGTTTGAGCAAATTGTCCCTGTTGTGAAGAAAACTGGTAAACTATCTGGTTTGTTTAGTTTTTCTTACCCTTGTAAAATATTTAGCTATTGTACCAACTTGTATCTTGCTGTTATGCAGCTAGTGTCAACAATCTGAATACCCGTCTTACCAAGAAATTTGGTGCTATTGAAGGTTAGTCACTCCTTTTTCCTTCTAATTTGTCGACTTTTTGTTCGAGGTAAATCTTGGGTATCTTACGACCTCCCGGCTTTGGTATAGCCGATTTACGAACACTTGCAGCGTCGCATCAAGAATGCATATCTATGCCTGATATGATGCTGCATTTTTTTTGAATAAGCTGCCGCTCATTCGACACAACTCAAGGAAAAGGATGACGAGATAACCCGGTTACGTGCCGAGGTTGAATCCCTTAAGCTCTCCCAGAAGTCTGAGTTAGAGAAGGTTGATCAGGAGTTCTCTGAGGAAAAGAACCAACTAAGTCTACAGCTTTAGAAGGGCAAGGAACTTCTTGATGCTGCCGAATTAAAGAACCAGTCGATGAGCGACGAAATCACTCGTTTTAAGAAGAGTAGGACCGACTGGTCCCGGGATCTCCACAAAATGCTGAGTTACATCCATCGTAAGTTTCTGTCTCTCATCGAGTTATTCTTTTCCCTTGCTCATCTTAACTTATATGACGTCCTTTCGTGTAGATCATTTCCCAGAAGCCAAACCTGTGAGCTCAAAGGCTGTGGTTTCTGCTCGCGAGCACCGAGGTGTCCCCGTTGCTCCGAATCAAGAATATTCCATGGAAGATTTCCTGATTGCCGTTGGCGCTGCTATTGGGCCGATGAAAATTATGGGAAAAGATCTGGTGCAAGAAGCTATCTGAGCCTACCATGTCCTCTGGCCGAATGAGCCGGATATTGACGAAGTAGAAGTGCTTGTGGCGAGGTTGATGGAAACTCAGACTCAACTTAATCTCTGGAGGGAATCTGCTGGAAGGGCTGGTGCTGATATGGCGCTTACAGCTGTTTTGTCATGGTACGAGGATCTCTCCCTTGATATTCTGATGAACTTGCGCACTGGCTCTCCTTGGATTGAGAATCCGAAGTTCGTTGCTTGCCGTCAAGCCCGTGCCTACCAGCTTATCGAGTATGCTGACGTGCATCATTGGATTGAGGGGCTGAGTTTCCTTCCTAACCCGACCGATGATGCCGAGGCTGAAGATGAATCTGGTGGTGATTCGGCTGATCAAGATGAATCGGAGGAAGGCTCTGATAATGCCGATGATTCCAATGATAGCTCAGATGGGGATGGCGACGGTCGATCGTCCTCCAAAGGAACTGAAGCTTCTCGAGCCCAAGGTGATGTCTCCTAGCATCCAGAGCTTGCCCCAGGCGTTACTACGGCCTACGTTGATGCCGAGGTAACCTATGTAGAGGCCCAAACAACCTCGGAGCGCCCAGTTCTTAAGGATGCATCTTTGAAGGAAACCGAGGTTATCCCAACTGCATCCGAGACACCCATGTCCGAAACTCCTGGTGCTACTATTGTCCCTCCAACGGGTGATTCGGCCTCTGCCAATGTTTAGGTTCAACAACTCCTATTTATTTAAGTCCCCGGTATGCCGGGTGTATGCTGTCTTTGAAACAGTTATCCGCCTTTTGGTACAATGTGAACCGTTTTGCCTTTGGCCTCTGATGCCCTGGTAATTGTTGTTACTCTATCTAATTGAGTTTATGTGAGTCGTATCTTTGCTTTGCCAAACTTTAACTTCGTAAATCCGGATCATATTTTTCATATGACTGATTTTCGTTTGGCATCCACCTTGTGTTTCTTATCTATTCTTGGTTGTAAAACTGTTGGTTTTGCAATTTCTCCTTGAAGGACTATGAGTTCTAAGCCCATACATCTTTTTAAACTGATGGCCTTACTACCTTTTCCGAGGTATCTGTTGGTAAAATGATATAGATAGGGTACTTTCCCCGTTATACCTCGAATTGCTGATGTTGTCATTCGTGTTACTATGATAGTATAAATTTTTGGTTGTTTCCTCCGCATTATATCTCCGGTTGCCGAGGCAAGTTTATATTGTATTTGTGATATAGATAGGGTAATTTCCTCGTTATACCTTTGGCAGTCCCCGAGTTATTGCTTGAGTCACCGAACTTTCATACATACGCCAAAAAGCAATAGACAATATGAGGCATTCCCCGAGTTATTGCCCGGGTTGCCGAAGTTTCATACATGCGCAATAAATAACAAACAATATGAGGCAGTCCCCGAGTTACTGCTCGAGTCGTCGAAGTTTCATGCATAGTTAAAAAATGACAACCAATTGGGGCAGTTTCCGAGTCATTGCTCAAGCTGGCAAAATTTCATACATAGTTAAAAATGACGAATAGCATGAGGCAGTCCCCAAGTCATTGCTCGAGTTGCCGAAGTTTGATACATCATTAAAAATGAGCAATAACATGTGGCAGTCCCCGAGTCACTGCTCGGGTTGCCGAAGTTTGATACATAGTTAAAAATAAGGAATAACATGGGGCAGTCCCTGAATTACTTTTGATACATGTTTGATACACTGATTTGGTGCATCATGTCACAAGACGCAATACAGGGCTTCTAAGTGTAGAACGGACAAAGTAAGGCTACGTTCCATGGTCTTTTTGATTCATCTCTGGCCTTGCTTGCCTTGTTCTTTTCTGGCGTCTGGGTGTCGATCAGGTAGTATGCATAATTGTGTAATGCTTTACTCACGATAAACGGTCCTTCCCATGGGGATGAGAGATTATGCATGCCGTCTGTGCGTTGCACTAGCCGAAGAACTAGATCTCCTTCTTTAAAAACTCTTGGACTCACCTTTTTGCTATGATATCGTCTGAGCTCTTGCTGATAAATAGTTGATCTTGATAATGCCAATTCCCTTGCTTCCTCTAGCAAGTCCACATCGTCTTGCCATGATATTTCGTTTACTTCGGCACTTGTGTATTGGGCCACTCTTGGCGAGTCATGCATTATGTCAGCTGGAAGTACAGCTTCTGCCCCTTTACAAGAAAGAACGGGGTATACCCCGTCGATCTATTTGGGGTGGTCCTGAGGCTCCATAGCACTGCTGGAAGTTCCTCAATCCAGCATCCTACCGACCTTTGAAACTGTTCAATTAGCCGATGTTTTATCCCTGCCAATTACTAGTCCATTGGATCTTTCGACTTGCCCATTCGATGCCGGGTGAGCCACCGAGGCAACATCGAGTCTTATGTGTTTCTCTTGGCAGAATCTAGCAAAAGCTCCTTCAGCGAAGTTTGTGCCATTATCCATGATGATACTGTGTGGGTATCCATATCTCAAGATAATATCTTTGAGGAATTTCACCGCTGTGGGCCCGTCACACTTTCTTATTGGCTTTACTTCTATCCACTTTGTGAATTTGTCCACCATGACCAAAATATGAGTCATTTCGCCATGAGCCGGCTTAAATGGACCTACCATATCTAAACACCACACTAAAAATGGCCAAGTGATTGGTATTGTTTTTTAACTCGGATGAAGGCATGTGTATCTTGATAGCATATCTCTGGAAACCATTACATTTTGTTACCAATTCCTTTGCTTCCTTCAGCGTGGTTGGCCAATAAAATCCATGCCTAAATGCTTTGGCCACTAGGGCTCTGGACGAGGCGTGATGCCCACATTCTCCTTGATGTATATCCAAAAGGATTTTCTGCCCTTCTGCCGAGTCAACACATGGTTGTAGTACATTCGTGACACTTCTCTTATAAAGCTCATTGTTTATGATTGTGTAGGCTTTTGCTTTTCTCACTATCTGCCTGGCCATGACCTCATCATCCGGCAAGATTTCCTCTTTAAGGAAAGAGAATATGGGTTGTGCCCATGTTGGCGTGACTTTTGCCGGGAAAATTATGTTGTCAATTTCCATAATCTCCGCCGACATAACATCTTTGGGGTTTTCCCCGTTCATCCGTTGGTCAGCCGAATTAACCCTCGAATAATTCGGGTCATATTCTTTGTCAATTTCCATTGGGACACTTCCTTCTATCTGTTCTTCCGAGATACGGATTGACTCGGATTCTGGCAAAGGCTTAATCGATGGTTTTCTCAGGTGTTCCAGAGCTATGCCGGTGGGAATTGACTGCCTAGTTGATCCGAGTTTTGACAGTGTATCCGCAGCATCATTTTCCGCCCGAGGTATGTGATGGAATTCACACCCATCAAAATAACCACTGATCTTCTGCACATGAAACCTATACAGGGCCATATTCGCATCTAGTGCATCCCAATTCCCTGATACTTGCTGTGCTACGAGGTCTGAATCCCCGTAACACAGAATCCGACGTATGCCAATCTCTTCCGCCATTTTTAGGCCATGGACGAGTGCTTCATACTCGGACACATTGTTTGATGCAGCGAAATGTATCTACATCACGTGTTTCAGCTGATCTTTTTTCGGTGAAGTCAGTACTATTCCTGCTCCTAGCCCATTTCTTAACTTGGACCCGTCAAAATGCATCGTCCAATAGTTCGGATCTGGCAATGGGGGCTCATACTGTACTTCGGCCCAGTCCACAAAGAAATCGGCCACTGCCTGAGACTTAATTGCCTCTCGCCTATCAAATTGCGGAGCATAAGGCGATAACTCGATTGCCCATTTTGCTATTCGGCCACTCGCATCTTTGTTGCTTAATATCTCGGCTATGGGTGCCTCAAAAATCACTTTTATCGGGTGTTTTTCAAAATAGTGTTTGAGTTTTTTTGCCGACATGTATACTCCGTAAGCCATCTTCTGGTAGTGTGGGTAGTTTTGCTTTGAGGCCGATAATACCTCACTTAAGTAATATATCGGCCTTTGTACCGACTTATCCTCTTCCCTCCGTTCCACAACAACTACTGCACTTACCACTATGTTAGTAGCTGCCACATAGAGTAGCATAGGCTCTTTTGATAATGAAGAAGCCAAAATCGGTGCCGTGACCAGCATCTTTTTTAACTCATGAAATGCACTATCAGCCTGCGGTGTCCAGATGAATGTCAACACCCAGATTTTTAATCCCAGCTGCCTGTTATGCCATACATCGCAATCCCAGGATTACCATTTTTGCGAGACATAACAAAATTGGATACCACAGTACATCATACATTACAAACCATACATAAGGTCTTACACAAATAGGGATCTCATGATCCAGTTCCTAATACAACTCAACCAGCGGGATACGTAATAATAACGGTAGCATAGGCGAAGCTCCATCTTCGGGGTCACAAGCAATGCTGACGATGGGAGATGATCCTAGTTGTCGTAACCTTCCTGGGGTCCATCCTCCAGGTACTCCTCTTCATAGTCTGGCCACGGGAATAGCCAAGGACAAAGCCATGAGTACTCTTTAAGTACTCGCAAACTAATACTAACAAGTGTAGGGGTTTTTTGATAATAGGACACTAGGCTCTAGGGTTGTTTTGCAAAAGCCAGATTTATCTCTACTAAGTTCAGAAGCAAGAGAGCTAGTTGAAGTTTATAACACCTAAGTGGGAACTTGTATTTCATATCACAACCCTGTTGTGGTCAAGTCAAAGTCTCAATTCATTTCACAAGTCATTTTGAAAACATCTGACGGGGGAACAGTATGGCCACTCCAAATATCCATAACCGCGGACGCGGCTATTCGAATAGTTTGACACTCTGCAGAGATTGTACACTTTCACCACAACATTCGATACATCCGTCAGGAACAAATCCTGAATTCACCATACTCAGTCTGCGGATAATCAATCCTAACCTTTCAATTACATGCCCTAGTATAAGCACCTCTCCTGTGAGTTTGGCCTCCCAACCATGACCAACGGTCATCTTGGGTATTGCACAGGTGGACAATCTTCACAAGGTAGCCTCAGCTCAGACCTTGGCCGTGAGGGAACTAATACTAAGGTATATAAGTTTCCAGTCAAGCCCTACCCAATCTTCGGGTATTGTGGTTGTACGGTAAAATTGGAATGGTATCGCATCCAGACAACCATCAGTTTTATAAAGGGGCTAAGGCTCATGCCTCAACATTTTCATCACCAAAATCATCTGGTGTTCGGAAACACATGTCAAA
This sequence comes from Avena sativa, assembly GCA_916181665.1. Lineage (NCBI taxonomy): Eukaryota > Viridiplantae > Streptophyta > Magnoliopsida > Poales > Poaceae > Avena > Avena sativa. The sequence continues at coordinate 252,215,365 of OV702293.1, forward strand.
ACATCTTAGTAGAATGATCCATCATTCTAAGGTTTTCATAACCATTTTCACCAAGTATTCCCATCTAAAGTTGATCAAGTTTTATGCTTAGCACTAGCATCTACAAGTGGGGGTAAGCACTAATGAGGGGTGGTAAACAAGTGGAGTTTCAACTAAGTTCAATCTCATGCCTTAGGATGACATCAAGATTATCTAGCTTAGGCCAAATTTTATGCTCTTTATGCAACCTTCAAATATCTTTCTAGAATCTACAAGTCACTTAAGTACATTCTAAAAGAAAGCTTGGATAGGGAAACAAAGGTAGAAAGCTTGCAAGTAAAACTAGGATTGGGGTATCAAGTGGGTATAACCACATATGCTTTAAGACATATGGTTGGCATGGTAAGGCTTGCTAAAGTATAATATCTTGCAAGTGTTAGCTTGCACATTCAACTAGTAGTATTAGGCTTGCCTTGTGCAGAGCAGTGGTTGAAGTTCTCCTCGGCTTCTTCTTCGTAGTATCCTCCTTCCTCCTCGTATCCTTGGTCGGTACTAGCGTCTATAAATAAATACGATGTACACAATCACCAAACAATACTTTACTACTTGCAATCATCACACAAAAGGTCCTATAGATGATCTAGCATAATCACTAACATTACAAGATTAAAGCTTGGTTTAATTCCTTTTATTTTTAGAAAAGTAATTTCTACTCATTGGAAAACTACTTAAGATTTAATATCCTCCAAACCAAACATGGGATCATGTTGACACATGTCATCACCACATATTTTAGTCCATGGGAATGTGATTTAAAGTGGTGTCACAATTTAATAAGGTTTTACCCTTTTATTTTAATTAAATAAAGTGACTAGAAATGCCTATGTGGCATTCTTTTATTACTTGGTCATTATTTCTGTAAGTAAACCTATATATTTTTATATATTCTGAAAGTTATGGTTAAATGTGATTTTTGAGAGTTGGAATCAACTCAAAAGCTATTATGGTTCAATTTGAAAAATGTTTGAATGCAGAAAAGCTTCTGCCTTGTTATTTTTACCAAGGATGATCTACAGATCCAAATGACTTGAATCCAACGGGCTTGGATTCAGCATTTCAAGGCCTTTCTAACAAAATTGGTTTCATTCAATTTGGTTCACTGAATCGAGCTGGGTTGATTTTTGAATCTAGGTGCAGAAGTGTGTTTGAAATAAAATGGAAAAGGTTAAATTCAAATGACTGGGCTGCACGGGAAGCGATACTGGGCCGGCCTTCTAAGCACAACACTTACACGGGCTGGTTCCCACGCGTCAGTGAGACGAGGGGGTGCGAAGCGGTATGGGGCGATGTGAGCCGTGGGATCTTGTTCTAATCTAACGGCTGAGGTTCATCGTCGATGTTGGGCAACGCCGGCGAGACTGAAACCTAACGCGGCAGGTGGGGGTCGTTGGGGGCTCACCGGGGCTCAGGCGAGGGTCGGCGAGGCGGACGAACAACGAAGTGGATGACGGCGAACCTCCTGGTACCGGCAGCTTCTCCTGGGGCGGCTCCAATCGCTGGCCCCCTTCTTCTCCAGCAGCGGCAGGCTCCGGTGAAATTCTGGCAAAGCGCTGCTCGCCTTGCTTCGGGACTGAGGCGGGGTGGTTCTGGGTGAGAGGGGAGTGAGGTGGTGTTCTCAATTCGGCTGGGGGTGGCCTCTATTTATAGTGGAGAGAGGGAACCGACGGGCGCAAGCTAGGCTCGTCGTGGTCGACGACACAGAAGGTTAGCGGAGTGGGCGACAGTAGGGGCCAGTGCGGTGCTCCCTGGCGATGCTCAACGACATGGTGGCGAGGCGTGGGGCGACGCGGTTTGGTCGGAACACGGCGGTGCTCTACGCGTGCCCGGCGGAGGTTTTTAATGCGCACAACGTGCGTGGTCCGCGCAGCAGCAAACGAGTGTGGCTGGGGGGTTGCTGGGACGATGGTGATCACGTATGCACGCGACGAGAGCGGCGTGCGGTCTGTGGGCGTTGGTCGAGCGTGGTGCACGGGGCGCGCTCTCGGCATGGTTGCTGGCGAGCTTGGCATGGTCCGTGCGTGTGGTCCAGGGGCTGGCAACGTTCGGGCGCTAGACAGGGAGTGGCGGTGGGGTATTGGCTTGCTCCCAGACATGTTGGCTAGGCTTGTTTCTTCCCCTAGCTTGCTGTCTACACTGGGGTGGCAAGATGAGCTTCGGCTGTTCACCATTGATGGTAATGCCAAGCTTACAGTGGTGCTAGAGGTTTGCAATTGAGCTAGATGATCTACTAAAGCCTAGTTGTAACCAGAGAGGGAACAAGTTAGGCTCCAATCACTGCTCACAATAGTGTTTGGATTTTGTTTGATTTGAATCTGCAAGGTGTTTGATGAAATGGCCGCAAGAATTCAAGTTTTGAATTTTGAAAAGATTTTTGGTGGGTGTGCTAGGTTGGTGCTGGTGAGTCTGCAGATGCTTGGGTTTTGAAAGTTGAGCTTGTTCGAGTGGTTTTTGAAAAAGTGGGATCTTCCCATATGATAAAGATTCAATTTTGAACTGTCCTTTAAACTATGCATTTGAAAGTTTCTGGATGATCACAAAGTGGGCCTCGATACTTTGTTATGAGTACAATCAAGGGGTGCAAAGATCCAAACAAGTTTCTGTTAAGTTCTGAAAGTTTGGGACAACCAAAGTAGGCATGTGCGTTAAATTGGTCAAAATGACCATTCACTCAATTTGGTTTGTTTTGATTTATTTGTCTTTGGGAAAAGTGTGGGGATTGTTTAGATGATGTTTATTTCACCTAAGAAGCATTTTACAAGCAAAGAAACACCTAACAAGGCAATTCAAAAGAATTCAAAATTGGAATGCATACACACATGCATGCTTTCATATTTTTATTTAGAAAAGTTTTTGTTAACCCTAAATTTGATGATTAGAGTTTGATGATCCAAGTTAGTATTTTTGGGATGTTACAATGAACTTGTCGGACTTTTTCATCAATTGGTATAGAGGTAATGCTTTTTCCCCTAGCCGACATACGAACCGACTCAGTGAGGCAAGACACCCTGTAAATTTTTATACATCGTTCAGGCACCTCAGCAGTTCCATTCTTTCAACTGCTCGGATCTTAGTTGGATTCGCCTCTATACCTCGGCTGGACACGAGGAAACCGAGTAATTTTCCTGCCGGCACACCAAAGGTACATTTTTCCGGGTTAAGTTTCATTCGGAACCTTCTCAGGTTCGCGAATGTCTGCCGAATATCTTCCAGGAGCGTTTTTCTCTCTTTGGTTTTTATAACTACATCATCAACATATACTTGCACATTTTTCCCTATTTGATCATGCATACATTTTTTCATGCATCTTTGGTATGTTGCTCCTGCATTACGCAGGCGGAATGGCATGGCGCGATAGCAATAAGCCCCATACGGGGTGATAAATGCAGTTTTTATTTGATCAGTCGGGTTTAACGGTATCTGGTGGAAACCAGAATACGCATCTACAAATGATAGCAACTCACAGCCTGCAGTCGAATCAATGACTTGGTCTATCCTAGGTAAAGGAAAAGGTTCTTTGGGACACGCCTTATTGAGGTTCGTGTAATCGATGCACATTCGCCATACGACAGCTACATTTGGGTCATCCTTTTTCTTTTCTACCAACACCGGATTTGACAGCTAATCCGGATGAAGCACTTCCATAATAAACCCGGCTGCAAGGAGCCGAGCTATCTCATCCCCTATTATCTTTCTCCTGTCTTTGGCGAAGCGGCGGAGAGGTTGCTTCACCGGCCTTGCTCCTGGCCTTACATGCAAAGAGTGCTCAGCCAACGCCCTCGGTACACCTTGCAGGTCCTGTGTTGACCATGCAAAGATATCCCGATTCTCACGGAGGAAGTTGGTGAGCTCCCTTTCCTATTTGGCATCTAGGACAACGCTAATCGTGATGGTGCACTTTGGGAACTAATCATCAATATGGATCTTTTTCGTCTCCTTAGTTGGCTGGAAAGATACACTTCCATGCGGGTTAGCTAATGCCGGCATATTAAGCTGTGTCGACTAAGCCAGAGCTGCCACTTCTTGAATTCTTCTTTTCTCTCTTGCAATTACCAATGATTCGGCCAGGTTTGACCCGGCTGAAGCACATTCCATTGATTTTCTATAATCCCCAGCTACTGTTATTACTCCCTGAGGCCCCGACATCTTCATTTTCAAGTAAGCAATGTGATAGCTGCTCATGAGTTTAGCCAATGCTGGCCGTCCGAGTAAAGAATGATAGCAACTTTATAGGTCCACCACCTCAAACTCCAGATTCTCGGATCTACAATTCTCCCTTGTGCCGAATAACACATCTACTCGGACTTTCCCAATGGGCTCGCATGAGAGCCCCGAAACTATCCCATTGAACGTGGTCCTTGTTGGCTGCAACATATTCTGTGTTATTCCGACTTTGTGCATTGTGTCTTTGTACATGATGTTGATACTACTTCCATTATCTATGAGTACTTTTGAGAACTTCACATTGATGCTCGGCCCGACAAATGTCGGATCCAGTACCAAGGCATACGACCCTGGATTCGGCATTATCTTCGGGTGATCCTTTATGCTCCAGGTTATCTCTTGATCAGACCATGGCACATATCTCGGTACTGTCGGCATAACTGCATTCACTTCCATATGCCGGCACTGTATGCTCTGTCTATCTTGCTATTCTGTTATGAACACACAATACGATTGGTGATGCTCCCTGTAATCATTGCGTCCATTGTTCCTGGGGGTTCCCCTTCCGTCTTGATTTTGATTTACCACTTGGTGCACAGTATCCCTCCGGTCTGGGTTATCATACCTCAGAGGGGGTGGTGGTAACATTAGCTGCTGTGCATTCCCCCGGTTAACTGTGGCTGCTGCTGTCGATGTACTTGATGCGGAGGTGCTTGTATGCCCGACGGGTTTCCCATTGCACTTTTCATCCAAGCGCATTGGCGAGTAGTGTGATTGGCTGGCTTGGCCGGGTTACGCGTGTGGAATTTACACGGTTGATCCATCATGTATCCAAATGTGTATTTTGGTCTCTCCTGCCATTGCTTCTTCTATTCTGGCGTCCATTGCCTTTTCCCTTCATTCCTCGGCGTCCACTGCTGAGGACCATTCTTCTGTCACTGATTGTTCCCATGACTCGGCTGATCCTGCACAACCGCTGCCACTTGATTGGAAAAGTATCTGTAATCCGGCCTCTCGTCCCTACTTCTACCTCAGTCTTCATTGCGCCGCGATAATCCGACACCATCTCTAACGTATTGATCCTACTGCTCCCGGTGCTCTGCCGACATTAACTCTGGTTGAGTCGGATCACCTAAGGCATATGAATCTGCTATCCTGATGGTTTTTGCCAACGTGGTTGGCATATCTCTCTGCAACCTCTGCCATAATACGCTTGCATATCTGCAGCCCTGAGCAAACCAGGCTATCGCTTGAGATTCGATGACCCCTTCGCATGAGTTTTTGAGGTTGCACCACCGAGTCAAGAATTCTCTATCTGTCTCATTCGGCTTCTGCTTGCACATTGCGAGCTGTTGTGGCCTGTTTGGCCTCTTATATGTACTGGTGAAATTACTGACAAACATTTCTTCAAAATCTAACCAACAATTGATACTTCCTGTTGGTAAATTGTTCAGCCATACTCTGGCCGGTCCTTCCAACATTTGTGGGACGTATCTTACCGCCCATCTTAAATTTCCGCCAGCTATTTTCACTGTCGTGGCATAGTCAATTAACCAATCTTGTGTCTTCATACTCCCCTTGTACGTTTTCGTGCCTCTTGCCAACTGGAAGTTCGGCACGGGCGGTTCGCCCATAATCCGAGGTCCAAAACATGCTGGGCCAGGTGGACCCTTCTCTTCCAACAGCTCGGACCGATACAGCCTGTCCAACTTCAATCTTGCGTCGATTGACGGCAAGTTTCTATAGATAACTCGCTCCTGTACTCCATAGTGATTTTCCCACCATGCTCTACATACTCGATTTATGAGTAGCCATCATTGTATCTATCATTTGCCTGATTATGCTGAGCTGGTATTGCTTCTCGCTCTTGCCGAGGCTCATACCTCGGCTGAGGATCCTGCGAAGGGTACCTCCTCCCTTCCGCCGGGTTACTGTTCTCATGGTTTCCCCTTCCGAGGTTTCCATGCTCTCTGTTTGCACGAGCGGGGTTTCTATCCCCGTTGTTACCTCGGCTCCCATTGCCTCTATTCTCATTGACCTTCCCGGCCACCGCCGGATCATATGGGATAATCTGCTTATTTCTTTTTCCCGAAGTCACTGCTCTGTCTTTTCGCGCATTGTTTCCAGGCAAGGATGCCGCTGCCGCAGATAATGCGGGGGCAACTCCTGCCGAATGAACCATGCGGGAAGGTCCTTGCTTCGCCGGGCCAGCCCTAAGAATTTCCTCATTCTGCTGGTTCGCAATGCATACCAACTCATTTACTCTTTCTTGCTGTTTTTGTTGGGCTTCCTCGCTTAACCCCTCCAACTCTAGGGCTGTGGCACTTGCTTCCCTGAGGTTCTTTGCCAGGGTACTGTACCTCGGCAAGCCTGGGTCAACCGAATCATCTGGACGAGCCTCGTGCTCTTTTTTGATATCATTCATGAGGTTCTTTCCTCTTAATATCAGTTCATCTACTCGGTCAGGGGCCACATCTAGTTTGTTTGCCCTAGCGTATTATCGCAAGGTCCTGTTTAAGGATTCCCGCAGGGACGACACCTTTTTTTGCCTCTACTAGAACTTTCTGTCTAGTTTAACTCCGCCTGCGCGTTTGCCGGGTCAAGTATCGACGCTACAGGCATAGTTAGGTTATCTATAGTTGTCTGAAGGATATTCTCTAGCCTCTCTCGAGGTGGCCATCTTACCGTTGCCGCCTTCGGAGTCACCTCTTGCACCTCGGCCGCCCTGGCCGCTGGTGGATCTACCTCGGTGGGATTTGGAGCTGCTTGCTTTGTAGCCACCTGTCCTCCTGTCACCGGGTCCTTGCTTGGTCCAGCGCATGCTCCTGCCTCTGGTGCCGGGGCCGTCATCATCACCTCGATGCTGCCTACGGGGCGAACTCCATGCCGACCGAAGGCAGCACAGAGGGGAGGGTCTCCCACCTCGATGACTCGGTGCGGGTAGACGTAGGAGGTGTCGATGCCGACATAGACCTTGTGAGCTCCTAGGTTGATGAAGATGTCATTGCGCGGGGGTGCTTTCCTCCCAAAGCTGCCAACGTTATCGCTGACGTAGTCCCAGATATCAGATCTCTGGACTAGGCCAGAAACAACCCGCTCTCCGGTGTGGATGAAGTTTCCCGTCCGGATCTTGACTCCAGCTATCACCGCTGCTGGCCCCACGGTGGGCGCCAACTGTCATGGTGGCGACACGACAGATACCACGAGTAGGCTAAAGTATGGGGCCAATGGATGCTAGAGGGATCCAGGGAGGGAAGATGTAGTGATTTCCACAAATAATTGACTAATAAGTAGATCCTTATTTCTTCTCTAAAGAGTTACAAGTGCTCCTAGAGCTGTATCATAGAGAAGAAGAAGAAGACTGCTACACGAGCCCTTCAGTGTAAAATGAATCGATCCCTTCTCAAGGAGCCCGTGCCCCTCCTTATAAAGGGGTCCCTTGGTTCCTCCTAGGGCTGACGTGGCAAGCATATTCTTGGAATATGCTTGTCCCAAAGTGGTAACTGGGCGGGCTCCTTTCCGTGTCCCCCTTCTATCGGTGGCAAAGACCCAGAGGCCCTCACATGTGTGCCTCGGGCTTCCTCACTGTCACCTCAGTGACGCTTGTCTGCCCCTCTGCAGCTCTGCTCTTTGTTCTTAGTGCTTGGCTCTGTGTAGATTCCTCCTAGCTAGCAACTAGGGTTTGACCATGGGCTCCTTCTCCTTCTTCTGCAAGTTTCCCGTTACTCGGCCTCATCTCGCATATCTCGGCTCGGCCTTCACCTGCATACAAGTCAATCAACCTTATTCGGCCGACTTAGCTCACACGTCGGCCGAGTAATGTGTTAATTACTCTATATTTGCCAAGCCTCAGCTTACCTCGGCCGGATCTTGCATGATTCGGCCGACTTAGCTAATAATTCGGCTTAAGATAAGGGAAATTCCTCCCTTCTTTCCCCTATCTTGACCCTACCTGGGGTCACTCCCCCAACATTTGCGTTGTTGCCATGTGAAGTGGAGCCTCCAGCGGTGGAGAGTGCAGATCGCCATGCGCTTGATTCTGCGCCTGCGTGCTTACGCTTTTCGAGCTCCTCCTGCAGCTTCACCTGCCGATTGTGCTTATTGATCAGGAGCCAGTGGTAGGCCATCAGAAGGTCATGGGAGGCATCGACGGGTAGGATTTTTTTTGCCTTGTAAGGCTTCGCGTGCTTGGCACCAGCCTTCCTCGTTGAGGTTGATCTGGTCATAGCCGCAATTGCTACCTTCGGTGGCTCTATTAGCCGAGTTTCCTCCGTTTTCCCCGTTCTCAATCTGCGGGTTGGGAGGGGTATTGGGTGGCGGTATGGCAGCCAAAACTAGCGGTGGATCCATTCCATTGTTGACATTGCATCGTGGATGGAGGTGCATAGGTAGCGCTCGCGGAGTGGGTCGCTGCTGCCGCAGCTCTCAGATCTAGAACCGTAGGTTCCTTCATCCGAAGGGGGACCGCATAGATCAACGTTGCAGCTACTACTGTCATCCGAATCGCCTATCAGCATCGACGCATGCAGCACATCGATGGGTGGGACCCACGAAGCGGGCCTGATGGATGGTAGTGGCACCCACTCTGGAGGCGGAGCGTGCATGTCTGCCCCACTTGGAAGCAGAAGTTCCCGAACAGCATCTTGAGCCCGTCGCCTACGGACTCGAAATCTTTCAGGGTGGCCGGCGAGTGGGCGGTGAAGTCGAAGGAGATGAAGAGGACGTCACTCTCTGTTGCCGAGGAGTCGTAGATTGCTCCGGATGGGACCGTCACGACCGCACGATCAGCGTCCCCATTTCCCACAGACGACGCCAATTGACGAGGTTTGATATCATCAATGCCCATTGTTATGGAATTAGGTTTTGGAGAATATGGGGATGCTGGAAGTCGCGAAACGGTTAACAGACAATCAACAAAGGGACACGAGATTTATCTAGGTTCAGGGCCCTAGAGGGAAAACCCTACTCCTTCTTGTCTGCTCTTGATTATGGTGGAACCGAAGGTTACAACGGTGCGCAGATGCGATCTGGCGTGAGGTGTGTGTATGGGGTGGTGATTGTCCTTCTCGCCATGCCATCCTGGCCTTTATATAGATAGGCCAGGTCCCAGGGTAGGCCGACTCGGTTACAGATTAGGGTTGATACCCTTTGAAATTCTATCTAATCTAGACTTGTCCTCCAAGGAGTCAAAATCGCCATGGGCTTGTTCCACCCGAAATATTCATGGGCTGCGTGTCTTCACGTGGGCCTTCTTTAGGCTGGACCGGGTATGCCAACGTTGTGCACCCGTAAGGTATATCCATGTTAAGAACTACCAGGGGATCCTTATATAAGGGTTTTTAGGTCAAGATAACTCTCTGGGCGAAAGAATCAAGGCGATCAGACGACTGAGGAGGAAACAAGGGTGGGAGGCGTTCCCACCTGGGCTGGGCGCGCCACACATGCTCATTTGGGCTTCCTGGACCTCCTGGTGGGATTCTTGTGCTCCAGATGCTTCTCGCAGATAAATATTGGCATTCCCAAAAGTTCAGGTCCATTTGACTTTGTATAGGTCCTAAAACATCAAAAACATTGAAAACAGGGTTTTTCTGCCCTGCCAAGTGATAACCCCCAATTGCAGGGGATCACCGTAGTACAATTTGATAAGTATTTGAGTGTCGAACCCACAATAAGATGTAGGTAAACTATCTATTCTCTAAAGCCCTATAACCCATTTATATGGCCTTCTATGCAAAGCTAGCATCTAGAGTCTGTATGTGTGGTTGTTTGTACTATTAACTATAGGATTGTAAAGTTCTCAAAGTAAATATTGCAAGTGAATTAATGCAATTAAAATAGGAACTAGTGAAGTGGAGTGATGGCAAGTTTTCTCAATGGAGTAAATGTTTAGGAAAATTGTCATTTCATTCGTTTGGTTGTCACAATTAGTGAAGCACATATTATAGCTAGATGCATCAGTACTAAACACAATAAAGCATAAAGAACTCGATGATTAAAATCCCTAGGCACTATTATCTAGAACAACAATAGGATTAATTAAGGACATGTGTCTAGCAGGTGACACTCCTAACCATCACATCTAACTTGTATAGATAAAGTCTATTGTTTCTTCTAGGTGGAGTCCTAAATCACGGAGTAGTCAAGTAAATGAACTACCATACACCCTAGTGATTGGTCCCTAAGCCAAGTTAATGTGATAAAAAGGGATTCATTAAGACAAATATTTCCAACCACCGCTTTAAGTTCTAAGGTCCCCAATATATTCCCCGTTAATTAACCATGAATTAATATAGCATGCATATAAGACTTGGAACACGGTTTCTGTTCAACTCCCTCTGTTCCTCCTCCTAACAACATGTAACAGTGATAACCTGATGCATCCCCCAACATATGTGTGCACTCATATATCATTACATAAGACCATCATAGAAGATAACAAACTTGTATGCAACCAATCAACAAAGTATTTCACAGCTGCCATGAACAATCACTACTCAAACTTACACATAGATACAATAGATCATGGGAAAATAATAGATTGCACCACACATCATGTTTAGCCAAGATATTCAAGTTGGGATGAGGAGGAGGTGATGTAGATGATGACGGAGAGGTCCCTCCCAAGGAGGAGAGGCGGCGGCCTGGCCGAAGGAGGCGGCGGTGAAGGTCAGCACGCCACCGACGTCAGTGTAGGGCGCCCAACGATGGCCGGCCCTAGGGGAGCACCGCCCCTTGTACTTTTTATTTATTGGATATTCTTGGTATTGTAGATGATCCATCCCCCTTGGAGATGACAGCCAAGGGGTAGGTAAATTCACGGCTATGGGTGGATTCCTCCAAAAATAGGGTTTCCCCTCAATATATAGTGGTGGAGACTTCACCGGGACCATCGCATCAAAATCCTTGAATCCAAGGACTCTTGTGGACCTATAAAACCTTCATGGTGACTCACATAAAGGCCCACAAGTTTCCAAATTCGTTGCTTGGCCGAATTGATCATATATGGCAAGAGTTTGGGTCAACCATGTCACCAAATTTTGGAATCCCAAAACTGTTTCTGTACACTTCAGTAATCGGGCCATGAAAAATGAATCCGGACTCCGATTGAGGAGAATTTTATGTCTAAATCGTACGAATTGAAATTCCCTACCACTTTCATGTTGATAACCTTTTCATTTCACGTCATCTTCAATCCGTTCCTAGTCAATCATTAAAAAGTGTTCAGCAGGAAATATTTTAGGAAACTCCAAATATTGCCATATTGAGCGATTTTCTTCCATATTCATCTTTTTCCTATACAACAAAGTGTAACATAAGAACTTGTGCACTTTTAAAACTATTAGTAGGTTATTCACAATAAATATAATAAAGTTGCAAAATAATAAATATTTTAGCACAATAAACTACAAAGTTCATGTATGCATTTTACATTCATCAAGCATCCCCAAGCTTAACCTATGCCCGTCCTCGAGCATAAAGGTGATATATTTAACATGGACTTTGGAGTTTGTTTCTTTGCTTCTTTTTCATTGCCACACAAATTTCATTAGGTTCAATCTTTAAGGAATAATAACAAGCGAGCTATAAAGTAATATCTTTCGCACTATACAAACATGCTCAATAATAAGTAGACTTGTGTTCAAATAAATGAGAGGTAAAAAACCTTCAAGCATACTTAAATGAACCTATAGAATTGTTGGAAGACTCCTTCATATTATTGGCATAGTTTTTTATGCCTTTCTACTTTGGGCTACTTCTTAGTTTCGTGCCCTTGACCTAGAAGACTCATTTCTTAGTTTTATGTCTTCCCACTACTAGGAAACTAGCTATAGATAGACAAACCTTCTGTGGCGCATGGTCCTGACCATGAGCCACAAAAGATGTCAAGTGGCACATCAGTGTCAATGCGCCATAGAACCCTCAAACTTCTATGGAGCATGGAGTTTGGCAATGCGCCACAAAAGTAAGGTGGGACCCACACCAGGCCTTGGTCGATGAAACATCTATGGCACATTTGAGCATATGCGCCACAGAAGTTGGCACTTCTATGGCGCATATACTCAAATGTGCCACAAAATCATTAGGTGGGATCCACAGCAGGCGGGCTTTGACCGTGCTCTGACCAACCATCTGTGGCGCATATCACCATATGCACCACAGGACAAGTATGCGGGTCCCACAGTCTGGCCACCTATGAGAAAGCTTCTGTGGCGTATATATTGATATGCGCCACAGAAGATCAAACTTCTGTGGCGCATATCTCCCATATGCGCCCCAGAATGCTGCGTGCTACTCAGAATATGTTGAGAATTTCTAGTACATTTTCCTCTTGCTTTTCCCAACTAAACAAGTACCAGTGGCATAGGTAGAATACTAGACAATCTACTAGATAGAAAGTGGCATACATCATTGCATGAAATAAGCATAGCCCTTGAACAGAAAAACAACAATGGCATACATCATTTCAAATGCACAAACTACAACAAACATTGCAAACTCCTTCACAGATCTAGGGACGATGGAGGTGGAGGATGCCAGACCTCTCGGTTCACGCGCACCTGTAGCCTACGGACGTGCTCCTCCATGGACACGTTGGGGTCGAGCACCAGCCGCCACCCGATTGGTTCCGCCATGCGTGCCCTCTCCTCCGGGGACGCGAGCACGGCGTACAACCTCATGGCCTTGTTGTAGAGGGCCTCGTGCCACAGCCTGGCTTCCTCCTCAATTAGGTTGACCTCCGAATCCCGTGGTGGCTGACTCCGAGCACTGCCCCTCAACCTTGTCCCTCCACCACGTGTAGGCTGCAGGGGACGCGAGCGGGTTGTGCTCTCTAGCGAGTCTTCCGACAAGTTGTGGGAAGAAGCCATCAGGGACAGGGATGATGCTTTTGATAGCGAGTGTGGTAGATATATATAGAGGGGTGTCATTAAAGCATCTAGCTGCCACCTTTAATTTTGTGCAGATCTGGACGTAGGGTTCTGTGGCGCATATGGATGATATGCGCCACAAAAGTTCGATCTTTTGTGGCGCATATTTTCCATATGCGCCATAGAACCCTGCATCCAGATCTGCTTTTGACCGGGCTCGGACCGACCATATGTGGGACCCACAGTCTTGCCACCTATGACCAAGGTTCTGTGGCGCATATGGACGGTATGCGCCACAGAAGATCTAAATTCTGTGGCGCATATCGTCCATATGCGCCACAAAACCATGCATCCAGATCTGCACAAAAAGGAGGAAGCTTTGCACCCCTCTATCTACCACCATCCAGGTGGCGCATATGGACTATCCTGGTTACGCATATTTATTGGTCCAGGTGAACCACAGACACAATGCATGTGTCAAGTGCATGGATAAGACCCCACATCTCCAGCTACCAAAGGATCCCGGGTCTTTGAAAACCGTGTTTCAAGGGACTCGAAAGTGGCTTCGCATGGATCACCCGTGGAGAAAACGCGGTGACCTATTCAATGGTAAAGACAAGCTCGAAAGAGCCCCGCGTAAGAGGAGCGACAAATAAATCGAGGAGCTTCTGAATAATTGGGAAGAGTGCCCTGCGCCCAAAAAGAAGCGACCAAGGACAAAGCCGCTTCTGGGTGTATGGAAAGCGAGGTCTGTTTTCTGGGACCTGCCGTACTAGAAGGTCCTCCACACGCCCCATAGCCTCGATGTAATGCACATCAGGAAGAACGTTACTAAGATTCTGCTTGACACTCTTCTCAACATACTGGAGAGGACCAAGGATGGGCCGAAAGCAAGAAACGATCTAAAATTGCTTGGCATCAAGAAGGAGCTTTAGTACCCTGATAGTGATGATGATGACGATCAAACGGAAGGGACTCATGGTCGCTGCAAAAGGGTTAAGAAGAATGAGGTTGTTGTGCTTTGGTGTTGTCTGCTTCACTCTCTGTCAGGAGGAGATCGAGCAGTTTTTCAGGTGCCTCCTAGGAGTCAAAGTTCCTCATGGTTACTCGGGAAAGATAAGTAGATATCTCAACGTACCGAAGAAGAGGTTCATCAGTATGAAGTCCCACGACTGTCACGTGTTGATGACACAGATACTTCCAGTTGCCATACGAGGAATAATGGACGGGCACGTCCGTGAGACGCTGTTTGTCCTGTGCAACTTTTTCAACATCATCTCTAGGAAGTTGATCAGCATGAAGCATCTCGACAGGATACAGGAAGAGATCGTGGTGATACTATGCGAGCTCGAGATTTACTTCCCGCCCGCATTCTTCGACATCATGGTGAATCTGCTTGTCCATGTCGTGGATAACATCATCCATCTCGGGCCGGCATTCCTGCACAACATGATGCCGTTTGAAAGGCTGAACGGTGTCATCAAAGATTTCATTCGCAACAGTCCCGTCCAGATGGAAGCATAGCCAAGGGCTTTCTGATCTACGGGTGCATCTCTTTCTGCCAGAACTATCTAACCACTGAGAACGAGGATGTTGGAATACCCACCAAGAATCACCTCAGCAGGCTCACTGGGTATGGTCACCACGAGAGCCACCGCTCACTGCATGTCGGCATTGCTGATCGACGCGCCGACTTTGGCAGGGCACACTGAGTCGCACTACAACACATTGAATTGGTCAGCCCTTGGGTGGAAGAGCACAAAATCTTGATCGAGCAGGAGTACGTGGACCGGGCCCGCCCGAGGAAGAAAGGAGACGTAACAAGAGAGCACAACTCCATCTTCACGGGTTGGTTCAAGAAAAGGCTGCTGGACAATCCCCCGCAGACGCCTTCTACGAAAGATCAACAACTCATATTATCCTTGTCACAGGGCCTAGCGCATAACATAAAGACCTATCAGTCGTACGACATCAACGGTTACAGATTCTACACCGAGGAAAAGGACATGAATAAAGAATATCAAAACTTAGAAGTAACTATGATGTCCTTCGCCGATGACGAGACTACTTTCATGGAAAGATTCTACGGAAGGATCGAGGAGATATGGGAGCTCAACTACTGTGGAGAGACGGTACTGATGTTCCATGTTAGATGGGCCAAGAACGTCGAAAAAGAAGGCCGGTATTTCACCACCTGTGTTATACCCGATGCCAAGTTGGCAAAGAACGCCTCCGCGAAAAATGAGCCGTGGATACTCGCTAGCCAAGTTGATCAATGTTTCTTTATTACCGACCCGTCAAAGCCTAATCGTGTTGTAGTGAGGAGGGGCAAGAGGAGCATCATCGAAATGGAAGGATCCACCAACAAGCAAGACTTCGACAAGAACGGCGATCCGAAGATCGAAGAGGAATTCTAAAAGTACTTCAACATGCCTACTACTACTGCAGTAAGAGGAAATACCACAGTACCTACTAAAGGTTGTACATTCACGAGAAGAAATCTCATAGTGCCTGGGCTAAAGTATTCAACCGCGAAGAAAAAGGTCAAGAAGATTGTGAAGCGAGGCTAGCTCGAAACATCACGTGATGACGTGTGACCTTTTTTGTGTATTAATTCATATGTGTGCTCACAAATATATAGTAGTTAGAGACTAAACATATATCGTGATATTCGTGTGGGTATATAAATTCACATGTGTTTGTGAGAAGCACAATATATACATATAATTCGGGGATATTTTTTGAATAAATATACATGTGTATGTTCTTGGTTTTAAATATATTTGTAACATATAATTTTTAAATAAAGAAAAAAATTAGTGCAGCCAGGATTCGAACCTGGCTGCCACAGGTTCATGTCCAACTACATGCCTCATAACCACTAAGCTAGTTTATGTTTCGTGTCCAACTACAGCCGCGCGCCGTTTTTGACTAAGTGCCAAGCTTCTGTGGCGCATTCCAGTGATATGCGCCACAGAAGCTTGGCACTTAGCCAAATAATCGGTTCGGCCGCACGACCCTTTCCCCTATATCTAGCTTTCCTCCCCCCCGCACACCCGAATCGAACCCTAGCCTAGCCGAACCGCCGCCGCCGCTCACCCGCTCACCTCCGCCGCCGCACGCCTCCGTCGCTCGCCTTCCGCTCGCCCACACGCCTCCGCCACCGCACTTCTCCGCCGCAGCACGCCTCCGCCCCTCGCCCTAGCGCCTGCACACCGGAGGTGGAGGAGGAGCCCATGGTGGAGGAGGAGAGCCACCACCACCAGTGGAACCTGTGGATGAGAGCTGCCCCCGCCGCCGGAGACCGTGGAGGAGGAGGCCGTCCGTAGCGCGCAGGAGGAGAAGAAAGCAGTGCACCGCCGTCTAGCAGGAGGAGAAGGGAAATGCACCGACGTTGTTGGGGATATGCTAAATGGGTATCACCATAGCATGTCTCTAATTCGGATAACCCGGGTGGCCCACAGTTGGTAGCAAGGCCCATGGCCTGCTGGGCGGCCCAGTTAGATGGATCCAAAAGGGAGGCCCATGACGGATAAAGGAAGGCTACGGAGGAGTCGCCGATGTCCCTGGAGCCTTGGAGTGCAAGACATGTTAGACTAGTTGTATACCGTGTAGGACTCTGTAACTTGTCCGGCTAGGACTTTTCCTGTAACCCTAGGATCTAGCGACTATATAAGCCGGACCTATGGGAGCCTTTAGGCATAGAACAACTCATATTGCGCACAGCAAACCGATCCCTGTAACTCGGCGTATTGCCATTATAGCAATTTATAGCAGGAGTAGGATCCCTCCACCGTCGTGGGATCTGAACCTGGGTAAGCTGTGTCACCTCGTACCCGCCAACCTTCCGCCTTAACTCACGTCTCTAAACACGCTCTGTGAGGACCCCTCCATGGCATACTCGTCGACAATACCACGACAGTTGGCGCCCACCATGGGGCAAGAGGCGCTTCAGGCTCTACAATGAGCGAGGTCCAAGCTCTTTGCGGGAAACGGTGAAACCGTAGCCATCGTCTGTTGTCTCTTCTCCGGAAACGTTCCGATCGTCCCCCGACGAGTTCTGGACCCCGGCAAAGAAGAACCCCACCCGCTGCTTGATCGTCCCAATCCGGGACATCCACCTCTTCATCGGTGAAATCGACTCGGGCACTAGTTCCCTGGAAGTCGGAGGATCGTCAAGGCCCACACGGACCGCCTACGGGCAGGACACAGTCACGTAAGGATCGAAGTAGGATCTCTCTTCGGAGTCTGCCGACATAGATCGAAAAAATTCAATGCCCACCCAAACCACCCCTGTGCAGGATATAATGGTGGAAGATCGCTGCAAGTCCGCCGGCTTCGCCCGTGCGTCTGGACAGCAGAGATCCAATTTCGTCAGCGTGGTAACTATCTTCGATCCCACGCGTTGCGATTAGAGAGAGGGTGAAAACCCCCGCGATTACCTAGCCAGGTGGATCCGTATACGGGCCGATCGGGAGCATTACCCCAATGATGATGCCATGTATCACTTTGTGGAAGGACTGGACCGCGGTACACTTCTCCGACATTCTTTAAGGCGGATGCAGGCTTCGGGATGCCTCACTTTTGAAGGCATGGTGAACACCATCAACAACTTCACGGCCGCTAATGCAGAAGCTCAGGCAACGCTCGCGGTCATACCCGGCGCCCCTCCGCCTCAGCCACCACCACCACTGCCTCCAGTCGTCGTCGCTGCAGCCGCACCGCTGCCTCTAGTCATTGTCGCTCCTGTTGCACCACCACCCATCATCGAGGAGGCCCCGACACCCTCCGACTCCGTCCTGGACGCGCTCTACATCGACATCAGCGCCGACTCGGAGGAGATAGACTTCAGCCCGGAGGAACTCGACTCTGCCATGCAGGAGATGGAGGAGGATATCAGACTCGACGAGCAGGCCAACAAGGCCATCACATCCCGAGAGGTGTTCGTCGCCATTAGGACCGTGATGGAGGAAGATCAACCCAGACAAGCTCTGCCTAAAGCGTTGGACAAGGGGAAGGGACCACCTATTGCTACCGACAATGATCGTGCAAAGGCCATGACCCCTCTGCCTAACCCAGTGCAGTAGCCTCAGGAACTCAACGTCGGTCCGAGTAACAACAACACCGCAAACCCGCCGCCTCCGTCATATACGTCTGCAGCTACCCAAATCACTCCACCTGATAGAGTGATGTACGACAATTTTATTATCGAGCCCATGACTGTGGCTCATATACGGAACATAGTCCAACTTGACGAGAAGCGCCAGCAGCTGCTGGAGGAAGCGCAGGCCATCGCGGAGCAAGGCGCAAAGTTAGATCAAGATCTAGCTAAGGCGCAGAAGTCAATAGAGAAAGCTAGAGCCATGGAGGCTGAGTACAAGACTCTTCTCAAGCAGCAGAAGGCTAAGAAAGCTTTGGCTCACGTTATCAATGATCCTGGCGTACGACGAAACCTAGGATGGGCCCCACCAAAGCCGCCACAAGCTAAGCCATACATTGACAGCGAGGGCAGGCAGGTCATGCCCAGTCCTATTCTCAACCTAGCCGTTGCCAAGACCCTTCTGGAGCAGGATAGATCACCCGCAGCTGTGGAACAGGTCTATGACCTTGGAGCAAAGGCGGTCAAACAACAGGAAAAGGCCACCTCTCAGAGGCTGGAGTCTGACCCAGCAAATTGCTAGTCTAGCAATCCTAAGCCGCCAAGGGACAGATCTCCTTAGGATGTCGGGTCTCAGACGGGTTCATCAGATCAAAGACGGAGGTATGCACGCAACACGAAGGATGCTATCCCCATATCCTCCGACCATGGAGGCAAAGATCATCCTCGTCGCCCATCTCCACCGTCCCGATCCCCCCGACATCGCGAAGATCCCAAATCTCACCATCGTACAAACATGACTCCGCCAAGGCAAAGTGACATCATCATTCGCGACAACATGGAGCAGCCCCGTCACGATGGAGAGTGCAACCAAGGGCATAAGAGCAGGTCACACCATGACCCTCCGTGTCCGACAAGCAACCGCGACAAGCGTGAGGCATCGCAGGAGGGTAACAACAAGAAGGCTAACCCACCGCCACCTCTGCCTCCGTCACCCCCTAGCAGCCACCATGGCGGAGAAGGCCTGCATCGTTCACGCAGCCCATCCCCTGGCAGCAAGAAGAAAAGAACAAGCCCGGAGCCATACGACGCACGTTCACGCCTAGATAAAATTCACGAGGCCCAGGAAGGACCATACCTGGGACCACGTTGCTTTGGACCTGTGATACGGACCACAACTTACCCCAGGGGTTTCCGGATTGACAAGACCATCAAGCCCTATGACGGCACCGCCAAACCAGGTTGGAGGACTATGGCAACATGGTGGATATCGCCAGAGGTAACCCCAACGTTGCCGTCAAGTACCTCCCACTGATGTTGATGGGCACGGCCCACTAATTGAGTGATGACTTGCCGGAGAAGTCCATATGCAACTGGTTGGACATGAAAGAAGCATTCACCAAGAACTTCGAGGGTACATATAAGTGTCCCTGCATCATTGGCGATCTACAATGGTGCGTGCAAGAGAAAGACGAGTCATCTCGCGCCTACCTCTCCCGCTGGCTGGATACGAAGAATTCATGCGTAGGAGTGCACGATCAGACCGCCATGGCTGCCTTCATCGATGGGTTGGAAAAAGGTACGTTGCTCCAACATAAGTTGAAGCGCCTACAAGACAATCACAGGATCAATCTCAACTAGATGATCCAGTTGGCCAATGAGTTCGCGGCTGCCAACGATGATGCTCGCGGCTCCTTGCCGGCAATAGCCATTCCAACCCAAGCTAAGAGGAACAATAGCAGCAAGCGTAAGAGCCCGTCAGAATAAAAGCAAACCTCCGACATGGTCGCCATGACATTTGCAGGACAAGGTGATGGCGAACAGTGTGGCCGAGGACGGGGGGCTGGTCGTGGGCAGCAGCGAGGTAGTAAAACTACCCCGGCAGTACTCCACATTCCCCAAACGTATGAGGAGTACCATGATATGCCATGCCTCGTACACCTCGACGCCAACAACAAGGCCACTCACACCAATCGCCATTTCAAGTTCGTCAACAACCTCAAGGAGAACACGGAGTCTGGTTACAAGCAAAGTCGGAAGAATAGACCGCGAGGTAAGGGCAAAGGGAAGAATAAGGAAGAGGAGTCCAAGGATTCAAGTGACATGGACGAGGATGTTGACCCCAAGCACACCGACAAGAGCGATGCCAAGGGCAATAACCCCTTCGAGAAGAAGGCTGCCATCTACCACACTTTCCTTGGCACCCCTAACCCCAGTACCTGCACTGGTCGGAGATTCCAATCACTTAGGACAAGAAGGATCACCCAGACCTCATCCCTACGGATAACAAGTACGCCATGGTCATCAACCCCCTGATTGACGGCAACGAGTTCACCAAATGCATGGTGGACAGTGGAAGCACCATCAACATCATGTACCTGGATACGCTGCACAAGATGAACTTGACGGAGGCCAACCTAAGGCGGACCAGCACCATGTTCCATGGCGTAGTTCCTGGCCGGGAGGCTCAGTCCCTTGGGTCCATCACGCTTCAGGTCGCTTTTGGCGATGTTAATAATTACCGCCAAGAACGCATGACCTTTGAGGTGGTCCCTTTCAAGAGCGTGTACCACGTCATCTTCGGATGCGACATCTTCCACGCCTTCATGTCCAAGCCATGCTTCGTCTACAACAAGCTCAAGATACCCAGAACAAACGGTGTCATCACCGTATGCGGAAGCTTTACCAAGGCAAGAGACTGCGATATTGGAGAAGCAGCCTTTGTAGAAGCTGTCCTCTACAGCGAAGAATTCAAGGAGATCCAGAGCAAGGTCGATGCCACGGAGATGCCGGCATCAAAGAAGCAGATTTCTGACTCTGATCCCGCCTTCAAGGCCGCCATCGAGACCAAGCCGATGGAACTTGTGGTAGGCGATGCCTCCAAGACCACCGCCATTGGGACGAACCTGGACCCTAAATAGGAAAGTGCGCTCGTCGAGTTCCTTCGTGAGAATAGGGACATCTTTGCCTGGCAACCTACCGACATGAAAGGTGTACCTAGGGAACTTGCCGAGCACAGCTTGAATACTGATCCAAAATACAAACCGGTGAAACAACCTCTATGATGCTTCGGAGACGAGAAGAGACGCGCCATAGACAAAGAGATAGCTAGGTTACTTCAGGCTAGTTTTATCCGAGAAGTCATTCACACCCGATGGGTGGCCAATCTTGTATTTGTCCCCAAAAAGGGAACCAAAGAATTAAGAATGTGCGTTGATTACACTGGCTTGAACAAAGCGTGTCCCAACGATTCGTTTTCTTTGCCTCGCATTGACCAAGTCATTGACTCGATGGCTGGCTTGGAACTTTTGTGTTTTCTCGATGCATACTCAGGATACCACCAGATAAAGATGAGGAAGTCAGACCAATTGGCCACTTCGTTCACCACACCTTACGACACATTTTGCTATGTCACGATGCCCTTTGGGCTAAAAAATGCAGGTGCTACGTACCAGTGGACTATGCAGCATTGCCTCCATGATCAAATTGGTTGGAACATTCACGCCTATGTGGACGATATAGCGGTGATGTCTAAAAAGTCAAACTACTTAATCTCCGACTTAAAAGAAGCCTTTGATAATCTCCGAAAATACAACATGATGCTTAACCCAAAGAAGTGCATCTTCGGGATTCCAGCTGGCAAATTGTTGGGCTTCATCTTTTCCCAGCGTGGAATCGAGGTCAACCCAGAGAAGATCAACGCCATCCTAAATATAAACCATCCGACATGCTTGAAGTACATACAATGTCTTACAGGTTGCGTTGCAGCAGTTAGCCAGTTCGTCAGCCGACTTGGAGAGAAGGCTCTGTCGCTGTACAAGTTGCTGAAGTAGGCAGACAAATTTATATGGATGGACGAAGCATATGCTGCACTCAAGAAGCTAAAGGAGATACTTTCCTCGGCACCTGTACTCGCAGCACCTGAACCTATGGAGCCTATGTTAATCTACATGGCGGCCACTAACCGGGTAATCATCATCGTCGTGGTGGTGGAGCGGAAAGATCCAGGGCGTGAGTACGGAGTTCAACGACCAGTTTACTATGTAAGCAAGGTCTTGACAGAGTCCAAGCATAATTACCCGCACTACCAGATGCTAGCTTATGGAGTGTTCCTTGGCTCTCGGAAGCTAAGGCACTACTTCCAGGAGCACCCTATCATAGTTGTGAGCAAAGCTTCACTGTCCCACATCATCAACAACAGCGATGCTACATGAAGGGTTACGAAGTGGGGCATTGAGCTTGCCACCTTCGAGATCACCTACAAGAGACGTGACGCTATCAAATCACAGGTCTTGGCGGATTTCATCGCAGATTGGACAGAGATTCCAGATGCTACCACTATACCAGAGCCAGAATACTGGGTGATGCACTTTGACGGGTTAAAGCTACTCAATGGCTCTAGGTCTGGTGTAATGCTACAGTCACCAACAGGGGAAAAGCTACACTAGGTTTTGCAGATCCACTTCGAGGCTACAAACAACATGGCGGAATATGAATCACTCATTCACGGACTTCGCGTGGCCAAGGATATTGGCATCAAGCGCATAGTTTGCTGTGGAGATTCCGACTTGGTTGCCCAGCAGGTGGCTGGCACCTGGAACGCACTGAACCCTATGATGGTGTCATATCAAGACGAAGTGGACGAGATAGCCAAGAGCTTCTTGGGCTACGAAGTCAAGTATGTCCTGAGGGAGGAAAATGAGGCGGCTGATCTATTGTCAAAGCTTGGGTCAGGGCGCAAACAAATTCCGCCTGGCATTTTTCTGGATCGTCTACGGATACCATCCGTGAAGGGAGCGGACCCCGAGAACCCGGACAGAGTTGACTCTTTCGTTCACACAGTGACAAAGGTCCCTCCGGCTTGGACAAAACCGTTGATGGAATATCTCGTACACGAAACTTTGCCCATCGACGAGGTCGAAAGTTGGCAAATAGTACGTCGAGCAAAGGGCTGTACCATAATCTATGGACAACTTTATACAAGAAGCACCACTGTTGTATACCTCAAGTGTGTTTCCTAGCAAGAGGGTATCGAAATCCTTCGTGAGATCCATCTCGGAGATTACGGGCATCATGCCGCTCCTCGATCATTGGTCTCCAAAGCCTTCCGGCAAGGATTCTACTGGCTGACCGTGAAGGTGGACACCGACAAGCTGGTTGAGACATGCATGGGATGCTAGTATTATTCCCAACAACCACATGTTCCAGCTGAAGAATTGTGAACAATACCAATAACTTGGCTGTTTGCAGTCTGGGGGATAGACATGGTTGGTCCATTACAGACGGCGCCATGTGGGTTTATGCATCTGCTGGTAGCAGTTGATAAATTCACCAAATGGATAGAAGCTAAACCCATTAGAAAGATTGATGGGGTAACTACCCTTAGGTTTTCCCGGGATTTAGTGGTGAGATTTGGACTCCCACATAGCATTATCATCGATAATGGCAGCAACTTATCACTCGGAGAAGTGGAAGCTTATTGTTGGGAGAAGGGCATCCGACTTGACCTAGCATCTGTGGCACACCCACAGTCCAACGATCAGGTTGAGCGATCCAATGGATTAATTCTATAGGGAATCAACCCACGTCTTGAGGCACCGCTAAATAGAGCAGCTGGAGCCTGGGCGGAGGAGTTACCATATGTTCTGTGGAGTTACACCCAACGGATCTACCAGCTACACCCCTTATTTCATGGTATATGGAGCAAAAGCCGTCATGCCTTCTGACATCCTTCATGATTCACCAAGAGTTGTCGCCTACGACAAATATGATGCTGAAGAATCCAGGCACCTAGATGTGGACCTTCTCGAGGAAGAGCGTGTATTGGCATGCCAAAGATCTGCCATCTACCAGTAGAAGCTACGCATCTATCATATTCGCTACGTTCGGCATCGCTCGTTTAAAGAGGGGGATCTGGTGCTCCGACTTAAGAAGAAGAAGTCACACAAATTATCCCCGCCATGGGAAGGACCGTTCATCATAAGCAAGGCGCTACTCAATGGGTCTTACTACCTTGTTGACAATCGTGAACTTGAGGATAGACCCAACGATGATCAGAAGCGTAAGCGACGTGATCCCGATAATGACTACCCGAAGCTTGATCGGCCATGGAACATAGCACATCTACGTCCTTTTTACACTTAGCATATTTTTATCTACTATGTACCTCTTATATGATCAATGAAATAAAGCTCTTTGGTTCACTCATATTCTTGAGTCTTTTACCTCCTATAGTGTTCATTTTTGGATCGTATAAAACCTCTATGCACAAGTTTTGCATTTGCACTTATGAAAATTCCGCTTACGGGCGTTAGCTTAAGTTTTATGGTCTACACATTATTTGTTGTTTTTATGTGGATTCTGGAGTAGTGACTTTTGGCACTTGAAGTCGGCAATTTTGTGCTTAGGTTCTGACGGTGCCGTTGGGCATCATCACTTGAGCGCATGGTTCCGACTATGAGTCTTCTGACTCACGAAAAGTCAAGCATAAAAACCAAAGTAATGGATAAGATGGCACTTGCTTAAAATTATATACATGCTGGAACTAGTACTTAAGTAGTAGGAAACATAGAGCTATTGTTTTCTGCCTTAATATTAACACAGTAGTTTTTCCGCATACATACATCCAGAGGAAACAAATATTACAAAGTGTTTTTTCATTCCTCTGGCGCAGGAGACTTTGAGGTAGCATCGTCGGTAGCAGGAGAGCCATCCTGATCATCTTCAAAGTCACAGGTCTTGAGGGATTCAGAGGAGCTAGGTTGGTCTCTATCAATGATCTCAAGAGGCACAAAGGAGTTTGGATCGACCAACTCGGCGACCCTGGTGTCATAGCCGGCGAGCGATGCCCAGATAGCTTTGTGATCAATATTCTGGCCATCATCGTCTACGTCGGGCAGAACCGAGGTCACCGTGTCGATGTCGACATTCTCGTAGTGGGCCTTGACCATCATCAGCGACATTCTAGCACCAGCCTAGGTACATGAAGCTTTCCTACTTACGATACGCTCGGGGGCTTGGTGCAGAATTTCCGAGTACTTCATGGCGGAATCTAGCGCCTTGATGTTGATGTTCAGGGGCTTGGCAATCTCTTTGGCTTGCTTGATGGCGGTACTGATGAAGTTTCCGGTGAGGACCATGCATTCCTTTGGCGGAGGAAGCATATTGGTTAAACCAATAGGAGCTGCATTTCCGTCCAAGCAATGGAGTGTGTGAGTTCAATAACACAAAAAGTTTTAGAGTACCTGGCTTACAGAAGTACAAGATGGAGATCGCTTACCAAAGATGCTTGCCTCGGCTTGTTTGAGTGTCTCCGCCATGGAGTCCCGTTCTTTCTCAAAGGACCTTGTAAGCCTCAAGGTTGCATTGATTCTGCTCATCAACAGCTTTCTTCTGCTCCTTGAGGATTGTAATTTCCTACTTCAGTCGGCTGATCTCCGTGTTGGCAGAGTCCTCCCAGGCCTTCATGGACTCTTCATGCATCTTCATAGTGTCAGCCCTCTCCTGCTTAAAGATCTTATTCTCCCTATCCAGCAGTTCTACATGCTTGGATTGCTCGACAATGTCCTTTGCCTTGGAAATAGTTTTGCAAGCCGGAGAAATGACAGAACACAATGAGTAGTGGAGAGTGATGACACAAGACCAAGTTTGAGTGCAAAATTGAAAAGAAAAACAGACTCTTGCTCTTGGTGATTTGATCCTTCAAGAAGGCAGTTTTACCCTTTTCAGCTTCCAGTTCAGCACGCATCTTGTGGAACTTCTCGTTGGCGACGCCTCTCCGAGCATTCTTATTCTATGAAGAAATTCAAAATTACTTAGTCTACTTGGAGCATCTAGCCGGATAAATATCCACCTAGAAGCTTGGGGCTATAGTGAGAGTTTTTAACTCGGCAATATGCTTAGTCTTTCTTTAAGAATCTAGTCGGAACTAATTTTGTTTCAACTAGAGGCTTGGGGGCTATAGTATTGAAATTTACAATCACTGCGTATGCTACTCTAAAAGTATCTAGTCGGAATAATTCATTCAGACTACATACTTGGGGGCTACAGTGCGAAGTTTTCTAGCTTAGTCACTCTTAGAGCATTCAGATGCAAAGACCTATGGTTTTCCGTCTAAATCCTTGGGGGAACAGTGGGATACTACATATGAAATGCAAAAGGCAAATAAAACTTACGAGTGCGATGATCTTGAGGTTGGTGGCGCTGTTAGCAAATATCTTGCTGAAGGAAAGACTATTTCCGCGCAGGATATCCGCTTGCCTAAGCAGCTCCTCAAGACCACATGTCGGAGAAGTTTGCGCTACACCAGGAGCCAGAGCTGATCTACTCGGCGTAAGCTCCATGTAGAAAATCTTCGGGAACTCTATTGGCATCTTGGATGCAGTGTTGCCGCCTTCGGCAGAAGTTCCACCTTCCACCATCGCCTTACCGCTACCAGTGGCATCCTTAGCCGGAGCTTCAACCATTCTAGTTGCGGTGCTTTCTTGTGTCGCCTGCTCGCTGACAACAGCAAGTTCCGTGGCAGTGCCTTGGTCCACTTCCATGGCGGAAGGGCTAGATGTTACCTTAGCTGGAGAGCTTGTCGATGCGGCAGCAGGCTGGATGCTGGGAGTTGTAGGGGCGATGGCGGTAAATGCTTGGTGAAACATATCTTTAATGTTTTTAGAAGACCCCGATGTTTTACAGGTCTTCTTCAAACTCAAACTAGCCTTCTTCCTGAAATGTGCAAAAGTATAAGTACAGGAATAATATGAGCAAGAGACAATGTCGGATGATAAGAAGCTTACACAACAGTTGGTGCCTTGGTAAACGGGATGCCGGTGATTCTTCTTTTCTCCGCCTCCAGGGAGGCGGTGGACTTCTTGGAGGCTCCACCCTCCGTCTTCTTCTTCTTGCCTCTGTCGGCAGCGTCAGAGGTGGAGCTCTTCCACTTACGTGCCAACGGGACATCATCGTCGGACACGACGGTGACTTCTTTCATCTTGGGGTCATAGATTTGGGCAACCATGGTATCCTCCTCTAGACTCTTTAGCTGTTAAGTGAAATCCCGAAGTGTTAGATGAATGGCAATGGCTAGACTGAAGAAACTGGAATATATGTCATACACAGAAAATAAATATGTACCTCTGGGCACGTGCCGCCCTCGAACATGTCGTAGGTGATGGTGAAGCCACGCTTCATGTCCTTCACCTTGTCGATGTCTTTGAGGCGGAGCTTGATGGAGTCACTCGAGAAGTTGTCCTTGGAGATGCGGAGGCTATCCTTCCTATCCTTGGTATACTGGTGCATCAGCTTCACCCGGTGCTGCAGAGGCCGGATCCGCCTGACGAACCAGCACATGGCTAGGTCCAACCCGGTCATACCCGTGTCTACGAGCCACTCGATCCTCCTTACAGCGCGGGAGGCTTCTTCATCGGAGGGAAGGATGGCTTGGGATCTCCATGTCGGGGCCTCAGCGGCGGCCCCGTCGACAAAGTCCATGTACATTGCTTCTCGGCCATCTAAAGGGATATCTAGGCCATAGAAGTACGTCCTCTGCCAATGTTTGCAGGACTCGTGGCCTACAATGTTGGGGAACCACCGGCCAGGACGGATCTTGAAGATAATGCTTCTACAATTTCTTAGCTCATCCTTGCTTGCTCCGGCTTCCCTCTTAATGGTGAAGAAGTATATAAATAGATCTAACCTAGGCCTAATTCCTAGGTATCCCTTGCAAAGCGCCACGTAGTTGCTAAGCGCAAGGATGCTATTCGGAGATAGGTTCTGAGGTTGAAACTGGTAGTTGCTAAGGACTTCTAAGAAGAAGTCGGAGATTGGGAGGGAGATGCCGCATACCAGCTGAGCTTTGAGGTACACCTTTTCTTCGGCTTGGGGAGAAGGGATGACCTCGCCAACTGGCGCCGCCCGCCAGTCCAGCCCCTCTGTCGTGGGGAGGTAACCCTCGGCGAGCATCTCCTTGAGATTGCTATCATCGATATCGGAGCCGCGCCACTCTCCCTTGTGAGAGTCGTCCTCCTCCTCCATTGGTTCTAGCCCCGCTAGAATATGGTCACCGCCGGTGGATTCCACCACCGTGGTGCGTGGCAGCACTAGGCCCTCTGGGGGCACCTTAACGGAGCCTGCCGGCTTCGCCGCGGCATCGTTCGTTGCCGACATGGAAGGGGTTGCGCTGCTGCTCGCCATTGGTGTAGGGAGGAAGGTGATTGTGGGACTGGGGAAAGCTAGGGTTTTTCTCGGTGCACGCGGAGAGCTCGAGGAGACGTTCACTGGAGGAAGAAGATGACGCGAGGAAGAATGTGGTGAAAGGATAAAATTTACCATGGTTATAATTTATAGTACTCAGCGTCAAGATTCGTGCAAGTTGATCGAACAGCTGCTGAGTGGATAGCGCGTGTGTGGAAATTTCGCCACGTTCCCACCGCCGCCGCCAATGTTTCGCATCCTTCGCATGGGAAAAACGGCTATGATTGTGTTCTCTGCATGTGTGAGTTATGAGGCATCGCTGACCTATGGTCTACGTCGCTCTACTGACATAGGCAGGTGAACCATCCCATCTGAAGATTCCAACATGGATGGATCCAGTCCGGCTACGAGAAGAGTACGATGGAAGATTCAGCAGTTCTCTGACTTACATATTGAAGACGGAGAGCGTTGCAGGGTTCTTGGGAGGACACAAGATATTTCTTGACGATTTGCCGACATTCATCTAGATGGAGCATTCAACCTAAAGAGGCAAGACGGCGCAAGATCTTGGAGTTCTCCGGGGGCTACTGTTGGGGATATGCTAAATGGGTATCACCATAGCATGTCTCTAATCCGGATAATCCAGGTGGCCCATAGTTGGTATCAAGGCCCATGGCCTATTGGGCGGCCCAGTTAGATGGATCTAGAAGGGAGGCCCATGCCGGATAAAGGAAGGCTATGGAGGAGTCACCGACGTACCCGGAACCTTGGAGTTCAAGACACGTTAGACTAGTTGTATACCGTGTAGGAATCTATAACCTGTCTGGCTAGGACTTTGCTTATAACCCTAGGATCTAGCGACTATATAAGCTGGACCTATGGGAGCCTTTAGGGCATAGAACAACTCATATCACGCACAACGAATTGATCCCTGTAACTCGGCATATTGCCATTATAGTGATATATAGCAGGAGTAGGATCCCGCCACCATCGTGGGATCTGAACCTGGGTAAGTTGTGTTACCTCGTACCCGCCAACCTTCCTCCTTAACCCACGTCTCTAAAAACGCTCTATGAGGACCCCTCCATGGCTTACTCGTCAGCAATACCACGATAGGCGTGACCTCACCGTCCATCGGCGTTCACCTGCTACCCACCTAGGTAATGCTCTGATTAGGATTAGGGTTCTTTGGATTAGTTTGCTGATTAGGATTAGGGTTAGGGTTCTTTAGATTAGGATTAGGGTTCTTTGGATTAGTTTGCTGATTAGGATTAGTTTTAGGGTTCTTTAGATTAGGGTTAGTAATTCTCTGAACTAGTGATTGCTAGGACAGTAATCAATTAACACCAACTATTTCGTGACAGCAAGAAAAAAACAATTAATTTACTATCAAAACCATAATTTATATAAAAAATGTAACCGCATTGAGTGATTTACTATCACATTCCAATTTTTACAATTGGTACTGCATATCATACATGTCATTGCATCATAATCATACTTGCAAAAATTCAGTTTTGAAAACTTTTGCCAAAACGTCTCTTGCATTGCCTATTGACACATACACATGAACTAGCTTGACTTTTACTTTGAATCTTCTGGATATTTGTTGTTTGGACAATTGGAAGGCACACATGCATAGAGGGTTTCAACACGAATCTGTAGCACTTTAAATCACCTTATTTGGATTAACAGATCAAAAATTATGGCCTATTGAAGTTTGAGAAAAATCAGTTTCAGACAAATTTCAGACAGACAGTCTACACTGCAAATTATTCAGTTAACTGTGCACCAGAAAAAAAATCCAGCGCGCGCCAGCCCGCGGCCCAGCCGGCCGGCCCACCTGGGGCCCAACTGTAGCCATTAGCCAGCGCAGCCGCAGAACCGCATCGCGCGCGCGGCAGATAGCCGCTGGCCGTCCACGCGCCGGCCCGCCAGCAGCCCACGATCATCGCCGCCGCAGCCGTGTCAAGCGCCGACGCCGAGAACGACGAGGCTGATTTCCACGCGAATTCGGTCGAGCCCTGTGCCCCTACTTACCTTGCCAAATAGCCCTCGAGCTTCCGCACCTAAACCCCCGATTCTCGCATTCAATCGCACCGCCACGAATCGGCGATTGCTCGCCAGAGTCCAAAGCCGTCGCCGCCGCCATCGCTGGGTAGGAGCTCGTGAGCTCGCCCCTCGCCCCTCTTTTCTCCCTGTCCGCATCGTAACATCGCTCTGCCGTTTTTCCTGACCCCTGCCTACCCCTGCAGCACGCCGAGTCGCCGCACGACCTTGCTGGAGATCGACGTCGCCCGCAGCACTTTGGCCCATCGCCGCCGCCATTCGAGGACGTGAAGCTCGTCGCCAACGCCACCCCGAGGATCGCCATCGACCGCTGCACGCTGTACGCCACCTCGTCGCCGTCGAATCTCGCCGGAGCCGCCGCAACCGCCAACCATCGACGCCGCCGCCGGTGAGCATCCCGCCCGCGCTTTCTCGGCCGTCGGATCTTGGACGAACGGTCCCGATAGGCCTTGACCGACGACCGTTGACCAGTCAACCCGCACGGCCAGCGCCGTGTCGGCGTTTGACTAGTCAGCGCGATTTACCCCGTTTAATTAAATAGGTTTAATTTTGCAGAAATTGTATAAAACTTGTAAAATCCATAGAAATAGATCCACAGGTCCAAAAATTCATAATTTCACATAGAAAATTGATGTACTGTTAGTTCAGACTTTTGCAGCAAGGTTTTGCCATGATTAACTAAATAGATTAATGGCATATTTAGACTAATAAAATCATAGTAAATCAAGTACTGTTCAGAAAATTACAAATATTATGTCTACGTATTCACAAAAACCTTTATATTCTTTTTATGAATTAAAATGATAGCCTTACAATACTTAAAATTCATAAGCAACTAAAAGGTTTTCCGGAGTATTCTAATTATTCAAAAAGTTCTGTAAGTCCTTTTTGAGTGATTCTAGTTGGCACTGGTCACATTTTAGCTTGCCTATACAGTAGGCATTTATCCCAGATTTTACCACACAATACACAACCTGAGATTATTATTTGCCTTAGAATCCATTATTTGGATCACTATTTTCTTATCAATTGTTTTCAATTCATCAAAATTATTTCAGTAGTCATATACAACAGAGAACACTTATATGCTACAGAGACTTGCATTAACATGCCATGCATGCATTTGTGCATTTATCTATGGTTGTGTTTGGATTGTTTATCTGTTGCAATTGTATCATGTAGATTGTGACTAGTGCAACGCTTGCTCGTGTGAGGATTGTTCCTTCGACCGCTACAGCCAAGGAGAGTAGATGCTAATTGTAGGGTTCGCAGCATAGAAAACAAAAAAATTACTACGATGGGAACAACTATATACCAAGATCTATCTACTAGATACAAGCAACGGGCTGATATATATCCGTAGAGAACATACTCTTGAAGACCGACAAAGCTTAACAAGGTTGAACTCGTGGTTGATGTAGAATATCTCTTGCCGATCTCAAGATCGAGAGAAAGTCCTAGCGCCGCAAATCAGTGGAGCATCTGTGCTCACACACACGTCCAAGGCACCGAGCAACCTCCACCTCCTCGCTCTAGCGATGCAGTGGAAGCATAATTCTTTCTTGCTGAAAAGCCACCAGGAACATGTATCTCGCTAGTCCGAGACCATGGATATAAGTACTAGAGGGGGAGAGAGATCCTTCACGAGGAGGTGTGAGTGAGAAGTGAGGAGAGGGGCTCCTTATATAGGGGAGGGGGCATCCCAAGGGGGCATGGACGTCGGCCATGGAGGGTGCCCCCACCTCTCCCTCATTCATGTGGGTGGAAGCTCCACTCACAAAATATCCCTTCAATTTTCTCCACTCAAAATCCCACTCAAATTTCCACCAAATTTAATGCAAACTCTCATTAAATAAAACTCCTTTTATTTATTCAGAATTTTGTCAATTACTTTAATAAAAAACATTCACATATAACCCCTTGCTAGTATTTCATTTCACATGCAAAAACACTTTCTGCAATTTCACCCGAAACCAGTTTCGGTATCTAGTGAAATAAATTCCTGTGCCTGTTATTCTTTTCAGCATGAAACTATTTGCTTCAAATGGTGTCGGTGTCTCTTAAGTGTGTAACCCTATGGTTCACGAATAATACGGACAAGATCAAGACCCCTCTCCGATCAATAATCAGCAGCGGGACCTGGAGATCCATACTGACTCCCACATATTCAATGATGACTTCTGTGATCGTGTGAACCTTATACGCATGTAACTCAATCTCTTTGTCTCGCGATATATTACATGTCCGAGATTCGATCATCGGTATCTCCATACCTAGTTTGATCTCGTTACCAACATGTACTCTTTTCTTGTTCCCGTGATATAACATTCTAGTGATCAAATCACCTGCTTGCAAGCTAAGTAATATGATATCACCGAGAGGGTCCAGAGTATATCTCTCTGTCATCAGGATGGACAAATTCCACTCTTGATCCATGAGCCTCAACATAACACCTTCGTAACGCTGAACCCATCTTTATAGTCAACCTGTTACGGTGTGATGTTTGATGTTATCAAGATACTCTTCTGGTTTTAGTGATTAACATGATCTCATGGTCTAAGGACTAAGATTACTTCGTATAATGTTATAGCAATATAAACACAATGACTTTGATCGTAATGTTATACTTCGGATGAATGTTCGTCACACCATTTTAATAATGTTGTGACCTTGTTATTAACAACATCCAATGTCCATGATCAGGAAACCTTTGATCATCTTGTTAATCAACGAGCTAGTTTATAAGAGAGGCATAACTAGGAACTTCCTTTTTGTTTATTAAACATACATGTATTAACATTTCCATATTAATACAATTATAGTATGAAAAATAAACATTTATCATAAATAAGGAATAAGATAATAACCACTTTATTATTGACTCTCGGGCATATTCCCTTCAGTCTCCCACTTGCACTAGAGACAATAATCTAGTTTGAAAACTTTGCGTATTGAACACCTATGGCTTTCTGGTGTTCCATATACGCGATTGCAAGTGGTTAACATAATCTACGGATCTAACGCTTTCAGTTCGGTATGTGTTTGCATGTGTTTGCATCTTCACGCATCACTCATTCTCCAATGAGATGGCATTGTATAAATTTGGTCTTTTGGTGAGACCTTTATTTCCTTGGGGTTAAACCATGTCGATACTATTGTCGTACAATATATCTTTAGTGTTAGCCCGTTGCGAACCACACCTTAGTTTGATCACAAAATACTTGACACAAATGCCCTCCTTTGCTGCTACTGTAGTAGTCATATACTTAGCCTTTTGTTGTAGTATCCAATGTCTTAACTTTGGAATTCATCCAAATCCATCATGGAAACTTTCTTTCCATTTCATTGTGCCACCCATAGTTTAAATTGAGATAAACTTAATTTGTATCTTGTGACAAGACTAGTATCATTTTTCAATGAACTATTTGTCTCTTATATAAATGGAATATATTCTTAATTCTTCCAAAAGATTATAAGAATATCCTTACTATCGTCCAATGATCATTTTATGATTCATTCTGGTATATGCTCATAACACTTAGAGCATAGGACATATCTGGATGTGTACATATCATGGTATGATTAATCAAAACATTCTTGTGATTTCACTCATCGAGTGTCAAATCACTTGAATCTTGTTTCACTTATCAAGTGTCGATACACTTGAATCTTGATTCAATTCTTTTCCATGCGACAAGATCCTTTTCTCGTCATTTCTATATTGAACTCCTTCAATATCTCATATATGTACATTTGGCACGACCATATTAGCGTCACTGTATATCCATATAGACATTCATGCTAAATATTCGAGTTTTGCCTAAGTCTTTCATCGAAATAAAATTCTTAACCTTTGTCAATAAAAGATACATCATTTCCAATCAACAAGATGTCCTCCGCATAATGTATTAGAAATATGTCTCAGTGCTCCCACTTAATTTCTTGCAAATGCAAGCATCTTTATCGTCTCCTGATGAAAACTCCTTTAACAGTTTCATCACGACGAAGATTCCAACTCCGCGATGCTTACTTCAACCATTGAAATTTGCATGCCCATTTTAGCATCCTTTGAATTAACAAAACCCTTTGGATCGTGTCATGCACACGTCCTAGGTAACCATTCTTTTATAAGAACTTTGTTTTTTTATTCATCTATCATATACCAAATTATATGTAGTGGTTGCTACTTTAATCCGTCCAGACTAAATATCGCTTATGAAAGATCAAATCTTGTCATAGTCAACTCCTTGAACATTGTCGTAAAATAATTTACGACATGTCGACTATTTCATAGATGTGAAACATCCATGTCTGTTTGTTTATAGATCCAAATACGACCGATAGGTTTTTACACCTTTTCGGAGGGTCTTCCAAGTTCAAAAAATTTGATTTCTCGTGTAGGGAACTATCACGGATTTTATGGCTTCAAGCCATTTGACGGAGTCAGGGCCCATCATCACTTCTTTGCATGTAGTCGGTTCATCATTGTCAAACAACAATGATTTACTCTCAAATCTTAGCATTTGATTGTTTACCCGACCTACTTGGTTCAATAGGAACTTAGACCTCCGTGACCACAACCTTTGAGGCACATGAGCCATGAGCATTGTGGCTGCCCCCGGAACATTTTTCGGCGCTGTGCAACTCAGCACATATTGCTAAGGTTCATTAAACTTATCAAAGTTCAATTGTCCTCCCACTTAACTTTTGCGAAAAATTCCTTTTTCGAGAAACTTTATGTATCAAGCGAAAAACCCTTTTGTCCTCGGTGTTATGGAGGAATAACCAATTGTTATTCAAAATAACCTATAAATACATGCTCATCCAACTTTGGTTGTAAACATCTTACTTATGCTTAGCATACCAAAATTTAAGAAAGGACAACTTGGGTTTTACCCCAAACCATAACTTACATGGTGTCATTTCAACGGATCAAGATGGATCTCTTTTCAGTATAAAAGCGGTAGTCTCTAAAGCTTTAATCTGTTAAAACATAATGGAAGTTTTATAAATAACACCTTTGATCCAACCATGTTAAACAAGGTTTCATTACAAATCTAAAACACTCCATATTCCTATGGTGTTTCGGGAGATGTAAATCTAGGTGTTTTGCTAAACTTGCAACTCAAATAAATCCCTTTATGATAAAATCATAAATCATTTATTTTCTTGTTACACTTGCAACTCAAATAAATCCATTTATGACAAAATCATAAATCATTTATTTTCTTGTTATAATGATTTTCACTTCATCTTGAAAGTCTTTGAACGTTTTCAAATATTTCATACTTCTTTCTCATTAAGTGAATATTCACTCAAATTTCCGGAGAAAGCATATGAAGTTGAAATCCATCGCTTACGACTACACATAATAGACTACATACATCGATATGTATAAATTCCAATAATTTAGTTGATCGTTCTTCTTTGGCCTTTTGAATGAAGTTTTAATTATCCCGAGGAAAGTCTCACAAGCGTCACTTGATCAAATCAAAGACTCCAAAAATCCATGAATATGGAGATTCTTCATGTTTTCTTTCCGATATAATTTAAACGGTGATGTCACTTCGTAAGTTATCTTTCAATCATTTGTCTTGCGACATTTTAGCATTAGTTTTTATGGATGTGATTTCTCCAACTAGATTTTTAAATCATCCATCTTATATGGAATACGGTAATTATTTGAACAATATTTGTTCTTATAATACCTGATTTAAATAACGATTATTAAAACAAATCTTGAAGGCAAGCTTTGATGTCAGCGAGAAATATAAACAACGTCTTGTTTGTTTTCGATGATCATCATCACATATTCTCTTGCTAGTTACTTAGGCCATTGTAGTTCATGAATTGCGTCGTTTTGTATGAAATTTCATACCAACCAATTTGGTATCCAATACCCAAGAACCACATTGTTTAACAAGCAAAGAATACAACCATAACATGTATATCATCTATATACCTAAACTGGATATTTCCAGTCTTTTCTTTTCTGCCAAATATATTTATAGATTCTCTTTCAGCATTTCCTTTTTCTTTTTAAAAGAATCTATCAACATCAACAGTGGCGCCATATACATGACACATAGTCCAAAGCGTGTATATTCAAATACTAATACCTTTGAACTTGCACTTTGAAGTAGATCACCATCATCAAATGATCGGTGTTCTTTTAAAATCCATTCTTTATTAATCTTTTTAGTGTAGTAAACACTTTACATACATATTCTATTCATCCTTATCATGACGACTTTCATGATCAAGCTAATGTAGCTTATAAAGGCGAATCGCGAGTATAACATTACTTTCCAAAACCCTTTTGGATGATTAGGATGTCTAGCATCTCCAACCTTCGCAAATTCTCATCCAATATGTGAACATACATTATACTCTATCATATTGCAACCAAAACATTGTTTTAGATATCGTTATATCTGCCACACATGATGGTTTCTGAAACAATTCTTTCAGCTCCTAGATAATCTCGATATTTAAATCAAGAATCATGAAGGCAAACATGATACTTTAGATACTAACACTGAAATTGTCACTCTCGATTTAATACTAATTATTAAATTTCACGGATTAGATGGAGTTTTCTAAAAGTTTGCAATAGCACTTTTAAACTTTAGATTGACACTCAACACAATACGATAGCAGTTCATAAAGTAAATATCCAGAATTCTATAGTTCTATTATCTCAATTATAACTAATAATAAGGTGGTGAACGAATGCCAATGCCTACAACAAATTATGCAAATTCACTTTGATTTAATTTATGATAAATTTAGTTCTACTAAACCAAATTAGAAATGAACTCCCACTAAAAAAATGACATCCCTCATGTATTTTTGGTGATTACATGAACCAAATCCATTACACCAAGTCCAATCATCATGTGAGTCGGTGTAGCTTCAAAGGCGAGCATCCATATGGTCATCATATCAAAACATATGACTCATTCTTAACCTTTCGGTCCGTGTTCCGAGGCCATGTCTGTACATGCTAGGCTTGCCAAGTAAGAACCTTAGTATTCACGTGTGTAAAACTGTCTTACACCCAAGATATGCTCGAGGATTCAAGTATACCCGATCATCACATGATGTCTTGAAGCGATGAAACATTGTCGGTGCATTCTTAAGGAAGAACACATTTTTATCTTGATATCTAAATGAGGGATCATCTTATTATGCTAATAAAATTCCAAACTAGCAATATAATATGCAACAAAAATCACATGTTAATAAGGGAAATGATATGGTTCTTGCACTTGATCTCCATCATGTGCATCGTTGTATGATCCTCATCATTCCTTTATGTGTAAGGTCAAGGTCTATGGAACTTACACGTTATGTGTGTTGTAAGAGTATCGACTTATACTTTTACTTAGAACATCACCATATCATGACACTAGCCTAGCAACAATCTAAACTAGACGCCTCTAATTTATCCATTGCAAGTTTTCGTGGCTTAGGGCTTTCGAAGATAGAACCGTTCTTACCTACGAACATGAACCACAACGAGGATAACCAAATTGTTGACAACTCGTTGCAAATAAGATATTGACTATAGTAGGAGAGACATACATCCGCTAGCCACTTATGCAAAACTAGTTGCATGTCAAGCGTGGAACAGGTCTCATGTGCGAGGACATGTAAAGTTTGTCCGGGCCGCTTCATCCCACTATGCCACCAATATCCAAAGTACAACTAAGAAGCAATAACATGATCATCATCGCCCACATACTCATATGTGTACTACCCGTGCAAAGCATCTATGCATAGAGCTGGCTCTGATACCACTGTAGGGTTTGCAGCATAGAAAACAAAAAATTTCCTACGATGGGAACAATTATGTACCAAGATCTATCTACTAGATACAAGCAATGGGCGGATATACATCCGTAGAGAAAATACCCTTGAAGACCGACAAAGCTTAACGAGGTTGAACTCGTGGTTGATGGAGACGATCTCTTGCCAATCTCAAGATAGAGAGGAAGTCCTAGCGCCGCAAATCAGCGGCGCATTCATGCTCGCACACATGTCCGAGGCACCGAGCAACCTCCGCCTCCTCGCTCCATTGATGCAGCGGAAGCATAACTCTTTCTTGCTGAAAAGCCACCAGGAACATGTATCTCGCTAGTCCAAGACCATGGGGATAAATACTAGAGGGGGAGAGAGATCCTTCACGAGGAGGTGTGAGTGATAAGTGAGGAGAGGGGCTCCTTATATAGGGGAGGGGCAGCCCAAGGGGGCATGGCCGCCGGCCATGGAGGGTGCCCCCACCTCTCCCTCATTCATGTGGGTGGAAGCTCCACTCACAAAATGCCCCTTCAATTTTCTCCACTCAAAATCCCACTCAAATTCCCACTAAATTTCCACCAAATTTAATGCAAACTCTCATTAAATAAAACTCCTTTTATTTATTCAGAATTTTGTCAATTACTTTAATGACAAACATTCACATATAACCTTTGCTAGTATTTCATTTCATATGCAAAAACACTTTCTGCAATTTCACCGAAAACCAGTTTCGGTATATAGTGAAATAAATTCCAGCGCTTGTTATTCTTTTCAGCACGAAACTATTGCTCCAAATGGTGTTGGTGTCTCTTAAGTGTGTCACCCTACGGTTTGCGAATAATGTGGACATGATCAATACCCTTGTCTGATCAATAATCAGCAGCGGGACCTGGAAATCCGTACTGACTCCCACATATTCAACGATGACTTCTGTGATCGTGTGAACCTTATACGCATGTAACTCAATCCCTTTGTCTCGCGATATATTACATGTACGAGATTCGATCATCGGTATCTCCATACCTAGTTTGATCTTGTTACCGACATGTACTCTTTTCTCGTTCCCGTGATATAACATTCTAGTGATCAAATCACTTGCTTGCAAGCTAACTAATGTGATATCACCGAGAGGTCCCAAATTATATCTCTTCGTCATCAGGATGGACAAATTCCACTCTTGATCCATGATCCTCAACATAACACCTTCGTAGCACTGAACCCATCTTTGTAGTCACCTTGTTACGGTATGACGTTTGATGTTATCAAGATACTCTTTCGGTGTTAGTGATTTACATGATCTCATGGTCTAAGGACTAAGATTACTTCGTATGATGTTATAGCAATATAAACAAAATGACTTTGATTGTAATGCTATACTTCGGATGAATGTTCATCACACCATTCAAATAATGTTGTGACCTTGTTATTAACAACATCCAATGTCCATGATCAGGAAACCTTTGATCATCTTGTTAATCAATGAGCTAGTTTATAAGAGAGGCATAACTAGGAACTTCCTTTTTGTTTATTAAACACACATGTATTAACGTTTCCGTATTGATTCAATTATAGCATGCAGAATAAACATTTATCGTAAGTAAGGAATTAGAGAATAACAACTTTATTATTGCCTCTCGGGCATATTCCCTTCACTAATTTGTTCATGATTATTGTCCTACTATTTTCTATGCATTGTGGTGTATTTTGTAGATGCATGATAGGAATTACTATCGCCATGCTATATCCTATTATGTGGTAGGGATCTCTTATAGTTGAGCCACCGTTGGTAGATGTGCTTAGTTGTGCTATGATGAACGAGGGCTGGGTTACATCACTAAAAGTTGTTTCTAAAAGTGTTGGTTTGCTAAAATAAAACTAAAAAGTTGTTTCTAAAAGTGTTGGATATTTTTTGGTGGTATCATTGCGGAAAGTCACCCAGGTATTTAGAGAAAATGATTGGCTTCTTTATTTGGTAGCTTACGTGTCCAACCATGTGCCAATAATGAAATGGGGATTGGCTGGATTTAGTAGGTTGTGGCAACTCGAACCCACGTAGCCAGAGATGTAGAATTTTTGTAGGTTGGTATGGTGCGTGTCGGGTTTGGGGAGCTACTTCCCGAATGGTCCCTTCTTGGACTTATCCCTATCATCACTCAATATAAGAGTGGTGGTACGAGCTGGGCTTGCCAAGTCACATGGGTAAAATGTACTAACCCCTGCAGGGTGTATAATCTAATCGATTATCCGTGTCCCCGGTTATGGACATCTGAATTGCTTTATATTGAGTTCATGACATGTTTCTCGCTCATTCTAATTTCTTAATTGCTTTAATGTTGATGGGTTAATCTATTTGGGATCTTTTCAAAGAAAATCAAAAACTGTTTATGAAAGTAGGACAAAGGTATTTATAAATGCAAGCTAGCCACAGCTCCTTGCCAAATAAGCATGTAGATGCTAGGTTTATTGTCTCCTTTAATAGCTCTACCTGCCATACATTTCATGTATTGATCCTTCAGGGCTGCTATGTTTCATGTTGCAGGATATTCAGATTCTGAGTGATCGATTAGGTCACGGTACTCCACTCGACACTTGTTCACTTGTGGGCAATTTGAAGAATGGAGGAGTTATTTATTTATGTTGCTACTTGAATAAGTTGAGCTAGCCTAGAGCAAAGCTTTATTGTAATAAATGTTACTCTGGATCTTTCGTTATTTATGATATACGAATATTTTTTTATGTTATTCATCTTTATTCTATTGTGAGCCAATGAACTGATCCGGGGATTGGCATGTCACATAGAAGCTACGGCCTTTTTAAAAACGTAGTGTTACATTTACTCAACCATAAAAGTGATTTACTATCAAAGTGTTGATTAGAATTTGGTACGTAGTCTTGGAAGCCTACATTTGATTTTCTGTGCACTCAAAAGACAAGCAGCTCCTAACACACGAGCAACACCACAAATACTTGACGATGACTTACTAAAAATCCATGGCCAGTGAATTCTAGCCCTCTTTGAAGTTGTTAAATGCAAGCCGTCATACCCACAATTTATGTCATCGGCGTGTGACTGTATTGCATGATCTATGTACCCCAACCATAAAAGGCACCAACTATTTGGTGATAGTAGCAACAATAAAATCAATTGATTCACAATCGAAAACCACAAAATGAAACCACACCGAGTGATCTACTCAACCAAAAAATTGCATATTTCTTCATTAAACCTGAATTGACAAGTGCTGGGTGCTACAGGGGTGCCTCATCTATGTTACCAGGGATAGTGCTGGGTGCTGGGTGCCAATTTGTAGCATAGAAAAAGTGCATATTTCTTCATTAAACTTGAATTGACAAGTGTTGGGTGCTGAATTGACAAGTGTTGGGTGCTTCATCTATGTTACCAGGGATTAGGAAGTATGACACCTTTGTAGCATAGAAAACTGAATTATTTATTTCAGTAAACAACTGTTAGACTCTTTTAGATGAACTCTTTTAGATGAACTAGATTATATATTCCAGTAAACTACTGTGGTGCTAATGTTGTTTATTTATATGAAATGGTGCTACTGTTGTTTGTGTATATGATATGGTGCTCCTACTGTATATGTATATGAAATGGTGCTGCTGTGCTGTTTATGTATATGAAATGGTGTTGCTGCTGCTGTTTATGTATACGATATGGTGCTAATGTTGTTTATTTATATGAAATGGTGGTGCTGCTGTTTGTGTATATGATATGGTGCTGCTACTGTTTTTGTATATGAAATGGTTGTACTGCTGTTTATGTATCTGATTGATGATGGATGATGGAAGCGGAGGCGGCGATGATGGATTGGGTTATTTTCTTTGTGCGTGAGAATGATGGATGGGCTCAATCGGGTTGTCAATGGGGCCGTGGGGCTATTTTCTCTTGCGGGGATTTCAATTGAGTTACCCATTTCTCCTGAAGTGTTGATTCACTTACGTTTCGGTCGAGAAATGGGCACTTGTAGATCCAAAAATTAGCAAACGTCATGCCGAATTTTTAGGTCAATATTTGTGCTAACTTTTTGCCTCTTTTTTTAATAATAAAGCGCAAACATGTTGACCAACGACAAGGCCGGTCCTTCTAAGCACATGAGCGTCGAGGATCTAGCCCGTAAGGCCAACAAGTCGTTCTGGGGGGCATCCCTAGAGCATGAGGAGGCGGAGGAGATGAGAATGACACCACCACCGGCGACCATCATCGGAGGTGCTAGGGGCAACGAGGGAGATCTAGATTAAGAGGGGGACAACAACGACTACGACGAAACTAGTGAAGGCGGGGAGGAGGG
Source organism: Avena sativa (assembly GCA_916181665.1). Classification (NCBI taxonomy): domain Eukaryota; kingdom Viridiplantae; phylum Streptophyta; class Magnoliopsida; order Poales; family Poaceae; genus Avena; species Avena sativa. Next base: position 252,257,898 of record OV702293.1, read on the forward strand.
TGACACCACCACCGATGGCGGCGAGCACACGGATGGCGGTAGCGGCAACCCGGCCGCTATACAGAAGAAGAAGAAGAAGAAGAAGAAGGAGATTAAGGATCAGAAGCTGCAAGTTCTCGCCAACGTCTATGATGATTTCACTGAGGTCACAGAAAGTGGCCAACCCATTGCGCCTGCGTCGATTGCCAGCGGGTATGGCATGCAACTCAGGTGCATCGTCTGGGAAAGCATGTCGATCAACACGAAGTACATCCGAAGTGCTTCCAATCGGGCTTTGGTCGAGAACCTCCTTAAGAAGCTTCACAAGCGATACACATTCCCAGAGAAGTTCATAAACCCGGAGAGAAAGAACCCGGTGAACAAACTAGCACTGACAAAGATGAGCAACACCTTGAGAAGCTGGAAAACCCGAGTAAAGAACAACATTGACAAAGGTGAAAGCTGGGAGATTATAAGTAGGAAAAATCCGATGCTCGATGAAGAAGAGTTCAAGATATTCAAGGCGGACTTAGCTACCGCTGGCTTTAAAGCATGGACTGCATGGGGAAAGAGTATGCGAGAGAAGAACATAGGTAACCACCGGCTTAGAAGCGGCGGATACAGAGGGAAACAGCCCATTTGGGACAAGGAGGACGCCGAGCTTGAACTCCTAGGTAAAGAGAACCCATGGCATAAAATCACGGACCTGCAGCTCCGAAACTTTGTCCGGGCCGGCTACTACCTGGACCCGATTCCAGGGGAGTTCGTCACCGACGACCCGGAGGTGAAGGCCTTTGAGGACGAGTTGGTAAGGAATTTACCGTGGATCTCTCAAGAGTTTCTAATTAAAATAATTAAGCCAAGAATCTAAATGCATGGGTTCACCTCTCCTTGTCTCTCTGCAGGAGAAGGAATTGAAATCTACTGGTGACTTTTCGTCCTAGGATTCGACGGCGGAGCCATGGGACACTGTTTTCAACAAGGCGATGAATGCTTACAAGAAGAGGGACAAGAATTTGCCGCCAAAATCAGCTGGCCGTGTGTCCGGCTTTGGTACGAGCATGAAGTTTGCCGAGTACTACAAAGAGGACGCAAAGAAGAGAAGGGAGAGGAAGAACCAGTCGGTGGCTCAAGATAAAGCCGAGGTTGAAGAGTAAAGTTGAAGGTGAAGACATTAGAGGAAAAGTGGACGAGAAAACAGTGGGCAGGTTAGTGGAAGAGAAGCTCCGCGCGATCATCCCCCCTGGGTTGTTCGAGGGGCTAGCTGCTTGGAATGCGGCTGGTCGACAGGGGCCGATACATGTGCCTAGCTTTAACGGCAGCAATTCGATCATCAACGTTAACACGTCGCCGGACTTGGTGACCCCACCGATCACCATCGCCGCGGCGCAGTCGCAAGAGCTGGTCGTCGCACAGCTGCCCCCCTTGGTGACTACCACCGCAGGAGAATGCTGATGATAGGCCTACCGCCGGGACCGGCCGTGTGTCGACATTAGCCGAGCTCAATGCCCTCACTAAGGTAACTAATTAGTTACTCTGCTTCATCTTATTTATGCACCTTTGGTGACTTCCACCTCGATCATGATGCCCAACATATGTGTTTTGACTCAGGACACTGCTTGCGTACTACTCCACAAAGTTGCCGACGATGATTTGACGGATGTTGCCAAGGCCAATATCATACAACCGGCGAACCGCATGATGCACAATAATCCAATGGACAATTCCATGATGAGGGTCCGGATTGCTCGGGTGTTGCTAGGGTGTGATGACATGGACCCCCCTTTCAACCTCACGGAGCCGACGAACACAACACCCTTGCAGAATGCCATGGCTGGCCCTTGACATGGCCGAAGACTCAGATTCGTCTTATGGGGCGCACCAGCGCCACCTCGATCGTCCGGCCACCACCTCGGAAGCCAGCCGTCGTCGTCGCTACCACCAGTCACCACCAACAACTTTGGGAGTGTGTGGGCCGCCCCAAGGCGAAGCTGTCACACCGCAACCGTCGTCAACCCCGCCACCACCATCACCACATGGTGGCAAGAACGAAGATGATGAAGAATTTGTCAATGTCGATGACTTCATCAACACCGGCGCCGACAAAGGATTGTAAATGCCTTCTGTGGATGAAGAACCCTTCGTCGCTCGCAACAGTCAAGGTGGATGTCCCACTACATGCACAGAACGCCTGGTCTTCCGTGGTTTTTCTCAAGAGATGCCTCCGACCGCCGATCAACATGAGAAACCTGCTGAATTTGTCTTTAGCCCTGGCACACTCCAGAAGGTGGTCGTTGAGCACTTAGCATTCCCAGTGGAGGGGCCTTCTTTGAAGACAAAGAAGCACAGAAAGAGAGGTAAGAAATCCAAGAGCCAACCTCCTCCGAAGAGGATCCGGGCTAAGGATGACGTCGTACCAACCCGCGAGGATGGCTTGCCCAGGATACATGTAGCCGGTGAAGCGATACCGACTCCGGAGCTGCTTCGCCTTGCTCGTGGACATATGATCGCTTTGAGTGATGGTATCAATACACTAGAGGGCATGCTTCTTAAAGACAACGATCCAAATTACCCGGTTTTCACTGTCAATGTGCCATCGGACGTGGATTTCTTCCATGAAGCCCCCGCGGACGTGTTCTTCATAGCATTACGAGGACGTCTTCAAGTTGTTTCTCTCGAAACGGCTGGACTTTAACATGGTCCGCCTATTCGTGCTCAATCTGGCGATGAAGATCAAGAGAGAGCAAACCCCCTACATCGCGATAGTGGATCCGAACTACATGCATGATAGCCAGTTGAGGGAAGGATCAGAGATGCGTGCCAAGATGATGGCGTATCTCGAGAAGTTCATGGGGGACCACAAGAGGTCGAACTTGCTTCTTTTTCCTTTCTTTCCCGAGTAAGTACACACACCCTCTAGCATTGGTAACTTAGGCTTTCTTATAGCTTTCTTCCTTTGCCATTTTCCAACATCCCATTTCAATCATGTTGTGCAGAGACAAATACTGCACACTCATCATCGTTTCCACAAAGTACTCGCTAGCAAAGTATTTTGACTCAGCGAGTAAGAAGAAGAAGAAAGACTACACCAGAATAAGGGGTGTTCTGAATGAGGCTCTCGAGAGCTACGCTAGAAAGGTATGCCCCTTCGTCAGCAAGGGGGAATTTATCAACAATGGCAAACACATGTTCAAGCATGTACTCAATTTCCCCTATGTCAAGGAGCCGGCTACTGGTGGCAGCGCCAAGGAGGCCTTCTACATCATGCATCACCTTAAAGGGTTTGTCCGGGATTGCTAGAACCTAACTCTGCTAGCTAGTATCCGAGCATGGGCCAAAAATTTGGCACAAACCGACGATGATGATCTTAGAGAAGACTTCCATCGCATCCGGGTTAAGTTGTCAGAAATCATCGTGGAAGATGTCAACACAAGGGGAGGGGTCGTAAACACAACAGAGGGTTGACTAAGAGGGAGATTGAAGATATTATTCATAAGAAGGGTGACAACAGGACGTGGATGACGAAGGATGGCTTTCTATCGTTACCAAAGCCAAGCATTAGGAGTTCTCAATGATCGATGTGTGCGCCTAGCATTATCATAGATGTTTATGTGTAGTGTTGTGTCACAAACTTTACTACTGTGGTCGTATGTCGTAAACTTCACCATTGTGGTCATTGTTGTCAAACTTCTATGATTGTGATCGATGTGATCTCTTTTATTTTTCTGATCTTTTGCTTTAGTTTAAGTGAACATATATGCATGTGAACCAATTTAGTTCTTTCCGTTGCATGATTTGCTAATATGCCTTGTCTATAGAGGTGACGAAGTGGTACGTGGTGTACAAGGGTTGGGTTCCAGGAGTCTACGATGAGTGGGAGGACTGTCAGAAATAGGTGAACAAGTTCAGCGGCAATAGCTACAAAGGATACGTGACTCGAGAGGAGGTGGTAGCCAAGTGAAGTAACCACTTGTGGAAGGAGAACAGATTAAAGATATTACTAATGCTCTTGCTCACCGTCATCACAGCTGTATTCTATTTGATTCTAGTGTAGGCGGTGACCACTTCATTTGTAATGTGAGATGGTGAACTTTGTACCAACACTTGTATAAATATTCGCCACTTGTCACTTGTATTGTAATATGATGACCACTTGTGTACCTCGATCGGGCTCTAAGTAGTGTGATGGCACTATATTCGTGTTTGTATTATGTTTGTTTTCATATACTAAGTGAAATATACTATTTCTACTGCTATGTGTATAATACCTGTATAACACCTGATTATGGACTAGTACTGTTTTTTAATACCTGAAATACACACATGTGGCGCATGAAAATAACCTTTTGTGGTGCATTTGCCATAATGCGCCACTGAACAACGGCCTATGGCGCATGGGACAGAGTGCGCCACAGAAGTATCATGACTTATGTGGCGCATTTAAAAATGCGCCATATAAGTTCTCATCAGTGGCGACGTAATAGTGGCACATCCAATATGTTCCACATGAGGCCAAAAAGGATGCCCCACTGATGAAGGTTTTCCTAGTAGTGTCCCTTAAGATATTTTTATATCTCGTACCGAAAGTAAGCACGGATTAAACATGTGCAAAGGCCTATTTAGCTTACAAAATCTATTTTATTAAGTTTATGATTGAACAATAGTTCATCATTAGTGTTTGGTTCTATTTACCCCTATCATTAGCATCTTTCCAGTTTAAAGAAGAGAATATTATAACAAGATAGACATGAAGTTCAACTTTTGTGGAACACTTCCACCATTTTTTATATGGCATCAGTTAACGGTCTTGACATCCTAGTAACCAATATAAACCTTATTCATGGGTGTTTCAATCATGTCATATGCTCTAAAACAACCTTAGCTTTTCACTTTCCATGGCTAGCCAAATCCTTGAGTGCCTACCTCTTCAACAATTTTCCCTAGAGCATATGTATTTAAATACCCATGACCCTTAGTTTACTCATTGATTACTAAGTAGAACAAGAGTATCTCATGTCCCCTTGTTATCATTCCTTCCACCTTTTATCTTACAAAACAATTTTATGTTTCATAAATCATTACCACCTTTTTGATGGTTGTGCCTTCAAGTTCGTGGTCACCCCACAACCAACTTCTCTATGACAACCATAACCATAAGAGCAATATTATTTGGAAGCTAAATAAAACAAGGAACATGAGAAATATACTTGGAATAGCATTGATTCTATATAGGTATGTATGGTGTATGCTATAGTAATTTGTTTTAAGGGTATTTGGATAAACAAGCTTTGCTTGTATAGGAATTTTTGGGCTAGCAAAAAGATCTACAAGTATGCCATTGGATCCATAGTTCCCAACATTTAGCATCACACAATGCTCCTTAGTATTAGACATAAATGTATATGAGAAAAAGGTATCACGAAATAAGGCACTATCAAATTATCATTCATTGAAGTATTTGAGCTAGCAACACTAAGCATGACTTCGAATTTCAACCTTTTGCTTTTATTCCCTTTTTATTTTGATAGCACACAACTCATTCTCATCAAGGAATTTAATCATGGGATAGATTGTTTCAGTAGATATTTCCTAAGAATGCAAAACATATATCATGGTGGTTTCATTTATTCTCAAGGCAACATGCAAAACAACACATAAAAATTAGACAAAGACGCTCCAAGTTTCTATGATCATTCTATGTTGCTCAAAAACAAAGTTTAGAGGTTTCCAAACCAAGAATTTGATAGGTTAAGTGGGTGCCTTGGTAATCCCCAATCTTATGGTCTTCACAATTCTTGGATAACTCTTATTGTGGTGTTCCTCCATTCCCAGTCAAAAAACTTCAACATGAAACTTTCTCCCATTTCTTTTCTATGTGGTGACAATAGTGGTACAAAGATATAGTTCTAGATGTGATAAAATCCCCAAATAAAATTTGGTTTTAAATTTCCAGAGAGTTAATTAAGTGGCCAATATCCATAAATATCAAAATACTTAAAAAGAATCAAATCAAAACTCAAAAGGCCACTCTTGCAACAAAAGACAGATTCTTTCTAGAAAACAACAATTGCAGAACGTATTTATTTTGCCCACTTAAACATGTCAAAAATGATAGAATATTTTTGTGCTTATAGAGGATGAAAAGTTGTAAATTCAGTAGAAAATTTAGCTCAATATAGGAGTTACAGAAAAAATCATAAAAATCATTTGGTAAATAACAGCGTGCAGAAATTTTCAACTCCAAATATATGTTTCAACTTTTAACATCCAAAATGGGTAAATCTTGGTACTTTATTTTTGTAAATATTAAAAAAAGATAAAACCTTTATTTTAACAAAGAACAAATGTGCAAAAACCAAAAATCTAAAAGAATCAAGATAAGCAAACAAAGAAAAAACAAAATCTTTTTGTTATTTTTGTTTTTTGAAAGATGAAAAGCAAGAAGCAAACAAAAATGATAAAGCATAAAATATTTTTGTTGTTTGGGTTTTATAAAAACAAGAAAAAAATCAAAAAACATAAAATCTTTTTGTTGTTTTTGTTTTAAGGAAAAACAAGAACCAAATGAGTAACCATAAAATGTTTTAAAGATTTAAAAACAAAAGGCAAGAAGAAGCAAAAAGAACCAAATAAAAATAATTTTTTTGGTATTTTTGTTTTTATAAAAATTATGCAAAATAAGATCCACACAAAACAAAAAGGTAACTAAAACATGGTTTCCACAAACATACAAACAAAAACATCAACGTAAAACTAAAACATGAGTTTGGAATGATATTACTTGAAATACTTGAAAGAAGAGGAGGATGTGTGGGCATCCCCAAGCTTGTGGTCTTCCTAGTTCTTGTCTTGTACTTATTTCTCATCATATCATGTCACTCATCTCAAACAAAGAAATATTTTCATCTTCATTTTACTTTAATGCCTACAAAATGTTTAGTTCTCTAAACAAATGATATAATAGTTTCTACCATGATGCAAACTTTAGTAGTTATTGGGAAACCATTTTATTCAAGAAGCTAATATATTACAAAAGAGACGTTCTTTTTGTTTTTATATGGGTAAAGTTTTAATGATATAGGCTTTGAAATGGTTCCATTGGCATGAACAACACATGCTCAAGGTCGACCCCAACTTCTCCATTACTAATCCTTCTCATTTGCTTTCCAAAATTTTATATTTAGTTAAAAACTTTAACTAATTTTTAAATAACAGTAGCTAAAGATATTTGCGATTTATATTTTCGTGCCCTTGGTTCATTAGTTGTACTCATTTTTCCCTAGCCGCTTAACTTTTCCTTATTTTTGTCCATCTCCTACTATAAAACTCTCACACGGTCTGAAACTCGTTGATCGTCAGCCTTGACGTTACATGCTGACAAGTGGGGTAGTATTCAGTCGGGTCCCATAGTGGACCCTCGCCATTACGTGCTGACAAGTGAGGCCGCGGTCTGTCGGGACACGTAGTGGACCCTTGCCGTTACATGCCAACAAGTGGGGTCGTGTTAAGTTGGTTCCCGTAGTGTACACCTCTCTCCACTTATCTAGATCAGCATGGGACCCACATGTTATCCACGTGAGCATCGGACCCACATCTTATCCACGTGATCTAGCCCCTTGCCCGCTCACGTGTCGTTTCCTCCCCTTTCTTCTTCTTCTTATCTGGCTACAATGGCCCTTCTCTGGCGATGCCGGACCTTTGTAGAACTTCACTTTGGCCTCCCGTTCGTCTTGGCCGCAGTATGGTGCCATCTCTTTGACCTATGTGAAGGATGACAATGGCAACCGTGCATAGAGAAGGTTAGATCTCGCACCAAAATGTTCCGATTAGAAGGGGGCGCTTACTATGGAGAATGCGGCCGGAGAGCCATTCCGATGATTTAATTGGTTTATCGATTTAATGTCTCGGCTGCAATCAAGTGAATCTATGAGGTGATGATGCCCAACATTGTCGTGGGACGCTTCGTTGGAAACCCCAAGAGCAAGGTGTGATGAGCACATCAGCAAGTTTTCCCTCGGTAAGAAACCCAGGTTATCGAACAAGTAGGAGGAAGGAAACGTCACACAGGCGTTGCAAGCAACGCGAAGACCTGCACAACACAAACTCAAGACTTTGCCCCAATGAATCAGTGAGGTTGTCAAGCTCACCGGTTTGCTGTAACAAAGAATTAAACGTATGGTGTGGAAGGTAATGGTTTGCAGCAAGTAAACAAGTAACAATGGAAGATGTATCAATGGTAAAGATTGGACCAGCGTCCATAGTTCACTAGAGGTGCTCTCCTTAGATGAACAACATGGCATGAAGGGTAAACAAATTACAGAAGGGCAATTGACAGGAACTGAGCTAGGCATAACAATGCAATACCAGTCAAAAAGATCCTATAAGATTCGATTGGGCAATACAACAATATACATAGACCGCCATCCAACTACATCTATGACTAGAAGTACACCTTCAGTTTATCATCCGAACCCCCTCCAGTATTAAGTTGCAAGCAACAAAAAACTAATTTAAGCAAAGTGTGTAAGGTAAACAATCAACTTGTTCTATGAACAAGAGACCGTTATTTTCTCCCTAGTAGCAACAACACATCTACAACCGAAGAGATTTCTGTCACTTCCCTTGGAAACTAGAGGCATGAACCCACTATCGAGCATAAATACCCCCTCTTAGAGTCACTAGCAACTACTCGGCCAAGATAGCTACTAACAAAGGAGAGCATGCAAGATCAAAAACAACACAAACATGATAGAATCATAAAGACAAAACCATTAATCAATCTGACATAGTAATCTCAATATCCATCGGATCCCCGCGAACACAACATGCATGATTACAAATAGATTAGATCTTGATCATGAACGGAGCTCACAAGATCTATACATGAAAGCACAAGGAGGAGATACAACCATCTAGATACTACATGGACCCATAGTCCAAGGTGGAACTACTCACGCATCATACCTGAGAGAAGGCCTCCGGGATGATTTCCCCACCGGCAGGGTGCCGGGAAGAACTTCAGATCCCCCCGATCTAGGGACGACGGTGGCGGCGGCTACAGAAGGTTTCATGGAGTTTTGATCGGGTCCTTAGGGTTTCTGCATCGGGGGCTTCTTATAGGCAAAGAGGCGTGGCCGGGAGGCGACCAGGGGGGCACACCCTACCCAGGTGCGGGCCCACCCCTGGCCGCGCCTAGGGGGGTTTGGCCACCCGGGTTTGCTTCTTCGTCTCGTCTTCTGGATTCTGTCGCCCACGGTAAAATATTGACTTTGGCTTTTGTCCCGTCCAATTTCGAGAATATTGATTTTCTGCCTTTCTAGAACCAAAAACAGAAGAAAACAGGAAACTGGCACTGTAGCAACTTGTTAATAGGTTAGTTCTAGAAAATGTATAAAAACACCTCAAAGTGTAGACAAAGCAAAGTAGATACTAAACAAACATGGAGCATAAAAAATTATAGATACGTTTCCGACGTATCAAGCATCCCCAAGCTTAACTCCTGCTCGTCCTCGAGTAGGTAAGTGATAAAAAGAATATTTTTTGAGGTGACATGCACCATCAAAACCAAGATGAAACCATTTGCAAGCATTGAAAGTTGGGATCAAAGAGCTCTAAACATGTGCATGAAAGATGTAATTCTAACAATAACACATAGTAACTATGCATGCAACATGAAAGGCTACAAACAAAGATCATGAATAACATGCATTGAAAAACGTTTGTTTGTTTCACATATAGAAAACATGGCATAGTGGCATTCAGCTTGTCCTTCAAAGAGTAGCAAATAGATGTATAATACACCTTAAAAGTTCACAAGGGTGCCTAGATACAAATAGCACAAGAACAAGTAATATCACAATATGCATCAATCAATAAGTTTTGGGACACTACACACAGAATGACAAGTATTCTCTCTTAATGGTGCCTAAAGGTAGAAGGTGGAGACTCAAATAATGGTGGAAGAAAGGCCCTTCACAAAGGGAAGCAGGGATTTCAATTTTCAAAAAGAGCTTCCAAAAATTATGGTACTTGTTAGCTTTCATCCCTCATTGCCCCTATCATAAGCATCTTGAAGTGATTAAGGTTAAAGTGAACAAACTATGGAGTATATGCTTGACAAATTATAAGTTGGCAATCTCAAGTCCCTTGAATATGAGGGCCACACCTCATGCTACTCAACTTCAGTCACCTGTAAGTTCATGTCATTGTAAGTACATGCGTATCATAGAGAACCGCCAACGGGGTACCCTTGCACATGGTACAGGAGCTATCCCATAACCAAAATGACAAGGCAAGCAGACAATGAGCATCTCAGCAATATTTTTATTTACTATATGCATAGCTTTTTATTGAGGATGCTTCATAGATAGCTCACTATGGTGATGCTTCAAGTTTCCACCATTATTAGGCATGGATTAGGCTAGCGGCCCAGGCGTTTCTCTAACACAAAATACATACTCCATGGACTTACAAGTTCCCTCTTTCTTTCACACCGGTGACATCCATAGACAAAAGAGCATGATATCAAATGAGTACAAAGTACAAGTGCAATATTGAAAACGTTCCCCGTGACAGCACGGTTCTGCTAATTCCAACGTATAAGTGCAAGCATATACAACATAGATGACACAATGGTTCAAGTTTATTAGGGGCAAAGTATATAAAGTGTGCCATCAAGTTTGTGAGGGCTTTAATCACTAAGTTTTCACATAACCAAATAGTTTTTAATTGGAAGATAGCTAAAAACGAGAATATACTTGGAATGGTGTAACACACCATACATAGGAATTTATAGTGGACACTTTGGAATAACTTGGTTTCTTGGGAGTTGGAAGCATGAGTAGATCTTACTCATACAAGTGGAGGCTAGCAAAAGACTAGGATCAACCAACTAAGAGAGCAATAATGGCCATAATCATGCAGAGCAACAAAGCATTACTAATCAAAGCGTAGAGTGGTCTACAAGTCAAGGACTAGATGATCATAGAGGCTATGGTGACTTGTCATAGTTATAACATGGTATGAGCATGTGCCAAGTCAACCCAAACAAAGCATCAAAGGAGAATACCACAATACTATGCTTTTGCATGCTAAAACAACGCATAATTTCTTCAAGGCACACTAAGCAATCCCAATTGTTTGGAACAAGACATGCTAAATCAATAATCACTAAGCATAAGGTCAAAACAACACCTAGCATGTTATGCTAAAGTCTAAGTCACAGTCAATGCAAGCTCCTCTTGCACTTTCAAGCAAGACTTACTACTCCTTTCCAACACCAAGCAACTTATTTGCAAAACAACAAAGCGAGAACAGGGTCCAAACTACTTTATTCAAGAAAATTAAACAACTTAGCAAACCAAATGAAAACGAAGACGCTCCAAGAACAACACAACTTGTGCATGAAACAATAAAAACAAAGTGTCTAGACAGACCTGAGCTTTTTATTGATGAAGAAGGGGATGCCTTGGGCATACCCAAGCTTTGACGCTTATACCTCTTGGATATTTCTTGGGGTGACACTGGTGTGGAATCCCCAAGCTTGAGATTTTTTCCATTCTTCATCCCATTACATCATTCTCTCTTTACACCTGAAATTTTTCCTTCATACAAAACTTCACACAATCTTCATTAGCAACATTAGTGTATTCAAAAGATATTAGACCTTAGGCAAAGCTTTGGAACAGCAAAAAAATTCACTAAAAACAAGATACTGTAGTAACTCCTTCAAAAATCTCAATTCCCCAAAAGAGAACTCAAAAAGGAATCAATGATAAGCAAATGCAAATAATGGCAGAAATCTGTCAAAACAGACCAGCAGGTAGACACCGATTTTTTCAAAGACCTTATATTGCTCAAATAAAAAAGTGTTGAACTAACGAAAGTTAGCTAACATACTGGGGGATTTATTCATAAATTGTGAGCTCAATCGGAGTTACAGAGACTCCTCACGAATTTTTATGGTGGAGGACAGAAATCTGTTTCGGGACAGCAACTCCCCAAATCTTACTTCCCTCTCATTAGAGGTCATTCTTGGCACAAAAAGAAAATAAAAAGGATAAGGAGAGGTCATTACTGAAGTAATAACTTCCAAGACTCAAGAAAATTCTTGGTTATCTTCCAACAAGTACTTTTCTTTAACGCCTTTAAGTTAGGCACAAGAAGCAAGAAGAATCAAGTATTTTCAAATGAGGCAGCATTAACATCAAACCTTGCTTTCAAAGGAGGAGCAAAAAGCAACTTCTCTCTCCTCATAGGGAAGTGTTCAATACCTTTCTTGAATGGAAAATGATATTTAATGGTGCCTTCTTTCATATCAATGATGGCGCCAACTATTCTAAGAAAAGGTCTTCCCAAAGTAATAGGACAAGAAGCATTGTATTCAACATCCAAAACATAGAAATCCACAGGGACATAAGCATTGTTAACCATAATGAGAACATCATTAATACTCCCCATGAGTTTCTTCTTAGCATTATCATTGAGTGGGACATCCAAATAACAATCTTCCAAAGGTTGCAAATCAAGCATTTCATAAATCTTCCTAGGCATAATAGAGACACTAGAACCAAGATCACATGAAGCTTTGAGATCAAAGTCATTCACTTGCACATTAATAAAGGGTTCCCAACTATCTTCTACTTTCCTAAGAATAGAAGCTTTGTGTTTTAGCTTCTCTTCCTTAATTTTCACAAGAGCATCTGTAATATGTTTAGTTATAGCAACATGCATATCACTAGCATCAGGACTTCTAGCAAGCTTTTGCAAGAACATAATTACTTCAGAAATATTTCAACCATCTATATCAAATTCAAACTTAGCATCACTAGTAATAGGCTCAATAGGCTTAGGCATAGTAGGAGGAGGAACAGGGACTACTTCTGGTTTAGTGGTGATAGTGCACACACTATTGTTTCTATCAATTTCAGCTTCCCTTTCCCACTTAGCATGAAGTTGGGCTAACAATCTAACATTCATCAATAGTAACTTGTATGGCATGAGCAGTAGCAAAAGTATTTTCCATGGTTTCAGGTTTATAAGCCATTTTATTAATCAAGGAGGACTGTGCTTTAGACAAAGAGGATATGTTTTTCTCAACAGTTAAAAGTTTTTCCTCTACAGTTTTGTTGAAAGCAATTTGTTTACTAATAAAGTCTTTGAGCATGACTTAGAGTTCAGAGGGGGCACTTCTAGCATTGTTGTAAGAGTTTCCATAGGAATTGCCATTATTAGGAGGATAAGGCCTATAATTGTTGTTACCACCAAAATTATTCCTATAAGCATTGTTGTTGAAATTGTTGTTTCTAATGAAGTTCACATCAACTTTCTCTTCTTGAGCAACCAAAGAGGCTAAAGGAACACTATTAGCATCTTGAGGAGCTTTCCCATTAACAAGCATAGCCATAATAACATGAATCTTATCACTCAAAGAGGAGGTTTCCTCAACAAAATTTACCTTCTTACCATGTGGAGCTCTTTTAGTGTGCCATTCAGATTAGTTAAACATCATATTATCATGGAGCTTTGTTGCATATCCCATGGTGAGGCCCATGAAGGTACCTCCAGCAGCTGAATCCAACAGGTTTCTTGAGGAGAAGTTCAAACCTGCATAAAAAGTCTGGATAATCATCCAAGCAGTGAGTCCATGAGTGGGGCAATTCTTAACCAAAGGTTTCATTCTTTCCCAAGCTTGAGAAACATGTTCATTATCAAGTTTTTTAAATTTCATAATATCACTTCTCATTGATATAATCTTAGCAGGAGGATAGTACTTTCCAATAAAAGCATCTTTGCACTTAGTCCAAGAATCAATACTATTTCTAGGCAAGGATAGCAACCATTCTTTAGCTTTTCCTCTCAAGGAGAAAGGAAAAAGCTTGAGCTTAATAATATCTCCATCTACATCCTTATACTTTTGCATCTCACAAAGTTCAACAAAGTTATTGAGATGGGCAACAACATCATCAGAACTAGCACCAGAAAATTGCTCTCTCATCACAAGATTCAACAAAGAATGCTTAATTTCATAAAAGGTAGCATCAGGAGCAGGTGGAGCAATAGGTGTGCTAAGGAAATCATTGTTGTTGGTGCTAGTGAAGTCACACAACTTGGTGTACTCAGTAGAGTTCATTTTGGCAAAGGTGGGCAAGCCGAAAACAGCAGCAGCAGCTAGAGCAAGAACTAATTTTTTGTGTTTTTGAATAAAGAAAGCAAACCAAACTAGATTATTTTTTTTGGAGTTTTCGAAAAGAGGATTACAAAACCAAGAAAAAGAAACTAAGCAAACTAAAAACAAAGTAAAGAGAAAGGAAGTGGAGGACTCCACTTGTGAATACGTCCTTAGCCTCCCTAGCAACGGCGCCAGAAAAGCTTGATGACGCCCAGCACTATCGTGAGATGCTTCGTTAGAAACCCCAAGATCAAGGTGTGATGAGCACAACAGCAAGTTTTCCCTTAGTAAGAAACCGAGGTTATCAAACCAGTAGGAGGAAGGAAACGTCACACAGGTGTTGCAAGCAACGCGGAGACCTGCACAACACAAACTCAAGACTTTGCCCCAATGAATCAGTGAGGTTGTCAAGCTCACTGGTTTGCTGTAACAAAGGATTAAACGTATGGTGTGGAAGGTAATGGTTTGCAGCAAGTAAAAAAGTAACAGTGGAAGATGTATCAATGGTAAAGATTGGACCGGGGTCCATAGTTCACTAGAGGTTCTCTCCTTAGATAAACAACATGGCATGAAGGGTAAACAAATTACAGCAGGTCAATTGACAGGAACTGAGCTAGGCATAACAATGCAATACCAGAAAAAAATATCCTATGAGATTCGATTGGGCAATACAACAATATGCATAGACCGCCATCCAACTTCATCTATGACTAGAAATCCACCTTCAGGTTATCATCCGAACCCCCTCTAGTATTAAGTTGCAAGCAACAGACAACTGCTTTAAGCAAAGTGTGTAAGGTAAACAATCAACTTTTTCTATGAACAATAGACCGTTGTTCTCTCCCTAGTAGCAACAACACATCTACAACCGGAGAGATTTCTGTCACTTCCCTTGGAAACTAGAGGCATGAACCCACTATCGAGCATAAATACCCCCTCTTGGAGTCACCATGAACTACTCGACCAAGATAGCTACTAATAACGGAGAGCATGCAAGATCACAAACAACACAAACATGATAGAATCATAAAGACAAAACCATTGATAAATCTGACATAGTAATCTCAATATCCATCGGATCCCCGCAAACACAACATGCATGATTACAAATAGATTAGATCTTGATCATGAACAGAGCTCATAATATCTATACATGAAAGCACAAGGAGGACATACAACCATCTAGCTACTACATGGAACCATAGTCCAAGGTGGAACTACTCATGCATCATACCGGAGATAAGGCCTCCGGGATGATCTCCCCTTTGGCAGGGTGCCGGGAAGAACTTCAGATCCCCCCTGATCTAGGGATGATGGTGGTGGCGGCTACATAAGGTTTCGTGGAGTTTTCATCGGGTCCTTAGGGTTTCTGCATTGGAGGCTTATTATAGGTGAAGATGCGAGGCTAGGAGGCGACCAGGGGGGCCACACCCTGCCCAGGCGCGGGCCCACCTCTGGTCGCGCCAAGGGGGGGTTTGGCCGCCCTGGTTTGCTTCTCCGTCTCGTCTTCTGGATTCGTGTCGCCCATGGTCAAATATTGACTTTGGCTTTTGTCCCGTCCAATTCCGAGAATATTGATTTTCCGCCTTTCTGGAACCAAAAACAGAAGAAAACAGGCAACTGGCACTGTGGCGACTTATTAATAGGTTAGTTCCAGAAAAGATATAAAAACACCTCAAAGTGTAGACAAACCAAAGGAAAGTAGATACTAAACAAGCATGGAGCTTTAAAAATTATAGATACGTTTCCGACGTATCATGAGGTGAAGTCAAACTTTGAGATTTAGGGAGATGGATGTGTAAGAAATAAGAAAATGACACAACTCTTGAACACTTTGAAAAAAATTATATAACTCTTAATGTAAAAGAGTGTTTATAATTGACACAACTCTTGGACACTTTCAAATTAAAAAAATTATACAACTCTTAATATAAAAGAGTGTTTATAATTGACACAACTCTTGAACACTTTCAAATTAAAAAAATTATACAACTCTTAATGTAAAAGAGTGTTTATAATTGACACAACTCTTGAACACTTTCAAATTAAAAAAATATCCAACTCTTAATGTAAAAGAGTGTTTATAATTGACACAACTCTTGAACACTTTCAAATTAAAAAATTATACAACTCTTAATATAAAAGAGTGTTTATAATTGAAACAACTCTTGAACACTTTCAAATTAAAAATATATACAACTCCTAATGTAAAAGAGTGTTTATAATTGACACAACTCTTGAACACTTTCAAATTGAAAATATTATACAAATATTAATGTAAAAGAGTGTTTATAATTGACATAAATCTTGAACACTTTCAAATTACAATTTGGACATGATAATGTTGTCCTAAGAAAATATTGGGAGTTTACCATTTTTAGAGCATGAAAAGTGGTCCCTAAACTAAAATATTTATGCCTCGTGCATATACGAAAATTATACACCTTTGAACTCTTAGAAAATCGCACTTAGGACATGATAATGTTGTGTTAATAAAATCCTGATCATTTATCATTTTCATGGAGTGAAATATAATGCATAAACTTGCGTATACGAAAATTATAAACCTTTGAAAACTATGAAATCGCACTTAATACATGATAATGATGTGCTAACAAAATTTCGAGAGATTATCATTTTCTCCCCATTTTCATAGAGTGGAATGTAATGCATAAACTTGCTTATACGAAATCTCACTTAGGACGTGATAATGTTGTGCTAAGAAAATCTTGAGAGATTATCATTTTCATAGAATGTAATGAATAAACTTGCATATGGAAAAATTATACACCTTTGAACTCTTTGAAATCGCACATAGGACATGATAATGTTGTGTTAATAAAATCCTGATCATTTATCATTTTCATGGAGTGAAATATAATGCATAAATTTGCATATACGAAAATTATACACCTTTTAACACTTTCCCTTCAAATTATATTCAAAATCATTTGTTTATGGAGTTAAAATAATGGTGGAAAACTCATTATTTTGCATGGATAAAGTGGTGCTTCCCGACATATATAGGGGTTATCCTGGTGCTAGATCACAAAGGATCAAAGGTTGGTGGGCACGATTCGCGTGACAACTGTCTCGATCAATCAGAGCGTAGCATCCAAGATGAGCATAGGTGTGAGAGTTTGTGACTAAGATAGAGGGGAAAACTAAGTAGAACTTAAAAACCAAGGGAAAAACTGAGTAGAACTTAAAAACCAAGGGCAAAACTAAAGGGATTCAAATACAAAAAATAAAGATTTTAAAAATGGAAAATGCTTCTTTTATACAATAAAATACATCTAGGCTTACATCAAAGTATTTGCAATTCAAATATACATCAGTTTGACAATTACTACCTCATTCAGACAGACTATGTTTTGGGGTGGGTGATACCATCGATCCGGATTACGGATGTAGTATAGCTTTTTTCCCTAGTAGACCTAGGTTATCGAATCCTCGGGAAGCAGAAAGCATCGTGAAGTTATTTTAACGGACCTTTGGGAGTTTTAGAATTCTTCTAATGTTTTATCGGACCAAGAGTTTGTGATCTTTTGTTGTTGTCGATGATGGAGAGATAGGTCCCGGGGCATTCGGTTTCACCTATAGCTGTGCAAAACATCTGATGGGAATAAAAGATAATAATAAAGTACACATGTAATTGTTAGAGCAAGATAATTATATGTGGGCAGTGCATCCATAACTGCTATTGCCTCTGCAACCTCTTATAGCAATAGCCTATTAGTCTCATCCATAGAAGAAAGAGATCTAATGATATGTGAAGTGACATCACCGTTAATCCCAAGTAAATCCCTCACATACAGCCGTACTACCCTTTCTGTCACTGGGGTTCCCATCCTACAGATTAGTCATTACTCATACTCCCTATACCTGGATCAATCCTCAGGGTCTTGGGTACCTGACAATTCCTTTGATTGAGGCAAGAGAGGATACAATAATCATCATATCACACAAACTAATACACGATCCCATCTATGATAAATAACATGCACAAACTACATGGCTAGGCCGAAGCCCTTAGCCCAAGGAGAATTACTCACACATAGAGATGAGATCAACACTCATAAACATTGTATTGGAAATCATGATATTGATAGTAATAGTCTTACAGTGTCACCAATTGGAGATGAGATCTACTATTACAAGTGGTGGACTATGGCTATGGTGATGGAAAAGGGTTGTGAGATTGGATCTAGATCTATTCCTCTGGCGGCTCTTTGATGTTTTGTTTTCTGGATTGGCTCTCCAGGGCTCTTTTCTCGTCACGTGAGGTCTCTTTATATAGGGGTCCCTTCACGAAACTTGTTCTGTTTAACCTAGCGGTGTTGGTGGAAACTATACGGACAGAACTATACAGACAAAATTTTATTCCCTCCGTATAGTTGGTCGTTAATGGTACTGGTTCCTCTTCACGACCCCTGGTTTCTTTGAGTTGTTGGAAATCGCATATCTTTGACTTTAATGTTGTGATTCCCATCATCAAACGTCATTTCCTGCGCAGGTAAAATGGAAAGACGGGATTGCATAACCCTTTGATCATTAGGCATTAGTGGCAGGGTTTAGAGAGATATTTCATCAAAAGTATGAATAATATCTAGTTTAAATGTGGATGTGGATGGCTAAATTTCACAGCCATCAACCTCCCCAAGCTTAAACTAGATCGTCCTCGAGCAAGAAAACCAAAATCAAAAAGGAACTCGGCATTTAAATTGAAATAACAATATGATGACCTTAATCATGATAGGTAGTATCATGTTTCCTCTATTTTATTAATCTAAAAAACTCAACATAGATAGAGTAATGGCAAGCATATTATACGGGTTTAATGAATCCTTATAGAGAAGCAATATTATTGTTAGCATGGATGATTCAAATGAGTAAACTCTATTCCACATCATGTAATCAACTCTTAAGCTTGCCTTTGAACAATAAAATATAATCATGTAAAATTTAGAGTGTGAGAGTTTATCATGAAAAATCATATACACTAAAGTATCTCAATTATCCCACATCAATAAGTCAAGACTTTTCAAGCACTACTTTTATATTCATTGTCCTTCAAGAATTTCATTTCTTAAGTAATTGAGAGCATGCCAAAAAAATCAATTAGTTTATCGGTGTAACATCCCTAAAATCATGATTTCAAAGTTTGCATATCATTCATGCATGCATATAGTTTTGAGATCAATTTCAAACCAAATTCAAGAAAACAGAAGCACATAGTGCTATCATTTTATGTGAGAAAACTTAAATCAAATGGCCATCCCCATTTGAGAGCTTAAGTGTTTTAAACCAAGTTTGTTTGCTTCCTTGTTGATTGGATTGAGTGTGGAATTTGAACAAAATTATACAAAATAAAAATGGTTCAAAACCATTTCCAAAACATTTTCAAATTAAGTGCTATAGCACTGTTTATTTTGTTTATTCAAAAGGACCAAGCTTGAACAGAGAGACCACATGCTTTTATGCCTTGAAATGTGAATGTTGCACCCTACAAAATCCTGGAAAAAGTTTGAATTCAAAAGCTTTTGAAATCATTTGAAAAATCAATCCAGAAAATCAAAACAGAAAAAGAAAAAGAGAAAGGAAATAGAAAAGGGCCGGCGCTACTATTCTGGCCTAACAGTGAAACCAGCCCAGCTAGCCCACCTGGGTCCCTTCTCTCTCTCACGCGCAGAAGCACCCGCGGAGTCGCTGATGCCAGGACCCCACCTCCCCTCTGTTTATTTCGCTGACAAGTGGACCCGTGACCCCGTCGTCGTCTTCGTCAATCACGCGCGCCTGCGCCGCTCGCGCCGCCGTTACTCGCCGCAGTCACTGCCGTGTTGATTCCCATTGATTCCACGAGTAACTCCACGCCCAGCTCCGGCTATAAGAACCTCTCCCCCTCGCGGTCATTTCCCCCCACACTGCACACCCTTCTCGCCACCAGGCTGCCAGTATTCGCTCTTGCGCCGCCGCAGACAGAACCTGCTCCGGCGACCAATTCTGGTAAACCTTGTGCGCCCCTTCCCCTCTGGTTCATACGAGCAACTTTGCAACTTCCTTGCGCACCTCCTGATCCCCTTTGCCCGTCTGATTGTGATCCAGAGCTTCGACTTCGACGAGCACCGAGAGAACCCGACGCCGTCTCCAACTCCGGCGAACCTTCCTGGTTAGTTCTGACCGCGCCTTGTCCTCGATTTGACACTTACATGACCAGCATCACTCCGCGCATCTAACGCACTGCTTATTTTGCCTTGGCGTGATCTATATCTTCGCCAACGTCATTGAGAATTTCTCTAAGGTAGCTAAGCCCATGACTGAATTGTTAAAGAAAGACAAAAAGTTTGCTTGGTCTGAAGGTTGTGAACTCAGCTTTCAGGAATTGAAGAAGAGACTTGTGACAGCACCAGTCTTGTGTCTGCCAGATTTGGAAAAAGATTTCCAAGTATATTGTGATGCATCTCATCAAGGTTTGGGTGCAGTACTTATGCAAGACGGTAAAGTTGTGGCTTATGCCTCGAGACAACTCAAAACTCATGAAGTAAACTATCCTACTCATGATTTAGAGTTAGCCTCTGTTGTCCATGCACTCAAAACCTAGAGACACTATCTTTTGGGAAAGCATTGTGAAGTGTTCATAGATCACAAAAGTCTGAAGTATATTTTCACCCAGAAGGAAATTAATATGAGACAAAGAAGATGGCTAGAACTTATCAAAGACTATGACTTAAGTTTGCAATACCATCCCGGTAAAGCAAATGTTGTAGCAGATGCTCTAAGTCGTAAGGTTTTTGTGAATGGCCTTACCAAAGGAGAATTTCCAGATGATCTGTGTACCCAATTTAGAAAACTCAGATTGGAGATTGTGCCTGAAGGACATCTCATGTCTTTGGATGTTCAACCCACTTTGTTGGACAAGATCAGAGAAGCCCAGAAGACTGATAAGGAAATTGAAAAGATTAAGGAAAAGATTGGCAAAGGAAAAGCCAAAGAATTTCATGAAGACGAACAGGGTACTTTATGGCATGGGAAACGTATTTGTGTTCCACAAGACCCGAAGTTGCGAAAACTGATTTTGCAGCAAGCACACAACTCTCCGTATTCTATTCACCCGGGTAACACCAAAATGTACATGGACATGAAAGAAAGATTTTGGTGGAATAATCTCAAGAAGGACATCGCCGAACATATTGCTTTGTGTGATGTGTGTACTAGAGTGAAAGCGGAGCATCAGAAACCAGCAGGTTTGCTTCAACCACTACCTATTCCTGATTGGAAGTGGGACAAGATTGGTATGGATTTCATTACCGGATTACCAAGGACCCGGTCAGGATACGATTCTATTTGGGTAGTAGTGGATCGCCTAACTAAAGTGGCTCATTTGATACCCGTGAAGACAACCTATACAAGTGCTAAGTTAGCCAAAATATACATGAGTAGAATTGTATGTCTACATGGAGTGCCCAAGAGTATTGTGTCTGATAGGGGAACTCAATTCACTTCCCATTTTTGGAGACAGTTGCATGAGTCATTGGGAACGAGGTTGGAATTCAGTACTGCTTTTCATCCTCAAACTGATGGACAAACAGAAAGGACTAATCAGATTCTTGAAGACATGTTGAGGGCATGTGCCCTAGACTATGGAGCCAGTTGGGATGAAAGTCTGCCTTACGCAGAATTTTCTTATAACAACAGCTATCAAGCCAGCATTGAGATGGCACCATTTGAGTTCCTCTACGGAAGAAAATGTACCACCCCATTGTTATGGAATGGTGTGGGAGAAAGAAGTTTATTCGGGCCAGATCTTATCAAAGAAGCCGAAGAGAAGGTCAAGTTGGTTAAGGACAGGTTGAAGATAGCACAGTCCCGACAGAAAAGCTACGCAGATCCTAAGTGTAGAGAAGTCACCTACGAAGTCGGTGATAGAGCTTATCTTAGAGTGTCACCACTTCGTGGAGTGAAAAGGTTCGGAGTCAAAGGAAAATTGGCACCAAGATATGTTGGGCCATTCAAGATTCTGAGTCGCAAAGGAGAAGTTGCATATGAAACTGAACTCCCAGAATCTTTGTCAGCTGTCCATAATGTGTTTCATGTGAGTCAGCTTAAGAAATGTCATCCAGAAATGGAAGAAACTTCTATGAAGGATACTATACCTTTGGAGGAGGTTCAACTAGAAAGTGATCTCACTTATGAAGAGAAACCTATCAAAATTCTTGAGACTGCAGAAAGAGTCACAAGGACTAAGACTATCAAGTTCTGCAAAGTGCAGTGGAATCATCATTCCGAAGAGGAAGCAACATGGGAAAGAGAAGATGATCTTCAGAAAGACCACCCTCATCTATTTGCTAGCCAATCCGAATCTCGAGGGCGAGATTCACCTTAAGGGGGTTAGATTTGTAACATCCCTAAAATCATGATTTCAAAGTTTGCATATCATTCATGCATGCATATAGTTTTGAGATCAATTTCAAACCAAATTCAAGAAAACAGAAGCACATAGTGCTATCATTTTATGTGAGCAAACATAAATCAAATGGCCATCCCCATTTGAGAGCTTAAGTGTTTTAAACCAAGTTTGTTTGCTTCCTTGTTGATTGGATTGAGTGTGGAATTTGAACAAAATTATACAAAATAAAAATGGTTCAAAACCATTTCCAAAACATTTTCAAATTAAGTGCTATAGCACTGTTTATTTTGTTTATTCAAAAGGACCAAGCTTGAACAGAGAGACCACATGCTTTTATGCCTTGAAATGTGAATGTTGCACCCTACAAAATCCTGGAAAAAGTTTGAATTCAAAAGCTTTTGAAATCATTTGAAAAATCAATCCAGACAATCAAAACAGAAAAAGAGAAAGGAAATAGAAAAGGGTCGGCGCTACTATTCTGGCCCAACAGTGAAACCAGCCCAGCTAGCCCACCGGGTCCCTTCTCTCTCTCTCTCTCACGTGCAGAAGCACCCGCGGAGTCGCTGACGCCAGGACCCCACCTCCCCTCTGTTTATTTCGCTGACAAGTGGACCCGTGACCCCGTCGTCGTCTTCGTCAATCACGCGCGCCTGCGCCGCTCGCGCCGCCGTTACTCGCCGCAGTCACTGCCGCGTTGATTCCCATTGATTCCACGAGTAACTCCACGAGTAATCCCATTGATTCCGCTCGCGCCGCAGTTACTCGCCGCAGTCACTGCCGGCTATAAGAACCTCTCCCCCTCGCGGTCATTTCCCCCCACACTGCACACCCTTCTCGCCACCAGGCTGCCAGTACTCGCTCTTGCGCCGCCGCAGACAGAACCTGCTCCGGCGACCAATTCTGGTAAACCTCGTGCGCCCCTTCCTCTCTGGTTCATACGAGCAACTTCGCAACTTCCTTGCGCACCTCCTGATCCCCTTTGCCCATATGATTGTGATCCAGAGCTTCGACTTCGACAAGCACCGAGAGAACCCGACGCCGTCTCCAACTCCGGCGAACCTTCCTGGTTAGTTTTGACCGCGCCTTGTCCTCTCTTTGACACTCACATGACCAGCATCACTCCGCGCATCTAACGCACTACTTATTTTGCCTTGGCGTGATCTGTATCTTCGCCAACGTCGACGAGCAGCCGCACCCGACGCGTTCGCGAACTCCGGCGAGGAATCTCCGACGACCCCGTGCGCCCCTTGCAAAGCCACCGCCACGTTGAGCTTCACCTCGTCATGGCGGTTTTGGTAAGCATCCTCTCCCCCCCCCCCGGGGCGACCTAGAACGCCGGCAACGCCACTGGCAGAGCGCTCCGCCGCTCGCCGTCGCCGCGCGCCGCCAGACCTTGGTCGTTTGATCAAGAGCCGTAGGATCTAGATCCAACGCGTGTGATAGAATCACTTAACGAAACGGTACGTTAGATCTGAGCTGTACGCGATCACTTAAATCCAACGATCTGCGTCGACTGATCCGTGCGAATCGGTACGCGCCAATAGGATAGCGCTGTGTGGCAGTGAGTTAGATTTAAAACAGATTTCGAATCAGATTTTAGTTCAAATTTGTTTTGTTTGTAACTTTTGATTCCCACGTTAGATTTTTGCAAATTTTATACCGTTGGAATCAGGAAGACAAGCCCTTTCTAAATATGCAATGTGTTTAATGTTTAGTTTCTGTTAAAATGGTTTCTTTTGCAAAAACATGTGTAGGGCTTATTTAGTTATATGAATTGTTTAGGAATTGTTTTAGTGTTAAATAAAATTTGGTTTGGCAAAGTTTGACTTGTTTAGAATTCAGTACTATGCAATTGCTTGGTTGAGTTTTAAAAATCATTCCTTAGCATCTTGCATGCATGCATATATATTTTTGATTGTATATATCTTGTATGCGATTGTGGCTATATTCTATGTGTAGATTTTGGTGCTAGTGATTGTGATTGTGAAGAGTGCTACTCTCCCAACTACCAAGGCAAGTGGTACTTCATGAATATTTCTATCCCTATAATTTTATACAAGCATTAGAAATATTTTGCTAAGTCTTGCATGTTACTATTTTTGCCAAATGCCATGTTGGGAAATCCTAAGTAGTTGTAGAATTGCTAGGAAATTTCTAAGTTAAGTTACTATCTATGCCATGCTTAGACTAGCTAGTAGCAAACAAGGGTTGGTGAAATATACATGCTATGATGAAAATATTTCTAAGTCTTTGGACTTATGTTTTTCTTAATAAAACAACTAAGTCAATGAATCACCTAGGTGGAATGGGACTTGATTGGTGGTTTTGGTTGAGTGGTTACACAAGGCCCATGGCTATGGTTTACCTTGTGTATCTCACTTGTGGAAAGCCACCCAGGAACAAAGGGATTTTAGAGGCCAAGTGTTGAGAAGCTTCTAGTGTATCCACTTGGCAATATGGGCTCTGCCTGGATCACATAGGTTGCTAGAACTTAGCCATTTGGACAGTTGGTGGTAGTGGGATTGATAGGTTGGAGCGCGTCCATTTGGTCTAAGGGAAGGCTTCTGAAAGGTCCTGTCTTGGTGAAACCAAGTCTGGGGGGGAAAGTGCACAACCTCTGCAGATGGAAAAATCTAAGTACTTAGCCAAGTCCATGGCAATGGACAACTTGAGCATCAAGACATGGAAGCTAACAAGAATCTCATCATTCCAACTTCTAAGTAAAAACTTGTGGGTGAACAAGGGTGAAGGACCTCAATGTCTATTGATGGTTCCTTGGGTAAAGTTTTGACAAAGAAAACTTCGTGATTTCAACTAATAGGAAAAACCTATTTTGAGCAAAGCAAGCCAAGCTACACTTAGCCAAATATGCATATAGTATCTAGTCCACTTAAAATATACTAAGGTATCACTTGCCAATACTATTCCAAAGTATTGACCCACTGTGGCTGTAACTTGTGATGTTGCAGGTTACTCTGATGAGGATTAGGTGTCATGAGTCTACACTCAACATGTTTGCCTGTGGCACATGAAGATGAAGACTTATATTTATTTACTTATTCAAACTCTTGTAATAGGCCTGTGGCCTTTGAGTTGTAAAGACTATGTTTATCTCTGGAATGGATGTACTAAATGACCTTTGTATCTGTGTACTTCGTCTTAAACTGTGGATGCTAGCAATGATCTAGGGACTAGCATTGCAATCACAGGGATCCTTTTTACTTTACAAAGGAGGGATCTTACAATCGGGCTGTGATGGACACTCGTGGCATCACCAAGGTTTTTGTTCCCTTTGCATAATGATTACTCATATCAGCAAGAGGAGTGATTCCATCATGAACACAGCTACACGAGATGCCAAGAATCTTACCCATTATAGCATTGCTGCTACATATGTTTAATCAACTCATAGCCAAAATCTAGGAGTTTCCCCCCTGAAGATCGTTCGTAGGCTAGCGGAGTTGTTGGCATCCCATGAAGTTTGACACGCATAAAGCTACATCATTCTTATGATTCACAAGTCAAACTTTGGAATGCTCACAAAAACCGCTAAACATTAATTCAATTGAACAAATACTTTCAAAGAGAGCTATCAACTCAATTATTATTTCCATGGTGTTGAGTGTCTCTAGGAATAAGCTTTCAAGAATAAGCACTACAACACCCAAGCCTTCAATTGTGAGACTTTTCTTATTGCAATTGTTTAGCAAATTTTTAGGCAAGACTTGGTTAACTACAAGAGCTAGAACAAAACATACTCAACTAAATACCCATGAAAACAAAATTTTACTCCAATATAAATACTCACCCCACCAATATAATATCTTAACATTTACTACTAACTAGCATGGTTTTCTCAAACTTCAAAAGTGGGGAGTCATAAGGCATACCTCTCATGATTGGTTCCACTTCTCTCTTCCCCTTTGATTCGTTTCTTCTAAACTCGAAGTCAATCACTCTCCTGCAAATATGCGAGAACCACAAGGAGAATATAAAAAAGGAAGAGGAGAAATAAAAATAAATGGAAAATTCTTTTTGTTATTTTAAGAGAGGGAATTAAAGAATATAAAATTGGCGACAAAGCACGAATAGAAAATCTCGAAAACAAATAAAAAATGACTAAATATAAAGTGTTGGGGAAACCAACACGAGTGCTTATAAACTCTAAAAGCATAACTTCAAAATATTAAAAAGAAAACACACGCCAAATTAAGATATTGGGGAGACTTCCCCAAGCTTAGGCTTTTGCAAGCCCTCCAAATCATTGTGGTGGTGGTAAAAAGGTGTGGCTCCACTTCGCATATTGAGTTGATAAATTACTAGTGGTTTCTCGGTGGTCCAGGGCGAGATTATGCATCCCCTCCACAGTTCCTCCAAGTTCTTGGAAATCTTGATATGTAGCGAACCGGTTTGGTGGCTGCTCCTCTTGTTCAGGAATTTATTGCTCCTCTTGTTGGCCTTCATACTCATCCGGAATCTCCTCCTCGGGTTGGTGTTATTCAAACTACACATAATATAGCAAACGTCCTTCCTCGATAGAGAAAATACCATTAGGCAAAGGAGCGGGGTAGAGATGCCCAGCTCCAGCAATATGTAAGTAATAACCACCACCTCTCCCAGTGAACATTCCACAAGCTTTTAAAGTAGAGAAAGCAACACGTCGCTCACCTAGAAATGGTTGCAACTCACCTAGGTCGATGCCCAAGGCAATGGCAAGCACGGTGATGATGCCTCCACATGTGATTGGCCCTTGGCTTTGGGAGGATTGGTGCTCCAAGTAGCGCACAAGAATTGCGCCCAAGTTGAGTGACAAGTTGTTGTTGTTGAAAGTAGCTTTTGCGAGGATCAATATGTCCTCCTCATTGAGTCTTGTAAACTCATTTCGTGCCTGCAAGGTGTTAGAAATAACATTGAACAAATAGCGAATAGAAGGATACTGAATATTCTTCCCCTTGTTGACTCTAGAAGTGAAACTCATTCTATTATAATAATAATCTGGGGAAGGGTTCATGTTAGCAAAAGATGCGCGTAAAGCATTAACATCATTGTTTGGTAAATTAAAACAATTGCACCATTCATCAAGTGATAATGTATAATTTTTGTTCATAAGTCAGAAAGAAATCATGTCCTCTATGTGCTATGTTTTAACGGTGCTTTTCAAAGAACTTAAAAATTCAAGAGTTAACCGGCGATAAGTAGGCGCATATTGGACTACAAAGTTTTGCAGGACAACTCTATCGCAAAGTAAATTGAAGTCGTTAGAAATACCGAGTTGATTCAATATAATGGGACAAGCCCACTTGGTTGTCTTCACTTCTCGGTTCTTGATCCTGTTGAAGCGATCACGTTGGAGCTCATCCCTAAACCGCATCCACATGCGGTCCTAAGCTGGAGCGGTAGCCCGAGAAGACCTCGCGATGACACGAGCATGCATTTGGCTCCTTGTGTTCATCATCTAAAATAATAAAAAAAGACAAAAATAAAACTTTTTGATATTATAGTAATAAGCATAAAATATTCCTCATCATAGCACACTAAAGAATCTCCTCAAAATAATAATCTAGGCAAGAGAAACATGATAATTAATTCATAGTAGATCTCACCCTAGATTGATAATGAAAATAGATCGGATATGAATTTGCAAAAAGTAAATGGAGGATTGGAGGAGAAACGTACCGTAGATCACTTGTGTGCGAGAAAATTGAATGAAATTGAGTAGAGATAAAGATCTCTTGAGGTGTTGAGAGAGTTTGGAGTTAGACGAGAGAAAAAGGATTGAAATTTTGGTGTTAGGGGTACCTTCCCGTGGAGTTTTTATGGGCGCACGAACTATATGGCCAAAACTATACGGTCGGAACATCTATTCCCGTCGTATAGTTGGCATGACGTCAACATTTTAGGGTTTCCTTCTGGCGATGCAAACTATACGGCCAAAACTATACAGACGGGATTTTTGCTCTCGCCGTATAGTTGGTCGTTAAACTTACAGTACATTGGAAAAGAAATTAAGCAAAGGCAATGATATCTATATGGCTGCAACTATATGGCCGGAATTTGCATTCCCGCCGTATAGTTGGTCGTTAAACCTACGATATCTTCTAAAAACTGAAGGGGTGATGTCGAAACAACTATACGACTATAACTATACTGCCGGAATTTTTATTCCCGCCGTGTAGTTGGTCGTTAAAACTACGATATCTTCTGAAAACTAAAGGGGTGATGTCGAAACAACTATACGACTATAACTATACTGCCGGAATTTTTATTCCCGCCGTGTAGTTGGTCGTTAAACCTTCTAGAGTCGTCAAAATTTACCTATTTCTTCGTGAATTCTTTATTAACCTGAAACTTAGCGAAACACCATGTTTTGACAGAAAAATGACAGCTTAAATTTTCGACCAACAACAGCATGTATAAGATAGGTATTTTAGTACCATCGAACTTCTCCTCCTCAACTGGAGTTTTCTAGAACTCTTTATTCATCATGAAACTTAAACTAAAACTTAAAAACTTTACTCAAACCTTTATTTCACATGGGTTGCATCCCATGAAGCACCCTTTTATGGTCAATAGCTTGACCATGATGTTGCTCACTTAGGCCAAATGAGTGGAACACCCACTGCAAAATAGTTGGCCTTTAAAGTGATGGCCTCCTTCTCATCATGCTTGGCTTTCTTCTTCCTGGGAAAATGAATAATAAAAGGATCACGCGAAGGCAATTGAAGCTTTACATTCCCTTCATGTAGATTAATCAAAGCCTTAATAGTTCTTAAGAACGGACGACCTAATATGATAGGAGCAGTAGCATCTTCAG
This sequence comes from Avena sativa, assembly GCA_916181665.1. NCBI lineage: Eukaryota > Viridiplantae > Streptophyta > Magnoliopsida > Poales > Poaceae > Avena > Avena sativa. Next base: position 252,287,268 of record OV702293.1, read on the forward strand.
ACATGTCAACAATAACAAAATCAATAATAGCAAGACAACCTTTAATAATACTAAAGTATTCTCTTTAATTCCTACAGCTTGTTTGTAGGTATAATCTGCTAGATGTAATTTTAACTCAGTGATTTCAAAAGATCCAAGATTTAACTTATTAAAAAGACTTTTTGGAATTGTTGAAACACTTGCACCTAAATCACAAAGTGCATCTATCTCATTAGTCCCAATTTTAATTTTAATAGTAGGCTCAAATATATCATCAAGCTTAATAGGTAGTTTTTCAGCAATTTTTTTATTTTCTTCCTCAATATCATGTACGTTTATTGCTACATGATTAGCGAAATGTTGATACATAGCTTCCTCGTTTCCTTCACTTAGTGGATTCTTGATATTGATCCTAATCACAAGATCTTCAACCATGTAATTTGGTGAAGGAGCATTGCTATAGTCAAGTTCTTCAGGCTCCTCCCTTTGGATTCTTATCATCTTGAGGTCTTCAATCGGATTGGGCTCAGCTTTACCTGCAAATTTAGCTAGAATGAGAGTTTGACTCTCGGTTATCTTACCTAGATGTGCCTCAACAATCCTTGTTCTTTCTTGGAGGGCCTACAAATCATTCCTCAAACTCACAACTTGGTTATACAATTTTTGAAGCATATAATCATGGTTCTCCATTATCTTAACTAGGATATTGTTTTCTCATTTTGCGAGTCCATAAATGACTTAATTGTTTCTTGGATACTACCATTAATTGATCCCATATTATTATTAGAGTTACCTGTAGGGCTAGAATAATGTTTTTGGAAATTTGTATTATAGTTCTTCTTCCAAGCAGGGTTATAATCATTACGAGCTATGAAGTCTATTTATTCAATATTTGATTCTGGAACAACTCTTACCTGGGTTTTCTTACCCTTAACGGCTAATATGAGCTTTAGATCTAGGTGGCTGGATAGTCGAAGCTAAATCTAAATATCCAAGCCAAGTAGAACTTGACTCAGATCTAGATGGCTGGATACTTGAAGATAAATCTAAAGATCCAAGCCAAGTAGAACTTGACTCGGATCTAGGTGGATAGATATTCGAAGCTAAATCTAAAGATCTGAATTAAGTAAACTTAACTCGGATCTCGGTGGCTATATATTCGAAGCTAAATCTAAAGATCCGAATTAAGTAAACTTAACTCGGATCTAGATGGCTGGATACTCGAAGATGAATCTAAAGATCCAAGCCAAGTAGAACTTGACTCGGATCTAGGTGGCTGGATAGTTGAAGCTAAATCTAAAGATCCAAGCCAAGTAGAACTTGACTTGGATCTAGATGGCTAGATACTCGAAGCTAAGTCTAAAGATCCAAGCCAAGTAGAACTTTACTTGGATCTAGGTGGCTAGATATTCGAAGCTAAATCTAAAGATCTGAATTAAGTAAACTTAACTCGGATCTAGGTGGCTGGAGAGTCGAAGCTAAATCTAAAGATCCAAGCCAAGTAGAACTTGACTCGGATCTAGATGGTTGGATATTCGAAGCTAAATCTAAATATCCCAATTAAGTGAACTTGACTCAGATCTAGATGGCTGGATATTTGAAGCCGAATCTAAAGATCCAAGCCAAGTAGAACTTGACTCGAATCTAGATGGCTGGATATTCGAAGCTAAATCTAAAGATCCAAGCCAAGTAGAACTTGACTAGGATCTAGATGGCTGGATATTCAAAGCCGAATCTAAAGATCCAAAACAAGTAGAACTTGACTCGGATCTAGATGGCTGGATATTCAAAGCTAAATCTAAAGATCCAAATTAAGTAAACTTAGCTCAGATATACATGGTTGGATATTCGAAGCAAAAGCAAAACTTATCTAATTCTATGATTTATTGTATACACAGCGGCTACACTTTATAAGCAAAGCATTCGACCGAATGATAGATTATTCGGTCGAAATCTCGGGGACTAGTAGGCATATACTATGTTATGCGGAAAGGTAAAAGTGTTTACCTCATTCATAGTATCACTCTCAAGGATAACCTTAGCGGCGAGATGCAAGCGGCCGCTGATGTCGGAGAGATGGAAAGGCTTAGTACCCGGATTAGATCCTGAGCTGCCCTTGACCTGGTCAGCAACATTACAATTGTTTGCGTACTCCACCAAAGAACCAAGGCTTCGACCGCTCTATGTGCACGTCAGCACCTTGTCCTAGGCCTCTCGATCATGTTGAGCAGCTACCTCGGCCATTGGGCTCTTATGAAGCACCATTTGTGTGCCGACGGTAGAGGTAGACCCTGGTCTAGAGACAGTGGCACCCTTATGAAACATATCAACAATACTGGGATGAGAGGAGCTCGGCACAACTTTCCTCTGAGTGGGCTTGGGTTTGGTGGCTTCATCCTTCTTGGCCTTGGAAGAAGCCTCGGCAACTGGCTGTGATTTAGCTGGCTCAGACGAACTTAGGGTAGCAGCCGGAGCCGTAGAAGGAGAAACAGAACGAGTTTTATGCTGAGCTGAGCTTGGAGCAACAGTCACAGAAACTGAAGGAGCATCATCTTGAACAGGAGCCGAGGTAATCGGAACCTTGGCGGGAGTTGATTCAGCAGGAGCATCCTGGGCAGCATCAACGGTGACTACCGGATCATTCGGTTGATCCAGCATAACGGTATCAGTAGCAACACTAGCCCGAACCTCAACCTCTGCCTGCCAAAGTGGACTTGTAGTCGGCACAGGACTCGGGTCAGCATGAGATGGGCTGGGGACCCGGACGTCATCTTGAGGTGGCGGTGATGGTGGCCAAATAACGTAAGAGGTCATGCTCGGACCACTCGGGTTGGCGGAAAGCGGAGCACTACTGAGATAAATAGAAGAAGAAAACATAGTCAGAAGAAAGAGAGAAACAAGAAATACAAATATGATTCAGGAAATGTGACTTACGCTAAAACTCTCGGCATAAACATGCGCTTGGGAGCCTTTTGGGCGGATCTCTTGACTCGTTTCTTGGGGACTGCGGTGACCCAGCATACCACTGCATGATGTAGTATACTATAGTCGTTGACATAACACCAATGAAACACCGTTCACTAGTATTACATCCCTCAGAATGGCACAACAGAAACACAGCGGGTCCAATACATGGCTAAAGGTTACAACTCACTCTTTACAAAAGATCCAGAGAACACTCTAGGTTAAAGAGAGAGAAAGAACTTATGGAGAAGAATCAAAGACAAACAATGCAAGAACTATTATACTATTTAGACTAGTATTTTAACTAAGAGATTGGCATTGCTGCTATTGCAATACACTACAGAATTAGGTTCTTTGGCTAGAGATTATATTCCTATATAATCAGTAACTTCATCTTCACTTGAGTTGAGGTATATGTTGACTTCCTTGTCTTCATTGAAGAGCTTTAGCTTTGGATGATAAGTCCTGGGGCATAACTTGATGTGGATGTTGTCTATCCCGGCTTCAGAATCTAGCAAGGGTTAAGAAGATACTTTGAGTACGAGCGTACTCAACAAGTTCACTAGAAAAGGAGTGTTTGATGCACTATAACTATAGCCACAGACCGTAGGTCGTCGGCAATGCAAGTTTTCATAAACATTACTTCAAAGGTTGCTTTTATTCTGAAAAGCTATGTCCGTCAGCCTTCACGGGTTTACCAGAACTTTCATGGAGTTCCTTTCCCGCAGCGTTCGAAGATCCTTCCCAGAACAGGGAGTAACAAGTTACAGTTCTTACACTCTGCAGAGGTGCGTTACTTTACCCATGAGAGATCGACTCTTTGTTGCACAACCGGGCAGCTTATTCCCATCCACAATTCCATGATGTGTGGCCCAGAAGATGATCCAATCCAATCACTGCCCCCTTCGCGACCTCGCATGCCTCCTTGGTGTACACCATGCCCACATAATGAATTATGGCAATGGTTTGTACAAACCGTTAGATGCCAGAACTATTGTGGGACGTTGAGGGTTCCCACCCATATGCTGCATATCCTCTACGAATTACCAATTAATATGCACGCTACGAGGATAACAGCCACGACCTGCACATCCGGCTTCATGCGAGAGGAAGAAGATACAGCTGACTTGTTCGTCCCATTCCAAATCTCATGGTCAACGCGTAATATACGGCGCAAGAATCACTGGCGACATTGGTTGTTAAGTCCTAGGTGATATAGTTCTGAACAGTGGTATTCTAACTGTCAGATTTAAGAGATTAGCTGATCACCCTGGATCAGTAACCAATAGCTCACATTATTATCGAAAATAGTGTTTTCTGATCTTTTTCAAATGCAGGTGATGACAACACTGGATTTGTAAAATACTTTATAGAAAATAAACAAAGGACATGAGCAAGTGTGAACTTGCCTTTTGTGATTGCAAGATTATGCACTCACGGTCTTCGAGTTAGTTTAAGATCCAAAATCTGAAATCAGCATCATTGGTCCGGTAAGGACTAATGTTTAAAGAGGCAGTATGCTTTATGCATAAGTAATGAGATGCATGTTATAAGCACGAATCTCGGGGGTAACATTGTTCTAGGGTTTGGATTCCAGAAATGATTACTTTAGAATGTGTTGTCCTTTTAGTTAAGTTTCACACTTGTGCTTCTTATTAGGGTTTGTGAGTGTGTGTGAACAACACATACTTATGCAGCAATAGAATATACACCTATGAAATGTTATTCACGATTGTTTATACTTTAATTATTTATCTTCAAACTTTACTTTATAAGTAAAGTTACTTATAAAGAGCTTTAAGTGTTATTTCTACTAGATATACCAGTGAATTATGAAGTAATGTGATCTTGATTATTTGTCATATATTGTCTGAAGTGGCAAAACGAATAACTTTTGAAGAATAGATTCCTTTTCTAAGGTTTAAACAATCTTTGTGGTTAGTTAGTGATGTTCGATGTCATTTGTGTTTGCTTGAACAGTTTTGTCTTGAGATGCTTTATAACTTAACTAGTTCAGACCAAAGTTAACTATAAAACATATAATAATGCTTATAGTGTTATATTTAGATTCTTGTAGACTAAATTTAACTTTAAAACAAAGATAGTTTGAAAGTATAATGCTTATGATATTTGTATCTTGTGTACCTGGTAAGGTTTCCTTAAGGTTAATTAAGAATGGTTATTCTTTTACTTGGTGTAGTGGTTTCTTGATTTTATAATGGAGTAGTATCATTTACCTTTTATAGATGAGTGGTTATAGTTTATAAACCAAGATATAATATTACTTCATTACTGATGAACTTACTATAGTGTTGTGGTAGTTTTTTGTAATCTGGTGGTTAAAGTAGATAGAAAGGATCTGATTTATTCACAAGTTGTTCTTTAAGGTTTTTATTATGAATAGGAATCCTTTTAGAATGTAATCTTTGCTTAAGGTTGAAGATAATTTAATAAAATTGTATTTAAAATGCGTTGACTTCATAATATTAGTATTTAAGACTAATACTATTTATTAAACTTAAATTGGTTAATTTTTAGCATATTAGCAATTTTTATTTTCCCTAATATGAATTATTAACTAAAGAAATAGGTTTTAAATTCAAATTATTAGGGTACTAAGTTTTTATTTACTTTAAAAGTGGAATGTTATATTTTTAACATGTAGGTATTATTTTTTTTGATCATTTTGATATATTACATTTATTTTTATGATTGATAAATAATAAGATATGATTTTTACCATTCTATTACTTTATAATTACTTAATAAATAATAAATATTTAATTAAGTGAAATAATAATACATGATTATGGTTTTAAATTATAATTTTTATTTTTCTAAGATTTTTGGTATTTTATTTATATTATTAACATTTACCATTATTAAAATATGAATTATCAAAGTTTTATTACTTATAAAACCTTTATTAAATAATATTTATTTAAATAATCATCATAATAATATTTGATAATAATTTTAAGTTGTAGATTTTATTTTTCTACAAATTTTCATATATTATACACATTTTTCTGAATTACAAATCAAAAGTTATGATTTAAACAAGATTTAATCATTTATTTGATTTTTGGAATATTAATAATTAGGTTTATAACATTTTATTTATTTCTTAAACAGGAAATACTTTTTACACCGCACCGACAGTTAGCCTAAGTCACTGACCAGTGGGCCTATGCCCACCTCAGAACTCAGGTTAATAAATGTATTTTGTTACTTACCCTCTCTCTACTCCTAGACGATGACACATGGGCCCTGGGCCACATCACATGCCACGCTAGCAAAGACTGGTCAAACTGGCTGACGTGGTTCTAACCTGATGTAGGCATGACATCACCTGGTTTGATCCTCACTGGTTGAGGATCGATCGATCTGGTGCGAGCGTGGGGCTGTGGCTAGGTGCGTTGGACAGAGGAGATCAAGGCGGGCCTATTGGTGGTGGTGCCGCTATTTAATGGTCATCGGAGGGCAACCGGCAATGAGCTTATGCGGCGGTTCTTGCGGTTGATTATGGTGGCATAGATTTAGGAAGCAAACAAAGCATCGGCGCATGCTAGGAGACTCAGTGACTCACCAGGAACGCGATGGTGTGCTTGGTTTGGCGAGGCGCGGTCAGAGACGACGGTGAGGTCGACAAACAGCATTGGGAACCGAGGGTGCGATTAGGTCGATTCACGTCTCCTCCGTAGTCGCAGGTTGGGGTAATCGAACGAGAAGAGCACGGCGGTCTCCACCGTGGTCTTATCTGGCCGAGGCGAGCACGGAATCACCGGCTCCGGCTCACCTCTGAGCTAGGGTTCTCGGCATGGTTGGGGAAAAGAGGCAGATAGGGTTTCAGAGGGGGAAATTGAGGATGAGGACGAGCAGGGACATCGCGGTGGCCTCCTTATCCTCTCCTAGCGACGGCGGCGTTGATCTAGGCGCAAGGACGACGATGATGGCACCGGGCGGCGGCGAGATCCTCCAGCGAGCTGTCTGTGTCCGTGAGGATGACGACGACGTGCTATTTTGCGGATAACCCCCTGACGTTTCTTCCCTCTCAACCCGCAGTCCTTACCTAGCCCCACTCGTCAGTCACAGATGAGAAAGAGCTGGGCTAGATGTTGGGCTGCACATAGGCGTCAGATAAGTACAGAAGTGTTGGGATATGGCCAGGTGATGTTTTTATTTGTTTTCTATTTTTCTGTTTTCTGTTTTCCTTTTCAGATTTGAATTTAATCTATATTTGTACTTTTCTTTGTAGAATTTATTTGCTAGATAATTGTAGTAATACTAAAATATATTTAGTATCATTTGTAAACTTTTATTATATAATTTTATTATATTTCTTTTATTATATAACCCCTCTTAATATTTTGTAGAAGCTTTTCTTATTATTTTTCTTTCCTCTTTTAACCATGGATTTATTAAATGATATATTCTTATTTGTTTATAAAACTTAACTCTAGTTGGCTCATAGTTTGAATATAAATTTTTATATGTATAATGATCCTATATCATTGTTTGATGCATGAAATATAAAAGAAATTAATATGGTTATTACTACTTCCATTAATTTGGAAAATGGCAATGTATATATTCTATTATGATAAACAAAGAAGTTTAGGGTTCTTAATTTTCTTTTATTTCTTTGTTGATGTGAGAAAAGATTTAATAACTAAGCATATTGTTTTCTGTTTGTGATAATTGAGACATCACCTTAAGGACTAGAAACTTATATTTAGAATTTTTATAGAAAGGAATTAATAAAGATACTCCTAAGCACATATAATTATGATGGTTAGAATTGACAGAGATGTGCTTATGTGATTTGTTATAGGAGAATATTCCTATAAAATGATATTAACATAAGATGATGAATTAATAACCTAAAATGGATATTATACTTGGTTTAAGATTTAAAGTTAGTTGTTTAACAAGAATGTCTATTTTCCATTCTTCACCATCCTTGACCTTTAATTAAATAATTCCTTTCCTAGATATAATAATTCTTCCTATCCTTATTCATAATTAGTATGATGAGCTTTACTTCACAAGAATGTTCTTATTCACCTTTTATTCTTCTAAACTCATGGATGAATCCAATGAGTTTGATACTAAAGTATTTCATAGTTTTATCATATCCTTGCTTGGTTAATTCCACTACTCTACTGTTGATAACCATCAATCCAACAAGTAGTTCTTTCAAACTCTACTCATAATCTTTCTTAATCATCCATCACTAATATTTCTTCATTAGATGTATGTATGTATCCAACTATCTTTCTCTAAGGCTTACTATCCTTTAAGATGAATCACACTCTTTCCATAACCCTATGCTACACTAGCTTTAACTGAATAATATCATCCTATACTTACTTTACTCCAATAACTCACACTCCAACCCTACATTATATTTATGTGACTTCTAATGACTACTATAGGATAATTTATCTCTACTAGGGTTTCAATCATGTTCTACCCACCAATATATTTTATACTAGATATAGGTAGACCATCCTGGTGAGTAAGGCATGATCAATATAATCCTTTAATCATTTATAACTTAAGTTCTTAGTTGGCTAAACAAGGCTTTATCAATACTACTTTTCAATTGTATTGAAATTATCTTCTTAGTATCTCATATTGTATTAAGGTTATTCATGGACTATGCCCTCTTTAAAAGATTTAAGTAGATGCTATGATAAGATCAAGAGATAATATATCAAGTATTGATAGTTAAAGAATTTGTGAATCAATGGTTGATTACTCAAGATTGATGAAAAACAGATATTAAGATCGGTTCCATAAAGATTGATATAGAAAGAAAGGTATATGGTGAATGATCTTGACTTGGTCTCTTTCCTACTCAAACTCATTAAAGAGTTTAAAGTTAGGTATTACTATGATACTCATAGTAAGAATAGATAAGAATAAGATATAGTTGTTACATTCTTATTATTTGTATTATATCCTTAACCTGGTACTCATGAGTTGTTGTGCTGAATATTATGGTATGACCCCTTAAGGATCAGAGATTAATTATTTAAGCAATGTATTATGAGTAACATTTTATTATATCTGATCTACCCTTAGATAAAATCATGTTTACCCAAATAGGGTTTTATCAAAGGTCATAATGAAACTTATCACAGTCAACTTGATGATCTACTTCAATTCCAGCAAGTTGAGAGAAGCTCCAATCACTTTGACAAGTTTTGTTTAAAAGCGCAAAAATTATTCAGATTTTCTATGCATGAATGCAATGCACACATCTGGGTTCATCTTATTTCTAGGATCTAATGCTGGGATAAATTTGACTTTGCGAGGCATCTCGAAAGACAATTGCCTTCATTTTTTTATATTTCCTTAGGTCTTCCTGAACCTAGGCCAAATTTTATGCTCTTTATGCAACCTTTAAGATGATCTGGTTAACTATGTCAACCAGCACCGGCTGCGAATAAATTACCAACTGTGGATCGGAATACCTACTATGGATTAAATACCAACGGCGGAACATTCTAGGTGGTAGGTATTACTTTACAGCTTCCCACCTACAACTGGCATTCTTTCTGAATTGTCAGAGCTTGAATACCCTTTTGGTTCCAAGGCGTCTTCTTTGTACTTATTCATGACACTACCATGAACTTGGTACAACTATTTCATTAACTTCTTAACATCTTACCTACTTTTAAATGAGCTTTAAAATCTATTATGTCTTGTGGCTCCATATATCTTCTACACCAAATTTCTTTCTTGAATCAGACTAAGAATAGTCCACGCTTGATCTATCCTACAAATGGTGTTAATACTCCTTATAACTTGCTTAATCCTTCAAGTAAGTCTTCATCCTGTTCTTTAGAACTCGTCACTCCCTTACACGAATTCCCATTCCTATCTAGATCCATGACATTAAGTAATAACTGGGTGTTACATCATGCATTTGCACACCTAATTAACTTCATGTACATATCTAGTCAATCAAGAAGATTCAAGAAGATCCAAAGGTCGATAAACAACAAAACATATACCATGTATTATACATAGGTTTTTAAACATATACAATCAAGATGTTCCATTGGTTTGCTCCTCACCTATTTACACAACTCTCTTACAAGAACCTCTTGTTCTTGTGAGTATATCCTCACTTATTTCGGCAAACCTTTCAAACTACAATACGCATTACCCTCTATATACATTATTCAAGCACTCATCCCTTGGGATGTCGTTCCTTTCTTACTTTCATCTTCGTCTAGTGCTTCCTGGAGTTCCGTCCATGATGACGTGAAGTCCTACGACTGCCTTCTGGAGCATAAGAGCATCCAGGAGGTGCGTATTCTTGGTTAGAAGTACCGAGACTGAGATTAGTCATTGAAAAATGACTAGAGTTGGTGTAATCCTCTATAGAATATTCCTGGTTTTCCGGCAACGATTCCTCATAGTAAGCCGGCTCCTTAGCCTTTTCTTGGATCCAGTCATATATATTGGTATAGTAGCTATCGGAATACTCTTCTAAGTTGATTGGATTGGTATCACCCCCATATGGTCCATAAGGCTCTCTATGGTTATAGTTGGTGTCTTCTTCAATATCTGTATCACAAGGTATAGGATTTCCTATGGTTCCACCTTGAGGTTCTATTTCCCATCCATACTTGTTTGGCTCAGGGTTATTTGGAGTAACTTTATTCCATTTCTGTTGTTCGGAGTTATATTTGGTCCATAGGTCTTCAGGTGGCTTGAAGTCATTTTGGTAGTAGGCATAATTTTCCGAGTTTGGGTCATCAAACTCAGTTTCCTCAAACACTTCTCCTGAAGGTATGTATTTGGGATGCCTAGCTTCTTTATCTAACTTCTTCCTATGTGCCATTGCTTTATCAGGATCAATAAAATCCTCAATGACCGTATCCAGCTCCTGAACTAAAACTTGGTGAGTGTTATGATAAGTGTTTAGTAAAGACCGATAACGATCCATATACTCTACAGCTAGAGTAGGTTCAGCTTGGACTAGGGTAGAGTGATCTAACTCATGCTCTGGGTTTGAGGTTTCATGTGGTATAATCATATGAGTACTACCTTCTAAAGCTTGGGATTTCTGTTCTCGGATCATGGTTATGGCTGCTGCTACGGCAATCTGATATGCAGATGCCATGCACCTTGCCTCTCCTAATGGCATTTCTCCCTTAAGTCCTAACTTTTTGGGTAACATGATCATGACACGGTATTTAGCTAATACCTGCCCATCATAGTAACTATAAATCTTGAACAAAAGTCTCGATTCACATTCCAAACTCCATAGAAGTTTTCGGAGATTATCTGTCCAATCCCCTCCATAGTCATTCAACGTCATGTTCATCACTTGAACATTCCGAGGTGGATATCGAGGTGCCATGTGGAACTGTGGATAAGAAATTATCATCAGTCACATAGAGTTAAAACTCTTGGGTAATGATCAAATTTGCAATCATACTAAAGAATTATCACCCTAGTAACATAACAGGATTATTCTCAATTGAATATCCCTCATATCACTAGAGAACTCTTTATTATTGCTAGAATGTGTCCTACAGGTTCTACCCATTTACTAGGTTTCCAACCTAAGGTCAAAGCATATGCTCTGATACCAACTGCGGTGACCCAGCATACCACTGCATGATGTAGTATACTATAGTCGTTGACATAACACCAATGAAACACCATTCACTAGTATTACATCCCTCAGAATGGCACAACAGAAACACAGCGGGTCCAATACATGGCTAAAGGTTACAACTCACTCTTTACACAAGATCCAGAGAAAACTCTAGGTTAAATAGAGAGAAAGAACTTCTTACGGAAAAGAATAAAAAGACAAACAACGCAAGAACTATTATACTATTTAGACTAGTATTTTAACTAAGATATTGGCATTGCTGCTATTGCAATACACTATAGAATTAGGTTCTTTGGCTAGAGATTATATTCCTATCTAATCACTAACTTCATCTTCACTTGATTTGAGGTATATGTTGACTTCCTTGTCTTCATTGAAGTGCTTTAGCTTTGGATGATAAGTCCTAGAGCATAACTTGATGTGGATGTTGTCTATCCCGGCTTCAGAATCTAGCAAGGGTTAAGAAGATACTTTGAGTACGAGCGTACTCAACAAGTTCACTAGAAAAGGAGTGTTTGATGCACTATAACTATAGCCACAGACCGTAGGTCGTTGGCAATGCAAGTTTTCATAAACATTTCTTCAAAGGTTGCTTTTATTCTGAAAAGCTATGTCCGTTAGCATTCAAGGGTTTACCATAACTTTCATGGAGTTCCTTTCCCGCAGCGTTCGCAGCTCCTTCCCGGAACAGTGAGTAACAATTTACAGTTCTTACACTCTGCAGAGGTGCGTTACTTTACCCATGAGAGATCAACTCTTTGTTGCACAACCGGGCAGCTTATTCACGTCCACAATTCCATGATGTGGGGCCTAGAAGATGATCCAAGCCAATCACTGCCCCCTTCGTGACCTCGCATGACTCCTTGGTAACACCATGCCCACATAATGAATTATGGCAATGGTTTGTACAAACCGTTAGATGCCAGAACTATCGTGGGACGTTGAGGGTTCCCACCCATATGCTGCATATCCTCTATGAATTACCAATTAATATGCACGCTACGAGGATAACAGCCACGACCTGCACATCCGGCTTCATGCGAGAGGAAGAAGATACAGCTGACTTCTTCGTCCCATTCCAAATCTCATGGTCAATGCATAATATACGGCGCAAGAATCACTGGCGACATTGGTTGTTAAGTCCTAGGTGATATAGTTCTGAACAGTGGTATTCTAACTGTCAGATTTAATAGATTAGCTGATCACCCTGGATCAGTAACCAATAGCTCACATAATTATCGAAAATAGTGTTTTCTGATCTTTTTCAAATGCAGGTGATGACAACACTGGATTTGTAAAATACTTTACAGAAAATAAACAAAGGACATGAGCAAGTGTGAACTTGCCTTTTGTGATTGCAAGATTATGTACTCATGGTCTTCGAGTTAGTTTAAGATCCAAAATCTGAAATCAGCATCATTGGTCCGGTAAGGACTAATGTTTAAAGAGGCAGTATGCTTTATGCATAAGTAATGAGATGCATGTTATAAGCGTGAATCTCGGGGATAACATTGTTCTAGGGTTTGGATTCCAGAAATGGTTACTTTAGAATGTGTTGTCCTTTTAGTTAAGTTTCACACTTGTGCTTCTTATTAGGGCTTGTGAGTGTGTGTGAACAACACATACTTATGCAGCAATAGAATATACACCTATGAAATGCTATTCACGATTGTTTATACTTTAATTATTTATCTTCAAACTTTACTTTATAAGTAAAGTTACTTATAAAGAGCTTTACGTGTTATTTCTCCTAGATATACGAGTGAAGTATGAAGTAATGTGATCTTGATTATTTGTCATATATTGTCTGAAGTGGCAAAACGAATAACTTTTGAAGAATAGATTCCTTTTCTAAGGTTTAAACAATCTTTGTGGTTAGTTAGTGATGTTCGATGTCATTTGTGTTTGCTTGAATAGTTTTGGCTTGAGATGCTTTATAACTTAACTAGTTTAAACCAAAGTTAACTATAAAACATATAATAATGCTTATAGTGTTATATTTAGATTCGTGTAGACTAAAGTTAACTTTAAAACAAAGACAGTTTGAAAGTATAATGCTTATGATATTTGTATCTTGTGTACCTGGTAAGGTTTCCTTAAGGTTACTTAAGAATGGTTATTCTTTTACTTGGTGTAGTGGTTTCTTGATTTATAATGGAGTAGTATCATTTACCTTTTATAGATGAGTGGTTATAGTTTATAAACCAAGATATAATATTACTTAATTACTGATGAACTTACTATAGTGTTGTGGTAGTTTTTTGTAATATGGTGGTTAAAGTAGATAGAAAGGATCTGATTTATTCAAAAGTTGTTCTTTAAGGTTTTTATTATAAATAGGAATCCTTTTAGAATGTAATCTTTGCTTAAGGTTGAAGATAATTTAATAAAATTGTATTTAAAATGTGTTGAACCCGTTTGACTTCATAATATTAGTATTTAAGACTAATACTATTTATTAAACTTTAATTGGTTAATTTTTAGCATATTAGCAATTTTTATTTACCCTAATATGAATTATTAACTAAAGAAATAGGTTTTAAATTCAAGTTATTAGGTACTAAGTTTTTATTTCCTTTAAAAGTGGAATGTTATATTTTTAACATGTAGGTATTATTTTTGTGATTTTTTTGATATATTACATTTATTTTTATGATTGATAAACAATAAGATATGATTTTTACCATTCTATTACTTTATAATTACTTAATAAATAATAAATATTTAATTAAGTGAAATAATAATACATGATTATGGTTTTAAATTATAATTTTTATTTTTCTAAGATTTTTGGTATTTTATTTATATTATTAACATTTACCATTATTAAAATATGAATTATCAAAGTTTTATTACTTATAAAACCTTTATTAAATAATATTAATTTAAATAATCATAATAATAATATTTGATAATAATTTTAAGTTGTAGATTTTATTTTTCTACAAATTTTCATATATTATACACATTTTTCTGAATTACAAATCAAAAGTTATGATTTAAACAAGATTTAATCATTTATTTGATTTTTGGAATATTAATAATTAGGTTTATAACATTTTATTTATTTCTTAAACAGGAAATACTTTTTACACCGCACCGGCAGTTAGCCTAAGTCACTGACCAGTGGGCCTATGTCCACCTCAGCACTCAGGTTAATAAATGTATTTTGTTACTGACTCTCTCTCTACTCCCAGACGATGACACATGGGCCCTAGGCCACGTCACAGCCACGCTAGCAAAGACTGGTCAAACTGGCTGATGTGGTTCGAACCTGATGTAGGCATGACGACACCTGGTTTGATCCTCACTGGTTGAGGATCGATCGATCTGGTGCGCGCGGGGGGCTATGGCTAGGTGCGTTGGACAGAGGAGATCAATGCGGACCTATTGGTGGTGGCGCCGCTATTTAATGATCATAGGAGGGCAACCGGCGATGAGCGTATGTGGCGGTGCTTGCGGTTTATTACGGTGGCGTGGATTTAGGAAGCAAAAAAGCATCGGCGCATGCTAGGAGACTCAGTGAGTCACCAGGAACACGATGGTGTGCTTGGTTTGGCGAGGCGCGGTCGGAGACGACGGTGAGGTCGACGAATAGCATCGGGAACCGAGGGTGCGATTAGGTCGATTCACGTCTTCTCCGCAGTCGCAAGTTCGGGCAATCGAACGAGAAGAGCACGGCGGTCTCCACCGTGGTCTTATCTGGCCGAGGCGAGCATAGAATCGCCGGCTCCGGCTCACCTCCGAGCTAGGGTTCTCGGCATGGTTGGGGAAAGTGTAACATCCCTAAAATCATGTTTCAAACTCATGCATATCATCCATGCATCCATGATCATGTAAGATTCCATTTTCAAAAAATCATTTCAAAACAGGAGCATATATGCTCATTATTTTATGTATGAATGTTCTAGATTTGGTGGTACATACTACTGAGAAAGGCACTTATATTCTCTCAGTATTGTTTTTGAATCCTAACTTAAGAGATTCCAAAGGTTTGAGCCAAGTTTGAAAACAAGTATGAAATAAAACCAAGGTTTATGCCTTTTATTATATCTCCAAAAGGCTTGTTTTTAATTTATTTTTCAATTGACCCAAGTAGGTTTGAGTGAACAGATGTGTTTGACACTTATTTGAGTACAAGATTTATTGTACAAAAGTCCAGAGAAGTTTTGAAATCAAACAGATTTGAATTGGAGTTTTGAAATCAGTTTTAGAAAATCAAACAGAAAAAGAAAAGGTTAAAAGAGAAAAAAATAAGCCAAATAGCCTATCAGGCCCAACCAGCCCAGTCCGACCCAACCTAGCCCAGCTACCCTCCCGCGAACCGTTTTCCTCTACCCGCAGACACACCCCTAGAGTTGCTGACGCAAGGACCCCACCTCCTCTCTCTTTCTCTCGCTGACAACCGCGGCCCACACGGCGTCATCGTCTCCACCCAGCGACCAGCTCAATCCCCAAATTACGCCGGCTGTTCTCTGTATTGATTCGCGGCGTCAATTCACATTCAATGCCGGAGTAAATCACGCTCGCGACCATGCTACTTAAACCCCCTCTTCCCCCTCTCCATTTTCCCCCAGACCCCGAGCACAGAGCGCCCCCAGGCTGCCCGTAATCGCCCTTGGACCGCCGCAGGCAGAACCCACTCCTGCGACCAATCCCGGTGAGCTCCGTGCGCCCCTACCTCTCTGGTTCATACGAACAGCTTCACAACCTCCTTGCGCTCCTTCTGACGTCTTTGGTTCGTCCTATACTGCCCCAGGTCGACGACTCCATCAAGCACAGCAAGGTCCCGACGACGTCTTCTACTCCGGCGACTAAATTCGGTGAGCCCCGTGTTCCCCTTCGTTTCTGTCTCACACGAGCGTATTCGCCGTAGCCTTGTGCACCCCTGATACCATTGATTCGTGCTAGGGTGACCCGGAGCACCGCCAACGACTTCGTCACCGAACACCCGACGCTGTCGGCAACTCCGACGAGCTCGTGCTGCCGTGTCTATGCGCCCTTGTAAGGCCATCGCCACGTTGAGCTTCAGTGCATCGCCACGAATCTGGTAAGTGTCTCCGACGACCCCAAAACCCCCTGTAGCGCCGCGCCTCCATAGACAGAGCACGCTGCCACCAGTTGCCACCGCCAGCGCCGCCCATCCATGGTCGCTTGATTGATGACCATTGGATCTAGATCCAGCGCATAGGAATAGATCACTTAACAAAACGGTACGCTTAGATCTGGACCGTGCGCGGTCACTTTAATCCAACGGCCTGCATCGACCGATCCGTGCGAATCGGTACGCACCAATCAGAACATGACGCGTGGCTAGGGTTTAGATTTAAAATCAGGATTTGAATCTATTAGATGTTTGATTTTGTTTTAATCATAACTTTTGATTTCCACGTCCAAATTTGATGAATTTTATATCAACGGAATCAGGAGAGAAAGCCCTTTCCAAATATGCATTGTGTTTAATGTTTTGTTTCTGTTAAAATGGTTTTATTTACAGAAACATGTGTAGGCCTATTTTGTGTATATAAGTTATTTGAGAAATGTTTTAGTGTTTAAATAAATGTTGTTTGGAAAGTTTTGAACTTGTTTATGAACCAGTACTGTGCACTTGTCTTGTTGAGTTTAGAAAATCATCACATATCATATTGCATGCATCCATATATTTTTGCTTGTATTTATTTTGTATGTGATTTGTTGCAATGATTTTATGTGTAGATTTTGGTGCCAATAGTGATTGTGATTGTGAGGAGTATAGCTACTCTCCAAACTACCAAGGCAAGTGGTGCTTCATGATTTTATCCCTATGTTTTTATACTATGCATTAGAAATATTTTTGCTAGTCTTGCATGGTTATATTTTGCTTATATGCTATGCTTGGGAAATCCTAGTAGTTGTAGAATTGCTAGAAATTTATAAGTTAAGATGCTTATCTATGCCATCCTTAGACTAGCTAGTAGCAACCAAGGGTGGTGAAACTATTCATGCTATGATAAAATATTTCTAAGTCTTTGGACTTGTGTTTTGCTTAATAAAACAACTAAGTGAATGAAACACCTGGGTGGAATGGAAGGAATGGTTTATGTTGAGTGGTTACACAAGGCCCATTTCTATGGTTTACCTTGTGTATCACACTTGTGGAAAGCCACCCAGGAACAAAGGGATTTGAGAGGCAGAATGTTAAGAAGCTTCTAGTGCAGCCACTTGGCAATATGGGCTCTACCTGGATCATATAGGTTGCAATAACTTAGCCATTTGGACAGTTGGTGGTAGTGGGATGATAGGTTGGAGCGCGTCCATTTGGTCTAAGGGAAGGCTTCTGAAAGGTCCTGTCTTGGTGAAAATCAAGTCTAGTGGGGAAAGTGCACAACCTCTGCAGATGGAAGAATCTAAGTACTTAGCCATGTCCCTGGTATTGGACAATTTGAGCATCAAGACATGGAAGCTATCAAGAATCTCCTCATCCCAATTTCTAAGTAAAACTTGTAGTTGAACAAGGGTGAAGGACCCCAATGTCTATTGGTGGTTCCTTGGGAAAAGTTTTGACAAAGAAAAACTTAGTGATTTCAACTAATAGGCAAAACCTATTTTTGAGCAAAGCAAGCCTAAGCTACACTTAGCCAAATTGCATATAGTATCTAGTCCACCACTATTATACTAAGGTATCACTTGCCAATACTATTCCAATGTATTAACCCACTATGGCTGTAACTTGTGATGTTGCAGGTTATTCTGATGAGGATTAGGAGTCATGAGTCTACACTCAACATGTTTGCCTATGGCACATGAAGATGAAGACTTGTTATCTATTTACTTATTTAAACTCTTGTACTAGGCCTGTGGCCATGGAGTTGTAAAGACTATGTTTGTCTCTGGAATGACTGTAATAATGACCTTTGTTTCTGTGTACTTCATCTTAAACTGTGGATGATAGCATTGATCCAGGGACTAGCATTGCAATCACAGGGATCCTTTTCCTTTATAAAGGAGGGATCTTACAGATGGTATCAAAGCACTGTGTTGCCTGTAGTATTATGACCCTAGGATTGGAAACCACTAAGGAAAAAATTCAACAACTTCCACACTTGTCTATTCTTCTCGTAAACTTTTCTAATCTTCTTTCTCATCTCTATTTGTAGATGAACTCCATCAACGAAGCCGTAAGGAAGGGACCACTCATGACAATGACTTTGGAGTGTGAGACAGAATTTCCCAAGGCTCTCAAGGACCTCATGGTTGCAATGGGACTACATGGTGCAGCTGTGTACAAAGGTTTTCCTGTGATGGATGAAGGAGTTGAGTACTGGTGGGTGCAACTTCACTTGTATAAAAACAAGGAAGACAACCACAAGGAATCAGGATTCTGCATGGTCACCAATTCAGTGGTACACACTACATTCTTTGATTCAGCAAGGGATGCAGCTTGGAAGGCCATCAAAGAACTTGGTGATAGAGTCAAGTGCGGAATGCTCAACATCCAGAATGACCTAAAGAAAGAGAAGAAACATACCCAAGAGTTGGAGGCTACCAACCAAACCTTAAGAGGATACATTATAGACTTAGTAATGGAGTCATGTGCTCAAGATAGACTGATTGCTTCTAGAAATATTGTGTTAGCCAACTTGTCTAGTGAGTTAGGATTGTAAGCGTACTTCGTTAGTTGGACCACCAAACTTATCACCTTATTTTCCAAATGATGTTTTAAATAAGTTGAACCTTGGTTGTTGTAATGGATCCATGTATGCCATGACTTGTGTGTTATGATTTCCAAAGTTATGCATGTGATGCTTTGTCTTGTGTTTTGTCTTAAATTGTGTTGTTTCTAACTTTTTCTATCTTATAAATAGATGCCTAATGTTACCATCAGCACAGTTGAAGAGTTCCAGGGAACTCGTTTTGGCCCTCGTATTATTGATCTCACTAGTTTGCTCAATCTCCCTCTTCCTACCATCATGGTGCTTCCCCTCACCAAGTTTGAGAGGAAAGACCTTTGGGGCTTCAAGGTCAATCAGCCCGGACGCCAGACTGAGCCTACCACGGAGGCTATCATCTTCAAGCTCATGCACGATGACAAGGAGAGAGGCCTAGAGGTAGTTATGCAGGACTTGATTGGACGTCTGTTAGGGAGACACTCTCGACAGGTTAGAGGTACTCACTTCCACGCCTTCGATAGACGTGATGAGGATGGAGAGGCCATCGACTTCGAGGACACTTCGAGGGAGACAGCAGAGCCGATTCGTCTATACCTCCAGGACTTAGAGGTTCTTCTTAGGCATGTGGACACTGATAGGACCAACGTCATGCTCAGCAATGACAGACTGCAGGTGCAGCTTCGTGAGAAGGACAAGCTCTTCGCGGAGCAAGATGAGATAGTCAAGGAGATGGAGGCCAAGTTCGAGAGTCAGGACAGAAAGTTCAAGAGTCAAGAGAAGCGAGTCCAAGATAGGAACAAGAGGATTCGAGACATGACTGCAGAATTGGAGGCCAAGGACTTCGAGCTCGAGCATCAGCAGACTGTGATTGAGAGGCTTCGTTCTCAGAAGAGGGCTCTCAAAGCCAAAGTAGAGACCTTGACCACCAATGTCGAGGAATACAAGACCTCTATGGAGAATGCAGGTCTTACCTTTGTTGAGGAGGAGGTTGATGCCGAGGAGTAGTGTTGACTACTCATTTATCATTTATTTATCATGCTTTTTATTGAGTCGCAATGACCATCCAACATGTGGATGGCTTGCTATTAGTGTGTTTACTTTGCAAACTTGTTGTCCTTGTTGTTGAACTTTTATTATTGTGATGCATGTTTGGTGATTGTTTATGTGATGTATTGTGCATGATAGCATCTATGGGTATCTCATTCTTATCTCTATTGAACAAACCACAGATGCCTCCCCGTCGTGCCAATCCCAACCCCAACAACAACAACATCACCCCTGAGATGCAGCAAATGATGACAGCTCAGACTCAGCTGATGCAAATGATGACTACGTTCATCCAGAATCAGAACAACAACAACAACAACAACAACAACAACAACAACAACAACAACAACAACAACAACAACAATAACAACAACAACAACAATAACCCACCGGGTTTTGACACTCTTACCAGGTTCTTGAGACTGAGGCCAGCAAAGTTCTCAGGGACTACTGATCCTATGGTGGCCAATGATTGGCTACGCTCTGTGAACAAATACTTGGTAACTGTGGGCTGTAAAGATGCAGAAAAAGTCAGATTTGCAGCACATTTGTTGGAAGGACCAGCAGCTACTTGGTGGGATAACTTCCAGATCACCACTCCCATTGCGGATGTGACATGGGTTGTCTTTGAAGATGGTTTCCGTACTGCTCACATCTCATCCGGAGTGATGAGTTTGAAGAAGAAAGAGTTCCATAACCTGAAGAAGCGCCACCGCAGCGTGGCTGAATATATTGAGGAGTTCAACAATCTGGCGCGTTATGCACCGGATGAAGTTGATACTGATGCTAAGAGGAAGGAAAAGTTCCTTGAAGGGCTGAATGATGAACTGAACCTGCAGCTATAAGTTGCCTATGTTCCCACATACCAGTCTCTTTGTGATGAGGCTGCTATTTTGGAGAACAAAATAAAGCAAGTTGAGAGTAGGAAGAGAAAGCACTCTGACAAGCACAGCTCGGGATCGTCTCACAAACGTTCCCATTATGATGATAGTGGAAGCTCAGGATCCCACAATCATGGGAAATTCAATAAGCACCACAACCACAACCGTCATCATGACAAGAAGCATCACCGTAGTCATGACAATGACAAGTACAAGAACCACAAGGGTGGATATAAGAGCCACCATAGTGGTAGTGGAAGTGGCAGTGGAAGCCAGCCTGTCAAGAAGGATATTAGTCAGGTTGAGTGCTTCAAGTGCAAGAAGATGGGGCATTATGCAAATGAATGCCCAGAAAAGAAAGTTGAAGGACCCAACAAGCCCAACCCTTTTCAAAAGGGACAAGTGAACCACATCAATGTGGAGGAAATATATGAGGAACCTGATGCTGTTGCTAGTAAGTTCAAACTCAATTCTGTTCCAGCATTTGTTCTCTTTGATACTGGTGCATCTCATTCATTCATATCAAAAGCATTTGTTGATAGAAATGAGTTTCCAACTACAAACATTGGGTGTCCAATAAAAGTTAGTTCTCTAGGAGGAGATATGATAGTAAGTCTTAGATGCCAGGATCTAGTAATACAGTTTGGAAAGCATAAGTTTCCAGTGAGTCTAATAATCCTAGATTCCCAAGGACTGGATGTAATTTTGGGAATGGATTGGATGACCAAGTATGAAGGAGTACTAGATTGTGCCAATCGTACTGTTGCACTCACAACCCCGGAGAAGAAACGGATTAAATTCAAGTCTATCTTTGAATCAAAAGGGAGTAAGCTAAATTCTCTTAAGGGGGTTAGCATAGACAGTGTGCCAATTGTGAGTGAATATCCGGATGTGTTTCCAGAAGAATTGCCGGGAATGCCACCAGATAGAGATGTGGAGTTTCTTATTGATTTGCTACCCGGATCTGGACCAATAGCAAAGAGGCCGTACAAGATGTCAGTTGATGAACTGAAAGAGCTCAAGAAACAACTTGGAGAACATTTGCAGAAAGGATTTATTCAACCAAGTTCTTCATCTTGGGGAGCACCAGTTTTGTTTGTGGAAAAGAAGGATAGAAGTCAAAGGTTATGTATAGATTACCGTTCACTCAATGAGGTGACTATCAAGAACAAATACCCTTTGCCTAGAATCAATGACTTGTTTGATCAGCTAAAAGGAGCTTGTGTGTTCTCAAAGATTGATCTCCGGTCAGGTTACTTCCAACTCAAGATAAGAGAACAAGACATACCT
Source organism: Avena sativa (assembly GCA_916181665.1). Lineage (NCBI taxonomy): Eukaryota > Viridiplantae > Streptophyta > Magnoliopsida > Poales > Poaceae > Avena > Avena sativa. The sequence goes on from OV702293.1 coordinate 252,309,722, forward strand.
AAGACAGCTTTCACCACAAGGTATGGATTATATGAGTACACCGTGATGCCATTTGGTTTGACCAATGCTCCAACATACTTCATGAATATGATGAACAAGGTGTTCATGGAATTCCTTGATAAGTTTGTTGTCATTTTCATCGATGACATTTTAATCTACTCCAAGAGCAAAGAAGAGCATGAAGGACATTTGTGTTTGATACTTGAGAAGCTCAGAGAACATAAACTATATGCCAAATTCAGCAAGTGTGAATTTTGGTTGAATGAAGTTGGATTTCTTGGACACGTTGTGTCAGGAGATGGAGTAGCAGTCGATCCTGCTAAAGTTTCAGCTGTGACTGAATGGGAATCTCCCAAGTCAGTGAAAGAAGTTCGTAGTTTCCTTGGCTTAGCAGGTTACTATAGGAGGTTCATTGAGAATTTCTCCAAGGTAGCAAAACCTATGACAGAATTACTAAAGAAAGACAAGAAATTTGCTTGGTCTGAAGGTTGTGAACTCAGCTTTCAAGAATTGAAGAAGAGACTCGTGACAGCACCAGTCTTATGTTTGCCAGACTTGGAGAAAGATTTTCAAGTTTATTGTGATGCATCTCATCATGGATTAGGTGGAGTACTCATGCAAGAAGGGAAATTTGTGGCTTATGCCTCGAGACAACTCAAAACTCATGAAGTAAACTACCCTACTCATGATTTAGAGTTAGCCTTTGTTGTCCATGCACTCAAAACATGGAGACACTATCTTTTGGGAAAGTGTTGTGAAGTGTTCATAGATCACAAGAGTTTGAAGTATATCTTCACCCAGAAGGAAATTAACATGAGGCAAAGAAGATGGCTAGAACTCATCAAGGACTATGACTTATGTTTGCAATACCACCCCGGTAAAGCAAATGTTGTAGCGGATGCTCTAAGCCGTAAGGTTTTTGTGAATGGCCTTACTAAGGGAGAATTACCAGATGATCTGTGTGCCCAATTTAGAGACCTCAGATTGGAGATTATGCCTGAAGGACATCTCATGACCTTGGAAGTTCAACCTACATTGTTGGACAAGATTAAAGAAGCCCAGAAGAGTGATAAGGAAATTGAAGAGATTAAGGAAAAGATTGGCAAAGGAAAATCCAAAGGATTCCATGAAGACGAACAGGGTACTTTATGGCATGGAAAACGTACTTGTGTTCCACAAGATCCGGAGCTTCGGAAACTGATTTTACAAGAAGCACACAACTCACCATATTCTATTCATCCAGGTAACACTAAGATGTACATGGATATGCAAGAAAGATTTTGGTGGAATAATCTAAAGAAGGACATCGCCGAACATATTGCTTTGTGTGATGTATGTAGCAGAGTGAAGGCGGAACACCAGAAACCAGCAGGTTTGCTTCAACCACTACCTATTCCTGATTGGAAGTGGGACAAGATTGGTATGGATTTCATTACCGGATTGCCAAGGACCCGGTCAGGATATGATTCTATTTGGGTAGTAGTGGATCGCCTAACTAAAGTGGCTCATTTCATACCCGTGAAGACAACCTACACTAGTGCTAAGTTAGCCAAGATATATATGAGTAGAATCATGTGTTTACATGGAGTACCCAAGAGTATCGTGTCTGATAGGGGAACTCAATTCACTTCTCATTTTTGGAGGCAATTACATGAGTCATTGGGAACGAGGTTGGAATTCAGCACCGCTTTTCATCCTCAGACAGATGGACAGACAGAAAGGACTAATCAGATTCTTGAAGATATGTTGAGGTCATGTGCCCTAGACTATGGAGCCAGTTGGGATGAAAGTCTGCCTTACGCAAAATTCTCTTATAATAATAGCTATCAAGCCAGTATTGAGATGGCACCATTTGAGTTTCTCTATGGGAGAAAGTGTACCACCCCATTGCTATGGAATGGTGTGGGAGAAAGAAGTTTGTTCGGACCAGAACTTATCAAAGAGGCTGAAGAGAAAGTCAAGCTGGTTAAGGACAGATTAAAGATAGCACAATACCGACAGAAGAGCTACGCAGATCCTAAGCGTAGAGAAGTCACCTATGAAGTTGGTGATAGAGCTTATCTTAGAGTGTCACCACTTCGTGGAGTGAAGAGGTTTGGAGTCAAAGGAAAGTTGGCCCCAAGATATGTTGGACCCTTCAAGATTCCGAGTCGCAAAGGAGAAGTAGCCTATGAGATTGAATTGCCAGAGTCTTTGTCAGCTGTTCATAATGTGTTTCATGTGAGTCAGCTTAAGAAATGTCATCCGGAAATAGAAGAGACTTCTTTGAAGGATACTATACCTTTGGAAGAGGTTCAGTTGGAAAGTGACCTCACTTATGAGGAGAAACCTATCAAGATTCTTGAGACTGCAGAAAGAGTCACACGGACTAAGACTATCAAGTTCTGCAAAGTTCAATCGAACCATCATTCCGAAGAGGAAGCAACATGGGAAAGAGGAGATGATCTTCGGAAAGACCACCCTCACCTATTTGCTAGCCAATCCGAATCTCGAGGGCGAGATTCACCTTAAGGGGGTTAGATTTGTAACATCCCTAAAATCATGTTCAAACTCATGCATATCATCCATGCATCCATGATCATGTAAGATTCCACTTTCAAAAAATCATTTCAAAACAGGAGCATATATGCTCATTATTTTATGTATGAATGTTCTAGCCTTGGTGGTACATACTACTGAGAAAGGCACTTATATTCTCTCAGTATTGTTTTTGAATCCTAACTTAAGAGATTCCAAAGGTTTGAGCCAAGTTTCAAAACAAGTATGAAATAAAACCAAGGTTTATGCCTTTTATTATATCTCTAAAAGGCTTGTTTTTATTTTATTTTTCAATTGACCCAAGTAGGTTTGAGTGAACAGATGTGTTCGACACTTATTTGAGTACAATATTTATTGTACAAAAGTCCAGAGAAGTTTTGAGATCAAACAGATTTGAATTGTAGTTTTGAAATCAGTTTTAGAAAATCAAACAGAAAAAGAAAAGGTTAAAAGAGAAAAAAATAAGCCAAACAGCCTATCAGGCCCAACCAGCCCAGTCCGACCCAACCTAGCCCAGCTACCCTCCCGCGAACCATTTTCCTCTACCCGCAGACACACCCCCAGAGTCGCTGACGCAAGGACCCCACCTCCTCTCTCTTTCTCTCGCTGACAACCGCGGCCCACACGGCGTCATCGTCTCCACCCAACGACCAGCTCAATCCCCAAATTATGCCGGCCGTTCTCTGTATTGATTCGCGGCGTCAATTCACGTTCAATGCCGGAGTAAATCACGCTCGCGACCATGCTACTTAAACCCCCTCTGCCCCCTCTCCATTTTCCCCTAGACCCCGAGCACAGAGCGCCCCGAGGCTGCCCGTAATCGCCCTTGCACCGCCGCAGGCAGAACCCACTCCTGCGACCAATCCCGGTGAGCTCCGTACGCCCCTACCTCTCTGGTTCATATGAACGGCTTCACAACCTCCTTGCGCTCCTTCTGACGTCTTTGGTTCGTCCTATACTGCCCCAGGTCGACGACTCCATCAAGCACAGCAAGGTCCCGACGACGTCTTCGACTCCGGCAACTAAATTCGGTGAGCCCCGTGTTCCCCTTTGTTTCTGACTCACACGAGCGTGTTCGCCGTAGCCTTGAGCACCCCCTGATACCATTGATTCGTGCTAGGGTGACCCGGAGCGCCGCCAACGACTTCGTCACCGAATACCCGACGCTGTCAGCAACTCCGACGAGCTTGTGCTGCCGTGTCCGTGCGCCCCTTGTCAAGCCATCGCCACACTGAGCTTCAGTGCATCGCCACGAATCTGGTAAGCGTCTCCGACGAACCCAAAACCCCCTGTAGCGCCGCGTCGCCGTAGACAGAGCACGCCGCCACCAGTTGCCACTGCCAGCGCCGCCCATCCGTGGTCGCTTGATCGATGACCGTTGGATCTAGATCCAGCGCATAGGAATAGATCACTTAACGAAACGGCACGCTTAGATCTGGACCATGCGTGGTCACTTTAATCCAACGGTCTGCATCGACCGATCTGTGCAAATCGGTACGCACCAATCAGAACATGATGCGTGGCTAGGGTTTAGATTTAAAATCAGGATTTGAATCTATTAGATGTTTGATTTTGTTTTAATCATAACTTTTGATTTCCACGTCCAAATTTGATGAATTTTATATCAATGGAATCAGGAGAGAAAGCCATTTCCAAATATGCAATGTGTTTAATGTTTTGTTTCTGTTAAATGGTTTTATTTACAGAAACATGTGTAGGCCTATTTTGTGTATATAAGTTATTTGAGAAATGTTTTAGTGCTTAAATAAATGTTGTTTGGCAAGTTTTGAAATTGTTTATGAACCAGTATTGTGCACTTGTCTTGTTGAGTTTAGAAAATCATCACATATCATATTCCATGCATCCATATATTTTTCCTTGTATTTATTTTGTATGTGATTTGTTGCAATGATTTTATGTGTACATTTTGGTGCCAATAGTGATTGTGATTGTGAGGAGTGTAGCTACTCTCCAAACTACCAAGGCAAGTGCTGATTCATGATTTTATCCCTATGTTTTTCTACTATGCATTAGAAATATTTTTGCTAGTCTTGCATGGTTATATTTTGCTTATATGCTATGCTTGGGAAATCCTAGTAGTTGTAGAATTGCTAGAAATTTCTAAGTTAAGATGCTTATCTATGCCATGCTTAGCCTAGATAGTAGCAACCAAGGGTGGTGAAACTATTCATGCTATGATAAAATATAGTCTTTGGACTTGTGTTTTGCTTAATAAAACATCTAAGTGAATCAAACACCTGGGTGGAATGGAAGGAAGGGTTTATGTTGAGTGGTTACACAAGGCCCATTTCTATGGTTTACCTTGTGTATCACACTTGTGGTAAGCCACCCAGGAACAAAGGGATTTGAGAGGCCAAATATTAAGAAGCTTCTAGTGCAGCCAATTGGCAATATGGGCTCTGCCTGGATCATATAGGTTGCAATAACTTAGCCATTTGGACAGTTGGTGGTAGTGGGATGATAGGTTGGAGCGCGTCCATTTGGTCTAAGGGAAGGCTTCTGAAAGGTCCTGTCTTGGTGAAAATCAAGTCTGGTGGGGAAAGTGCACAACCTCTGCAGATGGAAGAATCTAAGTACTTAGCCATGTCCCTGGTATTGGATAATTTGAGCATCAAGACATGGAAGCTATCAAGAATCTCCTCATCCCAATTTCTAAGTAAAACTTGTGGTTGAACAAGGGTGAAGGGCCCCAATGTCTATTGGTGGTTCCTTGGGAAAAGTTTTGACAAAGAAAAACTTAGTGATTTCAACTAATAGGCAAAACCTATTTTTGAGAAAAGCAAGCCTAAGCTACACTTAGCCAAATTGCATATAGTATCTAGTCCACCACTATTATACTAAGGTATCACTTGCCAATACTATTCCAATGTATTGACCCACTATGGCTGTAACTTGTGATGTTGCAGGTTATTCTGATGAGGATTAGGAGTCATGAGTCTACACTCAACATGTTTGCCTGTGGCACATGAAGATGAAGACTTGTTATCTATTAACTTATTTAAACTCTTGTACTGGGCCTGTGGCCATGGAGTTGTAAAGACTATGTTTGTCTCTGGAATGACTGTAATAATGACCTTTGTTTCTGTGTACTTCATCTTAAACTGTGGATGCTAGCATTGATCCAGGGACTAGCATTGCAATCACAGGGATCCTTTTCCTTTATAAAGGAGGGATCTTACAGATGGTATCAGAGCACTGTGTTGCCTGTAGTATTATGACCCTAGGATTGGAAACCACTGAGGAAAAAAATTCAACAACTTCCACACTTGTCTATTCTTCTCGTAAACTTTTCTAATCTTCTTTCTCATCTCTATTTGTAGATGAACTCCATCAACGAAGCCGTAAGGAAGGGACCACTCATGACAATGACTTTGGAGTGTGAGACAGAATTTCCCAAGGCTCTCAAGGACCTCATGGTTGCAATGGGAATACATGGTGTAGCTGTGTACAAAAGTTTTCCTGTGATGGATGAAGGAGTTGAGTACTGGTGGGTGCAACTTCACTTGTATAAAAACAAGGAAGACAACCACAAGGAATCAGGATTCTGCATGGTCACCAATTCAGTGGTACACACTACATTCTTTGATTTAGCAAGGGATGCAGCTTGGAAGGCCATCAAAGAACTTGGTGATAGAGTCAAGAGCAGAATGCTAAACATCCAGAATGACCTAAAGGAAGAGAAGAACCATACCCAAGAGTTGGAGGCTACCAACCAAACCTTAAGAGGAGACATTATAGACTTAGTAATGGAGTCATGTGCTCAAGATAGACTGATTTCTTCTAGAAATATTGTGTTAGCCAACTTGTCTAGTGAGTTAGGATTGTAAGCGTACTTCGTTAGTTGGACCACCACACTTATCACCTTATTTTCCAAATGATGTTTGAAATAAGTTGAACCTTGGTTGTTGTAATGGATCCATGTATGCCATGACTTGTGTGTTATGATTTCCAAAGTTATGCATGTGATGCTTTGTCTTGTGTTTTGTCTTAAATTGTGTTGTTTCTAACTTTTTCTATCTTATAAATAGATGCCTAATGTTACCATCAGCACTGTTGAAGAGTTCCAGGGAACTCGTTTTGGCCCTCGTATTATTGAGCTCACTAGTTTGCTCAATCTCCCTCTTCCTACCATCATGGTGCTTCCCCTCACCAAGTTTGAGAGGAAAGACCTTTGGGGCTTCAAGGTCAATGAGCCCGGACGCCAGACTGAGCCTACCATGGAGGCTATCATCTTCAAGCGCATGCACGATGACAAGGAGAGAGGCCTAGAGGTAGTTATGCAGGACTTGATTGGACGTCTGTTAGGGAGACACTCTCGACAGGTTAGAGGTACTCACTTCCATGCCTTCGGTAGATGTGATGAGGATGGAGAGGCCATCGACTTCGAGGACACTTCGAGGGAGACAGCAGAGCCGATTCGTCTATACCTCCAAGACTTAGAGGTTCTTCTTAGGCATGTGGACACTGATAGGACCAACGTCATGCTCAGCAATGACGAACTCCAGGTGCAGCTTCGTGAGAAGGACAAGCTCTTCGCGGAGCAAGATGAGATAGTCAAGGAGATGGAGGCCAAGTTCGAGAGTCAGGACAGAAAGTTCAAGAGTCAAGAGAAGCGAGTCCAAGATAGGAACAAGAGGATTCGAGACATGACTGCAGAATTGGAGGCCAAGGACTTCGAGCTCGAGCATCAGCAGACTGTGATTGAGAGGCTTCGTTCTCAGAAGAGGGCTCTCAAAGCCAAAGTAGAGACCTTGACCACCAATGTCGAGGAATAGAAGACCGCTATGGAGAATGCAGGTCTTACCTTTGTTGAGGAGGAGGTTGATGCCGAGGAGTAGTGTTGACTACTCATTTATCATTTATTTATCATGCTTTTTATTGAGTCGCAATGACCATCCAACATGTGGATGGCTTGCTATTAGTGTGTTTACTTTGCAAACTTGTTGTCCTTGTTGTTGAACTTTTATTATTGTGATGCATGTTTGGTGATTGTTTATGTGATGTATTGTGCATGATAGCATCTATGGGTATCTCATTCTTATCTCTATTGAACAAACCACAGATGCCTCCCCGTCATGCCAATCCCAACCCCAACAACAACAACAACATCACCCCTGAGATGCAGCAAATGATGACAGGTCAGAGTCAGCTGATGCAAATGATGACTACGTTCATCCAGAATCAGAACAACAACAACAACAATAACAATAACAACAACAACAACAACAACAACAATAACATACCGGGTTTTTACATGCTTACCAGGTTCTTGAGACTGAGGCCAGCAAAGTTCTCAGGGACTATTGATCCTATGGTGGCCAATGATTGGCTACGCTCTGTGAACAAAGACTTGGTAACTGTGGGCTGTACTGATGCAGAAAAGTCAGATTTGCAGCACATTTGTTGGAAGGACCAGCAGCTACTTGGTGGGATAACTTCCAAATCACCACTCCCATTGCGGATGTGACATGGGCTATCTTTGAAGATGGTTTCCGTACTGATCACATCTCATCCGTAGTGATGAGTTTGAAGAAGAAAGAGTTCCATAACCTGAAGCAGCGCCACCGCAGCGTGGCTGATTATATTGAGGATTTCAACAATCTGGCGCGTTATGCACCGGATGAAGTTGATACTGATGCTAAGAGGAAGGAAAAGTTCCTTGAAGGGCTGAATGATGAACTGAACCTGCAGCTATCAGTGGCCTATGTTCCCACATACCAGTCTCTTTGTGATAAGGCTGCCATTTTGGAGAACAAAATAAAGCAAGTTGAGAGTAGGAAGAGAAAGCACTCTGACAAGCACAGCTCGGGATCGTCTCACAAACGTTCCCGTTATGATGATAGTGGAAGCTCAGGATCCCACAAGCATGGGAAATTCAACAAGAACCACAACCACAATCGTCATCATGACAAGAAGCATCACCGTAATCATGACAATGACAAGTACAAGAACCACAAGGGTGGATATAAGAGCCACCACAGTGGTAGTGGAAGTGGCAGTGGAAGCCAGCCTGTCAAGAAGGATATTAGTCAGGTTGAGTGCTTCAAGTGCAAGAAGATGGGGCATTATGCAAATGAATGCCTAGAAAAGAAAGTTGAAGGACCCAACAAGCCCAACCCTTTTCAAAAGGGACAAGTGAACCACATTAATGTGGAGGAAATATATGAGGAACCTGATGCTGTTGCTGGTAAGTTCAAACTCAATTCTGTTCCAGCATTTGTTCTCTTTGATACTGGTGCATCTCATTCATTCATATCAAAAGCATTTGTTGATAGAAATGAGTTTCCAACTACAAACATTGGGTGTCCAATAAAAGTTAGTTCTCCAGGAGGAGATATGATAGTAAGTCTTGGATGCCGGGATCTAGTAATAGAGTTTGGAAAGCATAAGTTTCCAGTGAGTCTGATAATCCTAGATTCCCAAGGACTGGATGTAATTTTGGGAATGGATTGGATGACCAAGTATGAAGGAGTACTAGATTGTGCCAATCGTACTGTTGCACTCACAACCCCGGAGAAGAAACGGATTAAATTCAAGTCTAACTTTGAATCAAAAGGGAGTAAGCTAAATTCTCTTAAGGGGGTTAGCATAGACAGTGTGCCAATTGTGAGTGAATATCCGGTTGTGTTTCCAGAAGAATTGCCGGGAATGCCACCAGATAGAGATGTGGAGTTTCTTATTGATTTGCTACCCGGATCTGGACCAATAGCAAAGAGGCCGTACAAGATGTCAGTTGATGAACTGAAAGAGCTCAAGAAACAACTTGGAGAACAGTTGCAGAAAGGATTTATTCAACCAAGTTCTTCATCTTGGGGAGCACCAGTTTTGTTTGTGGAAAAGAAGGATAGAAGTCAAAGGTTATGTATAGATTAACGTTCACTCAATGAGGTGACTATCAAGAACAAATACCCTTTGCCTAGAATCAATGACTTGTTTGATCAGCTAGAAGGAGCTTGTGTGTTCTCAAAGATTGATCTCCGATCAGGTTACTTCCAACTCAAGATAAGAGAATAAGACATACCTAAGATAGCTTTCACCACAAGGTATGGATTATATGAGTACACCGTGATGCCATTTGGTTTGACCAATGCTCCAGCATACTTCATGAATATGATGAACAAGGTGTTCATGGAATTCCTTGATAAGTTTGTTGTCGTTTTCATCGATGACATTTTAAACTACTCCAAGAGCAAAGAAGAGCATGAAGGACATTTGCGTTTGATACTTGAGAAGCTCAGAGAACATAAACTGTATGCCAAATTTAGCAAGTGTGAATTTTGGTTGAATGAAGTTGGATTTCTTGGACACGTTGTGTCAGGAGATGGAGTAGCAGTTGATCCTACTAAAGTTTCAGTTGTGACTGAATGGGAATCTCCCAAGTCAGTGAAAGAAGTTTGTAGTTTCCTTGGCTTAGCAGGTTACTATAGGAGGTTCATTGAGAATTTCTCCAAGGTAGCAAAACCAATGACAGAATTACTAAAGAAAGACAAGAAATTTTCTTGGTCTGAAGGTTGTGAACTCAGCTTTCAAGAATTGAAGAAGAGACTCGTGACAGCACCAGTCTTATGTTTGCCAGACTTGGAGAAAGATTTTCAAGTTTATTGTGATGCATCTCATCATGGATTAGGTGGAGTACTCATGCAAGAAGGGAAAGTTGTGGCTTATGCCTCGAGACAACTCAAAACTCATGAAGTAAACTACCCTACTCATGATTTAGAGTTAGCCTCTGTTGTCCATGCACTCAAAACATGGAGACACTATCTTTTGGGAAAGCATTGTGAAGTGTTCACATATCACAAGAGTTTGAAGTATATCTTCACCCAGAAGGAAATTAACATGAGGCAAAGAAGATGGCTAGAACTCATCAAGGACTATGACTTAAGTTTGCAATACCACCCCGGTAAAGCAAATGTTGTAGCGGATGCTCTAAGCCGTAAGGTTTTTGTGAATGGCCTTACTAAGGGAGAATTACCAGATGATCTGTGTGCCCAATTTAGAGACCTCGGATTGGAGATTGTGCTTGAAGGACATCTCATGACCTTGGAAGTTCAACCTACATTGTTGGACAAGATTAAAGAAGCCCAGAAGAGTGATAAGGAAATTGAAGAGATTAAAGAAAAGATTGGCAAAGGAAAAGCCAAAGGATTCCATGGAGACGAACAGGGTACTTTATGGCATGGAGAACGTATTTGTGTTCCACAAGATCCAGAGCTTCGGAAACAGATATTACAAGAAGCACACAACTCACCATATTCTATTCATCCGAGTAACACTAAGATGTACATGGATATGAAAGAAAGATTTTGGTGGAATTATCTCAAGAAGGACGTCATCGAACATATTGCTTTGTGTGATGTATGTAGCAGAGTGAAGGCGGAACACCAGAAACCAGCAGGTTTGCTTCAACCACTACCTATTCCTGATTGGAAGTGGGACAAGATTGGTATGGATTTCATTACCGGATTGCCAAGGACCCGGTCAGGATATGATTCTATTTGGGTAGTAGTGGATCGCCTAACTAAAGTGGCTCATTTCATACCCGTGAAGACAACCTACACTAGTGCTAAGTTAGCCAATATATATATGAGTAGAATCGTGTGTTTACATGGAGTACCCAAGAGTATCGTGTCTAATAGGGGAACTCAATTCACTTCTCATTTTTGGAGGCAATTACATGAGTCATTGGGTACGAGGTTGGAATTCAGCACCGCTTTTCATCCTCAGACTGATGGACAGACAGAAAGGACTAATCAGATTCTTGAAGATATGTTGAGGGCATGTGCCCTAGACTATGGAGCCAGTTGGGATGAAAGTCTGCCTTACGCAGAATTCTCTTATAATAACAGCTATCAAGCTAGAATTGAGATGGCACCATTTGAGTTCTCTATGGGAGAAAGTGTACCACCCCATTGCTATGGAATGGTGTGGGAGAAAGAAGTTTGTTCGGACTAGAACTTATCAAAGAGGCTGAAGAGAAAGTCAAGCTGGTTAAGGACAAATTATAGATAGCACAATCCCGACAGAAGAGCTACGCAGATCCTAAGCATAGAGAAGTCACCTGTGAAGTTGGTGATAGAGCTTATCTTAGAGTGTCACCACTTCATGGAGTGAAGAGGTTTGGGGTCAAAGGAAAGTTGGCCCCAAGATATGTTGGACCCTTCAAGATTCTGAGTCGCAAAGGAGAAGTAGCCTATGAGATTGAATTGCCAGAGTCTTTGTCAGGTGTTCATAATGTGTTGCATGTGAGTCAGCTTAAGAAATGTCATCCGGAAATGGAAGAGACTTCTTTGAAGGATACTATACCTTTGGAAGATGTTCAGTTGGAAAGTGACCTCACTTATGAGGAGAAACCTATCAAGATTCTTGAGACTGCAGAAGTCACACGGACTAAGACTATCAAGTTCTGCAAAGTTCAATGGAACCATCATTCCGAAGAGGAAGCAACATGGGAAAGAGAAGATGATCTTCGGAAAGACCACCCTCGCCTATTTGCTAGCCAATCCGAATCTCGAGGGCGAGATTCACCTTAAGGGGGTTAGATTTGTAACATCCCTAAAATCATGTTTCAAACTCATGCATATCATCCATGCATCCATGATCATGTAAGATTCCATTTTCAAAAAATCATTTCAAAACAAGAGCATATATGCTCATTATTTTATGTATGAATGTTCTAGCCTTGGTGCTACATACTACTGAGAAAGGCACTTATATTATCTCAGTATTGTTTTAGAATCCTAACTTAAGAGATTCCAAAGGTTTGAGCCAAGTTTCAAAACAAGTATGAAATAAAACCAAGGTTTATGCCTTTTATTATATCTCAAAAAGGCTTGTTTTTATTTTATTTTTCAATTGACCCAAGTAGGTTTGAGTGAACACATGTGTTTGACACTTATTTGAGTACAAGATTTATTATACAAAAGTCCAGAGAAGTTTTGAAATCAAACAGATTTGAATTGGAGTTTTTAAATCAGTTTTAGAAAATCAAACAGAAAAAGAAAAGGTTAAAAGAGAAAAAAATAAGCCAAACATCCTATCAGGCCCAACCAGCCCAGTCCGACCCAACCTAGCCCAGCTACCCTCTCGCGAACCATTTTCATCTACCCGCAGACACACCCCCAGAGTCGCTGACGCAAGGACCCCACCTCCTCTCTCTTTCTCTCGCTGACAACCGCAGCCCACACGGCGTCATCGTCTCCACCCAGTGACCAGCTCAATCCCCAAATTACGCCGGCCGTTCTCTGTATTGATTCATGGCATCAATTCATGTTCAATGCCGGAGTAAATCATGCTCGCGAACATGCTACTTAAACCCCCTCTGCCCCCTCTCCATTTCCCCCCAGACCCCGAGCACAGAGCGCCCCGAGGCTTCCCGTAATCGCCCTTGCACCGCCGCAGGCAGAACCCACTCCGGCGACCAATCCCGGTGAGCTGCGTGCGCCCCAACCTCTCTGGTTCATACGAACGGCTTCACAACCTCCTTGCGCTCCTTCTGACGTCTTTGGTTCGTCCTATACTGCCCCAGGTCGACGACTCCATCAAGCACAGCAAGGTCCCGATGACATCTTCGACTCCGGCGACTAAATTCGGTGAGCCCCATGTTCCCCTTCGTTTCTGACTCACACGAGCGTGTTCGCCATAGCCTTGCGCACCCCCTGATACCATTGATTCGTGCTAGGGTGACCCGGAGCGCCACCAACGACTTTGTCACCGAACACCCGACGCTGTCAGCAACTCCGACGAGCTCGTGCTGCCGTGTCCGTGCGCCCCTTGTCAAGCCATCGCCACGTTGAGCTTCAGTGCATCGCCACGAATCTGGTAAGTGTCTCCGACGACCCCAAAACCCCCTGTAGCGCCGCGCCTCCATAGACAGAGCACGCCGCCACCAGTTGCCACCGCCAGCGCCGCCCATCCGTGGTCGCTTGATCGATGACCGTTGGATCTAGATCCAGCGCATAGGAATAGATCACTTAACGAAACAGTACGCTTAGATCTGGACCGTGCGCGGTCACTTTAATCCAACGGCCTACATTGATCGATCCGTGCGAATCGGTACGCATCAATCAGAACATGACACGTGGCTAGGGTTTAGATTTAAAATCAGGATTTGAATCTATTAGATGTTTGATTTTGTTTTAATCATAACTTTTGATTTCCACGTCCAAATTTGATGAATTTTATATCAATGGAATCAGGAGAGAATGCCCTTTCCAAATATGCAATGTGTTTAATGTTTTGTTTCTGTTAAAATGGTTTTATTTACAGAAACATGTGTAGGCCTATTTTGTGTATATAAGTTATTTGAGAAATGTTTTAGCGTTTAAATAAATGTTGTTTGGCAAGTTTTGAACTTGTTTATGAACCAGTACTGCGTACTTGTATTTTTGAGTTTAGAAAATCATCACATATCATATTGCATGCATCCATATATTTTTGCTTGTATTTATTTTGTATGTGATTTGTTGCAATGATTTTATGTGTAGAATTTGGTGCCAATAGTGATTGTGATTGTGAGGAGTGTAGCTACTCTCCAAACTACCAAGGCAAGTGGTGCTTCATGATTTTATCCCTATGTTTTTATACTATGCATTAGAAATATTTTTGCTAGTCTTGCATGGTTATATTTTGATTATATGCTATGCTTGGGGAATCCTAGTAGTTGTAGAATTGCTAGAAGTTTCTAAGTTAAGATGCTTATCTATGCCATGCTTATCCTAGATAGTAGCAACCAAGGGTGGTGAAACTATTCATGCTATGATAAAATATTTCTAAGTCTTTGGACTTGTGTTTTGCTTAATAAAACAACTAAGTGAATGAAACACCTGGGTGGAATTAAAGGAATGGTTTATGTTGAATGGTTACACAAGGCCCATTTCTATGGTTTACCTTGTGTATCACACTTGTGGTAAGCCACCCAGGAACAAAGAGATTTGAGAGGCCAAATGTTAATAAGCTTCTAGTGCAGCCACTTGGCAATATGGGCTCTGCCTGGATCATATAGGTTGCACTAACTTAGCCATTTGGACAGTTGGTGGTAGTGGGATGATAGGTTGGAGCGCGTCCATTTGGTCTAAGGGAAGGCTTATGAAAGGTCCTGTCTTGGTGAAAATCAAGTCTGGTGGGGAAAGTGCACAACCTCTGCAGATGGAAGAATCTAAGTACTTAGCCATGTCCCTGGTATTGGACAATTTGAGCATCAAGACATGGAAGCTATCAAGAATCTCCTCATCCCAATTTCTAAGTAAAACTTGTGGTTTAACAAGGGTGAAGGACCCCAATGTCTATTGGTGGTTCCTTGGGAAAAGTTTTGACAAAGAAAAACTTAGTGATTTCAACTAATAGGCAAAACCTATTTTTGAGCAAAGCAAGCCTAAGCTACACTTAGCCAAATTGCATATAGTATCTAGTCCACCACTATTATACTAAGGTATCACTTGCCAATACTATTCCAATGTATTGACCCACTGTGGCTGTAACTTGTGATGTTGCAGGTTATTTTGATGAGGATTAGGAGTCATGAGTCTACACTCAACATGTTTGCCTGTGGCACATGAAGATGAAGACTTGTTATCTATTTACTTATTTAAACTCTTGTACTAGGACTGTGGCCATGGAGTTGTAAAGACTATGTTTGTCTCTGGAATGACTGTAATAATGACCTTTGTTTCTGTGTACTTCATCTTAAACTGTGGATGCTAGCATTGATCCAGGGACTAGCATTGCAATCACAGGGATCCTTTTCCTTTATAAAGGAGGGATCTTACAGATGGTATCAGAGCACTGTGTTGCCTGTAGGATTATGACCCTAGGATTGGAAACCACTAAGGAAAAAAATTCAACAACTTCCACACTTGTCTATTCTTCTCGTAAACTTTTCTAATCTTCTTTCTCATCTCTATTTGTAGATGAACTCCATCAACGAAGCCGTAAGGAAGGGACCACTCATGACAATGACTTTGGAGTGTGAGACAGAATTTCCCAAGGCTCTCAAGGACCTCATGGTTGCAATGGGAATACATGGTGCAGCTGTGTACAAAGGTTTTCCTATGATGGATGAAGGAGTTGAGTACTGGTGGGTGCAACTTCACTTGTATAAAAACAAGGAAGACAACCACAAGGAATCAGGATTCTGCATGGTCACCAATTCAGTGGTACACACTACATTCTTTGATTCAGCAAGGGATGCAGCTTGGAAGGCGATCAAAGAACTTGGTGATAGAGTCAAGTGCAGAATGCTCAACATCCAGAATGACCTAAAGGAAGAGAAGAAACATACCCAAGAGTTGGAGGCTACCAACCAAACCTTAAGAGGAGACATTATAGACTTAGTAATGGAGTCATGTTCTCAAGATAGACTGATTGCTTCTAGAAATATTGTGTTAGCCAACTTGTCTAGTGAGTTAGGATTGTAAGCGTACTTCGTTAGTTGGACCACCACACTTATCACCTTATTTTCCAAATGATGTTTGAAATAAGTTGAACCTTGGTTGTTGTAATGGATCCATGTATGCCATGACTTGTGTGTTATGATTTCCAAAGTTATGCATGTGATGCTTTGTCTTGTGTTTTGTCTTAAATTGTGTTGTTTCTAACTTTTTCTATCTTATAAATAGATGCCTAATGTTACCATCAGCACAGTTGAAGAGTTCTAGGGAACTGGTTTTGGCCCTCGTATTATTGAGCTCACTAGTTTGCTCAATCTCCCTCTTCCTACCATCATGGTGCTTCCCCTCACCAAGTTTGAGAGGAAAGACCTTTGGGGCTTCAAGGTCAATCAGCCCGGACGCCAGACTGAGCCTACCACGGAGGCTATCATCTTCAAGCTCATGCACGATGACAAGGAGAGAGGCCTAGAGGTAGTTATGCAGGACTTGATTGGACGTCTGTTAGGGAGACACTCTCGACAGGTTAGAGGTACTCACTTCCACGCCTTCGGTAGACGTGATGAGGATGGAGAGGCCATCGACTTCGAGGACACTTCGAGGGAGACAGCAGAGCCGATTCATCTATACCTCCAGGACTTAGAGGTTCTTCTTAGGCATGTGGACACTGATAGGACCAACATCATGCTCAGCAATGACGAACTCCAGGTGCCGCTTCGTGAGAAGGACAAGCTCTTCGCGGAGCAAGATGAGATAGTCAAGGATATGGAGGCCAAGTTCGAGAGTCAGGACAGAAAGTTCAAGAGTCAAGAGAAGCGAGTCCAAGATAGGAACAAGAGGATTCGAGACATGACTGCAGAATTGGAGGCCAAGGACTTTGAGCTCGAGCATCAGTAGACTGTGATTGAGAGGCTTCGTTCTCAGAAGAGGGCTCTCAAAGCCAAAGTAGAGACCTTGACCACCAATGTCGAGGAATACAAGACCTCTATGGAGAATGCAGGTCTTACCTTTGTTGAGGAGGAGGTTGATGCCGAGGAGTAGTGTTGACTACTCATTTATCATTTATTTATCATGCTTTTTATTGAGTCGCAATGACCATCCAACATGTGGATGGCTTGCTATTAGTGTGTTTACTTTGCAAACTTGTTGTCCTTGTTGTTGAACTTTTATTATTGTGATGCATGTTTGGTGATTGTTTATGTGATGTATTGTGCATGATATCATCTATGGGTATCTCATTCTTATCTCTATTGAACCAACCACAGATGCCTCCCCGTCGTGCCAATCCCAATCCCAACAACAACAACATCACCCCTGAGATGCAGCAAATGATGACAGCTCAGACCCCTGAGAGGTGTTGGGCATGAAATATAAAAGAAATTAATATGGTTATTACTACTTCCTTTAATTTGGAAAATGGCAATGTATATATTCTATTATGATAAACAAAGAAGTTTAGGGTTCTTCATTTTCTTGTATTTCTTTGTTGATGTGAGAAAAGATTTAATAACTAAGCATATTTTTTTTCTGTTTATGATAATTGATGACATCACCTTAAGGACTAGAAAGTTATATTTAGAATGTTTTATAGAAAGGAATTAATAAAGATACTCCTAAGCACATATAATTATGATGGTTAGAATTGACAGAGATGTGCTTATGTGATTTTTTATAGGAGAATATTCCTATAAAATGATATTAACATAAGATGATGAATTAATAATCTAAAATGGATATTATACTTGGTTTAAGATTTAAAGTTAGTTGTTTAACAAGAATGTCTATTTTCCATTCTTCACCATCCTTGACCTTTAATTAAATAATTCCTTTCCTAGATATAATAATTCTTCCTATCCTTCTTCATAATTAGTATGATGAGCTTTACTTCACAAGAATGTTCTTATTCACCTTTTATTCTTCTAAACTCATGGATGAATCCAATGAGTTTGATACTAAAGTATTTCATAGTTTTCTCATATCCTTGCTTGGTTAATTCCACTACTCTACTGTTGATAACCATCAATCCAACAAGTAGTTCTTTCCAACTCCACTCATAATCTTTCTTAATCATCCATCACTAATATTTCATCATTAGATGTATGTATGTATCCAACTATCTTTCTCTAAGGCTTACTATCCTTTAAGATGAGTCACACTCTTTCCATAATCCTATGCTACACTAGCTTTAACTGAATAATATCATCCTATACTTACTTTACTCCAATAACTCACACTCCAACCCTACATTATATTTATGTGACTTGTAATGACTACTCTAGGATAATTTATCTCTACTAGGGTTTCAATCATGTTCTACCCACCAATATATTTTATACTAGATATAGGTAGACCATCCTGGTGAGTAAGGCATGATCAATATAATCCTTTAATCATTTATAACTTAAGTTCTTAGTTGGCTAAACAAGGCTTTATCAATACTACTTTTCAATTGTATTGAAATTATCTTCTTAGTATCTCATATTGGATTAAGGTTATTCATGGACTATACCCTCTTTAAAAGATTTAAGTAGATGCTATGATAAGATCAAGAGGTAATATATCAAGTATTGATAGTTAAAGAATTTGTGAATCAATGGTTGATTACTCAAGATTGATGAACAACAATATTAAGATAGGTTCCATAAAGATTTATATAGAAAGAAAGGTATATGGTGAATGATCTTGACTTATTATTATTTGTATTATATCCTTAACTTGGTATTCATGAGTTGTTGTGCTAAATATTATGGTATGACCCCTTAAGGATCAGAGATGAATTATTTTAGCAATGTATTATGAGTAACATTTTATTATATCTGATCTACCCTTAGATCAAATCATGTTTACCCAAATAGGGTTTTATCAAAGGTCATAATGAAACTTATCACAGTCAACTTGATGATCTACTTCAGTTCCAGCAAGTTGAGAGAAGCTCCAATCACTTTGACAAGTTTTGTTTAAAAGCGCGAAAATTATACAGATTTTCTATGCATGAATGCAATGCACACATTTGGGTTCATCTTATTTCTAGGATCTAATGTTGGGATGTTACAGGGTCATCGGCCGAGGAGTCTTTGGAGGTGGCCCGTTTCCTAGCCGGGATTGGGGCCTCCATAGCAAGGGGGTCCACCTCATGCACCTGACCAGCCGGACTATCTGGGAAAAATTAAGCCGGATACGCATATGATACAAACACTACATAAACTACCTTGAGAACTATGACATAGTCCGAATCATCGTCCTCGATTGGTTTGGAAGCCTTATCTCGATCTCAGACAGGGGCCAAATCAGGTTTTGAGATGAACTCTTTCGAGTCAGGCTCGCCACAGTCCGGGGTATTGCGATCCTTGCTCCAGGGAAGATCAAGGACATCACCATCCTCCACGGCCTGCTCATCAAATTTATGAAAAGGAATTTGCAAAGTGAAATGGTGAAGTTAGTAACAACAGAATAAAATATGATTCGAATGAAAAAAGATTCGGCGCCGAATTACCTTGGGAGGGGGATTGTCACGAGTGAAGGGCTTCATGCGCCACTTCCAATCCTCGGCCATGTTCGTCTAAAAAATTACCCTGACACGTTTCTGAATCTTCTCATCGTTCAGTTTGACGGTGGAGACTCTATTCGAGTCCAGAGGGCCGCTCATGTAGCACAATTTGTGAGAGCGTCTTTGGAGAGGGAAAATCTGGGTGCTGATAAAGGCGGCCATGAGATCGTCGCCGCATAGTCCGGACCGGGTCAACTCCTTGAGCCGGAGGTCAAATGCCTCAGCGAGATCATTGATTCTCTTAGGGTCGAAGTCCCAATTCTTCTTGGCAGGCACGCCGACTGAGAAAGCCGGCAGCCAAATCCTATCCTCTTTGTCACTATTCTTCAAAAAAAGAAGGACATGTGCCACTTCTTACATGACTCTAGGCCCTTTACTTGAGGGAAGATGTATTTTTTCCTCGGAGTGATGGAGGCGGCGCCGCACTGGGTCAACGATTTTTCAGAGGGGCATGGGCTCTTATCCGGCACAATGTTAGCTCGGATCTGGAAGAACTTAGACCAAATAGCTATTGAGGGCCAAAGGCCAAAGTATTCATTAGTGGCCGAGATGAATGCCGACAAAGAGGCAACGATGTTAGCCGGCAGGTGATGAGGTTGGAGGCCGAAAAACTCGAAGAATTCCTTAGGAAAATCACTAAGGGGGAGACCAAACCCTCTAGAAAAGTGAAACATGAAAACTACATACTCGCCAGATTCTACGACGGGAGCGGCCTCTGGGCCGGGTAAGAGACACTTCACCTCGGAGGGAATGCGACGCGTCTTGATTAACCACTCGATCTCCTGCCGGGTGATCGTAGACCCTTTCCACGAGCCCCGGTCCGAGGCTGTGACTGCATCTTCTTCCTCAACAACGACGACACTATGTGAGCTCTACATGGGATAGTTGAAGGAATCGCTGGAGGAGGAAATGACTGCACCAGGGAGAGGTCTCGACGTTCATGGTCCCATCACGGCGACGAGGAGCACGACAGCAGCATGGAAGAAGGATTGTAGCAGAATCTCTAGATTGGCGCATGGCATGGCGGTGCCGGACCAAAAATCAGCAGCACTATTGCGTGGAATAGGGCTGTGCGACGGCACGAGGAGGAAGACGAAGAAGTGGGGAGTGGGTAAAGTAACGAAGGTTTTCCCCCACTCCCCCCTATTTGTAACCATGAACCGCTAGCGGTAGTGGGATCATGGGTGCATGGCGGTTGTCGTGCACACGCATGTATCGTGCGCTAGCAACCGTCGAGTCGAGCCACATGACGGGTTACACGGCATAGGAGGTGATCCGGCCACCGTTACCAGTGTGAAAAACGAAGAGGCGCTGCACGGAAATAACTGCTTGCAGTGGTCACTGTTCATATGCCAGCGATCACTGTAGCGGCCCAAAAAATAAGGCAAAGTGCAATTATTGAGACACGTAGGATGAAACTTACACGAGAATCTAAGGAAGTGACCCGGATGAGGAAAATTGACTCATAAGAACAAGTCATATCTTGGAAAGAATCAAAATAAGTCAGAAAAGCGACAGGGTATAAATTAAGGTTTGCCTCAAAGAAAGAGCCGACTAAAGTATAATTCGACAAACATATGCATAGGTACCGAGTGTATTGAAGCTGCTGTAGCCTTGCCGACTAAATTCACCAAGACCGCACCAGCTTCGGGGACTAATGTTGGGGGGATGACCCCAGGTAGGGTAAAGCTAAGGTAAAAGGGCAAAGCCCTCAAGGATTTGGACCGAGTCAAAGAATGACCCGACCGAGTTATATAGAGGCTAGCCGAGTAAGGCCCGGCTTAACCTAAGTCAGGTAGCTAAGACCTAACTCGGCTGACATATGGGTTATGTCGGCGTATAAGTACGACTCTTTGTATCTACAGGTTAGGGCTTGGCCGAGTCTTACGAGGTCATGGGGAAGCTTATTCGAGAAGAAGAGGGCGAATCCCTCAACACTATGCACTGTCTCTCCTTCAGGAATCTGTAAAGTGCCAAGCGCTACAGATAAGAGCCAGAGGGACAGATAAGCAGAAGAGGGTCATGGAGGTGACAGTCCTTGAGCCCGAGTCTCACATGTCGTGGGATCTGGGTTATTACCGTCAATAGAAGGGAGACATGGAAAGGCTACCGCTGAGTTCCTATTTTTGGACAAGCATATGCCATGAATATGTTGTCCACGTCAGCCCTAGATGTAACCTGGCCACCCCTTTATAAGGTGAGCTAGGGCCTCCTTAGGGGGGATCCATTCATTTTTTACTTAGAACTATAAGAAGGCTTCTTATTCTTCATATCACTTATACAGCTCGAGGAGCAAGTGTAGCATTTGTGGAGCTGAGTAAAGATCTGGTTTCTTGTATTCCGTGTGTAGAAATCACTACATCTTCCCTCCCTGTATCCCACTAGTACACATTGGCCCCAACTTAAGCCTACCCATGGCATCTGCCGTGCCACCACCACGACAAGCTTAGCAGTGAGTTCTTCATTTTCCTACGGTGTGACGGAGTTCACATTCTTTGTGTTTGATCTTTACACATGCCACTGGGCATGGTTGTCTTGCATATTGTCAAGCAGTTGATTTGCTTCGGAAATCTGTTTGCCTATAAATGTTCCTCCAGCTACAGTATCAAGCATAGACTTAGACACAGGGTTAAGAGCATTGTAAAATAGATGGATAACTAATCAATCTTCCATCCCATGGCTAGGATAGTTTCTCATGCATTCTTTCATTATCTCCCATGCAAGCGCTAGTGGCTCATGCTCTTCCTGTCTAAAACCAGTAATATTAGATCTTAGTTGCATAGTCTTTGCCGGTGGGAAAATTTTAGTCATAAATAAAGAAGTACATTCCGCCCATGATGCAATAGTATTTCTAGGCAAATATAGCAACCATTCTTTTGCTCTTCCTCTAAGAGAGAAAGGAAATAAATGCAACTTGACTGCATTGAGGTCAACATATTTAATGTGCATCATATCACATATTTCAGTGAAAGTGTTCAAGTGTATACATGTGTCCTTGATGGATGTGAGATATAGCCATCCACGCCTTCGATAGACGTGATGAGGATGGAGAGGCCATCGACTTCGAGGACACTTCAAGGGAGACAGC
Organism: Avena sativa; assembly: GCA_916181665.1. NCBI lineage: Eukaryota > Viridiplantae > Streptophyta > Magnoliopsida > Poales > Poaceae > Avena > Avena sativa. The sequence continues at coordinate 252,332,298 of OV702293.1, forward strand.
AGAGCCGATTCGTCTATACCTCCAGGACTTAGAGGTTCTTCTTAGGCATGTGGACACTGATAGGACCAACGTCATGCTCAGCAATGACGAACTCCAGGTGCAGCTTCGTGAGAAGGACAAGATCTTCCCGGAGCAAGATGAGATAGTCAAGCAGATGGAGGCCAAGTTCGAGAGTCAGGACAGAAAGTTCAAGAGTCAAGAGAAGTGAGTCTAAGATAGGAACAAGAGGATTCGAGACATGACTGCAGAATTGGAGGCCAAGGACTTCGAGCTCGAGCATCAGCAGACTGTGATTGAGAGGCTTCGTTCTTAGAAGAGGGCTCTCAAAGCCAAAGTAGAGACCTTGACCACCAATGTCGAGGAATACAAGACCGCTATGGAGAATGCAGGTCTTACCTTTTTTGAGGAGGAGGTTGATGCCGAGGAGTAGTGTTGACTACTCATTTATCATTTATTTATCATGCTTTTTATTGAGTCGCAATGACCATCCAACATGTGGATGCCTTTCTATTAGTGTGTTTACTTTGCAAACTTGTTGTCCTTGTTGTTGAACTTGTATTATTGTGATGCATGTTTGGTGATTGTTTATGTGATGTATTGTGCATGATAGCATCTATGGATATCTCATTCTTATCTCTATTGAACCAACCACAGATGCCTCCCCGTCGTGCCAATCCCAACCCCAACAACAACAACATCACTCCTGAGATGCAGCAAATGATGACAGCTCAGACCCCAGAGAGGTGTTGGGCTACGGCCAGGTGATGTTTTTTATTTGTTTTCTATTTTTCTATTTTCTATTTTCCTTTTTATATTTGAATTTAATCTATATTTGAACTTTTCTTTGTAGAATTTATTTGCTAGATAATTGTAGTAATACTAAAATATATTTAGTATCATTTGTGAACTTTTATTATATATATATTTTTTATATATTTCTTTTATTATATAACCCCTCTTAATATTTTGTAGAAGCTCTTCTTATTATTTTCTTTCCTATTTTAACCATGGATTTATTAAATGATATATTCTTATTTGTTTATAAAACTTAACTCTAGTTGTCTCATAGTTTGAATATAAATTTTCATATGTATAATGATCCTATATCATTATTTGATGCATGAAATATAAAAGAAATTAATATGGTTATTACTACTTCCATTAATTTGGAAAATGGCAATGTATATATTCTATTATGATAAACAAAGAAGTTTAGGGTTCTTAATTTTCTTGTATTTCTTTGTTGATGTGAGAAAAGATTTAATAACTAAGCATATTTTTTTCTGTTTGTGATAATTGATGACATCACCTTAAGGACTAGAAAGTTATATTTAGAATGTTTCATAGAAAGGAATTAATAAAGATACTCCTAAGCACATATAATTATGATGGTTAGAATTGACAGAGATGTGCTTATGTGATTTTTTATAGGAGAATATTCCTATAAAATGATATTAACATAAGATGATGAATTAATAACCTAAAATGGATATTATACTTGGTTTAAGATTTAAAGTTAGTTGTTTAACAAGAATGTCTATTTTCCATTCTTCACCATCCTTGACCTTTAATTAAATAATTCCTTTCCTAGATATAATAATTCTTCCTATCCTTCTTCATAATTAGTATGATGAGCTTTACTTCACAAGAATGTTCTTATTCACCTTTTATTCTTCTAAACTCATGGATGAATCCAATGAGTTTGATACTAAAGTATTTCATAGTTTTCTCATATCCTTGCTTGGTTAATTCCACTACTCTACTGTTGATAACCATCAATCCAACAAGTAGTTCTTTCAGACTCCACTCATAATCTTTCTTAATCATCCATCACTAATATTTCTTCATTAGATGTATGTATGTATCCAACTATCTTTCTCTAAGGCTTACTATCCTTTAAGATGAGTCACACTCTTTCCATAATCCTATGCTACACTAGCTTTAACTAAATAATATCATCCTATACTTAGTTTACTCCAATAACTCACACTCCAACCCTACATTATATTTATGTGACTTGTAGTGACTACTCTAGGATAATTTATCTCTACTAGGGTTTCAATCATGTTTTACCCACCAATATCTTTTATACTAGATATAGGTAGACCATCCTGGTGAGTAAGGCATGATCAATATAATCCTTTAATCATTTATAACTTAAGTTCTTAGTTGGCTAAACAAGGCTTTATCAATACTACTTTTCAATTGTATTGAAATTATCTTCTTAGTATCTCATATTGGATTAAGGTTATTCATAGACTATACCGTCTTTAAAAGATTTAAGTAGATGCTATGTTAAGATCAAGAGGTAATATATCAAGTATTGATAGTTAAAGAATTTGTGAATCAATGGTTGATTACTCAAGATTTATGAACAACATATATTAAGATAGGTTCCATAAAGACTTATATAGAAAGAAAGGTATATGGTGAATGATCTTGACTTAGTCTCTTTCCTACTCAAACTCATTAAAGAGTTTAAAGTTAGGTATTACTATGATACTCATCGTAAGAATAGATAAGAATAAGATATAGTTGTTACATTCTTATTATTTGTATTATATCCTTAACTTGGTATTCATGAGTTGTTGTGCTGAATATTATGGTATGACCCCTTAAGGATCAGAGATTAATTATTTTAGCAATGTATTATGAGTAACATTTTATTATATCTGATCTACCCTTAGATCAAATCATGTTTACCCAAATAGGGTTTTATCAAAGGTCATAATGAAAATTATCACAGTCAACTTGATGATCTACTTCAGTTCCAGCAAGTTGAGACAAGCTCCAATCACTTTGACAAGTTTTGTTTAAAAGCGCGAAAATTATACAGATTTTCTATGCATGAATGCAATGCACACATCTGGGTTCATCTTATTTCTAGGATCTAATGTTGGGATGTGACAGGGTCCTCGGCCGAGGAGTCTTTGGAGGTGGCCCGTTTCCTAGCCGGGATTGGGGCCTCCATAGCAAGGGGGTCCACCTCATGCACCTGACCAGCCGGACTATCTGGGAAAAATTAAGCCAGATACGCATATGATACAAACACTACATAAACTACCTTGAGAACTATGACATAGTCCGAATTGTCGTCCTCGATTGGTTTGGAAGCCTTATCTCGATCTCAGACAGGGGCCGAATCAGGTTTTGAGATGAACTCTTCCGAGTCAGGCTCGCCACAGTCCATGGTATTGTGATCCTTGATCCAGGGAAGATCAAGGACATCACCATCCTCCACGGCGTGCTCATCAAATTTCTGAAAAGGAATTTGCAAAGTGAAATGGTGAAGTTAGTAACAATAGAATAAAATATGATTCGAATGAAAAAAGATTCGGCGCCGAATTACCTTGGGAGGGGGATTGTCACGAGTGAAGGGCTTCATGCGCCACTTCCAATCCTCGGCCATGTTCGTCTAAAAAATTACCCTGACACGTTTCTGAATCTTCTCATCATTCAGTTCGACGGTAGAGACTCTATTCGAGTCCAAAGGGCCGCTCATGTAGCACAATTTGTGAGAGCGTCTTTGGAGAGGGAAAATATGGGTGCTGATAAAGGCGGCCATGAGATCGTCGCCGCATAGTCCGGATCGGGTCAACTCCTTGAGCCGGTGGTCAAATGCCTCAGCGAGATCATTGCTTCTCTTAGGGTCGAAGTCCCAATTCTTCTTGGCAGGCACGCCAACTGAGAAAGCCGGCAGCCAAATCCTATCCTCTTTGTCACTATTCTTCGAAAAAAGAAGGACATGTGCCACTTCTTACATGACTCTAGGCCCTTGACTTGAGGGAAGATGTATTTTTTCCTCGGAGTGATGGAGGCGGCGCCGCACTGGGTCAACGATTTTTCAGAGGGGCATGGGCTCTTATCCGGCACAATGTTAGCTCGGATCTGGAAGAACTTAGACCAAATAGCTATTGAGGGCCAAAGGCCAAAGTATCCATTGGTGGCCAAGATGAATGTCGACAAAGATGCAACGATGTTAGCCGGCAGGTGATGAGGTTGGAGGCCGAAAAACTCGAAGAATTCCTTAGCAAAATCACTAAGGGGGAGACCAAACCCTCTAGAAAAGTGAAACATGAAAACTACATACTCGCCAGATTCTACGACGGGAGCGGCCTCTGGGCCGGGTAAGAGACACTTCACCTCGGAGGGAATGCGACGTGTCTTGATTAACCACTCGATCTCCTGCCGGGTGATCGTAGACCCTTTCCACGAGCCCCGGTCCGAGGCTGTGACTGCATCTTCTTCCTCAACAATGGCGACACTATGTGAGCTCTACATGGGCTAGTTGAAGGAATCGCCGGAGGAGGAAATGACTGCGCCAGGGAGAGGTCTCGACGTTCATGGTCCCATCACGGCGACGAGGAGCACGACGGCAGCATGGAAGAAGGATTGTAGCAGAAGCTCTAGATTGGCGCATGGCATGGCGGTGCGGGACCAAAAATCAGCAGCGCTATTGCGTGGAATAGGGCTCTGCGGCGGCACGAGGAGGAAGACGAAGAAGTGGGGAGTGGGTAAAGTAACCAAGGTTTTCCCCCACTCCCCCCTATTTGTAACCATGAACCGCTAGCGTTAGTGGGATCATGGGTGCATGGCGGTTGCCGTGTACACGCATGTATCGTGCGCTAGCAACCGTCGAGTGGAGCCACATGACGGGTTACACGGCACAGGAGGTGATCCGGTCGCCGTTACCAGTGTGAAAACCGAAGAGACACTGCACGGAAATGAATTCTTGCAGTGGTCACTGTTCATATGCCAGCGATCACTGTAGCGGCCCAAAAAATAAGGCAAAGTGCAATTATTGAGACACGTAGGATGAAACTTACACGAGAATCTAAGGAAGTGACCCGGATGAGGAAAATTGACTCATAAGAACAAGTCATATCTTGGAAAGAATCAAAATAAGTCGTAAAAGCGACAGGGTATAAATTAAGGTCTGCCTCAAAGAAAGAGCCGACTGAAGTATAAGTCGGCAAACATATGCATAGGTACCGAGTGTCTTGAAGCAGCTGTAGCCTTGCCGACTAAATTCGCCAAGCCCGCACCAGCTTCGGGGACTAATGTTGGGGGGATGACCCCAGGTAGGGTCAAGCTAAGGTAAAAGGGCAAATCCCTCAAGGATTTGGACCGGGTCAAAGAATGACCCGACCGAGTTATATAGAGGCTGGCCGAGTAAGGCCCGGCTTAACCTAAGTCAGGTAGCTAAGACCTGACTCGACTGACATATGGGTTATGTCGGCGTATAAGTACTACTCTTTGTATCTACAGGTTAGGGCTTGGCCGAGTCTTACGAGGTCATGGGGAAGCTTATTCGAGAAGAAGAGGGCGAATCCCTCAACACTATGCACTGTGTCTCCTTCGGGAATCTGTACAGTGCCAAGCGCTAAGCCAGAGGGACAGAGAAGCAGAAGAGAGTCATGGAGGTGACAGTCCTCGAGCCCGAGTCTCACATGTCGTGGGATCTGGGTTATTACCGTCGATAGAAGGGAGACATGGAAAGGCTACCGCTGAGTTGCTATTTTGGGACAAGCATATTCCATGAATATGTTGTCCACGTCAGCCCTAGATGTAACCTGGCCACCCCTTTATAAGGTGAGCTAGGGCCTCCTTAGGGGGGATCCATTCATTTTTTACTTAGAACTAGAAGAAGGCTTCTTCTTCTTCATATCACTTATACAGCTCGAGGAGCAAGTGTAGCATTTGTGGAGCTGAGTAAAGATTTGGTTTCTTGTATTCCGTGTGTAGAAATCACTACATCTTCCCTCCATGTATCCCACTAGTACAGATTGGCCCCAACTTAAGCCTACCCATGGCACCTGCCGTGCCACCACCGCGACAAGCTTAGAAGTGAGTTCTTCATTTTCCTACGGTGTGACGGAGTTCACCTTCTTTGTGTTTGATCTTTACACATGCCACTGGGCATGGTTGTCTTTCATATTGTCAAGCAGTTGATTTGCTTCGGAAATCTATTTGCCCATAAATGTTCCTCCAGTTGCAGTATCAAGCATAGACTTAGACACAGGGTTAAGAGCTTTGTAAAATAGATGGATAATTAACCAATCTTCCATCCCATGGCTGGGATAGTTTCTCATGCATTCTTTCATTCTCTCCCATGCAAGCGCTAGTGGCTCACGCTCTTCCTGTCTAAAACCAGTAATATTAGATCTTAGTTGCATAGTCTTTGCCGGTGGGAAAATTTTAGTCATAAATAAAGAAGTACATTCCACCCATGATGCAATAGTATTTCTAGGCAAATATAGCACCATTCTTTTGCTCTTCCTCTAAGAGAGAAAGGAAATAAATGCAACTTGACTGCATTGAGGTCAACATCTTTAATGTGCATCATATCACATATTTCAGTGAAAGTGTTCAAGTGTATACATGTGTCCTTGATGGATGTGAGATATAGCCATCCACGTCTTCGGTAGACGTGATGAGGATGGAGAGGCCATCGACTTCGAGGACACTTCAAGGGAGACAGCAGAGCCGATTCGTCTATACCTCCAGGACTTAGAGGTTCTTCTTAGGCATGTGGACACTGATAGGACCAACATCATGCTCAGCAATGACGAACTCCAGGTGCAGCTTCGTGAGAAGGACAAGCTCTTCGCGGAGCAAGATGAGATAGTCAAGGAGATGGAGGCCAAGTTCGAGAGTCAGGACAGAAAGTTCAAGAGTCAAGAGAAGCGAGTCCAAGATAGGAACAAGAGGATTCGAGACATGACTGCAGAATTGGAGGCGAAGGACTTTGAGCTCGAGCATCAGCAGACTGTGATTGAGAGGCTTCGTTCTCAGAAGAGGGCTCTCAAAGCCAAAGTAGAGAACTTGACCACCAATATCGAGGAATACAAGACCGCTATGGAGAATGCAGGTCTTACCTTTGTTGAGGAGGAGGTTGATGCCGAGGAGTAGTGTTGACTACTCATTTATCATTTATTTATCATGCTTTTTATTGAGTCACAATGACCATCCAACATGTGGATGGCTTGCTATTAGTGTGTTTACTTTGCAAACTTGTTGTCCTTGTTGAACTTGTATTATTGTGATGCATGTTTGGTGATTATTTATGTGATGTATTGTGCATGATAGCATCTATGGGTATCTCATTCTTATCTCTATTGAACCAACCACAGATGCCTCCCCGTCGTGCCAATCCCAACCCCAACAACAACAACATCACCCCTGAGATGTAGCAAATGATGACAGCTCAGACCCCTGAGAGGTGTTGGGCTACGGCCAGGTGATGTTTTTTATTTGTTTTCTATTTTTCCATTTTCTATTTTTCCTTTTTAGATTTGAATTTAATCTATATTTGAATTTTTCGTTGTAGAATTTATTTGCTAGATAATTGTAGTAATACTAAAATATATTTAGTATCATTTGTGAACTTTTATTATATATATTTTTTATATATTTCTTTTATTATATAACCCCTCTTAATATTTTGTAGAAGCTCGTCTTATTATTTTCTTTCCTCTTTTAACCATGGATTTATTAAATGATATATTCTTATTTTTTTATAAAACTTAACTCTAGTTGTCTCATAGTTTGAATATAAATTTCCATATGTATAATGATCCTATATCATTATTTGATGCATGAAATATAAAAGAAATTAATATGGTTATTACTACTTCCATTAATTTGGAAAATGGCAATGTATATATTCTATTATGATAAACAAAGAAGTTTAGGGTTCTTAATTTTCTTGTATTTCTTTGTTGATGTGAGAAAAGATTTAATAACTAAGCATATTTTTTTCTGTTTGTGATAATTGATGACATCACCTTAAGGACTAGAAAGTTATATTTAGAATGTTTTATAGAAAGGAATTAATAAAGATACTCCTAAGCACATATAATTATGATGGTTAGAATTGACAGAGATGTGCTTATTTGATTTTTTATAGGAGAATATTCCTATAAAATGATATTAACATAAGATGATGAATTAATAACCTAAAACGGATATTATACTTGGTTTAAGATTTAAAATTAGTTGTTTAACAAGAATGTCTATTTTCCATTCTTCACCATCCTTGACCTTTAATTAAATAATTCCTTTCCTAGATATAATAATTCTTCCTATCCTTCTTCATAATTAGTATGATGAGCTTTACTTCACAAGAATGTTCTTATTCACCTTTTATTCTTCTAAACTCATGGATGAATCCAATGAGTTTGATACTAAAGTATTTCATAGTTTTCTCATATCCTTGCTTGGTTAATTCCACTACTCTACTGTTGATAACCATCAATCCAACAAGTAGTTCTTTCAGACTCCACTCATAATCTTTCTTAATCATCCATCACTAATATTTCTTCATTAGATGTATGTATGTATCCAACTATCTTTCTCTAAGTCTTACTATCCTTTAAGATGAGTCACGCTCTTTCCATAATCTTATGCTACACTAGCTTTAACTGAATAATATCATCCTATACTTACTTTACTCCAATAACTCACACTCCAACCCTACATTATATTTATGTGACTTGTAATGACTACTCTAGGATAATTTATCTCTACTAGGGTTTCAATCATGTTCTACCCACCAATATATTTTATACTAGATATAGGTAGACCATCCTGGTGAGTAAGGCATGATCAATATAATCCTTTAATCATTTATAACTTAAGTTCTTAGTTGGCTAAACAAGGCTTTATCAATACTACTTTTCAATTGTATTGAAATTATCTTCTTAGTATCTCATATTGGATTAAGGTTATTCATGGACTATACCCTCTTTAAAAGATTTAAGTAGATGCTATGATAAGATCAAGAGGTAATATATCAAGTATTGATAGTTAAAGAATTTGTGAATCAATGGTTGATTACTCAAGATTGATGAACAACATATATTAAGATAGGTTCCATAAAGATTTATATAGAAAGAAAGGTATATGGTGAATGATCTTGACTTAGTCTCTTTCCTACTCAAACTCATTAAAGAGTTTAAAGTTAGGTATTACTATGATACTCATAGTAAGAATATATAAGAATAAGATATAGTTGTTACATTCTTATTATTTGTATTATATCCTTAACTTGGTATTCATGAGTTGTTGTGCTGAATATTATGGTATGACCCCTTAAGGATCAGAGATTAATTATTTTAGCAATGTATTATGAGTAACATTTTATTATATCTGATCTACCCTTAGATCAAATCATGTTTACCCAAATAGGGTTTTATCAAAGGTCATAATGAAACTTATCACAGTCAACTTGATGATCTACTTCAGTTCCAGCAAGTTGAGAAAAGCTCCAATCACTTTGACAAGTTTTGTTTAAAAGCGCGAAAATTATTCAGATTTTCTATGCATGAATGCAATGCACACATCTGGGTTCATCTTATTTCTAGGCTCTAATGTTGGGATGTTACAGGGTCCTCGGTCGAGGAGTCTTTGGAGGTGGCCCGTTTCCTAGCCGAGATTGGGGCCTCCATAGCAAGGGGGCCACCTCATGCACCTGACCAGCCGGACTATCTGGGAAAAATTAAGCCAGATACGCATATGATACAAACACTACATAAACTACCTTGAGAACTATGACATCGTCCGAATCATCGTCCTTGATTGGTTTGGAAGCCTTATCTCGATCTCAGACAGGGGCCGAATCAGGTTTTGAGATGAACTCTTCCGAGTCAGGCTCGCCACAGTCCGGGGTATTGCGATCCTTGATCCAGGGAAGATCAAGGACATCACCATCCTCCACGGCCTGCTCATCAAATTTCTGAAAAGGAATTTGCAAAGTGAAATGGTGAAGTTAGTAACAACAGAATAAAATATGATTCGAATGAAAAAAGATTCGGCGCCGAATTACCTTGGGAGGGGGATTGTCACGAGTGAAGGGCTTCATGCGCCACTTCCAATCCTCGGCCATGTTCGTCTAAAAAATTACCCTGACACGTTAATGAATCTTCTCATCGTTCAGTTCGACGGTAGAGACACTATTCTAGTCCAGAGAGCCGCTCATGTAGCACAATTTGTGAGAGCGTCTTTAGAGAGGGAAAATATGGGTGCTGATAAAGGCGGCCATGAGATCATCGCCGCATAGTCCGGATCGGGTCAACTCCTTGAGCCGGAGGTCAAATGCCTCAGCGAGATCATTGCTTCTCTTAGGGTCGAAGTCCCAATTCTTCTTGGCAGGCACGCCAACTGAGAAAGCCGGCATCCAAATCCTATCCTCTGTGTCACTATTCTTCGAAAAAAGAAGGACATGTGCCACTTCTTACATGACTCTAGGCCCTTGACTTGAGGGAAGATGTATTTTTTCCTCGGAGTGATGGAGGTGGCGCCGCACTGGGTCAATGATTTTTCAGAGGGGCATGGGCTCTTATCCGGCACAATGTTAGCTCGGATCTGGAAGAACTTAGACCAAATAGCTATTGAGGGCCAAAGGCCAAAGTATCCATTGCTGGCCGAGATGAATGCCGACAAAGATGCAACGATGTTAGCCGGCAGGTGATGAGGTTGGAGGCCGAAAGACTCGAAGAATTCCTTAGCAAAATCACTAAGGGGGAGACCAAACCCTCTAGAAAAGTGAAACATGAAAACTACATACTCGCCAGATTCTACGACGGGAGCGGCCTCTGGGCCGGGTAAGAGACACTTCACCCCGGAGGGAATGCGACGTGTCTTGATTAACCACTCGATATCCTGCCGGGTGATCGTAGACCCTTTCCACGAGCCCCGGTCCGAGGCTGTGGCTGCATCTTCTTCCTCAACAACGGCGACACTATGTGAGCTCTACATGGGCTAGTTGAAGGAATCGCCGGAGGAGGAAATGACTGGCCAGGGAGAGGTCTCGACGTTCATGGTACCATCGCGGCGACGAGGAGCACGACGGCAGCATGGAAGAAGGATTGTAGTAGAAGCTCTAGATTGGCGCATGGCATGGCGGTGCGGGACCAAAAATCAGCAGCGCTATTGCGTGGAATAGGGATCTGCGGTGGCACGAGGAGGAAGACGAAGAAGTAGGGAGTGGGTAAAGTAACCAAGGTTTTCCCCCCACTCCCCCCTATTTGTAACCATGAACCGCTAGCGGTAGTGGGATCATGGGTGCATGGCGGTTGCCGTGTACACGCATGTATCGTGCGCTAGCAACCGTCGAGTGGAGCCACATGACGGGTTACACGGCACAGGAGGTGATCCGGACGCCGTTACCAGTGTGAAAAACGAAGAGGCACTGCACGGAAATGACTGCTTGCAGTGGTCACTGTTCATATGCCAGCGATAACTGTAGCGGCCCAAAAAATAAGGCAAAGTGCAATTATTGAGACACGTAGGATGAAACTTACACGAGAATCTAAGGAAGTGACCCGGATGAGGAAAATTGACTCATAAGAACAAGTCATATCTTGGAAAGAATCAAAATAAGTCAGAAAAGCGACAGGGTATAAATTAAGGTCTGCCTCAAAGAAAGAGCCGACTGAAGTATAAGTCGGCAAACATATGCATAGGTACCGAGTGTCTTGAAGCAGCTGTAGCCTTGCCGACTAAATTCGCCAAGCCCGCACCAGCTTCGGGGACTAATGTTGGGGGGATGACCCCAGGTAGGGTCAAGCTAAGGTAAAAGGGCAAAGCCCTCAAGGATTTGGACCGGGTCAAAGAATGACCCGACCGAGTTATATAGAGGCTGGCCGAGTAAGGCCCGGCTTAACCTAAGTCAGGTAGCTAAGACCTGACTCGGCTGACATATGGGTTATGTCGGCGTATAAGTACTACTCTTTGTATCTACAGGTTAGGGCTTGGCCGAGTCTTACGAGGTCATGGGGAAGATTATTCGAGAAGAAGATGGTGAATCCCTCAACACTATGCACTGTCTCTCCTTCAGGAATCTGTACAGTGCCAAGCGCTACAGATAAGAGCCAGAGGGACAGAGAAGCAGAAGAGGGTCATGGAGGTGACAGTCCTCGAGCCCGAGTCTCACATGTCGTGGGATCTGGGTTATTACCGTTGATAGAAGGGAGACATGGAAAGGCTACCTCTGAGTTGCTATTTTTGGACAAGCATATTCCATGAATATGTTGTCCACGTCAGCCCTAGATGTAACCTGTCCACCCCTTTATAAGGTGAGCTAGGGCCTCCTTAGGGGGGATCCATTCATTTTTTACTTAGAACTAGAAGAAGGCTTCTTCTTCATATCACTTATACAGCTCGAGGAGCAAGTGTAGCATTTGTGGAGCTGAGTAAAGATCTGGTTTCTTGTATTCCGTGTGTAGAAATCACTACATCTTCCCTCCCTGTATCCCACTAGTACACATTGGCCCCAACTTAAGCCTACCCATGGCATCCGTCGTGCCACCACCGCGACAAGCTTAGCAGTGAGTTCTTCATTTTCCTACGGTGTGACGGAGTTCACCTTCTTTGTGTTTGATCTTTACACATGCCACTGGGCATGGTTGTCTTGCATATTGTCAAGCAGTTGATTTGCTTCGGAAATCTGTTTGCCCATAAATGTTCCTCCAGCTGCAGTATCAAGCATAGACTTAGACACAGGGTTAAGAGCATTGTAAAATAGATGGATAATTAACCAATCTTCCATCCCATGGCTGGGATAGTTTCTCATGCATTCTTTCATTCTCTCCCATGCAAGCGCTAGTGGCTCACGCTCTTCCTGTCTAAAACCAGTAATATTAGATCTTAGTTGCATAGTCTTTGCCGGTGGGAAAATTTTAGTCATAAATAAAGAAGTACATTCCACTCATGATGCAATAGTATTTCTAGGCAAATATAGCAACCATTCTTTTGCTCTTCCTCTAAGAGAGAAAGGAAATAAATGCAACTTGATTGCATTGAGGTCAACATATTTAATGTGCATCATATCACATATTTCAGTGAAAGTGTTCAAGTGTATACATGTGTCCTTGATGGATGTGAGATATAGCCATCCACATCCGCATTTAAACTAGATATTATAGATATATTTGATGAAATATCTCTCTAAAACCTGCCACTAATGCCTAATGATAAAAGGGGTATGCAATCCTTTCTTGCTATTTTCCCAATGCAGATAATGACGTATTATGATGGGAATCACTACATAAATGGCAAAGATACGAGATTTCCAACACGCCAAAGAAACCAGGAGCTGTGAAGATATTACTGCAAGCTTAACGACCAACTATACGGGCCACCGCGTATAGTTTCGGCCGTATAGTTTGCACCGAATTCATTAGGTCAAGCAGAACAACTTTGGTCAAGGGACCCAACAAAAAGAGGCTTCGGGCGATGGGAAATAGAGCTTCTTTTCGACCTCATCTCTCCCTGCCACCAAAACCGCCACGCAGGAGGAATAGATCGAGATCTAAACCTCTAAACCCTTATCCACCACCATAGCCATCTTCCACCACTTGTAATAGTATATCTCATCTCAAATTGGTGACATTGTAAGACTATTTTCTATCAACCTTATGATATCTATTACAATGTTTATGATTGTTAATTTCATCTCTATGTGTGAGTAATTCTCCTTGGTCTAAGGGCTTCGGCCTAGCCATGTAGCCTTTGTGCATGTTATTTATCATAGATGGGATCATGTATTAGTTTGTATGACATGATCATTGTAGTACCCTCTCTTGACTCAATATACGGACTTGCCAGGTACCCAAGACCCTGAGGATTGATCCAGATAAAGGGAGTGTGAGTAATGACTGATCTGCAGGATAGGAACCCTAGTGACAGAAAGGGTAGTATGGATGTATGTGAGGAATTTACTTGGGATTAACAGTGACATCATGATGCTTATCAGTAGTTCTCTTTCTTCTATGGATGAGACTAGTAGGTTATTGCTATAAGCGATTGCGGAGGCGATAACAATTATGGATACACTGCCCACATATAATTATTTTGCTCTAACATTTACATGCATACTTTATTATTATCTATTATCCCCATCAGATGTTTTGCACAGCTACTGGTGAAAACCGAAGACCCTAGGCCCTCTCTCTCCATCAACAACAACAAGATAACAAACTCTTGGTCTGATGAAAACGCAATAGGAATTCTAAAACTCTCGAAGGTCTGTTTAAGTAATCTCACTTTGCTTTCTACTTCCCCGGGATTCGACAAAACCTAGGTCTACTAGGGAAAAAGAGCTATACTACATCCATAATCCAGATCGAAGGGATCAAACCTTTTTCTGGCGCCGTTGCCGGGGAAGCAATAGCTACCCTGGTGAGGTTAGTAGAAACCTTGCTAGTTTTAAATTCTTGTTTTTCATTTTGTTTGCTTTCAGTTTTTATTTGAAAAAAAATTAGTTAGTCTTTTAATTCTTGCTTTATCATCATCAGTACTTGTTTAAGAAAATACAAAAACATAGGAAGTATGGCTGAAAAGAAACTTGGAGAGTTTGCAACTTCTAACAATGATTATTTGCGTACTCCTATTACTCAGCCAACAATTGCTGCTGAAGATTATGAAATTAAGCCCCACTATCTAAGTTTGGCTTAATAGAATCAATTTGGAGGATCTGCTATAGAAGATGCAGGTATGCACTTAAATACTTTCATTGAAATATGTGATATGATGCGCATTAAATATGTTGACCCTGACGCGGTCAAGTTGCGCTTATTTCCTTTCTCTCTTAGAGGAAGAGCAAAATAATGGTTGCTATCTTTTCCTAAAAATACTATTGCATCATGGGTGGAATCTAATTCTTTATTTATCACTAAATTTTTTCCACCCACAAAGACTATGCAACTCAGATCTAATATTACTGGTTTTAGACAGGAAGAGCGTGAGCCACTAGTGGTTGCATGGGAGAGAATAAAAGAATACATGAGAAACTATCCTAGCCATGGGATGGAAGATTGGTTAATTCTTCATTTATTTTATAATGCTATTAACCCTATTTCTAAGTCTATGCTAGATACTGCAGCTGGAGGAACATTTATGGGTAAAAAAATTACTGAAGAAAATCAGCTGCTAGACAATATGCAAGACAACCATGCTCAATGGCATGTCGAAAGATCAATGATACGTCGGAAAAGTATCTATAATTTTTATGCTCCATGCTTGTTTACTATCAACTTTTCTTTGCTTTGTCTACACTTTGAGGTGTTTTTATATGTTTTCTAGAACTAACCTATTAACGAGTTGCCACAGTGCCAGTTGCATGTTTTCTTCTGTTTTTGGTTCCAGAAAGGCAGAAAATCAATATTCTCGGAATTGGACGGGACAAAAGCCAAAGTCAATATTTTACCGTGGGCAACACGAAGCCAGAAGACGAGACGGAGAAGGCTCACCAGAGGGCCACAACCCTGGATGCGTGGGTGGGCCCACCCCGCGCATGGGGGGTGCAGCCGCCCTGCTAGCCCCCTGGCTCGCCCCTTCGGCTATAAGAAGCCCCTGATGCAGAAAACCTAGGCACCCGATCAAAACTCCATGAAACTGTCTGTAGCCGCCGCCACCATCGTCCCTAGATAGAGGGATCTGATGTTCTTCCTGGCACCCTGCCGGAGGGGAGATCATCCTGGAGGCCTTCTTCTTCATCATGCCAGCCTCCGATATGAAGCGTGAGTAGTTCCACCTTGGACTACGGGTCCATGTAGTAGCTAGATGGTTGTATCTCCTCCTTTGTGCTTTCATGTATAGATCTTGTGAGCTCCGTTCAAGATCAAGATCTAATCTATTTGTAATCATGCATGTTGTGTTTGCGGGGATCCGATGGATATTGAGATTACTATGTTAGATTGATTAATGGTTTTGTCTATTTGATTCTATCATGTTTGTGTTGTTTGTGATCTTGCATGCTCTCCGTTGTTGGTAGCTATCTTGGCCAAGTAGTTTCTAGTGACTCCAAGAGGGGGTATTTATGCTCGATAGTGGGTTCATGCCTCTAGTTTCCAAGGGAAGTGACAGAAATCTCTTTAGTTGTAGATGTGTTGTTTCCACTAAGGAGAAAACAACGGTCTCTTGTTCATGGAACAAGTGGATTGTTTACCTTACACACTTTGCTTAAAGCAGTTGTCTATTGCTTGCAACTTAATACTGGACGGGGTTCAGATGATAACCTGAAGGTGGACTTCTAGTCATAGATGAAGTTCGATGGAGGTCTATGTATATTGTTGTATTGCCCAATCGAAACTCATTGGATATTTTTCTCTAGTATTGCATTGTTATGCCTTGCTTTGTTCCTGTCAATTGCCCTGCTGTAATTTGTTTACCCAGCATGCCATGTTTGTTTATCTAAGGAGAACACCTCTAGTGAAATATGGACCCCGGTCCAATCTTTACCATTGATACATCTTCTGCTGTTACTGTTTACTTGCTACAAACCATCGTCACCTTCCACACCATACAATTAATCCTTTGTTACAGCAACCGGTGAGATTAACAACCTCACTATTAGTTGGAGCAAAGTCTTGAGTTTGTGTTGTGCAGGTTTCCACGTTGCTTGCAACACCTTTGAGGCGTTTCCTTCCTCCTACTGGTTCGATAACCTCGGTTTCTTACTGAGGGAAAACTTGCTGTTGTGCTGCATCATACCTTGCTCTTGGGGTTTCCCAACAGGGCGTTCAACACGCATCAAGACTTTCTGGCACCGTTGCCGGGGAGGCTAAGGACGTCTTCACAAGAGGAGTCCTCCTAAACCTTTCTCTTTACTTTGTTTTTAGTTTGCTTAGTTTCTTTTGTTTGGTTTTGTTTGCCTCTTTTTATCAAAAACTCCAAAAAAAATTAGTTTATTTTGGTTTGCTTTCTTTGTTCAAAAACACAAAAAATTTAGTTCCTGCTCTAGCTGCTGCTGTTTTTGGCTTGCTCCACTTTTACCAAAATGAACTCTGCTGAGAACACCAAGTTGTGTGACTTCACTAGGACAAACAACAAATATTTCCTTAGCACTCCTCCTCATGATGCTACCTTTTATGAAATTAAGCCTGCTTTGTTGAATCTTGTGATGAGAGAGCAATTTTCTGGTGCTAGTTCTGATGATGTTGCTGCCCATATCAATAGCTTTGTTGAACTTTGTGAGATTCAAAAGTATAAGGATGGAGATGGAGATATTATTAAGCTCAAGCTGTTTCCTTTCTCCTTGAGAGGAAAAGCTAAAGAATGGTTGCTATCCTTGCCTAGAAATAGTATTGATTCTTGGATTAAGTGCAAGGATGCTTTTATTGGAAAGTACTACCCTCCTGCTAAGATTATATCTATGAGAAGTGACATTATGAAATTTAAACAACTTTATAATGAACATGTTGCTCAAGCTTGGGAAAGAATGAAATCTTTGGTTAAGAATTGTCCCACTCATGGACTCACTGCTTGGATGATTATTGTAAGGTTCCCAACCTTTAATAAGGTAGAGATCCCTGTGTTTACAATGCTAGTCCCTGGATCAATAGCTAGCATCCACAGTTAAGATGTAATATCAAGAAACAAAGGTCATAATACAACTTTATAACCAGGAATAAAATAAATTATTACATCTTACATAGCTCATTTGGCTATCTCATTACAATGCAGCAAAATATAACAATAGCATGGGGTCCTTCATCTTCAAAGTGCCACAGGCAGACATGTTGGTTGTAGACTTGTAATCCTAATCATTAAACTTCACTAATATCAAGCAAACCTGCAACATAACAAGTTACAGCCACAAGGGTCAATACATTTGAATTGTATTGGCAAGTGATACTATGGTAGTATAGTAGAGTCTATCATCTATATGCATTTGGCTACGTGGAGCTTAGGCTTGCTTTGCTCAAAATAGATTTTCCTTATCATTTGAAAACACTAAGTTTTTGCTTGACAAAATCTTTCCCAAGGCATCCCCTAATAGAAATTGGTGATCCTTTCAACCCTTGTTCAACCACAAGTTTTTAACTTAGAAATTTGGATGATGAAATTCTTGATAGCTTCCATGTCTTGATGCTCAAAATTGTCCTTTGCCAGGGACATGGCTAAGTACTTAGATTTTACACTCTGCAGAGGTTGTGCACTTTCCCCACAAGACTTGGTTTCACCAAGACAAGATCTTTTAGAAGCCTTCCCTTAGACCAGAATGGACGCGTTCCAACCTATCAAACCCCTACCACCAACTGTCCATTTGGATAAGTTATTGCAACCTATATGATCCAGGCAGAGCCCATAATGCCAAGTGGCTACACTTGAAGCTTCTCAACATTTGACATCTCAAATCTCTTTGTTCCTGGGTGGCCATCCACAAGTGAGATACACAAGGTTCACCAGTCCACTGGCCTTGTGTAACCACTCAACACAAACCATTCCTTCCATTCCACCCAGGTGATTCTTTAACTTAGTTGTTTTTATTAAACAAAACACAAGTCCTCAGACTTAGAAATTTTTCCATAGCATGAATATATATTCCACCCTTGTTTTCTGCTAGCTAAGCTAAGCATGATAGTAGTAGGAATCTTAACTTAGGAAATTTCTACTAAGGTTACATCTACTAGGATTTCCCATGGCATAGTTTATACTTAGCAAAAATTTCATGCAAGTCCTACTTAGAAATATCACTAATGCATAGTGAAAATAATGGGACCAAGTATGAAACATCACTTGCCTTTTTGGTAGAGAGTATGAGTTCACTCCTTGATCTTTGCAATTTTCACTCACTTCAAATCACTACAATTCAATCAAGCAAAAAAATATTCCAATCTACCATTCAAGCAATTCATCACATAAAATGATAGAATCAAAGCAATGCATGCAAGCATGCAAAAGATTGTTTTATTTGTAAGAGTGGTTTCTAATGCGCCATAAACATTTGAAAACACCTAATGGTCATTGTATGAGGTGGCAAAATCATTTGCTAAAGTTTTCACTTCATAAACCATTTTTTAAATCAAGTCATTATTTTATGTGGTTGAAAATGCCTTTAGCAAAGCAATAATTTTATAGGGTTCACCAAATACATTTTCAAATCATAAAACTTGGTGTTTGGGGTCAGAGAGTTTATTCCAAATCATTTCCAAAGATTTCCTACTAAAAGCATTTTTAAATAAATAAACATTATTTTTATTTGACTAGAAATGGTTTAAATCAAGAGTTTATTCTTTTGCTTCACCAAATACATTTTTGAAACCACAATTTGTTTCCTATGGTCAGTAGGTTCAAAACACACCATTTTCCAAATATTTTATCCTCAAAATCATTTTGGAATAAATTTTATAACCTAAACATGCATACATAAGTTTCTGCAAAAACAAACATTTTACCAGAAGCTTTTTACTAAACAAAGTGCATGGTTGGCTAGGGCTTGTCTTTCTGAATCCATTGATATAAAATTTGAAAAATTTGGACGTGTAGATTAAAAGTTATGGATTTTACAAAATGGAACATCTAATAGAGCAATTCTATTTTAAAACAAACCAGCAGGGACACGTGGCGTGTTTTAATTCATCGGTACCGTTTCGCGTGGATCAGCAGTGTGAGGCGTTGGATCTAATGACGATCATGCGGCACAGATCGATCAAAAACGGTTCGTTAAGTCATCTATCGTATCCCTACGATCTGCATCCAACGGCTATCAACACAACGACCAGGAACTGGCGGTGCTGAGCGACGGTGAGCGGCGGCGATGCTCGGCTAGCGGCGGAGCCGATGAAATAGGAAGCAAGAGGACAAGGGGGATGGATCACCAGTATCGCCTTGACGCACTAATGCTCAACGTGTTCTTCGTCAGTCAAGGGGTGCACGGGCGTTGCAGGAATTCCTCGTCGGAGTTGTCCTCTGGCTCGGGTTCGTCTGGTTGAAGACGACGGTGGAGGTACGGGGCACGCCAGAGAGAAAAGAAGACGCGGTTAGATACTCGGGGTCGTGGCGAGTATGCGCGTGTGAAAGAGAGGGAGAGGGGAGGTCTGGTCTTACCAGTAGTGCTCGTCGGAGCGGAGGCAGACGGTGGCGCTGCACTGGCGATGACGTTGTCGAGCTTGCAGGGCACGCGCGGGCGAGCTGACAATACGGGAAGGTCCGCCAGGAGAGGGGGAACAAGTTCGTGTGCACCAGGGAGCAAGGGGGGGCGTGGGCTGGCCAGAATCGCCACGGGTGTTCGTCGGAGACAGGGGGTCGTCGCGAACAATACGGGCAACCTGATGGCTCCGGTGGGGTGGCGTCTGGGGGAAAAGAGGGAGAAGAGGGAGGCGTTTAAGGGAGCATGGTCGTGGAGAGGTTTTACTGTGGTGTTAACGCGAATTGATTCGATCCTTAAACATCTGCAACGTCCGGCGAGGTGAGGGGCGGGGTCAGCGGGGTGAAGACGATGGTGAGGTGGCGGTGGGGTAGTCTGGCAGCGAGAGAGAAAGAGAAGGAATAGGGTCCACCGGTCAGTGTCTTTGCGGGTTTGATCGCGAGTAGAAGAAAACGGTTCGGGGGGAGAAAGTGAGAGTGGGCTGTTGGGTCTTAGTTGGGCCTACTGGCTTGTTCTCTTTTTTTGTTTTGTTTGTTTTTCCCTTTTTCATTTCTATTAATTCTGTTTTGATTTTGAATAAGCAATTCAAACACTCATTTGAATTCAAATCTCAACCAAAATTTGTGTAGGTTTAAATACTGATTAGTAAAACATTCTGAAATCATTTTTAGAATAATTTATTTATTCTTTTTAAGGTCTTTTAATTATTCAAAATAGGCTCTAGTTTTAATTATATATGATTTAATAATATTTTTAAATCTCCATTTAAATTCTTAAACCTTCCAATCTTTTCAGTAGGTTTTTATTTGATTATTAAGGTGTCAAATAATTCATCTAGAATTATTTGGAAAGTATTTAATATGATTCTTAAATCATTTGAATTGGGTATTTGTTTTAATTCCAATGGAATTTAAATATAGTTTTAATTCCCTAAATTTTATTTGGAAGTTTTCTTTGATCTTATTATTTAAGTTAATTAAACAGCTTTTAATCCACTTGGGTAAATTCCAAAATATTATTTTCCCATGAATTATATAATAATTCTTATTAGAGATTTGTCTTTATTAAAATAGGGACAGAATGGTTAATGCCATTTTTATTTTATTTTGGAGATTCTTTATCCTTTTATTTTATTTGGATTTGGATTATATTCATTCCATTTGTTTAATGAATTAGGCCAGGATTTAATTTGGTCTTTACATAATCCTTATTTAATATTTCTTTCTTCATCTTATAAAACTCATATCTTTTTATTTGGAGATCCAAACTTGGTGATTCCAATTTGTAAAATCTTATTTGATATTTATTTATCCTTTTAAATATCTTTAGAATTATTTGCTCACCATTTTGTATGGATTTTAGATAAGTGCTTTATTAGCTTTGGAAATTTCTTTTCCTTCTCTTATTTAAATTCAAGAGATTTTATTTATGATTCCAAATTAAGTGAAACCAATTACTATGGTCTTATAATATTTCTATTTTTCATTCTTGATCATTTGTAAATGTTTGTTGACAAGTTTTTATATGGATCAAATCCATAGGCTTGGTGATAACATGGAAATGATTTTTATTCCATTAGGGTTTAGGGTTTGGATTTATTTTCCAAGTGCTTAAATTTCCAGATACATTCATTGAGGAATGCATTTCTCTTGATTTGGATTTTTGTTGGATTCAAACTTTTATCAAAGTTTGTTCAAGATGGGATTTTAAGTTTCCATTTAGAAACAAAAGTTTCTTTTCACCCTAAATTTCAACAAAAAATTTATTTTGTTTATTTATTTTTCTCATTACAAGATTTGGAAAATCTTGGGATGTGACAATTATCCAGAAGCATAGTTTTAATGGCAATACCTATGGAAGCTCCTACAACAATACTAGAAGTGCCCCCTCCAAACTTGAAGTTATGTTCAAAGATTTTATTAGTAAAGAAACCACTTTAAACAAGACTGTGGAGGAAAAAATTGAACTGTTGAGAAAAATATTTCCTCTTTGTCTGAAGCATAGTCCTCCTTGATTAATAAAATGGCTGCTAAACCTGAAACCATGGAAAGTACCTTTGTTGCTACTCATGCCATACAAGTTACTATTGATGAAAATGTTAGACTGTTAGCCCAACTTCATGCTAAGTGGGAAAGGGAAGATGAAATTGATAGAAACAATAGTGTGTGCACGATCACTAGAATGGATACCACTAAACCACAAGAAGTCCCTATTCCTCCTCCTACAATGCCTAAGCCTAATGAGTCTACTACTAGTTATGCTAAGTTTGATTTTGATATAGATGGTTGCAATATTTCTGTCACATCCCAAGATTTTCCAAATCTTGTAATGTGAAAAAATAAATAAACAAAATAAATGATTGTTGAATTTTAGGGTGAAAAGAAACTTTTGTTTCTAATTGGAAACTTAAAATCCCATCTGGAACAAACTTTGGTTAATGTTTGAATCCAACTAAATTCAAAACAAGTGGAATGCATTCTTCATAAAATGCATCTGGAAATTTGAACACTTGGAAAATAAATCCAAACCCTAAACCCTAATGGAATAAAAATCATTTCCAAGTTATCTCCAAGCCTATGGATTTGATCCATATAAAAATTGGTCAAACAAACATTTCAAAATGATCAAGAATGACAAATAGAAATATTATAAAGCCATAGAAATTGGTTTCACTTAATTTGGAACCATGGATAAAATCTTATGAATTTAATAAGATAAAGGAATTGAATTACCAAAACTAATAAAGCACTTATCTAGAATCCATACAAAATGGCGAGAAAATAATCCTAAAGAGATTTAAAAGGATAAACAAAGATTAAATAAGATTTTACAAAATTGGAATCACCAAGTTTGGATCTCTAAATAAAAAGATATGGATTTTATAAATGAAGAAAGAAATATTAAATAAGGATTATTTAAAGACCAAATTAAATCTTGGCCTAATCCATTAAGCAAATGGAATGAATGGAATCCAAATCCAAATAAAATAAAAGGATAAAGAATTTCCAAAATAAAATAAAATGGCATTAACCATTCTATCCCTATTTTAATAAAGACAAATCTCTAATAAGAATAATTATATAATTCATGAGAAAATAGTATTTTGGAATTTACCCAAGTGGAATAAAAGTTGTTTAATTAACTTAAATAAAATAAAATAAATCTTCCAAATAAAATTTAGGGAATTAAAACTATATTTAATTCCATTGGAATTAAAACAAATACCCAATTCAAATGATTTATGAATCATATTAAATACTTTCCAAATAATTCAAGATGAATTATTTGACACCCTATTAAACAAATAAAAACCTACTGAAAATATTTGGAAGGTTTAAGAATTCAAATGGTGTTTGAAAATATTATTAAATCTTATGTGATTTAAAACAAGGGCCTTTTTGAATAATTAAAAGACCCCAAAAAGAGTAAAATTTTATTACAAAATTTGACTTCAGATTATATTACTAAACAGTATTTGAACCCACACAAAATTTGAGAGAGGTTTAAATTCAAATTGATGTTTGAATTAATTAATCAAAACCAAAACAGAATAAAAGAAATGGAAAAAGAAAAACAAAGCAGTACAAAAAAATGAACTAAGCGGCCAGCCCAACAAGGCCCAGCAAGCCCATCTTTCCACCCCACCCGCAGCGAAACGTTTTCACTCAAGTTTTGACCCACGGCGTCGCTGACGACCTGGACCCACCCCACCTCTTCCTCTCTCACAAACAACCAGGTCCCACCCCCTAGCTTTCTTCCTCACCCGCCGCGACTTCTTATCCCCTCACCTCGCCGGTTGTTTCCACCGTTGAATGCTCGATTCAATTCGCACCATTGATGCAGCCTTTACCCTCTGCGACCACGCTCATTAAAATGCCTCTACGTCCTCTCTCTTTCCCCTCTCTTGCCAGACCCTCTACGCCCCCAGGACGCCTTGATTTGCGCCTAGACCCCGCTCTGCTCCGACGAGCTCGCAATCAAATTCCGGCCAGCCTCCTCCGCCCCTCGCCCCCTCGACCACACATGCATGCCCCACGGACCCTGGCGCACCTCCCAGTGGCCTCACCTCGGCCACGCTCGCCCCAGAGCGTCGGCAAGGACAATCACTGCCCGCCGCCGTCGACTGCTACCTCTCCGGCGAAACCTCCTGGTAATCCCTGGCCGCCTCATTCCCTCTGGCTGATACTACCGTACTCGCCTCTCTCTTGCTAACCAAATGGCATTGTTTGTTTGGGTTGGAGTGAACCATAGGCTCACCCCCGTCGACGAGCAGACGAGCCCGAGGCGCAGCACAACTCCGGCGAGGAATCCACGCCACCACCGTGCACCCCTTCGCCAGCCAGGACCGCTTTGAGCTTCACCACGACCACGCGAACCTGGTGAGCTTCTCCCCACCTTCTCCCGCTTCCTGCATCGCCAGCAACGCCACCGCCAGGCTGCTCCGCCACCAGACGCCGCCGCCAGCACCGCTGGTAAATGGCCAGTGGATGTGCGTCGTTCGATTAGGATCCAACGGGTACGATAGAATGACTGACCGAAGGGGTACGCTTGCTTCTGAGCCGTGTGATCCCACTTAAATCCAACAGCTCTCAGCGATCAATCCAGACGAAGCGGTACCGACGAGTAGTATTACGCCACGTGTCCCTGTCCTTTTGAAATAAAAACAGAAATGTCTATTAGATGTGCCAATTTGAAAAATTCATAACTTTCAAACCACACGTCCAAATTTTGCAAATTTTATATCAATGGAATCAGCAAGACAAGTACTTTCTGACCATGCAGTTTGTTTAGTAAAATGCTTCTGTTAAATGGATTGTTTAGAGTAAAATGCTTTTTGCAGAAACTTGTGTATGCATGTTTAGAATATAAAAATTGTTCTAAAATTATTTTTGAGATAAAACCTTTGGCAAATGGTTTGTTTTGAACCTACTGACCATAGAAATCAATTTGTGGTTTCAAAAACATATTTGGTGAAGAAAAAGAATAAACTTTTGGTTTAAACCATATCTAGTCAAATAAAAATAATGTTTATTTAATAAAAATGCTTTTGGGAGAAAATCTTTGGGAAATGTTTTGATTTAAACTCTCTGACCCCAAACACCAAGTTTTATGATTTGAAAATGTATTTGGGGAACCCTATAAAACTATTACTTTGCTAAAGACATTTTCAACCACATAAAATAATGACTTGGTTTAAAAATGGATTATGAAGTGAAATCTTTTGCAAATGATTTTGCCACTTTATAAAATGATCATTAGGTGTTTTCAAATGTTTATAACCTATTAGAAACCACTCCTCCAAATAAAATAATCTTTAGCATGCTTGCATGCATTGTTTTGTTTCTATTACTTTATGTGATGTTTTGCTTGGTTGGTAGATTGAAATTGTGCCCTTGCTTGATTAAATTGTAGTGAATTGAAGAGTGTGATCATTGCAAAGACAAGGAGTGAACTTATATTCTCTACCAAAAAGGCAAGTGATGCTTCATACTTTTGTCCCATTATTTTCACTATGCATTAGTAATATTTCTAAGTAGGCTTGCATGGAATTTTGCCAAGTGTAAACTATGCCATGGGAAATCCTAGTAGATGAAACCTTAGTAGAAATTTCCTAAGTTAAGATTCCTACTACCATCATGCTTAGCTTAGCTAGTAGAAAACAAGGGTGGATTATATTCATGCTATGGAATATTTCTAAGTCAAGGACTTATGTTTTATTTAATAAAACAACTAAGTGAATGAATCACCTGGGTGGAATGGAAGGAATGGTTTGTGTTGAGTGGTTCACAAGGCCCATTTCTATGGTTTACCTTGTGTATCTCACTTGTGGATGGCCACCCAGGAACAAAGAGATTTGAGATGTCAAATGTTGAGAAGCTTCAAGTGAAGCCACATGGCATTATGGGCTCTGCCTGGATCATATAGGTTGCAATAACTTAGCCAAATGGACAGTTGGTGGTAGGGGTTTGATAGGTTGGAGCGCGTCCATTCTGGTCTAAGGGAAGGCTTCTGAAAGATCTTGTCTTGGTGAAACCAAGTCTTGTGGGGAAAGTGCACCACCTCTGCAGAGTGTAAAATCTAAGTACTTAGCCATGTCCCTGGTAAAGGACAATTTGAGCATCAAGACATGGAAGCTATCAAGAATCTCCTCATCCCAATTTCTAAGTTAAAAACTTGTGGGTGAACAAGGGTTGAAGGATCACCAATTTCTATTGGGAGATGCCTTGGGAGATTTTGTCAAGCAAAAACTTAGTGTTTACAAATGATAAGGAAAATCTATTTTGAGCAATGCAAGCCTAAGCTCCACTTAGCCAAATGCATATAGATGATAGACTCCACTATACTACCATAGTATCACTTGCCAATACAATTCAAATGTATTGACCCTTGTGGCTGTAACTTGTTATGTTGCAGGTTTGACTGTTATTAGTGAAGTTTAATGATTAGGATTACAAGTCTACAACCAACATGTCTGCCTGTGGCACTTTGAAGATGAAGGACCCCATGCTATTGTTATATTCTGCTGCATTGTAATGAGATAGCCAAATGAGCTATGTAAGATGTAATAATTTATTTTATTCCTGGTTATAAAGTTGTATTATGACCTTTGTTTCTTGATATTACATCTTAACTGTGGATGCTAGCTATTGATCCAGGGACTAGCATTGTAAACACAGGGATCTCTACCTTATTAAAGGTTGGGAACCTTACAATTTCTGAAGTGATTTTGTTCCTGCAAAAGATTGCTAGAAGTCCTGATGCTAGTGATATGCATGTTGCTTTCACCAAACACATTACAGATGCTCTTGTTAATATTAAGGAAGAGAAGTTAAAACACAAAGCTTCTATTCCTAGGAAAGTAGAAGATAGTTGGGAACCCATTATTAATACGCAAGTGAATGACTTTCATCTCAAAGCTTCATGTGATCTTGGTTCTAGTGTCTCTATTATGCCTAGGAAGATTTATGAAATGCTTGATTTGCCACCTTTGGAAGATTGTTATTTGGATGTCCCACTTGATGATAATGATAAGAAGAAACTCATGGGGAGTATTAATGATGTTCTCATTATGGTTAACAATGCTTATGTCCCTGTTGATTTCTATGTTTTGGATGTTGAATACAATGCTTCTTGTCCTATTACTTTGGGAAGACCTTTTCTTAGAAATTTTGGTGCCATCATTGATATGAAAGAAGGCACCATTAAATATCAATTTCCATTCAAGAAAGGTATTGAAAACTTCCCTATGAGGAGAGAGAAGCTGCTTTTTTCTCCTCCTTTGAAAGCAAGGTTTCATGTTAATGCTTCCTCATTTGAAAATACTTGATTTCTTGCTTCTTGTGCCTAACTTAAAGGCGTTAAAGAAAAGTACTTGTTGGGAGATAACCCAAGAGTTTCCTTGAGTCTTGGAAGTTATTACTTCAGTAATGACCTCTCCTTATCCTTTTTGTTTGCCTTTCATGCCAAGAATGACCTCTAATGAGAGGGAAGTAAGATTTGGGGAGTTGCTATCCCGAAACAGATTTCTGTCCTCCACAAGTATGTTAGCTTACTTTTGTTAGTTCAACAATTTTTTATTTGAGCAACATAAGATTTTCAAAAAAATCGGTTTCTACCTGCTAGTCTGTTTTGACAGATTTCTGCCACTATTTGCATTTGCTTCTTATTGATTCCTTTTTGAGTTCTCTTTTGGGGAATTGAGCTTTATGAAGGATTTTCTACAGTAGCTTGTGTTTTTAGTGAAAAATGTTGTTGTTCCAAAGCTAAACCAAAGGTCTATTATCTTTTGAATACACTAATGTTGCTAATGAAGATTGTGTGATGTTTTGTATGAAGGGAAAATTTCAGGTGTAGAGAGAGAATGATGTAATGAGATGAAGAATGGACAAAATCTCAAGCTTGGGGATGCCACCCCGGTGTCACCCCAAGAAATATCCAATAGGTACAAGCGTCAAATCTTGGGGATGCCCAAGGCATCCCCTTCTTCATCAATAAAAAGCCCAGGTCTTTCTAGACACTTCATTTTTATTGTTTCATGCATTGTTGTGTTGTTCTTGGAGAGTCTTAGTTTTTGTTTGCTTTGCTTATTTTGTTTATTTTGCTTGAATAAAGTAGTTTGGACCCCCGTTCTCGTTGTGTTGTTTCAAATAAGTCAATTGGTGTTGGAAAGGAGTAGAAATTTCTTGATTGGAAGTGCAAGAGGAGCTTGCATTGACTGTGACTTAGACTTTAGCATGACATGCTAGGTGTTGTTTTGACCTTATGCTTAATGATTATTGATGTATCTTGTATTGTTCCAAACAATTGGGATTGCTTAGTGTGCCTTGAAAGAATCATGCATTGTTTTAGCATACAAAAGCATAAAATTGTGGTATTCTCCTTTGATTCTTTGTTTGGGTTGACTTGGTGCATGCTCACACCATGTTATGACTATGAACAAGTCACCATAGCCTCTATGATCATTTAGTACTTGACTTGTAGTACCACTCTATACTTTGATTAGTAATGTTTTGTCGCTCTGCATGATTATGGCCATTATTGCTCTCTTAGTTGGTTGCTCCCAGTCTTTTGCTAGCCTCCACCTGTATGAGTAAGCTCTACTCATGAATCCAACTCCCAAGAAACCAAGTTATTCCAAAGTGTCCACTATAAATTTCTATGCATGGTATGTTACACCATTCCAAGTATATTCTTGTTTTCATCTATCTTCTAATTAAAAATATTTTGTTATGTGAAAACTTAGTGATTAAAGCCCACACGAACTTGATGGCACACTTTATATTCTTTGCCCCTAATAAACTTGAACCATTGTGTCATCTCTGTTGTATATGCTTGCAATTATACGTTGCAATTAGCAGAACCATGCTGTCATGGGGAACGTTTTCAACATTGCACTTGTACTTTGTACACAGTTGATATCATGCTCTTTTGTCTATGGATGTCACTAGTGTGAAATAAAGAGGGAGCTTGTAAGTCCATGGAGTTATGTATTTTGTGTTAGAGAAACGCCTGGGCCACTAGCCTAAGCCATGCCTAATCACGGTGGAAACTTGCAGCATCACCATAATGAGCATTCTGTGAAGCATCCTCAATAAAAAGCTATGCACATAGTAAATAAACAGATCGCTGAGATGCTCATTGTCTACTTGCCTTGTCATTTTGGTTATGGATAGCTCCTGTACCATGTGCAAGGGGTACCCCGTTGGCGGTTCTCTATGATACGTGTGTACTTACTATGACAAGAACTTACAGGTGACTGAAGTTGAGTAGCATGAGGTGTGGCCCTCGTATTCAAGGGACATGAAATTGCCAACTTATACTTTGTCAAGCATATACTCCACAGTTTGTTCACTTTAACCTTAATCACTTCAAGATGCTTATTATAGGGGCAATGAGGGCTGAAAGCTAACAAGTACCATAATTTTTGGAAGCTCTTTTTGAAACTTGAAATCACTGTTTCCCTTTATGAAGGGTTTTTCTTCCACTATTATGTTGAGTCTCCACCTTCTACCTTTAGGCACCATTAAGAGAGCATAGTTGACATTCTTAGTTCTATGTGTAGTGTCCCAAAACTTATTGATTGATGCATATTGTGATATTACTTGCTCTTGTGCTATTTGTATCTAGTCACTCTTATGAACTTTGAAGGTGTCATATGCATCTATTTGCTACTCTATGAGGGACAAACTGAATGCCACTATGCCATGTTTTTGTATGTGAAACAAACAAATGTTTTTCAATGCATGTTATTCATGATCTTTGTTTGTAGCCTTTCATGTTGCATGCATAGTTACTATGACTTATTGTTAGAACTCCATCTTTCATGCACATGTTTGTAGTTCTTTGATCCTAGCTTTCAATGCTTGCAAATGGTTTGATCTTGGTTTTGATGGTGCATGTCACCTAAAAAATTATTCTTTTTATCACTTACCTACTCGAGGACGAGCAGGAGTTAAGCTTGGGGATGCTTGATACGTCGGAAACGTATCTATAATTTTTGATGCTCCATGCTTGTTTACTATCTACTTTGCTTTTCTTTGTCTACAATTTGAGGTGTTTTTATATGTTCTCTGGAACTAACCTATTAACAAGTTGCCACAGTGCCAGTTGCATGTTTTCTTCTTTTTTTGGTTCTAGAAAGGCAGAAAATCAATATTTTTGGAATTGGACAGGACAAAAGCCAAAGTCAATATTTTACAGTGGGCGACATGAAGCCAGAAGACGAGACGTAGAAGGCTCACCAGGGGGCCACACCCCCTGGCCGCATGGGTGGGCCCACCCCGCGCCTGGGGGGTGCAGCCGCCCTGGTGGCCCCCCTGGCTCGCCCCTTTGCCTATAAGAAGCCCCTGATGCAGAAACCGTAGGAACCTGATCAAAACTCCACGAAACTGTCTGTAGCCGCTGCCACCATCGTCCCTAGATTGGGGGATCTGAAGTTCTTCCTGGCACCCTGCCGGAGGGGAGATCATCCCGGAGGCCTTCTTCTTCATCAAGCCAGCCTCCAGTATGAAGCGTGAGTAGTTCCACCTTGGACTACGGGTTCATGTAGTATCTAGATGGTTGTATCTCCTCCTTTGTGCTTTCATGTATAGATCTTGTGAGCTCCGTTCATGATCAAGATCCAATCTATTTTTAATCATGCATGTTGTGTTTGTGGGGATCCTATGGATATTGAGATTACTATGTCAGATTGATTAATGGTTTTGTCTATTTGATTCTATCATGTCTGTGTTGTTTGTGATCTTGCATGCTCTCCGTTGTTGGTAGCTATCTTAGCCAAGTAGTTGCTAGTGACTCCAAGAGGGGGTATTTATGCTCGATAGTGGGTTCATGCCTCTAGTTTCCAAGGGAAGTGACAGAAATCTCTTCGGTTGTAGATGTGTTGTTGCCACTAGGGAGAAAACAACGGTCTCTTGTTCATGGAACAAGTGGATTGTTTACCTTACACACTTTTCTTAAAGCAGTTGTCTGTTGCTTGCAACTTAATACTGGAGGGGGTTCGGATTATAACCTGAAGGTGGACTTCTAGTCATACATGCAGTTGGATGGCGGTCTATGTATATTGTTGTATTGCCCAATCGAATCTCATAGGATCTTTTTGTCTAGTATTGCATTGTTACGCCTTGCTTTGTTCCTGTCAATTGCCCTACTGTAATTTGTTTACCCAGCATGCCATGTTTGTTTATATAAGGAGAACACCTCTAGTGAACTATGGACCCCGGTCCAATCTTTACCATTTATACATCTTCCGTTGTTACTGTTTACTTGCTGCAAACCATCGTCACCTTCCACACCATACAGTTAATATTTTCTTACAGCAACCGGTGAGATTGACAACCTCATTGTTAGTTGGGGCAAAGTCTTGAGTTTGTGTTGTGCAGGTTTCAACGTTGCTTGTAACACCTTTGAGGCGTTTCCTTCCTCCTACTGGTTCGATAACCTCGGTTTCTTACTGAGGGAAAACTTGTTGTTGTGCTGCATCATACCTTGCTCTTGAGGTTTCCCAACGGGGCGTTCAACACGCATCAATCAAACACAAAGAAGGTGAACTCCGTCACACCTCAAGAAAATGAAGAACTCAATGCTAAGTTGGATGAGCTCATATTAGCCATTAAAGGTAAGGAAACCCCGGTAAGAGCTACTCCTGAACCAACTATTTAAGAAATAGACTTCATAGCTCGTAATGATTATAACCCTGCATGGAAGAAGAATTATAATCCAAACTTTCAGAAACATTATTCTAGTCCTATAGGTAGCTCTAATAATAATATGGCATCAAGTAATACTAGTCTCCAAGAAACTCTTAAAGCTTTTATGGACTCACAAAATGAGCAAAACAATATTCTAGTCAAAATTATGAAGAATCATGATGCTATGCTTGGTAAATTATCTAACCAAGCTGTTAATTTGAGAAATTATTTGTAGGTCCTCCAAGAAAGAACAGGGATTGTTGAGGCACAGCTGGGTAAGATAACTGAGAGTCAAACTCTCATTCTAGCTAATTTGCAGGTAAAGCTGAGCCCAATCCAGTTGAAGACCTCAAGATGATAAGAATCCGAAGGGAGGAGCCCGGAGAACTTGATTATAGCAATGCTCCTTCACCAAACTACACAGTTGAAGATCTTGTAAAAAGGATCAATGTTAAGATTCTGGTAAGTGAAGGAAATGAAGAAGCCATGTATCAACACTTCGTTGATTAGGTAGCAATAAAGGTACGTGAGCTTGAGCAAGAATATAAGAAAATTGCTGAAAATTATATATTTGAGCCCACTATTAAGATTAAAATTGGGACTAATGAAATAGCTGCACTCGGTGATCTTGGTGCAAGTGTTTCAACAATTCCAAAGAGTCTTTTTAACAAGTTAAATCTTGTCTCTTTTGAAATCACTGAACCAAAATTACATCTAGCAGATTCTACCTATAAACAAACAATAGGAATTAAGGAAAATACTTTAGTATACATTAAAGGCTCTCCCGCTCTTATTGATTTTATTATTGTTGACATGCCTGAAGATGCTACTGCCCCTATTATATTAAGCCATCCTTTCTTAAGAACTATTAAGGCTTTAATCAATCTGCATGAAGGGAACATGAAGCTCCAATTGCCTTCGCGGGATCCTTTTGTTTTTCATTTTCCCAGGAAAAAGAAAACCAAGCAAGATGATAAAGAGGCCATCACTTTGAAGGACAACTACTTTGAAGTGCGTGTTCCACTCATATGGCCTAAGTGAGCAGTATCAAGGTCAAGCTATTGACCATAAAAGAGCACTTCATGAGAGGCAACCCATGTGAAATAAAGGTTTGAGTTAAGTTTTTATGTTTTAGTTTAAGTTTTATATAAAATAGAGTGCTAGAAAACTCCAGTGAGAAAAAGGGATTCAGCGGTACTAAAATTCCTGTTTTATATATGCCATAGTTGGTCAAAATTTTAGTCTATATTTTTTTGTCAAAACAAGGTGTTTCGCTAAGTTTCAGTATAAAAAGTAAGTCTTGAAGAAATAGAAATTTTTTGATGTGTACAGAAAGGTTAACGACCAACTATACGGGGTTAGTTCCAGCCGTATAGTTATGTTACCCATCGACAATTTTCATCCCAGGATACAAAAGGTTTGACGACCAACTATAGGTCGGGAACAAAAGTTTCGGCCCTCGTACTCAAGGGCCTTCCCGAGAGCATAGCTGTCATTCTTAGTGTAATTTGCTTGTCCTAGAACACGGTTAATTGTGACATAAATGGTGACTTAGCATAGAAGTGAAAGAAAATATTAAAAAGTTTGAAAGGCTTCCAAATGCCTGAAAGTATGGTACTCATTAGCTTTGAGATCTTATTGCCCCTATCATAAGCATCTTTAAAGTGGTTAAGGTTAAAGTGAGGTCAAATATGAGATATATGCTTGAAATATCATAAGTTGGAAATCTCATGTCCCTTGAGTACGAGGGTCGTTCCTCATAACTTTGATGCTTGTATCTTTGACATCTTTACTTCTAGTATTCACTTGAACTTCAGAGGTGCCTTGGCATTTATGTTTTGCTCCAAAAAGAAAGGCAAGCTAGATACCACTTTATCATACCTTCTTATGAGCACTACATTCTTGCATATCCTTATGTTTCATGTAGCTTATTATTATTGTGTTGGAATCTCTTCATAAGCTTGCATGATTACTGGGTAAACTTATTTGCATAATCCTTATTATGAATTGCCTAAGTATTTGATCATATGCTAAAAATATATATCTTATGAAGAAAATGTGTTCGTGAAAGTTTATTTTATCGCACTCAATTTTCAACTAAATTGCTTGAGGACAAGAAATAAGCTAAGCTTGAGGGGAGTTGATACGTCCAAAACATATCTACTTTCCCGAACACTTTTGCTATTGTTTCTTCTCTAATTTGTGTGATTTGGATACAACTAATGCGTACTAACGCTATTTTCAGCAGAATTGCGTTGGTGTCTCGTTTTTGTTCAGGAAATCAACTTTTACGAAAAATCCTAGAAAATATGACGAAAATCCTATTTTCCTAGAAGACTTACGGAGCCAGAAGATGGAGGGGAGAAGAGGCCTGAGGGGCCCACACCACCCCCTGGCGCGGGCCAGGCCTAACCGCGCTAGGGCATGATGTGGCCGCCTCAGTCTCCATCTCGACCTCTCCTTTCGCCTACATAAGCCCTCTGACCTAAAAACAACAGGGGGTCGATGTTTTCCAAATAGAGTTCTGTTGCGCCGCACTACCAGAAACCGCGATTCGGAACCAGAAACTCCGTTCTGGCACCCTGCCGGGACAGGGAATTGGAGGAGATCATCGCCATCATCATCACCAACACCTCTCCATCAACCATCCATGATTCCCCCATCCATGAGTGATTAATCCCCCACAGTAGGCGATGGGGATGGTAGGGATTGGATGAGATCTCTCATGTAATTTCATAAGATTGTTAGGGCATGGTGCCTAGTGTCTATTATTAGTGCTTTTTAACATTGTTGCAACTTGTTATGCTTAATGCTTGTCACTAGGGCCGGAGTGCCATGATCTCAGATCTGAACATGTTATTGATTCATGATGATATTATTGTTTGTGATCTTACCTGAAAGTTGTTTACACATATCATTGTCCAGAACCCGAGGCCCCGAAGTGACAGAAATCGGGATAACCGGAGGGGATGGCTGTGATGTGAGGATTATGTGTGCTCACGGAGTGTTAATGCTTTGCTCCGGTACTCTATTAAAATGAGTACCTTAATCGCCAGTAGATTCCCTTGAGGCCGCGCTGTAACGGGCTGGCAGGACAAAAGATGTTGTGCAAGTTCTCATTGCGAGCACGCATGACTATATATGGAACACACGCCTATGATTACTTAGTACTTGGATGCTTTACCTTATTTATTTGCAAATGCCCTTGATCTTTATATTACATGAATTGTCTTGTCCATGCAACGCTTGTCCATCCATCCCTATGCCTATCGCACTTTAATCCTGCTGTTTACTACAATTGTTACCACTGTCTTTATTTTACTACTTTTGTTACTTTGCTATTGTTACTTCAAAATTGTTGCTACTGATAAACTATTGTGAGCAGGACTATTTCCAGGTGCAGCTAAATTGACAACTCAGTTGTTAAGGCTTATAAATATTCTTTGGCTCCACTTGTGTCGAATCAATAAATTTGGGTTATACTTCCCTCGAAGACTGTTGCGATCCCCTATACTTGTGGGTCATCATAGCATACACGCTTACGCGGTGCACGGTGGTGCAACAAAACGTCTCCTCCCTTCAGCTTTATAGAGGCCTCCTCACTCTCACTCATTACTCACTCGCTCACTCACTCATGCAACCATCTCCACTGTCCCATCACCTTCTGCAAACCCCCAAGAAAACCCCAACCACGCCTGCGATGGATAAGAACGGCGTAGTGGCCATCGTCGCCTCCAAGGCCTTGGGTGAGGAGGCCCTCGTCCATGTATAGGCCTCCATCGAGGCATCGAAGGCAGCCGCCATCCCTGTTCAGACCCTCGTCCTAGATTCCTCCGTAGCCGCTGGCAAGGACGCCCCCGCTGGTCTTGGGCAGATCCCGCATGGCTGGGACCCTTATGAGGAGGAGGATTACATCAGGCCGGAGAACCCCTACGACACCAGCATCACCGAACCATGGTTAGAGGTAACTAGGGTTTTGTCCCCTTCCTTTGTTCTTCCTCCATTCCCATCGTTGGATGGTAGATCGTGTGTTATTAGGGTTTGGCTATTCATATTTCAATTGTTGGATGATAGGTATTTTTACAGTGGCTAATCCTCTTGTGTTAGATCTTGTATTTCGATAAATGCCCATGTTCATATTTCAATCCTATTTTATTTTTCCTCCGAGTTTCAGTTAATTGATTCCCTAGTTAGTACTAGCGCTGATCTGTAGTTGGGATCAGTATTCGATTTGGTTTGAGATTTGGGGAATAATCCCAATTAGTTAATTTATGCAAGTAATTAATCCTGATAATCAAGGTATCTCAATCGTGTCCTTATTGCACTCTACTACTTTTCTAACAGGTGGATAGCAGCAACGTCTATAGTGACAACGAGTCCATGGACACTAAGACTCGTTAGGTGCTGAGGAGGCTGAAGTCCCGCCAGTACGACAACTTCTTTGTTAGCGACGTATACAGGTGCCCCTTCTGCACCAGGAGCCTCGCCACTAACTTCAACTCCCTCGTGAAGCATGCCGAGGACGTGAAGACCTGCGGCCTATCCGTTTATATGGCCTTCAGAGCCAAGCACCAGGCGCTCGGTTTTCACCTTCACAACCTCCAGAAGGCGGCCATCGAGGAGGGTCGCATGCCCCTGATCAAGCCCAAGGCGCCCAAGGTCAAGGGACTGGGCATCAAGAAGTGGAGGAAGCGCTAGAGGGAGGAGGCGGAGGGCCTCCTAGCGGAGGCCATGAGGGGCCACTAATCTTGTGCTAATGCTGTAAAGTAGCTTCATTTGTATTTTCTGTGTTGAACTTGTATGCTACTGCTGCTGAGCAGCCTAATTGTCAAACCTTGTTTAAGTACCGTACTATATATATATATCCTATATTAGCTGATTTATCTATATCTGCTATGTTTACTGAATGTATTTATAGTGCTGGTTAGATTTGTTGCTCTAGATTTGCTACCATATTGGGAAAAAATGAGGGCCAAAAGAAACCATGAATGAAGAGAGAAGCTGCTCTAGATTCGCTACCTTTTGGGGGTAAGTACAACTGTTAGCGAGATAAAAGGGGAAAAGACACTCTTAAAAAAGCCAATCATAAAATAACAAAAAAGAAAACTTCAAATTTGCGACAGGGCGAACGTAACTACCAAACGTGCCCCACATGGTCCCACACCACGTCCCCATAACATGCTCCCAACAAACTGGCCCCACGTAGTCCATAATGGCACGGCCCCACACATCAGCATAACGT
The DNA here is from genome assembly GCA_916181665.1 of Avena sativa. Lineage (NCBI taxonomy): Eukaryota > Viridiplantae > Streptophyta > Magnoliopsida > Poales > Poaceae > Avena > Avena sativa. The sequence continues at coordinate 252,369,103 of OV702293.1, forward strand.
GTACCTGACCAACCGGTCCCACTTGTCAGCACGTAACGACTTGTTAGCACGTAACGGCGAGGGTCCACTATGGGACCCGACTGAATGCGGCTCCACTTGTTAACACGTAACGGCAAGGCTGGCGGACAGCAAGTTTTAGACCGTGTGAGAGTTTCGTAATAGAAGATGGGCAAAAGTGAGGAAAATTTAAGCTGCTGGAAAAAACTGAGTACAACTAACGAACCAGGGGCACGAAAATAGAAATCCCAAGTTATTTTACATGTTACATGGATATAAAGATGTGCTCAAATATAATAGTATTTGAAAGCATATAGATCACACCACAAAGCACATATACATTAACATTTAAGTCTAACTTTCTTCCTATGCATTGGCATTTTATATATAAATAAATAGTTGCAAGGTTGTGGTATCCAATGCACATTATGATCAGTATCTTACATTTTAAATAGAATGGAAACATAAAGTGGGTTTTTATCTCTTCCTCTTTCATAATTTTTGCAAGCATCAAAAACAACTTAATCTCATAGTTTTGAATAGATTCACCATATAAAGACAAGTCATCTAATGAGCATAATGGATCATCTAACTTAATTATATCACTTTCAACCCTACCATATATTAGATACAATTACATCACATAGAGGATCATCATCAATAGTATAAGAAGGGGTGTTCTTAGAAATTTGTGTGTTACCATTGTTGGGAGTTGGAGATGGATAGCTACTTCATTATTCCTCCACTTTTTCTTATTTGTCCTACTTCTCATTTTTTTGGGATGCATGAGCATCCCCAAGCTTAGCCTTTTGTCATCTTCTTCTGTAACACTTTCATCATGATTTCTTGCATTCAAAAAGTTAGTGCCCATGGGAATATTCAAGCTTTTAACATATTTGACTAGCATATCATACACATCATTGTGAGCCTTGCGAAAAGGATCCATAGCATTTTACATTATCCAAAAAAATTGGGGTATAATTTTATATGCAAGGTACTGAAGATAAACTAGCAATTCAAACAAGAATAGAAGCCTGGCGCTATGCTCCCCGGCAACGGTCCCAGCAAAGTATCTTGATAACCCCCAAGTGCAGGGGATCACCATAGTAAAAATCGATAAGTATTTGGTGTCGAACCCACGAGGAGATGAAGGTAAACTATCTATTCTCTAAAGCCATATAACCCATTTATATGGCCTTCTATGCAAACCTAGGATCTAGAGTGTGTATGTGTGGTTGTTTTTACTATTAACTATATGATTGTAAAGTGATCAAAGTAAATATTGCAAGTGAACTAATGCAAGTAAAATAGGAACTAGTGAAGTGGAGTGATGGCAAGTTTTCTCAATGGAGTAAATGTTTAGGCAAATTGTTATTTCATTCATTTGGTTGCCACAATTAGTGAAGCACATATTATAGCTAGATGCATCAGTACTAAGCATAATAAAGCATAAAGAACTCGATGATTAAAATCCCAAGGCACTGTAATCTAGAGCTACAATAAAATTAATTAAGGACATGTGTCTAGCAGGTGACACTCCTAACCATCAAATCTAAATTTTATAGATAAAGTCTATTGTTTCTTCTAGGTGGAGCCCTAAATCACGGAGTAGTCAAGTAAATGAACTACCACACACCCTAGTAATTGGTCCCTAAGCCAAGTTAATGTGCTAACAAGGCATTCATTAAGACAAATATGTCCAACCACAGCTTTAAGTTCTAAGTTCCCTAATATATTCCCCGTTAATTAACCATGAATTAATATAGCATGCATATAAGACTTGGAACATGGTTTCTGTTCAACTCCCTCCGTTCCTCCTAACAACATATAACGGTGATAACCTGATGCATCACCCAACATATGTATGCACTCATATATCAGTACATAATACCATCATAGAAGATAACAAACGTGTATGCAACCAATCAAAGTATTTCACAATTGCCATGAACAATCACTACTCAAACTTAGACATAGATACAATAGATCATGGGAAAATAATAGATTGTACCACACATCATGTTTTTCCAAGAGATTACACTAGGGATGATGATGAGGTGATGTAGATGATGATGGAGAGGTGACTCCCCAAGGAGGAGAGGCGGTGGCCCGTTCGAAAGAGGCGTCGACGGAGGCAACGATGAAGGGCAGCATGTCGCCGGCGGCAATGTAGGGCGCCCAGACGGCAAACGACACTAGGGGAGCATCGCCGCCTTGTCCTACTCCTTCCTTGGATCCTCCTGGTGTTGTAGATAATCCATCCCACTTGCATATGGCATCCAAGGGGGAGGAAAATTCGCAGCTATGGGTGGATGCCTCCAAAAATAGAATGTCCCCTCAATATATAGTGGTGGAGGCTTCACCAGGGCCATCGGATCAAAACCCTTGGATCCAAGGGCTCTTGGGAACCTCTAAAACCTTCATGGTGACTCCAAAAAAGACCCACAAGTCTCCAAATTAATGGATTGGCCGAACACATATGTCAAGAGTTTGAGTCAACCATGTCACCAAATTTTGGAAACCCGAAACTGCTTATGTACCTTTCAGTAATCGAGCCATGAAAAATTCATTCGGACTCCGATTGGGCCGAATGTTATGTCTAAATCTTACGGCTTGAAATTCCCTATAACTTTCATGCTTATCAGTTTTTCATTTGACGTCATCTTCAAGCTCTTCTGAGTCAATCTTTGAAAAATGTTCAACATGACAGATTTCAGAGAAGTCCAAATATTGCCATATTGAGCGATTTTCTTCTATATTCATCTTTTTCCTACACAACAAAGTGTAAAATAAGAACTTGTGCACTTTTGCAACTATTAGTAGGTTATTCACAATAAATATAATAAAGTTGCAAAATAATAAGCATTTTAGCACACAATAAACATGCATCACCAAGTTATAGCCAAAATAAAGGGGATCATTGGTGAATCCCCAAAAATCAATATAAAACATGGGTATAACATTATATATGATAAAAATATGTGGGAGAACATGTTAACAAACTACAAAGTTCATGTATGCATTTTACATGCATCAACATCCCCAAGCTTAACCTATGCTCGTCCTCGAGCATGAAGGTGATAAAAACTAAACATGGACTTTGGAGTTTGTTACCTTTGCTTCCTTCATTATTATGTAAAATTCATAGGCTCAATTCCTTTCAATGAAACATAATATGCAAGTGTACTATCAAGTTGTATCTTTTACACATCTATAAACATGTTAAACAATAAGTAATGGTGTGATAAAACAAATGATGACCAAAACAAACCTTCAAACACACTTTGATGAACCTATAGAATAATATACTCTCTTCATGATTGGCATTGGTGTTTTATGCCTTTATTTTTGGTCTACTTCTTAGTTTAATGCCCTTGACTGGAAGACTCACTTCTTAGTTGTATGTCTTCCCTTGAGATGTTTTGCATCTCGTACCGAAAGTAAGCACTGAATACATATGTTAATCCTACAAAAAGAATGTAAAAAAATAAAGTTTTGAGCTATGTAATACATGTCAACAATACTAATAAGGATGGGGTTCCAAATATCTTTTATTTCAAAGCTTCATATGGTTTATGTGTTAAACATCTTACAAGTTGATTGTTTCATGCACCATACCTATGACCTTGCACTACTCATGCTACTCAACTTAGGCTTGTCATTGTATGCACATGTTGTTCATTGAAACCACATTAGTGTAGTACCTCTTGCTCCTTGTGTAGTTATATGCCCCCTTTTTGTATTTATTTAGCATAAGAGTTAATATAATTCCTTGGTTATGTTCAAGGTGGGACGGGGACAGTATCTCTACTCCATAAGAACAAGAAAAACATACATATGAATCATATCAACAAGGATCATCATGGTGTAAGTTTCCACCATGAGTTGTCGCACGACACATGGATTTGACTAGCGGTTCAGGAGCGTTTTCTCTCAACATGCCTACTCCAGTATGCACACTTTATTTCACATAGATACAATCCATAGGCAGAACTTAAACATGATTAATTATCAACATTGAACATTGAAAGCGTGTGCCATGACAGCATGGTTTAGCCAACAACAACTAATAAGATCAGCACAAAAAATTCCATAGTGGTATCACCCCAAACCTTACTTTTTATGAGCTTTAAAATAAATGAATTTTTTTAAGAATGTTTGGAGGATTAACATACACACTATACTTTAAAGTAGCTTTTTCCACAAATAGGTGGATGTGCCTAGTCTAGTTCATGGTGTTTGGAACAAGTCTTAGCTTGTATTGTGAAGGCTTAGCAAAAAGAGATCTAAAGAGTGTGCCATCTAGTTCATAATTCCAACATTTATTTTCTCACCTTGCTCCTTAATGTTGAACATAAATATACACAATCAAAGGATACAAATTAATAGGCACAAAACAAATCATACTTCATATAAATTACTTGAGCTTAAGAACTAGACACAACATGAATTTCAGCTTTTTTGCTTTTATCTCCCCTTTTCTTTTATTCAAGGCATTATTATTCATTTTTAGTCTCATCATGTCAAAGTTTATTTTCAGTAGCTTGATCATAAACATTCATAATAATTGTGGAGGTCGTACTTTTAATGGAAACAAAAGTAAAACAAACAAAATAGACGCTCCAAGTTTCTACGGTAGTTTTTTGTTGCTCGAAAAACAAAGTTTAGAGGTTTGCAAACCGAGAGTTTAATAGGTCCAGTCGGGTGCCTTGGGCATCCCCAATATTATGGTTTTAACCATCCTTGGATTGCTCTTGGTGTGATGTTCCTCTATTACCTTTCAAAAAACTTCAACACAAAACTTTTTCTCCCATCTCTTTTCTAAGTCTGACATTAGTGACACAAAAGCATAATAGTTGCTGCATATATATCACAGACAAAATTATTTCTAAATGTTCCAGCAATCATATAGTGTTTATTCATATCCCTAGCATATAATATGACTGATAACAATCATTTTAGGACACTTGGGAATGGATAAAACAAAACATGGCAGAATCTGTCCAGATTTTCAGCAGCAGTAGAACGAATTTTATTTGCCCACTTAGACATGTCAGGAATTTTAGACAATTTGTGTGCATGCATAGGATGCAAATTTGTAAATTCTGTATAAACTTTAGCGCAATCGTAGTTACAGAAAAAAATAGAAAATTCTAACCGGGTTGCCTCCGGCAAAGCGCTTTCTTTATATCCATATAGCTAGGCTTTACTTACTTTGTTTAAGTGATATGGAATTCATGTGGTAGCTTGTGCTTATTTTCTACCTCCTTATTACTTGGAAAGTGTTCCATACACTTATTATGAGGAAACTAAAACTTCACATTTCCTTCTTTGTATCAATGAATGCACCTGTGGTTCTCAAAAAAGGTCTATAGGACTCGAGGTATTGCTCCGCATGTCCATGACAATAAAATCAGCAGGTACAAATTTCATATGTAATTCAACCATGATATATTGAAATTTTCCTAAATCATGTATAGTTGAATCATCAGCAAGTAAAAGATCTATAGAGCATTTTTCCATAGGTTTCAAATCAAGTAAATCATATAGATCTTTAGATAAAATTGAAACACTAGATCCTAAATCTAGAATAGCATGATGTGTCTCTTTTTCAATAGTGATTAATATCTTGGAGATCCATACATCCCTAATCTTAGGTGGTATCATGTCTTCATTATTATATCTTTCAACCTTTTCTTTTATAAAATAATTTGCTAGGTATGAACCAAATCCTGCTTGATGGCCATTAAAAGATGGATCTTGGGAAAAAATTTGCAATAAGTTAATGAGTTCATGCAATCTACATTTATCAAGATCAAGTAGAGGTTCTTTTGTTTCATTTCACATTTAACTTCTTATACTTGTTTACCTCTATTATATAAATTGAAGATTTCATATCTATCATCAAATACATCTTTTGGCACTTCAGATTTTTCAAGGCTTTCATTTACTTTTACTTCTAAGAGTAGGCCATCTAACAATATATAAGTGTTGTTGGCTGTTATATTTATGAAAGAATCTCCACTTTATTTATCTAAATAGGCCACTGAACTTTTAGTTAGCCCTCTATATATAGAAGATACGCATTAACATCCAATCTCTAAAACCATGTTCTGTTCCAAAAGCTAGTTCTCTAAATCTTTCCCAAGCTCATATAAGGGGTTCATCTTTATTTTGTTTGAACACGATAAGAATTTCCCTAAGATGGCCCATTACTTCATGGGTTCCAAATCATTCAACAAAATCATCTTTAACATTAAACCAAGAGCTAAAATTTCAGGTTGGCCATTTTAATATCCAATCTAAAGCCTTACCAGCAAGTGAATATAGAAAAAGTTTACCTTTAATCATATTTTATTACTCATGTTTGGATCTTTGCATCTTTCATTAAAAATTCTTAAATGATGCATACGGTTTTCATTAGGCTTCTGATACCTTCGATAAGGATTATGGATGTAGTATAGCTCTTTTTCCCTAGTAGACCTAGTTTATCGAATCCTCGGGAAGCAAAAAAGCAAAGTGAGATTACTTAAACGGACCTTCGAGAGTTTTAGAATTATTATTTAATTTTCATCGGACTAAGAGTTTGTGATATTTTTGTTGTTGTTGACGATGGAGAGAGGGCCTAGGCTCTTCGGTTTTCACCAGTAGTTGTGCAAAACATCTTATGAGAATAATAGATAATAATAAAGTATGCATGTAATTGTTAGAGCAAGATAATTATATGTGGGTAGTGCATCCATAATTGTTATCGCCTCCGCAACCGCTTATAGCAATAACCTACTAGTCTCATCCATAGAAGAAAGATAACTAATGATATGCATTGTGATGTCACCATTAATCCCAAGTAAATTCCTCATACACAGTCGTACTATCCTTTCTGTCACTAGGGTTCCTATCCTGCAGATCAGTCATTACATGCACTCCCTTTACTTGGATCAATCCTCGGGGTCTTAGGTACCTGAAAAGTCCTTAGATTGAGGCAAGAGAGGGTATTACAATCATCATGTCATACAAACTAATACTTGATCCCATCTATGATAAATAACATGCGCAAAAAGCTACATGGCTAGGCCGAAGCCCTTATTCCAAGGAGAATTACTCACACATAGAGATGAAATCAATAATCATAAACATTGTAATATAGATCATAAGGTTGATAGCAAATAGTCTTAAAATGTAGCCAATTGGAGAAGACATCTACTATTACAAGTGGTGGAAGATGGCTATGGTGGTGGAGAAGGGTTTAGAGGTTTGGATCTAGATCTATTCCTCTGGCGTGGCGGCTTCTGGTGGCAGGGAGAGTTGTGGTCAAAAGAGAGGCTCTGTTTCCCATCGCCCGAAGACTCTTTATATAGGGGTCCCTTAACGAAAGTTGTTATGTTTGACCTAATGAAGTCGATGCCAACTATACGGTCAGAACTATATATCTGGAATAAAATACCCGTCGTATAGTTGGTTGTTAAAGCTTCAGTATTAACTTCACATATCCTGGTTTCTTTGACGTGTTGGAAATCTCGTATCTTTGGCATTTATGTAGTGATTCCCATCATCATACGTCATTATCTGAGCAGGGAAAAATAGCAAGAAAGGATTGGATACCCCTTTGATCATTAGGCATTACTGGTAGGTTTTAGAGAGATATTTCATCAAATATATGAATAATATCTAGTTTAAATGTGGACATGAATGGATATATTTCATAGCCATCAACCTCCCCAAGCTTAAACTTGATCATCCTCGAGCAAGAAAACCAAAATCAAAAGGGAACTCAGCATTTAAACTAAAATAACAAGATGATGATCTTACTCATGATTGGTAGTCTCATGTTTCCTCCACTTTATTAATCTGAAAAACTTTAGCATAGATAGAGTAATGGCAAGCATATCATACGGGTTTCATGAATCCTTATAGCGCAGCAAAATTATTGTAAGCATGGATGATTCAAAAGAGTAAACTTTATTCCATGTCATGTAATCAACTCATAAGCTTGCCTTTGAACAATAAATTGTAATCATGTAGAATTAAGAGTGTGAGAGTTTGTCATGAAAAGCATATACACCAGAGTATCTCAATTCTCCCACATCAATAAATTAAGACTTTTCAAGCACTACTTTTTTATTCATTGTCCTTCAAGAATTTTATTTCTTAAGTAATTTAGAGCATGCCAAAAAAATTCATTGGTTTATCAGGTTGTGATGGACACTCATGGCATCACTAAGGTTTTTGTTCCTTTTGCATAATCATTACTCATATCAGCCATAGGAGTGATTCCATCTTTTTATAGCTACCCGGGAGTGCCAAGAATCTTACCCATTATAGAATTGTTGCTACATATGTTTAACCAACTCATGGCCAAAATCTAGGAGTTTCCTCCATGAAGATCGTTCGTAGGCTAGCGGAGTTGTTGGCATCCCATGAAGTTTGACACGCATAAAGCTATATCATTCTTATGATTTACAAGTCAAACTTTGGAATGCTCACAAAAATCGCTAAACATTAATTCAATTGAACAAATCTTTTCAAAGAGAGCTATCAAGTCAATCATTATTTTCTGTGGTGTTGAGTGTCTCTAGGTATAAGCTTTCAAGACTAGACACTACAACACCCAAGTCTTCAATTTGTGAGACTTTTTATTATTTCAATTTGTTTAGCAAATTTTAGGGAAGACTTTGGTTAACTACAAGAGCTGGAACAAAATGTACCCAAATAAATACCCATGCAACCAAAATTTTACTACATTATAGAGACTCACTCCACCAATATAACATATTAACATTACTGCTAACTAGCATGGGTTTCTCAAACTTCAAAAGTGGGGAGTCATAAGGCATACCTCATATGTTTGGTTCCACTTCTCTCTTCCCTTTTTATTTGTTTCGTGGAAACTTAAAGTCAATCACTCTCCTGCAAATTAACGAGAACTTAGAGGCAAAAAGAAAAAGAGAGGGAAAATAAAAATAAACGGAGAAATCTTTTGTGATTTTTGAGAAGGGGAATTAGAAAATTGGCTGCAAAGCTCGGCTTGAAAATCTTAAACAAAATAAAATAACTAAGATAAAGTGTTGAGGAAACCAACACGAGTGCTTATAAACTCAAATAAAAGCATTACCTCGAAAATAAAATAAATAAAATGAAAGCCAAATAAAATAGATAGAAAACCTCCCCAAGCTTAGGCTTTTGCAAGCCCTTCAAAGCACTGTGGTGGGGGGGAAGCTGTAACTCCAGTCCGCAAATTGACTTGATAAGTTACTTGTTTCTCGGAGGTTCAGGACGAGATTATGAATTCCCTCCATAGTTCCTCCAAGTTCTTGGAAATCTTGATATGTAACAAACCGGTTTGGTGGATGCTCCTCCTGATGAGGGACTTCTTGATCCTCCTATTGGTCCTCATCCTCTTCCGAAATCTCTTCCTTGGGTTGGTTTTGCTCAACCTGCAAGTCATAAAGCACGTGTCCTTCCTCGATAGAGAAAAGACCATCAGGCAAAGGAGCGGGATAGAGACGCCCAGCTCCAGCAATATGCAGATAATAAACACCACCTCTCCTAGTGAGCATTCCACAAGCCCTTAAAGTAGAGAAACCAACACATCGCTCACCTAGTACCGGTTGTAACTCACCTAGGTCGATGCTTATGACATTGGCGAGCATGTTGATGACGCCTCCATAAGTGATTGGTCCTTGGCTTTGGTTGGATTGGTACTCCAAGTAGCGCACAAGGATTGCACCCAAGTGAAGTGACAAGTTGTCATAGTTGAAAGCAGCTTTTGCAAGGACTAAGATGTCCTCCTCATTGAGTCTTGTAAACTCATTACACGCATGCAAGGTGTTAGAAATAACATAGAACAAATAGCGAATAGCAGGGTGTTGAATATTTTTCCCTTTGCTGATTCTAGAAGTAAAGCTCATTCTATTATAGCAGAGTTCAAGGGATGGTTCTATGTCGGTAAAAGATGCGCGTGGAGCATTAGGATCATTGTTGGGTAAACCAAAACAATTTCACCATTCATCAAGTGATAAATAATAATTATTGTTCATGAGTCGGAAAGAAATTCTATCCTCCCCATGCCATGCTTTAACAGTGCTTTTCAAAGAACTAAGGAATTCAATGGTTAACCGGTGATAGGTTGGTGCATGATGAAATACAAAGTTTTGCAGGCCAACTCTATTACAAAGTAAATTAAAGTCATCTGAAATACCAAGTTGGTTCAATGTGACGGGGCAAGCCCACTTGGTTGCCTTGACTTCTTGGTTTTTGATCATGTCGAAACATTCACGGTGAGACTCGTTCTTGAATTGAATCCCCATCCGTTCCTGAGCTACAGCCCGAGAAGAACTAGCGGAGGCAATATCACGTGTATAGCTCCTCGTGTTCATCTTCTAATAGTAATAGTCATAGCATAATCCTCATCATAGCACACTAAAGAATCTCCTCAACATAATAATCTAGGCAAGATAATCATGGAAACTAGTTCAAAATAAGTCTCACCCTAGATTGATAATGATAATAGATCAGAGATGAATTCGCAAAAAGTAATTGGAGGATCGAAGGAGAAACATACCATAGATCACTTGTGTGCGAGGAAATCAAACGAAATCGAGTAGGGGTGGAGATCCATTGAGGTTTTGATAGAGTTTGGAGGTAGAAGAGATAAAAAGGATTGATGTTTTGGGTACCTCCCCGTGCGTTTAAGTGGTCGGACGCAACTATACAGCCACAACTATACGGCCTGAACACTTGTTCCCACCGTATAGTTGGTTTAACGGCAAAATATTAGGGTTTCTTTCCTGGCGGCTATAACTATATGGCTAGAACTTTTGTTCCCGCCGTATAGTTGGTCGTCAAACCTTCTCTATCCTGAGATGAAAAAATTTTGATGCCTCAAATAACTATACGGCCAAAGCTATACGGCGGGAATTTTTATTCCCGTCATATAGTTGGTCGTTAAAGCTTCTGTACACATCAAAAAATTTCTATTTCTCCAAAGAATTACTTTTTAGACTGAAACTTAGCGAAACACCTTATTTTGACAGAAAAATGATAGACTAAATTGTCGACCAACTTTGGCATGTATAAAACAGGAATTTTTAGTACCGATGAGTCTCTCCTTCTCACATGGGTTGCCTCCCACGCAGAACTCTTTTATGTTCACTAGTTTGACCTTGATGTTGCTCACTTAGGCCATATGAGTGGAATACTGATGCGGCTCAGTTCACTGTAGATCTTCGTTGGGATACCCCAAGAGGAAGGTGTAAAGAGCATAACAGTAAGTTTTCCCTCAGTTATGAAAGCAAGGTTATCGAACCAGTAGGAGGAAGGAAACAGCTCCAAGGTGTTGCTAACAACTTGGAACCCGCACAACACAAACTCAAAACTTTGCCCCAATGTATAGTGAGGTTGTCAATCTCATCGGTTTGCTGAAAACAAAGGATTAAACATATAGTGTGGAAGATAATGGTTGCTTGTAGAAGGTAAACGGTAACCGTAGATGATGTATCAATGATAAAGAAATGGACCGAGGTCCACAGTTCACTAGAGGTGTTGTCCTTAAGATAGATAACATGGGTGAAGAAATTACAGCGGGGCAATTGACAGATTGAGAAAGCATAACAATGCATATACTAGACATCATGAATCCTATGAGATTTGATTGGGCATTACAACAATATACATAGATCATAATCTAACTGCATCTATGACAAAAAATCCACCTTCAGGTTATCATCCAAACCCCTTCCAGTATTAAGTTGCAAGAAACGGATAATTGCATTAAGCAATGTGTGTAAAGTAAACAATACAATTGTTCCATGAACAAAAGATTGTTGTTTTCTCCCTAGTAGAAACAGCATATCTACAACCTTAGAGATTTTTGTCACTTCCCCAGATTACTAGAGGCATGAACCTACTATCGAGCATAAATACTCCCTCTTGGAGTCACAAGCATCTACTTGGCCAAGATAGCTACTAGCAACAGAGAGCATGCAATATCACAAATAACACAGACATGATAGAATCAATAATCAATCTGACATAGTATCTCAATATCCACTGGATCCCCACAAACACAACATGTATGATTACAAATACATGACCTTGATCATGAACGGAACTCACAAGATCTAAACATGATAGCACAAAGGAGGAGAAACAACCATCTAGCTACTATATGGACCCATAGTCCAAGGGTGAACTACTCACGCATCATACCAGAGGCTGGCTTGGTGATGAAGAAGGCCTCCGAGATGATCTCTCCCCTCCAGCAGGGTGCCGGGAAGAGCTTCTGATCCCCCGATCTAGGGACGATGGTGGCGGTGGCTATGGACAATTTCGTGGAGATTTTATCGGGTACTTAGGGTTTCTGCATCGGGGTGACTTTATAGGGGACGGGTCAAGGTCGGTGGGTGCCCGAGGGGCCCACATCTGGTGGCGGCACGCCCCCTGGGCCGCGTGGCCCTAGGGTGTGGCCACCTCGTGGCCCCCCTTGGCTGCCCTTCGGACTCTATGTTCTCCCCAGTAAAATATTGACTTTGTCTTTTGTCTCGTCGAATTCCGAGAATATTTCCTTACTAGATTTTCTGAAACAAAAAACGGCAGAAAATAGGCAATTGGCACTAAGGCATCTAGTTAATAGGTTAGTCCTAGAAAATGTATAAAAATACCTCAAAGTATAGACAAAACATAACAACATTGATACTAAACAAGCATGGAACATCAAAAATTATAGATACGTTTATGACGTATCAAACACCCACTCCAAAGTATTTGGCCTTCAAAGTGATGGCCTCCTTATCATCTTGCTTGGCTTTATTTTTCCTGGGGAAATGAATAACAAAAGAATCCCGCGAAGGCAATTGGAGTTTCACGTTCCCTTCATGCAAATTGATAAAATCCTTAATAGTAAGAAACGATGACCTAATATAATAGGGGCAGTAGCATCTTCAAGCATGTCAACAATAACAAAATCAATAAGAGCAGGACATCCTTTAATGTACACTAAGATATTCTCTTTAATGCCTACTGCTTGTTTATAAGTAGAATCTTCTAGATGTAATTTTAGTTCGGTGATTTCAAAAGAGCCAAGATTTAACTTGTTATAAAGATTCTTTGGAATTGTTGAAACACTTGCACCTAGATCATAGAGTGCAACTATTTCATTAGTCCCAATTTTAATCTTAATAGTAGGCTCAAATATATCATCTAGCTTAACAGGCAATTTTTCAGCAATTTTCTTATATTCTTCCTCAAGCTCACATACCTTTATTGCTACCTGATTAACGAAGTGTTGATACATGGCTTCCTCATTTCCTTCACTTACCAGAATCTTGACATTCATCCTTTTTACAAGATCTTCAATTGTGTAGTTCGGTGAAAAAGCATTGCTATAGTCAAGTTCTTCAGGCTCCTCCCTTTGGATCCTTATCATCTTGAGGTCTTCAACTGGATTGGGCTCAGCTTTACCTGCAAATTTAGCTAGAACGAGAGTTTTAATCTCGGTTATCTTACCTAGTTGTGCCTCGACAATCCTTGTTGTTTCTTGGAGGGCCTGCAAATCATTTCTCAAACTAACAGCTTGGTTAGATAATTTACCAAGCATAGGATCATGATTCTCCATAATTTTGACTAGAATATTGTTTTGCTCATTTTGTGAATCCATAAAAGATTTAAGAGTTTTTTGGAGACTACTATTACTTGATGTCATATTATTATTAGAGTTACCTGCAGGACTAGAATAATGTTTCTGAAAGTTTGGATTATAATTCTTTTTCCAAGTAGTCTTATAATCATTACGAGCTATGAAGTCTATTTCTTCAATAGTTGGTTCAGGAGTAGCTCTTACCGGGGTTTCCTTACCTTTAACGGCTAATATGAGCTCATCCAACTTAGCATTGAGTTTTTCATTTTCTTGAGGTGGGACGGAGTTCACCTTCTTCGTGTTTGATCTTTCCACATGCCATTGGGCATGGTTGTCTTGCATATTGTCTAGCAGCTTCTTTGCTTCGGTAATTTGCTTACCCATAAATGTTCCTCCAACTGCAGTATCTATCATAGACTTAGACACAAGGTTAAGAGCATTATGAAATAAATAGAGAATTAACCAATCTTCCTTCCCAAGGCTGGGATAGTTTATCATGCATTCTTTCATCCTCTCCCATGCAAGCGCTAGTGGCTCACGCTCTTCCTGTCTAAAACCAGTAATATTAGATCTGAGTTGCATTGTCTTTGCAGGTGGAAAGAATTTAGTCATAAACAAAGAAGTACATTCCACCCATGATGCAATAGTATTTCTAGGCAAAGATAGCAACCATTCTTTTGCTCTTCCTCTAAGAGAGAAAGGAAATAAGCGCAACTTGGCCGCATCAGGGTCAACATCTTTAATGTGCATCATATCACATATTTTAGTGAAAGTATTTAAGTGCATACCTGCATCTTCTACAACAGAGCCTCCAAATTGATTCTGTTGAACCAAACTTAAATCGTGGGGCTTAATTTCATAATCTTCAGCAGCAATTGCTGGATGAGTAATAGGAGTACACAAATAATCATTGTTAGGAGTTGCAAACTCCCCAAGTTTCTTTTTGTTTTGTATTTTCTTAAACAAGTACTAATGATGATAAAAAAAAATTAAAAGGCTAACTAATATTTTTTTGGTTTTTCAAATAAAGACTGAAAGCAAACTAACAAAATTAAAAATGAGAATTTAAAACTAGCAAGGTTCCTACTAACCTCACCAGGGTAGCTATTGTTTCCCCGGCAACGGCGCCAGAAAAAGGGTTGATACCTCGGGAAGCAGATTACGGATGTAGTATAGCTCTTTTTCCCTAGTAGACCTAGGTTTATCGAATCCTCGGGAAGCAAAAAGCAAAGTGAGATTACTTAAACGGACCTTCGAGAGTTTTAGAATTCCTATTGTGTTTACCAAGAGTTTGCGATCTTTTTGTTGTTGCTGACGATGGAGAGAGAGAGGGCCTAGGGTCTTCGGTTTTCACCAGTAGCTATGCAAAACATCTTATGGGAATAATAGACAATAATAAAGTATGCATGTAATTGTTAGAGCAATATAACTATATGTGGGCAGTGCATCCATAATTGTTATCGCCTTCGCAACCGCTTACAGCAATAACCTACTAGTCTCATCCATAGAAGAAAGAGAACTAATGATATGCATCGTGATGTCACCGTTAATCCCAAGTAAATACCTCAAATACAGCCATCCTACCCTTTCTGGCACTGGGGTTCCTATCCTGTAGATCAGTCATTACTCACACTCCCTTTACCTAGATCAATCCTCGGGGTCTTGGGTACCTGACAAGTCCTTAGATTGAGGCAAGAGAGGGTAATACAATCATCATGTCGTACAAAATAATACATGATCCCATCTATGATAAATAACATGCATAAAAAGCTACATGGCTAGGACAAAGCTCTTAGCCCAAGGCGAATTACTCACACATAGAGATGAAATCAACAATCATAAACAATGTAATAGAGATCATAAGGTTGATAGAAAATAGTCTTACAATGTCACCAATTGGAGAAGAGATCTACTATTACAAGTGGTGGAAGATGGCTATGGTGGCGGAGAAGGGTTTAGAGGTTTAGATCTAGATCTATTCCTCCGGCGTGTCGGCTTCTGGTGGCAGGGAGAGTTGTGGTCAAAAGAGAGGTTTTGTTTCCCGTCGCCAGAAGCCTCTTTATATAGGGGTCCTTTTACGAAAGTTGTTCTATTTGACCTAATAAAGTCGATGCCAACTATACGGCCGGAATAAAATTACCACCGTATAGTTGGTCGTTAAAGCTTTAGTATTAACTTCACGGCTTCTGGTTTCTTGAACGTGTTGGAAATCTCGTATCTTTGGCATTTATGTAGTGATTCCCATCATCATACGTCATTATTTGCACAGGAAAAATAGCAAGAAAGGATTTCATACCCATTTGATCATTAGGCATTAGTGGCAGGTTTTAGAGAGATATTTCATAAAATATATGAATAATATCTAGTTTAAATGCGGACGTGGATGGCTATATTTCACAGCCATCAGCTTCCCATAAAAACGGTTTTCATTAATGGCTTTAGTAGCTGCGGGGTCTATTTCAAATGGTTCAAAGGGTATTTCACCTTCTTTTGGGAAGTTCTTTACACTAAAAGGCCAATAAGCTCTTTTTCCATTTTGATGTGTTTTTATGTTTTAAGGAAAACTTAAAAAGACTAAAAACAAGACAAAATAAAATACTTTAAAAATATAAAAGGAGAAGAAAAAGCTCACAATGATGGAACCTCCCCAAGCTTGGGTTGTTGCACAAGTTGATGAAGATGACAGCGCTAGAAAATAGTCATAGTAGTTGCTGTGAGAAATACCTTGCTCTTCAAACTTGATGAGGATGGAGTTGTGGTGTACCTTCATCAACTCCCCGGCAACGGCGCCAGAAAATAGTCTTGATGGCAACAATCGTGGCCACTTTTCGGTGGGACTCCAAGTGCAGAGTGTTGTAGCAAGTTTTTTCCCCACAAGGGTGACTCGAGGGTTTATATTGAACTCTTGGGGAATTGGTTATGGAAGGGTATTTGTCTTTTCCTCTATAAGCAACCTGTAAAGTAAAATAATTTGTCTTGTGTCCCCAACTCCACCAAGTGGTTGTTAACCACAAGGTTCCGTATTAATAATATGAAATAAAATATAATATAAACTGAAATAAATAAAGAAAATAAAGTAAAGTAATGCAAACTAGATGATATGGAATATAGTAGAGTTGTTTTGGGGTTTTTATGGATGATTGCAAGTAGGAAAAGTATTTTTGTATTTTTGAAATAATAAATTGCAGAAAATATAAAAGATAGTGGATGCAATGGAAAGGTGTTTCTTATGATAAAAATCGGACTGGGATTCATGGATCACTTGTCTACTCTCTTTTTAAGTTGTATTTATCACAAAACAATTCATCAAGGATAAATATTCATGAAACTTCTGTATGTGTTTGATAAAAAATCAATATGGGCATCATGTTCTAACATAGAAATGAAATACATCTCTCTTATACTCCTCAATAAAGGGAAACTCCATGCAATCTTGAATTAAGAACAAACCAAAGTATAGCTTTAAGTAATATAACATGATGTTTGAAATACAAATATGCTACCTTGATCTAACAAGATTATCACACTGTCACATGATAACTATAGCACATGATTTCACTTTATCCCTAGTGAGGCAGCAAAAGAAAGGTAAAAACCAAAGTAGATGTTGAATATTGTTTGTCACAATTAAATATCTACCACCATGATACTCCATCTAATACACACTTCTCCCCATATAAGTTTTTGCATAAAAGTTGGATCCACCATATAAGAATTACAAATATGACCATAATCATGTAGGGCAGCTCATATGGTATTAGATCTATGAAGAACAAGAGAGAAATAGATCAAGCTACTTCCACAAACCCACAGTACAGAGGTGGAGTACTCCGTCTTTATCATGGTGATGATGTCGGATATGTTAGATAGGGTGGAGATCTCCCCGAAGGTGGCTCCGGTGGAGTTTACCCCTCCAATCTTCGTTGGATCTGACTCTGTTTGGTGGTGTTTTCATTTCTGGTGTGCTCTATCTCGAGGACTCCTCGGAGGATCCTTATATAGGGGTTTTTAGGTCAAGAGTACTCTGTGGGCAAAAGAATCAAGGCGATCGGATCGTCGAGGAGGAAACTAGGGTGGGTTGCGCGCTTACCTAGGCTGGGCGCGCCACATAGGCTCGTTTGGGCCTCCTGGCCCTCCTGGTGGGATTCTTGTGCTTCAGATGTTTCTCATGGATAAATATTGACATTCCCAAACTTCGTATAGGTCCTGAAACATCAAACATTGAAAACAGGGTTTTTCTGCCCTGCCGGGTTATAGCTAAAATAAAAGGAATCATTGGTAAATCCCCAAAAATCAATACTATAAAACATGGATATAATATTATATATGATGCAAATATATGGATATAAGGGAGAGGGATCGCCTTGCCTTAGGCCTCTCGTGGGGCTAAATCTTTCCAACATTACTCCATTTAATCAGACAGAGTATCCAACAGAGGTAACACATTTCATAATCCAGTAAATCCAAATATCAGCGAAACCGATCTTTTGCATAGCTCCTTGAAGGAACCCCCAATCTACTCGATCCTAAGCTTTGGCTAGGTCGAGCTTGTAGGCACAAAACTTACCCCTTTTGTTGGAATTCGTCTAAATAGCATGAATGCACTCAAACGCGATAAGGGCATTATCCGTAATCATCCTTCTCGGGATTAACACACTTTGTGTGGGAGAGATAATGTCATCAAGAAGCGGTCTTAGTCTGTTGGCCATGCATTTTGAGATAATCTTGTATATTACGTTGCAAAGGTTTATCGTCCAATAATCTTTCAAGCTAGAAGCCTCATTAGAGTTCGGGATAAGGACTATTGTAGTATCATCTATATCTTCAGGCATTATTCCAGTTTGAAAGAAAGCTCTGACTGCACAAATGATCTTTTTCTTTAATAGTCCCCAGTTTCTCTGGAAGAAATGTTCGGGATATCCATCTGGCCCAGGAGCTTTCATAGGACCAATATGGAAGAGTGCATCACATATTTCTTCATTTGTAAACTCAGTGCATAGTTTTTCATTCATTTCAGCACTGATCTTGTTTTGTAACAAATTCAGAATCCTAGCAGGCTCAACCAAATCATCTTTGATATAAAGATTCTTAAAGAAATTAGTTGTCAGTTCCTTCATATCCTCTGCATCTTTAATTGTAGCACCATTGGGCTTTATTAGCTTTGTAATGTTGTTCTTTCTGGCTCGCCGAGAGGCTTTTCTGTGGAAATAACTAGTGTTCTAGTCCCCAGATTTTAGCCACTCAACGCGGAATCGTTGTTTCCATGTAAGTTCCTCTTTAGCCAGTAGTTCATCCATTTAACGAGATATTCTTATCTTTTCCTTTTTGTTGAAATCATCTTGTTGCATGGAAACAACTCCAAGATTCTTGCGTAGTTTCTGAATTTTCCTGAAAATCGAGCCAATGGTTCTCTTGCTCCATCCCTGAAGTGTATCCATGACTCCATCAAGCTTCTTTCCCACGTCTTCAAGATTACGAGCTTTCTGTTGCCCTTTCTATGCGCCGCATCGCAACATCGTCGCGGCGAGAGCATCATGGATCCTTCTGTCGGACAACGTCCACAACACAAACCAAAGACAACTCACTCGGACCAAAGAAACACCAACTTGCTATAGGTTTTCACGTTCTCTCACTACAGCGGTCAGTCTATCTTACCCCCCAAAATACCGGTCCACGAGCAGTGTCATGCCACTCTATCAGCGGTGTGGTGCTGTTTTTTGCGCACACCCTTCTCCTGATCATCAGATACGAGTTTAGCGAAAGCCGGCCACACAAACTTGTCACCAGCGGACTCCTTGATCCCGCCTGGTGAAATCTCAAACACGTGATTCTGAAAGTTTTTAAAATTAGGTTAATTGGATAGACGTCACTATAATTTTCAGCTATTTAAGAGACACCATCATAATTTTTAACTTTGGAAAAACGCCACTACAATGATATGTACATCTTATGTATGCCATTATACCCACTTAATTAGACGCATATATTAGACAATATATATTTTGTATTCTGTGTTATATACGTATGTACGATGAGACACACCCGAATCACCAATGAGTGGGCAACCGTCTCGCTTGACTAGTCCATGATTCCTCTTTTCTCCCTCAATCGTGACCCAAACGCTAGGACAACGGACGCAGGCGAGCATCGTAATGGCGGCAGCGGACGTCGGCGATCCTGGTGGCAGAGAGTACCTGGTTCCCGCACTCCCTCCCTACCTCGCCGACAGGACAGAAGCCCGTCGGATCCTCCCTCCCCTTGGCGGCTGAACGTGGCGAGAATGACGGCGGTGGTGCTGGCGGGAGGCGGCGAGCAGCTGCTTCTTGCATTCCCTCCCATCCTCTCCGAGCCGACAGAATCTCTCCTCTCCCCTTTGTTCAAGAAGGCAGTCATGGTGGACTATTGCAAGAGCATGCCGGCGGACAGGACCCAATGGCAATGACGACTTGTCAGTATCCTGTCAATGTT
Organism: Avena sativa; assembly: GCA_916181665.1. NCBI lineage: Eukaryota > Viridiplantae > Streptophyta > Magnoliopsida > Poales > Poaceae > Avena > Avena sativa. The sequence goes on from OV702293.1 coordinate 252,389,201, forward strand.
TTTTTTTTGAACCCGTTGTACCCTACCAATATTCAATTATAAGTGTTGATAGCAAGTATCGCTTCACTTACAATGTACCCGTAGCAATCAACGGCTCACGTCTACAGTCATCCGTCATCCTTCTTGTCTAGCCGACGATTAATTCAGTTTTTTCTATTCAGTGTAAACGCTTGTCGTTAAACCATGTATTTGAAATTTGTGAAGCTGTAGACATCTCAACGTGGAGCTATAAGAGATTTATTTTCGTGTCTCCATTTATATTTTGTGACACATTTATATCCTGTGACGATTTTTCCCATGTTTTCTCTAGTTGTAAGCCTAATTCCGGTGGGCCCGACCATTCATATGTATATATAATGAAAATACAAGTGTATGTTGTTTAGTATATATATCTAAGTAGATGTAATGGGATATGTGAGATGTACACAGAATTGTAGTGTCGTTTTTATAAAGTTGACAGTTATGGTGGCATTTCTCAAATAGCTGAAAATTATAGTAGTGTCTATCCAATTAATCCTTTAAAATTCCATTTATGTATTTTACACTGTTGCATATCCACTTTTGTTGCTTGTAGAAGTTCCGTTCCGAATCTTTCTTAGCCATGATCCTCTTATCTACAGATTATCAACAACGTGATTGCAGTTGCACCATGAGCAGCGGTAACTCTGCATGGGCATGTAGGAGGGACGCACCCAGAAGAATGATACGTCGAGCATCGTCAAAGAGCGCAAGTTCAGCAAGCAATGACCCTACGCGAACTCGCACCTGTTCATCGACATTAACAGTATCTTTGAGCAATTCATCTAGGAAATAGACGAATGAATATTAGGAAACAAAAAAATTTGATGTCCTTACTTTTCTTTATTATTTTTGTAGGGTCCTTTCTATAAACTTTGAGGACCATATGGTTATTTCTTCTCACCTCCTCCCTTGTTTCTCTCTCCTCCTCCTCTAGTCGAGAGTCCTCTCTCACTTCCTGGCTCTCTCCTCCTGGGGAGGTCCGCCTGTAAAAGGGCATGTGTGCCCCATGTGTATTATTGGTAATTAATAACAATCTTTATATACTAATGGTTGCATTGAGATGTACTTGTAGAATTTTTCCATTAGCATCGCTTGGACCATGTGTTGGTTTTAAGGTTAAAGAAATTAAGAAATAAAGAACAGTAAGCAATGTCCAAGGACTTTGGGTCTATTGGAATCATGTTGGAGAAAAACAAGAAGAAGAAGAAGAAGAAGAAGAAGAAGAAGAATAGAAAAATAAGATCAAGAGTGTGTTGAAGAAGAAGGTAGAGTATCTGGTATGTATCTTCAAGACATCATCCTAATGGAGTTAAAAGAAATGAAGTGTTGCAGATATGCCCAAGAGGCAATAATAAAATGGTTATTATCATATCTTTATGTTTATGATAAATGTTTGCATTCCATGCTATAATTGTATTAATAGGAAACATTAATACTTGTGTGTTTTGTAAACATAAAAGAGTCCCTAGTAAGCCTCTTGTTAAACTAGCTTGTTGATTAATAGATGATCATAGTTTTCTGATCATGAACATTAGATGTTATTAATAACAAGATCATGTCATTAGAAGAATGATGTGATGGACACACTCTTATAGTTAGCATAGCATAAGATAAAGTTATTTAGAGTTTGTTTACTACAATCTTTCAAATACATAGTAACCTAATCCTTGGACCATGAGATCATGTTAATCACCATCACCGAATGAGTGCTTTGATGACATCAAACGTCACTTCTGTAATTGGGTGGTTATAAAGATGGCATTGGGTATTCTGAAAGTATGGATTGAAGCGCAAGGATCAAGAGTGAGATTTGTCCATCCATATGGCGGATAGATATACTCTGGGCCCTCTCGGTGGAGTGTCATCCAATTGGCTTGCAAGCATGTGACAAGGTCATAAGGGATGTCACATCACAGTACGAGTAAAGAGTACTTACCGGTAACGAGGTTGAACTAGGTATAGAGATACCGACGATCAGACCTCGAATAAGTAAAGTATCGCGCGACAAAGGGAATCAGTATCGTATGTAAATGTTTCATTCGATCACGAAGTCATCATAGAAATATGTGGGAGCCATATGGATTTCCAGATCCCTCTATTGGTTATTGATCGGAGAGGTGTCTCGGTCATGTCTGCATAGTTCACGAACCATAGGGAGATACACTTAAGGATTCGATGTTGTTTAAGTAGATATGGAATATGAGTTGGAGACGGAATGTTGTTCGGAGTCTCAGATTGGATCCAGGACATCACGAGGAGATCCGAAATGGTCCGGAGAATAATATTCATACAAGGAAAGTGGTTTTCGGGGTTCGGGAAAAGTTCCGGTGTTTTGACCGGATACTTCTAGAATGTTTTAGAGGGACCACCAGTGGTTCCACCACCCCGGGAGGGGGTCACTTGGACAGTGACATGCCCTAGTGGCTAGCCGCACCAAACCCTAAAGGGACAATTCGGACAACACTAATAAAAGTGTCAAACCCTAGTTTGAATAGTCAAATCCTAGTTTGAAAAGCCAAACTCTAGTTTTTGGTAAGAGGGAAGACTTGGTGGGAAAGGTTCCAACTCTCCCCTTGGTGGCCGGGTTGGGAGGGACACGGCCTGGACTGGGAACCCTTGGCTGGCTGCCCCTACCTATATAATGAGGGGTAGGGACGCACCCCCCCCCCCCCACACACACACACCCCTTGTCCCTTGGCGCCTAACCCTAGCCACCGCATCTCTTCTCTCTCGTCCATCGTCCTACTCCGGCTTAGGCGAAGCCCTACAGAAATCTCTCCTCCTCCACCACCACCACCACACCGTCGTGTTGTTGGAATTCCGTGGAGATCTACAACCTATGCTGCCCTGCTGGAACAAGGGAGAGGAAGGTCTTCATCAACTATCGTACGTGTGACTGACTGCGGAAGTGATGTTGGAACGTGGCGCCAGAAGGATTGTCTACACGATATTGAGATCGGCAAGTGACTGACTTCATCAACCACGAGAATATGATCTCATTAAATGCTTTGGATCTACAAGGTTTAATTCTCTACAATATCGTTGCACCGATCTCGCAGGTTAGATCTTGGCTTAGCCATATATTAGATCTTGCTTTTGTGTGTTCACACGATAGAAATTTTTTGTTCTCCATGCAACAAACCCTACAGCGGTATCAGATCCAAATCTATGCGTAGATATGTTGCACGAGTAGAACACAATGGTTTTGTGGGCGTTGATGCTCTTGTTGTCACTTGATTTTTGTGTACTTTGCATCTTGTGGAATGGTGGGATGAAGCGGCCCGGGCTAACCTTACATGTCGTCGTACATGAGACTTGCTCCATGCTCAACGTGCAACTTGCATTGCAAAAGTGGCTTTGCGGGTGTTTGTCTCTCGATTCAATTTACAATGGGAACTTGACAATACTTGTATTAGTGTTGTGGTTCTTGTTCGTAGGTAAGAACGGTTCTTATTCGAAAGCCCGAAGACACGTAAAATATGCAAAGAAAATTAGAGGTGTCTAACTTGTTTTTATAGATCATGTGATGTGATATGGCAATGATGTGATTATGATTGTATTTGATGTATGCAATGATCCTTATTCTAAGTTGGCAACCGGCAGGAGCCTTATGGTTGTCTTTAAATCCATTAAGACATGTGTGTCTATTCATCATGTAATCGTTTTATTCCAAGTAGTTGTAATAGTTGATGTTGGTGATGGACAATCATGAAGGAGCACCATTGACCTTGACGCCACGCTGGTGATGATGGAGATCATGTTTGTGCTTTGGAGATGGAGATCAAAGGCATAAGAAGAAAAGCCATAACATATCACATATTATGAATTTCATGTGATGTTAACCTTTTTTATGCATCTTGTATTGCTTAGATCGTGACGGTAACATTATAAGATGATCCCTCTCACTAAATATCAAGTAATAAAGTATTCGTCCTTAGTAGCCACCATTTCTAAGACTCGTCATTTCGAAGCATCTTGTGATGATCGGGTGTGATAGATTCTACGTGTGCATACAACGGGTGCAAGCCAGATTTGCACATATAGATACTAAGGTTAACCTTGACGAGCCTAGCATGTACATACATGGTCTCGGAACACGGAATACCGAAAGGTAAAGCATGAGTCATATGGATGATATAATGAACATGTTGATCGTTCTCCTTTGAAGCTACATTATCTTTCGTGATGATCGGACTTGGTATAGTGGATTTGGTTCATGTAATCACCAAAACGACTCAAGGGATGTTGTTTTGAGTGGGAGTTCAAAAGTAATATGATTAAAGTTGAGCACAATTTATCATAAATTAAATCAAAGTGAATTTGCATAATTATTATAGTCATTGGCATTCGTTCATCACCTTACGCTTAGTTATAATTGAGATAATAGAACTATAGAATTTTGAATAGTTACTTTACGAACTGGTATCATATTGTTTTGAGTGTCAATCTAAAGTTTAAAAGTCCTATTGCAAACTTTCAGCAAACTCCGTTTACACCATGAAGTTTAATAATTAGTATTAAATCAAGAGTAACAATTCCAGTGTTAGTATCTAAAGTATCATGTTTGCCTCCATGATTCTTGATATTCAAAAGATTGTTTTAATATCAAGGTTATCTATGAGCTAAAAGAATTGTTTCAGAAACCATCATGTGTGGAAGATATTGTGATATCTAAAAAAATGTTTTGGTTGCAACATGATAGAGTATAATTTGGCAAAATTTATATTCTAATATTTGATGAGAATTTGCGAAGGTTGGAGATGCTAGACGTCCTAATCCTCTAAAAGGTTTTGGAAAGCAACATCATACTCGTGATTCTTCTTTATAACATGTGGTAGCTTGATCATGAAAGTTGTCATGATAAGGATGAATAGAAGATGTAGGTAAAATGTTTACTACACTGAAATATTACTAAAGAATGGATTTTGAAAGAACACCAAACATTTGATGATGGTGATCTACTTAAAAGTGCAAGTCCAAAGGTATTAATATTTGACTATACACACTTGGGACTATGTGTCATGTGTATGACGCCACTGTTGATGTTGATAGATTCTTTTAAAAGGGAAAGGAAATGCTGAAAGAGAATCTTTGAAATATTTGCGGAAAGATAAAAGGTTGGAAATGTCCATCTTGGATATGTAGATGATATACATGTTATGGCTGTATTCTTTGCTTGTTAAACAATATGGTTCTTGGGTATTGGATACCAAATTGGTTGGTATGAAGTGTCATACATGACAACACAATTCATGAACTGCAATGGCCTAAGTAACCAGCAAGAGAATTGTAACACCACAGTTTTAGCTAAATAGTAACTTAGGGTTGATTGTGCATTCATGAGCATCATCTCTTAAACATGCATTGAAGAAAACTAATGGAAACCCTAACCCTACTCTCTCCCTCTATTTGAAAACAATTCAAAAAGGTTTTGCATTTTGAAAAGTATCAAAATGTAAGGATCCCAAATTGCCTAAAGGGGTTCCTACAGTATTTTATATATTTTCAAAACCTTCTGGTACTTTTGAAATTATTCAAAACAGAAATTGAATCTAAAATACAAAAGAGAACAACAGAAAACAAAAAGAAAAATGTTTTATAAAGAAAAATTGGAGCTAGACCGTTCCAGGCCGCGCAACCCAATTTCTTTCTTTCCCCCTCCCTTTTCTGCGGCCCATCCTCGGCCCAGCCAGAGCACACCCTGCCCGGTACCCTTTCGACATATTCCTTTTCTTCTTCCTCGCGTCCGACGGGAAGCAGCTCGCTGTCGTCGGCCTCGCCGTCGATCCCTGACGCCTACTCACCGCCGTCCATCAAGCGTCAGGAGAAGGATAAGACCGAGCCGCGACGTGTCCCTCTTCCCCTATGCCTCTCCATTCCCTTCCCCTGGCTCTCTCTTCCTCTTCTCTCTGGAACCAAGAACCCTAGCTGTATGGCCGCCGCGTCGCGTCGTTGTTCCCTACCTTCCCTCATTGTTCCGAACTCACAGGCGTGACCACCGTTGTCGAATTGGTCGATTGCCCCGGCCAGCTCTAGCGGAAGCTGCCTCCTTCGCTTCAATCGCCACCTCGTTCCCGAGCTTCGGTCGCCGTTGTCATGGACGATTCCACCCTCATCCGTCCTCACCGACAAGCTTGCAGTGTTCCTGGTGAGCACGCGGTCCTCCCCGACCCTCTCCCCCTCTCCCTATCGCTCTGTATTACACTACCGCCGCAGCTCCCCGTGCTTCGCCGCCAGACATCGACGTAGACCTTGCTCCGGTGACCTATTTTGGGCGGCGCCGCCACTAGCTAGCTCGCCTTGAAGCCCCGGTTCGAGCCACATACCCAGCTCGCGCATGCGTGCTCGAAAACGCCGGTGCCAATGACCGTCTATAGGTTGCCGGTGACATGATGTCACACCTGCGTCATGCTGACGTAGTCGCGTGGGTCCGTCTGCCCTCTTTGACCTTTGACTGCCACTATGGCGTCGACATGGCCTCAGCCCCACCTGCTAGCCCCAGCGGGTAGCCCCTGCCTCGGTGACAAATAGCCCCACCCCCGTGCTGATGTCATAGTGATGCAATAAACCCTTTTAAATAATTTAATAGTTCCAGTAATTGGTTTAATCTTGTAAATTCAATATCTTATTATTTATAAATCAGAAAAATATTTATAATATATCAAAATGTTCAAAAAATGAAAACTATCTATCTAAGCTATAATCATGCATTGTTCAACAAATTACATGACAAGTTTAATTATAATAACAAACCAACCCACTCATATACATCCGAAGTTTCCCCGAGTTAGGGTTTTCACCCCTTGGAACGCTGATTAAATTGTCGAGCATGCTTTAGGGTTACATTTCGATACAAATTAACTTGTCATATCATCATCCTTGCTTGATCATTGCATCGATGCCATGTGTTGATTGTTTCCCTTTCTTTCCGATGTTTGGTTCTTCCCGATAGAATACGATATCAAGATCGAAGCCCGAGATCAACACCGTCGAAGTTTGAAGATCGACGAACAATACTTGACCAACTATAATCAAGTCAAGTACAAGGATTCCAAAGAATTGTCTATCTATTATCAAGAGGCAAAGGTAATCATAGCCCCACCATGGTATAACCCTATGATTCCGAAATCATTTCATTTCCTGCCATGATGCATAGGATTCTGCTGTGGTCTTTTATCAATAGATAGAGTATCCTATCTGTTGCATTACTCCCTTTGAACTTATATTACATGTTCCACTGCTCCTAGCATAATTAGGTTTGTCTTGTGTGCTCTGCTAGAGCTTATATCTGTGTCTTGCTTAGCCCTGCATAGCTGTCAGTTCTGGTTCATCCAGATGATGTATCAGATGCAGATAATATAGTATGACAGGAGAACGTGGTGAGATGATATCATAAGTGATATGAGATTAAACATGCTAAGGCTTGTATGGGAGGCCAAAGTGGGATATGGTTTTTCTAGTCCCATGCTCGCCACCACTAGGAACTGATTTCTTGCCTTTGGAACCGAGATGAGCGTACAGCCACACGGGGCTTGGGAACCCCTCGCCTGATTAACTTGCCTAGTAGATTCCACGAGTCACATAATTCGGGCCTTCCATTTGACATGCATTCTGGATCTTCTCGAAGGCGGTGTGATGCTACACTCAACAGGGAGGAAGAGTGCTTCGTTGGAAACCCCAAGAGCAAGGTATGAAGAGTACAACGGCAAGATTTCCCTCAGTAGAAACCGAGGTTATCGAACCACAAGGAGGAAGGAAACGTCACACAGGTGTTGGAAGCAACGTGGAGACCTGCACAACACAAACTCAAGACTCTGTCCCAACAAATAAGTGAGGTTGTCAAGCTCACCGGTTTGTTGTAACAAAGGATTAAACGTATGGTGTGGAAGGTAATGGTTTGCAGCAAGTAAACAAGTAACAGTGGAAGATGTATCAATGGTAAATATTAGACCGGGCACCATAGTTCACTAGAGGTTCTCTCCTTAGATAAACAACATGGCATGAAGGGTAAAAAAATTACAGCGAGGCAATTGACAGGAACTGAGCAAGGCATAACAACGCAGTTACTAGCCAGAAAGATCCTATGAGGTTGATTGGGCAATACAACAATATACATACACCGTAATCCAACTGCATCTATGACTAGAAGTCCACCTTCAGGTTATCATCCGAACCCCCTCTAGTATTAAGTTGCAAGCAACAGACAACTGCTTTAAGCAAAGTATGTAAGGTAAGCAGTCCACATGTTCCATGAACAAGAGACCGCTATTTTCTCCCTAGTAGCAACAGCACATCTACAACCGAAGAGATTATTGTCACTTCCCTTGGAAACTACAGGCATGAACCCACTATCGAGCATAAATACTCCCTCTTGGAGTCACTAGCAAATACTTGGCCAAGATAACCACTATCAACGGAGAGCATGCAAGATCACAAACAACACAGACATGATAGAATCATAATGATAGAACCATTAATCAAACTAACATAATAATCTCAATATCCATTGGATCCCTGCAAACACAACATGCATGATTACAAATAGATTAGATCTTGATCATGAATGGAGCTCACAAGATCTATACATGAAAGCACAAAGGAGGAGATACAACCATCTAGCTACTACATGGACCCATAGTCCAAGGTGGAACTACTCACAAATCATACCGGAGAGAAGGCCTCCGGGATGATCTCCCCTCTGGCAGGGTGCCGGGAAGAGCTTCAGATCCCCCCCCTGATCTAGGGACGATGGTGGCGGCGGCTACAAACGGTTTCGTGGAATATTGATCGGGTACTGAGAGTTTCTGCATCGAGGGCTTATTATAGGCGAAGGGGGAGACCGAGGCGGCCGCCAAGGCGGCCAAACCCTAGCCAGGCGCGGGCTAGGGCCCACCCACGCCGGGGGGAGGGGGTCTGGCCCCTCGGGCTCTCCTCTGGACTTCTTGTTCCCCATGGAAAGTTATTGACTTTGTCCTTCGTCCCGTCCAATTCCGAGAATATTTCTTTACTAACTTTTATGAAACCAAAAACAGCAGAAAACAGGCATCTGCACTATTGTAACTTGTTAATAGGTTAGTACCAGAAAACATGTAAAAAGCACGTCAAAGTGTAGACAAGTAAAGCAAAGTAGATACTAAACAAGCATGGAGCATCAAAAATTAGATACGTTTCCAACGTATCATCATCCCCAAGCTTAACTCTTGCTCGTCCTCGAGTAGGTAAGTGATAAAAAGAATAATTTTTTAGGTGACGTGCACCCTCATAATAAAGATCCAACCATTTGCAAACATTGAAAGCTGGGATCAAAGAACTCTAAACATGTGCATGAAAGATGGAGTTATAACAATAGGACATAGTAATTATGCATGCAACATGGCAAGCTACAAACAAAGATCATGAATAATATGCATTGAAAAACGTTTGTTTGTTTCACATGCAGAAAACATAGCATAGTGGCAATCAGCTTGTCCCTCATAGAGTAGCAATATAGATGAATAGGACACCTTCAAAGTTCACAAGGGTGACTAGAAACAAGTAGCACAAGAACAAGTAATAACACAATATGCATCAATTAATAAGCTTTGGAACACTGCACACAGAATGACAACTATGCTCTCTTAATGGTGCCTAAAGGTAGAAGGTGGAGACTCAATAATGATGGAAGAAAGGCCTTTTTGTAAAGGAAGCAGGGATTACATGTTTCAAAAAGAGCTTCCAAAAATTATGGTACTTATTAGCTTTCGGCCCTCATTGCCCCTATCATAAGCATCTTGAAGTGGTTAAGGTCAAAGTGGCAAAGCTGGAGTATATGCTTGACAAAGTATAAGTTGGCAATCTCAAGTCCCTTGACTATGAGGGCTACACCTCATGGATACTCAAATTAGGTCCCAGGCAAGTTCTTGTCATTGTAAGTATTTGCATATCATTGAGAACCGCCAACGGGGTACCCCTTGAACATGGTACAAGAGCTTTCCCATAACCAAAATGACAAGCCAAGCAGACAATGAGCATCTCAGAAATCTTCTTATGTACCATGGAAATATGGTGCTTTTTTCTCTCTTTCCTCTTTTCTCAATGTGTCACTTTTTTATAAGAAGGATGCTTCATAGATGTCACTATGGTGATGCTGCAAGTTTCCACCATGATTAGGCATGGCTTAGGCTAGCGGCCCAGGCGTTTCTCTAACACAGGATACAAACTCCATGGACTTACATGTTCCCACTTCATTTCACACCGGTAACATCCATAGACAAAAGAGCATGATATCAAGGGAGTACAAAAAGTACAAGTGCAATGTTGAAAACGTTCCCCGTGACAGCACGGTTCTGCTAATCCCAACTTATAAGTGCAAGCATATACAACAAAGTTGCCTCAATGGTTCAAGTTTATTAGGGGCAAAGAATAAAGTGTGCCATAAAGTTCGTGAGGGCTTTAATCACTAAGTTTTCACAAAACAAAATAGTTTTTAATTGGAAGATAGTTGAAAACAAGAATATACTTGGAATGGTGTAACACACCATGCATAGGAGTTTATAGTGGAAACTTTGGAATAACTTGGTTTCTTCGGAGTTGGAAGCATGAGTTGAACTTACTCATACAAGTGGAGGCTAGCAAAAGACTGGGAGCAACCAACTAAGAGAGCAATAATGGCCATAATTATGCAATGCAACAAAGCAAACTAATCAAAGCAAAGAGTGGTACTACAAATCAAGGACTAAATGATAATAGAGGATAATGGTGACTTCTCATAGTCATAACATGGTGTAATCATGTGTCAAGTCAACCCAAGCAAAACATCAAAGGAGAATACCGCAATACTATGCTTTTGCATGCTAAAATAACGCATAATTTCTTTAAGGCACACTAAGCAATCCCAATTGTTTGGAACAAGACATGCTACAGCAATAATCACTAAGCATAATGCTAAAACAACACCTAGCATGTCATGCTAAAGTCTAAGTCACAGTCAATGCAAGATCCTCTTGCACTTCAAGCAAGAACTTACTACTCCTTTCCAAACACCAAGCAAACTTATTTGCAAAACAACTCAGCGAGAACGGGGGTCCAAACTTCTTTATTAAAGCAAACTAAACAACCAAAGAAAAGCAAACAAAAACTAAGACGCTCCAAGAACAACACAACTGTGCATGAAACAATAAAAATGAAGTGTCTAGAAAGACCTGAGATTTTTATTGATGAAGAAGGGGATGCCTTGGGCATCCCCAAGCTTTGACGCTTGTACCTCTTGGATATTTCTTGGGGTGACACCATGGTGGCAATCCCAAGCTTGAGCTTTTGTCCATTCTTCATTTCATTGCATCACTCTCTCTCTCTACACCTGAATTTTTTCCTTCATACAAAACTTCACATAATCTTCATTAGCAACATTAGCTTATTCAAAAGATATTAGACCGCTGGAAAAGCTTTGGAACAGAAAGGATTTTCACTAAAAACACAAGTTACTAAAGTAACTCCTTCAAATAAACTCAATTTACCTAAAGAGAGCTCAAAAAGGAATCAATAAGAAGCAAATGCAAATAATGGCAGAAATCTGTCAAAACAGACCAGCAGGTAGAAACAAATTTTTTCGAACATCTTCTGTTGCTCAAATCAAAAGGTTTTGAACTAACGAAAGTTATATAACATATTGGGGGATTTCTTAATAAATTTTGAGATCAATACGAGTTACAGAGACTCCTCACAAATTTTTTTGGTGGAGGACAGAAATCTGTTTCGGGACAGCAACTCCCCAAATCTTACTTCCCTCTCATTAGAGGTCAATATTGGCACAAAAATCAAACAAAAAGGATAAGGAGAGGTTATTAATGAAGTAATAACTTCAAATACTCAAGTAAACTCTTGGGTTATCTCCCAACAAGTACTTTTCTTTAACGCCTTTAAGTTAGGCACAAGAAGCAAGAAGAATCAAGTATTTTCAAATGAAGAAGCATTAACATCAAATCTTGCTTTCAAAGGAGTAGCAAAAAGCAACTTATCTCTCCTCATAGGGAAGTGTTCAATAACTTTCTTGAATGGAAATTGATATTTGATGGTGCCTTCTTTCATATCAATGATGGCACCAACTGTTCTAAGAAAAGGTCTTCCCAAAGTAATAGGACAAGAAGCATTGTATTCAACATCCAAAACATAGAAATCCATAGGGAAATAAGCATTATTAACCATAATCAGAACATCATTAATACTCCCTATGAGTTTCTTTTTAGCATTATCATTGACTGGGACATTCAAATAATAATCTTCTAATGGTGGTAAATCAAGCATTTCATAAATCTTCCTAGGCATAATAGAGACACTAGAACCAAGATCACATGAAGCTTTGAGATCAAAGTCATTCACTTGCATATTAATAATGGTTTCCCAACTATCTTCTACTTTCCTAGGAATAGAATCTTTGTGTTTTAGCTTCTCTTCCTTAATCTTAACAAGAGCATTTGTAATGTTTTTGGTAAAGGCAACATGCATATCACTAGCATCAGGACTTTTAGTAAGCTTTTGTAGGAACATAATCACTTCAAAAATATTGCAACCATCAATATCAAAATCAAACTTAGCATCACTAGTAGTAGGATCAATAGGCTTAGGCATAGTAGGAGGAGGAATAGGGGATACTTGTGGTTTAGTGGTGATAGTGCACACACTATTGTTTCTATCAATTTCAGCTTCCCTTTCCCACCTAGCATGAAGTTGAGCTAACATCCTAACATTTTCATCAATAGTAACTTGTATGGCATGAGCAGTAGCAAAGGTGTTTTCCATAGTTTCAGGTTTAGCAGCCATTTTATTAACCAAGGAAGTTTGAGCTTCAGACAAAGAGGATATATTTTTATCAATAGTTAAAAGCTTTTCCTCTATAGTCTTATTGAAAGTGGTTTGTTTACTAATAAAGTCCTTGATCATGACTTCAAGTTCAGAGGGGCCACTTCTAGCATTATTGTAAGAGCTTCCATAGGAATTGCCATTATTAGGAGGATAAGGCCTATAATTGTTGTTGCTACCAAAATTATTCCTATAGGCATTGTTGTTGAAATTGTTGTTTCTAATGAAGTTCACATCAACTTGCTATTATTGAGCAACCAAAGAGGCTAAGGGAACACTATTAGGATCTAGAGGAGCTTTCCCATTAACAAGCATAGCCATAATAACATCAATCTTTTCACTCAAAGAGGAAGTTTCCTCAACAGAATTTACCTTCTTACCATGTGGAGCTCTCTCAACATGCCATTCAGAGTAGTTAACCATCATATTATCAAGGAGCCTTGTTGCAGCACCCAAGGTGAGTCCCATAAAAGTACCTACAGCAGCAGAATCCAACAGGTTTCTTGAGGAGAAGTTCAAACCTGCATAAAAAGTTTGGATAATCATCCAAGCAGTGAGTCCATGAGTAGGGCAATTTTTAACCAAAGATTTCATTCTTTCCCAAGAAGGAGCAACATGTTCACTATCAAGCTGTTTAAATTTCATAATATCACTTCTCATAGCAGTAATCTTAGCAGGAGGGTAGTATTTTCCAATAAAAGCATATTTGCAGTTAGTCCAAGAATCAATACTATTTTTAGGCAAAGATAGCAAGCATTCTTTAGCTTTTCCCCTCAAGGAGAAAGGAAAACGTCTAAGCTTAATAATATCTCCATCTACATCCTTATACTTTTGCATCTCACAAAGTTCAACAAAGCTATTAAGACGGGCAGCAGGATCATCAGAACAGCACCAGAAAATTGCTCTCTCATCACAAGATTCAACAAAGCAGGCTTAATTTCATAAAAAGTAGCATCAGGAGCAGGTGGAGCAATGGGTGTGCTTAGGAAATCATTGTTGTTGGTGCTAGTGAAGTCACACAACTTGGTGTTCTCAGCAGAGTTCATTTTGGCAAAGGTGGGCAAGCCAAAAACAGCAGCAGCTAGAGCAGGAACTAATAATTTTTTTTGGGTTTTTTGGAAAGAGGCAAACAAAACCAAGCAAAAGAAACAAAGCAAACTAAAAACAAAGTAAAGATAAAGGAAGTGAAGGACTCCCCTAGTGAAGACATACTTAGCCTCCCCGGCAACAGCGCCAGAAATTACTTGATGCTACACTCAACAGGGAGGAAGAGTGCTTCGTTGGAAACCCCAAGAGGAAGGTATGAAGAGTACAGCAGCAAGATTTCCCTCAGTAGAAACCGAGGTTATCGAACCAGAAGGAGGAAGGAAACGTCACACAGGTGTTGGAAGCAATGTGGATACCTACACAACACAAACTCAAGACTCTGTCCCAATGAATCAGTGAGGTTGTCAAGCTCACCGGTTTGCTGTAACAAAGGATTAAACGTATGGTGTGGAAGGTAATGGTTTGCAGCAAGTAAACAAGTAATAGTGGAAGATGTATCAATGGTAAATATTGGACCGGGGTCCATAGTTCACTAGAGGTGCTCTCCTTAGATAAACAACATGGCATGAAGGGTAAAAAAATTACAGCGAGGCAATTGACAGGAACTGAGCAAGGCATAACAATGCAATTACTAGCCAGAAAGATCCTATGAGGTTGATTGGGCAATACAACAATATACATAGACCGTAATCCAACTGCATCTATGACTAGAAGTCCACCTTCAGGTTATCATTAGAACCCCCTCTAGTATTAAGTTGCAAGCAACAGACAACTGCTTTAAGCAAAGTGTGTAAGGTAAATAGTCCACATGTTCCATGAACAAGAGACCATTGTTTTCTCCCTAGTAGCAACAGCACATCTACAATTGAAGAGATTATTGTCACTTCCCTTGGAAACTAGAGGCATGAACCCACTATCGAGCATAAATACTCCCTCTTGGAGTCACTAGCAACTACTTGGCCAAGATAACCACTAGCAACGGAGAGCATACAAGATCACAAACAACACAGACATGATAGAATCATAAAGATAGAACCATTAATCAAACTAACATAATAATCTCAATATCCATCGGATCCCTGCAAACACAACATGTATGATTACAAATAGATTAGATCTTGATCATGAACGGAGCTCACAAGATCTATACATGAAAGCACAAAGGAGGAGATACAACCATCTAGATACTACATGGACCCATAGTCTAAGGTGGAACTACTCACAAATCATACCGGAGAGAAGGCCTCTGGGATGATCTCCCCTCCGACAGGGTGCCGGGAAGAGCTTTAGATCGCCCCCCCCCCCCCCCCCCCCCCGATCTATGGACGATGGTGGCGGCGGCTACAGATGGTTTCGTGGAATATTGTTCGGGTACTGAGAGTTTCTGCATCAGGGGCTTCTTATAGGCGAAGAGGGGGACCGAGGCGGTAGCCAGGCGTGGGCTAGGGCCCACCCGCGCCTGGGGGGGTCTGGCCCCTCGGGCTCTCCTCTGGACTTCTTGTTCCCCACAGAAAGTTATTGACTTTGTCCTTCGTCCCGTCCAATTCCGAGAATATTTCTTTAATAACTTTTCTGAAACCAAAAACATCAGAAAACAGGCATCTGGCACTGTTGCAACTTGTTAATAGGTTAGTACCAGAAAACATGTAAAAAGCACCTCAAAGTGTAGACAAGTAAAGCAAAGTAGATACTAAACAAGCATGGAGCATCAAAAATTATAGATATGTTTCCAACGTATCACGGTGATGGAGGTGCATTCATAACAGGTCGGTAAGCGTGGCCGAGGTTGCTTGGGATAGATAGCACCCCTGGTAAACCAACCTCGCCTCACATCTTTAAGGACCGGTTTCGGGAATTGACCCGTTACAGCGGAACCATCCTTATTGCGTGACTCATGTTATCGGTGAAAGCAAGGTAAAGGTCGTGGCCAGTAGACCCTCTACCAGCCTTCCAAGGAAGAGGGCTAATAGCTTGGTATTAAGAGTCGGTTGGTATGTGTGGGTAAAGTTGTACACCCCTAATCTTTTCGAAAAGCCGTGTTCACGGTTATGAACGCTTGGTGACCAGATTCTAAGATCATAGAGAACTATAACCTAATTATAAAACTTGGTAGATCAACGTGTGCTTAAGGATGCTTCCTCATGGGTACGAGGGGGTGATCCCAGTTGGTAGATGATGATGATTTGGTGGATATCAAAAGATGATGATCAATACTTTGGAGATGTCGCTCTCTTATCCCCTTTTAAAATACTCTAATTAGACGAGCTTCTTCTCCCTCTTGTTTTATAAACAAAAGATGGCTTTTATGCAAAACAACTCCACCAGCCATAAGTCTTGCAGAGTACACCTTATACTCACCCTTGCTTTGTTGATACTTTTGGCAGAGTAAGTGTTCCCTGAAGATCAGTTTGGTACTACATCGACACCGACGAGTAGCTTAGGGTTCCCGGCCGGCAGCCTGGAATCTATGGACTGGGATGTCATCGTTATGCTTCAGGCCTCTTAGGCCATTTGTTAAGTTTGCTATACTTAATAGCATGATTTTCCTTCCGTTGTTTGATGTTTGTGGTCAGTGACCTCTGCTTGTAATAATTTAGTTCTCTGCTCAGTTATGAGCTTACTGTAATAATTTTTGTGTCATAGGGTCACTTCTGTGTTATCGATTCTTCACTTGATATTCTCGAGCTCAAGGTTAAGCTTATGTCATACGGAGGTCTGGGATTTTTTTAACCCTGATCCCGGGGGTTTCACAGGTTTTGGTATCAGAGCAGTACCGACCGTAGGAAAACCTTGCTATTGGTCGATGTTGAGTCTAGTGTTTGTGAAAACTATTTTAAAGCTGAAAAGTATTTACGAAAACTCTGGTATGCTTCTTTTTCTCCTTATCCAGTTTCGCTCTAATTCTAGGTTATCTTATCTGGTGTTGATTTTGGAAAAGTTTTGATACCTCTTCTAGTCTTTCAAATCTTAGGTGCCTTCTGGGCATGTCGTTTCTAAGCCAGTTGACCTAGTATTGAGTTCTCTAGAGTTGTGTGTGTTGTGAACTCCTTGTTCCCCTTGCTCTTGTTCACCTAAGAGATTCCTTTCCATCATGATCTCTCTGTCTTATGGGCCCACAATATTAAAATTGTTTGCTCCATAGTGTTCTGTTCTAGGCTTCGAGGTTTCCTTTCACCTCGCATGCCTCCTTTTTATTTGTTTGGGTACTTCAGAAGTTGTTTCTTCTCTTGGAAGCTACCTCGTGATTAATAACTTGCAGTGTACGCCATGTCACTCAAGTAGTAGTTACTCCTTTCTTCGGGTTTTAACCCTTGGGCTTGAACCAAAGATCCCTGATTGTGCTAGATTCTGGTGTTGTGAATCTTGTACATGAAGTTGACCTTTAACCCAAGATCCAATCCTTTGACCCCTATTGTTAGTGTTCATACATTACCTCGGGATGGCTGGTACTATAATTCTAGCCTTCAAGCTTGTGGTCTTTGTCGCGATTGAATTGTGACAACTAAGGACTTCCCCTACCACTAGATATGGCAGATGTTCTTTAATGGAACCAAATAGATCACGACAAGAGTACTCCTCGAGAGTCTCGCCTCTATACTCGTGACTCTGCCACCCCTTACCCATTCTATGCATTGGTTTTCAGAAGTTGATAATCTATGCATCCACATCTCGGGATTCTATCCTGAGTATGTTACTTTCCCATTGTTGTATTCTGACCTTTTTCTG
Organism: Avena sativa; assembly: GCA_916181665.1. Taxonomy (NCBI): domain Eukaryota; kingdom Viridiplantae; phylum Streptophyta; class Magnoliopsida; order Poales; family Poaceae; genus Avena; species Avena sativa. The sequence continues at coordinate 252,406,832 of OV702293.1, forward strand.
CTAGTTGGTAGCCAAGTAGTAAATGTGCATCGGTGTCTTTCGATGTAATATACTCTTGTGGTCCATCAAGATAAACCATTTCGGGATGTCTTGGAAAAACAAACTCCAGTACCTCATCACATCTAGGACCAGGTCAAAGTGTTGTAATCCATAGATTAAGAGGCGTTCATAAGCTTCTGTCTGTTCTACCATAAAGTATCACACCCTTTTTATATTAAGAGGTTCTGCTGAGTTTCATGACCCCTTAATGAAGTGATGCTCTTACACATACTTACCCACCCTCACTCAAGCTTTCGCGCTCGTGAATGATGCGTGTGCGTAATAATGTGGCCATCTGAGATTCTGGCAATATTCATTGTTAGAACTCAAAGGACAGTTGTGTCATTCTTAGCATGATTGGTTAACCCTATCACTAAGAAAAAGTATGATTGTGCTACCAAGTACGTTATTCTGGTACACTCTCCTCGGTCAAAGAGTTAGGCTAGTGCCGAAGCTCTGAGACGGTGTCTTCTTGCCTAACAAAGAAAGTTCCCTCTCGAACGAAGTGACGTATCGGTGGTTCGTGATATTCTAGATGTCTACTAGAAGTATCGCCATGTTGCTGCATGACCATGTTGTCAAGTTCTTGAGCAAGCAAGTTCTATGAACTGCTCTTATCTCCAAGGATCTGCACTGGATACCCCTGAACTAGTTGGTTGAGCTTAAACAACAACTTGGAGAGTTGTAAGACAAAAGATTTATCCGACTTTGTTCTTTCTTAAAGGATTGTCTAGTTTTGTTCATGTTGAAGAAAGATAGTATTTCCTTTGTGGATATGTTATCTTCCCCACCTTTTATTTGATTTGGTATATTGTCAAATCAAACTCAGTTCCAAGGACTATCTTAATGCTATTTCTACTTGTGATGTTTCATTCAAGTACATCTTCATGTCTTTTGGTCTGACCAATATTCTTGCCTTGTTCACGCAACACATGAGTACATCTTCTCGGAGTGTTTTGATAAGTTGTTATTGAGCCCATCAATGACATACTTATCTTCTCCATGCTAGACAAGATTCATATGGAACAATTGACATTAATGTTGGAAACTTTTGAGAACCATCCTCGAGTCATCTCGAAGTATGTGTTCTGGATGTTAGAAGTAACCCTCTCTGATTCATGCGCAAATGTTGAAAGATGTCGTCGTGGATTCGAGTAGAGTTAACTCTGTTCCTTAAAGATACACGTGATTTTATTGTTAGTACTTCATATGTAGGCAGTTGTCTATCGACGAGTTGCTAAATACATGGGTCTAGCAATCTAGCTCATTATTTTAGAGCTTGACACTGTATGTCACATCCCAAAAATTTCCAAATTTTGAAATGTGAAAAATAAATAAACAAAGTAAAGTTTTGTTGAAATTTAGGGTGAGAAGAAACTTTTTGAATCCAATTGGAAACATCAAAACCTATTTTGATCCAATAAAAAAATCCTAAAGGGATCTAAAAAGATAAACAAATAATAAATAAAGTTATAATAGTTGGAATCACTATTTTTGGATCTTTTAATAAAAAGATTTGGTTTTCAAAAGAAAAGATAGAATTATAAATAAAGATTATTTTATAGAGCCAAATTAAATATTGGCCAAGCTTTTGAAATAAAATATTTCTATTTTGATAAAAGGAGTAAAGGTTTATTTAAATAAAATAATGAGGAATTATTAATATCCAATTTTATTAAAGTAAAGGCTCTTCCATTTTAAATAAACACTAAAACTTGTTATTTTATTTTAAATAAGTTTTCCAAGTGTTTTATTTATTCAAATAAAACCTACTGAAAAGGTTTTGGTTTGGTTTAGATTTCAAATAGAGTTTTAAAACTAAATTAAACCCTATTTGAATTAATGACTAAAGACTACTTATTTTAATTATTAATGGATCCTAAAAAGAATAAAATTATTTTGTTTTGGCTATTGGATTGTGTTGTTAAACAGAATTAAAATAAATACAAAGTTTGGTGGTGGTTTGATTTGAATTGTTGTTTGAATTATTGTTTGAAAAATCAAAACAGAAATTCTAAATAGAAAAAGAAAAGGCAATCAGTATAAAAAAATGAATCAAACCCAGCCCAGCAAACAGGCCCAGCAAGCCCAACTAACCCCTCCCCGCAGTGAACCGTTTTTCACTGAATCTCGCACCCACACAGTCACTGATGCAGAGGCCCCACTCCCACTCTCTCACTCTCACAGACAGACGGACCCCACTGCCTCGTCATCGTCATCAACCCCGCGCCAGCCGTTTCCCCCTTGCTCGTCGACGTTCTGCCGCGAGTTAATCCCGTTAAATTCGAGTAAATGGCTGACTTAATCCTCGCAGTGACCACGCTCGTTAAATCGCCTCGCCCTCCTCTCTCTTTCCCCCCAAACAGCGCCTCCCCTCTGCCCCTAGGCTGCTCTAATTCGAGCTCGCATTCCACTGTCTCCGACGACGTCCCAGAGCAATTCCGGCCACACCATGCCGCCCCTCTCCTCCCTCTGCACGCGAGCTTGCTCCCCACCTCCTGGCGCATCTGCCCGTGTGCTCCATTCACTCGCGCGCGCTCCAAAACGTCGGCTTCGTCATCACCTGAGCACCACCGTGTCTGTCCCTTCTCTGGCGACCTCCCCCTGGTAAGCTCAGACCTCCCCAGCACCTCCCGATGATGCTCCCTTACTCGCGACCCTCGTGCGCACCAAACCGTGCCTCTACCTTGTCTTAGCGCGGTCCTAAACGACGCCAGCGACGACCTCCAGAGACACCCGCCGCTCGCAGCAACTCCAGCGAGCAATAGCCACCAACCCCGTGCGCCCCTTGACGAACAACCACTACGTTGAGCTTCCCCATGCCACGGAGAGTCTGGTAAGCACCTTCGCTCCCTCCCTCGCTTCCTGAATCGTCGCCAACGCCACCGCCAGAGCTGCTCCGCCGCTTGCCGCCGCGCCAGCGCCGCCAGTTCTTGGCAGTGTGCTGTGAGCCGTCCGATGCAGATCCAGCGATAGAGATAGAATCATTAAACGAAAGGGTATCGTGTGTTGTGTGCCGTGCGATTTCCATTAGATCTGATGGCCAGAATTGCTTGATCCGTGTGAACCGTTACCGGCCAATAGAATTACGCCACGTGGACAAGGTTTTGTTTAAAAACAGAATTAGAATCTGATTGATATGCAAATTTGAAAAATTCATAACTTTAGTTCTACACGTCCAAATTTTGCAAATTTTATATCAATAGAATCAGTAGAACAAGTACTTTGCAACCATGAAATTTGTTTAATACTTTTCTTCTGTAAAGTTGGTTGAAATTGCAGAAACATGTGTAGGATTATTATGAATATAAAAATTGTTCTAGATATATTTTGAGTATGAAATCTTTGCCAAATGGATTGTTGTGAACCTACTGACCTTAGGAACCAACTTATGGATTTAAAAATGAATTTTGTGAAGATAAGGAGAAAATATTTGAAATAGCTCATTTCTAGTCAAATAAAAATATTGAATATGGTTTAGAAATGATTTTTGGAATGAAACCTTTGGGAAATGATTTGATTCAAACCTTCTGACACTAGACACCAAGTTTTGAGGATTAAAATATATTTGGTGAACTCTTTAAAGAATATTGCTTTGATAAAAGCATTTTCAACCACATAAAATAATTAGTTGATTTAAAAATGGATTATAGATAAAAACCTTTTGCAAATGGTTTTCCCACTTTAGAAAATGACCACTTTGAACTTTATAATGTTTAGAGCTTAGTAGAAACCACCTTTGCAAATAAAACTACCTTTTGCATGCTTGCATGCATGACCCTGTTTTTGTTATTTTATGTGTGACAAATTGTTTGAATGTTGTGTTGAATATGTGTTTGCTTGATTGAATTGTAGTGAAGTTAGAAGAGTGTGATATTTGCAAGATCAAGAAGTGAACCAACATTCTCTACTAAAAAGGCAAGTGACACTATCATCTAAGTCCTACTATTTTCATTACACTTAGTGAATTTTTGTAACATGCATGGAAAGGTTTAATATATTTTATGCTATGATAAATCCTAATAGGATACCCTTATATCCCCCTTAGTGGAAACATTGTAGTTGTAGTATGCTTAGCTCTGCTATATATTGGGATGGGATACATAATATGACTATATGAAGAGTTGAAAAGACCTATGTTTTATATAATAAAACAAGTACTCAATGAACCACCTGGGTGGACAAGGATACTCAAGCTTGGACAAGGTGGCAACAAAAGGAACCATGTTTATATGGCCATCTCTTTTGTATGTGCACTAGAAGAAAACCACCCAGGGACTTAGAGATTGAACATGTTTCTCGTACAGTGGCTTCCGTGTACAGCCACATGCTAAATGGGCTCTGGCTTAGTCAACTACATAGTGGAAGACCCATGCATTGGCATCTTCAGGTTAACTAGAATTGTGTAAGGGAACTTGAAACCCTACATTGGTGCCTGGATGACAAGCTAGCATTGTGTATTGGGAGGACTTCTATGGAAAGACTTTGTCACATTCTCAATCTGCCAGTACTCCATCTTGGTGAGTACTTATCCAGCGGCCACTGGTGGCATCAAGATGAGATTGTGTCATGTGGGTAAAGTGTAAAACTTCTGCAGAAGATCAAATTCTAAGTACTTAGCCGTGTCCCCGGTTATGGACAATACTGAGCAACTAAGGCCTGAAGCTATGGAAGATCTCGACATTCCAATTTCTCAAAGTAAAACTTGATGGTGACAACATGGGATTTGAAGCACTTGGAGTTTTCCAAGAAGTTCAAAAAGATTTGACAAAGATCAAAAACTATTTTTGAAAAGATAGGATAAATCTATATTGCTTTCTGCAAAATAGCCTAAACCCTACTTAGACAAATATGCATGTAAATGATAGGATCCACTTATTTCTACATAGTAGTGAAACTTGCCAATACAATTTAAATGTATTGACCCTTGTGGCTACAACTTATTATGTTGCAGGTTTGTTTGATGTTAGTGAAGTGTGATGATTAGGATTACAAGTCTACAACCAACATGATTGCCTGTGGCACTTTGAAGATGAAGGACCCCATTCTTAGAGATATTCTGCTGCAATGTAATGTGATAGCCAAATGAGCTATGTAAGATGTAATGAATTATTTTATTCCTGGTTATAAAGTTGTATTATGACCTTTGTTTCTTGATATTACATCTTAACTGTGGATGCTAGCTATTGATCCAGGGACGAGCATTGTAAACATAGGGATCTCTACCTTATTAAAGGTTGGGAACCTTACAGATGGTATCAGAGCACTGTGTTACCTGTAGGATTGTAACCCTAGGATTGGACAAAAAACCCTTAGAAAAATAGGAGTTGTATTTGTTCCAAAACTTATTTAGAAACAATCTTGTAAACCCTTTCCTCAAACATTTTGGTTTTGATTCTACATCTCTTCTATTTCAAACTTGATGGACAAAGCCTACCCCATAGCCAAAGACTTCACCATGAGCAAAGGATTTCATCAACTCTAATGACTTCAACATCTTCAAGTGATTTCAACCTTATTCTCAACAAGGACTCTAACCTTGGACATCACTAAGGACTACAAGTGAAAACCAAGGGACATTAGATTGCCTACCAAAAACATTGATATCATGTTAGTGTATGGATCATATTGACCTATGAGGTATGACTATACTAAGTTGTTATTTCAAGAAAACTTGTTGTTTCCTTCAACTCATGAGTTAAACTCATAAGTTGATAAGTAAATAGTTGCTTGTTGATTGCTTGATTGTTTGATTGAGCTTGGTTGGTTTTGAGTTGTGTGTTAGAACTTCTTAAAAAAACCTATCCATCAATACTCATCCCTATCAAACCAACAGATGCCTCCCCGTCGTGCCAACCCCAACCAAAACAACAACATCACCCCTGAGATGCAGCAGATGTTGGAAGTTCAGACACAACTAATGCAGGAGATGACCACATACATACAGAATTAGAACAACAACAACAACAACAACAACAACAACAACAACAACAACAACAACAACAACAACAACAACAACAACAACAACAACAACAACAAAAACAACAACAACAACAACAACAATCCGAATAATCCTCCAGCACTTGACATGCTCACCAAGTTTCTGAAACTTAGGCCTGCAAGGTTCTCTGGAACAACTGATCCAATGGAAGCCAATGATTGGTTACGTTCAGTGAACAAAGACTTAGTGACTGTTGGCTGCACCGATGAAGAAAAAGTAAGGTTTGCAGCATTTCTGCTTGAAGGACCAGCAGCAACATGGTGGGACAACTTTCAGATCACCACTCCCCTTGAAGATGTGACTTGGGCTAATTTTGAGGATGGTTTCCATACAACTCACATCTCACCTGGAGTAATGTATTTGAAGAAAAAGGAGTTTCACAATCTGAAACAGCATCACCTCAGTGTGGCTGAGTATATTGAAGAATTCAACAATCTGGCACGCTATGCACCGGATGAAGTTGATACAGATGCTAAGAGAAAGGAGAAATTTCTTGAAGGACTTAATGATGAGTTGAACTTGCAGCTAGCTGTTGCCTATGTCCCAACTTATCAATCACTCTGTGACAAAGCCACCATTTTGGAAAACAAGATGAATCAAGTTGAGAATACAAAGAGGAAGCATAAACTCAAGCATCACTCAGGATCATCAAAAAAGAAGCATTCATTCAAAAAGAGCAATGAAGATTCTGAACCACATCAGTATCACCACAACAACAATGGAAGTGAGAATAATGGAAATGATACTGACAATGGAGATGACCCTGGTCAGAACCAACATGACACTTTCAGGAAGAAAGACATTAGCCAGTTGCAGTGCTATAATTGTAAGGAACTTGGACACTATGCATCAAACTGTCCTGAGAAGAAAAAGAAAAAGGATGCTAGAAGAACCAATGGAAATGACTCCAATCTGACCCAGAAAGGACATGTGAACCACATTGACATGGATGGAAACTTTGAAGAGATAGAAGAAGTGGATGTCAGAAACTAGTTAACTCAGTTGAGTCAAATAAGGATTCCTTGTCTGGATATCAAGTGTTGAACCTATAGTCAAGTGAACCAGCAATGTAACCCTATGAGACTTTATTTTAAAGGGTGGTAGTACCCTAGTTTCCTTGAAGCCAACTTGTAACCCTAGCCTTCCCAAATCTCGGGACGAGATTTCTTTTAAGGGTGGTAGCCTGTCACATCCCAAAATTTTCCAAATTTTGAAATGTGAAAAATAAATAAACAAAATAAAGTTTTGTTGAAATTTAGGGTGAGAAGAAACTTTTTGAATCCAATTGGAAACATCAAAACCTATTTTGATCCAATAAAAAATCCTAAAGGGATCTAAAAAGATAAACAAATAATAAATAAAGTTATAATAATTGGAATCACTATTTTTGGATCTTTAATAAAAATATTTGGTTTTCAAAAGAAAAGGTAGAATTATAAATAAAGATTATTTTATAGAGCCAAATTAAATATTGGCCAAGCTTTTGAAATAAAATATTTCTATTTTGATAAAAGGAGTAAAGGTTTATTTAAATAAAATAATGAGGAATTATTAATATACAATTTTATTAAAGTAAAGGCTCTTCCATTTTAAATAAACACTAAAACTTGTTATTTTATTTTAAATAAGTTTTCCAAGTGTTTTATTTATTGAAATAAAACCTACTGAAAAGGTTTTGGTTTGGTTTAGATTTCAAATAGGGTTTTAAAAATAAATTAAACCCTATTTGAATTAATGACTAAAGATTACTTATTTTAATTATTAATGGATCCTAAAAAGAATAAAATTATTTTGTTTTGGACATTGGATTGTGTTGTTAAACAGAATTAAAATAAATACAAAGTTTGGTGGTGGTTTGATTTGAATTGTTGTTTGAATTATTGTTTGAAAAATCAAAACAGAAATTCTAAATAGAAAAAGAAAAGGCAATCAGTATAAAAAATGAATCAAACCCAGCCCAGCAAATAGGCCCAGCAAGCCCAACTATCCCCTCCTCGCAGTGAACCATTTTTCACTAAATCTCGCACCCACACAGTCACTGACGCAGAGGCCCCACTCCCACTCTCTCACTCTCACAGACAGACGGACCCCACTGCCTCGTCATCGTCATCAACCCCGCGCCAGCCGTTTCCCCCTTGCTCGTCGACGTTCTGCCGCGAGTTAATCCCATTAAATTCGAGTAAATGGCTGACTTAATCCTCGCAGTGACCACGCTCGTTAAATCGCCTCGCCCTCCTCTCTCTTTCCCCCCAAACAGCGCCTCCCATCTGCCCCTAGGATGCTCTAATTCGAGCTCGCATTCCACTGTCTCCGACGACATCCCAGAGCAATTCCGGCCACACCCCGCTGCCCCTCTCCTCCCTCTGCACGCGAGCTTGCTCCCCACCTCCTGGCGCATCTGCTCGTGTGCTCCATTCACTCGCGCGTGCTCCAAAACGTCGGCTTCGTCATCACATGAGCACCGCCGCGTCTGTCCCTTCTCCGGCGACCTCCCCCTGGTAAGCTCAGACCTCCCCAGCACCTCCCGATGATGCTCCCTTACTCGCGACCCTCGCGCGCACCTAACTGTGCCTCTACCTTGTCTTAGCGCGGTCCTAAACGACGCCAGCGACGACCTCCAGAGACACCCGCCGCTCGCAGCAACTCCGGCGAGCAATAGCCACCAACCCCGTGCGCCCCTTGACGAACAACCACTATGTGGAGCTTCCCCATGCCACGGCGAGTCTGGTAAGCACCTTCGCTCCCTCCCTCGCTTCCTGAATCGTCGCCAACGCCAACGCCAGAGCCGCTCTGCCGCTTGCCGCCGCGCCAGCGCTGCCAGTTCTTGGCAGTGTGCTGTGAGCCGTCTGATGCAGATCCAGCGATAGAGATAGAATCATTAAACGAAAGGGTATCGTGTGTTATGTGCCGTGCGATTTCCATTAGATCTGATGGCCAGAATTGCTTGATCCGTGTGAACCGTTACCGGCCAATAGAATTACGCCACGTGGACAAGGTTTTGTTTAAAAACAGAATTAGAATCTGATTGATATGCAAATTTGAAAAATTCATAACTTTAGTTCTACATGTCCAAATTTTGCAAATTTTATATCAATAGAATCAGTAGAACAAGTACTTTGCAACCATGCAATTTGTTTAATAATTTGCTTCTGTAAAGTTGGTTGAAATTGCAGAAACATGTGTAGGCTTATTATGAATATAAAAATTGTTCTAGATATATTTTGAGTATGAAATCTTTGCAAAATGGATTGTTGTGAACCTACTGACCTTAGGAACCAACTTATGGATTTAAAAATGAATTTTGTGAAGATAAGGAGTAAATATTTGAAATAGCTCATTTCTAGTCAAATAAAAATATTGAATATGGTTTAGAAATGATTTTTGGAATGAAACCTTTGGGAAATGATTTGATTCAAACCTTCTGACACTAGACACCAAGTTTTGAGGATTAAAATATATTTGGTGAACTCTTTAAAGAATATTGCTTTGATAAAAGCATTTTCAACCACATAAAATAATTAGTTGATTTAAAAATGGATTATAGATAAAAACCTTTTGCAAATGGTTTTACCACTTTAGAAAAATGACCACTTTGAACTTTATAATGTTTAGAGCTTAGTAGAAACCACCTTTGCAAATAAAACTACCTTTTGCATGCTTGCATGCATGACCTTGTTTTTGTTATTTTATGTGTGACAAATTGTTTGAATGTTGTGTTGAATATGTGTTTGCTTGATTGAATTGTAGTGAAGTTAGAAGAGTGTGATATTTGCAAGATCAAGAAGTGAACCAACATTCTCTACTAAAAAGGCAAGTGACACTATCATCTAAGTCCTACTATTTTCATTACACTTAGTGGATTTTTGTAACATGCATGGAAAGTTTTACTATATTTTATGCTATGATAAATCCTAATAGGATACCCTTATATCCCCCTTAGTGGAAACATTGTAGTTGTAGTATGCTTAGCCCTGCTATATATTGGGATGGGATACATAATATGACTATATGAAGAGTTGAAAAGACCTATGTTTTATATAATAAAACAAGTACTCAATGAACCACCTGGGTGGACAAGGATACTCAAGCTTGGACAAGGTGGCAACAAAAGGAACCATGTTTATATGGCCATCTCTTTTGTATGTGCACTAGAAGAAAACCACCCAGGGACTTAGAGATTGAACATGTTTCTCGTACAGTGGCTTCCGTGTACAGCCACATGCTAAATGGGCTCTGACTTAGTCAACTACATAGTTCAAGAACCATGCATTGGCATCTTCATGTTAACTAGAATTGTGTAAGGGAACTTGAAACCCTACATTGGTGCCTGGATGACAAGCTAGCATTGTGTATTGGGAGGACTTCTATGGAACGACTTTGTCACATTCTCAATCTGCCAGTACTCCATCTTGGTGAGTACTTATCCAGCGGCCACTGGTGGCATCAAGATGAGATTGTGTCATGTGGGTAAAGTGTACAACTTCTACAGAAGATCAAATTCTAAGTACTTAGCCGTGTCCCCGGTTATGGACAATACTGAGCAACTAAGGCCTGAAGCTATGGAAGATCTCGACATTCCAATTTCTCAAAGTAAAACTTGATGGTGACAACATGGGATTTGAAGCACTTGGATTTTTCCAAGAAGTTCAAAAAGATTTGACAAAGATCAAAAACTATTTTTGAAAAGATAGGATAAATCTATATTGCTTTCTGCAAAATAGCCTAAACCCTACTTAGCCAAATATGCATGTAAATGATAAGATCCACTTATTTCTACATAGTAGTGAAACTTGCCAATACAATTCAAATGTATTGACCCTTGTGGCTACAACTTATTATGTTGCAGGTTTGTTTGATGTTAGTGAAGTGTGATGATTAGGATTACAAGTCTACAACCAACATGATTGCCTGTGGCACTTTGAAGATGAAGGACCCCATTCTTAGAGATATTCTGCTGCAATGTAATGTGATAGCCAAATGAGCTATGTAAGATGTAATGAATTATTTTATTCCTGGTTATAAAGTTGTATTATGACCTTTGTTTCTTGATATTACATCTTAACTGTGGATGCTAGCTATTGATCCAGGGACTAGCATTGTAAACACAGGGATCTCTACCTTATTAAAGGTTGGGAACCTTACACTATAGTCCATATCTTGAGAATCTAGTAACTTTATCTTTGTGGTAAATGTTGCAAACTTTCTATTTAGACATGTTGAGTCTGAAGAATCATCTCGCCTAACCAAATATGAATCTCAAGCAGATACGATGGTTGGTGTTACTCAAGGTTTTGACATAGGTCTCTCTGTAATCTGGCAAGATTTTTGTAATGGTTGACACACACTTAGCTGGAAAGACCTTTTGTCATATTCTCTTGAACCAGCAATAACAACCACTCTTCATAAGGCTTCTTCTATAATTTATTATAGGAGTTGTGCTTATGGTATCCTTTGTCTCTGAAGTACAACCTTTACTTGATGTTTGATTTCTCGAACATCAAGGAGAACATTTAAAGTAGAGTTGCTAAATGTCTCTCGGTCGATCCTCCAGACCCTTTTATGTTGGCAATCATTTTGGTTGTGCCAAATAATTAAAGTCTGAGAATGAAGTTTCTTTCTTCTCGTGTCATCAGGAATCTTATTTATTATTCATCTTAGTGGTGTAAAGTGATATCATGATCTTTGGCAGAGATTTTGATAAACCTGGATGAATAAATAATTTCCTTCGTTTTCTCAGCCATGTTTTAAGAGTGACTATGATTTTGGTAATCTGTAGTTTCTCTCATTACATGTTCCTTGTGACTTTTACGAGTCCTCTCCACCAAAACACCTTTCTGTCTTGGCCTTCTATTGAATGAAAGAGTGACCCTTTTGTGTCAAAAGTAGTTCAACGGCTTGGTTTTGTTGATCCATGTCTCTGTAACCTGAAATCTCTACTTAAGATGTTTAGTAGAGGTTCCCTATCGAAGTCTGTGGTTATATTTTTTCCGTTGAAACCTTCCTTCTTAGAAGTTTAAATTCTTCTGAAGCTCCATGGCCTCAATCCTTATGAAGACCATCTATCTAACATTTTAAACCATCTCCTTTTGTTTCCTCCATACTCTTGGCGTGTTTCATGTTCGTCATCTCAGAGTTGTTTTTAAACATTCTATCCATGAGTTGACCATGAGATACTCTGTGTGTTGTTTAGTGTGTTTCCCTCTTATCTTTAGAGTGACCCTGTTTCTTTCTCTCTCTGTCTCTCTTCCTACCTTTGGAATCTCGGGTCGAGATTCTCGTAAGGGGGATAGAGCTGTAACACCCTAGTTTTAGATAAATAGTAACTTAGGGTTGATTGTGCTTTCATGAGCATCATCTCTTAAACATGCATTGAAGAAAACTAATGGAAACCCTAAACCCTACTCTCTCCCTCTATTTGAAAACAATTCAAAAAGGTTTTGTATTTTGAAAGTATAAAAATGTAAGGATCCCAAATTGCCTAAAGGGGTTCCTACAGTATTTTATATATTATGAAAACCTTCTGGTACTTTTGAAATTATTCAAAACAGAAATTGAATCTGAAATACAAAAGAGAACAACAGAAAACAAAAATAAAAATGTTTTATAAAGAAAAACTGGAGCTAGACCGTTCCAGGCAGCGTAGCCCAATTTCTTTCTTTTCCTCCCTCCCTTTTCTATGGCCCATCCCCGGCCCAGCCAGAGCCCACCCTTCCCGGTACCCCTTCGACGTCTTTTCCTTTTATTATTCCTCGCGTCCGACGGGAAGCAGCTCGCTGTCATCGGCCTCGCCGTCGATCCCCGCCGCCTACTCACCGCCGTCCATCGAGCATCAGGAGAAGGATAAGACCGAGCCGCGACGTGTCCCTCTTCCCCTATGCCTCTCCATTCCCTTCCCCTGGCTCTCTCTTCCTCTTCTCTCTAGAACCAGGAACCCTAGCCGTATGGCCGCCGCGTCGCGTCACTGTTCCCCACCTCCCCTCGTCGTTCCGAGCTCACAGGCATGACCGACGTGGTCGAATTGGTCGATTGCCCCGGCCAGCTCTAGCAGAAGCCGCCTCCTTCGCTCCAATCGCCACCTCGTTCCCGAGCTCCAGCTGCCGTCGCCATGGACGATTCGACCCTCCTACAGCCTCGCTGACAAGCTTGCAGTGTTCCTGGTGACCACGCGGTCCTCCCTGACCCTCTCCCCCTCTCCTATCGCTCTGTATCGCACTGCCGCCGCAGCTCCCCGTGCTCTGCCACCAGACACCGACATAGACCTCGCTCCGGTGACCTATTTTGGACGGCGCCACCACTAGCTAGCTCGCCTTGTAGCCCCGGTTCGAGCCACATACCCAGCTCGCGCATGCATGCTCAAAAACGCCGGCACCAATGACCATCTATAGGTTGCCGGCGACGTGACGTCATGCTGACGTAGCCGTGTGGGTCTGTCTGCCCTCTTTGACCTTTGACTGCCACTTTGGCGTCGACGTGGCCTCATCCCCACTTGCCAGCCCCAGCAGGTAGCCCCTGCCTCGGTGACAAACAGCCCCACCCCCGTGCTGATGTCATAGTGACGCAATAAACCCTTTTAAATAATTTAATAATTCCAGAAATTGGTTTAATCTTGTAAATTCAATATCTTATTATTTATAAATCAGAAAAAATATGCATAATATATCAAAATGTTCAGAAAAATGAAAACTATCTATCTAAGCTATAATCATGCATTGTTCAACAACTTACATGACAAGTTTAATTAGAATAACAAACCAACCCCTCTCATATACATCCATAGTTTCTCTGAGTTAGGGTTTTCACCCCTCGGAACCCCGATTAAATTGTCAAGCATGCTTTAGGGTTACATTTTGATACAAATTAACTTGACATATCATCATCCTTGCTTGAGCATTGCATCGATGCCATGTGTTGATTGTTTCCCTTTCTTTCCGGTGTTTGGTTCTTCCTGATAGAATACGATATCGAGATCGATATCGAAGCCCGAGATCAACACCGTCGAAGTTCGAAGATCGACGAACAATACTTGACCAACTATAATCAAGTCAAGTATTATGATTCCGAAGAACTGTCTATCTATTATCAACAGGCAAAGGCAAGCATAGACTACCATGATATAACCCTATGATTTCGAAAGCATTTCATTTCCTTCCATGATACATATGATTCTATTGTGGTATTTTATCGATATATAGAGTATCCTATTTGTTGCATTACTCCCTTTGAGCTTATATTACCTGTTCCACTGCTCCTAGCATAATTAGGTTTGGCTTGTGTGCTCAGCTAGAGCTTATATCTGTGTCTTGCTTAGACCTGCATAGCTGTTAGTTCTGGTTCATCCAAATGATGTATCAGATGCAGATAATCTAGTATGAAAGGAGAACATGGTGAGATGAGATTATAAGTGATATGAGATTAAACATGCTAAGGCTTGTATGGGAGGCCACGGTGGGATGTGTTTTTTCTAGTCCCATGCTCGCCACCACTAGGAACTAAGTTCTTGCCTTTGGAACCGAGATAAGCGTACAGCCACACGAGGCTTGGGAACCCCTCGCCTGATTAACTTTCCTAATAGATTCCATGAGTCACATAGTTTGGGCCTTCCATTCGACATGCATTCTGGATCTTCTAGAAGGCGGTGAAGGAGGTGCATTCATAACAGGTAGGTAAGCATGGCCGGGGTTGCTTGGGGTAGATAGCGCCCCTGGTAAACCAACCTTGCCTCGCATCTTTAAGGACCGGCTTCGGGACTTGACCTATTATGGCGGAACCATCCTTATTGCGTGACTCATGGTCTCAGCGAAATCAAGGTAAAGGTCGTGGCCAACCACCCTCTGCCAGCCTTCCAAGGAAGAGTGCTAATAGATTGAAATTAAGAGTCGGTTGGTACGTGTGGGTAAAGTTGTACACCCCTGCAGGGTAATAATCTTTTCGAAAAGCCGTGTTCACGGTTATGAACGCTTGGTGACCAGATTCTAAGATCATAGATAACTATAACCTAATCATAAAACTTGGTAGATCAATGTGTGCTTAAGGATGCTTTTTCATGGGTACGAGGGGGTGATCCCAGTTGGTAGATGATGATGATTTGGTGGATATCAAAAGATGATGATCAATACTTTGGAGATGTCGCTCTCTTATCCCCTTTTAAAATACTCTGATTAGACGAGCTTCTTCTCCCTCTTGTTTTATAAACAAAAGATGGCTTTATGCAAAACAACTCCACCAGCCATAAGTCTTGCGGAGTACACCCTGTACTCACCCTTGCTCTGTTGATACTTTTGGCAGAGTAAGTGTTCCCTGAAGATCAGTTTGGTACTACATCGACACCGACGAGTAGCTTGGGGTTCCCGGCCGGCAGCCTGGAATCTATGGGTTGGGATGTCATTGTTATGCTTCAGGCCTCTTAGGCCATTTGTTAAGTTTGCTATACTTAATAGCATGATTTTCCTTACGTTGTTTGATGTTTTGTGGTCGGTGACCTCTGCTTGTAATAATTTGGTTCTCTGCTCAGTTATGAGCTTGCTGTAATAATTTTTGTGTCATAGGGTCACTACTATGTTATCGATTCTTCACTGGATATTCTAGAGCTCAAGGTTAAGCTTATGTCAGACGGAGGTCTGGGATTTATTTATCCCTAATCCCGGGGGTGTCACAAGAATATGTGATGATGTTCATCGAAAACAAACAAGGTGTTGTTGTGTTTCTCGTTTACATCAAAGCTTACCTTCAAGATTTGTTTCAATAATTGTTATTTCGGTCAGGTATTATGAGAACAAAAGGTTGTTCAAATAATTACCGTGTTTCATATAAGATGGATGATTTACAAGTCTGGTTGGAGAAATCACGTCCATAAAACTAATGCTAAAATATTGAAAGACAAATGATTAAAAGATCACTTAAGAAGTGACATCGCCGTTTAAATTATACTGGAAATAAAACATAAAGAAAATTCATGTTGATGTAATTTTGGAGTCTTTTGATTATGATCAAATGACGCTTGTGAGACTTTCCTGGAGATAATTGAAACTTCATTCAAAGGACAAAGAATAACGAATGACTAACTTATTGGAATTTGTACATATTGATGTATGTAGTCCATTATGTGTAGTTGTGAGCGATGGATTTCAACTTCATACGCTTTCTCCGGAAATCTGAGTGAATAATGTGCATATTTACTTAATTAGGAAGAAGTGTTATATATTTGAAAATGTTCAAAGACTTTCAAGATGAAGTGGAAAATCATTGTAACAAGAAAATAAAGAATTTATGATTGGATCGTAAAGGAAGATATTTGAGTTACAAGTTTAACATAACACCTAAGATTTGAGGAATCGTTCCATGGATTTGCATTTCTCGAAACACCATATGAGTATGTAGTGTTCGAGATATGAAATGAAAACTTGTTTGACATGGTGAAATCAAAGGTGTCAGTTATAAAACTCTCATTGTATTTTAAATATTAAATATTTAGGACTACCGCTTTTACACTGAAAAGAGCTCCATCATGATCCGTTGAAATGACACCATATAGGTTATGGTCTGGGATAAAACCCAAGTTGTCCTTTCTTAAACTTTGGTATGCTAGGCATAAGTACAATGTTTATAACCAAAGTCGGATGAGCATGTATTTGTATGTTTTTTCGAATAACCGAAGACAAAAGGTGTTTGTCGCTTAGAACATCAAATTTCTTGAGAAGGAATTTTTCGTGAAAAGTTTTGTGAGAGGGCAATAGAACTTTGATAAGGTTATTGAACCTTATCTATATGTGCGGAGTTGCGCATCGCCGAAAATTTTCCCAGAGGCAGCAACAATGCTCATGGCTCACGTGCCTCAAAGGTTGTGGTCACGGAGGTCTAAGTTCCTATTGAACCGAGTAGGTCGGGTAAACAATCAAAAGCTAAAATTTGAGAGTAAAACATTATTGTTTGACAATGATGAACCGACTATATGCAAATAAGCAATGATGGGCCCTAACTCCATCAAATGGCTTGAAGCCATAAAATCCGTGATAGTTCCATACACGAAAAATCAAGTTTTCGAACTTGGAAGACCCTCTGGAAAGTGTAAAACCTATCGGTTGTATTTGGATCTATAAATAGACATGGATGTTTTACATCTATGAAATAGTCGACATATTGGTAAAGAGTTTACAACTATGTTCAAGAAGTTGACTATGACAAGATTTGATCTTTCATAAGCGATATTTAGTCTGTACGGATTAATGTAGCAACCAATACATATAATTTTGGTATATGGTAGTTGAACAAACAAAACAAAGTTATTATAATAGAATGGTTACCTAGGATGTGTACATGACATGATCCAAAGGTTTTTGTTCATTAAAAGGATGCTAAAATCGCATGCAAACTTCATTGGTTGAAGTATGCATCGTGGAGTTGGAATCTTCACCGTGATGAAACTGTTAAAAGAGTTTAATTTTATCGGAGACGATGAAGATGCTTGCATTTGCAAGAAATTAAGTGGGAGCGCTAAGACATATTTCTAATACATTATGCGAAGGACATATTGTTGATTGAAAATGATGTATCTTTTATTGACACATGTTAAGAATTTCATTTTGATGAAAGACTTAGGCAAAACCAGAATATTAGGTATCAATGTCTATATGGATAGATTGAGACACTAATATGGTTGTGCAAAATGTACATAGATGAGATATTGAATGAACTCAACATGGAAATGACAATAAAGTTACTTGTTGCACAGGAAGGATTGAATCAAGATTCAAGTGTTTTGACACTTGGTGAGTGAAATCACAAGAATATTTTGATCAATCATACTGTGATATGTACACATCCAGATATGTCATGTGCTCTAAAAATTATGAGCATATACCAGAATGATTCATAAGATAACCATTGGACGATAGTAAGGATATTATTATGATCTTTGGAAAAATTAAGAATATGTTATTTATGTAGAGGTGACAAATAGTTCATTCTAAAGTATTACATTGGTACTAGTCTTGTCACAAGATACAAATTAAGTTTGTCTCAATTTAAACTATGCGTGGCACAATGTAATGGAAAGGAAGTTCCATAACGGATTTGGATGAGTTCCAAAGTTAAGACATTATAATAGATACTACAACAAAAGGCTAAGTATATGACTGTTATTGTAGCAGCAAAAGAGAGCATTTGTGTCAAGTAGTTTTTTATCAAACTAGGTATGATTCACAGCGGGTTAGTACTATGAAGATATATTGTACGACAATATTGTCAACATGTTTTAACCCCAAGGAACTAAAGGTCTCACCAAAGGACCAAATTTATACAAAGTCATCTCATTAGAGAATGAGTGATGCGTAGAGACGCAAAGACGTGTAATTACACATGGATCTGAAAGTGTCGGATCTGAAGATCGGTTGACCACTAGCAATCGTATACATACAATTGTATCGACATGTTTTAACCTCAAAGACCTAAAGGTCTCACCAAAGGACCAAATTTGTATGACAAATTGAAGAATGAGTGATGCGTAGAGATGCAAAGACGTACAAATACACACGGACCTAGAAGTGTCAGATCCGAAGATTTTGTTTACCACTAGCAATCGTGTATATACAACACCAGAAAGTCATAGGTGTTGAATGCATAAAGTTGTTCAAACTATATTATTGACTCTAGTGCAAGTGGGAGACTGTTGGAGATATGCCCAAGAGTCAATAATAAAATTGTTATTATCATATCTTTATGTTTATGATACATTTTTGCATCCCATGTTATAATTGTATTAATAGGAAACATTAATACTTGTGTGTTTTGTAAACATAAAAGAGTCCCTAGTAAGCCTCTTGTTAAACTAGCTTGTTGATTAATAGATGATCATGGTTTCCTGATCATGGACATTAGATGTTATTAATAACAAGATCATATCATTAGGAGAATGGTGTGATGGACACACTCCTATAGTTAGCATAGCATAAGATCAAGTGATTTAGAGTTTGTTTTCTACAAGCTTTCAAATACATAGTAACCTAATCCTTCGACCATGAGATCATGTTAATCACCATAACCAGATGAGTGCTTTGATGACATCAAACACCACTTCTGTAACTGGGTGGTTATAAAGATGGCATTGGGTATTTTGAAAGTATGGATTAAAACACATGGATTAAGAGTGGGATTTGTCCATCCATATGACGGAAAGATATACTCTGGGCCCTTAATGTTTACACACACTTCTATTCTTGTATACAGTGTTGGGCCTCCAAGTGCAGAGGTTTGTAGAACAGCAGCAAGTTTCTCTCAAGTGGATCACCCAAGGTTTATCGAACTCAAGGAGGAATAGGTCAAAGATATCCCTCTCAAGCAACCCTGCAATCAATATACAAGAAGTCTCTTGTGTCCCCAACACACCCAATACACTTGTCAGGTGTATAGGTGCACTAGTTTGGCAAAGAGATAGTGAAATACAAGTAATATGGATGATTATAAGTGGTAATTGCAATCTGAAATAAAAAATGGCAGCAAGCAAACATGTAGCAGGACTGATTGTAAATGGTGTTTCAATGCTTAGAAACAAGGCCTAGGGATCAAACTTTTACTAGTGGACACTCTCAATAAACATATAATATCTGCTCTTCACTATGCTACCCTGAACTACTCTCCGGTTGGATTACGAACACTAATCCACGGTAGGGCTATAAGTTCGCATTCCCCATCTAGGTAACCCCACGCTGTCACCTTGAGTGCTAGATGGTTCCAGACAAACACAACAATTTCATAGAGACATCCAACTCAAATTATAACTCACGATAAGTATTTCTGTAATCTTTAGCCTAAGAGACACACACGATGGTGCACACTGTCACCTTCACACACGTGGGACAAGGTGTCTCCGGAGATTACATTAATAAAAGCACTTGAGTAGCATAATATATCTACTTATTCAAATAGATTACAAAGCTCATGATCACAATAAGATAATGCATAAAGAGAGAGATGAACACATAGCTACCGGTAGAGCCCTTAGCCTCGAGGGAGAACTACTCCCTCCTCATCATGGGAGTCAGCAACGACGATGGAGATGGCGGTGGAGTCAATGGAGATGGCTCCTAGGGCAATTCCCCGTCCCGGAAGGGTGCCGGAACAGAGACTTCTGTCCCCCGAATCTCGTCTTCGATGGTGGCGGTGGCGCTGCGGAACTTTTCGTGGATTTCTGATATGGTATTTAGGGTTTTTTCTCGGGGGGAATATATAGGCGAAGGGGCAAGGTAGGTGGATGTCCGAGGTGCCCACACCATACGGTGGTGCGGCCAGGTGGTGTGGTTGCTTTGTGTCTACTCTTCGTCTCCCCTTCGGACTCCGTGTCGTGTCAGGAAAAATAGGAACTTTTGTTTTTGTTTCGTCCAATTCCGAGAATATTTCTTTACTAGCTTTTACGAAACCAAAAACAGCATAAAGCATGAAGTGGCACTGTGGCATCTTGTTAATAGGTTAGTTCTAGAAAATGCATAAAAATGCCACAAAGTGTAGACAAAACATAAAGCAATTGGTGCAAAACAAGCATGGAGCATCAAAAATTATAGATACGTTTACGACGTATCAAGCATCCCCAAGCTTAACTCCTGCTCGTCCTCGAGTAGGTAAGTGATAAAAAGAATAATTTTTAGGTGACATGCACCATCACAATCTTGATCAAGGTATTGCAAAGCATTGATAGTTGGGATCAAAGTACTCTAACATAAGCATGAAAGATATATTTCTAACAATAAGACATAGCACAACATGAAAGGCAACACAAACAAAAAATCATGAATAATTCTTTGGAAGTCGTTTGTTTGTTTCACATATAGAAAACATAGCAATAGTGGTAATTAGTTTGTCCTTCATGGAATAGCAAAACATAAATGCATAGGACACCTTCAGAGTTTATAAGGGTGACTAGATACAAATAATTTAAGAATAAGCAATACAATAATTATGAATCAATCAACAAGTTTTGGGACAATGCACATTGAACTAAGAATGACAACTATGCTCTCTTAATTGGTGCATAAAGATAGAAGATGGAGACTCAACAAAAAGTAAAAAAGAAAGGCCCTTCGTAGAGGGAAGTATGGATTTCAAGTTTCATAAAGAGCTTCCAAAACATATGGTACTTACTAGCTTTGAGCTCTCATTGC
Organism: Avena sativa; assembly: GCA_916181665.1. Taxonomy (NCBI): domain Eukaryota; kingdom Viridiplantae; phylum Streptophyta; class Magnoliopsida; order Poales; family Poaceae; genus Avena; species Avena sativa. Next base: position 252,428,021 of record OV702293.1, read on the forward strand.
CCCTATCACGAGCATCTTGAAGTGATTAAGGTTAAAGTGAGACAAATATGAGTTATATGCTTGACAAATCACAAGTTGAAAATCTCATGCCCCTTGAGTACGAGTACCGTTCCTCATGCTACTCAACTTTAGTCACAGGCAAGTTCTTGTCATTGTAAGTATATGTGTATCATAGAGAACCGCCAACAGGATACCCCTTGCCCCATGAAACAGGAGCTATCCCATATCAAATTGACAAGGCAACAGACAATGAGCATCTTAGCGATCTTTTTATTTACCATGAGCATGGTTTTATTTTTTATTACTTTTTTCTCTTTTTTATTGAAGATGCTTCATAGATTGCTCATTATGGTTATGCTGCAAGTTTCCACCATGATTAGGCATGGCTTAGTCTAGCCGCCCAGGCGTTTCTCTAACACATATACAAACTCCATGGACTTAGAAGCTCCCCTTTTATTTCACACCGCCGGCATCCATAAACAAAAGAACATGATATCAACTGAATAAATAAGTGCAATGTCGAAAGCATGCCCCATGATAGCATGGTTCTACTAACTCCCAACCCATAATTGGCAAGCATATAAGCATCATAGATGGGCACAATGGTTCAAGTTTATTAAGTGCAAGAAAATAAAGTGTGCCATCAAGTTCATGAGAGCTTTAATCACTAATTTTCACATAACAAAAATTTAATTTGGAAGATATATAAAAACATGAATATACTTGGAATGGTGTAACACACCATGCATAGAATTTATAGTGGACTCTTTGGAATAACTTGGTTTCTTGGGAGTTGGATGCACGAGTAGAGATCATACTCAGTACAGGTGGAGGCTAGGAAAAGACTGGGAGCGACCAACTAAGAGAGCAATAATGGCCATAACCATGTAGAGCGACAAAACATTATTAATCAAAGCATAAAGTGATATCACAAGTCAAAAACTAAATGATCATAGAGGCTAAGGTTACTGGTTCATAGTCATAACATGGTGTAAGCATGTGCCAAGTCAACCCAAATAAAGCATCAAAGGAGAATACCACAATGTTATGCTTTTGTATGCTAAATCAACGCATGATTCTTTCATGGCACATTAAGCAATCTCAGTTGTTTGAAACAAGTCATGCTACACCAATAATCACTAAGCATATGGTCAAAGCAACATCTAACATGACATGATAAAGTCTAAGCCACAGTCAAAACAAGCTTCTTTTTGTACCACTATAAGCATGAAACATTCTACTCTTTTCCAACACCAATCAACTTATTTGAAACAACTCACAAAGATAATAATAAATAAAGACCATAGAGCATGTATCACCTAACTACAAAGAATAACTAAAAAGTTCTAAGCAAAAATAAGAAGAAAACTAAAGCTAAACGCAGTGCTAGCAAAAGAGAACACTCATAGAACAATAAGAGTGCAAACTAGAGTGTTCTAAACAATGAAAATGGAGTGTGTCTCTCTCCAAAAGAAGTGTGCTGGGATCCAACCAACTTATTGCAGCAAAAAAAAGCAAAATAAAACTAAAAACAAAAACAAAGACGCTCCAAGAACAACACATAGTGCATGAAGCAATTAAAATATAGTGTCTTGAAAGAAGACCTGAGGTTCTTTGTTGATGAAGAAGGGGATGCCTTGGGCATTCCAAAGCTTTGACGCTTGTACTTCTTGAATATTTCTTGGGGTGACACGAGTGGCATCCCCAAGCTTGATCTTTTGTCCATACTTCATCTCATCACATCATTATCTCCCTACACTTGAAAAATTCCTTCATACAAAACTTCACACAGTCTTTATTAGCAACATTAGTGTATTCAAGATAATAAACCTTTGAGTTTAGTTTTAACTCAAGTAAATCATCCATTAAAACATAAGCTATTGTATCAACTCCTTTGAAAAACTTAAGTGATCAGAGAGAACTCAAAAAGAAACCGATTAAGAGGCAAATGCAAATAATGGCAGAAATCTGTCAAAACAGACCAGCAGGTAAAGACCAATTTTTTCGGAAATCTTCTGTTGCTCAAATCGAAAAGTGCAAAACTAAAGAACGTTGTATAAATACCAGGGTCATACGCACAAAAAATTTCAGATCAGTATGACGTTCTGGGATTTGTTATGATTTTTACAATGAAGCACAGAAATCTATTTCGAGACAGCAACTTCCCCAAATCTTACTTCCCTCTCATTAGAGGCTATTATTGGCACATAAATGAAATACAAATTATAATGAGAGGTTTATACAGAGGTAACAACTTCCAAGACTCAAATAAACAAAAATAAACTGAAAGCAAAAATATATTGGGTTGTCTCCCAAAAGCTCTTTCTTTATAGCCATTAAGATAGGCATGATAATTTTCATGATGCTCACATAAGAAATATGAATTGAAGTAAAAGAGAGCATCAAGAAGCAAATATAAAACAAATTTAAGTCTAATCCACTTCCTATTAAAAATAATCTTGTAAAGAAACAAGTCATAAAAGCACAAAGCAACAAGCATAGGAAAGCAAAACAACTGCAACTTCAAAATTTTCAACATAAAGAGGGGAAACTTAATATTGTTGAGATACATAAAACCATGTTTCTCTCTCTCATAATAACTTTCAGTAGGCTCATGAATAAAATTAACAATATAACTATCACATAAAACATTCTTATCATGAGGCACATACATATAATAATTATTACTCTCCACATAAGCATGGTCATTCTTATTAACTGTAGTAGGAGAAAATTCAACAAAATAGCTATCATTATTATTCTCATCACCATAATCATCAAATATAGGAGGCATATTGTAATCATAATTAATTTTCTCCTCAATAGTAGGTGGACTGAAAATATCATAATCATCAAATATAGGAGCAAATTCAACAAAATAGCTATCATTATTATTCTCATCACCATAATCATCAAATATAGGAGGCATATTATAATCATAATTAATTTTCTCCTTAATAGTAGGTGGACTGAAAATAAAATATTCATCATTGTAATCATCATATATTGGAGGTATAGTATCATTATAGCAAATTTTATCCTCTAAAGTTGGGGAACTAAAAAGATCATAAAACTAGCTTCCCCAAGCTTAGACGTTTCCATAGCATTAGCAATAATGGTGTTCAAATAATTCATACTAATAACATTGTTATTAGCATGCAAATAAAGTTCCATAGGTTTTTTAATTTTCTCTTCAAACACTTCATGTCCTAACTCAAGTATAAAGCTCTCTATTTTTTTGTTGTTTTCCATTAAGCCTAACTAGTTAAAATAAAAACAAGAAACAAAAAGATATAATTGCATAATCTAAAGGAAATAACTTCGAGCACTCACACACCAGCAGCAGTACTAGAAGATAGCTTAGTAGCCAGAGGATGTGAGTACCTTTTACCTTACCTCCCCGGCAACAGCGCCGGAAAAGAGCTTGATGTCTACACACGCTTCTATTCTTGTAGACAGTGTTGGGCCTCCAAGTGCATAGGTTTGTAGAACAGCAACAAGTTTCCCTTAAGTGGATCACCTAAGGTTTATCAAACTCAGGGAGGAAGTCAAAGATATCCCTCTCAAGCAACCCAGCAATCAAGATACAAGAAGTCTCTTGTGTCCCCAACACACCCAATACACTTGTCAGGTGTATAAGTGCACTATTTTGGCGAAGAGATAATGAAATACAAGTAATATGGATGATTATAAGTGGTAATTGCAACCTGAAATAAAAATGGCAAAAAGCAAACATGTAGCAGGACTGATTGTAAACGGTGTTTCAATGCTTGAAAACAAGGTCTATGGATCATACTTTCACTAGTGGACGCTCTCAATAAACATATAATATCTTCTCTTCACTATGCTACCCTGAACTACTCTCCAGTTGGATAACAAACACTAATCCACGGTAAGGCTATAAGAGCACTCCTTAAAGTTCGCATTCCCCATATAGGTAACCCCACACTGTCACCTTGAGCGCTAGATGGTTTCAGGCAAACACCACAATTTCATAGAGACATCCAACTCAAATTATAACTCATGATAGGTATTTCTATAATCTTTAGCCTAAGAGACACACACGGTGTGCACACTGTCACCTTCACACACGTGGGACAAGGTGTCTCAGGAGATTACATTTATAAAAGCACTTGAGTAGCATAATAGATCTACTTATTTAACTAGATTACAAAGCTCATGATCACAATAAGATCACGCATAGAGAGAGAGATAAACACATAGCTACTGGTAGAGCCCTTAGCCTCGAGGGAGAATTACTCCCTCCTCATCATGGGAGACAGCAACGGCGATGGATATGGCGGTGGAGTCAATGGAGATGGCTCCGGGGGAAATTCCTCATCCCGGCAGGGTGCCGAAATAGATACTTCTGTCCCCCGAATCTCGTCTTCGGTGGCGGCGGCGCTGCGGAACTTTTCATGGATTTCTAATCTGGTATTTAGGGTTTTTGCCTTGGGAGGAATATATAGCGAAGGGGTAAGGTCGGTGGACGTCCGATGGGCCCACACCATACGGTGGCGCGGCCAGGTGGTGTGGCTGCTTCGTGTCTACTCTTCGTATCCCCTTCGGACATCGTGTCGTGTCATGAAAAATAGGAACTTTGGCTTTTGTTTCGTACAATTCCGAGAATATTTCTTTACTAGCTTTTCTGAAACCAAAAACAACAGAAAACATGAACTGGCACTATGGCATCTTGTTAATAGGTTAGTTCCAGAAAATGCATAAAAATGCCACAAAGTGTAGACAAAACATAAAGCAATTGGTGCAAAACAAGCATGGAGCATCAAAAATTATAGATACGTTTACGACATATCATCCCTCTCGGTGGAGTGTCATCCAATTAGCTTGCAAGCATGTGCCAAAGTCACAAGGGATGTCACATCACAGTACGAGTAAAGAGTACTTACCGGTAACAAGGTTGAACTAGGTATAGAGATACCGACGATCAAACCTCAGTTAAGTAAAGTATCGCACGACAAAGGGAATCGGTATCGTATGTAAATGTTTCATTCAATCACAAAGTCATCGTAGAAATATGTGGGATCCATATGGATTTCCAGATCCCTCTATTGGTTATTGATCGGAGAGGTGTCTCGGTCATGTCTGCATAGTTCACGAACCATAGGGAGACACACTTAAGGATTCGATGTTGTTTAAGTAGATATGGAATATGAGTTGGAGACGGAATGTTCTTCGGAGTCTCGGATTGGATCTAGGACATCACGAGGAGATCTGGAATGGTCTAGAGAATAAGATTCATATAAGGAAAGTGGTTTTCCAGGGTTCGGGAAAAGTTTTGGTGTTTTGACTGGATACTTCTAGAATGTTCTAGAGGGACCACCAGTGGTTACACCACCCCGGGAGGGGGTCACTTGTACAGTGGCATGCCCTAGGGGCTAGTCGCACCAAACCCTAAAGGGCCAATTCGTCCAACACTAGTAAAAGGGTCAAACCCTAGTTTGAATAGTCAAATCCTTGTTTGAAAAGTCAAACTCTAGTTTTTGGTAAGAGGGAAGACTTGGTGGGAAAGGTTCGAACTCTCCCCTTGGTGGCCGAGTTGGGAGGGGGGACACGACCTGGGCTGGGAACCCATGGCCGGCCTCCCCACCTATATAATGAGGGGTGGGGGCGCACCCCCCACACCCCTTGTCCCTTGGCGCCTAACCCTAGCCGTCGGCTCTCTTATCTCTCGTCCATCGTCCTACCCCGGCTTAGGTGAAGCCCTGCAGAAATCTCTCCTCCTCCACCACACCGTCATGCTGTTGGGATTCCGAGGATATCTACAATGTTCGCTGCCCTATTGGAACAAGAGAGAGGAAGGTCTTCATCGACTATCGTACGTGTGACCTACTGCGGAAGCGCTGCTGGAACGCGGCGCCGGAAGGATAGTCTACGCAATCTTGAGATCGGCAAGTGATCGACTATATCAACCACGAGAATCTTATCTCGTTAAATTCTTTGGATCTACGAGGGTTAGTTCTCTATAATCTCATTGCACCAATCTCGTAGATTAGATCTTGGCTTTTCCATAGAGTAGATCGTGGTTTTCTGTGTTCACGCAATAGAATTTTTTGTTTTCCATGCAATGAACCCTACATGAAGTGCAAGCTCAAGATGCGCCATCTCTAGGAGATCACATGCTTGAATATTTCCATCCTCGGTGATCATGGATTGATTAAGACAATTTCAAAGAAGGGGTTTCCCCATGGTGTATGGGGGAGCAATGCGTAAGTCTTCATCAAGCAAGCGCGAGCAAGAGCAATCAAGAAAGAAGTTCCATCTTGAGGAGGATAAGGTCATCTACATCAAACTCAAGTGGAATTCTCAAGGCAAAGGTATAATCTTGATAGGTTTATCTTTTTCCAGTCTCATGTTGTCAATTACGAGACTGGTTTATAGGATAGATAACCGTACTATCAAGAGGGGTTCTCAAGTGAGTAACTTGATCAAATCTTTCGGAGAGATCTCAAACCTTTTGCATATTTGGCATAATCTTTCTTGGTTCTATATGGTTCTTATCCATGAGAGGATTTAGAGCTTGTGTTAATCTCCATGACAAGCTCAAGTTCATAAAAATGGATTTCATATGCGTTCTCTATTGCGTTTTCAATTTGGAGGTTTTTATCGGTTCGTCTTTATAGATAGGTTAATCCCTTCATCATTTGATTTTATCCTACTTTGTTGGACTATGATGTTTCCCTGAGTGATCTTTTATAGTTTGTTACAATCTTCGAAACGAGCCCAAGATCATCAAAATCAAAGTCCAGATGCAAAAGTTATGGTCGTTTTCATATTGTTTTTTTTGTCAATTTTGGAAGGGGCGGAGAATCCGGTGTTGCACCCCCGAGACTCTGAGGAACCGGAGACTTCGGTCCAATTTCCGGCCCCGACTCTGGGAAGGGTGTACTGGGAGCATCTAGAGCTCGCCCGGAGTCCTGACCGGAGTCTGGCCCCCGGAGACTCCGGTGCTGGGGGCAGAGACTCCGGGATAAGTGTTGTTCAATGACTAGTTGTCACGAGGGGACCAATAAAAGGCCCCCTTCTTCCCCAATGGGCTGGTTGCTTGCTTTCCCTCTCTCCTCCATTTTTTCTACCTTCAAAAGCTTGCAAATACTCTCAATCCCTCCGATCTTTCTTGAATCTTTTTTGGGGATTTGAAAGGGAAGATCTAGATCTTTAACTCCACAAATCCAACTCTACTTTATGTGAGGGGAACATCTTAGGATCTAGATCTTGAGGTTTCTTGTGTGGTTTTCCTCTTGTATTCTTCCTCTCTCATTACCCTAATAGCTTTTGTAGTTTTGGTGGAATTTGGGAGTGAAGGACTTGTCATTGCATTAGGTGTATCGGTTTGAGTTCTCTTTGGAGGATTTGGTTGGTAAAATCAAGAAGCTTGTTACACTTGGGTTCTTGGAATCCTAGACTGTGTAGTGGCCTTGATGGTGATTATTGGGAGCTTATAATTAAGTTGTGGAAATTGCCCCAATCTTGTACGGGTTTGGTGACCACCCTCAAGTGTCCCATAGTAGATCGGGTGCTTGCCGTGCAGCGGGTGCTCGGGAGAATAGGGTGGGGCCTCTTATGGTGTTGGTGGTCTTAGTATCGCCCATCCCTTCAACGATATGTACTCTCTTATAGAGAGGAACTCGATAAAACATCATCGTCTCTGCATGCCTCGGTTATCTCTTTACCGAGCTCTTTACTTATGCACTTTACTTTATGATAGCCTTCGTGCTTGAAGTCATATATCTTGCTATCATATAGTTGCTTGTATTACTTAGCATAAGTTGTTGGTGCACATAAGTGAACCATAGTATATATAGGTTTTATGCTTGACAAAGTAATCGTTAGTTTTATTCTGCCTTTATTAAGCCCATCTCATAAAAAAAATTAACCACCTAATCACCCCTCTAGGTGGCATTTGTGCACTTTCACCCCGTATATAGTAGTAGTAACCTTAGACTCTATATGTTTGTTGTCTATGTGCAGTTTGGCGTGATGCTGTGGGGAAGGTCGCTGCCGAGGAGTTTGGGCACTCGTTGGTGGTGGGCGAGGTGGATCTTGCTGGCCGTTGTGCTGTAGATGGAAAAGTCGATGGAGAACGACAAGGTTTCTCCCAATTCCCTCTTAAATAATCCCGGGCGAGATGGGAGGCCGGTGTCCTCTGCAGATCTAGGCGTCATGGTGATGGTCAGGTCAGGAGGGAGGCGGGATCCGGCCGCCCTGAAGAAGAAGATGAAATTTTGACGACGGAAGTTCCCAAGTGACGGCGACGTGCGCTGCCGCTATTCTTGACCGAGAAGGACACTCTGCACCACAGATTGCTGTTCTTTGTTGGTTTTTCTTCCTCCTTAGGGGAGGACCCATGGATCATGCGTAGCGCCCCTCGTCAAATCCACCCCAAATGGTTCGTCCCCGACGGTGGGACTGACGGCCATGGTAGCGAAGCAAATCAGCTGTGGTGGAGGACTCGATCGTTTTTTCAAAGTTTCCCGTGAGGTCCTTTTTCAAAATATGAGGGTGGTGTTTTTCTTTATGTTTATGAGGTATGCTCTGTAAATGTAACACACTGCTTGGAATGAAACTTTTGGGTCCTATGGGCCTTTCTCCATTCAGAAAAGGTTCTTTCTTTTTATTTAGAGGTCCTTGTAAAATATAATCCCACCGTTTTTTGAATGTGGACCCTTTGGGTCCTTCCATGTTAAAAAAAAGTAGGAGCGTAGTAAACACGGGATGCGAATGAACTAGGGGGTTGTCATATTCTGTAGCCATGATTAATTAACAGAATCACACATAAAATCAATCTAGTCAGGCTGTGAATCGGGTATCGCTGCCCTTCAACAAATTCTTCTTTCACACGTATACAACTTCCCAGTTCCAAATGATAGGTGGCCACCTACTTTTGGGACAAATACCAGTGAAGAAAATATTAACTTTCGGTAAGTGTATAGGTGTGTGGGACTTTTAACCATCCTATTTGTTACATATTTCTGTAGTAATTAACATGAATGTTTCCGCGGGGATGGGGTTTATCTGTCGTGTGGCAATGACTTTGATTTGTAGGAGGCAAAATATTTATGTACATCATGGGCTGTTGTCTCATATTAGGCCAAGCATGTGTTCATCTTTTTTTTAGCACAAGAGATGCATTCACTGCGAATGCTATTTATCACCCAACACGCCTGTTAATAGACTCCGCTCACACGAGCGCGTACGTTGGGCCGGCTCATATAACTCTTATTTTTGTCTTATTTGTTTTTCTGTCTCTTTTCTATTTTCTGTTTTTTCTTTCTTTTGAACGGTTTTCAAATGTGAATAATTTTTGAATTTGAATATGTTTTAATTTTCTTTAAATTTAATTTTTGTTTGGATTCAAAATTTGTTCATATCCAAAATTTGTAGAGATTCAAAATTTATTCAGATTCGAAATTTGTCCAAATTTGTGTTTTTTCAATGTTAGACAATGTCCAGATTTGAATTTCAATAAAATAGAAAATATCAAAGCAAACTGAAAAAAAAAACTAGCGAAGCACTAATAAACCGGCCCATCCGACAAACCCTTCAAGTGATGCGCTGCAGGCGGAAAATAGCAGCACCATGCATTCACCTGCTCACGGCTATATAAACAAGTAATAGGCCGGCCCATGCAGAAGACTCGAAAAGTCCCTCCCACACTTCTCTTGACAAAATTACTGTTCTAACTTCACCACCAGCCGCCGCGTCCCTGGTCACGGCAATCGGCCGGCGTCGTTGGTGCGAGCTGCAAATACATGTCTACTAATTGACCTCATATAAGTCTCGCACGAAATAAAAACAAGTCAATCAGATGGCCGAGTTGGTCTAAGGCGCCAGATTAAGGTTCTGGTCCGAAAGGGCGTGGGTTCAAATCCCACTCTGGTCAATATTTTTTTTTAACCTTTACGTTTTATTTTTCTTCATGAGTTTGAGTGTGCTGACAGAGCTTGTCGCTCTGTACGTTTTATTTTTCTTGGTTGTATTGCGAACTGACACCCACGGCCACGTACAACATATCAGTCCAAACTCTACATTTTCTTAACAGGGGCAGTAAAACTTCCATTCCGGTCATTACCCTCTGCATATCTTACACGAATATCAAGTGCCGTTTCTGAACCTTATGCCCCCTGCCGAGAGTTCAACAGAGTACAGGTTATCAACCACCCATAGCAAACAAGCAGTTAAGCAGCACGGACGCTTGCAGGCTCGCATATAAGGGCATGTTTAATGAAGATGCTTATAGTGAACGCTAGGCTAGATTTCCTGGTGGTTAGGCCTGAATCCCATTCGATTCCGGGATATTTTCTTGCGTTGATGTTTCATCAGGCGTCGAGCGCTATGCCTAATTTTCTGTCGCACCACCCAGCTCGTTAGCTGTCCCTAGCGACCCAATTCAAGCCACGCGCATTGGAAGCCCAAACACTTAGGTGATAATCCAGTTTACTGGTATTTTTTTATTTTCATTTAAACGTCTAACGAAGCGTCTACCAGTGAAATTGTCCTAAACATAAGACATAATGGTGTTTTTTTACCCGCAAAAAAATGAAGAGTGTAGTGAAATAATGGGTGAACACGTCCTGAGGTGGCTCCGACAGCCATTCCATGGGCTGCTTCTCACTTGGAACCTGTAGAGGATTAGTACATGGACCGATTGCGCCTGCGCCGGTGATGTTCTTTGTTTGTGGGATTAACGTTCACAGAAGTTAAAAGGTGGACCTAAAATTGGCCCATATAGCCTTTGAAACTATCCAAAAAGTATCTTTTGCTGGAAAAGATTTTGAAACAGCTACCCTAAAAGATCATATTGGAGGGATAAAGATGTAAATGGCATGGATAATTTTTTATCTAAACCTGCATCCGCATTCTTTTTGAGGATATGCTATCAAGTTTTAGAGATCTGGACAGATATGCATGCGTGGGTGGATATTTATTAAGCGAATATCCGATGGATGTGGTAGTGGATATGATATTGATACTATCCGATAAATAAGGATTATTTAAAATCTTTTGTAGATTATAGAGGCACTTAAATATGATAATCCTTTCCTGAAAAAGCATAATCCGATAAAATTACTCCGACGCCATATACCTAGACAACCCAGTTAGTTCATCGACCGGCTATGCACATTGCTTCTGCATATGGTGTCATGCTATTACCGATATTGCAATTTGGACATCTGATCCTAGATTAAGATAATCCAGTGTTATGTTTGGATGTTTGTATTGGGACATATATTGGACATTCAAGTGATTTGAGCCCTGAAAACAACGATTGAGGCTGGCTGGTCTAGATATGCAGGTGGTGCATTCAAAGTTTCATGTTCTTCGAACTAGCAGCAGATGCACACGTTGCATATCCCCTGCCTCCTCGAGAACTTTCCTTGAGAGTCGCCAAGTCCCTCACGGCTCCTCCCTCTCTTGTCTTCGGCGGGCCTCGCCGGCCGGAGGAGACGAGGGGGAGGAGGCCGGTGCCCTGTACAGCGTAGTCTAGGTCTTCTCTTCATTGGTTTGGCTCTATGCCGTGTTGGCGTCTTGCCTTGTCTTGGGTGGATTTGGGGGTCGATGCAGTCGAGCAGCTCTGGCCATCCAGCCATGGTGGTCTTCTTCTCTTTGATGCTCCGGTGGCCGGAGCTGGTGGAGGGGATGGACTCCTTGGCGCCTCCCTTCAATAAGCTCGGGGGAGTTCTATTTCGATCTGATCCTCCCGATTTCAACCGCCATAGTGGAGGCTGGAGGTCAGAGGCGGTTCGATCTACTACTTTTGGTGTCGTCCTCAACGATTCTCGCCACCTGCGTGGATGTGGTGATGCCCTGCCCCTCCTGGCCGGCCGTGGTGGCGTGCGGGAGAGGTTTGGCGGTGGGATGCCGAGGCGCTGTGAAGCAATGTCTCTCCTAGCCGGCGGTGGTGGCGAGGGGGAGGGATAGAGCTTCGTGGTGCGATGTATGGTGGGACTTCCCCTGGCCGACCGTGGAGGCGAGGAGGGGAAGCGTCCTCGTGCGACATCCTTGGCTGTGCTCCGATGGTGATTCTGCCCCTGGTGCCAATGGAGATGAAAAGAAGCTCCTTTTCCCCTTCTTGTGGTCGTGGTGATGTTCAGAAGGATGAGAAAGGCCTTAGGTTTCGTCGACCTTGTGCTCGGTCGGGCAACTGGTTGAGGATTTGTAGCAGCTATCCTAGCGGCGGTGCAGGCACGTCTCTGGTCCTTGAAGCTCCATGGGGGAGTTCCTCGACGGATACCTTTGACTGCTGCTAGTCTAATAAGCCTTCTTATGGGGCTCTTAGTGGGGACGTTCCTCTCTGCCTGCCCCCTCCCACCCATGGCATGAGTGGCGAGTCTGACGGCGGGCCGATTATCACTTTCGGCGTTGGTAATGAACCCACCGTTGCATTGCAGGTCACTTTTGCTCCTCATTTCTTCTTCTTCGTCCAGCAGACGCAGTGGTTGCGGAAGTTGGAGGTATTTATTGGGTGAGCAACAGTGTCAAACAATAGTGGAGTTGGGAAGCGATTTTCTCGAGCACCACCTCAGTGGCGGGTGATAGTCGTCTAACATCCAAGGCCAGAACATGGTCTATCCAGAAGCCGGCGAAGGGTCCCGACAATTTTTTAACCTCCTCGGTAAGGCCCCTTTCGAGGTTAGCGGCCGCATTCCTCGTTTGGGCGGAAGCAAGTGGTTTCGTCCCCGCTTCCAAGTTTGACAGCGCAAGTCTGACTTCCGGCTCGGCGATGGCGAAAGAGAAGGATAGGGTTGTAGTTTTCTATCTTTCAGTGAGGTCTTTTCTACATTTACCATGGACCTATGTATTATTTCTTATTTTATGGGACCCTTTGTAATACTTTGTACCTCCACAGCTTGGAATTAACACGATGCTTTCAGTCCCTTCGGGGACGCTCCTGGTTCAAAAAAAGGTGGTGTATTCAGGCTAGATATGAAGCACATGTCCAAGCAGCAAAAAAAGAGGAAGCCCGATGTAGAGACTAACCCCTAAACATTTTGAGGTATTCGGGCTACCTACCGCTTTGACGCACACCCTGCTTGAAACAAGCATATCCTCCCTCCCTTGACCAAAACACGTGTGGGACACCTAAAGCAGCGACGTCGACCTCCCGCCCTGCCTTCCCCTTTCTCGGTGGCCCTCTCTGCCAACGAATCTCTCTAATATTATTGGTCAAAATAACATCATTATATAGATGAACCTGAACCTCTCTAAGTTTAGGCTCCAGTTCGAAAAAATGGTGTACAATTGATCACAACAAAATATTGGTTTCAACTCTTAGTGGACATAAAACTTTGAAACCTGCTGCAATACCAATCAAATCCCACTATGGTTAGTTTTCTTCTTCAAAAGTGTTTTATAAACTATCACATCAATCATTAACTTTTTGCAAAAAGTGTTTGATCAAAATAAAATCATTATATAATTCAACCCAAACCTCAGCCTATTCCTGGAAAATGGTGTACAATTGGTCAAAAAAATACTTGTCTCAACTCTTAGTGGACATAAAACTAACGAAACCAACTGGAATACCATCCATTCCACTTTAGTTTTTTTTTCAACAAGTGTAAAAACAGCGTACAACTAGTCCTAACAAATAAAGTACTTGCTTCAACTCTCAGTGGATCTAAAACTTTGAACACAAGTGAATACAATCAATCAAATCTTCCTATTTTATAAACATTAACTGTTTTATCTTATATTTCTTAAGGACGTGTTTGGTTCAGAAATGGTAACGTAAACGTCAACATAATCAGATTACTCTGGTATCATTAACGGAATCGGTAAAAACTTAAAACTGTTTGGTTCAACAGAGATATCGGTATTTGTTCAAAGATCCCAAGCTTTTCCAATTTGCAGAGATGATGCAGCAAAAAAAACACCCCAAATCATCTATCCAAAAATCTGGAAACTAGTCACAAATCGATCTGATCTGGATAAATTTCATAGCCAATTCATGGATCAGCGAAAAATTCATGCGCTGGTGCTGCTCCTTGTCGGAGTGTGGACGGAGAAGATTGGAGGTAGGGAATCAGGGGAGGATGCGATCAGGGAGGGGATTGGGGTGTAAGACGATGACGGACTCGGCTGCTGACGGGCGATTGTTGCCGGACTTGGCGGAGCTGCTGAGGGGCAATGGCTGCTGGACTTGGCAGAGCCGTCGACCGGCCGGGAGCGAAAGGTCTCCACTCGCGAGCAGAGATATCGCTGGTAGATTTGTTTCCACTGGGGAGGACCGTAACAAGATTACACTGCCGTGGGACTGATTACGTGGTACTCTCTCCTCTCCGTTCCAAAATATAAATGTTTTAGTTTTATAAAACAAATATATTTAGACATCTTTTAGAATGTATGTTTACTTAGACTTGGAGTAAATCTACACACTAAAATAAGTCTAAATATATTTTTTTCACAAATTTAAAACATCTATATTTTAAAACGAAGGAAGTATCTGCTTACGAGAAAAGCCAAACAAACAAGTTTAAGGGTATCAGATTCCACTATAATTAGGTACCGGTACAAAACAAGCGAACCAAACATGTTCAAGTGTATATTAAAATGTAAATAAAAGTCAAGAACATGGTTGTCTAGTTATTTGATGAAGAACTTGGTTTGTCCATGCACATTTGCTTCACATAGGAGACATTATGGGGTAAGCTTTGACATCTCTCTCTCTCTCTCTCTCTCTCTCTCTCTCTCTCTCTCTCTCTCTCTCTCTCTCTCTCTCTCTCTCTGTGCGATGTCACTAAGGTCTGGGTGGGGATGAGAGGGGTGAGGCCTGATTCTATGCATTGTACGTCTAGGTCTAAGTTTTGGGTTGACTCTGTGACAATTGGCATCATGCCGTCTTGGTGCTTTTGACTGATGTGGGGGAGCAACGCCGGGATGCAATGACTTCTACTCACTACACGGCCTCCGTGGCGAATGGCGTCGGTGAGGAGAACTGCTCGGAGCTTCGCCTCTAATAACTGATAAGCTTGCAGTTCCCCTGATTCTGACTGTTATTGCAGTTTTCCCCGCCTCCTCTGGAAGTCATGTTGATAGAGCACGCGAAGAAGGGTTGCAACTTGACATGTGGATCATCGGCGAAGTAGTCTGCATATAGCATGCAATAGCCTTTCATGCTCTGTCTCGTCTTGCTCTTGTGGTTCCCCGGCGCCGACCCTCCAATGGTCGGCTATTCTTCCTTGACGATCATTGCCAGTAGGGAGGTGACGATCGCCAGATGTCACGCATCGCTGACAGAGTCAAGCACGGCAGGGGCAGCAGCAACTTCCTCATCCATCAGAGCATCGAGGATCTCCTCGTCGTCCGAGTCCATCACCTTGGCAAACGGCCGAACACCTCGCGCGCAAGGTGGACACGAAGTGGGAACACACCTTCCTAGGAGGCGCCGGACTACAGCGAGACGGGGGCACGGGATGCGTATGCAGCGGTGGGGTATTTTCGGCAGCGGCCGTCGGCGGGGAACGAACAGCAGGAGAAGTGGGGTGGTTGCGGCGATGATCTGGGGCGGAGGTGGCTATCGCACGGCGAAGTAGTGAGATGGAGGGGAGATTTCTGTTTCACTCACCGACAGGACTGGCCCGTGACTTTTTCTCGCCCATCCAGCTTCCTGATAGAAACCCCTTGGGTTAAGTTCGGCCTGGGGGCGCCGGATAACTAGTTGGGTTGGGTTGGCGCCAAAACCAAATTGGGGAGGCCGGCTGGGCGTCCATTTTAAGGCCGGCACCTCCCATAGCCCTTTGGTGACTTCAGGGGTCTCCGGTGGAGATGCTCTTAGTCCCATGCCAAAAGAATGTCATGCAGATCTTGTCGATAAAGTTGAATTACCCAAGGTGGTAAATCTAGGGACACCATATGGTATAACGCAATTGCAGAAAGTACTGCCTTTACAAGCACCAACCATCCACTCTGAGTTAATAACAGGCTTCTCCACATTGTAAGTTTCCTTGCTATCTTGTCTGCTTGCAAGTGTGCTTTTGTCAAATTATTGAGTGACAGTAGCTGTCCCAGATAGAAGCATGGGAAATTGGTGATTTGGGAAGGAAATGGCACGGTTATCTCCTCCACATTTAGGTCGCTACAAGCAATTGGTGATACAGAGCACTTCCCAAAGTTGCACTTCAGCCCCAGAAAAATTCCCAAATAGGTCCAGTAGTGCCTTTGCTGCAATAAGTTCTTCCTTTATTGGTTTCAGAAACATTGCCGCACCATCTGCAAATAGTGACAGTCTATACTTGATGCCCCACCGTTGAAGGTTTTGAAAGATCCCTCTCGATTCCGCCTTGCAGAATATTGCATTCAACACATCCATGATCCCAATGAATAGCAAAGGGGACCCCCTGCCGGAGACCTCTGCCTAGCCATACCCTTTCTCCTGAACTGCCATTAACCAAGACTCTGCAGCTCGCTGTGCTCAATAGAAAAATTATCAGCCTACACCAACGAGGCCCAAAACCCCTATATATGCCTCAGCACCTTGAGGGACAGTGCCCGTACCTTTTTGTGCTTGAAAGTTTTGGCAGATTGATTCACCAACATGTAATTGTCCTGAATTGAACCACCCTTTATGAAGGCACTCTGGTTCACAGCGATCAACACATCCAGCATAGGAGCCAACCTACAAGCCATTGGTTTGGAAATAATTTTTGCAACTCCATGCACCGGACTGATGGGCCTAAAATCTGCAATATCAACTGCACCATCTTTCTTGGGAAGAAGTGTTATATACGCCTGATTTAGCCAATGGAAGTTCCAGCCATCCTGAGTAGTTGCATGAGTAATGGCCACGGTTAGATAAGTTTTGATTATTGGCCAGCATGTTTGATAAAACCTCGTCGAGAACCCATATTTCTGCCGGCATCGACTTGACCACACCCCATATTTCTTCTTCTGTAAAAACTCCCTCAGGATCTTGCAGATCCACAACAGGAAAGTCCAAGCGATCAAGGTTCAGATCGCATTCACGTTCTGCAGGTTTTCCAAGAATTTCCTCGTACAAATCAGTGGCCATCTGTTCCATATCATCTTGAGTGCTCACCTCTGTGTTCCCTCTACCCATCTGGCCCTGCAGGTTTTGAGAGTTTATTATCTTGACTTTCTACCCATCTGGCCCTCGTGTTGCGTCTCTCATGGGACGAGCATGACCATAGAAGCCATTGCATTCCTAGCTTTTCGTTTTCCTAATAACATGTGTAAGCTTGCCACTTGATGCTCTTCAGTTCATAGAGCATGATCTAAGTGATCTGTGCACCAGATTTTGATTAATTATCAGAGGCACGTGATGTATGCCGGTCGTCTGATGAGTTGTAGACATTGTGGATGTTCTATCGGTTTCTGAAATGAATTCGGGGGCTTGAGATCCTTGATTCCAAAAAGAAGGGAGACATGTATCGTTTATTAGTGAGCAGGAGCTAGTAGTTAGCTGCATCACTTAAGTGGGCACATCGCAATAGCTGCATTACTTGTTGGTATCACGCGACCTGCCGTACGTACAGGTACAGAGGTTCGCCCTTTGGTCAGCTGGTGGTTCGTCACACCGAAGGGTGCTCAGCCATAGTTCACGTGAGCGCGTACGGCTAACGACATTGGTGTGATGACTGATGGGTCCGTCGGTTGCAGCTGCAGCTACTAGCTCAGGGCCTCAGGTACCGCCGGCCGGTTGGCCCGGCCGCGCGCACTGATCGATCGCCCTTGCACCAGTCCAGCCGAATTGCAGCAGCAGACAACGTTCGACGCTACCTATGACCCGTCCGTCCAGCGCTTAAAGCGCCGTCGTCTACCAGACGAACACAGTACACGTGAGGCATCCGAACAATGGATAGTACCTACCTATCACAGAATGGATCGATTCCGACAGGTAGGTTGATGTGCAGGCGACGATCCATGGATCCACAAATGCCATCTCAACAAATGAGAAGGAAGAAAAGGAGCACATGGATACTCATCCAACCAGGGCCCGGGGAATGCGCGGAGTGCACGACTGAAGCTTCTGAAGCCGAAGAGGAAGCTGGGCCGGAAGTTCATTGACCCAAGATCAAGATCAAATAAGGTTGTGTCTCTGAAATTTCTGAAAGATCAGATGGCCGAGTTGGTCTAAGGCGCCAGATTAAGGTTCTGGTCCGAAAGGGCGTGGGTTCAAATCCCACTCTGGTCAAATTATTTTTTCCAGCTTTCTACAATTTTATGTTTTATTTTTTCTTGGTTGTATTGCGAACTGACACCCACGGCCACGTACAACATATTAGTGCAAACTCTACATTTTCTCAACAGGGACAGTAAAACTTCCATTCCGGTCATTACCCTCTGCATATTTTACCTGAATATCAAGTGCCGTTTCTGAATCTTATGTCCCCTGCCGAGAGTTCAACAGAGTACAGGTTATCAACCACCCCATAGCAAACAAGCAGTTAAGCAGAACGGACGCTGCAGGCTCGCATATAATATAAACATAAGAAATAATACTAGTGTTTCTTTACCCGCAAAAAATTGAAGAGTGGAGTGAAATAATGGGTGAACACGTCCCGAGGTGGCCTCGACAGCCATGCCGTGGGCTGCTTATCACTTGGAACCTGGAGGATTAATATATGGACCGATTGCGCCGGCGGCGACGATGTTCTTTGTTTGTGGGATTGACGTCCACACAAGTTAAAAGGTGGACCTAAAATTGGCCCATGTAGCCTTTGAACTATCCAAAAAATATCTTTGCTGGAAAATAAGGATGGAAATTTTATCCAAAGATCCGGATATCCACGGATATCTAGCCCGGTGGGTAAGGATATGGAGGACAACTTACACCCATGGATTTCATGGGGCGGATATCCACTAACTCATGGAGCGGGCATGGACAGAGGTTTCGCTCCACACATATCCAAGGGATATCCAAGGGATATCCGTTTGACACATGGGACCCACAAGTGCGAGATATTGTTTTCTAACCAATAACTATTACATATGCCATACTCATTAAAAGGCCCAAGCTCCCACTTCCAAGGCCGAACCACCCAAAGGCCCACATGTCCTTGGCTGCTACACACACTAAAGAGGAAGCTGACGGGCGCCATTAACATCTCCTTCCTCGGATACTTGTAGGCAGAAACCCAACAATATCACCGGTGCGGCACCGCTGCTATCCCTACAACTCCTCGAGTCCTCCTGCCACATGGCGACCCAATGGTGGCCATCCATGTAATAATTGCTGAAGCATTGTCAAACTATTGGCGAAATACTGCTGAAATATTGTTGTAGTGTCGTTGTTATGTTGGTTGTTGTTATGGTTACGTATATAGCATATAATCAATGGATATCCATGGATACCCGGATATCCGATGGGTTTGGATTTGGAGCGACATCCATGCCCATTGATATCTTCATGGGCGGGCTAGAGTGAGGTTTATGGATTTGGATCTGGATTTGGTTTTGGTATATCCGTCCAAACCCTCTCCATTGCCATTCTTACTGGAAAAGATTTTGAAATAGCTACCCTAAAAGACCATATTGGAGGGATATGGATGTAAACCTGCATCCGCATTCCTTTTGAGGATATGGTATGAAGTTTTAGAGATCTGGCGGATATGCATATGGACGTGGATATTTATCGAACGGATATCCAACGAATGTGGTAACGCATATGATATTGATACTATCCAATGGATATGGGCTATCTAAAATCTTTTACGGATTATAGAGGTACTCAAATATGATAATCCAATAAAATTACCCTAAATCCATATATCCAGACGACTCGGTTAGTCCATCGGCCAACTATGCACGCTATATGTGCATGTGGTGTCATGCTATTACCGATATTGCACATTGCACTATTATTGTTTCTTATTGTTGATATATCACGTGCTATCACGGAAAGTATTTTGTCATACAAACAAGCGTGCATCTTTGGTTATATAGTGTTGCAAAGCTTTCTGGTCATGTGTTTTTGCATAAAAGAAACAAACTTCTATTTTCGTGTATGTATTTGTTCGATTATTCGTTTCTGATACTATTCCGTTTCAAATCCACAATCCGGTATAATCCGCATCTTGACTACCAAACCCACCAAAAAAAGGTAAAGTATATAAAAATAGCAATATCTGATCCAATCCGTCTACACCATTTTTGTTTTTTGCAGAAAAGATCTAGATCTATTCCATGAGTTTATAAGAAGTACAAAGATCTCAAACATAATAAAAATTACATCGAAATCCTTAGACCATATAACGACCATCACTACTATCATCAGAGCAAGCTGCCGACGTGTCTCTGTCACCACTCCCTTAATGGAGCCGGTCTCACGTTGTTGACAATAGTCGGAAAGTATGACCCTAAGGAACAACGTCCTAGAGCTGAAGTCGTCGTCATTAAACTCTTGAATTGATTCGAAGCTTTTAACAGCAACATATAACACGTGTAGACCGGACAAGATCCACCACTCCATGAAAGCGACAACCACACGAATCCCCGTCCTCCTCAATGCCACCAGCGATATCATCGCCGATCAGGTGGATGAGGAGGCGGATAAACCTTATTATTGTCCCGCACATCACCGCCCTAGCCACCATAAGTTGATACCGGTAGACCAAACTCTAACTTTAGGAACTCTTCTACAACACCGAGCGCTGATCCGAGGTCCCTATCTCCTTTGGCCACCGGGGCAGCAAGTAGAGGAGGCAGAGACCCGTCGAAACCCGATTGTAGATGGCAAGGACAGGGCATGTGGCAACAACAACTAGGGTGGAACCTAGTCCACCGCCTCTTTGTTTTGCGGAAGGAGAGATGCAAGGATGCAATTGTTAATAGCTCGGAGTTTTTATGACTTCTACACTTGGGACATAGTGGTTTTCCTAGATTGTTTGATTTGAAAATTCAATGGTTTTAATGACAGTTTAAGGCGTTCTGATTTGGAAATTTTTTTGCTCATTCAGTCGATATTCGATTTTAATGTCAAAATCAGTGGTGCAGAACAACACATGACGGTGATCTCATGCAAATCATATTCACCGCCAGACAAGGGCGCTATTTGGCACTCCTCTCGCGTTGGACCAGCCCAACACGAATAGGTATTTATTTCAACATTTTTTCCCTGAGATTTTCTGTTTCTCCTGGTTCTGGTTTTCTCTTGATTTTTTTCATGGCTTAGTTTTTAGAGCATCTTTTCTAAAAAAATTTAAAAAAATTCAACATTTTAAGTAAGAACATTTTTTAAATTTAAACTTTTCATATTCTTACATTTTTCAAATTTAAACATATTTTAAATCTGAATATTTTCAAAGCTGAACATTTTTCGAATTTAATTTCTCAAAATCCGAATTTTTAATTTCTATAAAAACAGAAAAAAAAAGCGGGGAAAAGGAGAGACAGAGATTGTATCTTTTACTAGAGGCCCCTAATCTCTGCCTTCGCGCATGTGTTCTCCCGTGGGCTTAATGTGTCCGATAATTCATGTAGTATGTAAGGGCCTACGATGTATTGGGCCTTTTTTCTCATCGTGGAAGGTATCGTTGTTTTTTCTTTCTTGTGTACAAGAGGAATAGTATTCTCACGTGAGTCTTTTCTTTTTCTTTGTGTGTTGGTGAGCTTGTCTCGTTGCTTTTGTTATGTTTGCTCATTTACGTTTTTGCCTTTTGTAATTAAGGTTTTGTTGTGTTTATCTATTTTTTTTCACTTCTTCTAATTCTTAGTGGACATATAATCAAGTTAGAGCGCTTGGTCAATTCCTAGAATGTTGGATTATGTGACTCAATCTAGCATGATAGTTGCGAGTGAGGTCCCAACTGAGGTTTTTAGTTGAAAGTGAGATTATAATTGACTCTTTTCCAGGTACAAGTGGAGTTGCAACGAAACTCTTTTTTTAACTGAGTTGCTATTGAAATTTTTCCGGTTATAATTGGGATTACAACTGAGATTTTCTCCGGATACAAGTGAGACTGGAACTGGCTTTTTTCATTTGCACTGAAGTTGCAACTAAGCTTTTTCTACTTGCAACTGAAAATGTTCCAATTGTAAGTGGGGTTGCAACTAAGATTTGTTCATTTACAAGAGGAGTTGCAACTGAGTTTTTTTGCATATTATATTTTGATTCTTACTAGCTCGGCAGATACTACACCCCCAAAACATCGAACTAGCGCACTAGGCCTATGAGCTAGAAGTTAAAACACAATCAAGTGGTTGCAACTGAGATTTTGCTAAATATGAGTTGAACTGAGATTTTTCTAGTTGTACATGAGTTGCACTAAGAATTTTTCTGTCGAATATGGATTGGAACTGAGAATTCTTCAGTTACACGTGGGTTACAACCAAGAATTTTCCAGTTATACATGGGATGCAACAAAAATAAGGAAAAATTCACACAATTGAATTCTCATCTATGATTAGTGGTGTCCTTGAAGTTCCAGGACGAAGTGTAAGTGCGCTTAGCTTCATACATTGGACCACTGTGCATAAGTTGTGAAGATGAGTATTTTTCTTAGTTGCATATTTTATTTTATTTTATTTTTTACATAGAACCTACTATATTTGTTAGTCATTTGAGCATGTGTTAAAACGTTAAAGAGGAAGTAGACCATAAGCATCTGATTTGAAAACACAGGTGAGACCGTGAGAGGTAGAGAAATTAAATCTTGTGTTGTAAGGAAAAGAGCAAACAGAAAAAAAAAATCGCCAAGTGTCCTACATGACTTTAGATGGAGAAAATAGCCCATAAATGAAAAGGCCCAACATACCAACAACCAGAGGAGACCATGTTCACCTGGAAAAACAACGCACTTCCAGCTGCAGTTCTTGGGGGCTATCGGCACAGATTGCATAAGGACTGTGTGAAAAGGTTGGGCACCTGCGAGGTGCAAATTCTTTATCTGGACACTCATGATTGATAAGGTACTGATGGCAATGACAGTTAAACTTCTCCTTAGACAATGGGAGAACAATTATTTTTGCCCCTATGCTTAAGGAACCTAGAGATACCATTTCATCTTTTTTCGGAATGCCACTACTCCCATCAAATAAGGGAACAAATGGGGAACTACTTTGGGCTATATCAATTAAATCCACAAGTGTGGGAATCAAGTGAGCAGTCCATGGCTGGTACAAAAGTCTATTCAATTGACAGTCGAAGGATACAAGGAAATCAACATTTTCTGCAGCAAACCAAATTTGTTGGGAGATCTGGAAGGAGAGGAATAGAAGAATTTTCCAAAGAGAAGAGATGAATCAATCTGGCCTTTTAGCTAGAATAACAGAAGAGGCGATTGCTTGGAGGATGCCTGGGGCACCTCTACCTCTAGTTCTCCGGGATAGTGGTGCATCTTTTGATCCCGGTTGAATGCTCCTTGTATTTTTTTTTGCATAATTGGCATCATTTCGCCAATTATTTTTTCTGTAAACTCTTTCCCCTAACGCAATGAATATAGCAGTTTTGCGGTTATTAAAAAAGATAAGTGATTTTGATTTATCTAGATTCGCATGTATCTAAAAATGTTTTTATATGTCGATACTTATGAATAAAAATAAATCCAAGTCAATTATTACCAACGAAGGAAGTAGTAGGTAGGCCAGTGGATCGAGAATTGAAAACTAGTTAGAGGCCGTTATAATAGAATCTCATTGAAATTACCTCTTATTCAAACTTGTGATGTTTCCTACTAACCTCACCGAAGAAAGTACAACCCTTGGGAATATTTCACGGAAGCAAAATAAACAACGTCAATCTTTATTAGTCACCGCTGATTTTATATTTTTTGATAAAAGAAATATATATTAATATCATGAATTACACTCAACCTCCGCATCAACAAAATGCAACTAGACATTAAAGATACACACACCGGTCTAAAAGGAAAAAGTTCCGCCACAATGATAATCACTCATAAACAGCTACACACAAACCATCACAAAAGACATCACCCAGATTACAAACGAGGTTCTCCAACAACGCCTCAAAGAAAGGAACAATATATAAGTGCCATTGTTTCCTGATTAACCGATCTTGGGTTTTCACCCTAAAGATAATCCGAGTTTTTAAAACAATGCCATTGATAGATACGAGCAACGAAGGACAGACATTGGGTTTTTACCTTAAAAATATTGACTCCATACTCATGAAGTTCCACCAATAATGAAGTCCCGTAGGACTACAGCCCCCATTTTCCAATGCTACCCTACAAGTCAACAAACACTGGACTCACAATACCATGTGTCGGAGATGGATAGAAACACCCTACATGTCATGCATGTACAACAACCTATGAAGCAAAATCTTCAATGCATCTAAGACACCTCTCCATTATTTCTTCATGTCCTCCAATCGCAGCCACTATGACATTCTCTGTCTTTGTCAATACCATGGAAATCCAGAGGTAGACATGTCCCATCGTATATACATAAAGTGAAGATTCGTGCCACGCCATCTTGAAGCCCCATAGACTGATGTATGGGTGCACATGATCGGACCCCCTCTGGTCAGGAGATGCATGAGGGTTACGCTAATCAACCTAGATCTCCGACGAAGAATTGCAGAACTCACCGGCGGCCAGTTCAAGTATTATTGACAACAGATAGATCGATGATTTTTTTCCAAAACAGGGGCAAAAGCTTTGCCTCAATCGATTAATTAAGCAGAAGTTTTACAAGAAAGTAATAGTTTTGAATATTACAAAAGCCTACTCTCCCGGCATAATTTCACCCAATCGCTTTGCACCCGCTAACACCCACAAACAGGCTTCTTTCTTAATTTTATCTAAAAGCACAAAAGGAGGAGTGTGGTTGTTATGACAGACCCAAGCATTTCTTTCATTCCATACCTCCCAAGAAGTTAGCATGGTGAGGGAGGCAGTAGCTTTGCGGTTTGCGTTTGGACTCTCCGCCATCATCGACCACCAACTTTTGATTGTGAGACTTCCCATTGGGACGGATGGATCGAATGGATGCCCATCCATTCTTTTATGAGTCCCCAAAGCCTTCTAGTGAAGCGGCACTTAATGAAAAGATGAGTAATCGTCTCCGTGGTTTGCTGGCATAGAGGGCACAACCCACAATTATCCCAACCTCATTTTTTGAGTCGGTCCGCCGTCTATAATCTATTTTCTGTCGTGAGCCAAGCAAAAAAAAACTTTGTTTTCGAAGGTGCCCAGGCTTTCCAAATCATCGTATTCATGTTGGACGCTATAGCTCCCAAGAATTTAAATTCATAAGCCAATGTCGACAAGTATTCTTCATTTTCTGTGAGCTTCCAGCTTATATCATCTTCAACATTACTATCAAGGTCCACATTCTCTAGAAGGGTCCAAAGCTTCGCATATTGAATTAAGTGCTCCATGATGAAGTTGTAGTTCAACTTAATGCTCTGAACCCAAGCGTTGTCTTGCATAGCTTGATGCACCATCCACCTTTTTGTCCTTGATGCGACATATACTAACGGCGCAATATCAATTGGCATTCTTCCTCCCAACCAAGGAGCATGCCAAAAAGGTGTTTTGTGACCGTTGCCAAGGGTGATGGTGGTGACTAAGCCTGGGCATTCCCAGTTTAAAACGGTTTATGCTAGTTCCTCAAACCAACCCGTCGATACCAGTTTTAAGTGGTTTGGTTTGGTTTAGACTGTTTAGATAGTGGGTGATACCACGGGTTGGGGAGGTCTGGTTAGACGGTGTATATAGTTTGGCACCGGGTTCATGCACAACGCCTTTCACATCACCACTTCAAATCTTATCCACGGTGGAGAACATCACTTCTGCCACTCCCGAAAAGACGACTGTGAACAGCTGGTTGGACGCTGTGTGAGTGCGATCGATCTTCCGTGCCAGCAAGCCGTGGGGCGTTAGTTGGGCTTGGTATGCGGTGTCACGCAGCCAGCTATACGACATCCGCAACCTCGTAGCAAGTTCTGCAAGTCGAGCCGCCATTGAATAACACCAATTTCATGACCACCGTCTGCAGGCCGGACCTTCCGCCCGCCACCGAGTCATCGTGACGCTCTCGGACTCCGTCGTGCCCCAGCCGCCAGGCCAATGCGAGAAGTATGTGTACTTACGGTTGAACGGTTTTGTAAGGTTGAGCCCGTCTCAACCCAGCTACAGTTTTCCAGCCCACGGTTTCTGTCCGGAAACCAACTAACCCGATATAAACCGTATATATGGTTCGGTGCTGGGTTCGCGGTCTAGGTGGTTCCAAACCAAACCATGCACAAGAATAGTGGTGACGGCGTAGAAAATATTCATGTCTTTTTTGGTACAAGGGTTGCCAGAACCTCTTCAAATTTTCTTGGAATCCTTCTATTCGAGCCATGGCCAATCGCAATCGAAGGGCGGTGGCACATGAAAGAACACTAGTGCCCCCACCTTTATTGACCCAATTCAGCAGCTCCCACCCTGTCAGCCCACGGGAACATGCATCCCCAATCTCCCCACCGGCAACAAGCCCCCAAGGTCTGCGCTTGAAGCCGCCTGCGACCTCGAGCACATCGTGCTAGGCTGCCTTGCTGCCGATGCCACCCTTGGCGTCAGTATCAGGACGCGATCCCGCGACGTTTCCATGGTAAATGCCCTTTTTGTTCGCAGAGCCACACGTCGGATCACTCAAACACTCAGCAAGCCCTTATCCAGTGCCAACATGGACCACAAAGTCCACTGGGCTCACATGGATCGAGCGGAGACGCACAGCGACAGTCGGCCACAGGACGAACGTGAGCTCGATCCGATGGTTGGCCGGTCGTTGTTCGGCCAGCCAGCATATACCCGCTCGCAGGAACGCACCTGACCTGCCGATGCCCTGCCGGCTGCCGGTAGTTGGTGGTCCCTGCTGGGCCGTATGCATGGTCTCTGTCTCTTTAATCTGGTCGTATCTATGGGTGCGAGTCCCGCGGCTGGGCCGGACGCCCCCACGCTCCACACGTACACATCGACCGGTGCGGTGCTGACCCCAGATGTCTCGATCGGGAGTTAACGGATCGTAATCCCCAGTTCGGCCTCGCATTATTTATTGAGCAAGCAAAGCAACGGACGGGTCCTAAACAGTATCGTCATCAATGAGTAACGAACGGACCATGGACGACGAAGAGACGTAGCAGGGCATGCCGATGCCGGCATGGTCCGCAGCGCGCGCACATGGGGGGCGCCCTAGCTAGCTGCCTTGCTGGTGGCTTGATCCGTTGCCCTGCCGCTTTCATCGTCTCTCAAGTGGAGTCTTGCTGGACTAAAGCACGAACCAAACCAAGCACAGGTTCTCTAACAAGTGCGGGTTGCTTTCCTGATCTGCCCGATCTCCAGGTCGGTCAAAGCGTCAGTCCCCATTACCAACAGCGGATTCATGTGACCCGGGTTGAAATTTCCCAAGCACGCACGCTTCTGGTCCGACCTGCGTGCCCCCATAACATAATAGTAATCGGCAATCAGCGGGGACGAACAGTCCGTGGTGTCTGATGGCGAAAGGACGTGACAGCAAGTCCTTGGATCACGTACGTAGGGTAATCCACAATCCAGGCCCGCTCGTTCAGTCGTTCTTCCTGACCACACCGATCTTCCACGTGAACTTGTGTGCAGACGGAAATTCTGCCCCATGTTCGCTTGCTGAAGCTTGTAAGTTACACGAACATGCACATCCGTATCACATCGACCACCCTCGAATTCAGGTTAACTGACCGACTGCAAGAAGAAAAAAACCTTCAAATAATCGCACTGCACGCAATATATCGGCGCAAGTACTAGGAAGGAGTGATCCAGCACCCATGCTCGTGGTGGGATGGAACAATCTGGACGTACCCCCCGCCCTCGTAGCATATTTTTTGTACTACCCGGGTTTGTTCAAACATTCCGTCTGCAGACTACTAGCAAAAGATAACACTTGAGCAGGCTAACAATGACCAAACACTAGTGGAAAAAGGGTCATCCGTTCGCGCTTCTTCAGAGCATTAGTCCCGGTTGCGCCACCAACCGGGACTAATGCTGGCACGCGTCCCGGTTCGAGCGGACACGGGGCCAGAAGACATGCGTCCCAGTTGGTAAGGGGGAATACATCCCGGTTGGATCCACCAACCGGGACTAAAGGTTTGGCCACAGCCACGTGGCGTGGCACACACCTTTAGTCCCGGTTGCTGGCTCCAACCGGGACATATTCTCCCGCCCTCTATAAATGCAACGCCCCAGCCCCTCTGTCTCCACTCTGTTTTTTCTCTTGGTGGAAGGTGTGAGGGGTGTGCTAGTTTTTTCTCTTCTATGCATGCATTGAAGGTGTTTGATGAAATGTTTGAGTGAATAATCCCGTTCAATTTCTCATAGAACAAAAATATAGAAGGTGTCCGAGACGGACTTGAGCTTTCTCCTCTTTATTTCCCTCGATCGAGGTTAGCAATCTTATCTTTTCTCTGTCATTGATACAATTCATGTGTCGATGTGAATTGGTTATTTCACTATTTATGATGTCATGTTTTTTGATAAACTTACTTATATGATGCAGATAAACGGTCGGGAATGGATGTACGGTGACCGACGCGTAGCCGGGTATATGAAAGGCGTGGATAAATTTATCGATGTGGCTACGGCAAACAAAGAGAATGGTTTTATACGTTGTCCATGTGTTCAATGTCGGAACAACAAGGAGTACTCTTCCTCGAAAATCATTCGCTGCCACCTGATTATGAAAGGTTTCATGCCCAACTATAATTGATGGACCAAGCACGGGGAAAGAGGGGTTATGATGGAAGATGGTGAAGAAGAAGATGATGATAACAACTATCATCATATGTTTCCTGAATACAGTGATACTGCAATGGAAGACAATGGAGAGGAAAGAGGTGAAGAACGGGCATCAGATGAGCCAGCTGATGAACTTGGTAGGGTCATTTCTGATGCAAAGCGAGACTGTGAAACAGAAAATGAGAAGTTGAAGTTAGAGGGCATGTTAGAAGATCACAAGAAATTGTTGTACCCAAATTGTAAAGATGGCAGCACAAAGCTCGGTACCACACTAGAATTATTGCGATGGAAGGCAGAGTGTGGTCTAACTGACTCCTCATTTGAAAAGATGCTGAAAATAATGAAGCCGAAGTTTCCAAAACATAACGAACTTTCCGAGAGTACCTACGAAGCAAAGAAGACTCTCTGTCCTCTGGGATTAGATGTGCAAAAGATACATGCATGCATTAATGACTGCATCCTCTACCGCGGTAAGGAGTATGAGAATTTAGATAAATGCCCGGTATGCAATGCGTTGCGGTATAAGATCAGACGAGATGACCCTGGTGATGTTGAGGGAGAGCCCCTCCGGAAGAGGGTTCCTGCTAAGGTTATGTGGTATGCTCCTATAATACCAAGGTTGAAACGCATGTTCAGAAACAAAGAGCATGCCAGGTTGTTGCGATGGCACAAAGAAGACCGTAAGAAAGACGTGAAGTTGAGACACCCTGCTGATGGGTCATAGTGGAGAAAAATCGAGAGAGACTTCCCAGACTTTGCAGGTGACGCAAGGAACTTATGGTTTGGTCTAAGTACGGATGGCATGAATCCTTTTGGGGAGCAGAGCTGCAGTCACAGCACCTGGCCCGTGACTCTATGTATCTACAACCTGCCTCCTTGGTTGTGCATGAAGCGTAAGTTCATTATGATGCCAGTGCTCATCCAAGGCCCGAAGCAACCGGGCAACGACATTGATGTGTACCTTAGGCCATTAGTTGAAGAACTCTTACAGTTGTGGGGCAAACCAGGTGTACGTGCGTGGGATGAGAACAAACAGGAGCCATTTTATCTACGAGGGTTGTTATTCGTAACCATCAATGATTGGCCTGCTCTTAGTAACCTTTCAGGACAGACAAACAAGGGATATAAGGCATGCACCCACTGTTTAGATAAGACTGAAGGTACATATTTGCATAAATGCAAGAAGGTTGTGTACCTGGCGAATCGATGATTTCTTCCGACCAATCATCTCGTAAGAAAGAAAGGCAAGCATTTCAAAGGTGAGGCAGATCACCGGAAGAAGCCTGAACTCCCTGCTGGTGATGATGTATTTGGTATGGTCAAGGACATAGAAGTAATCTTTAGAAAGGGTCCCGGCGGTCAATCAGTTCCGAACGACGTTGCTACAGGACACGCACCCATGTGGAAGAAGAAATCTATATTTTGGGAGCTGCCATATTGGAAAGTCCTGCGTGTCCGCTCTTCAATCGACATGATGCACGTGACGAAGAATCTTTGCGTGAACCTGCTAGGATTCCTAGACGTGTATGGGAAGACAAAAGATACACCTGAAGCACGGGAGGACCAACAAATTATGAAAGACCCAAAGAACATGCATACACATAACAAGACGGATAAAGTGCGTCACTTAAGTCATGCGAGCTATGCTCTTACCAAAGCAGAGAAGGAAATCTTTTTTAAAGTCCTTTACAGTATCAAGGTGCCGTCGGGCTTCTCAT
Source organism: Avena sativa (assembly GCA_916181665.1). Classification (NCBI taxonomy): domain Eukaryota; kingdom Viridiplantae; phylum Streptophyta; class Magnoliopsida; order Poales; family Poaceae; genus Avena; species Avena sativa. The sequence continues at coordinate 252,458,436 of OV702293.1, forward strand.
CTAATATAAAGGGGATAATAAATATGGCAGAGAAAAAGTTCCAAAACCTGAAGTCTCATGACTGTCACGTGATTATGACGCAGTTGCTTCCGATTGCATTGAGGGGGCTTCTACCGGAAAATGTTCGTGTACCCATTGTGAAGCTGTGTGCATTCCTCAATGCAATATCTCAGAAGGTAATCAATCCAGATATTCTGCCAAGGTTACAGAAGGATGTGGTACAATGTCTTGTTAGTTTTGAATTGGTGTTCCCACCATCCTTCTTCAATATTATGACGCATCTCCTGGTTCATCTAGTGGAAGAGATTGCCATTCTCGGTCCGGTATTTCTGCACAATATGTTCCCCTTTGAGAGGTTCATGGGAGTCTTAAAGAAATATGTTCATAACCGTGCTAGACCAGAAGGAAGCATCTCCAAGGGATATGGAACAGAGGAGGTCATTGAGTTTTGTGTTGACTTTATTCCTGACCTTAAGCCGATTGGTGTTTCTGACTCGCGGCATGAGGGAAGACTAAGTGGAAAAGGCACGCTGGAAAAGAAAGCAATGATATGTAGTGACGGGGATTCTTTCACTAAAGCACACTACACAGTTCTACATAATTCCACCTTGGCAGCTCCGTATATTGAGGAACACAAGAATATTGTACGCTCCAAAAACCCGGGGAAGCCTGAGTCATGGATTACAGATGAACACATGAAGTCTTTTGGTGGTTGGATGCGGACACATCTCTTGAATGACACCACTGTTGGAGATCAGCTATACTTGTTGGCCGCGTCACCATCTTCTACTGTATTGAATTTCCAAGGGTACGAAATAAATGTTGACTCGTGTTGACTCGTGTTTTGTCCCGGTTGGTGTCTCCAACCGGGACTACAGGTTGATCTTTAGTCCCGGTTGGTGACACCATCCGGGACAAGATACACGCCGCACGACATAATATCGACATAATGTTGTGCCCATATTATGCATGTGTGTGGACATTGGTATGGAGAACAATGTTGCATGAGGAAGTTTTCCTTTTTGTCGCACAGAACAATAGTTAGAAATTCAGATAATTCAAAATGGGCATAATAAATTCAAAAAAAATCCGAACAATGAAAATCCTTCGCGTGGTGTCATATTATGTTACATAGTTGAAAGGAAAAATACCAGACTTGGTATATTGATCATGTTTCGAAAAAACCTTAACAAAATGACCTATCATGTTCGAGGTTTCATGGCTTTCGGTCCAAATGACCGATGTTATGTGCTGAATCACGGCATAGATTGCGATGTTGTGTCCATATTATGCATGTGTGTGGACATTGGTATGGAGAACAATGTTGCAGGAGGAAGTTTTCCTTTTTGTCGCACGAAAAAGCCCTTTTCCATTTTCCGAGCGCAAAAAACGGGTCATTTTGTGAAGTAACCACCAAAATGCCGTTTCAGAATGCTACCGTCCCATTTTCCTAAAATACTAGACCACCTTACATGGACTATCTCCCAACCGGGACATCTCAAACCTTTTCGTCCATCCCGGGTAAAAAGGACAAATGTCTGCCGAATCGGTAAGAAGTGGGTCCGGTTTGTACTACAGGTACATGATCTATCGCCCGTGATTTTTTGAAAAAATCATTTTTAGACTCGCAATATGTGGTTTCTTTAGAGATCCAATGCAAGTTCTAACGATGCTCGTCCCCTATCTTAATGCACACCGGTTCGACCATAGTTAGAAATTCAGATAATTTAAAACGGGCATAATAAATTCAAAAAAAATTCTAACAATGAAAATCCTTCGCGTGGTGTCATATTATGTTACATAGTTAAAAGGAAAAATACCAGACTTGGTATATTGATCATGTTTCGAAAAAACATTCACAAAATGACCTATCATGTTCGAGGTTTCATGGCTTTCGGTCCAAATAACAAGGTTTATCTTTAGTCCCGGTTGGTGACACCATCCGGGACAAGGTACACGTCGCACGACATAATGTCGACACGCCATTTTTCCCGCTATTTTTCTTCCCGCCAGTTCTTCACTATATATATATATGTAGGGTTGGCCTCCATTGTCATTGCACATCTCTAGACTCATATCTGCAACCTCATCACTCTTTCCCATGGCTTCCACCGTAGCACTAACTCCCAGGGAGGCGGAGGCGCTTTGCGCCTCGAACTACCCCTGCCCGCCGGGATACTGTGTCCCCGTCGGCTGGATGCTGAGCGCCGGAGGCGTGCCGGTTCCTCCTGTCCCTCTAGGTGTGGTGCGTCGGATGGCCATCACGAACCACTACTACTTCGAGCTCACGCCGGAGCAGCGGAGGAATCCCAGATGGCATCCCGACTATTTCCCGACTTGGGAAGCCTTCTTCGTGGATTGGCGTGAGAGGGCACTCGCCAGGCACGAGGAGGAGTGCCCACCTCCTCCGAACTTCAACGAGGCCGGTCGTCGGCTGTGGTGGCGCGATCGGACTCTCCAGAGCGTCATGGCCTACGACACGGCCGCCGACTCTAGCCCCCGCCTGCGCTACCCTCAAGTCCAGCCCACTCGTACTCAACCTTCAAGGTTCAACTACAGCGACCCAGACGACGATAGGGACGACGGCCGCGGCGTGTACGACGGCTACAGTGGCGAGTATTACAGGTGTAGGCAGGAGCATGACTGAATTATTCCAACATTGCAAAACAAGTTCGGCCGATTGTGGCTTAATCTGACCATGTATCTTAATTTTCAGTTCTTCTATGTAACTTTGTGTTAGTTGCGTTATGTACTTTAATTCCAGTTCTATCCTAATCAAATTTTCTTTCCGCCCATTATTTTCCGTCCTTTTTTTCGCCCATTAATATATAAAAAATATAAGTTAATTCAAATCCAAATTAAAAACAGAAAATGGTTTTGAATTACTTATTCAAATCCAAACACTTTTTATGTTTAAATTTTTCTAAATTCCAAATTAATATTAAAAAAAATAAGTTAATTCATTTTTAATTGTAAAGGGTTCATATTTTAAATGGTTACATTAATTATTTTTTAAAACATAAAATGATTTTGAATTATTTATTCAAATCCAAACACTTTTTATGTTTAAAGTTTTTCTAAATTCCAAATTAATATTCAAAAAATATAAGTTATTTCATTATTAATTTTAAATGGTTACATTAATTATTTTTTAAAAATAGAAAATGTTTTGGATTATTTATTCAAATCCAGACACTTTTTATGTTTAAAGTTTTTCTAAATTCCAAAATAATATTCAAAAAATATAAGTTAATTCATTTTTAATTTTAAATGGTTACATTAATTATTTTTTAAAAATAGAAAATGGTTTTGGATTATTTATTCAAATCCAGACACTTTTTATGTTTAAAGTTTTTCTAAATTCTAAATTAATATTCAAAAAATATAAGTTATTTCATTATTAATTTCAAATGGTTCATAGTTTAAATGGTTACATTAATTATTTTTAAAAACAGAAAATGGTTTCGAATTAGTTATTCAAATTCAAACACTTTTTATGTTTAAAGTTTTTCTAAATTCCAAAATAATTATCATTTAAAAAATATTACAAATTTAAACCCCAAAATAAAAAATAAGGCGGGAACAGAGAGAAAATACCTGAAAAAATTTGAAAACAGGGGCATATGTCCCGGTTGGAGCCATCAACTGGGACTAAAGACCCCTGCGCGCGCGCCCCTTTATCTGCTGAAAAAATTGGGGAATACGTCCCGGGTTGGTGGCTCCAACCGGGACGTATGACCCTTTAGTCCCGGTTGGAGCCACCAACCGGGACGTATTCCCCCTCCCCTTTATACACGACGCGCCCGTTTCTCTTCTTCCCTTCTCCATTCTCTGCTCCCGCACACAACACACAGGGATCGACGTCGCCGCCCCGCCATCGCCTCCAACCGCCGTGTGCATCGTTGTCCCCGGCCAGCAGCGCCATCGCCGCCACGCATCGTCGCCGCCAGAAGGTGCGTCGTCTCCCTCTCCAGCCTGCCTCCGTCCCCCTCCTCCCTCTCCCCCTGCCGCTGCCGGTAGGCACCGACGGGATTTCTCGCGCGTGGCGTGGTGCAGCGCGGGTGCGGCGGCGGCGCGGCGTCGTCGACTACAGGGGCGAGCAGAGGAGGGATCGGGGGCCTAAGTTTTTTTATTTTTTTCTAGTTATTTTTTTAGATATTATCATATTGTGTATATATTGTGTATGCATCTAATCTGCTCCCTCAAGTGTGAAACACAAAGGTGCTCCGAAATGAATAAGTAATACGTATGGATGATCGCCGAAAGCAAAATCTAATGCGGACGCTTACAAACATACTCAAAAATGAGCTCTCCAAAGCAAGGCAAAATGGCAAAGCCTATACTATTTTGTATATGTATATGTATTTTCATTTTGTGTATATAAAGGAAGTAAAGGACGGACGCGGCAACGCCATATATGTTTTGGACCCGATCCCCACGATGCCGGCAGGCTACCCGACGCCGCCTCCGTCCTTTGAGTTACCAACCGGGACAAAAAGATTTAATATTGTAAATTCAATATCTTATTGTTTATAAGTCAGAAAAATATAAATAATATATCAAATTGTTCAGAAAAATGAAACCTATATATTTAACCTATAATCATGCATTGTTCAATAACTTACATGACAAGTATAATTAGAAGAACAAATGCACCCCTCTCATATGTCCCGGAGTTTCCCCGAGTTAGGGTTTTCACCCCTCGGAACCCCGATTAAATCGTCGAGCATGTCTTAGGGTTACATTCCAATGCAAATTAACTTGTCATATCATCATACTTGCTTGAGCATTGCATCGATGCCATGTGTTGATTGTTTCCCTTTCTTTTCGGTGTTTGGATTATTAGGTTTATTATTAGTTAGGTATTATTAGGTTTATTAATTAGTTTGGTATTATTGGTCTTCGGCCCCACTGGCCAGTCACTATGGGTAGCCCCAGACCCGGTTCACATTGTCAAGCAACTTAAAAACCCTATCTTAGATAAGGAATCATTAATACCCCTTAGGTGCATGTGGGTTCGACGATGTGCCTTCGCTAGGGCATTCCGACGATGTAGCTGTTGTAATTATGCCCTAGAGGCAATAATAAAGATGTTATTATTATAATTCTTGTTCATGATAAAGTTTATATTCCATGCTAGAATTGTATTAAGCGGAAACATTAATACTTGTGTGGTTTGTGAACAACACCGTGTCCCTAGTACGCCTCTATGGACTAGCTCATTGATCATTGATGGTTAAGGTTTCCTAACCATAGACATGAGTTGTCAATTGATAATGAGATCATATCATTGAGAGAATGATATGATGGACAGACCCAAACTAAGCGAAGCAATTAGATCGTGTCATTGTGTTCATCTTTGTGAAGCTTTTCCTATGTCAAATATTGTATTCCTTAGACCATGAGATAATGCAACTCTCTGGTATCGGAAGAAAGCTTTGAGGTCATCAAACGTCATCCTATGAGAGGGTGATCATAAAGGTGTCTCTCAGGTGATCGGAAAGTATCTGTTGGGTTGTATGTATCGAGATGGGATTTGTCCCTCCCAAGTCGGAGAGATATACTTCGGGCCCACTCGGTAAACGATATCAACACCGCTTGCAAGCATGTGGTTAAGGAGTTAATCACAAAGTGATATCGGATTACGGAACGAGTAAAGTACTTGCTGTGAACGAGATTGAACTAGGTATGACGATACCGACGATCGAATCTCGGGCAAGTAAAATATCGCGAGACGAAGGGAATATATATATGGGATTGATTGAATCCTGGCATCGTGGTTCATCCGATATGATCATCGATGAATGTGTGGGAGTCAATATGGGTGCCCAGACCCCGCTGTTGATTATTGATAGAAGATCATGTCTGCATATTCTCGAACCCGCAGGGTCACACACTTAACGTGTCTCGACGCTAGGATAGATTGGATAATTGGTTTATGGATTTTTGTTCGGAGTCTCGGATGGGATCCGGGACATCACGAGAGGTTCCGGAATGGTCCGGAGAATAAGATTCATATAAGGCAGTGCAGTTTTTGGAGTTCGGAATTGTTCCGGATTAATCGGTATTGTACCGGAAGCTTCTAGAACCTTCCGGAAGGGGGCCAACGTGGTCCCACCTTCCGGGAGGGGGCATGGGCCTATGAGGGAGTGTCCTGGCCGCATTGGTCTAGGGGCACAAGGCCCCATAGGGCCCAGCCGATCCTAGATAAGTTTAAACTCGTTTAAACTAGAGATAGGGTTTCTAGATAAGGGATAAGTTTAAATCGTTTAAACTAGAGATAGGCTTGGAGGATGGGCAAGGGCTGGCCGCACCCCCCTCTATATATAGAGGGCTGGTGCGCCCCCTCCCCCTCAACCTACACCTTCCTCCAAACCCTAGTTGCCCTGCTGCCCTCCTCTCTCCCTCCCGACTGTTTGTAGGCGAAGCCCTGCTGCAGAAATTCTCCACCATATACACCACGCCGTCGTGTTGTAGATCCAATCTATCTCTCCACCCTACTTGCTGGTCCGAGGAAGGAGGAGACGTCGAGGTGCTGCACGTGTGCATCTCACGGAGGCACCGCCACTTGTGGTGCTAGATCGGATCGGATCGCGAGGAGGAGAAGCGAGTACGACTACATCACCCACGTTCCGACGAACGTTCCGCTGTGCGAATCTTCAAGGGTATGAAGATATAATACAATCTCTCTCGTTGTTTGCATCTCCTAGATTAGATCTTGGCTTTCCCTCTGTTCGCTTCCGTAGAAAATTTTGATTTACTATGCTGCGAAACCCGTCAGTGGTATCAGAGCTAGATCTATGCGTAGATGTGATTCACGAGTAGAACGCAACATGGTTGTTGCGGGCGTTGATGTTTTCTGTTGCAAGCCTCTTGTTTGTGTTCTTCTTATGACGCGGGATAGTGAGATTCAAGCGGTCCAGGCCAACCTTACGCGATGTCGTTCGCGAGACCGGCTCCACACTTGACGTGTGGCTTGTACCACACATGCGGCTGGTGGATGTCAGTTTCTCTCACTATAGTTGTCATGGGATTAACACCGGAGTTTGGCAACCATAATATCACCGTTGTGGCTTTCCGTAGGTAAGAATCGTTCTTAGCATCTACTCCCATAAGCCACGTAAAACATGCAACAACAAAGTAGAGGCGTCTAACTTGTTTTTGCAGGGAGTGTTTTCTGTGATATGGTATGGCCCAAGATGTGATGTGTATATTGTATGCGATGATCATGTTTTGTAATGTTTCACGACTTGCATGTCGATGAGTACACAACCGGCAGGAGCCATATGGTTGTCTTTATAATTGTGTATGACCTGCGAGTCAACTTCTTATACGCCATGTAATAGCTTTACATTATCGCTAAGTAGTTAGCAATAGTTGTAGTTGCTATTCGTGGTGGAGGCAATCATGGTGGAGTGATGGAGATCATGCCGGAACGCACAAGATGGAGATCATTGCGCGAAGATTGGCTATACCATGTCACATAAAGTTATATGCATGTGATGTTTATCCTTTTATGTATCTTATTATGCTTAGATCGCGACGGTAGCATTATAAGATGATTCCTCACTTAAAGCTCAAGATAAAAACTGTGTTCTCCCCGAGTATGCACCGTTGCGAAAGTTCGTCGTGTCCAAGCATCACGTGATGATCGGGTGCTATAGACTCTACGCTCACATACAACGGGTGCAAGCCAGTTTTGCACACGCGGAAATACTTGGGTCTAACTTGACGAGCCTAGCATGTACAGACATGGCCTCGGAACACATGAACCGAAAGGTTAAGCATGAGTCATATGAATGATATGATCGACACTTCGTTGTCCACCATTGAAACCACATCTCTTCTCGTGATGATCGGATTAGGTGTGGTGAATTTGGATCGTGTTCACTAAACAACTTGAGGGATGTTGAATTTAGTGGGAGTTCATCTAGTAATTTGATTAAGTTGAACTATTTATCATGAACATAGTCTAAATTGTACATGCAAATACTGTAGATCACATGGCCAAGTCCAACTTCAACTTCAACGTTTTTGCTGAGAAAGAAAAGCTTAGAAACAATGGGTCTAACTTCACCAACTGGTTCCGCAATCTAAGAATCATTCTGTCTGGCGGACAAAAGGACTATGTCCTTGGGAAAGCGTTAGGTGACCCCCCTGCTGCAACTGCGCCGGCTGATGAGAAAGCTGTCTATCAGTCGCGCAAAGATGATTATGGTGTGATTAAGAGCACCATGTTGTTTGCTATGGAACCGGAACTTCAAAATCGTTTTGAAAACTATCCCGGGCCCTTTGAGATTCTCGAGGAGCTAAAAACCATGTTTCAGACTCAGGCCCGTTCTGAGAGATATGAGATCTCTGAGAAGTTCTTTAACTGCAAGATGGAGGAAGGGAGTTCCGTTAGTGAGCACGCCATTAAGATGTCGGGCTACACTCAACGCCTTGAGCAACTGGACTGCAAGATTCCAGAGGAGCTCAAGATTGACAGGGTACTGCAATCACTCCCTCCCAGCTACAAAAGTTTTGTAGTGACTCATAATCAGATTGGTTCCACTGATACGATCACCGAGCTCTTCGCAAAGCTGAAGGCTGCGGAGGTGGACATCAAGAAGGATAATCATGTGTTGATGGTCAACAAGCCCTCCTTCAAGAAAGGTAAAGGTGCAAAGAAGCCCTTCAAGAAATGCGGCGTCAAGCGCGTTGCCCCTACTGAGAAGAAGCTCAAGTCTGGTCCCAAGCCGGACTCTGAGTGCTTCTATTGCAAGGACAAGGGTCACTGGAAGCGCAACTGTCCGAAGTACTTAGCGGACAAGAAGGCTGGCACCATCAAAGGTATATTTGATATACATGTTATTGATGTTTTCCTTACTAGCCCTAGTTGTAGTGCCTGGGTATTTGATACCGGTTCAGTTGCTAATATTTGTAACTCGAAATAGGAGCTGCGGAATAGACGGCGGCTTACGAGGGATGAGGTGACGATGCGCGTTGGCAACGGATCAAGAGTTGATGTGATGGCCGTCGGCACGCTCTCCTTAGTTTTACCTTCGGGATTAGTTTTAAACCTTAATAAATGTTATTATGTGCCTGCGTTGAGCATGAACATTATTTCTGGATCGTGTTTATTGCAAGACGGTTATTCATTTAAATCGGAGAATAATGGTTGTTCTATTTATATGAGTAACATCTTTTATGGTCATGCACCTCTTGTGAGTGGTTTATTTCTTCTAAATCTCGAAAGGGATGAAACACACATCCATAACATTGAGGCTAAGAGATGCAAAGTAGATAGTGATAATACTACTTATTTGTGGCACTGTCGTCTAGGTCATATTGGTGTAAAGCGTATGAAGAAACTCCATTCTGATGGACTTTTGGAGTCTCTTGATTTTGAATCATTTGACACATGTGAACCATGCCTCATGGGCAAGATGATCAAAACCCCGTTCTCCGGTATGATGCAGCGAGCAACAGACTTGTTGGAAATCATACATACCGATGTATGCGGACCGATGAGTGTTTCGACGCGCGGTGGATATCGCTATTTTCTCACTTTTACCGATGACTTAAGTAGATATGGGTATATATATTTAATGAAACATAAATCTAAAACGTTTGAAAAGTTCAAAGAATTTCAGAATGAAGTGGAGAACCATCGTAACAGAAAGATTAAGTTTCTACGATCCGATCGTGGGGGCGAATATTTGAGTTATGATTTTCTCACGCATCTCAAAGCAAGTGGAATCGTTTCACAACTCACGCCACCCGGAACACCACAGCGCAATGGTGTGTCTGAACGCCGGAATCGAACCCTATTAGATATGGTCTGATCGATGATGTCTCTTACTGATTTGCCGTTATCATTTTGGGGTTATGCATTAGAAACCGCTGCATTCACTTTAAATAGGGCTCCATCTAAATCCGTTGAGACGACACCGTATGAACTATGGTTTGGTGCTAAACCTAAGTTGTCGTTTCTTAAAGTTTGGGGATGCAAAGCTTACGTCAAGAAGTTGATGCCGGACAAGCTCGAACCCAAAGCGGAGAAATGCGTCTTCATAGGATACCCTAAGGAAACTATTGGGTATACCTTCTATCACAGAACCGAAGGCAAAGTGTTTGTCGCAAAGAACGGTTCCTTTCTTGAGAAGGAGTTTCTCTCGAAAGAAGTGAGTGGGAGGAAAGTAGAGCTAGACGAGGTTATTGAACCTTCTCTTGAATTGGAGAGTAGCGCAGCACCTGAAATTGTTCCAGTGCCGCCTGCACCAACAATAGAGGAAGCTAATGACAAGGATCATGAAGCTTCGGACGATGCTGCTACTGAACGTCGCAGGTCGACAAGGTCGCGTGCCCCTCCTGAGTGGTACGGCAACCCTGTCTTGACTGTCTTGTTAGTAGAAGACAGTGAACCTACGAACTATGAGGAAGCGATGATGAGCCCAGACTCTGAGAAATGGCTAGAAGCCATGAAATCCGAATTGGGATCCATGAGCGAAAACCAAGTATGGACTTTGGTGGACCCTCCTAGCGACCGAAAGGCCGTTGAGTGCAAATGGATCTTCAAGAAGAAAACGGACGCAGATGGTAATGTTACCGTCTATAAAGCACGGCTTGTTGCGAAAGGTTTTCGACAAGTTCAAGGTGTTGACTACGATGAGACTTTCTCTCCCGTAGCGATGTTTAAGTCCATTCGGATTTTATTAGCAATTGCTACGTTTCATGATTATGAAATATGGCAAATGGATGTCAAGACTGCTTTCCTCAATGGCAACATTGATGAAGAGTTGCATATGATGCAACCCGAAGGTTTTGTCGATCCTAAGGATGCTGATAAAGTATGCAAACTTCAGCGTTCCATTTATGGACTGAAGCAAGCATCTCGGAGTTGGAACCTTCGTTTTGATCAAGTGATCAAGAGCTTTGGATTTGTTCCAAATTGCTACGAAGCTTGCATCTACAAGAAAGTGAGTGGGAGCTCGGTGACGTTTCTGGTACTATATGTGGATGACATATTGATTATTGGAAATGACATCAACATGCTTAACGATGTGAAGAGTTATTTGAACAAGTGTTTTTCAATGAAAGACCTAGGTGAAGCTGCTTATATATTGGGCATCAAAATCTATAGAGATAGACAAAGACGCTTGATAGCTTTAAGCCAGAGTACATACCTAGACAAAGTTCTGAAAAGGTTCAGAATGGATAAGGCATTGAAAGGTTCAGTGCCTATGTTGTCAGGTAAGATATTGAGCAAGGCTCAGTGTCCAGCTACGGTAAATGATAGGGAAGCTATGAGCAAAGTGCCTTATGCCTCGGCCATAGGTTCCATCATGTATGCCATGCTGTGTACTAGACCGGATGTGTCCAATGCTCTTAGTTTGACGAGCAGATATCAAAGTGATCCAGGAGTGGAACACTGGACAGCCGTGAAGAACATCCTAAGGTACCTAAATAGGACTAAAGAAATGTTCTTAGTCTATGGGGGTGATGAACAGCTCGTCGTAAAAGGTTACGTCGATGCTAGTTTCGACACCGACAAGGATGATGCTAAATCTCAGACAGGATACGTGTATATTTTGAATGGAGGAGCTGTGAGCTAGAGAAGCTGCAAGCAAAGCGTGGTCGCGGGATCTACAGTAGAAGCGGAATACATGGCTGCTGCAGAAGCGTCAAGTGAAGGAGTTTGGATCAGAAACTTCATCACTGAGCTTGGCGTGGTTCCAAGTGCATTGGACCCACTGGAGATATTGTGTGACAACACTGGCGCCATAGCACTCGCTAAGGAACCAAGATATCATCCAAAGACCAAGCATATCAACCGCAAGTTTCATATAATCCGAGATTATATAGCAGATGGAGATCTGAAGATCAGCAAAGTACATACAAATCTGAATGTCGCAGATCCATTGACTAAACCTCTTCCACGTGTAAAACATGATCAGCACCTCAGTGCCATGGGTGTAAGATTGTTGCCAAATGTAAACTAGATTATTGACTCTAGTGCAAGTGGGAGACTGTTGGAATTATGCCCTAGAGGCAATAATAAAGATGTTATTATTATAATTCTTGTTCATGATAAAGTTTATATTCCATGCTAGAATTGTATTAAGCGGAAACATTAATACTTGTGTGGTTTGTGAACAACACCGTGTCCCTAGTACGCCTATATGGACTAGCTCATTGATCATTGATGGTTAAGGTTTCCTAACCATAGACATGAGTTGTCAATTGATAATGAGATCATATCATTGAGAGAATGATATGATGGACAGACCCAAACTAAGCGAAGCAATTAGATCGTGTCATTGTGTTCATCTTTGCGAAGGTTTTCCTATGTCAAATATTGTATTCCTTAGACCATGAGATAATGCAACTCCCTGGTATCGGAAGAAAGCTTTGAGGTCATCAAACGTCATCCTATGAGAGGGTGATCATAAAGGTGTCTCTCAGGTGATCGGAAAGTATCTGTTGGGTTGTATGTATCGAGATGGGATTTGTCCCTCCCAAGTCGGAGAGATATACTTCGGGCCCACTCGGTAATCGATATCAACACCGCTTGCAAGCATGTGGTTAAGGAGTTAATCACAAAGTGATATCGGATTACGGAACGAGTAAAGTACTTGCTGTGAACGAGATTGAACTAGGTATGACGATACCGACGATCGAATCTCGGGCAAGTAAAATATCGCGAGACGAAGGGAATATATATATGGGATTGATTGAATCCTGGCATCGTGGTTCATCCGATATGATCATCGATGAATGTGTGGGAGTCAATATGGGTGCCCAGACCCCACTGTTGATTATTGATAGAAGATCATGTCTGCATATTCTCGAACCCGCAGGGTCACACACTTAACGTGTCTCGACGCTAGGATAGATTGGATAATTGGTTTATGGATTTTTGTTCGGAGTCTCGGATGGGATCCAGGACATCACGAGAGGTTCCGGAATAGTCCGGAGAATAAGATTCATATAAGGCAGTGCAGTTTTTGGAGTTCGGAATTGTTCCGGATTAATCGGTATTGTACCGGAAGCTTCTAGAACCTTCCGGAAGGGGGCCAACGTGGTCCCACCTTCCGGGAGGGGGCATGGGCCTATGATGGAGTGTCCTGGCCGCATTGGGCCAGGGGCACAAGGCCCCATAGGGCCCAGCCGATCCTAGATAAGTTTAAACTCGTTTAAACTAGAGATAGGGTTTCTAGATAAGGGATAAGTTTAAATCGTTTAAACTAGAGATAGGCTTGGAGGATGGGCAAGGGCTGGCCGCACCCCTCCTCTATATATAGAGGGCTGGTGCGCCCCCTCCCCCTCAACCTACACCTTCCTCCAAACCCTAGTTGCCCTGCTGCCCTCCTCTCTCCCTCCCGACTGTTTGTAGGCGAAGCCCTGCTGCAGAAATTCTCCACCATATACACCACGCCGTCGTGTTGTAGATCCAATCTATCTCTCCACCCTACTTGCTGGTCCGAGGAAGGAGGAGACGTCGAGGTGCTGCACGTGTGCATCTCACGGAGGCACCGCCACTTGTGGTGCTAGATCGGATCGGATCGCGAGGAGGAGAAGCGAGTACGACTACATCACCCACGTTCCGACGAACGTTCCGCTGTGCGAATCTTCAAGGGTATGAAGATATAATCCAATCTCTCTCGTTGTTTGCATCTCCTAGATTAGATCTTGGGTTTCCCTCTGTTCGCTTCCGTAGAAAATTTTGATTTACTATGCTGCGAAACCCTTCAGTAGCTAGGTTTAGGGTTTAGGGTTTCTCTTCATTTTAGTTAGTGTGTATGTATATATAAGGTTTCTCTAAATTAGGGTTTATATCTCTCAACACCGTACCTAACTTTCTCCTTTAGCCGCTTTGACTTATTCGTTTTTCCACCTATGTAGAAAATATGGACCCACACGTCAGTGACGAAGAAAAGGAAGAGTTGATCCAAGGTGTGATCCGTGGGAAAGAAAATTTGGACGTATCAATGTTTCTGAACAACTCTGGTGAGGGTGATCCTCTTTTTACCGGAATAGACGACTTGTTTGAGGTTGAAGGTGTTGCCTTCCGCGAGGGAGAAGGCGATGCCTTGTGTAATCGAGAAGATGACCGCTCCGGCGAGGTGCATGTAATATAATCAATTCATTAATTAATCATCTGCTATCTATATAGAAATAGTAACGACGATCTTTCTTCTTTTAGCCCTCCGGATCGAAGGAATCTACTAAAAAGAGCAGACGAGGCCCAACCAAAAAGTTGCAAGACCATGAGAGGTTCAGGATCGAAGATGTCGCTGAAGACGGCAAACCGACGGCTCCCGAAGTTGTCGCAAACAAATTTGTGGCACAATGCGGAGTAATCGTTAGGGACTTAATCCCGATCACCATTAGAAATTGGAATAGGCCTGCTAATGCGGATGAAGAGGGAACATGTTTATTTGTCCCTAACCACGCCAAAGATTTACTATGGAAGAGGCTCATGGTTAATTTCAAACTACCGAAGATAGAGCTGGATCCAAATGCAGAGGATCCAGTTGAGGACGCCTTACAAAATGGGAGAGCCATGGAGGCTAAGGTCAGGGAGTGGGCTTTGAAGAAGATGGCCCAGTGTTTCACCAACTGGAAGAAAAGATTGCACCTTGACTATGTCGTGAAAGAGAAGACTCCCGATTTCAAGAATATTCAGTTTGAGAAGATAAAACCATTCTGGGATGAGTTTGTGGAATACAAGACATCAGAAAAAGCTAAGAAAATGTCTGCAACGAATAAGCTGAATGCTGCTAACAAGAAGTATCACCATACTATGGGGCAAGGTGGCTACAGGGCTGGCATTCCTAAGTGGGAGAAACTTGAGAATGAACTGCGTGCTAAAAAGATCACCCCAGAGACAGACGATTGGGTAGAACGTGCAAGGAATTGGTTTTACGGGCATGGGGGCACGTTGGACTCGGAAGGGAGGTGTATATATAACATACGACATAAAGAAGACCCCTTGCCAATCGAGAGGATGAGAAAAGCAGTAAAGGCTGTTAAATATGGGGACTTCATTCCCGATAGAGAGAATGATGAGCTCACACTCGCCCTTGGAAATAAGGAACATGATGGACGAACACGAGGCACAAGAGGCTCCCAACCATGGAGGACTGGGTTTCCCGAAGAGAGGAAGAAATATCCTGATAGAAGCCGTCAGAGGAGAAAGGACAGGGCGAAAGTTGAAGCAAATAGTCAGAAAGAGCGAATGCGTTTAATTGAAGAACGATTAAAGAAACAACAAGATGAAATTAACGCACTTAAAGAGCAAAGTACTACTGGCCCATCTCAGCAGCACACTGCATTTGATGCTACCGGCCTATCGAATAATCGAAAAAGCAGTGTGGCTTCCACCGAGGTCCCGGGTGATGACAATGGCGATGACGATGGTGCACCGACGATGGCTCCTGTTGGCTACCCAGTGGATGATATCACAGAGATGACACACTGCGAGCTACATGTCAAAGTTGTGAACATATCAATGAAGGTGGCGGTCGGCTATGCCTTACCAATTGGACCCACACCAACTTACCACTGTCATCCGGTTCCAGAGGGCTACGCTGTTGTCGGGGTGGATGAAATCATGCCCACCTTTGAAGTTTTGGATCTTCACTACCCTGCAGGTGAAGGGGATGTGACTGTACTGGGAGACGCAAAAAATGTCACCATTCTATGGCCGAAGGAATGTATCGTGCTTCGAAATCACACGCCAAGGCCATCTTCGCCGCCGCCTCACCCGTCTCCAGCGAGGTCGTCGCCGCCTCGGCAGCCGTCTTTGTCGCCTCACCCGGCTCCGTCGCCTCACCAATCTCCGGCGCAGCCATCGCCGGCGCCTCAGGATAAAAAGCGTAAGCGTACCGCTACTGTGCGTCGTGGTAAGAGATCGCCGAAACGTAAACAAGAGCCTCTTCCAAAAGTACCAAAGGTTCCTCCCAAGAGAGCTTATGACTGTACTGAAGAGGAGACTGCGGCGATCGTTGATGCGGAAACGACAACGTTTTTTGCTAAGCTGAGGCGGCCGAAAGAGCCAGAGTTCCCCAGCACCAAAGAAGAAAAAGCCAAAGTGTTGAAAATTCTAAAGACTCTTCATCAACCCGAGCCAAAGCTGTCATCAAGCTATGAGCGTTCTATTCTCAAGTCACATGCGACACAAAAAGCCTCAAAGAGCAGTACTGATGCAAGCGAGAAATCTGTTGCCCAGCTCGGAGAACAAGCAAAACAGACTTGCGCCCCTCTCAAGGTGATTTCCCAAACCAATGTGGGGTCGAGCAAATATGGGGCCGAAGAGTAGTATGATCCAGAGGTAGTTGCAGAATACAGAGAAGCTGCCGCTGCTCAAGGTATGAGTATTGCCCAGTACTTATCCCAGTTAGAGTTCTTCCCCGTGAGTGAAGTAGCATACAAATACCAGTACGTCAAACCTCTCGTCAAACCTGAGGAGGTAAACAATCTTCCAACAAAAATGCGAAGATTGCATAACTGGTACATGCATGCCATAAAGGCCGGGCCTAACTGGATAGTGCTGAGGGTTACAAAAAAGCATCATAGAAAAGAAAAGGATGACATGATATCCATTGAATTTGATAAACTATTTCAATTATTCAATCAAGACGCCTTGGACAAATCGATCATCAGTGCCTATTGTCTGTAAGTACTAATTCTGTAATTAATTTAGTCTTCAGCTATCTCACCTTGTTTATTGCATGTATATAACCATACTGTAATATACAGAATGAAGATTCTCGAATGCAGCAGAGGACAAATCTATGACATTGGCTTCATTGACCCATATTGGGTTCATGAAGCTAATCTCAAAACAAGCCCCCAGGATACGGAGGATAATATAGTACACGCGTTAAGGTTTCAAAAAACGAAAAGGGAAATACTTTTTCCTTACAACTTCGAATGAGTGTTATTGTCTTGTATACACTTTCTATTTCGCTTACTCGATGTTAAGTATATAATTGATTAGTTATGCATTTGCAGCTTTCACTATATTCTGTTAATCATTCAACTTGACAAAGGGCGTGTACTAGTCATGGACTCGAAACATAAACCCCTTGAGACGTGGAAGGACATGCATATGCTTCTCCAGCGGTAATTCTAATCATTACGACACTATATCGGCAACATTCGTGAATTTTATGATATCAAGTAATTAATAACTTCTTTTATTCGTTTTCTTCGCCGGGCAGCGCTTGGAAATGGTTCACCAACAAGGCTAGGGGTGTTTGGAAAGAGGAGCTTACATTTCAACCACTAAATGTAAGCACCACTAGCTATATCAGAGCGTCTCTTTGATTCTAGTTTTGATACAGTTATTATCATGCTTGATTATTATTTTGATTGAACTCTGTTCTCGTAAAGTGCCTGACGCAGGGACCAGGTAACAATCTATGTGGATACTATGTTTGCGAGTTCATCCGGCAGACGTGCGATGAGAAGGACAGAAATTTAGAGCAACTCCACGTACGTAAACAATTTCTATAGTTTTTAATTACAAACAAATTGTGTTTAGTTTTATTCATATAGACTGACTCCTTTTTTAAATCAGATCGAACGTCTACGGGACGGTCTTCTGCCAAAGGATCGCGTACGAGCAATTCAGGAGGAATTGACGGGATTCTTGGATGCAGAAGTCCTAAACCCAAAAGGGAAATACTATTCGGCTGTGTATAGATAATAGGGATTGTAAAAATAGCAACTTTGAAGGAATTGGCCGGTAGCATCGAATAGCAACTTTTGTATGTAGTGCATGAACTCGATCCGTGTATTGAATGTAATATTATCATGATGATCTTGTGTAATATAAGGTTCCTTCATTGGTAAGTGCAAAACACTAAATAAACAATAAAACAACCTAAATGAATTCTCTGTCGCGACACAAAAAGTGGCGAAAATGCTGCCGCGGCAACAAATGTGCCAAAATGAATTCTCTGCCGCGGCAGAGAAATGGGCCAAATCTCTGCCGTGGCAGAAGGTTATTCCCGGTTCGTAACACGAACCGTGACTAATTCTCCACCCCCCTTGCCCTCTGCTGCTGCCACGCGTGCACCCATTTGTTTCGGTTGGTGGGGCAACCGGGACTAAAGGTTAGGGCTTTAGTCCTGATTGCACCGTCCCGGTTGGGCAACCGGGACTAAAGCCTCTTACCAACCGGGACCTATAGGGTTGTTTCCACTAGTGAAAACCCGAAATGCAGGCCCCAATCCTGGCACCTCCTCGGATCAACCAACGTGCACGTCGACGCCTTCTTCTCTTCTTTGGCATGGACGGTACACAACTCATGTTACATGCAGAGGCCAGGGCCGGCCTGAAAAAAATGGGGCCCGGTGCAAGAGAAAAAATAGGACCCCTGTATACAAATAAAGTTGTTTGATATTTGGAACGAAACTTAAACATTACATAGTTATCTGTAAATTCGCATTCGATATGGCAGAAGCTATAGTTTAGAGACTACTTATGACCTTATTAGTGACATTATTCATTTCAGAAAGCAGCTATATTTGTCAAGGAAATAACATAGCAGCTCGAGTTCTACATCTTGCATAATACAAGTTCCATTTCATGTGAAACATCAGCCTGTATACTGCTTGCTCTCCGCTTCGTCTCAAAGCTCGAACTCCAGCCCAGACTCCAGCTCACACTCAAATCTTGTATCGACTTGGAAAATGGACAAGATAACTAGTTATGTAAAGCATTTTCTTCTAGAATTTTTTGAGGCGAAGTCACTAATAATATTATCAACATTAATCTGGTCCAACAGATCCTTCTCAATGCATATAGTAGCTAGACCATTCAATCTTTCTTGTGACATTGCGGACCTCAGGTAATTTTTTAACAACTTCAATTTAGAAAAACTTCTCTCAGCTGAAGCTACTGTCACGGGTATGGTGAATAAAATTCTATAAGCAATAGAGATGTTTGGAAAATAATTTATATTTCTAATAAAGTCAAACATCTCGGTAGCACACATTGGTTCATCTGGTAAGGTCATTTGCAACATTCTTAATTCAGAAAAAAGATCATCCAAATCAACATCATATATAACTTTGTTAGTGAGTTTATCTTTACGAGAGAAGGTTTGAGAAAACTTCGTGCAACACTTTCGTAGCTCAATGATATCCAATGACTTCAGATTTGATGAGCTAAGCAAAAACCCAAATATTTCTTTGAAAACTCCAAGTTCTTCAAATCTATTTTTTAATGAAGTATTTGTCGTGTCCACCATAACAAAAAAGAAATCAACTTCAAAAGCTTTTTCTGCAGCTAGAATCTCTTGATTATTATTAGCATCATCATCACTTTCATCAAAATGCTTCTTCCTAGTAATGCGTTGTTTTATTGGAAATGATGGTTGTATTTTCATATCATTTGCAAGTTCTTTGGCAGTAATCAAACTAGCAAAAAAACCTTCACTTCTATACTTACCAAAATATTTCATTACGCCCTCAATCTGTTGCAAGGTTGTGTCAATGCACATGGATGGAGATTGCAATGTTTTTCTCACTATATTTACATTAAACAAAATATCATGCCAAATTACCATACTAAGTAAAAACTCAAAAGTACCAATCACATCATATAAATTTTTTGATTGCTTTTTGCCATGGCATCATCACCAGATTTAGATAATTCTAACAAAGATAACCTTAGTTGGGGAGCTTGAAATCTAATAGCCTTGATACTTTTAATCCTACTCTCCCAACGAGTATTAGACAAAGATTTCAGAGTGAAACTTGGAACATGGTCAAGGAGAACTTTCCATCTTTTAGTTAAACTTGAAAACAATACATATATTCGTTGGACAATGCCGAAAAAACTAATAGCTTTACCACATGAATTGGCCATGTCACACAGTGTGAGATTAAGACTATGACAAGCACATGACATATATAATGCTCTTGGATTTATATCAAGTAATCGTCTTTGTACACCTTGGTTTTTACCTTTCATGTTTGAACCATTATCGTATCCTTGTCCTCTCACATTATCAATATCAAGACCAAAAGACTTAATTGCATCAAGCAATTCATTAAAAAGACCCAAACCAGATGTGTCATTGACCTTAAGGAACCCTAGAAAGAATTCTTCAATTTTCATATTTTTACTTGACATGTTAACACATCGAACAAGTAGAGTCATTTGCTCCTCATGACTCACATCCGGAGTACAATCAAGGATAATGGAGAAATATTTGGCCTCTTTAACAATCTTTATAATAGAACTTGTAACACTAGATGCTAAAAGAGAGATCAACTCGTTCTGAATTTTATGACTAAGGTAATGATAGTGAATTTCATTATTTTTTAATTCGTCTAAGATGATCTTGCATTACCAAATCAAACTCAGCAATCATCTCAACAGTTGCTAAGAAATTCCCATTATTGTCACCATAAAGCTTCTCACTAGATCCCCGAAATGCCAAATTACGTTTTCCCAGATATTTCACAACAACAATTATTCTTTGCAAAACTTGTTTCAAGCGCTCTTTCTCCTTTGCGTACATTTGTTGCAAATCTTTGTCAATGGTTTGACTATTTACTAATCTAATTCTCAATTCATTCCAATTGCTCATATTATTAATATGCTCAACACTATTTTCATGTTCTTTTATCCTCTCACTAAGGTGTCTCCAATCTTCCATTCCCTCTGTTGCTAAAGCAGTCTTGTTATTATTAAACTTGAAAAGCTTACAACAAAAGCAAAACACCTTGTCAGCACACTTGGAATATACTAGCCATTCTCGATCATGAACTTCTCCATTCCTTAGTTTCTTAAAATAATAAGAATATGAAAAATGCCTATCAGAACCATCCAAAGGAAAAACAAGGTTTTCTTCTCTTATAGGTCCCTTCTCCACTAAAATATCTCTTAATTTGTCATCTAAATTATGCCAATTTGCTGGATCGTAAATATTTGTGGTAAAAGATTGTTGTTCTGGTTCATCATCGCTTACATTATTATCATCTCCATCTAAATTTTCATGCTCACTCGCATCATTATCGCCTTCGCCTAAATTTTCATGGCCGCTAGCATTGATATCGTTCTCATCTAAATTTACATCAGGTTGTTGAACAATTGCTAGAGCTAGTTCCTGAGAATTACTACCAGAACTTGCATCTTTCCTAATAAATTTGTCCATGGCACCCTTCTGGGATTGTATGAACTCATGTTTTCGCTTTCTTTGTTGTCGTTTTTCATAACCAGACATATACTTTCTAGAAGACATCTTAGCACACAAGCACAAGCATGAATTAGTACATGAAATTAATGCTTGGAAGCGAATGCACCTGGAGCAAGGATGAAGACAAGGCTGGATGAAAAATTGACCCGGTGCTCGCTGCCACTCGCCGCCGCCACACCGACCCTAGCGACTGCCGCCAACGCGCTGCCCCCTGCTGGCTGCTGCCTCCGTGCCGCCCCCTACTGGCCGCGCCGCCCTGTGGCCGCGCCGCCGCCCGCTATGGGGATTGGTCGATTGGGGAAAGAGGAACCGAGGCTTGTGAATCCTGTGATGAATCGAGTCGTTGTGGGTGTGGGGAAGGTTTTGCCTGTGAGGAATCGCCACTGGGAGAATGAATCAAGTCCAATCGGATGAACAAGAATATATAGAAGGCAATTAGAAGGGGATTGTACTGACCGTTGCAAACTGAGAAGAGATTTCTTCATGATTTCCATTAATTCCATGAAAACGGCTAGAAATTGCGACGATACAGCTCCGCCCCATGCCCCGTCGGCGGTGGCTCGGCGTCTCAGCGGTGATTGGGGAAGGAAGGAGTCAAGGAGGCGAGAGGAGAGCAGAGGCCGGAGGGGAGAAGTCGATGCGAGCAGGCCTGGATGCGAGCGAGGCGGAGTAAATGCGAGCGAGTCAATATCCGTTCCAAACTCCCGTACGTATTGTCTAGATTTTTTTTTTTTGAGAAATTGACCGCTGGCTGAAGGCCTGGCCGTACATAGGTGGAGGCCCCAAGCGATCGGGGCCGTGCATGTGCACTGGCTGCACCGGCTCAGGGCCGGGCCTGGCAGAGGCCCCATGGGGAGAGTCAGCTATCGGGAAGACTGTGCGTGTAGTGTAGTCATCGCGGCGCCACAAACTGCGGCCACGGCAGCGCGGGAGGAGCTACCAAGATATCGACGAGAGCTCAGTCTGATACGGGTATCGGCGCATCACGGCAACTGGGCCCTGGAAGATGTGCGGCAACAGGGCCCATTTCTCCTGCCCAGTAGCCTGCCGAGAAAATTTCGTGGAAATAGTATAGCAGCAAGTTGGGCGCACCTCACATCCGCTGCAGCCGTCGGCGTCCAACTTCTCAGCTCGGCACATGCACCTGAACAATCATGAGTCAGTTACCCTTTATTTTGTCCCTTTCCCCGATGAACGTTAATTTCGGACTAATTAAAGGGCAACCCAGAAGACGCCACGTAACGTATTGAAAGGCCACTGCATGTGCCTTCTTCCTTTGTACTACAGTACATCTTGTAGTATATCTGCAGGAAAATAGAAGTGAGATGTTGCCCATGGAGCCGAGCAAAGTCCAAATATCGGATTATCCTGGACGTACTCGGAGCACCATGCATGTTTCTCTATCTGCAAGAAGAGGCAAAAAACAGAGGTGTGGTGTGGCACTAACTGACAACAGTACAAATGAGCATATGATCATGTGAACATGCGAGAATCACGGTCCATGAAATTGCGGGACGAATTGCAAGTTCTCCATTTTTTCAGCACGGAACCAGAGAGACCCATCCTCGATCGTCGTGGCTAAAGAAGACAAGTTCTTCAGCATATATCGCGGCAAAGCATTCATTAACACTTAGTGCAGTCCTCTGTTGACTCTGTTAACCTTCCTTAACTGCAGTCAGACCTGCTCAGGGAGGATTATTTGGCGCCAGTAATTACGGCGAGGATCTAGCGGGTCTTTGTTCGCTCAGAAAAATATTATCGGCGCTAGTAGCTAGTATGCTCAAGGTAGTGTTCAATCTTCGGTGGCTGGAAATGTTATACTATCTTGATATAAGATGATTTGGAGGTTGAAATTACCTCTTAAAATCAAAGGGATTCGTGTGCCTGTTTCGAGGAGTTGTTGGTGGAAAGAAGAGTCTTAACAAAAGATAATTTAACCCAATTTGGTGCGGTCGTCTGTTGACTCTGTTAACCTTTAACTGCAGTCAGCTCTGCTCAGGGAGGATTTGGCGCCAGTAATTACGGCGAGGATCTAGCAGGGCTTTGTTCTCTAAGGAAAATATTATCTGCACTAGTAGCTAGTATGCTTAAGGTAGTGTTAAATCTTTCTATACTTATTTGGTGGCTAGAATTTTTTATTTCCATATAAGATGATTTGGAGGTTGAAATTACCTATTAAAAACAAAGCATTTGTGTGCTTGCTGGTGAAATGAAGATTTTAACTTTTAACAAAAGATTATTTAGCTAAGAAGGATTTGAAAGGAAATAAGAATTGTGAATTTTATGGAGAAAAGGAGAGCATTGACCAACTGGTTTCTTACTGTCTGCTAGCTAAGTATAACTGAGCGTGGTCTGTAGTTTTATGAGAGCTAGTAGCAAAACCTGAAAATTCTTTTGACCTTTGTCAAAATTGGTTTCCTCCGTTTAATGGTAGGGCTAGAGTAGTTGTTATGCCGAACTGTATGATTGATGTCTTCTCGAAACAGACTTTTGTCCTGCTATATTAATATAGTGATACAATCAACGAGAGTCTCAAAACGAAAAAAATGCTAGGGCAACCGCAAACACACACCCAAAAGGAGAAAAGAAGAAAGGAAATGGAGACAGAGGCGGATCGACTAAGCGATTAAAGCGAATGTGACCTGCAACCGTTGCGTTCTTCGGATAAGTACCACCATGCTCCTAGCGGCGAATCGTCAAGTACGAAGCAACACCTTCAAAAAGGAAAGCGCTACTTCCTGAAACAGCGCACCAGTACTAGGTTTTTCGCGGCACACAGAGGGAAGTGGATGTAGGGTAGCCACGACGCCCTCTAGGAAGGAATGGAGCCACCTGAAGGCGGCACCACATCGGTGTCACGCGTGAAGACAATGATTTATCCCAAGAAACCCTATTCACAGCCCCTGGGTGATCTTGCACAAGAGCCCTGCAAGGTCAAGGCCTCGACACCACCAAACTTGCCGCCCACCAACATGTGCCACTATGGTCACGAAGTCGCCATTGTCGTCTCAGCGAAGCTACCATCACGAGGTCTGCAAAACGGAGACGAATAGTAGCTTGAATTAGGACCAGCAATACCATGACCGCACGGGAAGGAACTATCTCCATCGCCGAAGGTGGTAGTCGACTATCCACGGCCGCGGGGCACACCAGTCCAAGTTAGGTCCGACTAGGCCCAGTGGGCCTGTGAAGCCCCCACAGAAGCACACAACCCAAGAGGGTCCGACGAGGCCTAGATCGGGCCCGTAAGCCTGCTGCCACGCTTCAATGTGTTGGTTGCCATCACCGCTTCTCCCTTGCACGAGCTACACCACTGCCACCATCCGAAAAGCGTGTTGCGTGCAGGACAGGGATGCCCGCCCCAACCCAGATTAGGACCGAGGGCCCCAGATCTAGACCAAAGGGGCTCAAATGGCGTCAAACCGCAACAATCAGCCACCTCGCTGCACCGTTTCCACGCCCCTACGTTGCCACCACCACCCAGCCTGAGCCGAGCCGTTGCCATCCCGGTACCATAGTTTTAAAAACCAGACCGGTTCACTGATTAAACCGGAAAAAACCGGAACCATAGACCTCTTTGATTTTTTAAGCGTACTGGACCGTCCAGCTAACGAACCAGGAGAAACCGAAAAAAAGCAGTCGAACCAGCGGTTTAATAGAAAACCGGTCAACGGTCCAACTAGTGAAAAACCGTCCATAGAAGAAAATATTGCGCTGAGGCTAGGATTCGATCGCGTGACCTCCCAAATCAAACCAACAAAAGCTTCGATGGGCTAGCCAATTGGCCCGACCAGTATTTGTGTGAAGGTACTTCACGTATGCTCTAAATATGCATATCTTTTCTAACAGATTAGTACTTTCTCGTCCGTATTTTTTCTTAATAAACCAACACTGAACCGGTTTGAACCGGCGGTTTAACCAGTGAACCGCGAACCGAAGACCTCACCGGTTCGATTGGCGGTCCGGTTTTTTAAACTATGCCCGGTACACCGTCACTGGGAGGGAGAGAGCCTCGACCCCGCCTCCTTGTGTCGGGGAGAAGCAGTCTGTCATTGCTAGGGACACCTGGGCCTCGTCTGGTCGGCCCTGCCGGCAGCGCTATAGGGGTTCGTAGCATGGAAAACAAAAAAATTCTATCGCACAAACACACACAAGCCAAGATCTAATCTATTAGATCGGTGAAATGAGTTGATAGAGTACTAACCCTCAAAGATCCAAAGCGGTTAACAAGATCGGATTCTTGTGGTTGATGTAGTCGTTCACTTGCCGATCTCAAGATCGCGAAGATGATCCTTCCGGCGCTGCATTCCGGCAGCGCTTCCGCAGTCGGTCACATGTTCGGTACTCGATGAATACCTTCCTCTCCATTGTTCCAGCAGGAAGCGGAGGTTGTACATCTCTCCTCACGATTCTAGCAGCACGAAGGCGTGGTGTTGGAAGTAGAGGGGAAATCCCGGAGGGCTTTGCCTAAGCCAGAGCGGGTATGGTGGAGTAGAAGAGGGCCTTGGAGATCTAGGGTTTAGAGGGCCGAGGGGTGGAGGTGGCCGGCGTATAGGGAGGCCCTAGGCGTCGACGACTTGGAGGAGGTCTAGGGCGGCGTCGACTTGGGGTGGTGGCGCGACCGAGCTAGGTTTTATGGGCGAGGGGTAGGGGAAGACCTACCCTTCTTTATATAGGTGGGAGAGGCGGTTTGGGGGGAGGGGACTCCTCCCCCAACTCCTCTACTAGGTCGGCGGCAAGGGGAGTGACGTGGCTCAGTCAATTGCAGAGCTTCGTTGGGAGACCCCAAGAGCAAGGTGTGATGAGCACAACAGCAAGTCTTCCCTCAGTTATGAAACCAAGGTTATCGAACCAGTAGGAGCAAGGAAACAACTCCAAGGTGTTGCTAACAACTTGGAATCCTACACAACACAAACTCAAGACTTTGCCCCAACTTATAGTGAGGTTGTCAATCTCATTGGTTTGCTGAAAACAAAGGATTAAACATTATGGAAGGTAATGGTTGCTTGCAGAAAGTAAACGGTAACATTAGATGATGTAACAATGGTAAATATTGGACCGGGGTCCACGGTTCACTAGAGATGTTCTCCTTAATATAAATAACATGTTGGGTGAACAAATTATAGCGGGGCAATTGACAGAACTGAGCAAGGCATAACAATGCAAATACTAGACATCATGATCCCTATGAGATTTGATTGGGAATTACAACAATATACATAGACCGCCATCCAACTACATCTATGACTAGTAATCCACCTTCAGGTTATCATCCGAACCCCCTCCAGTATTAAGTTGCAAGCAACGAATAACTGCTTTAAGAAATGTGTGTAAAGTAAATAATACAATTGTTCCATGATCAAGAGATTGTTGTTTTCTCCCTAGTATCAACATCACATCTACAACCTTAGAGATTTCTGTCACTTTTCCAGATTCAATAGAGGCATGAACCCACTATCGAGCATAAATACTCCCTCTTGGGGTCACTAGCTTCTACTTGGCCAAGATAGCTACTAGAAACGGAGAGCATGCAAGATCTGAAACAACACAAACATGATAGAATCAACAATCATAAAGATAAGATAGAATCATTAACCAATCTGACATAGTAATCTCAATATCCATCGGATCCCCGCAAACACAACATGCATGATTACAACTAGACGATCTTGATCATGAACGGAGCTCACAAGATCTAAACATGATAGCACAAATGAGGAGAAACAACCATCTAGCTACTGTATGGACCCATAGTCCAAGGGTGAACTATTCACACATCATACCGGAGGCTGGCATGGTGATGAAGAAGGCCTCCGGGATGAACTCTCCCCTCCGGTAGGGTGTTGGGAAGAGCTTCAGATCCCCCTCGATCTAGGGACGATGGTGGCGGCGGCTACAGACTGTTTCGTGGAGATCTGATCGTTTTCTTATGGTTTTGGCATAGGGGGGCTTTTATAGGTGAAGAGGCGAGGCAGGGGGCACCCGAGGCACCCACACTAGGTAGCGGCGTGCCCTAGGGGGGCACCACCCTAGGGTGTGGCGGCCTCGTGGCCCTCCTTTGGTCGCCCTTCGGTCTTTGTGTTCTCCTCGGTGAAATATTGACTTTGGCTTTTGTCCCGTCCAATTCCGAGAATATTTCCTTACTAGCTTTTCTAAAACCAAAAACAACAGAAAACAGGCAACTGGCACTATAGCATCTTGTTAATAGGTTAGTCCCAAAAAATGTATAAAAATACCTCAAAGTGTAGACAAAGCAAATCAAAGTTGATACTAAACAAGCATGGAACATAAAAAAATATAGATATATTTACGACGTATCAAGCATCCCCAAGCTTAACTCCTGCTCGTCCTCGAGTAGGTAAGTGATAAAAAGAATAATTTTTGACGTGACATGCACCATCACAATCTTGATCAAACCATTTGTAAGCATTGAAAGGTGGGATCAAAGTACTCTAAACATGAGCATGAAAGATGAAGTTCTAACAATAATACATAGCAACTATGTTTCAACATGAAAGGATACAAACAAAGATCATGAATAACAATACATTGAAAGACGTTTGTTTGTTTCATATATATATAACATAGCATAGTGTCATTCAGCTTGTCCCTCATGGAGTGGCAAAACATAAATGCATAGGACACCTTAAAAGTTCATAAGGGTGACTAGATACAAATAGTTCAAGAACAAGCAATATCAACATTATGAATCAATTAATAAGTTTTGGGACAATGCACATAGAACTAAGAATGACAACTATGCTCTCCTAGTTGGTGCATAAAGATAGAAGGTGGAGACTCAATATAAAAGTAAGAAGAAAGGCCCTTCAAAGGGAAGCAGGGATTTCAAGTGTCATAAAGAGCTTCCAAAAATTATGGTACTTGTTAGCTTTCAGCTCTCATTGCCCCCATCATAAGCATCTTGAAGTTATTAAGGTTAAAGTGAATAAATTATGGAGTATATGCTTGACAAATCATAAGTTGGCAATCTCATGTCCCTTGAGTACAAGGGCCGTTCCTCATGCTACTCAACTTTAGTTACCGGTAAGTTCTTGTCATTGTAAGTATATGTGTATCATAGAGAACCGCCAACGGGGTACCCCTTGCCCCATGACACAAGAGCTATCCCATATCAAAATGATAAGGCAATAGACAGTGAGCATCTCAGCAATCCTTTATTTACCATGAGCATGGTGCATAGAATTTTTTCTCTCTTTTTTCTATATTTTTTTTCTGAGGACGCTTCATTGATTTCTCACTATGGTTATGCTGCAAGTTTCCACAATGATTAGGCATGGCTTAGGCTAGCGGCCCAAGCGTTTCTCTAACACACATACATAAGTCCATGAACGTACAAGCTCCCCTTTTATTTGACACCGCCGACATCCATAAACAAAAGAGCATGATATCAACTGGGTAGATATTTATAGGTGTTGAAAGCGTTCTCTGTGACAGCACAGTTCTGCTAATTCCCTGCTTATAAGTGCAAGCATATACAACATAGATGACACAATGGTTCAAGTTTATTAGGGGCAAGAAAAATAAAATGTGCCATCAAGTTTGTGAGAGCTTTAATCACTAATTTTCACATAACAAGTTTAATTTGGAAGATAGATAAAACAAGAATATACTTGGAATGGTGTAACACACCATGCATAGAAATTTATAGTAGACTCTTTGGAATAACTTGGTTTCTTGGGAGTTGGATGCATGAGTAGAGATTACTCAATAAAAGTGGAGGCTAGAAAAAGACTGGGAGCGACCAACTAAGAGAGCAATAATGGCCATAATCATGCAGAGCGACAAAACATTATTGATCAAAGCATAAAGTGGTACCACAAATCAGGAACTAAATGATCATAGAGGCTAAGGTGACTGGTTCATAGTCATAACATGGTGTGAGAATGTTCCAAGTCAACCCAAACTAAGCAACAGAGGAGAATACCACAATATTATGCTTTTATATGTTAAAACAATGCATGATTCTTTCAAGGCACATAAAGCAATCTCAATTGTTTGGAACAAGTCAAGCTACAACAATAATCACTAAGCATAAGGTCAAAACAACACCTAGCATGACATGCTAAAGTCTAAGTCACAGTCAAAACAAGCTCCTCTTGCACTATTTCAAGCAAGAACTTTCTACTCCTTACAGAGACTCCTCATGTATGGTGTGGAAGGTAATGGTGGTTTGCAACAAGTAAACGGTAAACAGTGGAAGATGTATCAATGGTAAAGATTGGACCGGGGTCCATAGTTCACTAGAGGTGTTCTCCCTAGATAAACAAACATGACATGCTGGGTAAACAAATTACAGCAGGGCAATTGACAGGACTGAGCAAGGTATAACAATGCAATACTAGACATCATGATCCTATGAGATTCGATTGGGCAATACAACAAGATACATAGTCTGCCATCCAACTGCAGCTATGACTAGAAGTCCACCTTTGGGTTATCATCCGAACCCCCTCCAGTATTAAGTTGCAAGCAACAGACAACTGCTTTAAGCAAAGTGTGTAAGGTAAACAATCCAATTGTTCCATGAACAAGAGACCGTTGTTTTCTCCCTAGTGGCAACATCACATCTACAACCTTAGAGATTTTTGTCACTTCCCTTAGATTAAATAGAGGCATGAACCCACTATCTATCATAAATACCCCCTCTTGGAGTCACTAACAACTACTTGGCCAAGATAGCTACTAACAACGGAGAGCATGTGATGGCTTAGTTGATGTGGAGCCTGTTGGGAATCCCAAGAGCAAGGTGTGAAGAAGCACAACAGCAAGTCTTCCCTCAGTAAGAAACCGAGGTTATCGAACCAGTAGGAGGAAGGAAACGTCACACAGGTGTTGCAAGCAACGTGGAAACCTATACAACACTAACTCAAGACTTTTCCCCAACTAACAGTGAGGTTGTCAATCTCACCGGTTACTGTAACAAAGGATTAAACGTATGGCGTGGAAGGTAATGGTTTGCAGCAAGTAAACAGGTAACAGTGGAAGATGTATCAATGGTAAAGATTGGACCGGGGGTCCATAGTTCACTAGAGGTGCTCTCCTTAGATAAACAACATGGCATGAAGGGTAAACAAATTACAGCAGGGCAATTGACAGGAACTGAGCATGGCATAACAATGCAATACTAGACAAAACGATCCTGTGAGATTCGATTGTGCAATACAACAATATACATAGACCGCCATCCAACTGCATCTATGACTAGAAGTCCACCTTCAGGTCATCATCCAAACCCCCTCCAGTATTAAGTTGCAAGCAACAGACAACTGCTTTAAGCAAAGTGTGTAACGTAAACAATCCACTTGTTCTATGAACAAGATACCGTTGTTTTCTCCCTAGTGGCAACAACACATCTACAACCGAAGAGATTTATGTCACTTCCCTTGGAAACTAGAGGCACGAACCCACTATTGAGCATAAATACTCCCTCTTGGAGTCACTAGCAACTACTTGGCCAAGATAGCCACTAACAACGGAGAGCATGCAAGATCACAAACAACACAGACATGATAGTATCAAATAGACAAAACCATTAATCAATCTGACATACTAATCTCAATATCTATCGGATCCCCGCAAACAAAACATGCATGATTACAAATAGATTAGATCTTGATCATGAACGGAGCTCACAAGATCTATACATGAAAGCACAAGGAGTAGATACAACCATCTAGCTACTACATGGACCCGTAGTCCAAGGTGGAACTACTCACGCTTCATACCGGAGAAGAAGGCCTCCGGGATGATCTCCCCTCCGGCAGGGTGCCGGGAAGAACTTCAGATCCCCCTGACTAAGGACGATGGTGGCGGCGGCTACAGAAGGTTTCATGGAGTTTTGATCGGGTGCCTAGGGTTTCTGCATCGGGGGCTTCTTATAGGCGAAGAGGCGAGGCTGGGAGGCGGCCGGAGGGCCCACACCCTACCCAGGCATGGGATGGGCCCACCTTCTCCTAGGGAGGTGTGGCGGCCCTGGCTCGCCTCTCCGTCTCTCCTTTGGACTTTGTGACGCCCACGGTAAAATATTGACTTTGGCTTTTGTCCCGTCCAATTCCGAGAATATTGATTTTCTGCCTTTTTGGAACCAAAAATAGAAGAAAACAGGCAACTGACACTGTGGCAACTTATTAATAGGTTAGTTCCAGAAAATATATAAAAACACATCAAAGTATAGACAAAACAAAGCAAAGTAGATACTAAACAAGCATGGAGCATCAAAAATTATAGATACGTTTCTGACGTATCAACATGCAAGATCACAAACAACACAGACATGATAGAATCAAATAGACAAAACCATTAATCAATCTGACATAGTAATCTCAATATCCATCGGATCCCTGCAAACACAACATGCATGATTACAAATAGATGAGATCTTGATCATGAACGGATCTCACAAGATCTAGACATGAAAGCACAAAGGAGGAGATACAACCATCTAGCTACTACATGGACCCGTAGTCCAAGGTGGAACTACTCACGCTTCATACCGGAGGCTAGCATGATGAAGAAGAAGGCCTCCGAGATGATATCCCCTCTGACAGGGTGACGGGAAGAGCTTTAGATCCCCCGATCTAGGGATGATGGTGACGGCGGCTATAGACGGTTTTGTGGAATATTGATCGGGTACTTAGGGTTTAGGCATCGGGGGCTTCTTATAGGCAAAGAGGCGAGGCAGGAGGGCCACCAGGGCGGCTGCAACCCCCAGGAGCGTGGCGGGCCCACCCGCGCGGCCAGGGTGTGTGGACGCCTGGTGGGTCTCCTCCGTTTCGTATTGAGGACGGTAAAATATTGACTTTGGCTTTTGTCCCGTCCAATTCCGAGAATATTGATTTTCTGCCTTTCTGGAACCAAAAACAGAAGAAAATAGGCAACTGACACTGTGGCATCTTGTTAATAGGTTAGTACCAGAAAACATATAAAAACACCTCAAAGTGTGGACAAAGCAAAGTAGATACTAAACAAGCATGGAACATAAAAAAATAGATACGTTTCCGATGTATCAATGCCTTAGGCATCCCCAAGCTTTGACACTTGTACCTCTAGAATATTTCTTGGGGTGAAACGGGGTGGCATCCCCAATCTTGAGCTTTTGTCCATTCTTCATATTATGATATCATTCTTCCCCTACACCTGAAAATTTCCTTCATACAAAACTTCACACAATCTTCATTAGCAACATTAGTGCATTCAAGATAATAAACCTTTGGGTTTAGTTTTAACATAACAAAACTTTCATCTGAAACACAAGCTACTGTAGAAATTCCTTTAAAAAGCTCAATTTACCAAAGAGAACTAAAAAAGAAATCGATAAAGTGGCAAATGCAAATAATGGCAGAAATCTGTCAAAACAAACCAGCAGGTAAAATCCGATTTTTGCGAAGACCTTCTGTTGCTCAAATCGAAAAGTGTTGAACTAACGAAAGTTATATAACAACCTGGGGGATTTACTCAAAACATTACATCTCAATACGACATACAGAGATTTTCACGAATTTTACAGTGAATCACAAAAATCTATTTTGGGACAGCAACTTCCCCAAATCTTACTTCTCTCTCATTAGAGGTTATTATTGGCATAAAAATCAAATAAAAAGGATAAGGAGAGGTTATTACAGAAGTAATAACTTCCAAGACTTAAGAAAACTATTGGGTTATCTCTCAAGAAGTACTTTCCTTTAACACCTTTAAGTTAGGCACAAGAAGCAAGAATCAAATATTTTCAAATGAAGAAGCATTAAGATCAATACTTGAACTTTCTTCAACTAGGAAAGGTATCTCATAAAAATGAGTTTTAGAGGATCCTCTCTGAACACTCTTGGGTTCACTGCTTTCATCAAACGAATTTTTAGGAACAATCCAATCAAAATTCTTTTCTAAGGCTTCGTGCATTCCTACAAGCTTAAAAGGTATCGGTATTTTAATTTCGTCATTGGGTTTGGTTTTATCCAACTTTTCTAATGTACCCATAACATCTACACATGAGCCGAGCATATTAGAACGATCAAAGACTTTTTAGCTTCTTTAGCAAGATCATTGAACTCCTTTAGCAAAGTTTCCAGAATAAAATCTCTCTTTTCAGTGTCCTTAATATCTTTAAGTTTAAGAAACATTATTTGTATCATGGGGTTAAGGTTAATAAACCTAGCCTCCAACATATGAACTAAAGAAGCTGCAGAAATTTCATAATTGGGAGCAAGTTCTGCTAAGGATCTATCCTCAATATCCTCATGTTTGCTAATATGATTAAAGAATTCTTCAATGTTTTCTTTCCCAATTATAGAGCCACTACCTATTGAAAGGTCTTTCAGGGTGAACTTAGGGATTAACATGGTGAGCTAGAACAAGGTGACAACTATAGGGAGAACTAATTTTTTGTGTGTTTTTGATAAGAAAAAGCAAACCAAACGAAACTAATTTTTTTTGGTAAAAACAAGGAAGCAAAACAAAGCAAAAGGAACTAAGCAAAACAAAAACAAAGTAAAGAGAATGGTTGTGAAGTACTCCCCTTGTGAAGCTGTCCTTAACTCCCCGGCAACGGCGCCAGAAAAATCTTAACGTGGCTCAGTCAATTGCAGAGCTTCGTTGGGAGACCCCAAGAGCAAGGTGTGATGAGCACAACAACAAGTCTTTGCCCCAACTTACAGTGAGGTTTTCCATCTCATTGGTTTGCTGAAAACAAAGGATTAAACATATAGTATGGAAGGTAATGGTTGCTTGCAGAAAGTAAACGGCAACAGTATATGATGTAACAATGGTAAAGATTGGACCGGGGTCCATAGTTTACTAGAGGTGTTCTCCTTAAGATAAATAACATGTTGGGTGAACAAATTACAATGGGGCAATTGACATGACTGAGCAAGGCATAACAATGAAAATACTAGATATCATGATACCTATGAGATTTGATTGGGCATTACAACAATATACATATACCGCCATCCAACTTCATCTATGACTAATAATCCACCTTTAGGTTACCATCCTAACCCCCTCGAGTGTTAAGTTGCAAGCAACGGATAATTGCATTAAGCAATGTGTGTAAAGTAAACAATACAATTGTTCCATGAACAAAAGATTGTTATTTTCTCCCTAGTAGCAACAGCACATCTATAACCTTAGAGATTCCTGTCACTTTCCTAGATTCAATAGAGGCATGAACCTACTATCGAGCATAAATACTCCCTCTTGGAGTCACTAGCATCTACTTGGCCAAGATAGCTACTAGCAACGGAGAGCATGCAAGATCTCAAACAACACAGACATGATAGAATCAATAATCAATAAGACATGATAGAATCAATAATCAATCTGACATAGTATCTCAATATCCATCAGATCCCCACAAGCACATGTATGATTACAAATATATGATCTTGATCATGAACGAAGCTCACAAGATCTAAACATGATAGCACAAAGGATGAGAAACAACCATCTAGCTACTGTATGGACCCATAGTTCAAGGGTGAACTACTCACGCATCATACCGGAGGCTGGCATGGTGATGAAGAAGGCCTCCGGGATGAACTCTCCCCTTCGGCAGGGTGCCGGGAAGAGCTTCAGACCCCCCCGATCTAGGGACAATGGTGGTAGCGGCTACAGACTGTTTTGTCGATATCTGATCGTGTTCTTATGGTTTTGGCACCGGGAGGCTTTTATAGGCGAAGAGGCGAGGCATGGGGGCACCAGAGGCACCCACACCAGGTGGCAGCGTGCCCTAGGGGGGCTCGTGCCACCCTAGGGTGTGGCGGCCTTGTGGCCCTCCTTCGGTCGTCGTTCGGTCTCTGTGTTCTCCTCGGTGAAATATTGACTTTGGCTTTTGTCCCGTACAATTCCGAGAATATTTCCTTACTAGCTTTTCTGAAACCAAAACCAGCATAAAATAGGAAACTAGCACTGCGGCATCTTGTTAATAGGTTAGTCCAAGAAATTGTATAAAAACACCTCAAAGTGTAGACAAAGCAAAGCAAAGGAAAGTTGATACTAAACAAGCATGGAACATCAAAAATTATAGATACGTTTACGACGTATCAGGGAGGAAGGGAACCCTTCCCTAAGTGGGATTCCTTTCCTCCTTCCACTAGGCAACCATGTTGGGATTTGACTTTTCAAATTGGAGTTTCACTTTTCAAACTAGAGTTTGATTTCTATCTTCCCATTTCCCATCCAAGTGACCTAGGACATGATGCAACCATTCCACTTTGGTATGACACATCCATGTATCCTTCCCACTCCAGATCGGTGGACCTTCTAGAACATTCCGGTGAAAACACCGAATCCATTCCCTAACTCTGGAATTGGACTTTCCTTATATGAATCTTATTATCCGGACCATTACGGATCTCCTCGTGATGTCTCAGATCCAATCCAAGACTCCTAACAACATTCGGTCTCTTTACTCACATTCCATATCTACTAAACAACATCGAATACTTAAGTGTGTCTCCCTACGATTCGTGGATTATGCATACATGATCGAGACTCTTCTCCGATCAATAACCAATAGAGGAATCTGGAAATTCATATGGCTCCCACATATTTCTACGATTACTTCATGATCCAATAAACCATTTACATTTGATACCAATTTCCCTTTGTCTCGCGGTACTTTACTTATCCAAGGTTTGATCGTCAGTATCTCTGCATACCTAGTTCAACCTCGTTACCGATAAGTACTCTTTACTCGTTCCTATGATATGTGATCCATTGTGAGCCAGTCACATGCTTGCAAGATAGTTGGATGACATTCCACCGAGAGGGCCCATAGTATATCTATCTGTCATATGGATGGACAAATCCCACTCTTGATCCATGTGCCTCAACACATACTTTCAGAACACTCAATGCCACCTTTATAGCCACCCAATTATGAAGTGGTGTTTGATGCCATCAAAGCATCCATCCAGTGATGGTGATTAACATAATCTCATGGTCGAAGGATTTAGGTTACTATGTATTTGAAAGCTTATAACAAACGAACTATTGAATGACTTGATCTTATGCTACGCTTAACTATAGGAGTATGTCCATCACATCATTCTCCTAATGATATGACCTTGTTATTAACAACATCTAATGTTCATGATCAAGAAACCATGATCATCTATTAATCAACAAGCTAGTTTAACAAGAGGCTTTACTAGGGACTCTTTTATGTTTACAAATCACACAAGTATTAAAATTTCCGATTAATAGAATTATAGCATGGGATGTAAAAATTTATCATAAACATAAAGATATAATAATAACCACTTTATTATTGCCTCTTGGGCATATCTCGAACAGACGCCCCATATCCTCAGGGAGCGATAGGAGCACAAGTTTTTTTTAGGTTGGTGCTTCTTCATGTGGAATTTTATGGAAGACAAGAAGTGCAGCTTGATTTCAAAGATTATTACCTAAGGATACTATTGATGTGGTATTTTCTTTGTGTCGATTCGGTATGATTGGATTATCCTTCAGAAAAATAAGCTTCAAGAAGTTTTTTCTTTGTGTCGATTCAGTATGATTGGATTATCCTTCAGAAAAATAAGCTTCAAGAATGCTGACATATTCTCTGATTTTCTGCGAACGGTGGCTAATGATTTTTTTTGAAAGAAGATATGTTTGGGTGCCTGGAGAAAGATGGTTGGAGGATCTCCACTCACCCCCTATAAAAAGTTCGATGCGACGATTTTTTGGCACATTTTGGGGGCGTCGGCATGTATGACGATATGGGGAGGCGACGACGCCCAGCCGCTCACCCCCACACGTCCCCTATACATTGTTTATATATAAATAAATAGAAAACCAATAAATCAAATTAAACATAAAATTCAACACAATAATTTATTATAAGTTTACCAAATCAAACAAATAATTTAATAAGTTTATTACAGTCCATAAATAAACAGTTTTTAATAATAATTTCAAACACACAAACCAACTACTTGACAACTTTGAGCCTCCACAAATGCTCCACCAAGTCATCTTGCAGTTGGTGATGAGTGTTGGTGTCTCAAAGCTCTTGATGCCTGACGAGGAAAGAAGAAAATGCTGGTGGAACCTGGTGATCAACATTTGCCAGAGGATCCTGGCGATAATACATTTCAATGTCAAACACTAGGTTCTCCCGCTCGCTCTCAATGATTATGTTGTGCAGGATCACACATGCAGTCATGATCTCCCACATATGATATTTTGACCATGTAAGAGCTGGGTACCGGACAATGGCGAATCAAGCTTGCAGTACACCAAATACCCGCTCCACATCCTTCCTGCAAGCTTCCTAGCATGTTGCAAACCAAGATTTCTTCCCTCCAACCACAGGGTTTGAGATTGTCCTGACAAATGTTGACCATATTGTATAGATACCATCTTCCAAGTAGTAGCCCTTATCATACCGGTGGTCATTGATCTCAAACTGCACTAGAGAAGCAGTGTCTTCAACAAGTTTGGTGAACACATTGGAGAACTGCAGGACATATGTCATTGTGTGATCCTGCCATATGGAAGAATGCATGCCAAATCCAGATATCTTGATCTACCATTGCCTCAAGCACCACACTACATGATCCTTTGTGACATGTATACTTGCCTTGGTGGGCAAAAGGACAGTTCTTCCATGCCCAATGCATACAGTCAATGCTTTCAAGCATCCCTGGAAACCTTCTTTCCGTGTTCTATGCTAGGATCCGAGCTGTGTCTTTTGCATTTGGTGTGTGCATGTACTTATTTCCGAACATTTCCACGATTACCCTGCAGAACCTGTATATGCAATCAATGGACCTGGACTCGGCCATGCGTAGGTAGTCGCCTTGTGTATCTCCAGGCATTCCATATGCAAGCATTCATAGGGCAACTGTGCACTTCTAAATTGTGGAGAAACAAAGTAGGCTGACAGCGTCTCTCTTCAGTTTGAAGTAGTCGACGTACTCCCTCAAATCCTCGACGATATTCAGGAAAATCTTCCAGCTCGTCCTGAAACAGCGCCGGAATGTCACATCTCCGTGCAATGGATCATCGACGAAGTAGCTTCCATCATATGTCTCGGCTTGCTCTTGCGATGCCCTGGCGCTGACCCTCCAACAATCGGTTGTTCTTCCTCGGCGGTCATGGCTAGTAGGGCAGTGAGGATCGTTAGATGTTCCTCGTCACCGACAGAGTCGCGCACGGCAGCGGCAGCAGCGACCTCCTCGTCCATCAGAGCAGCGAGGACCTCCTCGTCGTCCGAATCCATCGCCTTGGAAAATGGCCAAACACCTCGCGTGCAAGGTGGACGCGGGTGGGAAAGCACCTTCTTGGGAGGCGCCAGACTACGGCGAGACGGGGCGGGACTGGGGGCGCGGGATGCGGGAAGTGTATGCGGCGGTGGGGTATTTTCGGTGCTGGATAACTAGTTGGGTCGTGTGGGCACCAAAACCAAATTGGAGGG
Organism: Avena sativa; assembly: GCA_916181665.1. Lineage (NCBI taxonomy): Eukaryota > Viridiplantae > Streptophyta > Magnoliopsida > Poales > Poaceae > Avena > Avena sativa. Next base: position 252,497,078 of record OV702293.1, read on the forward strand.
GGAGGGGGGGTGGGGGGCTGGGCGTCCATTTTGGCGCCAGCGCCCCCATAGGTCTTTGGGGGTGGCCGAGTGGAGATGCTCTTATGTGCTAGTTGATTCAGGACGAACCTTCAAGTTCAACTAGGTGGAGCACATTGTCGCCTGTCTTCAAAAAGACAATCAAGGTATTCAAAAATTAATATTTCGAGTTGTAGTTTTTCTTATATGGATGCACTTGTCATTGTTATAGTTGTTGGCCCGCTGATGATGGTATGTTTGGTCGTTTCATGATAGTGTTTGGTTTGTTGCTGTTTTGAGCATCCTTAAGGATGTGATGCATTGTTTTCCTATAATGACAATGTGTATACCTGTTCGGACTTCAGTTTCTTAGCGAAACTGGGACCCAAGTGGCTTCCTCTGATAAAAAAAGCTGAAAGTACAATGTTGGAGTGAATATTAAGCTTTCACGTAAGAGGGAGAAATGATTCATGAAAATCCAGCACAATACCCATCTACTCCTTGTCGCACAAAGAGCTATCACACACACGCAGCTAAGGCTGACAGATTGACGGTTAAATAATCCTTGATCAGTCAAGTTAATTAATTAAGCCCTCTCTGGTGGTCGTGATGATTATGTTGGTACCTTTTCTGGATTGGCAAAGCAGAGAAAGCAAACTACTTGACCTTTCTGTGCACTCTTTACTCCGAATACTGCCTGGCACTGTTCTGAAAAGCGGACTTATATACCATGCATATCAGCTGCAGATCCTCTAAAATAGTATTGTAGCAAGTCCCTTTCCAGCCGTCGTACCTCTAAACTAATCTTAATATGCTGGCATCTAAATGGGTCCATTGCTGGAAGACATGGATTGGAAGGCAGAGCCCGTATTTGGAGCTGCTCGTCCATTGAAATTGTGATATGCTTGCGGATGTGACAGAACATAGTATGACTCGGATGCGTCATACAGTATAAGAAGGGACTCAGAGAAATAAGTACTTAGCACAAACTGTATGTATATATATAATTTATAACTTGAATTTGGTTACACACTGGTAATGTCATGCACTGCTGTATGGGGTCAGTGTGCGGGAGAGAGCACATGCAAACTTCGCCACCTACATTTGCCACACATGTTGAAGACGCTAAACGACGGCCACGCACGCACACATGACACCAGACAGAGGGCATCTCAAACTCCGGGATCACTCATCGGAAAATGCAAAATAAAAATAGGCCAATGATTTCGATCGATCGATGGATCGTAGCCGGCCGGGGAGGGCCAGAGCGCGTGCACGCATGATGCATGCGCACGTGGCTCGGTGGCTGGCTGCTGGATCGGTCGGGGTCGGTGTGGCTCACGAACTGAACTGGACGAAGGAGCGGTAGTCGGTGTTGGGCCTCCAGTTGGCTGGGATGATGTTGTTGGCGACGAGCTGCTTGCCGGAGTCGCTGGTGATGCGCATGGAGAATGGCGCCTGGAGGCGGTGGTTGGAGTCCATCCTCCAGATGGACCCCCAGGACTCGCGCATCGGCGCCCACGACCGCGAGTTGGCCTCCTTCATGTCCACCTGCGTCAGGTCGCCGTCCATGTCCTCGTACTCGATCAGCACCGCCAGGTACACCGCGTTGGAGCCCTCCACCACGTGGAAGTTGATCTTCAGGCCGGGGAAGTTGCAGGGCACCCTCCTGAACTGGATGTCGATGATGCCCGAGTGGCGGAGCTTCTCGTTCAGGCCGGCCTTGGCCATGGCGCCGAACGCCGTGCCGCTCAGGTCGAAGTGGTACTGGGCGACTGGGTAGTAGTTCATGTCGGTGATCATCACCGTCTCGATGTTGCCTGAACAGGAACGGTCGTTCGTGCATCGTATCTGAAAAAAACGAAAGTCAACACTGTAAGTGTGTGCGTCCGATTCCATTTCCACCAGGCGACAGCAGCGCCCGCCGAGGAAAAATGAAACCTGCTCATCTCAGGTATGTACCTGGTAGCAGGAGCCGCAGCCCTTGCCGTCCTTGAACAGGGGCTGGTTGCCGCAGGAGGTCATGGAGGAGAAGGGGTACTGGTTCACGTGCTTGAACCCGCAAGCGCCGCCTGCATATATACATCGGCCAGTCCAAGTAAGCAACCATAGCAGAACGCTGAAGGCAGAGCACGCCTCCACACCACACGGCACGTACCGTTGTCGTCGGGCCCGGCGCCGGTGGGCGCGCCGTACCAGGTGGCCCTAGCAGGGAGCCAGTTAGGGCTGTAAGACGCGGCGGAGGTGGTGTAGTTCACTGGCGGCTTCTCTGCGGCGGCGGAGGAGACATACGAGGCACCAAGCACGGAGAAGATCAGCCCGGCGAGGGCGACGGCCTTGACCCCGGCCATCTTTAGCTGAGCTAGAACCTTGTTGGAGTTGCGGAGTATGCTGTACTAGACTCGTGCTCTGCTTTGGACTCTGGTCTGTGTCTTGATGGTCCAAGGGGAGGACCATTGCCGGGCTATTTATAGGCAGGCAAAACGGGCGGGGGATGGTCGAATGATTCGACCGGCGTCGTCACCCGCATCGGCAACGGTCGTCGCACTCGCAATGCACCGTACCAAACGTGCCGCGTTGGAGCTATAGCTAAGCTAGGTGAGTGCCTCACTTAGTCACATACACTCACATGGGGTTGGGAGCAAATCATGGAGAGTTGGCGGGTTCAGTTCACGAGCATCGCCATTATAAAAATCACATCTCGGCCTCTATGCCATGTTACCTTGGTATGGACTTGCGCGTACCGGCCAATGATTTCTCCCAAATAATCTCTTGATTTCGATTGAGATGGGCAAGTCGATGTGGATTAGCTACTCCACAGCGGTTGTTGATCCGGGCACATGCGGTGGGAAACCACAGGAAGCCATCATCGCCCGCCAGGTCGATTACAATACACGGATACTAGTCTCGGAATCAACAGAAATCCTTTTTCTTTATTAGAAACTTTGCTACAAGGAACCCTTATTTTCTGACGGTTGTTGAAACACATCATCCATTATATCTTTGCCATGTAGCATTATATTTTGTGGCATTTTTTTAGGGAAAAATTTGTGGCATATTTGACAGAATACGCCCGCATGGCCAAACGAAAAGTGTGAGTTTGACATATTTTCTTTAAAATTGGCAATAACATGATCATGCAAACAAAGTGTCAAACTTCTTATTTCGGCCATTGGGTGTGTCCTGGCAAGTATCACAAAATTGTAATGACTTCTAGCATGAAACAGTGTGTTCCCACAAATGTTAAAAAATCAATGGTGTTCTCTAGCAAATTTCCTTTTTTGAAACGTTTGCAAAACTTTGACATATCATTAATAAAGAAGAATGTTTCCAGTTAATTAGAGAAAACCCAGAAAAAACTATAACAAACATGAAGACACTCGGCCACGCCCACTCAATAACAAAACTTGCCAAGAACGGTCGACTTCCCACTAATACCGGAGAGAAGACACCATGACCTCTATGGGAGAAGTAAACACGGGAGGCTCCAATGTTGCTGAAGAGATGAACCTCCTGAACAATTCTGCGAGATTGACATTGTTGCCCACAACGAGATCGATGTACTCAACACTACCAAATCTTTGGGGCCACTGCCCCGACATTCAGCTTCTCTACCACGTCGATCAGACTGCCAACACCAACTTTCGGGACCACCATCTTGACTTACCACCGCTCACATTCAAGCCATGACGCTGCACGACTCAGCCACCTGCAGATCAAGCTGCAGCGGACCACAACTGCCGTACCAGCATCCAGGGCGGCCATCCTGCCTAAAAGTTAACCGCCTCCTCTAAGGCGCGTCGACCGAGCTGGCAACCTTGCCGCACTAGCGATACAAGATCCTCACCCAAATAATGCAAGCAACCGTTCTGCCACATGGAGATTTTGTTCGCCATGGATTCTGAAACTGTTGCATCAACACGCAAGTATCATCCACTGAGGGCCACTGCCCTGACATCCACCAACCTGATGACAAGAGAAGCACATGCCAACAACTGAATGACCTCCAAGACGATGCATCCAATAAGGTACTGACACAGCCGCCGCCAACGCCCAGGAGAGCCCAAACCTGACAAGGGTGTAGAAGGAGATCCACGAGAAGCATCACCAAGGGAAACGGTGTTGGTATGTCACCATTGTCGGCATAGACAAGTCGGTACTAGGCTTTCGTCCAGAATTCCTTCCCAAACCCATGAATAAGGCACACCACATGAAGCACAACTTCTATTCATCGGCATCCATCAAGCGCCACCTTGTGATGAATCCACACATCACCTCATGCTCTAGTGGACAAATTTCACAAGAACCGGCCGACGATCTACAAACTAGGCGCTAGACCAACCGACCACGACACCTTGTTGGGCACATTCGACAACCTAGGTCCGAGGCATGGCCAGCGAACATCAACATGGAGAAGACACCCTTGGTGGTTTGAACCTGCTACCGCACCCTTCTACCTCCACCTACACACGAATCATGCCGAGCATGAACTCTAGCCACTAGTACAAACACGTTACTTAGAGACGGTTTTTTCCCATAGACCTCAGCCGATTTATCGTTCCGGCTCAAGCGCATATCCTCTAAGAGCACACCACTTGACCCGGTTTTCCATTCTAGCTCTAAGATACATGACCTCAGGCAGTTCAAAAATGTAAATGCCTCTAACAAGTACGACATGGAGACGGCTATTAGTCTTGACCGTTTGGAAGAACTCTTCACCCTCATACGGCTTCTAGTAGGGACCGCCTCTAATGTTGGAGATATGCCCAAGAGGCAATAATAAAATAGTTATTATTATATCTTTGTGTGTATGATAAATGTTTACATCCCATGCTATATTTGTATTAACCAGAAACAGTAATACTTGTGTGTTTTGTAAACATAAAAGAAGTCCCTAGTAAAGCCTCTTGTTAAACTAGCTTGTTGATTAATAGATGATCATAGTTTCTTGATCATGAACATTAGATGTTATTAATAACAAGATCATGTCATTAGGAGAATGATGTGATGGGCACACTCCTATAGTAAGCGTAGTGTAATATCAAGTCGTTTAGTCATTTTCTACAAGCTTTCAAGTACATAGTACCCTAATCTTTCAACCATGAGATCATATTAATCACCATCACCGGATGAATGCTTTGATGACATTAAACACCACTTCCATAACTGGGTGGTTATAAAGGTGGCAGTAGGTATTCTGAAAGTATGTGTTGAGGCACACGGATCAAGAGTTGGGATTTGTCCATCCATATGATAGATAGATATACTCTAGGCCCTCTCAGTGGAATGTCATCCAATTGGCTTGCAAGCATGTGACTAGGTCACGAGGGATCACATATCAAGGAATGAGTAAAGAGTACTTATCGGTAACGAGGTTGAACTAGGTATAAAAGATACCGATGATCAAACCTCGGATAAGTAAAGTATCGTGCGTCAAAGGAAATCGGTATGGTATGTAAATGGTTCATTTGACCATGAAGTAATCGTAAAAATATGTGGGAGCCATATGAATTTCCATATTACTCTATTAGTTATTGATCGGAGAAGTGTCTCGATCATGTCTGCATAATTCATGAACCGTAGGAAGACACACTTAAGGATTCGATATTGTTTAGTAGATATGGTAATGAGTTGGAGACCTAATGTTGTTCGGAGTTTTGGATTGGATCCAGGACATCACGAGGAGATTCAGAATGGTCCAGGGAATAAGATTCATATAATGAAAGTCCAATTCCGTGGTTCGGAAATGTTTTTGGTGTTTTCATCGATATCTTCTAGAAGGGTCTAGAAGGTCCACCACTCCAGAGAGGGAAGGGTACATGAATGTGCCATACCAATGTGGAATGGTTGCATCATGTCCTAGGTCACTTGGTTGGACAATGGGAAGAGAAATAATCAAACTCTAGTTTGAATAGTCAAACTCCAATTTGAAAAGTCAAATCCCAACATTAAAAGTCAAACCAAGTGGAGGGAGAGGAGGAAACCTAGTGGAGGAAGGTTTCCCCTCCCTCCCTTATCGCAGGCCATGAAGAGGAGTTGGGGGAGGACTCCCCTCCCCCTTGCCGCTTCTCCCTCCCATAAAAGGAGGGGAGGGGCCCCTTGCCCCACAACACAAACCCTAGGCCGGCTGCCCCTATAAACCACCGCCGCCCTAGAGCTCCTCCAAGTCGCCGCCTAGCCCCCTGGCCATCGGCCACCTCCACCCCTGGCCTCTAAACCCTAGTTGCCAAGGATCTGTCTAATCCACCATACTCTCTCCAGCTTAGGCGAAGCCATGCAGGATCTACTCCTCCGTTTCTTCACCACACTGTCGTGCTAATGGAATCAAGAGGAGATCTAAAACCATACCCGTGGGGTATAACCATGTCAGCTGGAACAAGGGATAGGAAGGTCTTCATCAAGTATCGAACGCGTGACCGACTGCGGAAGCGCTGCCAGAACGTGGCGCCAGAAGGATCGTCTTCACGATCTTGAGATCGAAAAGTGAACGACTACATCAACCATGAGAATTCTATCTCGTTAAACGCTTTGGATCTTCGAGGGTTAGTACTCTATCAACTCATTGCACCGATCTCATAGATTATATCTTGTCTTGTGTGTGTTCATGTGATAGAATTTGTTTTATTTTCCATGCTACGAACCCCTACATCCAAGAGTAAGGGACCCGGAGTCGGATTCAAATAAAGATCATCTCCAGAACAAGGATGCCTCGAAGCGGTGTTTATTCATGGACTCCTCTAATAGTACTGCTAATTCAAACTCAATCATAGCAGACATGACACATAATCATGATTCAACAGCCAGAAAATGGACTAGCTCAGGTACTTAGCAGGCAGCCAAAGAAGATTATTACATTAACAATTATCCTTAGCCAAATACTTGAGAAATATCCATACAAATTTAGCCATTACTCTATGGCAGTACATACAAAGTAGAGTTTATACATCAATCAAGCTAGCATGATTAGTACTCTCTAATAACCAGCATTGCATCTATAATGGGCCGCCTGGTGGAAGTTGCTAAAATAGAATATATATGTACCTCTCCATTATCTTCATCCTAACCATCTTTGACTTCTTGCTGTTCATTTGCCAAATATGGACATCAATAGGTTCATTAAGACGATTCTTTGGGTATTTTCAGTTCTAAATGCCTGCGCAAGGATAAAGAATTGAAGAATTAGCATGCATGTGATTACTGGAAGTAATTAAATATCACATGCTAGCTTATTGATCACATGTTTAAGAATCTATATAACATCTTACCAGCTTGCACTTCTTTTTCATGACAGATTAATAGGGCAACCTATAGACGTATATTACTTGATTTTTGGTAGAAAGTCGGGTTTACACCAGTCTAAGAGGAAGTCTACATGAACTTCTTTCAGATACTGTCGTTTCCAAAAAGGCTCTGCGTATCAAAATCAGTGACACACCTGTGTTGAGGCCTTGATGGAACAACATATAAAAAATTCAATGCAGTAGGATATTCATGTCTACAATATTAACACATACAAAATAGATGACTCAAACTTTGATATTCTTTGATACCTCTAAACTCAAGCCTCTCAGTAGGCTCTTTTTCTTATGACTGGAATGCAAAACTACCAAAGCTAATGCAAAAACTGTCATTTAGTAGTGAGCAATGTTGCATCATCACAACAGGTTCCCATCTGTTAAATAGATACAAACATTAAACATCTTAATAAAATCAAATATAAGAATTGATTAGACTACAAACAAAAACTCATTTCTTATTGTCATACACTAAACTTATTGGTAGAAGGGAAACGGACAATGAGGAATTAATAAAGAATTGTAAACTTTTAGATGTATATAAGGGGGAAAGAGGTGGGACAAATAGAGACCGGCTGGGGGAGGCTCTCCCAACGCCACCATCGGGTCTCTGCAACTCGGGAACCCTGAATCCTAAATTCACGAAGCAAAATGGCAAATTCCATGCCAAAATTCATAAACCAAAGCTCTAGATTAGGGGTTTTGGGGTTTGGTTTTCACGCATATGTACCTGGTAGACGAAGGGGTCCTCGGAGTCGAGGGGGAGCATCCTCACCGCAAGGGACTAGAGGCAGCAGGGATGAGTGGAAGGGGACCGGAGGCAGCGATGGTGGAGGGCCGCGACAACAGTGATGGTGGACAGTGGGGGCCTGGGTGGGCGGGGAAGAAAAAATATGGCACAGATCTGAAATATTTGTCAAAATATATTTATATATTTATCGCCAAGTATTAGCCTCAGACGATTGCAAAGTGAAAACGTCTCTAAGAACATCCAATTTTTGAATATTTCAAATATTGTCGTGAATACTTCCCTCTGAGACGGCTCAAAATTTGAAAAGAACTTATATTCGAAACTCCGCAGTTTTCTTAGCCTAAAATTTGAGAATTATTCATAATCAAAAGGAAAACAAAGGTGTTTATACATGCTTGATAGTGTGAAATTGAGTCCTTAGACTAAATGAGGTTCATACATTGAAGAAAATATATGGTGTAGTACAAACCTTGGATCTTACCCTAAAATTCATGATGGATCCTAGTATTCATGCGCTTTGCTGCAGAGCAATAAGATGCAAGTGTTTTGAAATTTACTAATTCAAATGTTTATAGACAATATGAGATCATTTGGTTACTTAAATATGAATTTTCCACCAATTTAAACTTTTTTATGTATTCCTTGAAGAAAGTCTCGTTGAATGAATATTAGAAACTCCGGATTTTGGTAATCCTAAAATTTGAGAATTATTCAAAATAAAAAGGAAAAGTAAGGTGGTTATAGATGCTTTCTTAAGTGTGAAATTGAGTCCTTAGAGATGCAAGTCCGTTTGATAGAAAATCTCACGGAGATTTGAGTCTCACACGGCTGTTTCTCACACTTTTTGTCGTACTTAGAGATGCAAGTTTGGAACTTTTAGGGTACTCTATATTTTAGTCTAGTTCAAATAAATGAACTAGTTTTCTCAAAATGTGATGATTTATCAAAATATAGTTCTGCAATAAAAATGGTAGAGGGTACCCTAAAAACTTCCCATTTGCTTCCTTAGTCGTATTGTAGGCACGTTTGATAGAAATTAAATGCAATAAAATAGAGTGTTGTGAACTTCTCGCAAAAATAGGTAATTGATCATAGTAGCTTACATAATTCTTTGTAGTAGCTTACATAATTATTTGTAGCAGTTTCTAGTTCACACAATCATAATCATATTCGGATTTTTTTAAAGTAGACTAACATGCAAATAAATTACATATACATAGCAGCATATAAACTAATAGGTTCACATCAAGTTTCAAACGACAAATTAACTATTTTAAACTATGTCATACTAGTTACACTTATTCCCAACCACAACTACTCTAGGTTTCGAACACAAACTTCACGTCCAACATCTTTTGTGTGGTGTTCTTGACAGTGATTAGCATAACTTGTCCAACCTTTAGATTGTCTTCACTCTGGTGGAAATTCTTCCATCCCTTAATGCTAAAGACTACGGGACCATCTTGGTATGTCTTGTATGCAAGTGGGATGATGTCAAAATCTCCAAGCTGTACTTTAGCCACGCCATCATCAGGGATGTCTATGGAGGAAACCATTTTCATAGATAATTTATGTGATATCACGCCATGGATAAAAAATAAAGAAGTAATCATGTCAGACGACCATCACCATAAGTTATATATATGTTAGACAAGATTTGTCCTTGTCAAACGGGTCACAAATGGAACCCCGATGAAGATCTTGACTAACGGTAGGGTAGCTAGGAGGTGTTCCACCTTATTGTCGTTAAGGAGGCATCTATGGGAGACAACTGTAGATTCATATACATCTTCCTCGCCACCAAGACCATAAAAATAGAGAACAGTAATCCTCGGCACGGTTCCTGTAAAAAAAACATAACATTTCTTCCCCGGTAAAATCGTTCTGTGTGATAAGTTGCTTCCATCCTTCACCTCCCATAATAGTCTTGTTCTTTCTTTTCTCGAGGTCAATCTTTTAGGTGTGCCCAAGCGCCTTGAATTGTACACTATCACATTCATCTGTGAATACATTGAACATGAACCTTGAATTGCATGGCACAATATATGCAAAAAAAACAAAAGAATCAGACATTAAACAAATGGTTACAGACTTACAGTGTAGTTTGAAAGAAAATTATTTGTTACCACTAAGTTCTGGAACCCATCTGACTCTGAAAATTAGATACCAAAGGTCAAGCCCGATGACAACATGGATTCGCAATTTCTCTTGCATACTAGTCATGACTCTATATCTTGTTAGGCAAAAATTATGAATGTCTAAATGATATATGAAACTAAACTATAAAAAGGAATAGTCTGTATATACATCAAACATATTATAATTTAAACAACTAAGTTGTAATCCTAGTTTTCTTTGCTTTGTTGACTCTAACAACATCATTCAGATGTTCTGAACCTCGCTTTCTTACGTCTCTTGACTATAGGTTGCTTCACATCATAATCATCATCATCATCATCCGATGTGACAGCGATTAAGCCAACGTTGGTTTTAGAAACCTAAATATACATTGAAATAATTAGAATGTTTTGTTTTGATGTTGTACAGTAGGTTTAACTAGTATCCTAAAGTCAGTAGCAAGAATTTTAAAACCTGCAATTCGATGATATGTTGTATAGTAGGCTACTTCGGCATCAACCCTTCCTTTTTTAGTATTCACAATTTTTATAGGCGCCTCTTTCTAGATCTGCTCTTAACATGCATCCATTTGGAGACTTGCTAACTAGAAGAATCAAATTATAAGTAGTGAACTACAAGAATCAAATTTAAAAGCTATGAAAAACACATAACTATGAAAAACAACAATTTGGGTCTCATACTAACAAAGCACACATAAGTCAATGAGATAATCGAACATATAGCAAGAAGCATGCACAAAAAATGTGCTTGTAGAGAACATGTGCTATATGCACATTATCCCATGGACACAGATAGTGCCGCACTTTGATCCTTGGCCAAAATCAATGAGATGAATCTATAATAAAGCATAGTGGTTATACAAAGACACTAGGTAGATTCAGATTATCCCATCAACATTCTAAGTGCCACATCTTCATCACTGACACTAATTTAGGGAATAAGATTGTCTATTAGCACTAACATAGCTATGAAAAACAACAATTTGAGGCATTAATTTGGTGCTTACCACAAAATCATAAAGTGACCTAGACAACAACACCGACCCTCTGCCCTATAACAAGGAGGTGACACAACGGCCAAGATCCATCGCCAGTGACCAAGATGGAGCACTGATGCGGTGAACCTAGACAAGGAGGTAACATGGTGAAGGGAAGTAGGTCGAGGGGAACTTACATTGGTGACCTAGATGCAGTCATGGTTGTCAGGGAGGGAAGGAGATTTGGTTGGCACCAGGGAGAGGAGGGGATTTGGTTATTTCCAGGGAGGGAAGGGAATTTCGTCATTGTCGGAGAGGGTTTTCCCAGCGCTGGTAGGTGAGTGGATTTGGTCGAAATGGGGTCCTAGGGAAGGGAAAGCGATCGACTAAGGACCCGTATCCCTCAGAGCCGGTTAATATTTTAGAACGGTTGTGGTTCAACTTTCTAGGGAGACAACCACTATTTACCTTCGTCTCAGGTTTCATTTAGTGGCATTTTGTTTTAATGTGCAATTAAGGAGGAAGTAGTACTAGAGATGGTGTTAATTCCTAACCATATGAGGCTTCTGTTAGAGACGGTCATAATATAACGACTGCCTGGAGGTTGATGAACACATCCGGTTCTTTCAATTTTAGGAGTAAACCACCTCTAGGAACCGTCTCTAAGTAACGAGTTTGTACTAGTGAGCTCAAACCACATCTGAGCACAACTACCAATGGCAGATCCGTTGCTCCTTGAACATACATCATCGCGACCTTGCCAACACCACCACTTCACCAAGAGAAGTGTCGACAAAGATATGTTGACGCCGCCCCGCACTCAACAGGATGAGATCTAGCCAGCCTCGTTCAACACGAAGCCTAGATCGAACCCTGTAGGCTCTCTACCTGAACCTCCATGTCGCCGCTCTTGGAGGAACTCTACAGCTGCCCCTAGACCACATCCATCCTGCAACACCGCCAATGCCACCACCGTGATAGATCATGCCACCGCACCTAAAAAGCCCTCATGCTGCCACTCCTGAAACTTCCTCACGCAAAAGGAAGATCTCACTGTTGCAAATGCCACAAGGGCTTTGCCCCAGCGCTCACCGACAGCGACGAGGGAGGAAAGGAGGGAGAAGATGGCTAGAGACGAGCTAGACTATGCTCCGCCCATGCCGCCCTGTAGGACTGACGCATAGACTTTTTTCTCGGGTTTGGTAATCAATGGAAATATGAGCCAATCATCGTATCCAACATTTCTATTTCGAAAAGGAAAGTATGAACCTCTATATGTTTGGATGTACACGTGCGAAATTTTATCAGGTAACTTATATAGATCAATATCGTGGGTGACTTAATAATATAATGGGAGTTTGGCTGCCTGCACCCATCCCTAGGGCCATGGGTCGAAAAAAACATACTTTGGGTCATGTAGTGGAGCCTATTTGATTGCATGTATGTAATTTTCATGTATGATGAGAGTTGCAAGCTCACCCTATTTGGTTGTCTACATGTCTCAATGTTGGGCAAAAGAAATGTAAATGTTGGGTGTTTGGTTGCAACATTGCTGATGTGGTTAGCTCTTACATGGAGTGGCGAGGTTACCCACCACTCAGGCAATAACAAAGATTGTTTCGAAAGCAGTTGATCAATAATAGTTAATCATGTTAAGAAGGTAATACTAACACCACAAGTTAACCTACTTATTGGTAGTCCATGAGTTAAGAAACAAGTTAGAGGGATTAATACATACCACATCCTAAAATATTACATAACTAATATTAGTTTTCATAGATTCATAGCTAATCGAGGGGATATCATACCACCTCCTATGATATAGATGGCCCTCATCAACAAATCATCACCATCATCACATAGCAAAGCAGTATCACTAATAGTAGTGCTTCGCAACCAAGTCATCTCTTAGTTTCTCTCATCCCAACACAGATGCTACCATATGCCTTGTTGTCCGCAAGGTAGTCCAAAGCCTTGGGTACTGAACAAATCCTTTGTAGGAACACGCACACACACTTAGGACTGAATATTGTCTTCATCAGAGCATAGTTTGGTACAAGCTTGTTCAGAAACTTAGAGTGCTTTAGGTCAACCCAAGATTGATAAGAAAATGTATTAGTTCAACTCACTATGTAGGGTATTAACAAGTGGATATGGAGCAAATATATGCAATCTAACCATGAGGTGTGTAATCAACTTATTGCCAACCATCAGAATGGTCGAGGTCTCCTCAAACCAACTAACTCCTTTAGTTTATGTAATCTTGCACAACATGTTCCACCTGCTTTTTCCACTTCTCGGGGTGGTTGTAAACCTGAATAGGGGTGACTGTGATACAACTGAAGTAAAAAAAGCATCATAGTAGACACAATGTAGGGACTTTCTCTAAATCCATTACCACATCTGATCCCACTAATAACGAGGTCGCAAATCCTATTTAGGACGAACTATGATAGAGAAGGTGACCATGTCATTGGAACTTTGGCCTCGTAGCTAGATCAAATTAGGATTGCATTCACATCTTGCATCAAAGGCATGTCAGGCGGGATAGTGGGAGCAAATAGATTGGGACACCTATCCTGCATGATATCCTACAATATTAGGGGTGCACAGTAAGCATGAAAAGCACTAGAATATCATGTACACATGGTAGTGTTTTGCGCACTACACAAATAATCTCTATGAAGGAACTCAAGAACCATCAGATACTACCTAAATTCTGTACCAAGGAAGTACACAAACAATATCTATAAGAAAACTCTTGAACGTCACCTAAATTGACACTCACTAGCAACAAGAACTATCATATCCATCCAAATGTACCCAGATCTAGCACATTATAAAATATATAAGCTACAACAATAAGGTTAGAGGTTTCTTACAACCACTAGAATAGGGTTAGAGGGAGAAATCGGATTATCTTTAACCACCACCATCGACGTCGTGCTCTGGGGGTAGAGGGAGGAACCAACGGATTGCCGATGACCGTAGCTGTCGTGGTCATCAGTAAAGGTGGTGAAAAGTATCCAAACCTCTCCATAGAGCTCATAATGGGGAAATGTCGGATTTCGATTTTGGTGGTGAGAGTGGTGGCTAGATGTGAATAGGGGAGATTTAGGTAGGCCATGAGCGAATTTATCCCTTTGAATTTTGGATGTAGCACGTGAGCTTTCGTCATCCCCATGACTATACGAGCCTGTACGCTATGTTCTTGGATTTGCATGCCATGAGGGTAGAAAACTCCTGATATGAGCGTTGCTCATGGGCCTAGCTACAGGATGCTTTAAGCTTCGGGCCAAAGTAACCCAAAAGAGTGTGTGTGTGTGTGTGTGTATTCACTTAGCCCATTTTTGTCTCCCAGGCTGTAACATCCCAGCATTAGAGCTTAGAAATAAGATGAACCCATATGTGTGCATTGCATTCATGCATAGAAAATCCGAATAATTTTCGCGCTTTTAAACAAAACTTGTCAAAGTGATTGAAGCTTCTCTCAACTTGATGGAATTGAAGTAGATCATCAAGTTGACTGTGATAAATTTCAATAGGACCTTTGCTAAAACTCTATTTGGGTAAACATGATTTGATCTAAGGGTAGATCAAATATAATAAAATGCTACTCATAATACATTGCTTAAATAATTAATATATGATCCTTAAGGGATTCTATCATCATATTCAACACAACAGTTCATAAGTGCCAAGTTAAGATTACAAACTGAAGCAATATAAATGTAATGACTAACTCTGACCTATCTTACTCTTATCTATTCTTACTATGAGTGTCATAGTAATACCTAACTTTAACTCTTTAATGAGTTTGGGTTGGAAAGAACTAAGTCCAGATCATTCACCATATATCTTTCTTTCCATATCAATCCTTATCATCTCTATTGAATCCTATTCCTATAATTGTTGTTCATCAATGTTGAGTAATCAACTATTGATTCACCAATTCTTAACCTATCAGTTCTTGACCTATCAACTCTTGTTCTTATTACAACATTCACTTAAGGTTTATAAAGAAAGAAGTAAGAAGAGGTAAATAGTGATGCTAGTTTCAGATGTCATCTATTGGATAGGAATGATTGAAAAGAATCCAATCAATAGGATAATTGATGGAGTTAAATCCCTCCTAGATAAATAGAAGAATTATTTATATTACCCAATCATATGGTAGTAAAGAAGATTACAAGGATGAAGTCTGAAGATAGTTACCAGGAGTAGTCCTATTGGATCAAGTAGGTATAGTCAATGAATTATATCTCTTAATCCAATAGAGCTAAATAGAAGAAAATTATAATACAACTGTAATGTTGTATTGATGAAGCCTTGATTAGCCAACTGGAACCCCAAAACCATAAAGGATCAAAAGATTATAATGATCATGCCTTATTCACCAAGATTGAATGCTTATATCATGTATAAGTGACATTGGTGGACAGAACATTATTGAAATCTAGTCTAGATATATTATCCTAGGTTAACCATTACAAGTCACAATAATATAATGTAAGATTGGTGTATGAGTTACTAGAGTAAATATAAGACAATATGATTCAATCAAAGCCAGTATAGCATGGAGTTATGGAAGTAGTGTTATTTATTTTGAAGGAGAATAAGCCTTAGGGAAAGGTAGTTGGATATATACATCTGATGGAGGAATATTAGTGATGGTTGATTAAGGAAGATTATGAGTGGAGTTTGAAGGAACTACTTGTTGGATGGAAGGTTATCAATAGTAGAGTAGTGGATATAATTCAGAATGAATATAAGGAAACTATAAAAGCTTCAATGTCAAGCTCATTAGATTTATCAATGAGTTTAGAAGAATAATAGGTGAATAAGAATATTTTTGTGAAGTAAAGCTCATCAGGTTAACAATGAAGATAGTTAGGAAGAAATAGTATATCTAGGAAAGTAATTTCTTAATTAGAAATCCAGGATTGTGAATTATGGAAGATAGACATTCTTGTTAAATAACCAACTCTAAATCTTAAACCAAGTATAATGTCCATTCAGGGAATTGATTCATCATATCATATCTATAACACTTTATAAGAATATCTTCTTATAGCAAATCACATAAGCACATCTCTGCCAATTCCAACCAAAATAATTATATGTACTTAAGAGAATAATTTATCAATTAATTTCTATAAAACATTTAAAATATAACCTTTCTAGTACTGAAGGTGATGTCATCAAATATCACAAACAGAAGACAATATGCTTAGTTATTAAATCTTTTCTCACATCATAAAGGAATCTAAGTATATTAAAAACCCTAGGGTAAATAATCATAATCCAAAATCCTAAACTTCTTTGTTTATCATAATAGAATATATACATTGCCATTTTCCAAATTAATGGGAGTAGTAATAACCATATTAATTTCTTTTATATTTCATGCATCAAATAATGATATAGGATTATGATACATATAAAAATTTCTATTCAAAACTATGGGCCAACTAGAGTTAAGTTTTATAAACAAATAAGAATACATCATTTAACAAATCCATGATTAAAAGAGGAAAGAAAAATAATAAGAAAAGCTTCTACAAAATATTAAAAGGGGCTCATATTAAGAAAATAAAAGAAAGATAAAAACATTATATAATAAAAGTTCACCAATGATACTAAAGATATTTTAGTATTACTACAATTATTCAGCAAATAAATTCTACAAAGAAAAGTTCAACTTAAAGATTATATACAAATCTGAAAAGGAAAACAGAAAATATAAAAATAGAAAACAAAACCTAGCCGTGGCCCAACTTCTCTTTCCTTATCTGACGCCCCTGTGCAGCCCACAATAGCCCAACAACCAGCCTAGTTCGTTTCCATCTGTGACTGACAAGTGGGACCAAAGAAGGACCACGGGTTGAGCTAAAAGAATCGCTAGGGGGTTTTCGCCTCGCCGCCGCCCGATGCCGTCATCGTCGTCCTTGTGCCAAGATCAACACCGCCGTCGCCAGGAGAGGATAAGGATGCCACCGCGACATTCCTGCTCGTCCTCATCCTCAATTTCCCCCTCTGAAACCCTCTCTACCTCTTTTCCGCAACCATGCCGAGAACCCTAGCTCGGAGGTGAGCTGGAGCCGGCGATTCCGTGCTCGCCTCGGCCAAATAAGATCATGGTGGAGGCCGCCGTGCTCTTCTCATTCGATTGCCCCAACTTGCACCTGCGGAGGAGGCATGAATCGACCCAATCGCACCCTTGGTTCCCGACGCTGTTCGTCGACCTCGCCATTGTCTCCGACCGCGCCTCGCCAAATCAAGCACACCATCACGTTCCAGGTGAGTCACTGAGTCTCCTAGCATGCGCCGATGCTTTGTTTGCTTCCTAAATCCACGCCACCGTAATCACCCGCAAGCACCACCGCATAAGCTCGTCGCCGCTTGCTCTCCGATGACAAAAAACCAGCGGCGCCACCACTATCCTACTCGCCTTGTTGTTCTAGTTCGAACAAGCCCATGCACACCCGCTCACTCGCACGCTACTGCCCTCCTCGCCGTCGTCTGCCATGCAATCGGCGAGGTTACGTCAGGGTGAGATCACCCCTGGCCACGTCAACGTGTTTGACCAGTCTTTGTCTTACGTGGATGATGACATGGCCTTGGGCCCATATGTCATTGAGTGGGGATAGAGACAGGGTCGGTAACAAATACATTTTCTAAACCTGAGAGCTGAGGTGGAGATAGGCCCACTGGTCAGTGACTTAGGCTAGCTGTGGGTGCGATGTGAAAAGTTATTTCCTATTTAAGAAATAAATAAAATGTTATAAACTTAATTATTAATACTCCAGAAATCAAATAAATGATTAAATCTTGTTTAATTAATAACTTTTGATTTATAATTCAGAAAAATGTGTATAATATATGAAAATTTGTAGAAAAATATAATCTACAACTTAAAATTATTATCCAATATTATTATGATGATTATTTAAAAAAATATTATAAAAATTTGATAATTCAAATTTTAATAAAGGTAAATGTTAAAAATATAAATAGAATACCAAAAATCTTAGAAAAATAATAATTATAATTTAAAATTATAATCATACATTATAATCCAACTTAATTACGTATTTGTTATTTATTAATTATTTATAAAGTAATAAATCTTATAAAAATCATATCTTATTATTTATAAATCACAAAAATAAATGTAATATACCAAAATGATCACAAAAATAATATCTGCATGTTACAAATCTAATATTCCACTTTTGAGTTAAATGAAAATTCAAATACTTTAATAACTCAAATTTAAACTTATTTACTTAATTGATAATTCCTATAAGGATAAATAAAAATTTATTAATATTTCTAAAATTAGTTAATCAAGGCTAATAAATAAATACATGTCTTCAATATTACTAATAGATCATAATGATTCAAAACAGTAGAAATTCTATTATATTGCAGTATCCTTCTACTATATGAATAAATTATATTTTAAAAATATCTCTAATAATCATAGAACCTTCAAGAATGATATATCAACCAAGTACAACTCTATAATGAACTAAATCCAAGAATAATTCATGAGTAGTCACTAGTACTATTTAATTATCCACAAACCATAATTATACCTTTATAAGGAGACAAGAAATCTTGTTCCACTACAAAATTTAGAGACTACTACTTAAATAAAAGAATAACCATTCTTAAGTAACCTTAAAGCAACATTACCAAGTACACCAGGAACAAAGGTTATAAGCATTATACTTTCAAACTATCTTTGTTTTAAAGTTAACTTTAGTCCACAAGGATCTAAATATAACACTATAGGCATTATTATATGTTTTATAATTAACTTTGGTGTGAACTGGGTAAATTATAAAGCATCTCAAGCCAAAACTATTCAAGCAAAAACAAATGACATCGAACACCACTAACTAACCACAAGGATTGTTTAGACCTTAGAAAAGAAATCTTTTCTTCAAATGTTATTCTTTTTGCCACTTCAAACAAGAACTCTTATATAAGCCATCTTGAGTAGTATCTCACATTTGTGTGTATCCTACTGTTTCATGATATTATAATTATATGATTGTTTCACACACACTCACAAGCCCTAATAAGAATCACAAGTGTGAAACTTATCAAAAAGGACAAAACATTGTAAAGTAACCATTTCTGGAATCCAAACCCTAGAACCACGTTATCCCCGGGATTCACATTATAACGTGCATCATACTACTTATGCATAAGAACATATTGCTTCTTTAAACATTAGTCCTTACCAGACCAATGATGCTGATTTCAGATTTTGGATCTTATATTACCTTGAAGACCGTGAGTGCATAATCTTGCAATCACAAAAGGCAAGTTCACACTTGCTCATGTCCTTTGATTATTTTCTGTAAAGTATTTTACAAATCCAGTGTTGTCATCACCTGCATTTGAAAAAGGTCAAAAAACACTATTTTCATAATAATATGATTATAGGTTATTTACCATGAGGTAATAATCTATTATGAAAGTTCCGGTGGTAAAGGAACATATTATCTAGGACTTAACAACCAATGTCACCAGTGATTCTTGCGCCGTATATTACACGTTAACCACGAGATTTGGAATGGGACGGAGAAGTCAGTTTTATCCTTTTCCTCTTGTATGGAGGCAAGACGACCTTAACGTGATGTTGTGATTCCTTGTGCGGATCCAACATATGGGTGGGCACCCTTACGCCCCACACTTTTGGTGTCTAGATTATCTATGGATGGTGTTTAGTGGATGGACCATTTAATATGGCACTTGCCAGGGTAACACCAGGTCATAGAGTCTTCGGGAACTCACTAGGGTTTTAGCCTTCCCGAAAGGAGGCTTAACGAAGGTGAGCTAGCCCGAAGGATCATGCAGACATATGAGGTCGCGGAGAGGGCAGTGATTGGCTTGGACCAACTACTGGGCCCCACAACATGGAATTATGGACGGGTAAGCTGCCCGGTTGTGCAACAAGGAGTTGATCTCTCATGGGAAAAGTAACGCACCTCTGTAGAGTGTAAGAATTGTAACTTGTTACTCCCTGTTCCGGGAAGGAGCTGCGAACGCTGCGGAAAAGGAACTCCATGAAAGTTCTGGTAAACCCGTGAAGGCTGACGGACATAGATTTTCAAAATAAAAGCAACCTTTGAAGAAATGTTTATGAAAACTTGCATTGCCTACGACCTTTGGTCTGTGGCTGTAGTTATAGTGCATCAAACACTCCTTTTCTAGTGAATTTGCTGAGTACGCTCGTACTCAAAGTATCTTCTTAACCCTTGCTATACTGTGAAGCCGGGATAGACAACATCTACATCAAGTTATACTCCAGGACCCATCATCCAAAGCCAAAGCTCTTCAATGAAGTCAAGGAAGGTAACAAATACCTCAACACAAGTGAAGACGAAGTTACTGATTAGGTAGGAATATAATCTCTAGCCAAAGAACCTATTTCTGTAGTGCGTTGCAATAGCAGCAACGCCAATCCCTTAGTTGAAATACTAGTCTTAATAGTATAATCGTTCTTCCATTATTTATCTTTGATTCTTCTTTGTAAGAAGTTCTTTCTCTCTCTTTAACCTAGAGTGTTCTCTGAATTTTGTGTAAAGAGTGAGTTGTAACCTTTAGCCATGTATTGGACCCGCTGTGTTTCTGTTGTGCCACTCTGAGGGATGTAATACTAGTGAACGGTGTTTCATTAGTGTTATGTCAACGACTATAGTATACTACATCATGCACTGGTATGCTGGGTCACCACACGGGCCTGGTTGGACCTTCTGCAGCCCTACCTAAATGTTTCGGATATGCATGGTATTGCTACCACCTATTTAATGTCTAACTCGAGTTCATTTTAGTTTGAACAACACAAATGGTTATGGTTGTGATCTTTATCTTATCTTTATTATGGTTACCTAGATTATTTTTAAATTTTGAGATGGTCAGAATGATCAACCCAATTACGAAATTTCAAACAGAACTCACCAATCCATAAAATTCCATTCTCACAATTATGTTTAATTGTTTCTGACGAGGGTTCGACTCGTTAATGCCCATTGTTATGGACTTGGGTTTTTGAGAAAATGGGGATACTGGAGATCGCGAGACGGTTAATAGACACGTAGCAAGAGGACATGAGGTTTACCCAGGTTCAGGCCCCCGGAGCTAAAACCCTACTCCTGCTTGTCTGTTCTTGATTGACGGCGGAACCGAAAGTTACAGGGGTGCGCAGATGCAATCTGGCGTGAGGTGTGTGTATGAGTTGGAGAGGTCCTCCTCGCTATGCCCTCTTGGCCTTTATATGGGGAGTCCAGGTCTCGGGATAGGTTGAGTCAGTTACAAGTTAGGTTTCCCCTTTGAATATTCTATCTATAGATTGACCGTGTCCTCTAAGGAGTCGAACGTCTGCTGGGCTTGGGCCATCCGGAATCTCCTTGGGCAGCAAGTCTTCACGTGGGCCTTCACTGGGTTGGACAGGGTATACCAATGCAAGGTACCCGTAGGGCATATCCATGTCAGTAGCCCTCGAGTGTTCAGTCGAATCATAGATTCGGCTAGAGACTCCATAGCCTTTCGGGTGTTTCTCATCTGAACCTGTTTTCGGGCGAATATGTTAGTTCATAGGTATTGTTGATATGTGTGCCTGAATCACCCAACGGATCAGGGTCAGTTAATTGTCGGTGGACAAAACAACACGATCTATTTTAGACTTGAGTCCCGGGACTCGAATCCAGAACAATGCTAGCGTAATTATACTTAGGCCGTTGAGGTCTTACAAGATTCAAACTCTGGTGCTTTAAGTTGAGTACCCAACGCATCCGTCGGGATTTTTCGTCCTGTCTGCTGACACGGTATGTTGCTGGCAAAGCGCAGTCAGGTGCAATACCAGGCCATTCGACAATATTTACAGGTCTTATCTTTGGATCACAGACACAACATCCGAAAATTTATCACCATGGAGGTGTTTCAGGTGACCAAGGAGATGATATCTTTCTCGGCGTTAATTCGGGAAAAGTTGCCAAATAAATTTTTGTGTGTTTTTTGTCACATGTGATCCGAAGGATCTCAACCGAATAGTTCATAGGGTGCGCGACCAGCGCTCCCTATGGGAGTAGCCCTTGAGTGTCTGGTCGAGTCGTAGACTCGAGCAGAGACTTTAAGTCTATAGATGTAATCAACGCCTAGTGCTTTTTTGAATGCGCGATCAGCGCTCCCTATGGGAGTAGCCCTGAGTCCGTAGTTGAGTCGCAGACTCGACGAAGGACTCGAAAACTTCTTCGAGGAAGCATTACCACCTTATTAATTTCTCAGGTGCGCGGCCAGCGCTCTTGATAGGAGTAGCCCCCGAGTAGTTGGTTGAGTCACAGACTCGAATAAGTACTTTGTTTAGTCGAAAGTTTTGAACCATTGCTAGCTTTTGCTTTGATGACGTCATTGCTGATGCCTAATGAACTCAAACGTCTGCGCAGCAGTAGTGACGTGATGGGACGATCGTGGGTCCCACTTTCTGACCTGGATTTGACTATTCACACATGATTTTTGCAATAATTACAGTGTCTCCTCGATTCCCGTGCATAGTAGGTAGAGTGCTCGCGATGGTTCGGGCGGCTGTTGACACGTGTATGGTGCGATGAAGGGCATGCGTTAGGGCTTCTGCATCAACGGCTCTGCTTCGTATTCTTCGTCTTTTTATATGTGGGGAAACCAGAGTAATTTTTCCCTTCGCCATTTGCTTTCATCTTCTCTACTTCTGCCATTTTTAGAGCTCGTGTTGCGCACTGCACATCCTTCATATATTTCCCTCGTCTTTTCTTTGCGCTCACAGCAGTGCGCATCGTGCCAAGATGGGCAAGTCCAAGAATCCCTCCTCCTCCACTGCTGCAGGGACAAGCACCACTGGTGCTACCAAGAAGGCCTCTGCCGCTAGCCGTGTCACTGACGGTGGATGGCGGTGCTCCCAGATGAGGGACACGGACCTGCGCAAGCTGCGCGAAGCTGGTATCATCTCCAAGAACAAAAACGATGCCCTCCTTCTGAAGGAAGAGGTAATCCCGAACCCACCCAAAGGGTTTCGAGTCATGTTTTATGCCTTTGTTGTTCGTGGTCTTTCTTTGCCTGCCCACGAGTTTCTTCATGGGCTTCTCTTTCTCTATGGGCTGCAAATCCACCAGTTGTCGCCCAATTCTCTTTTGCACATCACGTGCTTCATCATGCTTTGTGAGTGCTGGCTCGAAATCGAGCCACACTTCGGCCTCTTCAGAAGAGTCTACTCTCCGAAGAGGCAATCTGGTACCGATGGCGTCTATCCACTAGGTGGGTGTGAGATTTCTATCCGCCCCACCATCCAGTTCTTCTCCTTCTATCTCTGCGAGTCCGTCCAGCAATGGTGGAACAAATGGTTCTACATTCGCGACATCAAGCTTGACAACCAACACTACGGGTTGGCCCCCTTCGACTCCAACAAGGTGATAATCCCGCAAGCGCTCGTGGTCAAATGACATCATGGACGCGAATCCGCGGAGTTGGAGGAGATGTACAAGCGGGTGGAGGTGCTCCAGATGATACGGGGCAAAGAGATTAGTGGCATCGACATCATCTGCACTTTCCTTAAGCGTCGGGTGCAGCCTCTCCAGGCGAGGGTGCACCCGATGCTCTTGTACTCCAGCGCCAGCGACCCGACGAGAGTGTTGGCTGAGGATATGTCTTCGTTTGACCTCGACCAGGCACTTCGGCCTCTGCTGAAGCATAAGGCGGATGAGGAGCTGCCGAGGAAGTCTCTGACTTCCCCCTTTCATGCCAAGAAGGAGGTCCCTCGGGTGAATCTTGCCGCTTCATGTAATGCTTTTTTGAGTGTCCTCGTTTGATAACTTTTGACTGATGTTTCTCTTTTTCTTGATTCGCGGGAGTATAAGGTGGCAGGAATGATGTCGCCCTTCCTGAGGAGTTTACAGATATGACCGATGGTGGGGACATGGATTTGGAATCCATGCTTCCCCCCGCACGGTTGCCTACCGCGGAAGGCCCCGAGCATAGTGAAGAGATCTCTCGCAAGAGGTCTTAAAGCGAAAGTTCAGATGGAGCAACGCCGCTGATGCCAAGGGGGCATGCCTTCCTTGAGCGTCATGCTGGGGACGAGGGTGCGGAGTCCCCTATTCCTTCTATGCCCGTTCTGGCCATGGCACCTCAGCCGCCGGCCAAGAATAAAAAGAAGAAGGAAAAGGAGGCATCGGTTTTCAACCTCTTCGACATTCCGTTGTGAGTTTTCTGCTTGCCTTTGTCTTTGCATTATGCTAAGTGTTAGCTTGTTGTCTTATTGGTTGACATGAAATATTTCGTGTGCTTCAGGAGGAGATCCTCGAAGGAATCTCCCGAGGAGGAGATTGACGAGATGCATGGGGAGTCGAAGGTTGCTGTTCCTTCCCCGAAGACGGTGGCCGACTCCGAAGACGATCTTTCAAGCTCCTTGCAGCTAAGGACTCGTTCGGTCGTTGCTCGGAAGTGGAAAATTAGACCTTCGGAGTCTTCAGGTGACCACGTAAGTAGCTCATCCTGTCTCGTGAGAAAGCTCTCGAGCCTGTTTTGTTCATTCTAGTTTGCTGCTTCTTTTCTGCAGCCTTTCATCTGCGATGTTAACCTCCTAGGCCAACAATTCCTTTCTTTGGAGGGTGACCTCCAGCAACTCCGAGGTGCGTATATTTCGTCTATTCAACTGCAAGTACAAATAAGTGCTGGTTATGTTGACTTTTCCCTTGTTGAATATTGCAGATGAAAAAAATGAGGCCCTCCACAAGCTGAATGCACTTGAGAAGAGTCTCGGCCAGGCAGAGACCAAGTCAAAGGATGTCGTGGAGGCCCTTCAGCGCCAACAGCAGGAGGCCCAGGCTCATGAGCAGCAGCTTGCGGCTGCCATGGTGTCTCGGGAGAAAGCCATGGCGGAGAAGCTTATGGCTGCTGCCAAAGCGCTATCCGATAAGTGATACTAGGTTCCTTTTCACGAGCTTGTTTTTTTTCGGGTGTGGCTCCTTTGTCTCACTCGAGCATCCTGCAGATGCTACTGGCGTTGCGTTTGATTGCAGCGTTCTGGAGCATGGGGATCCCATGGAGGATGTCGTCGCCGTGCTCGAATATTGTTGCAGCTCTATTGTGGAGTAGCTAGGCAAGGCCAAGGAGGTCATCGCCCGCTTCTACAAGGATATCAACCCGAAGGGCGTCGCCCTTGACGATGTCGACTCGCTAGCAGAAACTTTGGCGGGTGATGTCCCTACGAGCTACAAGAGGGCGCAGAAGGGGGTGTGTGCCACCATGGGGCTGGCGATGGCAGTGGCGTCTGGCGCGCAGCTGGATCTTCTGTAGATTACCTCCAAGATGCCAACGATAGCGGATGGCACTGAGGTAGCGTTTTCTCCTTTCGCCTTGAAGTGCAAGTGACATGGTTATACCCCACGGGTACACAACATTGGTATACCTGGTCCAGCCCAAGGAAAGGCCCACGTCAAGACACGCGGCCTACGGTGATTTTGGGTGGCCCAAGCCCATGACGCCTTAGGATCCTTGGAGAGCAAGACTACAGTAGATAGAATTTCAAAGGGTACAAACCATAATCTGTAACCGACTCGACCTAAGCCCGAGACCTGCCTATCTATATAAAGGATGGGAGGGCATGGAGAGGAGGATCTCAATCCACCGCATACACACCTTCATGACAGATTGCATCTACGCACCCTTGTAACCTTCGGTTTCGCCGTAATCACGAGCAGACAAGCAGGAGTAGGGTTTTCCATCCGGGGGCCTGAACCTGGGTAAATCTCGTGTCCCGCGTTGCTTGTGTGTTAACCGTTCCATGATCTCCAGCATCCCCATATTCTCCAAAACCCAAGGGCATAACAATGGGAATTGACGAGATCGAACCTCGTCAGCAAGCATTTTGGCCTGAAGCTTATTGACCTTCTGGCCGCATGTGCTCTAGAGCAGCAGCGGGCAACCAAGGCTAGAGTTGCGGAGTCCGAAGCTTCCCTGGATGCATAGGCCTTCTTTGTCGTAGTTTTAGTAGTGTTTTGCTTTCATTTGGCCACTGTGCATGTAATGCTACATGCTGGACGAGTACGACTTTTGCCACGTAGTGGTTTATGTAAATATAAGCGCTTCTTTTGACTGTTGTCATTTGCCTTGGTTTTTATACTATGTCACATGTGCACTCTTAGGGTCATTCGAATGCTAAACCAGTGACAACACCTCCTGACTTGATTGGTGCCCGGCCGCCACCAAGCGAGACATCGCAGTTGCCTCTGCTACGTGATCGCATCTGAAGCTTGGAGAAGGATGTTTTCATGATCCATGGCCATGCGGACGTTTGGAAATCCAAGACCGAACGGGCCGTTGCGAGGGAAGAATTTTTCCTTAAGGAAACGCGACAAATCGGCGAGCAACTCCAGTGTAAGTCACCATGATCTTCTTGTTCTTTTTGGAGTGCGTCGGACCTTCATGTCTTTTCATCTTCTGCTTCTGCATGCAGTTGTGAATCTTCTTCTAAAGTAAGAGAAAGAGTGGGTTGTGATTCAAATGAATTGCTTGACACAACAAGAGTTGGAGGCCAGCGGCTTCTTCTGGATAGACCGTGATCGAGCGATTGTCCTCGCAATAGTGCAAGACCGCGTCCATCAAGTGCTTCGAGTGCTAAAGCATGCAAGGTCGTCCTTCGCAGCGATCTAGGCCGCAATGTTTACTTTGGACGCGGCTCCCTCCAGCTTCTTGGGCTTGCTAGGCAAGTTTCACGATACAGGCGCCGTGAAGGAGCTTGTGTGTCATCAGCTGGTGGGAGGCGTGAAGGCGGCCCTAGCGCTTGTTCGGTTAAATTGTCGTGATGTTGACCTAGCCGAGATAGCGGCTGGTCCACCTCCTCCTCCGGATGGTATGGCCTGGGACATGCATCCACATTATGCGGTAGTGGCGCAATATGCTAAAGAAATCGTAGATGTTTTCGAGGAGCGGACGAACGTCCTGCTCCAACTTGGCCGAGTCCTGTAAAATAGTAAATAGAAAAATGTAAAGTCTGTATATTATCAAGTGGGCTCTGGTGCCCTTGTAAAGTTGTATGTATTGGCACATAGTGCATTGTTGACTATGAGTTATGCATGTCTTTTCTGTTAGCCTGACGTAGTCAGCTACTCAGGGTGTATGCGTTGTTTTTGTCAATCGACGAAGTCATAAGGTGAGGTGCAGCCCCCGATTGTGTTTTAATGATATAGTTGTATGCAAAAGAGAGAGAAATTTGGGACAAAGAACTTATCTTTTATTCATCGTAATGTAGGAGGAACAATGTTAGGCTGAATAGCCTGGCTGAATAGCCTTATTGAAAGTAAAAGACAGCTAAGGGTAGAAGCGTCGCAGTTGTGCGATGTTTCAGGGGTTGGAGTATTCGATTCCAGGCGCAACCTCCTTTGGGCATTAGGGGCCACCTGGGATTACTTCGGTGACTATGTAGGGTCCTTCCCAGGGAGATTCGAGCTTCAGGTGCCCCTTCTGCTTAAGTCACAGGACGAGGTATCCTTCGACAAATGACCTTGGGCGTAGCCGACAGCTGTGATAGTTGCGGAGACTTTGCTGGTACACCGCCGATCGGGCTGCGGCGATGTCACGAGATTCGTCTCGCATGTCGACGACGTCCTCGAGTGCTACCATTGATTTGGCTTCGCTATAGGCGATGACCCGTGGGGCCCTGTAGTGTACCTCGGTGGGTAGCATGGCTTCGGCTCCGTGCACCATGCACAAGGACGTGTAGCCGGTTGAGCTATTTCGTGTTGTGCGCAGACTCCAAAGGATGGAGGGTAGCTCGTCTGCCCAGGCTCCTGCTAGCCTTTCGAGTGGGCGTAGCTGTCGATTTTTTATGCCATTGCCGACGAGACCGTTGACCTTTTTGACCTGACCGTTAGTCTATGGGTGCAACACGGAGGCGTATGTGAGGTTGATGCCGAGATCTTCATAGAAGTCTCGGAACTCCTTCGAGGTGAAGTTCGAGCCATTGTCGGTTATGATGTTGTGAGGCACTCCGAACCTATAGACGATGGACTCGAAGAACTGGACGACAGAGGCACCGGTTTAGTTAGTGACAGGCATGACCTCGATCCACTTTGTGAATTTGTCGACTGCCAGCAAGAGGAAGACGTACCCTCCTGGTGAGGACTTTGGCAGTTTGTCGATCATGTCGATCCCCCACTGAGCGAAGGTCCAGGACAATGGTATGGGCCACAGTTCGGAGCCCGATGCGTGCAGTTTGTCTGCGTACTTTTGGCAAGCGTTGCATATCTGTATGATGGCCTTGGCGTCTTTCATCATTGTTGTCCTATAGAAGCCAGCTCGCAGAGCCTTGGCGAAGAGGGCGCGGCTGCCTGCGTGGTGGCCGCATATACCTTCATCGATGTCCAGGAGGATGCTTTTCCCGTCACTGTTAGTGACGCATAGCTGGATCACACCCGAAATGATGCGCTTGTACAACTCTCTGTTGATGATGGTAAAGGCCTTTGATTTGTGTGCGACCTGTCGTGCCTCCGTTGGGTCCTCGGGAAGTTGCTTGCTCACCAGGTACCTGAGGTACGGCTGAGTCCATGTTTGTTCGACTGCCAGGGCCTGCATGAGGTTTACTAGTTCGACCTCTGTGTCAAGTTCTTAGGGTCCTTCGGCTTTCTCGGGTGGCGCAGCCCCCGAATGTCCCGTGGCTTTGGCTGTGTCCTTCAGGAATTTCCGTTTAATTGAGGGCATGCAGATTTGTTCGA
Source organism: Avena sativa (assembly GCA_916181665.1). Lineage (NCBI taxonomy): Eukaryota > Viridiplantae > Streptophyta > Magnoliopsida > Poales > Poaceae > Avena > Avena sativa. The sequence continues at coordinate 252,525,998 of OV702293.1, forward strand.
GGAACACGCCCGATGGCACTGGGCGTAGGTGGAGCCGATGTTGGCGATCTTGTCAGCCTCTTCATTTCTTTCCCCGCCGACGTGCCGGAGTTCGCACTCGTCGAAGTCTCCTTCGAGTGTGTTGTAGAGCGCATGATATGTGATCATGTTGGTGCTATGAGCATCGCACTCGTTCATCGTCTTCTGGATGACGAGATTGGAGTCACCGTAGATGACGAGGTGTGTGGCGCCGCACACCTTGGCCATCTGCATGCCATGCAGGAGTGCCTCGTATTCAGCCTCGCTGTTAGATGCACAGAACTTCATTCGAAGGACGTATTTCATCTTATCCCCTTTAGGGGACATCAGTATTACTCTAGCTCCTGCTCCAGCCTCGTGTTTGGATCCATCAAAGTGCATTGTCCAGGACTAGGACATATCTGGAGTGTCTGGTAGCTAGAGCTCCATCTAGTGGACGAAGAAGTCAGGGGGCACCTGAGACTTGATGGCGGTGCGCCGCTCATAGATGATGTCCCGAGGGGACAGCTCGATGCCCCACAAGGCTACTCACCCTATAGCCTCGGGGTTGTTCGGGATGTTTGTCAGTGGTGCATCGTTGATGACCACAATATGATGCTCCTGAAAGTAGTGGCACAATCGATGCACCGTCATGAATACGCCGTAGGAGAGCTTTTGGTAGTGGGGATACCTTTGCTTTGTTGGTGTCAATACTTCGCTGAGGTTGTAGACTGGGTGCTGTACCCCGCGGGTCTTGCCATCTTTGGGTCATTTGACCACTAGGGCGGTGCTGACCACCTGGTGTGTGGCTGCGATGTATAGAAGAATGGGCTCCCTCTCCTTTGGCGTGACCAGTATTGGAGATGTGGAGAGTAGGCGCTTGAGGTCTTCGAATGCCTCATCGGCTTCTGCCATCCATTCGAACTTCTTGGTTTTGCGTAGCATATAATATAATGGGAGAGCCTTCTCGCCCATGCAGCTTATGAACCTGCTGAGCGCCACGATGCGCGCAGCTAACTGCTGGACCCCTTTTACATTTTTAGGCTTCTCCATGGCTAGTATAGCCCTGATTTTCTTTGGGTTGGCCTAGAGGCCTCGCTAGGAGATGAAGTACCTGAGTAGTTGCCCGGATGGGACACCGAAGGCGCACTTGTCCGGGTTCATCTTGATCTTGTATCGATCAAGGTTGTCGAATGTCTCATGGAGATCATCGATGAGTGTTCTAGCCTCCTTGGTCTTGATTACTATGTCATCGACATAGACTTGGACATTGCGACCGATATGGCTCTTCAAGCACGCCTGCATGCACCTTTTGTAGGTGTCACCTGTGTTCTTTAGCCCGAAGGGTATTGTGTTGTAGCAGAACACCCCGAATGGCATGATGAACATTGTTTTCTCCCGATCTTCAATCCTTAGTCGAATTTGATTGTAGCCTGAGTAGGCGTCGACGAAGGAGAGTCTCTCACATTCTGCAGTGGAGCCGATGATTTGATCGATCCGTGGTAAAGGGAAGTGGTCCTTAGGACAGTGCTTCTTAAGCAATGTGAAGTCCACACACATCCGCAGGATGTCCGTGTCCTTCTTAGGGACTAGCATGGGGTTGGCTAGCCAGACGCTTTCCTTTATCTCCCTGATGAAGTTGGCATCAAGGAGTCGGTTGACTTTGATGCCGATGGCTTTGGCCCTTTTATCGGACAGTCGATGTAGCGACTGCTTTACCGGTTTAGCATCCGGAAACACATTGAGTGCGTGCTCGCCAAATTCCCTGGGAACTCCTGGCATGTCCGCATGACACCAGGCGAAGAATTCCCAGCGCTCACGGAGGAATTCAACGAGCGTGCCGTCCTATGCGGGACTCAGGTTGTTGGCGATCAACCCGTCTTAGAGGGGTCCGTTGGATGAACCTACACCTTTTTAGTGTTAACTGTGGAGTCGAACGACAAATCAGGTGCGTTTTAACTGGTGACTGGGGGCAGACTATTGTCTGTGACCTCCTTCAGCCTTGCGAGCTCCTCCTGCATGCCGAACGATTGGTAGATTCTATTGAAATGTCTGTCACAGCCGACCTGGTGAAGCTTCCTGGGACGGTGATGACATGTAACATCCCAGCATTTAGGACTAAATGAAGGGTAGATTTAAGATTTTGTGCATCTGCATGCATGCATCTGAAAATCCGGGTAAAATTTTCGCCAAATTATAAGACAAGAGTGATCCGAATTCTCTCACTCAGATGAATTAGGTTTAATGTCATCCGAGGTGAGTCGGATGAATTTTTCCATGACCACTATTGATTTAATGAATTATGAAGGGAGAAAATTTGAATTATAAATAATTATTCACAGCAATATAAATACAAGTATTATAAACAAAAGTATAAAGATTATTTAAGACCAAAATTACATTATTCTTTTACAATAAAAGAATAAAGGAAAAATTATAATAAACCAATGAAATGAATAAACAAAATGGAAAATGAATTACAACAATGAAACAAATAGAAGTACTCTTTATTAAAAGAATATATATTTATATCACATTATTCTTTTACAATATAAAAATAATAAGAAATGGTTAGAACAATAATAAGATAAACCAATGTAATATAATGTCTTTACATTATTTCTAGACAGAAAAGAATATTACAAAAGAATAAGAAAACTACAGTAACTTAAATCTAAAATAAAATTCCTATCTAGTATTGATATTCCTGTATTCCTTATTGGTACCTACAAGTTAGGACAAAAAGAAACAAAGACATAAGAAAGGGATTAGGGGTTAGTGTTAGTACTCTCAGTAGTAACGGTGAGATGCACTATTTTGTCACATCCTAGAGCTTTATTAAGCAGGGGAAATTTCACCAAAAACAATATCTGTTCTTATCAGTGTATCACTTGTCTCAGCACAACATCATTGACAAAAATGGGGCAAGTTTCACCAAAGCAGTAAGTGGGGAAAATTTCACCTTGTCAAGTAAATAAGAACAGTCAAAAATAGGAAAATGTCATTCCTTTTACTTGATCTGGTCCACACACAGGAGGCAAGCACACAAGCAGCTCACACAACACATGAAAATCTTTGTGTTGTCAACACCACAAGAGAGCAGCAAATAGAGACAAAGCACCAGCCATAGCAGAGCTTCTATCATATCCTTATCACACACCACCACCAGACTAATAGGTCCTCTACTAGCTCAAGAACACCACAAAGAACATCACTTGTTCTTATCAGTTCTCTCTCAAGAACACACAAGAACGCCACCATAGCAAGAACAACAAATACACCTAACTCATATCACCCATTCATGCCATCTCTAGACTTCTAGAGTTTATAATTCAGCACCAAAACCCCATAGTGCACCACCAACACAGCACCAGTACCCTGGTTGCTTGAGGAAGCCATCCAAGAGCACCAGGAGGAGGTCAGGAGCATAAGGAGTAGGCCAAAAGAACAAGAAGCAAGCCAATAGAACAAGGAGGAGCAGACCAAGAAGCATCCAGGAACAAGATCCACCAGGAACCACAAGTCACAGCATAGATTCAGCAACAACAAGAGGTTGCACTATTATCAAACATACATAGTATTTATTCCTACCAGTTCCAAGCATGATTTAGTGTAAAATGATCATCTCCTCAGATTTATACTAATGTGGAGTATAAAATCATCATAGGAGTAAAGCACAGTGCCACAGCCAGATATACTTATGTTATCAATTTGACCTAAGACTTTTGCATCATTGGCAAGGGTTAAACTAAATATTGGTCAAATAAATCTATAGCAGATCATGTAGTTGATCTAGACCATTGTGCATCCTCCAAGGAGGTACCACAGCAGCCAGATCACCTACATGGGCCACAAGTATTGTATACAAGATCTAACCAATATATCCAAGAATTAACTTTGTACAACCTTAAACCAGTTGAATAATTTTACTAAATCCCAAAGGGGCAGGAATCATAACAATAAGGGGTCTCTATAACCCAGACAGACTAATCTTTTGTCAAGTAGCACAGTGACTGAATTCACATGTAACGTTTGAATTCAATAAGGCCACACATGGATATATTCAGAGAACTTTCCGTTAACAATATTCTGGTAACATAAAGACCACCACACCCACATCTTTCTAAATTCATCTGCTAGTAAGTAGAGGATTGTATGTACATCATTTTCCTAGACAGTTGTCTAGGAATCAATTAGTTGCAAGCATCACCACTCAATCTATATTCCAACATATCACTTAAAGAATACTTATCATTACCAACCACAATCTGGTTTTGCCAACCAAGCCAACAGCATATCATGCAAACAAGATACACCACTGTGCACATTCCAAAATGGAGGCACCACAGTGGCAGTCTTATACACAGAACCCACTAGAGAGTTTCATCACATTAAATAACCACTCAGAAATTTCAGCTAAAATGGATTTATCATTTTTCTAGTATAAGAATCTAGGAATCAAATGTATACATTATTTTACTATTAATAAGGACATGAAGTCAGATCCTTTTCCCAAGTTCCAAATTAGTAGCAAAGTCACAACCATCATTCTAGTGGATCATCAGGCATTGTCCCTAAGAATCAAGTACATATAATTCCACTTCCATCTTTAACAATAATAAAGTTTCAGAAATTCAATTGATCCTGCAAGGCAGTACCAGACCAAGCCAAGTATGAGTCTCATAAGGTTCTAATGTATGCTCACAGCAGATCACAGTAGATGAGATAAGCATACAACACAAAATCATTTATCCATGGGATCATATCATTAACAAGGTGGACATGGGTAATACCACTGTTATTCCAAGATAATTCCATAACAAGTTACAACATCAATTCCAGCAGAACAAAACTTGTGATGGTGTAAACCGCACAAGTAGTGTAGCATCACAGGTTAGATAGCATGTATCCAATGCCAAACAATTCAACAAGCCAACTAGATCAAAACCAATTAATATTGGATCATCTAAACAACCAGCTATACCTCATATAAGAATAAATTCAGTATTATGTGGTCACAATCCAATACCATCCACTACCTAATTCAAATAGGTAAATTTTCAAGCCAAACTCACTAAGAAAGTTCTATAGCAAAGCTACTGTAATATACACATGAACCGAAGAGAGGAACCCGAATTAGGGTTCATACCGTGAGAGAAGGGGAGATAGAGAAAACTTACCCGATTGTCCTCGCACATCAAGAAGAGGAAGCAGACGGCGGCAACACAGAGGTGATGGGAGCCAGGGCGGCGGCACGAGGAACACCTAGGGGCGTTGCAACCCGCGCCTAGACCGCAATCAAGACAGCCAGAGGAGAAACATGGCGGTGCTGGACATCATCACACCGCCGAAACACTAGCATAGCAACCAGAAAGGTACCAAAGCAAGGCATCACCAGAGAGCCGCAAACCCTAGCCATTAGAGAGGAGATAGTATGACCAGGGGAAGGCTCGAGCGGTGAATCGAATTGGACCATTCGACGTTGCGTCATCGACTGTGTCAGCAACCATGGCGGTGTCGGCTGGGAACGCCGGAGCTCACCAAAATCGAACTGCAAAGGTGGCGGGTCATCACCGTCGTGGATAAGTAGGAGGTTGTGTGAGAGAGGAGAGGGGATCGAATGAATCAGGTTTGACTGACTCGGTCGACACGGTTCAGTAGTTTAGCCCAAATGGGTATTGGGCTGGGCTGATTATTAGGCTGGGTTGGCCCAAGAACCAAGCCCAATGTATTAAATGAGAAAAATAAAATTAAGCTAAATATTAAATGACCAAAATACCCTCTAAACATTTTAAGCTCTAGAAAAATTAGAAAAATCCTAAAAATATTTTTAATACATCAAAATGTTTATTAAAATAATATCCACCTAAGCAAAAATATAATAATAATTATTTCAGTTTGATCAAATACAAATAAATATTAACACCCTTAAATATCTAAATGATTTTTTGTAAATTTAGAAAATTCCCTAAAAATAAATAAAAACCACTTTTATGCATAAAAAGAAATCTGTTATCTCATAAAAATACTAACTTAAAATTTTACAAATAAAAATTAAAACAAATATTTAAAGATATTCAATAATTAAGAAATTTTATAAAAAATAAAGATGATGCATAAAAATAAATAAAATCCATTTTTAAGATTCTCAGTAAGAATATTTAATAGAAAATACTAAGTATATTATTCCAAAAACATTTTAAAGTTCCTAGATCATATATCTCAATTATCTAAATTATTAAAATGAGATAGTTGTTTTGTTAATTATTTAAAATTATTTCCTAAGTAAGAAATAATCATATCCAAAACACAATCCTTTAACTAGTCTAAAACCATAATTATAATTTAGGATACAATCCAGGTGTAAACCATCAACTTTATAATATTCCTTTAAACTCTTTAACTAACTATAAGTCAAATATTTACAAAGTTATTTTTTGCAAATCATTAACTTATATGAGAAGTAAGTGATCTCAATTCATATATAATCATATTTAGCAAACTTGGTATTCACTAAATAAATTATAAAATAAATTCACCTATTTTTCTTTATATAGAAAAATCTTATAGTATAATATATAAATATTACACATACTAGATTTAAATATTTAAAACAAATTTTCCTAATTATAAGATTTCATCTTGATTATGCTTAGGAAAAAACCCTAATAGTTGATAATGCTACAAATGTTATATATCAAGTCCAATTACTTTTTTATAGTTTACTTTGGTCTGATATACCTTAAGCAAGATATATAATGACTCAAGATCATTTAAACCTTATTAAAAAACCATAGCTTCAATCCTATTAATCTTCAGAGTTGATTAACTTAACATAAATAATATTTTCTTCAAATGTTATTGTTTTTTCCACTTCAAAAGAAACACTATACCATTTCTTTTAGGTCATAACAAATTAAAACATGAACTTTATAATAATTACAAGATAGCACTCAATCTTAGAATTGTATTATGATTGTGCTTTACCTTCATGTCTTATATGTTTATCTTAAAATCTTTGCAACGACACTCCTTTGTGAAGTAAATTTGAAGATAAATTAAGTTCTAAACAAATCCTCTAAAACCAACTCACATGTTATGTTAGGGAATTAATTGGGGATTATACAACATGCATCTCATTACTTATGCATAAAATCATATTGCTTCTCTAAACATTGTCCTTACCGGGCAATGATGATATTTTTTAGAACCCGAGGTCCAGGTCAAGTAGAGACATTTGACTACAATACTTCGCTATATCAAGGTAAGTTCACACTTGCTCATTTCCTTTGATTATTTTCTGTAAAGTATTTGCAAATCTAGTGTTGTCATCACCTGCATTTCAAAAGGGTCAGAAAACACTATTTTCATAATAATATGATTATAGGTTATCTACCATGAGGTAATAACCTACTATGAAAGTTCCGGCGGTAAAGGAACATATTATGTAGGACTTAACAACCAATATCGCCAGTGATTCTTGTGTCGTATATTACGTATTAACCATGAGATTTGGAATGGGACAGAAAAGTGAGCTGGATCGGCTCCCTTTCGCATGCCTCGGACACTGTTTTGGGTGTTTTGTAAGTTGCAGATTGTGGGTATAGACGTTTTATATGGGGAAAAGTCTACCGTGGATCTGGTCTTAAAAAAGATAAATTTCTAGTGTTAATGGTTGTTGAGTGTATCGGACTAAGGTATAGCCGTTTTATACGGGAAAAAGTCTACCTTGAGTACGCGCCTGGATGTGCAATAAAGCTAATATCTCTCATGGGAAAAGCAATGAACCTCTATAGAGTGTAATAACTATAACTTGTTACTCCCTGTTCCGGGAAGGAGCTGCGAATGCTACAGGAAAGGAACTCCACGAAAGTTCTGGTTAACCTGTGAAGGCTGAGGGACATAGATTTGCAGAATAAAAGCAACCTTTGAAGAAATGTTTATGAAAACCTGCATTGCCTACGACCTATGGTCTATGGTTGTAGATATAGTCCATTAAACACTTATTTTTAGTGAACTTGCTGAGTACACTCGTACTCAACGCATCTTCTTAACCCTTTCTAGATTCTGAAGACATTAAAGGTCAGGAAGAGGAGATACTATATCCAATTAAAGACCAAGAAGAATTCCGCTATGAAGAACCAAAAGTATCCGGAAGTGTTGAATGGGACAACTATGAAAGCATCTATGGAATGGAGACCGAAGTATCTGAAGTGTAGATGTATCATATATAATGATCAAGTCCAGTAGCATAGATCTCTATACTCTATGCATATCAATCTCGTATGAACCTTAAAGTTTAGTTTTCTTATTTATCTTGTTCTCAGAGTTATTATAGTTTAGTCCTGAGTCATCGGGATACCTCTATGGACCTAAGAGGATCTCGAAGTCGTTATGTAATTTCTGGATGTATTAATAATAATGTATGCTTGTGGACCCGCTTTGTTTCTGTTGTACCACTCTGAGGATGTAATATTTGCGGAATGTTGTTCCGTGAGTGTTATGTCCACGACTATAGTATACTACAACATGCAGTGGTATGCTGGGTCACCACAGCTGGTATCAGAGCAAAAGCTTTGTCCTTAGGTTGGAAACCTATTAAATGGGTAGAACTTGTAGGAAGTATGTTAGCAGCGGTAAAGAGTTCTCTATAAATATGATGGGTATTCACTTGAGAATTACATTGTCATATTTATAGTGTAATAATTCTTTATTATGATGCAATTTGGTTAATTATAATAAGTTATAACCTAGTAGGACTAAGTATAATCTCTTATCTACAGTGAGGAATGACATCTCGGTACTCAAACCGGAATATTCAAGTGATGTATAGGACTTTAGAGGACTATCTAGGTGATTGGACTGAACTTTTGAGACCATTTTTATGGAATATGGAATTGCAAATCTTGACTTTTCATCAAGGTTATAGTTTCCATTACGGGAAAGTGTTAGTCAAGTATCGTGTAGTGCTTATCCTACCAAAAAGTTGGGGATAAGTGAAGAAATGCCATATGGGGAGATGAGATGTATGGTGGCGGTGGATTAAATTGCAGTTTCAGAAGCAATAACCAGGTTTCGAAAAGTAGGAAACCAAGGAAATTGCTAGGTAGTACTCATACTATCATACCTTAAGATTCCATAATTCGAAACTTAAGTTGGATCATGCTGCATTTGTGCAGACTAAAGCTACCTTAGCTGTCGAATACATATATCATAATAGGACATTACTCAATACCTACCATGACACACATTAGGTTCTAGTCCAGGAGTTGGATACTAACCTTAAGGATTATACTGATCCTACTGAAGCAATAGAATGCAAACAGGAGTTAGATAGAGAAGCTAGGCATCTTAGAACAGTCTTGTTAAAAAAGGTGTATGAAGAGACTAAAGTTTGATGATCCACAAACCCAAACCTATGCCTATTATAGGGATGAACCTCAAAAACATGTAGATCTAAGGGTCAAATAGGAGAAAAAACAAGAAACTTAGGAAACATCCAATCCAAGTATTCTAGTTGGGAATTACGATGGATGGGGAGTAGAATATTACACTGGAACCAGGGAGAATCTCATACCCTGTGATCCTAGTAAGGGAGTGGAAATCAGTTAGATTAGCATGGAACCTATGACCCATATGGGGGTAGTACCATCCTATTGACCTAGAAGAAGGCACTGACAGTTATTACATCTATATGTATGACTGAATCAAGGAAAAAGCAGAGAACACATCTTACTTTGAAAATGTGTCTAAAGGTGGACATGAGAATTCCACGGGAGATCACGCATTTTCTAGTCATTTCTCAATGGCTAACCTCAATCTAGGTACTTATAATCAAGAGTGTGCACCCTCTAGATGTTTATCTACTCTAGAAGGTAGTCGTAGGACTTCACGTTATCATGGACGGAATTCCAGGAAGCACTAGAAAGAGGGAGAAAAGTAAGAAGAGATGATTCATAGAAGTAGAGGGCTTAAATAATGTACATATCCAATAATCTGCATTGTAGTGTTTGAGAGGCATGACGTAATAAGTGAGAGTATGCTCATAGTGAGTAAGTGAGGTCTTCTAATATACAAGTAATGTATTAGTTGAGAGTTAAGTCGTAATGTATTAGTTGTGATTAAGTGAGTATGCTCATGTGAGGATTGTTTTTATAGCATATAAAAACTATGTATGATACATAGTATCTATTTGGTTGTTATTTGGATCTGGTTTTTGATTTCCTTGTGTGACTAGCACTGTGCATAAAGTTGAGCTCAAAAACATGTGCATGATGTAAGTATGAGTTTTCGCTTTATGTAACAGAGGCTAAGAAGAGGGGTATGGATACGGGAGTAAGAAGCTGGGTTTAAAGGACATCGTTTGGAGCAAGAAGCTAAGAAGAGGGAAAGTAATGTGGATGTAATTGCAACTAGACCATCAACTGGTCAGTTGGCAGAGGAGAATTTCATGCAATACATGCAAATGATGCAAGAGTACCAGAATAAGTTAATGCAGGAGATACTCAAACAATTGGACCCGGAGAGGAAAACAAAGATATCAGAGTAAGTCTTTATGATTTCCAAAATGCCAAACCAATTCCTTTTGCATCTGCATCAGAACGTTTGGATGCAGAAGATTGGCCGATGGATATAGAAAGGAAGCTTAAAACAATTGGATGTAATGATGAGGGGAAGTTACGATATGTAACCTCTCTTCTATTCGAACCTGCCGCAAATTGGTGGGAAAATCAATTAGCTACACACATACCAGAAGAGATATTCACTTGGGAAGAATTCAAGCAGAAGTTTCCTGAGTATCGTGTTCCAGAGAGCATTATGGAATTTAAGAGAATAGAATTCAAGGACTTACGGCAAAATGATGAAACTGTGATGAAATATATTAGCAAGTTTAGTCAATTATCTTGATATGCAGTTGATGAGGTAAATACGGAGGAGAAGCGCAAGGAAAGGTTCTTGGAAGGACTAAACCCTTATATGAATATGAAAATACGAGGGGCTGCAACAAGACGTTTCCAAGAGCTGGTTGATGTAGCAATTACTTTCGAGGATGATTATAAGATGTTAGTGGAAGAGAGGAAGAAATTAGCCAAGAAAAGAGCTATAATGGAACCAAATAAGATTCAATCTCCGGAGTCAACATCAAACTTAAGTTTTATACCTAGATTCATATCCACAAGTGTTACATCAAAGCACGAGGCATCAAAACGAAAGAAACAAATTATATGCAATAAGTGTGGAGCATCAGGTCATATAAGGAGGGATTGTTGGAAGGACAGAAAGGTATGCTATAGGTATGGTCTGGACGGACATAGGAGATCCGAATGTCCCAACAAGTTGGTTACTCGAGGAGTAAAATCACCATCAAGAGGTGGAAATTTCAGATGGAACCATATCGACGAGGCTACGATAGGTATGTTTAGCATCAGTAGTTCTTCGTCAATAATGGTGTTCAAGATCAAAAGCAATATCATGAAGCTTCGGGAGGAAGTATAAATTAGCATAGGTATTAACCATAATCGAATAAAGGTTGATAGTAAACTCAAGAAGTGCCGAGTTTATTAAAAACATCACTTTGGGAAGACAAGAAACTGGGAGGAAAGAAGAAAACTCAAGACGAGCCTATCAAAAATCTTCATGAACAAGAAACCACAAACCTCGAGACAAAGTTTAATTTAAGGGGGGAAGTATGTAACGTTCCATCATTTAGGACGAAATGAAGGGTAGATTTAGGATTTTGTGCATCTGCATGCATGCATCTGAAAATCCGAGTAAATTTTTCGCCAAATTATAAGACTAGAGTGATATGAATTCTCTCACTCAGATGAATTAGGTTTAGTGTCATCCGAGGTGAGTGAGATGAATTTTTACATGACCTCTATTGATTTAATGAATTATGAAGGGATAAAATTTGAATTATAAATTATTATTCACAGCAATACAAATACAAGTATTATAAATAAAAGTATAAAGATTATTTAAGACCAACATTACATTGTTCTTTTACAATAAAGGAATAAGGGAAAATTATAATAAAACAATGAAATGAATAAAGAAAATGGAAAATGAATTACAACAATGAAACAAATAGAATAGCTCTTTATTAAAAGAATATATTTTTATATCACATTATTCTTTTACAATAAATAAAAAAATAAAAAATGGTTACAATTATAATAAGATAAACTAATGTAATATAGTGTCTTTACATTATTTCTAGCCAGAAAAGAATATTCCTGTATTCCTTCTAGGTACCTACAAGTTAGGAAAAAAAGAAACAAAGACAGAAGAAAGGGATTAGGGGTTAGTGTTAGTGTACTCACGGTAGTAATAGTGAGATGCACTGTTTTGTCAGATCCTAGAGCTTTATTAAGCAGGGGTAAATTTCACCAAAAACAATATATGTTATTATCAGTGTATCACTTGTCTCAGCACAACATCATTGACAGGAATGGGGCAAGTTTCACAAAAGCAATAAGTGGGGCAAATTTCATCTTGTCAAGTAAATAATAACAGTCAAAACTAGGAAAATATCATTCCTTTCACTTGATCTGATCCACACACAGGAGGCAAGCACACAAGCATCTCACATAACACATGCAAATCTATGTGTTGTCAACACCACAAGAGATCAGAAAATAGAGACAACGCACCACCCGTAGCAGAGCTTCTATTATATCCTTCTCACACACCACCACCAGACCAATAGTACCTCTACTAGCTCAAGAACACCACAAAGAATATCACTTGTTCTTATCAGTTTTCTCTCAAGAATACACAAGAACACCACCATAGCAAGAACAACAAATACACCCAACTCATATCACCCGTCCATGCCATCTCTACACTTCTAGAGTTTATAGTTCAGCACCAAAACCCCATAGTGCACCACCACAACAGCACCAGTACCCTGCTTGCTTGAGGAAGCCATCCAAGAGCACCAGGAGGAGGTCAGGAGCATAAGGAGTAGGCCAGAAGCACAAGAAGCAAGACAACAAAACAAGGAGGAGAAGATCAAGCAGCATCCAGGAACAAGATCCACCAGGAACCACAAGTCAAAGCATAGATTCAGCAACAACAAGAGGTTGCACTATTATCAATCATACATAGTATTTATTCCTACCAGCTCCAAGCATGATTTAGTGTAAAATGATCATCTCCGCAGATTTATACTCAAGTGGAGTATAAAATCATCATAGGAGTAAAGCACAGTGCCACATCCAGATATACTTCTGTTATCAATTTGACCTTAGACTTTTGCATCATTAGCAAGGGTTAAACTAAATCTTGGTCAAATAAATCTATAGCAGATCATGTAGTTGATCTAGACCACAGTGCATCCTCCAAGGAGGTACCACAACATCTAGATCACCTACATGGGCCACAAGTATTTCATACAAGAGATAGCCAATATATCCAAGAATTAAATTTGTACAACCTTAAACCAGTTGAATCAATTTCCTAAATCCCAAAGGGGCAGGAATCATAATAGTAAGGGTTCTCTATCACATAGACGGACTAATCTTTCGTCAAGTAGCAACAGTGACTGAATTCACATATTATGTTTGAATTCAATAAGGCCACACGTGGATATATTCAGAGAACTTCCCATTAACAATATTCTGGTAACACAAAGACCACCACGCCCACATCTTTCTAAATTCATCTGCTAGTAACTAGAGGATTGTATGTACATCATTTTCCTAGACAGTTGTCTAGGAATCAATTAGTTGCAAGCATCACCACTTAATCTATATTCCAACATATCACTTAAAAAATACTTATCATTACCAACCACAATCTGGTTTTGCCAACCAAGCCAACAACAGATCATGCAAACAAGATACACCATTGTGCACATTCCAAAATGGAGGCACCACAGTGGCAGTCTTATACACATAAGCCACTAGAGAGTTTCTTCACATTAAATAACCACTCAGAAATTTCAACTAAAATAGATTTATCATTTTCCTAGTAGAAGAATCTAGGAATCAAATGTATACATTATTTTACTACAAAAAAGGACATGAAGTCAGATCCTTTTACCAAGTTCCAAATCAGTAGCAAAGTCACAACCATCATTCTAGTGGATCATCAGGCATTGTCCCTAAGAATCAAGTACATATAATTCCACTGCCATCTTTAACAATTATAATTCCACTACAAGGCAGTACAAGACCAAGCCAAGTATGAGTCTCATAAGGTTCTAATGTATGCTCATAGTAGATCACAGTAGGTGAGATAAGCATACAACACAAAATCATATTATCCATTGGATCATATCATTAACAAGGTGGACAGGGGTAATACCACTGTTATTCCTAGATAATTCCATAAAACGTTACACCATCAATTCCAGTAGAACATAACTTGTGATGGTGTAAACCACACCAGTAGTGCAACAACACAGGTTAGATAGCATGGAGCTAATGCCAAACAATTCAACAAGCCAACTAGATCAAAACCAATTAATAGTGGATCATCTAAACAACCAGCTATACCTCATATAAGAATAAATTCAATATTATGTGGTCACAATCCAATACCATCCACTATCCAATTCAAATAGGTAATTTTTGGACCCGATATCCCACGAGAAGCAGAAGAGATGGTTCACAAGATTCGTGAGCACCTCAAGACAGCCCAGTCCAGACAGAAGAGTTACGCCGAAAAGATACGTCGAGACCTCGCCTTCAACATAGGAGATTTTGTGTATCTGAAAGTGTCGCCATTGAAAGGAATGTAGCGTTTCCAACTGAAAGGAAAGTTAGCCCCCCAGATATATCGGACCCTTCAAGATTCTGAACCGCCGAGGAGAAGTGTCGTATCAATTGGAACTACCCGAAGAGATGTCAGCCGTGCACAATGTGTTCCATATCTCATTACTTCGCAAGTGCCTCGAAGTCCCGGAGAAGACTGAAGTGTTCAAGAATATTGATCACCGGACCATAGAAATCAATGATGACCTGACCTACCCTGAAGTACCCATCCGTATTTTGGAAGAAGCTTTCAGAACCACCAGAACCCGAAGCATCAAGTTTCTCAAGATTCAGTGGAGCAACCACACAGAAGAGGAAGCTACCTGGGAGCGCGAAGATCACATCAGGACGGAGTTTCCCGATCTCTTCAAATCCTAGGTAATCCTTTTCGTCCTTTTTCAAATCTCGGGACGAGATTTTGTTTAAGGGGGGAAGGTTTGTAACATCCCAAAAATATTAAACTTAAATCATCAAACTCTAATCTTCAAATTTAGGGTTAACAAAAACTTTTTCAAATTAAAAATATGAAAGCATTCATATGAGTGTGCATTAAAATTTGGATTCTTTTGAATTGCCATAATTCTGTGTTTCTTTGCTTGTAAAATGATTCTTAGGTGAAATAAACATCATCTAAACAATTCCCAAACTTTTCCCAAAGACAAACAAATTAAGTGAATGGTCACTTTGGCCAATTTAACTCTCATGCCTACTTTGGCTATCCCTAACTTTCAAAACTTAACAGAAACATGTATGGATCTTTGCACCCCTTGATTGTACTCATAACAAGGTACCAAGGCCCACTTTGTGATCATCCAGAAACATTCAAATGCTTAGTTTAAATGACAGTTTAAAATTGAATCTATTTCATATGGGAAGATCCCACTATTTCAAAAACCACTCAAACCAACTCAATTTTCAAAACCCAAGCATCCACAGAATCCTCAACACATTCCTAGCACACCCACCAAAAATCTTTTCAAAATTCAAAACTTAAGTTCATGCGGCCATTTCATCAAACAGGTTGCAGATGCAAATCAAACAAAATCAAAACACTATGTTGAGTAGTGTTTTGGGCCTAACTTGTTCCCTCTCTGGACACCACTAGGCTTAGTAGACCATCTAACAACCTTAACTAAGCCCTAGCACCACTGTAAGCTGGCCATTGTCATCAATGGTGAGCAGGTCGGGAGCACCATTGCCACCCCAGGGTCGACAGCAAGCTACGAGCAACACTAGCCTCGCCAACCTTGTCTGGGAGCAAGCTAGCGCTCCACCGCCACTCCATGTCCCAGCCGCGAGCAATGCCAGCCACTGGACCACACGCCCAGGCCATGCCAACCTCTCTGCGACCATGCCGAGAGCGTGCCCCTTGCGCCATACTCGACCAGCACCCACAGACCGCGCGCCGCCCTCGCCGCATACACGTGTGATCACCAACACCCAGCAACCCCGCAGACACGCACGATCGCCGCCACGCGGACCACGCGTGCTGTGCGCCATCAAAACTTCCGTCAGACCAGCGCAGAGCACCACAGCGTTCCAACCGATCAGCACTACCACACGCCTCGCCACCACGCTGTTGAGCTTCGCCAGGGAGCACAGCACTGCCCCCTACCGTCACCACACCGATAGCCCTCTGTACCGTCGACCACGACGATCTCAGCTTGCGCCCGTCGGTCCCCTCTCGCCACTATAAATAGAGGCATCCCCCGCTCGAATTCTTCACACCATTCTACTCTCCTCTCACACAGAACCACCCCATCTCATTCCCGGAGCAAGGCGAGCAGCGTATCACCGGAATTTCACCGTAGTCCGCCGCTGCTGGAGGAGAAGGAATCCATCGATTGGAGCTGCCCCAGGAGGATCGCCGTCGTCGACTTCGTCGTTCGCCCGCATCGCCGACTCTCGCCTGAGCCCCGGTGAGCCTCCCATGACCCCCCACTGAGCCACTAGGGTTTGAGCTCGCCGATGACTTGTTCATCGTCGACGATGACCCTCAGCCGTCGATCTTCATTCTAATCCAACGCACCACATAGCCCCGTACCGCTTCGCGTTTAAAGAGCCACTGACCAGTAGACCCTCCTGTCAGTTGCGCCCCGCGCTGCGGAGTGACACTGGACCGGCCCGTTAACCTTTCCCGCATAGCCCACTCGTTTGAATTTAGCTTTTTCCATTTTAATTCAAACTCAGTTCTATACCTAGTTTCAAAAATCAACCCAGCTCGATTTAGTGATCCAAATTGAATGAAACCAATTTTGTTAGAAAGATATTGAAATGCGTAATCCAAGTCCGTTGGATTCAAATCATTTGAATCTATAGATCAACCTTGGTAAAAATAACAAGGCAGAAGCTTTTCTGCATTCAAACATTTTTCAAATTTAAACCATAATAGCTTTTGAGTTGATTCCAACTCTCAAAAATCACATTTGATCATACCTTTCAGAATATATAAGAACATATGGGTTTACTTACAGAAATAATGTTGAAGAAATAAAAGAAGGCCACATAGGCATTTCTAGTCACTTTATTTAATTGAAATAAAAGGTTAAACCTAATTAAATTGTGACACCACTTCAAATCATATTCCTATGGACTGAAATATGTGGTGATGACATGTGTCAACATGATCCCATGTTTGGTTTGGAGAATATTAAATCTTAAGTAGTTTTTTTTCAATGAGTAGAAATTACTTTTCTAAAAATAAAAGGAATAAGACAAAGCTTTAATCTTGTAATGTTAGTGATGATGCTAGATCATCTATAGAACCCTTGTGTGTGATGATTGAAAGTAGTTAAGTATTGTTTGGTGATTATGTACCTCGTATTTATTTATAGACGCTAGTACCGACCAAGGATACGAGGAGGAATGAGGATACTACAAAGAAGAAGCCGAGGAGAACTTCAACCACTGCTCTGCTCAAGGCAAGCCTAATACTACTAGTCGAATGTGTAAGCTAACACTTGCAAGATACTCTACTTTAGCAAGCCTATACTGATACTGATGCAAGCTAATACTTGCTTGTTACCATGCCAGCTATATGCCTTAAGCATATGTGATCATACTCACTTGATAACCCAATCCTAGTTTTACTTGCAAGATTTATACTTTATTTCTTTATCAAATCTCTTACTTAGAGTTTACTTGAGTAAATTGTAGATACTAGAAAGATAATTGAAGGTTGCATAAAGAGCATAAAATTTGGCCTAAGCTAGATAATCTTGATGTCATCCTAAGGCATGAGATTTGTACTTAGTTAAACTCCACTAGTTTGTCACCCCTCATTAGTACTCACCCCCACTTGTAGTGCTAGTGCTAAGCATAAAACTTGATCAACTTTATATGGGGATACTTGGTGAAAATGGTTATGAAAACCTTGGAATGATGGATCATTCTACTGAGATGTTTTGACATGTGTTTCCGAACACCAGATGGTTTGGGTGATGAAAATGTTGAGGCATGAGCCTTAGCCCTTTATAAAACTGATGGTTGTCTGGATGCGATACCATTTCAATTTTACAGTACAACCACAATAACCGAGAATTGGGTAGGGCTTGACTGGAAACTTATATACCTTAGTATGGGTTCCCTCACGTCCAAGGTCTGAGCTGAGGCCACCTTGTGAAGATTGTCCACTTGTGCAGTACCCAAGATGACAGTTGGTCATGGTTGGGAGGCCAAACTCACAGGAGAGGTGCTTATACTAGGGCGTGTAATTGAAAGGTTAGGATTGATTATCTGCATACTGAGTATGGTGAATTCAGGATTTGTTCCTGACGGATGTATCAAATGTTGTGGTGAAAGTGTACAATCTCTGCAGAGTGTCAAACTATTCGAATAGCCGCGTCCGCGGTTATGGACAGTTGGAGTGGCCATACTGTTCCCCCGTCAGATGTTTTCAAAATGACTTGTGAAATGAGTTGAGATTTTGACTTGACCACAACAGAGTTGTGATATGAAATACAAGTTCCCTCTTAGATGTTATAAAACTTCAACTAGCTTTTCTTGCTTCTGAACTTAGTAGAGGTAAATCTGGCTTTTTGCAAAACAACCATAGAGCTTAGTGCCCTATTACAAAAACCCCCTTTACTTGTTAGTATTAGTTTGCGAGTACTTAAAGAGTACTCATGGCTTTGTCCCTGGCTATTTCCATGGCCAGACTATGAAGAGGAGTACCAGGACGATGGACCCCAGGAAGGTTACGACAACTAGGATCATCTCCCATCGTCAGCATTGCCTGTGACCCCAAAGATGGAGCTTCGCCTACACTACCTTTATTATTACGTTATTCCGCTGCTTGAGTTGTATTAAGAACTGGATCATGAGATCCTTATTTGTGTAAGACCTTATGTATGGTTTGTAATGGATGATGTACTATGGTATCCAATTCTGTTATGTCTCGCAAAAATGGTAATCCTGGGATTGCGATGTACGGCATAACATGCATCTGGGATTAAAAATCCAGGTGTTGACATGGGAGCTAGGGCGGCAACACGGGGACCACCAAGGGCGCTGCAACCCGCGCCTAGGCCGCAAGCAAGACAGCCAGAGGAGAAACACGGTGGTGCTAGACATCACCAAACCGCCGAAACACCAACATAGCAACCAGAAATGATCAAGGAGGAGAAGATCTGTAGTGGCTAATTGTTGCAAGTCTCCGAGGAAAGATTAAACCTCCCACTGCTGAGGGAATTCAGTTCACCTTAAGAGAAAACAACTGGCTCAATGGCCTTGCCAGGGCCATGCAGGAAGCTCTTGCCCGTCTGTGTGGGCAGAGTATCAACCAGATCAAGGGTACCCGCCTTGAGTTTTGCCCAAGGCGTGATGTTATGGGACAGCCACTGGAAGCCCCATACCACCACGAGCTGAAGACTCAGTTGGACCACCTTAGCTTCATGATGTATGATAGTCAACAGGAATTGGATAATTGTCGTGACTACTCCAACCACAAGTCCGCCATCATTAAGACAAAGGATCAGACCATCGCCATGCTAGCGAAGGATCGCAAGTCTCGCCGCCGTCAGCTCGATAAGAAGGAGCGCATCATTGCCCGTCTTTGCCACCGTATCTCGGATTTGGAGGAGACCATCCATGAGAGAGACATGCAGTTGGAGGAAAGGGAGAATGCCGGAGAAGATCTTCGTGGAGACCCCTACTCCTATGTCAGCGATGATGATGATTTTCTGGAGGATCAGGGTATGGATTTCTTCACCGATGAGGATGACTTCGCCTTCATCAATGACGACGATGATGATGAGAATGACGACTACACCGACTACGAGGGTAGTAGCACTTGAGCACTAGCGTAGTGAGTTGTATTCTGTCCCACTGTATCTTAGTTTCCAGAATGGTTCTTAAAACCATCTGTTTACCTTTGTTGTGGTGTGTGTTTCTATCGTTTGCTATGAATGAATGAATGAATGAATGAAAGGCAAGTTGCTAGAAAATATGAGTCAAACTTTAAAAAAAACTTTCCAAAGTCCCCGAACCTTAGAAATTTCCCTCTTTTCTCATGATCTATCTCAATCTTCAGATGCCACACGGAGGAAGTGGTTCATCCCCGGACCCAATGTTGCAGATCCTGCAAATGTTGGTTTCTGACCGCGAAGCCGAAAGATCTGAGCGTCAAGCCAACCTAGCCACCCTTCAGCAGATAGCTCAGCTGGCCCACAACAATCAAGGCCAAGGAAATCAGGACAACCATGGATCTAAGCTCAAAAATTTCCAGAACACCAACCCACCTGTTTTCACTAAGTCAGAAGAGCCCCTAGACGCAGATGATTGGCTGCAAACCATGGAAAACAACCTAGAAGTTGCCGGAGTGGAAGCTAACGAGAAAATTCTGTTTGCCACCCACTATCTAGCCGGAGATGCAAGGGCATGGTGGAACAACGTTCGTGCAATGACCAGAGGACAGATGATGACCTGGGAAGAATTCAAGGTCAAGTTCAGCAGAACCCATGTGCCCCCGGGTTTGATCAAGAGGATGAGAGATGAGTTTAGAGAACTGAAGCAAGGACGGATGACCGTAGTGGAATACCGTGACAAATTCTTGTCATTAGCTAGGTATGGCCCGGATGAGATCGACACTGAAGCCAAGAAGAAGGAGAGATTCTTGAATGGACTGCATGATGAGATGCAGACTGTGTTGGTCAATATCCCCTTTGCTGATATTGAATCCCTTGTCGACTCTGCCATCCAGATGGAAGGAAAGATCAACCAAGCCAATGAGAATCGCAAGCGTCGCATGATGCATCAGCCAGGAACCCACCAGACCCCAAAGTATCGCCCTAACCCATCTCCAGGATTTGCCCCGAGAACCAACAGACCACCGATGAACCGTTCGCCCTATCCCAATCGTGGAGACCCGAGGCCCGGAGGAAATCACAACAACCCCGGCAACTCTGGCAATTTTAACCGCGCACCACCCAAGTTCAACAACAACAATGCCACCACCAACACCAACACTGCCCCGAGGACTGGAAGCAATGTTGTGCCTGTTGCAGCAAAGGACAAGTCGCAAGTGACTTGTTATGACTATGGGAATAAGGGTCACTACTCCAACGAGTGCCCCAACAAGAAGAATGCCGCAACCACCAATGCAAATGCCCCAGCTCAGCAGCAGCGTCGTGTTCAGCCTGGAAGAAGGTTTTCCCCAGGGAATTCACTCAACCTCAACGGCCGTCTTTTTCTCATGCATGCTGAAGAAGCCTAGGAAGCGCCAGACGTCGTGCTGGGTATGTTTTCCGTTAATTCAGTAGTCGCTAGAGTGTTGTTTGATTCTGGTGCATCGCACTCATTTGTCACCGAAGAATTTGCATGCACTAATAAGATTCAACCAACAAAACTGAAGCATGTTATGATTGTTTAAATCCCCGGTTCAACCACAAAAACTAGGCAAATTTGCAAAGCCGTCCCTATCCGAATCCATGGCATATATTTTTATGCTAATCTGATAGTACTCGGAACTAAAGGTTTGGAAGTAGTACTAGGAATTGATTGGATGTCCAAACATAAAGGATTAATTGACTGTGCCAAGAAAGCCATAACCATGACCAGTACAACCGGAATATCAGTCGAGCATGTATCTGAAACCTTACCTCGTCAATTCAAGTGCAACAAGAGTATAGCCCAACCTACCATTGACCAAGTCCGGATAGTCTGTGAATGCCCCGATGTATTTCCAGATGTTTTGCCCGGTATGCCCCCAGATCAGGATATCGAGTTTATCATTGAACTAATCCCCAGAATCGGACCCATAGCCTAGAGACCATATAGTATGAACCCGTCTGAACTAGCCGAACTGAAGAAGAAACTAGATGCCATGTTGGAAATTGGATTGATTCAACCAAGTGCGTCACCTTGGAGATCACGTGTCTTGTTCGTGGACAAGAAGGATGGAGGTAACCATTTGTGTACGGATTATCGGAAGTTGAATGATGTCACTATCAAGAACAAATACCCATTGCCCAAGATAGAAGATTTGTTTGATCAGTTGACCGGTGCCAAAGTGTTTTCTAAGATTGATCTTAGAACAGTCTATCATCAACTCAAGATTCACGCACAGGATATCCCCAAGACTGCCTTTACCACTAGATATGGATTATACGAGTATACTGTCATGTCTTTTGGATTAACCAATGCCCCCGCTTATTTCATGAATCTCATGAATAAGATTTTTATGGACTTCCTGGATAAGTTTGTCGTTGTTTTCATCGATGACATTCTGATTTATTCCAAATCGGAAGAAGAACATGAGCTACACCTAAGGACCATTCTTGGAACCCTTAGAGAGCATCAAAGTTTAGCAAATGTGAATTCTGGTTACAGGAGGTAGGATTCCTCGGTCACATTGTATCAGCTGGAGGAATTGCCGTTGACCCTACAAAAGTGAAAGATGTCGAAGATTGGCAAGCCCCAACCACTCAAACTCAAGTTCGTGCATTTCTCGGATTGGCGGGATATTACCACAAGTTCATAGAAGGATTCTCGAGTATCGCCAGACCCATGACCCAATTGCTGAAGAAGGAAAAGAAGTTTGAATGGACCGACAAATGTGAAGTGAGTTTTCAAGAACTCAAGAGGAGATTGATTTCAGCCCCAATCTTAATCATGCCGGATATCACGAAGCCCTTCGACGTGTATTGTGACGCATCCAAGATCGGTCTCGGATGTGTGCTAATGCAAGAAGGCAAAGTTATATCTTATCTATCTCGACAACTGAAACAACATGAGCAGAATTACCCAACCCATGACCTCGAACTCCCAGCCGTAGTTCTAGCCCTGAACACATGGAGGCACTACCTGATGGGAAACCATTGTGAGATCTATTCGGGTCACAAGAGCCTGAAGTATATATTCACTCAGAAGGAGCTGAATATGAGACAGAGAAGATGGATTGAGCTAATCAAGGATTACGATCTGGACATTCACTATCACCCTGGAAAAGCCAACATGGTAGCAGATGCCCTTAGCAGATTGCCGTGCCGCTTGAACTCCTTGATTTTGAAGGAGCAACCAAGTTTGCACAAAGAGATGGAACATTTTCGAATGGAATTAATGAGTGAAGGATTTTTGGCTAGCATAGAACTTCAACCCACTTTGATCAGCCAGATCAAAGAGGCACAGAAAGGAAATGCTAGTATCGACGGAATCAAGCGTCGCATTGGTACAGGCAAAGTACCCGGATTCACCGAAGACGAAGAAGGAGTTCTGTGGTACAAAGGACGCCTTTGTGTACCATCAGATTCTGAGTTGAAAGAAGTTATTCTGAAGGAAGCTCATGATACTCTTTATTCTATCCACCCCGGAGGAACAAAGATGTATCAAGATTTGAAAGAGCAATTTTGGTGGCATAATATGAAGAGAGAAATCATAAGCTATATCGCCAAGTGTGATATATGTCAGCGAGTCAAGGCGAGACATCAAAGACCCGCTGGATTGTTGCAACCATTGCAGATTCCGGAATGGAAATGGGATTCCGTTGGAATGGACTTTATCACCGGATTGCCTACTTCTAGTAGGGGAATTGACTCTATCTGGGTCATAGTGGACAGATTGTCCAAATTCGCCCATTTCTTACCCGTCAAAACCACATATCAGAGTTCGAAGCTAGCGGAGTTATACATCGCTAGAATCGTCAGTTTGCATGGAGTCCCCAAGAACATTGTATCGGATTGAGGAACTCAGTTTACCTCGAGATTCTGGAAGAAAGTCCAAGAAGGTTTAGGAACCCGCCTAGATTTCAGCACCGCTTATCACCCTCAGACCGACGGACAAACAGAGCGAGTAAATCAAATACTCGAAGATATGTTGAGAGCATGTGTGTTGGAATATGGATCTAAGTGGGAAGACTATCTGCCGTTTGCAGAATTTTCATACAACAATAGTTATCAAGCTAGTTTGCAAATGGCCCCATTTGAATTCATGTATGGAATAAAGTGTCGCACCCCTTTGAACTGGTCGGAAGTAGGAGAGAGTCAGATTTTCGGACCCGATATCCTACGAGAAGCAGAAGAGTTACGCCGACAAGATACGTCGAGACCTCGCCTTCAACATAGGAGATTTTGTGTATCTGAAAGTGTCACCATTGAAAGGAATGTAGCGTTTCCAACTGAAAGGAAAGTTAGCCCTTAGATATATCGGACCCTTCAAGATTCTGAACCGTCGAGGAGAAGTGTCGTATCAATTGGAACTACCCGAAGAGATGTCAGCCGTGCATAATGTGTTCCATATCTCATTACTTCACAAGTTCCTCGAAGTCCCGGAGAAGACTAAAGTGTTCAAGAATATTGATCACCTGACCATAGAAATCAACGATGACCTGACCTACCCTGAAGTACCCATCTGTATTTTGGAAGAAGCTTTCAGAACCACCAGAACCCGAAGCATCAAGTTTCTCAAGATTCAGTGGAGCAACCACACAGAAGAGGAAGCTACCTGGGAGCGCGAAGATCACATCAGGACGGAGTTTCCCGATCTCTTCAAATCCTAGGTAATCCTTTTCGTCCTTTTTCAAATCTCGGGATGAGATTTTGTTTTAGGGGGGAAGGTTTATAACATCCCAAAAATATTAAACTTAAATCATCAAACTCTAATCTTCAAATTTAGGGTTAACAAAAACTTTTTCAAATTAAAAATATGAAAGCATTCATATGAGTGTGCATTAAAATTTGGATTCTTTTGAATTGCCATAATTCTGTGTTTCTTTGCTTGTAAAATGATTCTTAGGTGAAATAAACATCATCTAAATAATCCCCAAACTTTTCCCAAAGACAAACAAATCAAAACAAACAAATTAAGTGAATGGTCACTTTGGCCAATTTAACTCCCATGCCTACTTTGGCTATCCCTAACTTTCAGAACTTAACAGAAACATGTATGGATCTTTGCACCCCTTGATTGTACTCATAACAAGGTACCAAGGCCCACTTTGTGATCATCCAGAAACATTCAAATGCTTAGTTTAAATGACAGTTTAAAATTGAATCTATTTCATATGGGAAGATCCCACTATTTCAAAAACCACTCAAACCAACTCAATTTTCAAAACCCAAGCATCCACAGAATCCTCAACACATGCCTAGCACACCCACCAAAAATATTTTCAAAATTCAAAACTTAAGTTCATGCGGCCATTTCATCAAACAGATTGCAGATGCAAATCAAACAAAATCAAAACACTATGTTGAGCAGTGTTTTGGGCCTAACTTGTTCCCTCTCTGGATACCACTAGCCTTAGTAGATCATCTAACAACCTTAACTAAGCCCTAGCACCACTGTAAGTTGGACATTGTCATCAATAGTGAGCAGGACGAGAGCACCATTGCCACCCCAGGGTCGACAGCAAGCTACGAGCAACACTAGCCTCGCCAACCTTGTCTAGGAGAAAGCTAGCACCCCACCGCCACTCCCTGTCCCAGCCGTGGGCAATGCCAGCCACTGGACCACACGCCCAGGCCATGCCAACCTCTCTGCGACCATGCCGAGAGCGTGCCCCGTGCGCCACGCTCGACCAGCACTCACAGACCGCGCGCCGCCCTTGCCGCGTACACGCGTGATCACCAACACCCCAGCAACCCCGCAGACACGCCCGTTCGCCGCCGCGCGGACCACGCGTGCTGTGCGCCATCAAAACTTCCGTCGGACCAGCGCAGAGCACCGCAGCGTTCCGACCGATCAGCACCGCCCCACGCCTCGCCACCACGCTGTTGAGTTTCGCCAGGGAGCACAGCACCGTCCCTACCATCGCCCACGCTGTTAGCCCTCTATACCATCGACCATGACGAGCTCAGCTTGCGCCTGTCGGTCCCCATTCTACTCCCCTCTCACCCAGAACCACCCCATCTCATTCCCGGAGCAAGGCGAGCAGCACATCGCCGGAATTTCACCGGAGTCCGCTGTTGCTGGAGGAGAAGGAAGCCATCGTTTGGAGCCGCCCTAGGAGGAGCTGCCGGTACCAGGAGGATCGCCGACATCGACTTTGTCATTCGCCCGCATAGCCGACCCTCGCGTGAGCCCCTGTAAGCCTCCCACGACCCCCACTGAGCCGCTAGGGTTCGAACTCGCCGGTGACTTGTTCATCGTCGACGACAACCCTCAGCCGTCGATCTTCATTCTAATCCAACGCACCACATAGCCCTGTACCGCTTCGCGTTTAAAGAGCCACTGACCAGTAGACCCCCCTGTCAGTTGCGCCCCGTGCTGCGGAGTGACACTAGGTCGGCCCGTTAACCTTTCCCACGCATCCCACTCGTTTGAATTTAGCTTTTTCCATTTTAATTCAAACTCAGTTCTGTACCTAGTTTCAAAAATCAACCCAGCTCGATTCAGTGAACCAAATTGAATGAAACCAATTTTGTTAGAAAGATATTGAAATGCTTAATCCAAGCCCGTTGGATTCAAATCATTTGAATCTATAGATCAACCTTGGTAAAAATAACAAGGCAGAAGCTTTTCTGCATTCAAACATTTTTCAAATTTAAACCATAATAGCTTTTGAGTTGATTCCAACTCTCAAAAATCACATTTGATCATACCTTTCAGAATATATAAGTACATATGGGTTTACTTACAGAAATAATGTTGAAGAAATAAAAGAAGGCCACATAGGCATTTCTAGTCACTTTATTTAATTGAAATAAAAGGTTAAACCTAATTAAATTGTGACACCACTTCAAATCATATTCCTATGGACTGAAATATGTGGTGATGACATGTGTCAACATGATCCCATGTTTGGTTTGGAGAATATTAAATCTTAAGTAGTTTTTTTTCAATGAGTAGAAATTACTTTTCTAAAAATAAAAGGAATAAGACAAAGCTTTAATATTGTAATGTTAGTGATGCTGCTAGATCATCTATAGAACCCTTGTGTGTGATGATTGAAAGTAGTTAAGTATTGTTTGGTGATTATGTACCTCGCATTTATTTATAGACGCTAGTACCGACCAAGGATACGAGGAGGAATGAGGATACTACGAAGAAGAAGCCGAGGAGAACTTCAACCACTGCTCTGCTCAAGGCAAGCCTAATACTACTAGTTGAATGTGCAAGCTAACACTTGCAAGATACTCTACTTTAGCAAGCCTATACTGATACTGATGCAAGCTAATACTTGCTTGTTACCATGCCAGCTATATGCCTTAAGCATATGTGATCATACTCACTTGATAACCCAATCCTAGTTTTACTTGCAAGATTTATACTTTATTTCTTTATCAAAGCTCTTACTTAGAGTTTACTTGAGTAAATTGTAGATACTAGAAAGATAATTGAAGGTTGCATAAAGAGCATAAAATTTGGCCTAAGCTAGATAATCTTGATGTCATCCTAAGGCATGAGATTTGTACTTAGTTAAACTCCACTAGTTTGTCACCCCTCATTAGTACTCACCCCCACTTGTAGTGCTAGTGCTAAGCATAAAACTTGATCAACTTTATATGGGGATACTTGGTGAAAATGGTTATGAAAAACTTGGAATGATGGATCATTCTACTGAGATGTTTTGACATGTGTTTCCGAACACCAGATGGTTTGGGTGATGAAAATGTTGAGGCATGAGCCTTAGCCCTTTATAAAACTGATGGTTGTCTGGATGCGATACCATTTCAATTTTACAGTACAACCACAATAACCGAGAATTGGGTAGGGCTTGACTGGAAACTTATATACCTTAGTATGGGTTCCCTCACGTCCAAGGTCTGAGCTGAGGCCACCTTGTGAAGATTGTCCACTTGTGCAGTACCCAAGATGACAGTTGGTCATGGTTGGGAGGCCAAACTCACAGGAGAGGTGCTTATACTAGGGCGTGTAATTGAAAGGTTAGGATTGATTATCTGCATACTGAGTATGGTGAATTCAGGATTTGTTCCTGACGGATGTATCAAATGTTGTGGTGAAAGTGTACAATCTCTGCAGAGTGTCAAACTATTCGAATAGCCGCGTCCGCGGTTATGGACAGTTGGAGTGGCCATACTGTTCCCCCGCCAGATGTTTTCAAAATGAGTTGAGATTTTGACTTGACCACAACAGAGTTTTGATATGAAATACAAGTTCCCTCTTAGGTGTTATAAAACTTCAACTAGCTTTTCTTGCTTCTGAACTTAGTAGAGGTAAATCTGGCTTTTTGCAAAACAACCATAGAGCTTAGTGCCCTATTACAAAAAAAACCTTCACTTGTTAGTATTAGTTTGCGAGTACTTAAAGAGTACTCATGGCTTTGTCCCTGGCTATTCCCGTGGACAGACTATGAAGAGGAGTACCAGGACGATGGACCCCAGGAAGGTTACGACAACTAGGATCATCTCCCATCGTCAGCATTGCCTGTGACCCCGAAGATGGAGCTTCGCCTACGCTACCTTTATTATTATGTTATTCCGCTGCTTGAGTTGTATTAAGAACTGGATCATGAGATCCTTATTTGTGTAAGGCCTTATGTATGGTTTGTAATGGATGATGTACTATGGTATCCAATTCTGTTATGTCTCGCAAAAATGTTAATCCTGGGATTGCGATGTATGGCATAACAGGCATCTGGGATTAAAAATCTGGGTGTTGACATGGGAGCTAGGGCGGTGACCACCAAGGGCGCTACAACCCGCGCCTAGGCCGCAAGCAAGACAGCCAGAGGAGAAACACGGTGGTGCTAGACATCACCAAACCGCCGAAACACCAACATAGCAACCGGAAAGGTATCGAAGCAAGGCATCACTAGAGAGCTACAAACCCTAGCCACCAGAGAGGAGATAGTATGACCAGGGGAAGGCTCGAGCGGCGAATCAAATTGGACCGTCGAATTTGCGTTGTCGATTGTGTCAGCAACCACGGCGGTGTCGGCTGGGAACGCCGGAGCTCACTGGGATCGAACTACAAAGGCGACGGGTCATCACCATCATGGAGAAGCAGGAGGTCGTGTGAGCCAGGAGAGGGGATCGAATGGATCTGGTTTGACCGACTCGGTCGACTGGGTCCAGTAGTTTAGCCCAAATGGGTATTGGGCTGGGTTGAGTATTAGGCTGGGCTGGCCCAAGAACCAAGCCCAATGTATTAAAGGAGAAAAATAAAATTAAGTTAAATATTAAATGACCAAAATACCCTCTAAAAAATTTAAGCTCTAGAAAAATGTAGAAAAATCCTAAAAAATATATTTAATACATTAAAATGTTTACTAAAATAATATCTACCTAATAAAAATATAATAATACTTAATTAGTTTTAATAAAATACAAATAAATATTAACACCCTTAAATATCTAAATGAAATTTAGAAAAATTCCTAAAAATAAATAAAAAATCACTTTTATGCATAAAAAGAAATCTATTATCTCAAAAAAATACTAACTTAAACATTTTACAAATAAAAATTAAAACAAATATTTAAAGACATTCAATAATGAAGAAATTTTATAAAAAATATAGATAATGCATAAAAATAAATAAAATTCATTTTTAAGATTCTAAGTAAGTATATTTACTAGGAAAATACTAAGTATATTATTCCAAAAACATTTTAAAGTTCCTAGATCATATATCTTCAATTATCTAAATTATTAAAATGAGATAGTTGTTTTGTTAATTATTTAAAATTATTTCCTAAGTAAAAAATAATCATATCCAAAACACAATCCTTTAAGTAGTCTAAAACCATAATTATAATTTAGGATACAATCCAGGTGTAAACCATCAACTTTATATATTCCTTTAAAATCTTTAACTAACTATAAGTCAAAGATTTATAAAGTTATTTTTTGTAAATCATTAAGTTATATTAGAAGTAAGTGATCTCAATTTATATATAATCATATTTAGCAAACTTGGTATTCACTAAATAAATTATAAAATAAATTCACCTATTTTTCTTTATATAGTAAAATCTTATAGTATAATATATAAATATTACACATACTAGATTTAAATCTTTAAAACAAAGTTTCCTAATTATAAGATTTCATCTTGATTATTCTTAGGAAAAAACCCTAATAGTTGATAATGCTACAAATGTTATATCTCAAGTCCAATTACATTTTTATAGTTTACTTTGGGCTGATATACCTTAAGCTAGATATATAATGACTCAAGATCATTTAAACCTCATTAAAAAACCATAGCTTAAATCCTATTAATCTTTAGAGTTGATTAATTTAACATAAATAATATTTTCTTCAAATGTTATTATTTTTTCCACTTAACACTATACCATTTCTTTTAAGTCATAAGAAATTAAAACATGAACTTTATAGGGATTTCTATTTTCATGCCCCTAGTTTGTTAGCTGTACTCACTTTTCCCCAGCCGCTTAGTTTTTCCTCACTTTTGTCCAGGTCCTATTATGGAACTCTCACATTGATACGTCAGAATGTATATATATAATTTTTGATGTTCCATGCTTGTTTAGTATCATTTGTCTTATGCTTTGTCTACACATTGAGGTATTTTTATAAACTTTCTGGAACTAACCTATTGACAAGATGCCACAGTGCCAGTTGCCTGTTTTCTTCTATTTTTTGGTTCCAAAAAGGTAGAAAATCAATATTCTCGGAATTGGACGGGAGAAAAGCCAAAGTCATTATTTTTCCCGAAGCAACACGGAACCACGAAGCGGAGGTGGAGGAGGACACCAGGGTGGCTGCACCCCCTAGGAACAGTCCAGCCCTGGTGGCGCCCACAGGGGGTCTGGCCCCCCTGGATCTCCACCGACCTTGCCTCCTGCGCCTATAAGAAATCCCCCGGGAGAAAACCCTAAATCATCCAAAAGAAATCCACGAAAACCTCTGTAGCGCTGCCGCCACCAAAGGGGAGATTCGGGGGACAGAAAGTCTCTGTTCCGGCACCCTATCGGGACGGGGGATTGCCCCCAGAGCCATCTCCATTGATCTCCACCACCATCTCCATCGCCGTTGCTGATTCCCATGATGAGGAGGGAGTAGTCCTTCCTCGAGGCTAAGGACTCTACCGGTAGCTATGTGTTCATCTCTTTCTCTATGCATGATCTTGTTGTGGTCATGAGCTTTGTAATCAAGTAGATCTACCTTGATACTCAAGTGCTTCAATAGATCTCTTCTCTCCCCATGTGTGTGAAAGTGACAGTGTGCACGCCATGGTGGCACTTAGGCTTGAGTCTACATAAATACTCATCGTGCTTTAATAGATCTATGCTTTTCCCCATGTTTGTGACAGTGATAGCGTGCACGCCGTGTGTGGCACTTAAGCTAGATTACATATATATTCATGAGTTATATTTAGAGTTGGATGTCTTTATGAAATTGTGGTGTTTGTTGGAACCGTCTAACACTCAAGGTGACAGTGTGGGGTTATCTAGATTGGGGAAGGCGGACTTTGATGTGTGTTGTTATAGCCCTACCATGGATTAGAGTGTCCAACCAGAGAGTAGTTAAGAGTAGTATCATTAAGAGAAGATATTTATATGAGAGAGTGTTCACTAGTGAAAGTATGATCCCTAGGCCTTGTTTCTAAACATTGAAACACCGTTTGCATCTAGATCTGTTGCATGTTTGCTTGCTTTAGTCTTTATCTCACTGTTAAGCTCTTTTCTAGCACTGTTACCACTGGTATTTCACCATCTCTTCGCCGAACTAGTGCACCTATACACCTGACAAGTGTATTGGGTGTGTTGAGGACACATGAGACTTCTTCTATCTTGATTGCAGGGTTGCTTGAGAGGGATATCTTTGACCACTTCCTCCCTGAGTTCGATAAACCTTGGGTAATCCACTTAAGGGAAACTTGTTGCTGTTCTACAAACCTCTACACTTGGAGGCACAACAACTGTCTACAAGAATATAAGTGCGTGGACATCAAGCTATTTTCTGGTGCCATTGCCGGGGAGGAAAGGTAAAAGGCACTCACACACGTTACCCCACGGCAACAGCAAGCCAGAAAGCTATTTTCTGGCACCGTTGCCGGGAAGGTAAGGTAAAAGGTACTCACATCCTCCG
Organism: Avena sativa; assembly: GCA_916181665.1. Lineage (NCBI taxonomy): Eukaryota > Viridiplantae > Streptophyta > Magnoliopsida > Poales > Poaceae > Avena > Avena sativa. The sequence continues at coordinate 252,558,207 of OV702293.1, forward strand.
GTGTGAGTGCTCGAAGTTATTTCCTTTAGATTCTGTAATTTTGTCGTTTTGTTTCTTGTTTTTGACTAGTTAGGCTTAATGGAAAACACCAAAAAAAATTAAAGAGCTTTATAGTATTTATCTTGAGTTAGGACATGAAGTGTTTGAAGAGAAAATTAAAAAACCTATGGAACTTTATTTGCATGCTAATAGCAATGTTATTAGTATGAATTCTTTGGATACCATTATTGCTAATGCTATGGAAAAGTCTAAGCTTAGGGAAGCTAGTTTTGATGAAAGTGATCTTTTTAGTCCCCCAAGCACGGAGGAGAAAATTTACTTTGATGATACTTTACCTTCAATGTATGATGATTACAATGATGAGTATGATATTTTTAGTCCACCTACTATTGAGGAGAAAGTTAATTGTGATTACAATCTGCCTCCTGTATTTGATGATTATGGTGATGAGAATAATAATGATAGCTATTTTGTTAAATTTGCTCCCACTACAATTAATAAGAATGCCTTTGCTTATGTGGAGAGTAATAATTATTATATGCATGTGGCTCATGATAAGAGTGTTTTATGTGATAGTTATATTGTTAAGTTTATTCATGATGCTACTGAAAGTTATTATGATAGAGGGAAACATGGTCTTATGCATCTCAAAAATATTAAGTTTCCCCTCTTAATGTTGAAAGTCTTGAAGTTGCACTTGTTTTGCTTTCCTATGCTTGTTTCTTTGTGCTTTCATGACTTATTTATTTACAAGATTTCTATGCATAGGAAGTGGGTTAGACTTAAATGTGTTTTGAATTTTCTTCTTGATGCTCTCTTTTACTTCAATTCATATTTCTTATGTGAGCATCTTCTCAAACTATCAAGCCTAACTTAAAGGCGTTAAAGAAAAATACTTGTTGGGAGATAACCCAAGAGTTTTCTTGAGTCTTGGAAGTTATTACTTCAGTAATGACCTCTCCTTATCCTTTTTGTTTGCTTTTTGTGCCAAGAATTACCTCTAATGAGAGGGAAGTAAGATTTGGGCAGTTGTTGTCCCGAAACAGATTTCTGTCCTCCACCATAAAACTTCGTGAGGAATATCTGTAAGTAGGATTGAGCAGATATTTTGCGAATAAATCTCCCAGTATGTTAGCCAACTTTCGTTAGTTCAACACTTTTTGATTTGAGCAACAGAAGGTCTTCGAAAAAATTGGTTTCTACCTGTTGGTCTGTTTTGACAGATTTCTGCCATTATTTGCATTTGCTTCTTATCGATTCCTTTTTGGGTTCTTTTTGGGAAATTGAACTTTTTTAGGGAATTACTACAGTATCTTGTGTTTTTAGTGAAAGTTTTGCTGTTTTAAAACCAAAACCCAAGGGTCTATTATCTTTTGAATACACTAATGTTGTTAATGAAGATTATGTGAAGTTTTGTATGAAGGAAAAATTTTAGGTGTAGAGAAAGAATGATGTAATGAGATGAAGAATGGACAAAAGCTCAAGATTGGGTATGCCACCCCGTGTCACCCCAAGAAATATTCAAGAGGTACAAGCAACAAAGCTTGGGGATGCCCAAGGCATCCCCTTCTTCATCAATAAAAATCTCAGGTCTTTCTAGACACTTCATTTTTATTGTTTCATGCATAGTTGTGTTGTTCTTGGAGCGTCTTAGTTTTTGTTTTTTAGTTTTCGTTTGCTTAGTTTGAGTGAATAAGTTGGTTAGATCTCAGCACACTTCTTTGGAGAGAGACACACTCTGTTTTCATTTCCTAGAACACTCTAGTTTTCATTCTTATTGTCTTATGAGTGTTCTCTTTTGCTAGCACTGTGTTTAGCCTTAGTTTTCTTGTGCTTTCTTCTTAGAACTTTTTAGTTCTTCTTTGTGGATTTGTGAGACAATCTCACTGATCTTTGTTGATTATTATCTTTGTGAGTTGTTTCAAATAAGTTGATTGGTGCTGGAAAAAGAGTAGGGAGTTTCATGCTTAAGTGGTACAAAAGGGAGCTTGTTTTGACTGTGGCTTAGACTCTATCATGTCATGCTAGATGTTGTTTTGACCTTATGCTTAGTGATTATTGTTGTAGCATGACTTGTTCCAAACAATTAGGATTGCTTAATGTGCCTTGAAAGAATCATGCGTTCTTTTAACTTACAAAAGCATAGTATTGTGGTATTCTCCTTTGATGCTTTGTTTGGGTTGACTTGGAACATGCTCACACCATGTTATGACTATGAACAAGTCACCATAGCCTCTATGATCATTTAGTCCTTGACTTGTAGTACCACTTTATGCTTTGATTAGTAATGTTTTGTCGCTCCGCATGATTATGACCATTATTGCTCTCTTCGTTGGTCGCTCCCAGTATTTTGCTAGCCTCCACTTGTATGAGTAAGCTCTGCTCATGCATCCAACTCCCAAGAAACGAAGTTATTCCAAAGTGTCCACTATAAACTCATATGCATGGTGTGTTACACCATTCCAAGTATATTCTTATTTTCATCTATCTTCCAATTAAAAAGTATTTTGTTATGTGAAAACTCAGTGATTAAATCTCTCATGAACTTGATGGCACACTTTATATTTCTTGCCCCTAATAAACTTGAACCATTGTGTTATCTATGTTGTATATGCTTTCACTTATACGTTGGAATTAGCAGAACCGTTCTGTCACGGGGAACGCTTTCAACATTGCACTTGTACTTTGTACACAGTTGATATCATGCTCTTTTGTCTATGGATGTCGCCGGTGTGAAATAAAGACGGAGCTTATAAGTCCATGGAGTTATGTATGTGTGTTAGAGAAACGCCTGGGCCGCTAGCCTAAGCCATGCCTAATCATGGTGGAAACTTGCAGCATCACCATAATGACATCTATGAAGCTTTCTTCTTATAAAAAAGAGACATATTTAAAAGAGGAAAGAGAGAAAAAAGCACCATTTTCCCATGGTAAATAATAAGATTGCTGAGATGCTCATTGTCTGCTTGCCTTGTCATTTTGGTTATGGGATAGCTCATGTACCATGTGCAAGGGGTACCCCGTTGTCGGTTCTTTATGATACACATGTACTTACTATGACAAGAACTTACAGGTGACTAAAGTTGAGTAGCATGAGGAGCGGCCCTCATATTCAAGGGACATGAGATTGCCAACTTATACTTTGTCAAGCATATACTCCATCTTTGTTCACTTTAACCTTAATAACTTCAAGATGCTTATGATAGGGGCAATGAGAGCTGAAAGCTAACAAGTACCATAATTTTTGGAAGATCTTTATGAAACTTGAAATCCCTGCTTCCCTTTAAAGGGCATTTCTTCCACTTTTATATTGAGTCTCCACCTTCTACCTTTAGGCACCAGTTAAGAGAGCATAGTTCCCATTCTTAGCTCTATGTGCATTGTCCAAAACTGATTGATTGATGCATATTGTTGATATTACTTGTTCTTGTGCTATTTGTATCTAGTCAGTCTTATGAACTTTGAAGGTGTCCTATGCATCTATTTTCTACTCCATGAGGGATAAGCTGAATGCCACTATGCTATGTTTTATATATGTGAAACAAACAAACGTTTTTCAATGCATGTTATTCATGATATTTGTTTGTAGCCTTTCATGTTGCATGCATAGTCACTTTGTCTTACTGTTATAACTCCATCTTTCATGCACATGTTTAGAGTTCTTTGATCCCAGCTTTCAATGCTTGCAACTGGTTTGATCTTGGTTTTGACGGTGCATGTCACCTCAAAAATTATTATTTTTATCACTTACCTACTCGAGGACGAGCAGGAGTTAAGCTTGGGGATGCTTGATACGTCAGAAACGTATCTATAATTTTTGATGTTCCATGCTTGTTTTGTATCATTTGTCTTATGCTTTGTCTACACTTTGAGGTATTTTTATACACTTTCTGGAACTAACCTATTCACAAGATGCCACCGTGCCAGTTGCCTGTTTTCTTCTGTTTTTGGTTCTAGAAAAGGCAGAAAATCAATATTCTCGGAATTGGACGGGACAAAAGACAAAGTCATTATTTTTCCCGGAGCAACATGGAACCACGAAGCAGAGGTGGAGGAGGACACCAGGGTGGCCGCACCCCTAGGTGCGGGCCAGTCCTGGTGGCGCCCACAGGGGGTGTGGGCCCCTGGAACTCCACCGACCTTGCCTCCTGCGCCTATAAGAAGCCCCCGGGGAGAAAACCCTAAATCATCCAGAAGAAATCCACGAAAACCTCCGTAGCGCCGCTGCCACCAAAGGGGAGATTCGGAGGACAGAAAGTCTCTGTTCCGGTACCCTGCCGAGACGGGGAATCGCCCCCGAAGCCATCTCCATCGATCTCCACCACCATCTCCATCGTTGTTGCTGATTCCCATGATGAGGAGGGAGTAGTTCTTCCTCGAGGCTAAGGGATCTACCGGTAGCTATGTGTTCATCTCTTTCTCTATGCATGATCTTGTTGTGGTCATGAGCTTTGTAATCAAGTAGATCTACCTTGCTACTAGAGTGCTTCAATAGATCTCTGCTCTCCCCATGTGTGTGAAAGTGACAGCGTACACGCCATGGTGGCACTTAGGCTTGAGTATACATAAATACTCATCGTGCTTTAATAGATCTATGCTTTTCCCCTCATGTGTGACAGTGACAGTGTGCGCGCCGTGTGTGGCACTTAAGCTAGATTACATATATATTCATGAGTTATATTTGGAGTTGGATGTCTTTATGAAATTGTGGTGTTTGTTGGAACCGTCTAGCGCTCAAGGTGACAGTGTGGGGTTATCTAGATTGGGGAAGGCGGACTTTGAGGTGTGTTGTTATAGCCCTACCATGGATTAGAGTGTCCAACCGAAGAGTAGTTAAGAGTAGTATCATTAAGAGAAGGTATTTATATGAGAGAGTGTTCACTTGTGAAAGTATGATCCCTAGGCCTTGTTTCTAAACATTGACACACCGTTTGCATCTTGATCTGTTGCATGTTTGCTTGCTTTAGTCTTTACCTCACCGTCAAGCTCTTTTCTAGCACCGTTACCACTTGTATTTCACTATCTCTTTGCCGAACTAGTGCACCTATACACCTGAAAAGTGTATTTGGTGTGTTGGGGACACAAGAGACTTCTTGTATCTTGATTGCAGGGTTTCTTGAGAGGGATATCTTTGACCACTTCCTCCCTGAGTTCGATAAACCTTAGGTATCCACTTAAGGGAAACTTGCTGCTGTTCTACAAACCTCTGCACTTGGAGGCCCAACAACTGTCTACAAGAATAGAAGTGCGTGGACATCACACACCGGTCTGAAACTCGCTCTCTGTTAGGTCCCGTTAGTGGACCCTCGCTGTTACGTGCTGACAAGTGAGGCCGCATTTAGTTTGGTCCCATAGTTGACCCTCGCCGTTACGTGCTAACAAGTAGGACCCACCCCCATTGCGTGATGACAGGTGGGGCCACATTCAGTCGGGTCCCGTAGTAGGAACCTCATGGTGTGGGGCCGACTTGTTGGCAAAGCGTTTTGGGGGATGTGGTGTGGGACCATGTGGGGTACGTATGGTAGTTACGTGCGCCCTGTCGCCTAAATTGGAAGATTTATTTTTTGTTATTTTTTTGATTGGCCTTTTTAAGAGCGCATTTTCACCTTTATGTCGCTAAGATTTGTTATTTTTGCCCAAAAAGGCAGCGAATCTAGAGCAGCTTCTCTCTTCATTCATGGTTCCTTTTGGCCCTCGTATTTTCCTAATCTGGCAGCAAATCTAACCAGCACCATAAATATGAAGATGAACAGAGCAGATGTAGATAAAGCAGCTAATAAAGGATTATATAGTACGATACTTAAACCAGGTTCGATAATTAGGCTGCTCAGAGCAGCTTACAAGTTCAACATAGACAACAAAACAAAAGAAGCTGCTTTACAGTAGCAGGATCATCACAGGATCAGTGGCCCCTCATGGCCTGCGCTAGGAGGGCCTCCGCCTCCTCCCTGTGGCACTTCCTCCACTTCCTGCTGCCCAGTCCCTTGACCTTGGGCTTGATCGGGGGCATGCGACCCTCCTCGATGGCCACCTTCTAGAGGTTGCTGAGGTAAAAACCGAGCGCCTTGTGCTGGGCTCTAAAGGTATTGGTGTTCTTTGACGGGCCGTAGGTCTTCACGTCCTCGACATGCATCACGAGGGAGTTGAAGTCGGTGGCGAGGCTCCTGGTGCAGAAGGGGCACCTGTAGACGTCACCGGCGAAGAAGCCGTTGAATTGGCCGGACTTCATCTTCCTCAGCACCTGACGAGTCTTGGTGTCCATGGACTCGTCGTGGTTGCAGACGTCGCTGCTATCCACCTATTACAAAAAATAGTAGCATGCAATAAGGACATGATTGAGATACCGTGATTATCGGGATTGATTACTTGCATAAATTAACCGATTGAGATCCCCTAATTATTCTCAATCCCCAAATCTCAAACCAAATCGAATATTGATCCCAACTACAAGTCGGTGCTAGTACTGATCCCAACTATAGATTGATGCTAGTACTGATCCCAACTAGGGGCATTCATCAAAATACAAGATAGCATCCAACGATGGGAATGGGGGAAGAACAACCGAAGGGGAGAAAACCCTAGTTACCTCTGACCATGGGTTGGCTAAGCTGGTGTCGAAGGGGTTCTCTGGCCTGATGTAATCGTTGTCCCAGTAGGGGTCCCAGCCGTGCGGGATCTGCAGGAGAACAACGGGGGCCTCCTCGCCGGCGGCTACGGCGGAAGAGGGGACGGGGTTCTGGACGGGGATGGCGGCTGCCTTCAATGCCTCGACGGGAGCCAGTACGGGGACGGGGGACCTCCTCGTCGGCCGCCTTGGAGGCGACAATGGCCACCACGCCGTTCTTCTCCATCACCAGCGTGGTTGGGGTTTTCTTAGGGGTTTGCAGAAGGTGATGGGACAGTGGAGATGGTTGCGTGAGTGAGTGAGCGAGTGAGTGATGAGTGAGAGTGAGGAGGCCTCTATAAAGGTGAAGGGAGGAGACATTTCGTTGCACCACCGTGCACCGCGTAACCGCGTGCGCTACTGCACTGTGCATGGCCACACGCGTCCGCTACCGCCCTGTGCACCGCAACATGCGTGCCGTGCGTCATGTTTCCCCCCTCGTGTCTAACCTTGGCCACTTAGTTGTGCTCAGTTATACCCTCGAGTGTAGCACTGGCAGTTTGGTTGTACTCAGTTTTGCCCTCCAGTACTAACACTGTCGTGTACAATATACTCACTTTTACCCTCCGGTGGCTGGTCAAAAGAGTGTCAACGAATGGGTTTTAGCTAGCTAACTGAGTCATTTTATGCACAACAAATTCAAAAAGATCAAAACATAGTGGCATCTACCCAGGTAGTCTTATTATGTGACCTGCCACTATAATAAATGTATATAAATCAAGTTTTAACCTAAATCACCACTTCTCAAATCACCTACAATCTATGAAGGTTCATGGCTTTCTACTGAAGCCTCTCCCCAAAACATAATTTGTCTGAATGAGGCAATAATTGTCAAACTGATGTATATTTGAATTTAAAATAGTTTGATGTGTGACAATATGTATTTTATTGTATAAAAGAAGAATTTTCCATTTTTTAAATCTATTTTTGTTTTATATTTGAACCCCTTGTCAGTTTTGCCCTTGGTTTTTAAGTTCTACTCAGTTTTCTCCTCCCTCTTAGTGACAAACTCTCACACCTATCCTCATCTTGGCTGCTACGCTCTGATTGGTCGAGACAGTTGTCGCGCGGATCGTACCCACCAACCGTTGATCCTCTGATTGATCCTATGTGATCTAGCGGACAGGATAACCCCTGTATCTATCGGGGGGCACCCTCTATCGATGCAAAATAACGATTTTGCCACCAATGCTTTAACTCCATAAACAAATGATTTTGAATATAATTTGAAGGGAAAGTGTTCATAGGTGTATAATTTTTGCATTATATTTCACTCCATGTCCTAAGTGTGATTTCAAAGAGTTCAAAGGTGTATAATTTTTGCCATATGCAAGTTTATGTATTACATCCCTACATTCTATGAAAAATATAATCTCTCAAGATTTTCTTAGCACATCATTATCACATATTAAGTGCGATTTCATAGTGTTCAAAGGTAAACACCCTTTTCCTTTACATTAAGAGTTGTATAATTTTTTCAATTTGAAATTGTTCAAGAGTAGTGTCAATTATAAACACTCTTTTACATTAAGAGTTGTATAATTTTTCAATTTTAAAGTGTTCAAGAGTAGTGTCAATTATAAACACTTTTTTACATTAAGAGTTGTATAATTTTCAATTTGAAAGTGTTCAAGAGTAGTGTCAATTATAAAAACTCTTTTACATTAAGAGTTGTATTGTTTTTTTAATATTTCAAAGTGTTCAAGGGTTGTGTCAATTATAAGCATTCTTTTACATTAAGAGTTGTATATATTTTTTAATTTGAAAGTGTTCAAGAGTAGTGTCAATTATAAACACTCTTTTACATTAAGAGTTGTATAATTTTTTCAATTTGAAAGTGTTCAAGAGTTGTGTCAATTATAAACACTCTTTTACATTAAGATTTGTATGGTTTTTTTAAATTTGAAAGTGTTCAAGAGTTGTGTCAATTATAAACACTCTTTTATATTAAGAGTTGTATAATTTTTTTAAAATTTGAAAGTGTTCAAGAGTTTTGTCAATTATAAACACTCTTTTACATTAAGAGTTGTATATTTTTTTAATTTGAAAGTGTTCAAGAGATGTGTCAATTATAAACACTATTGTACATTAAGAGTTGTATAAATTTTTTTAATTTGAAAGTGAATCGCTAGTCGTGCGAGAGTTGTGTCAATTATAGTTTCAGACCGCGCGAGAGTTTCATAATTATAAACACTCTTGCAAACCAAGTGAATCGCCACTGCTCCAGGGGAATTTACAATAGGTTTTATGGAGATTTTATCTATCTCTGAGAGTTATGGAGGTTGAAACCACCGCTAGGAAGTAAAATCCAGAGAGATATTGTTCACAACCACGAATTACTCCAGCACTGGATCAATCCTATTCGAAAATCAAGGCAGTTAGTTGAGCACCAGCGATTTGTGTTCCAATACTGCCAATAATCAATCCACAAAAGGGAAACGATGCTTACCCAAATGGAATCCATGCGTTAGATCCGTGTGATTCCACCCAATCTTCTCCGTGCTCGACGGGGATGGACGGTGCACCAGCCGGCATTGCATATTGTTCCGCGAAAGGGGTAGATCTAGCATGGGCAGGAGCGGAGCCGGAGGTGGAGTGGGCTCCACGGCTAGGGGAGGGGCGGGTCTGGGGCCAAGGACGACATAAGGTAGGAGGACACGACGGCGGGGCAACGGAGCGGCGGTGTGGGAGCTAATCTAGGCTCGGGGGGAAGCCAATGCTTTGGGTGAGCGAGAATGGCCGGTCCGACGTATATCCATGCGGCCCCACTCTTCACCACATATGCAAGACCCGTCCCAACGCGTCCCCACCCTTCACCACGTATGCAGGACCCGTCCCAACGGGGCCCCATCGTCCAGGCACGTAACGGTCGAGGCCTCGTAACATAACGCCCGACCCGCCCCAACGCGGTCCCACCAGTCAGCACATAACGGTCAAGCCTTTGACCTGACGGCATCCCTCCGTCTGAGCGCATACGAGCGCCCACGAGGGTTTCTTAACATGGCGAGGGGGAAAGTGAGGAAAAGTTAAGCGACTGGGGAAAAGTGAGTACAACTAACGAACCAAGGGCACGAAAATGGAAATCCCAACTTTATAATAATTACATGATACCACTCAATCTTAGAATTGTATTATGATTGTACCTTACCTTCATGTCTTATATGTTTATCTTAAAATCTTTGCAACAAAACTCCTTTGTGAAGTATATTTGAAGATAAATTAAATCCTAAACAAATCCTCTAAAACCAAAGCACATGTAATGTTGGGGAATTAATTGGGTATTATACAACATGCATCTCATTACTTATTCATAACATCATATTGCTTCTCTAAACATTTTCCTAACCGGGCAATGATGGTATTTTGTAAAACCCGAGGCACAGGGTCAAGTCGAGACATTCGACTACAATACTTCCTATATCAAGGCAAGTTCACACTTGCTCATGTCGTTTGATTATTTTCTGTAAAGTATTTGCAAATCTAGTGTTGTCATCACCTGCATTTCAAAAGGGTCAGAAAACACTATTTTCATAGTAATATGATTATAGGTTATCTACCATGAGGTAATAACCTACTATGAAAGTTCCGGTGGTAAAGGAACATATTATCTAGGACTTAACAACCAATGTCGCCAGTGATTCTTGCGTCGAATATTACGCGTTAACCATGAGATTTGGAATGGGACAGAGACGTCAGCTAGATAGGCTCCCTTTCGCATGCCTCGGACACTGTTCTGGCATTTTGTAAGTTGCAGATCATGGGTATAGCCGTTTTATACAGGGAACCGTGGATCTAGGCTTACAAAATATAGATTTCTAGTGTTAATGGTTGTTGTGTGTATCAGACTAAGGTATAGCTATTTTATACGGGAAAAGTCTACCTTGAGTCTGGGCATACAACAATTGCGCTGTTTGCGGGGTCGCGGAGAAGGACAGTGATTGTCTTGGATCTTAGTCTGGGCCTCATACCAAGGAAGTGTGAAGGGGAATGCGCGCCCGGATGTGCAACAAAGCTAAGATCTATCATGGGTAAAGCAACGCAGCTCTGCAAAGTGTAAGAACTGTAACTTGTTACTCCCTGTTTCGGGAAGGAGCTGCGAACGCTGAAGGAAAGGAACTCGAAGAAAGTTCTGGTAAACCTGTGAAGGCCGACGGACATAGCTTTTTAGAATAAAAGCAAACTTCGAAGAAATGTTTACGAAAACCTGCATTTCCTACGACCTATGGTCTATGGTTGCATATATAGTGCATCAAACACTCGTTTTTAGTGAACTTGCTAAGTACGCTTGTACTCAACTTATCTTCTTAACCCTTGCTAGATTCTGAAGACATTAAAGGTCAGGAAGAGGAAATACTATATCCAATTGAAGACCAAGAAGAATTCCGCTATGAAGAATCAGAAGTATCCGGAAGTGTCGAAGGGGACAATTACGAAAGCATCTATGGAATGGAGACCAAAGTATTTGAAGTGTAGATGTATCATATATAGTGATCAAGTCCAGTAGCATAGATCTCTATCCTCTATGCATATCAATCTCGTATAAACCTTAAAGTTTAGTTTGCTTCTTTATCTTGTTCTTAGAGTTATTATAGTTTAGTCCCGAGTCATCGGGATACCTCTATGGACCTAAGAGGATCTCAAAGTTGTTGTTTAATTTCTGGATGTATTAACAATAATGTATGCTTGTGGACCCGATTTGTTTCTATTATATCACTCCGAGGATGTAATATTTGCGCAATGGTGTTCCTGAGTGTTATGTCCATGACTATAGTATAAAACAACATGAAGTGGTATGCTGGGTCACCACATGACACCATTGGGTCCTATCATCTTCAGTAGAAGGTATGCGTAATGTGGCACTACCAGGAATCTTGTGAATGCCACACGCCCGAGGATGGCGTGGTACTGTGAGGGACAGTCCACAACTTTGAACCCAAGCCGTTCATGCCTGAAGTTGTTAGGTTTGCCGAAGATGACGTCAAGCCATATCTTGCCCAAGGGGTATATGCCCTTCCCTGGGACGATGTCGTGGAACGTCGTGTCTGACGCCTCTAGGCTGCATAGCAGGATCCACATATCTGTGAGTCTGCTGGTGAACATAAGGTTGATGCCGCTACCGCCGTCCATAAAGACGCGGCTCATATCGAATCCTCCAGTATGGGCCCCGAGCACCAGGGTAGAGTGACCTGGGCGAGGTATCTCGCACGGGTGATCCGAACGATCGAATGTGATGCATGACTCCGAGCCGCTAAGGTACTCAGGTATGGCTGGCGGAGACGTGACGGCCATGTTAACCTGGCGGGTGATCTTCTTATGCACCATGTTGGTTGGATGCCCCTTTTGTATCATTAGGGATCCCAGCGGTGGCAGGAACACATCTGCTCTGTTATTCTGGGTTGGCGCAGCTGTAGGGTGTGCGAGTGCTCCGGGTGGCGGAGGTGGAGCGCTATGTGTGATAGCTTCTGGGGTGGGGCCGAATCCTGGGTTCACCGCTTGGCGATGCATCTGGGTGAAGCCCTCGTGGAGTTTCTGGAATTCCCTACAGTCCTTGAGCATGTCGCTGGCCTTCCTCTTACCATCCTTCTTGTCGATGTAGAAATGGGTGGTGTAGGGACCCGATAGATTTTCGAATGCGGATGGCCCATCATCACGGTTATGGCGCTGCCATGTTTGCGTGGGTATCCCGTCGTCGCGGCAATTGCCGCCGTGATAAACATTGTTGCGGTTTCCATCGTTTGCTGCAATAGGCGTAGCCAGCTGCGACCATATCGACCTCTTCGCGGTTGTCGTAGACGCGTGTTCTTTTTCCACGGCGGTCTCACCTGCGGCCAAAGTCATCTTTTTCATCCGAACGTGCTCGGTTGATGGCATCCTCGCCATCGGCCCAGTGATTGGCAATGTCCATCAGATGATCGATGGTGTTGGGCTTGACACGCCCGAGCTCTTCCTTAAATTCACGGCACATGACGCCGTCATTGAAGGCGTCGATTGCTCTTTCCTCCGAGATGTTCATGGCAGTGTTTTTGATAATGGACCAGCACAGTATGTAGGAGTGGATAGACTCGTTGGACCAGTAGTAGCAGGCGTGTAGCTCCTCGATTTAATACGTTCTCTTCCTGGTTCCTTTGAAGTTGCGGATGAAACTATATGCCAGCTCTTCCCAGCTGCGGATGGAGCCAGAAGGGAGGCTATTGAGCCAGGCTCTGGCTGCACCCGTCAGCTGCAGCTGAAGGCATTGCATGGCCCTTTTTTTGGCTCCCACCATGGATCTTGACTGGCGATAGGTGGTAATCGAGCCAGATCTTCGGCTCCTGCGCGCCTTCGAATTTTGGGTTGTCCGAAGGGAGCTTGAAGTTCTTGGGCATCCGCGATTGCTGTACGGCTCTGTTAAAGCACCTGGTGCCACACAACTCCCCATCCTTGTCTTCAGACTCAGTGGAGCACGCGCGCTTTGCACGTGACTTCTCGATCTTGCACTGCGTGAGCTTGCTACGAGCATCGTAGTTGCTTCTGCTGCCCCATGGGCTGCGGCGGTGCCACGGCAGGTCATGCGTTTCTTCCTCGGACGAGGGTGCGCGGCTTCGAGTGAATTTTACCGCGGCTTTTTATTTGGCTCCACGGCTATTTCGTCGTGGAGCGCCCTCCGACAAGTCCAAGACTTGCAAGCACAGATTTGTGGATTGCATTTCGTGGGTCTCCCGCCGGTGGCGGGTTGGATGCGAGGTAGGTGGTGGCTGTGAAGGGTTTCGCAGCATAGTAAATCAAAAAAATTCTACGGATGCGAACGGGAAAGCCAAGATCTAATCTAGGAGATGCAATCAACGAGAGGGATAGATGAGATCTTCTTACCCTTGAAGAAATTGCACAGCGGAACATTCAACAGAACGTGGTTGATGTAGTCGTACAAGCCTTCTCCTCCTCGCGATCCGATCCGATCCAACGCCGCAAGTGGCGACGCCTCCGAGAGATGCACACGTACGGCACCGTGACGTCTCCTCCTTCCTCGGTCCAGCAAATGGGGTGGAGAGATAGATTGGATCTACATCACGATGGCGTGGTGCAAAGGTGGAGAGTTTCTGTGGCAGGGCTTCGCCTACGCGCAGTCGGGAGAGAGAGAGATCTGGAGGGCAGCAGGTAGGCGGCTAGGGTTCAAGTAGGGGTAGGAGGAGGGTGCGCCCCTGCCCTATTTATATAGAGGGCTGGCCGGCCCCCTTGCCCCTCCTCCAAGCCCTAGGGCCGGCGGCCACAAGGGTGGAGTGGGGGGCAAGTCTTCCACCCCCTTCTAGAAGATCCCCTAGGGTTTCCCCTAGGGTTTTGGCCGGCTGGGCCTATGGGGCCTTGTGCCCCTGGCCCAATGCGGCCAGGGCACTCCCTCGTAGGCCCACGCCCCCCTTCGACAAGTGGGGCCACGTTGGTCCCACTCCGGAAGCTTCTAGAACCTTTCGGTACAATACCGAACATTCCGAAACAATTCCAAAATCCAAAAACTGCTTTCCTTTATATGAATCTTACTCTCCGGACCATTTTGGAACCTCTCATGTTGTCCTGGATCTCATCCGAGACTCCGAACAAAAACTCATAAACCAATTATCCATTCTATCCTAGCATCGAGGCACATTAAGTGTGTGACCCTACGGGTTCGAGAATATGCAGACATGATCTTCTATCAATAATCAATAGCGGGATCTGAAAACCCATATTGACTCCCACATATTCATCGATGATCATATTGGATGAACCACGATGCCAGGATTCAATTAATCCCATATTTATATTCCCTTCGTCACGCGATATTTTACTTGCCCGAGATTCGATCGTTAGGATCGGCATACCTAGTTCAATCTCGTTCACAGCAAGTACTTTACTCGTTTTGTAATCCGAAATCACTTTGTGATTAACTCCTTAACCATGTGCTTGCAAGCGGTGTTGATATCGATTACCGAGTGGGCCCGAAGTATATCTCTCCGACTTGGGAGGGACAAATCCCATCTCGATACATACAACCCAACAAGTACTTTCCGATCACCTGAGAGACACCTTTATGATCACCCTCTCATAGGATGACGTTTGATGACCTCAAAGCTTTCTTCCGATACCAGGGAGTTGCATTATCTCATGGTCTAAGGAATACAATATTTGACATAAGAAAAAGCTTTGCAAAGATGAACACGATGACACGATCTAATTGCTCTGCTTGATTTGGGTCTGTCCATCATATCATTCTCCCAATGATATGGTCTCATTATTAATCGACAACTCATGTCTATGGTTAGGAAACCTTAACCATCATTAATCAATGAGCTAGTCCATAGAGGCGTACTAGGGACACGGTGTTGTTCATAAACCACACAAGTATCAAAGTTTCCGCTTAATACAATTCTAGCATGGAATATAAACTTTATCATGAACAAGAATTATAATAATAACATCTTTATTATTGCCTCTAGGGCATAATTCCAACAGGCTGCCATGACCCTGGCCTGCGGTGTTTTGGGCATGATGTTGCCCTGCGAGTCCATCTCCATGAATGACATGTCGAGTGCCTTGGTGGCCTCACGCCGCGCAGCGGGATCCATACGCTCCAAGCGGGAGCGATACTTGCGGTCGTCGTAGCCCTTTGAGGTAGAGCCACCAGCGGAGAGCGCAGCTCGTCGCGCACTTGACTCATCTGATGCTCGCCTGCATAGATCGAGATCATTTTGCTATTTGATCTGTCGATTGTGCTCCTTGATCAGGAGCCAGTGGTATCCCATCAGCATGCCGCAAGGGTCATCGATTGGCAGAGGATGGGTGCCTCGCACAGCGTCACGCACCCTCTCCCACTCCTCGTTGGTGAGGTTGATCTCATTGCGAACACGGTTTATACCTTTAGTGCCTCCGGGTTCCCTATTCCCTTTGGGATTGCGTGGGGGTGCCTCGTTTCCTCTGTTCTCAGCTTGTGGGTTGGGAGGGGGATTCGGTGGCGGATCAGCATCGTCGTTGTTGTTGCCATTGTGGATGGCCGCGCACACGTAGCGCGGGGAGAGATCGTTACTCCCACAACTCACAGATCTAGAATCGTAGGTTCCTTCCTCCGTAGGAGGGTCGCAGAGGTCGGAGTTGCAGCCGCCACTGTCATCCGAATCGCTCAACAGCGACGACGTGCATAGGGCGCCGATTGGTGGCACCCATGAGGCAGGCCTGATCGATGGAGGTGACACCAGCTCCGGGAGGCGTAGGGTGCCAGTCTTGCCCACTTGAAAGCAGAAGCTTCCGAATAGCATCTCGACTCCGTCTACTACGGAGTCAAAATCCTTGCAAGTGGTCGGGGAGTGGGCGGTGAAGTCGAAGGCACCTAAGAGGAGGTGATTCTCCGTTGCCGAGAATCATAGATCGCGGTGGATGGAACCATCACGACCGCATGATCAGCGTCCCCAGTTCCCACAAACGGCGCCAATTGACGAGGGTTCGACTCGTCAATGTCCATTGTTATGGACTTGGGTTTTGGAGAAGATGGGGATGCTGGAGATCACAAGACGGTTAACAGACACGCAACAAGGGGACACGAGGTTTACCCAGGTTCAGGCCCCCGGAGGGAAAACCCTACTTCTGCTTGTATGTTCTTGATTGACGGCGGAACCGAAAGTTACAGGGGTGCGCAAATGCAATCTGGCGTGAGGTGTGTGTATGAGTTGGAGAGGTCCTCCTCGCGTTCCCTCCTGGCCTTTATATGGGGAGGCCGGGTCTCGGGGTAGGTCGAGTCGCTTATAAATTAGGGTTTTCCCTTTGAATATTCTATCTACAGCTTGACCGTGTCCTCCAAGAAGTCGAACTTCTATCGGGATTAGGCCATCAGGAATCTCCTTGGGCAACAAGTCTTCACGTGGGCCTTCACTGGGCTGGACCGGGTATACCAATGTAAGGTACCCGTAGGGCATATCCATGTTAGTTTCATCAAGGAGGATACAATCCTCATTATTTATTTGTTTGTGAAGTCTCTAATCTTTGTGAGTATCTTAGGGGTTTTGATGATCACACGGATTAACTATTTTGAGGTGTGAAAATTCACATGCTTGTCAAAACAAAATGTTTGATTCGTCATTTGTTTCCCTTAGCAGTATAGTAAAAACACACACAAAAATCTGATGAAAGCACTAATGTGGAATATCAAGGATCTTCATGACCCAGATGAGCATTGATTTATTCATAAAATGGTACGGGAATAACAATTGGACTTCATTTCCTTGTTGGCAACGAGAAGGTCTAAGCTCGTTGTCACTTTTTTGCAACACCTATCTTGGGGGTTGGACTTTGCACAATATTTTCTACAACAATTATCTTCGTAGGAGAATATAATATTCATACTTGAATTCATTTTAGAATGAATTGCATGAGGGTATTTATAAAATGGAGCATAATAAACCTTTGGGACCAGATGGGTTTGTGTATGAGTTTCACCAGAATTTTTTGTGACGTCATAAAGGGATACTTGATGGATAATGTATTTTGAGTTACAACATGCGAGTTTCCGATGTTCAATCTGAACTTTGGAGTCGTTACCTTATTACCAAAAAAATATGCTATCCAAACACAACAATATCACCCTATATGCCTCCTAAATTTCACTTTCTAAATCTTTACAAAAGTGTGAATGCATCACATAATTGGGATTACACCGAAGGTGATCAGACAAACTCAAACGTCTTTCATGTAGATGACACATCTCAAAGGATGTTTTTGTGCTTCATGAAACCATTCATGAACTTCGTTCGAGAAAAATGTATGGTTTTATGTTCAAAATAAATTTCAGAAGGCTTATCATAAACTGAAATGTCACACAATGCAGCAAGGTTTCACATGAAAGGATTCAGACAACAATGGAGTGAATGGATTGCACAGTTTGTATAGGAAGGTACTCCCTCCGTTAGGGATTATAAGGCCTGAGAGCTTTTTAAAAATGTTAAAAATTGTAAGTCCTCTCTCATTTATTAGTCTCTCTCCTCCAATGCGTGTTCTCCTTTTTCTCTATCTTCTCTCATGCATGTGTAACTATTGGTACATGTAGTAATAAAGAGGGTGAGTTATTGATTTTCGTAATCCTATCAAAGTGGTCCATAGGCCTTATAATCCCTAACAGAGGGAGTATAGTATAAGGATCAGTGGAGATATTGTCCATTATTTCAAAATAAAGAAATGCTTGAGACAGGGATATCCACTCCAATGCTTTTCATTATTCCCATATTTATGCTCACAATTCTTATTGGAGGGGTAAACGCGTACAACCAAGTAGGTGGCCTTATCCCTCATTAAGTTCATTATGGTGTTCCATTCGTCAATACACGAATGATACCATCCTAATCATGGACCATAGCTTAGAGCGGGAGTCGTGAACACAAACTTATTGTGCATATTAGGCCTTTAGACAAACTTCCATATCAGCGATTTTATGTTTTTGAAAGGAAAAAAGAGAGGATAATCAGTACAGACTCTTGTTTGTGTGTGAGATTGGTTCATCAGCTTTTTGATACTTAGGTGTCCCTAACTATATCGAAAATTCTGTAACAAAAGGTGTAAGCTAGTCAAGCTTTGAGAGGAAGTTGGGTTGCCGGCAAGTCAAGTTGCTCTCATACATAATCGCCTTGTCCTTATAAACTATGTTCTTACAAGTTTCCCATGTCTATGTTGTCTTTCCTTGAAACACCTAATTGTACATAAAAGACTTGAATTTTATATATGTAGAACTTTCTGGTAAAGTCATGAGCTCAAAGTTGTATCGGGTTAACTAAGTGCAACATAATATGTTTAAAAAAGGGCTAGGGAGTTTGGGCCTTGAGGTTTTGGATATAAAATACAATTCTCTACTAAAGAAATGCTTTTTAAAACTATTAAACTAGGAGGGTGTGTGATAGGAGTTGCTACAAAATAAATATCTCCAAACCAAAACCTTATATCAAGTAAATAAAAGCATATAGGCTCTACTTTTTGGAAAGGACTATTGCAATTCAAAGTGAAGTTTCTCAATGGAGGCTCCTTTCTATTCAGAAATATGGTTGTATTACATACCTATTTCTCAAAAAACAAATATTCATCCTTATATACTTTGTATAGTGGGAAAATGTTTTTATGGATAATGATTTTTTTAGAAGTTCCTCTGAATATAAATTTCGACCGGACCTTAACCGGTGATAAGTGGATTGCTTGGTTGCACTTACCTCAATGGTTGATGATGGTTGTTTATCTGATGTGGCTGATATTTCCAAATGGAGCCAGACCTCTTACGGTCATGTTACAGTTAAATCTATGTATTGGGAGCTTATGAGTGGGCATACTAGATTCCCCTAGAAGTACATTTGGAAGATAAAAGTACATCTGCAAATTATGATTTTCATGGGTTCTTGTATAGAAAGTTCTTGTTAACAAAATACATCTTTGCATGGTGAAATTGGAATGTGTATAACAAATCTTGCTTTTGTGACTCACGAAATAATTTGGCATCTCTTTGCTCATGCTTTTTGCTCGTATTATTTGGCGAATATTTCATCTTACCTTTAGTTTAACACTTCCAACTAACATAACTAATACGTTTAGGAATTTCTTCAATGGTTGATAAGAAAACTTGGCTAAGATCAAATCCTTGTGAAAGTTTGTGACTTATGTTAGGCTATATGGAACCGTCAAAATGATAATGTTTGTAACAAGCCTATAGTTACTCATTTCTTGAAGGTTATCCACAAGGATATGCATTGGAACCATGTGTAGTCATCCCTTCACTCTAGAGAGAATTCCTTATTTGACACTGCTTTCAAATATGATTCCCTATTTGACACCGTAAAGAATTTTCTTCCCTATTTGACACATGCTGCAAATTTTTTTTCCCTACGTGACACTACCGTTTGTTCCGTTAGATAGTTCTGTTAGTTTTTTCACGGGTGGACCAAAACACCCCTTTGGAAGCACGGCGGCAGAAGGCGGTGCTCCAAACGTCTGAATCCAGCAAAATCCTCTCCAAAGTCAACTCCCTTCTTTCCATTGAACATTAAAACTATTTTTCAGATCGGACTACACCAAATTGACAGGAGCCTAGACTGCACCCACAATAGTAGAGCAGCGAGCGCTCGTGGCAGGGTTGATTTGGTGCCATGCTTGGTTCCGTCACCGCCGTCCCGTCCTTATGCATGGCCAGGTCTGTGGTTACAGCGCTCCTGGATCGCCGAGACCGTTGCCGCGCGCTTGTGGGTTGTTAGGTTGGGCACCACGGCGATCGAGTCCGCCGTCGAGTTCCGCGTGGCCGGGTGGTTGAGCTCGTCGCGCCATGGAGCCACGGACTTGCATCGACTCTCTTCAATCAATGTGAGTACGCAAGCTGCATCTGTGCAGCTAGCTCTGAACCGAGGAGATTGATACGAGAGCTAGCAAAAAAGGGGATTTAATTGATACATTTTTTCAGATTTGGTACTGCGCGTCCGTGATGACTTCTCATGGTTCATGGTGCTGACGCGTTGCTCAATTTCAATTTCAAGTATGATTCTGAACGAAGCTGGGCTACTTAATAAACTTTGTTGACTTCCGTGCAAGAAATCTGATGCTTATTGTTAGCGAAAGTTCTGCCCAGCTTTTGAACATGGATTAACTCGACCGAATATATCACAATACTACCTTTTTCTAAGAATTTTAGTCACGTTTCTGCACCAGGGGTAAAAATGTCTTTTCAGGTCCCAACTAACACCATTAGTTCTCAAAATGAACTAGAGTGTCGTTTAAGGCAAAAAAAATTATAGCGCGTGTCAAATAGGGAAGAAAAAAAAATCCAGGGTCAAATAGGGAATCATATTTGAAAGTAGTGTCAAATAAGGAATTTTCTCTTCACTCTATGGGGAGCGGTACCTCGTGGCCTATGGATGCAACCATGTAGGGACAATTATAGATGGAAGTGGGTCATCATTAAGGTACCCTTTATCCTCTTTAGTTTGAACTTACCTTTTCAAAATAATGACGATATCACAAAAGTTAGTTCATTTTGGTGAACTAAAGAGGATAGAGGCTACCCTATTATTGACTATCTTCCATCAATTCAGACAGTTGTCTGAGATAGATTGTGTAAATGATGGTTTGCTAATAGCTTATATGATGCATATGACTTATATGCATTCCTATTACACTGGTTAATCTTTGTATCGACTTGGTGTAAAAAATAATCTTTGTATCGACTATTTGCAATCCGTGAATTCTAATACTATGTGCGATAACTTTGCATCAAATATGGTTGTGTGTGTGTGTGTCGCTTGATGTAGATGGCAGAGTATTTCCCTCTTGGAATTTTTTTTTTGGATTAATCTTTTGTATACACAAGAATAAAAGTAAGCCAGTGACTGTGTGGCTGGACATGTTTACTGGAACTACCGCTCACACACAGGATGGGTTGATTCAATGATTGCTTCGAAGGTTCCCAAGGATTCCATGATATTTGTTCGTAATTTTCCTATGGGCAATGGTTTCCAACTGCATGTGCCCGAATCACCCATTTCCTAGCGAATCCAACGAACAGAGATCTGTTTACCAAAGCAAGGGAAGGGGGACTGCAGAGAGCGGAGGAAAATATATTTGAACTGAGATGTAAATCTCGATCTGACAGAGAAAAATACAGTATTAAGAATCATGTGCATTTTATATGGTCCACAGGGAAATGCAGAGAGCGGAGGAACCAGGTGGGCGTGTACTAGATAATCCAATGCACATCTCTAGCTTTCAGAAGTGAACATGAACAAACTGTCTATAAGCTATAGCCTCACTTGATTAACTTGAAACTTGACTTGATCACATTCGATCAGGTTTGGAACTGCGATAGTGGCCGGGATAGCACATGTATACTGTACTTCTCCACTTGCCTGCTAGCTCCTTACATTTTCCACACACACACACACACACAAGCACACACATCTTGGAAACGCACAATTAACGACGCCTGGAAGCACCTAATAACTTACAATCCTTGGATCCATCGTAAATAGGGATCGATCACATGACACCGAAACGATTAACTCGGCCTCGATCGGACGGAGAAGTCAATCAAGGGTACTGCATGTTGGACCAGAAGCTGGTGCCGCCCGTCCATCCCGCCGGGATGATATTGTTGGCCATGAGCGTCTTGCCGGAGTCGCTGGTGATGCGCAGGGACAGTGGCCCCTGCAGCGCCTCGCGGGTGTCCAGCCGAAAGACGGTGCCCCAGGAGCGGTACATGTTCTCCCATTGCCCCGTGGGGCGGCCTTTCCTGCTCCGCATGACCTCCATCTTCACCACGGTCCCGTCCCGGTTCGCGTACGCCGCCACCACCGGGAAGTAGTTGGGGTTGGCGCCCGGCAGGATGTAGAAGGTCACCTTCATGCCCGGGAAGTTGCAGGGCACCCTCCTGAACTGCATGTCGATGATGCCGGCGTGGCGGAGCTGGTCGTTCTTGCCTCCCATCGCCATGGCGCCGAACGCCGTGCCGCTGAGGTCGAAGTGGTACCTTGCGACGGGGTAGTAGTTCATGTCGGTGATCACCACCGTCCTAGGCTGGCCGGAGCAGGCAGGGTTGTTGGCTCGGACGCAACGTATCTGAAACACATCAGAGCGAGGAAATGTCAACGCCTCTCGCCTCTCGGTGTGTGTGCTTGCACTCACATGCATGACAGAGCCTTCACTAATCAACGGTGATCGATATCGTAAAATGGAGAGATGCCGTCAGGTTTGGGTTTGACCAATGTAATCAACTAATTTAACTGCCATTGTCGGCGCCACGCATATGGCTCTGCAATTAATGCACTAGTGCGTACTCTACTAACCTGGTAGCATGTGCCACAGCCCGCACCATCCTGGAAGAGAGGCTCATTGCCGCAGGACGTCATGGCGGAGAACGGGTACTTGTTCACGTTCTTGAAGCCGCAAGCACCACCTGCAGAAAGATCGATCGGCATTACTACTACTGACTTACTGAGTTGTGCGCTGCGTGATGCAACAACATTGCGCCACCATCGCGTATGAGCTTACGTACCATTGTCGTCGGGGCCGGCGCCGGTGGGGTTGCCGTACCAGGTGGCCTTGGCCGGGAGCCAGACGTTGTTGTAGGCTTTAGCGGCGGAGGTGTCGTAGTTTTCTGCAGAACGGACGGCCGTCGCGAGCACGGAGAGGAGCGCGACGATGGCAACGGCATTGGTGGTGGCGCCAGCCATATTGGCACTAGAGGTCTACGAACCTCCGTGTAGGATCTGTACTTGCTGGAGTGGTACTACTCCTGTTTGTGTTTTGATGGCTGGACGTGAGGACATTGCCGGGGCATTTATAGGCAGGCCAAGAGGCAAAATGGGGTGAGAACGACGAGTCGGCGCCAGTTGCAGTTGCACCCGACGACGACGACTAAGCTTGTATTGTATGGCGTGTGTAGAGCTACAAGCTCACATGGCTACCGAGTGAATCATGGAGGAATGGAGGCACCGGTTTACGTGCGTACCACTATAAAATCACATCTTCAACGGAAATGAAATAAAACCACATCTTGGAAGTGACATCGAGTAGTACCCGTTAATGATTTGGGTGCACAGGTCTAAATGTTCGCTGCAGATAACTTGATTGCAAAAAGTCAGACCTGCGTTATGCCTTAAGATCACGTCCCACACTAATTATCCTCATTCAAATAATACTCTGCACTAAATAGATGCACATGCATAACCTTAGTCTGATAACTAGATAAATTGGCAAAATTGTGCTTGGCTGATAATTTGATATTAGATAGTTCCTTTTCTCTTGATGAGATTAAAATTGCTTTAGATATGATGGTTAGGAATAAAGCTCCATGGCATGCCCGTTGAATTTTTTCAAATTTGTTGGCCTATTATTAAGTTTGATATACTAGCTATGTTTGATGATTTGCATGCTCGTGTGCTTGATTTATTCAGATTGAATTTTGGTATGATTATTCTTCTCCAAAAAACTCCTGATGCTGATGTGCTTTCCAAATTCAGACACATATGTTTACTTCAAGTTATTTACAAATTGATTACCAAAGTGATTACTGTTAGGCTGGAACCGTTTATGGGTAAGCTCATCTCTAGTTGTCAGACCGCCTTCATTAAGGGGAGGAATATTATGGACGGAGTTATGTCTCTCCATGAAATTTTGCATGAATCCAGGAGGGTAAAATGTCAGGGGGTTGTTTTAAAAATTGATTTTGAAAAAGCTTATCATAAGGTTGATTGGGACTACTTGCTAAAGTGTGTTGAGCAGAAAGGTTTTAGCAAATTCTAGTGTGACCTGGTGGATAAGGTGGTAAGAAATGGCATGTTGTGTGTTAAAATCAATAAGAAAAGGGGGAAAGATTTTGGTAAACACGGAGGGGTGAGGCAAGGAGATCCCTTCTCTCCCTTACTGTTTAATTTGGTTGTGGAGGGACTGGCCAAGATGATTTTTCAAGCTCAAAACACTGGTTTGTTGACTGGTTTAATATCTCATTTAGTTGACAAAGGTGTGGCTATTCTGCAGTATGCGGATGACACTGTGCTTCTAATTTAGGATGATATAGATCAATTGATACATGTTAAGCTGATTTTGTATATGTTTGAAGCAATATCAGGTCTGAAAATAAATCTTAATAAGAATGAGATCATGTTGGTTCTAGATGATGGGGAGAAAGGTCTGAGATATGCTGATTTATTTGGTTGACAGCTTAGCTCTTGGCCGATGAAGTACCTTGGTGTCCCTGTGTGTGGCACTAGGCTTCATGTGGCGGATTTGAGACCTCTTTATGATAAACTTAAAAAGAAGTTTGATGGATGGGTTCGCAATTCTACTTCGATTGGTGGGCGGATCACTCTTATTCAATCTTGTTTTAGTAGTCTACTAATATATCATATGTCTATGTATCTAGTTGCGGATACAAATCTGGAAGATTTTACTAGGATCATTCGGATTTTTTTGGGAGGGGGCTAATAATAAAAAGAAATATTATATGGTGTGATGGTCCTTGATTTTTAGACCCAGGAAAAAAGGGGGACCTGGTATAAATAATTTGAAATTGTTTAATATCTATTTGTTGTGTAAATGGTGGTGGAGGTTGGAATCTGAGGATGGTTTCTAGCAGAGAATTGTTACAGCAAAATACAAAATAACTCATGGGATCTGGAGGTTGGTTGTGAAACAGGGAGATTCTGTAGCTTGGAAGGACTTGATTAGACTTAAAATTTATACTTATCTGGGAGGAGGATTGAGATTGGGAATGGTAGGGCAACTGATTTCTGGCATGACCAATGTCTTGGGAGCCTTCCCCTTTGTGAGAGGTTCCCATATCTGTTTGATATTTGTAATCAAAAAATTGGTACTGTTAGGGTAATGTCGGATTTGGGTTGGTTGTTTACATTTAGAAGGTGGATGTCACCTGTGTTGGCATCGCAGTGGAGGGAATTGAGAAATCTACTAGCTTCTGTGGCACTTAACGATGAAAAAGATAAGCCTAAATGGAAGTACACCAAATCCGGGGTGTTTTCTGTCAAATCCTTATATAACAAATTTGCTGATGTTGGTCCGGATAGATCGTTTAGGCATCTGTGGAAAGTGCATTTACCACTCAAAATTAAAATTTGGCTTTGGTCGATTTGGCATAATGCTATTTCTACTAAGGATAATATGAAAAGGAGGAAATGTGTGGGAAGTTATATTTGTCAGTTTTGTCCCGGAAAGGAAAGGATCAACCATTTGTTCTTTAGTTTCCCAGCTGCAATCTATATGTGGAGTACTATTGCCTCTTGTTTGGGTGCTCCTTCTCGTCCATCTTTTTTACCCAGTATTTTTGGTGGATTGGGCAGTTCCTTCCTTTTGGTTTCAATCTTCACATTGTTTGTGTTGCTGCCTTATGTTGGGCCTTATGAAAAACTAGGAACAATGCTTGTTTTGAAGGAAAGCTGGTATCTTCCCCTTTGGGATTGATCAGTTACATGTGTAATTTTCTTCGATATTGGGCAGGCCTTGAGAGGTGAGCATGACAAGAATGTGTTGGTTGAAGGTGCAGATCGTCTGCAGAAGATGGCGACTCAAGTCCACTAGATGGCCAGGTGTGTCTCGTCCCGAAGGATTGAGGGAGATCGTGTGGAGGATGACAGTATCTCCTCTAAAGTTTGAGAGGGTTTGGGGCTTAAAACACAATATCTTCTCGTGCTGGCTGCTGGTAGCATAATGTGGCAGGGGAGAAAAACAATGTCTTTTTTTAGTTCTTTCTTTCCGTTGATCGGGTGATCGTCTTGGTACTATTGCCATGTTTATGTCTGGAGGATCTTTGTTTTTTAGGTAGTGTTGTTATTTTGGTTTAAGACAAATGTTCTGTTATCTGATGGTAATGGAACCCGACTCTCTGGAGTCGTATGGAAAAAACTAGATAAATTGGATTTTGTCTCACTATATTAATATAGCAACCACGGGATACAATTTCAAGATCATTGTTGAGGCAAACACCACAATCAAGTCCAGGAGAAAGAAAAGAGAAACTAATGACGACAGGGCCAAGTCGACAAAACCAATGATGACCCGCAACCATTGCGTCCTCAGAAGAAACCCCACCATGCTCCTATACCTCTGAATCATTGTGTACCAAGCAACACCTTCAAGAAGGAATGCGACTACGATGTTGCTGCCCGGACTGGTCCTATGATTTCTCCTGGCATACGAAGGGGAGTGGGGAAGAGATACACCATATGCCCCTTAGAAGGAACGGTTGCTCTATCAGGTGTCCACGCGTCGATGCCGACAGCGTCGAGAGGGTTTTCTCCTGACCCACAAGACACCACCACCCCGGACAATCTGAAGCGCTCCACCAAGCTTGCCCACCAACTTGCGCCACCATGATCGATCTTGTAGTCACCATCGTCATCTCACCATGGCAAGAAACCACCACCATTTTCTCCCGACCCACAATCATGCTACAGGGCCAGCAGGACCGAGAGGAAAGAGTTGTAGACAAGGGGCGGTAGTACCACAACCATGTGGGAGGGAACAACCTCCATAGTCGTAGACTATATCTAGCCAAATGAAGCGATAAGAGCACATCGGACCAATCATGAGAGATATAGGGAGGCGACATCACAGCTACCTGGAGAGCGTCCTCCACTACCATTGACTAGTGCCGACCGTACATGGCAACAAGGACACACTAGGCCGAGCAGGACTGGTCGGGCACAATATAGGTCCGTAAAGTCCCCGCCACCTCACTACTACACGTAGGCCACTGCCACCTCTACCATCGTGTTCATCCCTAGACCCGGCCAGGCCCCAATCGGGCACATGAGGCTCCCACCGCCAAACTACTCCCCATCATAAACTGCTCCTAACTCCAACTGGAGGCGGCTCATCTGAGCTTGATCCAGCCTTCCCTGACCTAGATCGGGCCCAGATCTAGGCATGTAGATCCGTCGGTCAGGACCCCGCACACCACCGCCTGCACCACCAACAAGCATCTCCCACTGTGCCCTTGTTGATAACCCACAAGTGTAGGGATCAATTAGTACATTTCGAATAGAAAAGGTCGTCAAACCCATGAGGATATCAAGGTATTGGTTAGCTAATTCAATAAGTAAATAATAATAATGCAGAGATTTGTGTTTTCAGGTTTATATTTGCTGGAAAGTAAATAACAAGTAGGTAAAGTACTAGTAAAGTAAATTGCAAGTGATTCGAATGCTCTTTTTAGAGAAACCCTAATCCTTTATGCAGCAAGAGGATAAGCTTAGGTGTGTTATTATATGCGACAAGCATTCCCAAGGGAGACACGGACTTCATGGCATAAAGATTTCTAGAAAGTCATAGTAAATATCTTGTCAAGTTTTATTCTTGATAGGCAGAGCCTACTAATAGGTGCAGCCACACGTGTGAGGAAGCACACCTCTAATGATTGGTCCCTAGGCCAAACAAGTTAAATTTAGGGATTCATTAAGACATAAATTTATAACCATTGCTTTAAGTTATATGGTCCCCGATCATATATACCCTCTAATGCAACTACAAAGATCTGAAAGGTTTTTGTCAACTCCCGCTATTCATACTCTCTTTTATTACATTAAGGTGTGGCCCTATGAGCCCATATGGGTGAAGTAACATACAGTCGATGTCCGTATGTTACCATCATAGCACCACATAAAAACGTAAAACTTGAAGAAATACTCATAGCATACTATGTAGAAATCATAGCCAATCCATACCATGCCTTGGGAACATGAGAAACTCACAACGGTGAAACATGACAATGATCAGTGGCATATGGTATACAACACAATCTGAAAATATAACTTCACCACAAAATAAACACAAGTTACCGAGCACAAGCATGCACACGACACTAAAAACTTATTTAGGGTTCCGGTCTATCACAAACTATGAGGGGGTGAAGTGGATCTTGAGATGGGTATGGTGTTGATGCTGGGGATGCTGGAGATGGTGATGGAGAGACTCCCTCCTATGCTAAGGAGGATTTGGTGATGACGAAGACTTTGATTTCATATCTCTGGTGATCTCAGAGCAATAAGATCTATGCTCTCCCAGAGTAGAAGACTTTCCTCTCCGTCGTCGTCTCTTTAAATCGTGAGAAAAATATGGCGTAGGTTTTCTATCGAGGCGGAGCTCATGGTAAAAAGACGGAGGTGAGGCGAGGGCCAGAAGAGATCCCATGGCACGACATGGTTATATGGCCATGCCATGGGGCCCATTTCAGGCCTTATGGCCTCCCCCATTGATTTCTTCTGCCCATGGTCTTCATTCTGATGAAAACTTTTGTGTTATTTTTCCTTAAATTAATTGAGAACCTAAAGGTCCCTAAAACATAAAAACATAAACATGAGGTTTTCTATCTCCTAGGTTTTAAATACCAAAACAAGTGAATTTATAAGAAAGTCCCATAAATCATCTAAATGGCTGAAAATAAAGTAGAATAAATGTGTATAATAATATAAACTATAACTATATGATGCAAGTATGATGATATAAAATGCATGCATCAGCTCCCCAAGCTTAAACCTTTGCTTGTCCTCGAGAAAATAAGCATATGAAACATGTGAAATAGCTTATGGTTGATAAAAGAAATACTTGCATTGTATCATTATCATATTTCAATTGCTCAAGAATTTAAAAGAGTTGCAATCATCCAAATGATGACACCATATAAAGTAGTTCTAGCAACAACTCTTTACTTAGAGTTAAAATTAACCATTGGATGTTGGATAACTAAATCCCATCTCTCTTTGTTTTGATCAATAGTTGCACAAGAGCGGTCATGGTTAACTTTACAAGGAAGATAAACTCACATATGCCAAGATACTATGAAGGAAATAGCTCACATAAGATAGGAATGACTTTTAAATACATTCACCATAGAACAACGTATTAGTTGATGGTCTAAATATTCATAGTCACAATATCACCCATGTTATTCAAGGATCTTGCAATAGCTCTTTATTTCCCACTCTTTTCCATTTTTTGTCTTTCTCTCTTTCTTTTATTTTCTTTATTTTGTTTTATTTATCTCTCTACTAATTTTAATCACTATTGCTCCCCCTCTTTTTTTTCTTTTGAGGTACCACTGTAAGACCCTTAAATAACTTAGTTGACCCATTGCAGTTACCATTGGATTAGAGTATATCATGCCCTCTTGATATCATCTCTTCCTAGTAATTTATCATATATGGCTAAATCTCTCCTATAAAGCTAGATGGTGAAGTGAATACAACTAAAATTTGCAAATTTTAATTTTTAGATGGGTTCTATGCTTGTCCCAACATACTCAAGTTAATTAATTTTAAACAAAGTGTAACTGAAACTACTCCCAGGATGTGATCCTTTGCATGAGTTTGTTCTCCATAAATTCCCACACAATGGAAACAAGGTAACACCATAATATTTTAATAAAAAATACTCGCAAAACAATGCATACATATATTTCTCTCAAAGAGAAAAGCACAAACTAAGATAAAGGTTGAAAAACTCTCACAATAAAAGATAGCTAGATAATGCATGGTAAACTAAAAAGCATAAGAAACTTGATAAAACTCTCCCAAGCTTGAGTTGTTTTTGTAGATATTCACGCATCATACTTAGGCCACGGAGGATCATAATGCTTCTTGATGTCCCCTGGATGTCCACCATAAAATTGTATGCTTGCTTGAAATCCTTTATGGCTCCTCCTAAATCTCCCAAAGTGTTGGCCCAACTTTCTCCTTTCTTGGTGTTTCCACTCAAGGGTTGATCCCTTAGGTTCCTTGTTGGGAAGGTGCCTTTCCCACTCTCCCAGTAAATCATTCTTGGGAACAATCATGTATTCCCTATGTTTGAGATTAGAGGCAGAATTTCTAGAAGAAAGCTGCCTTGGAAATTTTCCTCATGTGCTCATGTGTGCAGTCTGCCTATTTTTTAGGCTTCAGGATGGTGACATGGGGTTCTGCCCATTGATGTATTCATCATCGTCTTATTGTGAGGAGAATTGCTAGGAGTCTCCGGGGGACATGGCGAAGGATTTTTAGTACATAAATATAAAAAAGTCAGAGCTAGAAAATAGTGTTATCATCGAAAAGGCTCGGTGTGAGATGAGATCCATAGAGAGGAGTTTATATAAGAGGTTTTCAGGTAAGTGCCAATGTCTAGGCACGAAACGGAGGTGACACGGAGTCCACAAGGTGGAGTTCTAGCATGTGGTGTGGCCAGGGTATCAGGTTGCACCACACGTACGTTCTCCTCCTTCTAGGCTCCGTTTCATCGAATCCTTTTCCTATACGATATATTTTCCATAAAAACTGAGCTTGTAGAAGTTTCACGGCTTTCCGAGACGGTTACAACCTGAAGAGTTACCTTTTATTGATTTTGGAGTTTTTGGCACATTGTGTATCTTTCCAATTACCTTATCGGGACTCGAGATGCAACTCTTCTACCGCCTCCTAAAAAATTTGACCTGCAATATAATGTTTAAGACGTTGACCATTAACAACATGAGGTTTACCTTTAACATCTCCTTGAAGTCGAATGGCCCCTGATCGGTCTATCTCTTGTATCAGTTTTGGTCCTTCCCACATTGACTTATGTTTACCTGCCAAAAACTTGAAATGGGAGTTGAACAATAATACATGATCTCCCTCTTTAAACTCTCTCTTCATAGTTTTCTTATCCCGGAAATTTTGAACTTTTTCTTTAAATAATCTAGAACTCTTATAAGCTTCATTTCTCCATTCATATAGAAAGTTCATATCTAAGATTCTTTTTTGTCCAGTAGTTTAAAATCAAAGTTCAATTGTTTAACTACCAACGAGCCTTGTGTTCTAACTCTACTGGAAGATGATAAGATTTTCCATAAACCATTTTATATGGGTACATACAGATAGTGTCGAGGTATTTTACAATGGTAGATTTATGTTCGGAGGGGTCACACTCGAAGATCGGCGTGGTAGCACACTGAGACATGAATTTATACAGGTTCAGGCCCGGGCAAATAGTGTCCAGTCAAATACCTACTTCCTTTTTGTGGTGGATGGAGTTATCCTAGTGTACTCCGATGAGATCAAGATATGGGTCGATATCACCTATGATGGTTGGAGGTAAAAGACAATCATAGGGGTTCCCAGATCGAAGAAATGTCCCATGTTCGGCGTCCCTACACCTCCTTATATACTCAGACGAGGGGTTACAGAAAGCCGAGACAGGTTACAAGTGGTGGCGCCTATACAAATATTGTAACGGAAATATTTGATCTAATCACGCCAAGAATCTGGAATGTACATGACGATCTGATTTCATCATGGATGAGAGGCAAAACGTCATAGATGTCCATCCGCGACGAAAAAAGGGTCGTGAACTTCACGTTATAATTGGATCCATGATGATTTTTCTGTCTAAACATGTCACGGTCGTCTATGACGTTCCTTCAATTTCATCGCGGCTAACGGGACTGACCCAGCCTACTAGGCCCAATCAGCCATGATTGGTTTTTTCGTCATGGTCTACTCCAGGTGACATACGGCACCGCGAGCATCCATTGGCAACTTCTGCTGACATCATGGCGGTCGTGTGTGGCATCCTCAACATCAAGACATTTTTTCGTCATGGCTAGATTTTGTTAACGCTACTTTCTAATCTCATCCATCCCATTGCTGATGTCATCCACACTGTTCCTGGCGTCACATGGGTCGTGATGAATTTCGGTTTGTCATGGAATGAAGATAGCCTTCTCACATGTGTACGGTTACATGGAAGACATGTGGACCAATAGTATGATGACACGTGGTCCATCTCAAGCACGACACGTGGACCAATCATATCTGGACGCGTATCTCCTACACACGATGAATTATTTTCATCATGCCAGAAGAGATGACGTCGTTGTTTTCCCTAATATTTCTATTTCATCAGGACTGCTGACTAGTGAAAGCGCTCCACGTCAGCGTCTATCTACAAGGGAAATATTTTCTTCAAGTAAACAACCATGAAATTTTTGTTTACGTCGTGTATGTGTGCTGGCTTCATTGCTAGATTGCACGGTCTAGATCAAATGACAGAAATTTCACACCACAAGCGACAAATGACATAAATTTCAGGCCAAATGTTTCAGATCACATAAAATTCACATAAATCACTTACAAGTTTCCACAAGTTCAACACCAGTTTCTTCGCCAAAAGCCTATCAAGTTTTCACTTACAAGTTTTCACATATTCACCACCAGTTCGCTTACCTATGCAACTGAGCCAAGAAGTGTTGAAGTAATGCATTTTCATGGTCTTGTGTTTTGTGCACTTCTTGGAGGTCTTTAACATACTTCCGTTTCTCTTCTTCTTTCTCCCCTTCAGCAATTCCATAATGTTTCTGCGCAGTGCCCCATTCACTGCTCTATCTCATCCCCAAGTTGCGCCTCAAGGAGAGAGTTGGTTGATAGCGCATCATCAGTGGAAGCAAGCGGTTGATCCCCAATGCTTTCCATGATTTCCTAACAGTTATAGAAGCAAATATTAGACTACTAGCAATAAAATTACAAGCACATCGTATACATTTCAGAGACAAACAGGGTATTGAATTGAACGAAGACGACAAAGATGGAACTGATATAGTTTCATCCACACTTCCTTTAGGGTTTCTACCTCGCCATTTGAGTTCTCCTTTTGCAACCCCACAATGGTAGTGTGTAGTATCTCATTCCCTGCTCTCTCGGCCCCAAGTTGTGCTTCAAGGAGAGTCTTGGTTGGTCTTAAAGAATGGATGTCGATGTCCTCTAATAGAAAATAGTGCACAACTTCGGTGGAAGGAGGTTGTTCAGCCTCAGTGAAATCTTCTGTAGTAGAACGTGCCATCTTGTTTTCCATGGTTGCCTATGATTTTTAGGAATAGAATCGAACATTACAAAAATAGCCAGAAAATTACAAGTGCATCGTACTTATTTTAGAGACAAAGATGGCATTGAAATTTAGGAAGATGATAAGTATTCTAGAGGACTTTCTGTTACTTTTTTCACATTGTCATAGAAAATCACATTGTTGTGATAATTGGCGCATCTACTTTTGCTCTACTTGTTTATTAGGCAACGGGCCTACATAAATAGAGAGCATAGAGTGTAAGAGGTAGTCTTGGTTAAACAAAAACAGGGGGAAAGTTGAGTAGACAAGGCATGACCCAGTTCTTAGGGTTAGTCCAAGTATCAACAAGCTTGCACCACTCCACAATATTCATGTGTTCAACAAGAGATATCCTTGTTACTTGATTCAGTGGGAAGGGGTTAAAAAACTGCTTCTTCAAAAGATGTCGTTGAGTTCTTGTGTGCTTCATTAACTGCTTGTTGCAAGCAACCTGTACCTCTGGTTGTGATGCGTCCATGACAAACTTTTGCTGAAATAAAACTTGGTGCATCAGCCTTTGCATGAAAAATAACAAAAATAAAAGTTACAATTGAGTCACGGAACACACGGAAACTCTGTCGTAAAACTCTGCCCTGACACTCGGCCTCTCCTTATACTCTTTCTAGTGGGGGGAGATAGGCATACTAGTCCTAACTGTTATTGCATACTCAGTGACAAACTTGGAAGCAATATTTGCTGACTTTGGTTTAGGTCTCCCTGGAGGAATGACAAATGGAAGCTTTCCTCCTCTAGACATCTTATCAGGCGGATTACCACTAGTAGAATATATCCCTTTCATCCATATCTAATTTGAGCTTTAGTCCTGGTTGTGTTTAGGACGTAGACTAATATTAGCATTAGTCTTGGTTTCAATGGAAACGGGGGCAGCCATCTTTAGTCTCAGGTGAAAGGGCATGTATGCCCCATGTGTGGTTTTGGTAATTAATGACAATCCCTATGGACTAATGTGCAAATTAAGGTTCACTTGTAGGTTTGTCCATTGGCATCGCTTGGGCCATGTGTTGGTATCAAGGTTGAAAGATGTTGAAATGAAGAAGGAGAAGAAGAAATATCCAAGGGCTTTGTGCCCATTGGAATCATGAAGAAAGAAGGAACTTGAAGGTTGATCAAGACAAGTACAAAGAGTTGAATCTCGATGGAACAACACTCAAGAAGGAATGAAGAAGTGCAAGCTCAAGATGCGCCAACTCTAGAAGATCTCATGCTTGGAGTTTGACATCCTCGATGATCATGGAGTGATAAAGACAAGTTCAAAGAAGAGTTCTCCCCATGGATTATGGGGGAGAAATTCGCAAGTCTTCATCAAGAAAGATCAAGAAAGAGCAATCAAGAAAGGTTTTCCATCTTGAGGAGCACAAGACAGCGTACATCAAGCTCAAGTGGAATGCTCAAGGCAAAGGTATGATCTTGATAGGTTTTCTATTTTTACCGGTCTCTTGTAATGTTGGGAGACTGGGTCATACTATCAAGAGGGGTTATCAAGCGGGTTACTCGATCGCATCTTTCGAAGAGAGCTCAAGCCTTTGCATACATATCATCATCTTTCTTGGTTGTTATTTGGATATCATCCATGAGAGGATCTAGATCTTGTGGTTATCATCATAACAAGCTCTAGTTCATCAAATAAGGATTTCCTTTGCATATCTTATTGCGGTTTTTGATCTTGTGATTTTTCCGGCTCTACTCCTTGGGCGTTATCTCACATATATATTCATGGTATTTTCTTCCTAGGTGATACCCATTATTTCCACCAAAATTGGTTTCATCTCATTTGGAGTTCGAATGCGAAAGTTATTGCAGTTTTGGTTTCTGGAGTTTCCATGGGCGGAAGTTCTGGCCCGCTAGCGGTAGTACCGCTAGGGCATGTTGCCGCCGGTAGTACCAGTGAAAGTTCCGGGGGTTCTTCCGCTCATCCTGATTTCACTTTAGTAACCTCCCTGTTTTGTGAGTGCTATTTTGTCAGAACTTTGATCAGATTTTGGGGCGGTAGTACCATCCCAGGCGATAGTACCAGTGAACCGGCAATGGGACCTGATACGTCCATTTTGCATCACTATTATTTATCATAATTTACTGCTATTCCTTGGTATATTTCATATTAAGAGGTGATACTTATGTTATTTCATCTATTTTTGCATGTTGGGTGACTTTTGGAGGATGAACTGTCGGAGTCAGGATTCTGATGGAAAAAGCGATGTCCAGATGCAATATTCGTGAAGATCGGAAAATTCCAGAAAATATATGAAAAATCATATTTTTCCAGAAGACGAAGGAAGCCAGAAGGGGAGGCGAAGATGGGCCATAGGGGGCCCACACCACCCCCTGGCGCGGGCCCACCCTAGGCCGCGCCAGCAGGGTGTGTGGCCACCCTGGCCCATCTCCTGCTTCGCCCCTTCGCTTATAACTTCCTCCCGAAACCCTAATACACGGGGAGTGACCACAAAAATATTTTGTCGCCTCTGCGCGGTGGAAACTACAGAGAGAGAAAGAGCTCTCCGGCAAGCAAATTTCTGCCGGGGAAATTCCTTCCCGGAGAGGGGAGAACATCGCCATCAACACCATCATCAAGCTAGACTTCATCGGGATCATCATCGTCATCCTCACCAATATCTCCACCAGCACCATCATCACCACTCCATCCCGCTGTAACAGTTGGGTTGAATCTTGCATAGTTCTTAGGGGAAACTTTCCCGGTGTTGATTACTTTTGTAGTTGATGCTTTTGAGTGGAACCTTTGAATCTTTGTTTATGTTCAGATTGTTATTCATCATTATATCATCTCTGATATTGATCCATATGATGTCTCGTGAGTAGTTCATTTAGTTCTTGAGGACATGGGAGAAGTCATGTTGTTATTAGTGGAATTGTGTTGGGTAATATTCAATGGTTTGATATTTAAGTTGTGGTGTTATTCTTCTAGTGGTGTCATGTGAATGTTGATTACATAATACTTCACCATTTATGGGCCTAGGGGAATGCATTGTGTATTTGGCTACTAATTATGGGGTTGCCTGAGTGACAGAAACCTGAACCCCCGTTAGAAAACCTTTGCACAAGGGAGTATAGGATCTCATAGTTTAATGTTGTGGTTAGGTTTTTATCTTAATTACTTTCTTATAGTTGCGTATGCTTGAAAGGGGTATAATCACAAGTATGTATTAGTCCAAGTAAGGTCGGTACATTAGCATAGGTTCACCCACACAACACTTATCCAACCAAAGAAGATTAATTAACTATATGAAGCGAAAACACTTGACAGTATTCCCATGTGTCCTCGAGAATTTTTGGTCCTCATAAGTAATACAACCGGCTTGTCCTTTGCTGAAGAAAGGATTGAGCCACCCGCTACATTTATCATTGTTTCCTTTTATTTACTTGCACTTTATTTCTTTGCGTTATCAAAAAACCCTAAAAATTGGTTTGCTAAGTATTTACAGAGAATTCCTGATGCAAACCACTAGTCAACACCTTCTGCTCCTCGTTGGGATCGACACTCCCATTTATCAAAAGTACTACGATACACCCCCTATACTTGTGGGTCATCAGTACCGTCCAGTCTCGTTTTTCTGTCTTTCGTCTTGCTGTTTTCTGACCGTTGAAAGGGTGTCGGCGGTAGTATCACCCACCCAGTGGTACTACCTGTCGTCATGAATCTGAACATAACGGTTAGTTCGGGGAGCCCTTTAAAAGGGGCCCCTCTTCCCTTTCATGGGTAACTAACTCTTTTCTTGGTTCTTGGCTTTCTCTCTCTCCTCCATTGTTGACCTTGAAGAGTTTGACCTCTCCCTTCCCTCCCTATGATTCTTGTATCTTTTTTAGGGATCTTAGAGAGGAGATCTAGATCTACAATTTCCCCAAACCAAATCCATTCTTTGTGAAGGAATCCTTGGGATCTAGATCTTGGAGAGTTTTGTGTTCTCCTCTTGTGTTCTTCCTCCCTTATTCCCCAATAGCTTTTGTAGCTTTGTTGGAATTTAGGAGTGAAGTATTTGCCCTTGCATTTGTTGCATGGGTTTGAGTTCTCCACGGAGATTCGGCGAGTACAAGCTTGTGGGCTTGTTACTCTTGGGTTCTTGGAACCCTAGACGGTTGTGTGGTTGGTGTGTTGTTTTCTTGAGGCCTCCATTATGGAGTGGCCTCAAGCTTCTGGCCTTGTGGCCTTTTGTGGCTTTGTTGTTGGGAGCCTCCAATTGAGTTGTAGAGATAGCCCCATCCTTTTACGGGTTTGGTGACCTCCCTTAGGTGTCCCTTAGTGGATCGTGAGTAGGTACTACGTTGGAAACGTATCTATCATTTTTTATGATCCATGCTTGTTTAGTATATACTTTGCTTTGTTTTGTGTTCACCTTGAGGTATTTTCATACACTTTCTGGTACTAACCTATTAACAAGATGCCACAGTGCCAGTTGCCTGTTTTCTTCTATTTTTGGTTCTAGAAAGGCAGAAAATCAATATTCTCGGAATTGGACGAGACAAAAGCCAAAGTCATTATTTTTCCCGGTGCAACACGGAACCACGAAGTAGAGCCGGAGGGGGGCCATAGGGTGGCGCACCCCCTAGGCGCGGGCAAGCCCTGGAGGCGCCTACAGGGGGTGTGGGCCCCATGGACCCCCACCGACCTTGATTCCTATGCCTATAAGAAGCTTCCGACCCAAAAACCCTAGGGCATCCACAAAAACCTTTGTAGCATCGCCGCCGCCACCAAAAGGGAGATTCGGGGGATAGAAAGTCTCTGTTCTGGCACCCTGCCGGGACGGGGAAGTGCCCCCGGAGCCATCTCCATCGTCTCCATCGCCATCTTCATCACCGTTGTTGATTCCCATGATGAGGAGGGAGTAGTTCTTCCTCGAGGCTAAGGGCTCTACCGGTAGCTATGTGTTCATCTCTCTCTCTCTATGCATGATCTTGTTGTAGTCATGAGCTTTGTAATCTAGTAGATCTACCTTGCTACTCAAGTGCTTCAATAGATATCTGCTCTCCCCATGTGTGTGAAAGTGACAGCGTGCACACCATGGTGGCACTTAGGTTTGAGTTTACATAAATACTCTTTGTGCTTTAATATATCTATGCTTTTCCCCACGTGTGTGAAAGTGACAGCATGCATACCGTGTGTGGCACTTTGGCTAGATTGAATATTTGTTATGGGTTATATTTGGAGTTGGATGTCTCTATGGAATTGTGGTGTTTGTTGGAAACATCTAGCTCTCAAGGTGACAGTGTGGGGTTATCTAGATTAGGGAAGGCGGACTTTGAGGAGTGTTGTTATAGCCCTACCGGTGATTAGAGTGTCCAACCGGAGAGTAGTTAAGAGTAGTATCATGAAGAGAGGATATTTATATGAGAGAGTGTTCGCTAGTGAAAGTATGATCCCTAGGCCTTGTTTCTAAACATTGAAACACCGTTTGCATCTAGATATGTTGCATGTTTGCTTGCTTTAGTCTTTACCTCACCATCAAGCTATTTTTTGGCACCGTTACCACTTGTATTTCACTATCTCTTCCCCGAACTAGTGCACCTATACACCTGACAAGTGTATTGGGTGTGTTGGGGACACAAGAGACTTCTTGTATCTTGATTGCAGGATTGCTTGAGAGGTAATACCTTTGACCACTTCCTCCCTGAGTTCGATAATCCTTGGGTAATCCACTTAAGGGAAACTTGTTGCTGTTCTACAAACCTCTGCACTTGGAGGCCCAACAACTGTCTACAAGAATAGAAGTGCGTAGACATCAAGCTATTTTTTTGGCACCGTTGTAGGGGGAGGTAAGGTAAAAGGTACTCACATCCTCTGGTGTGAGTGCTCGAAGTTATTTCCTTTAGATTCTGCAATTGTGTCTTTTTGTTTCTTGTTTTCACTAGTTAGGCTTAATGGAAAACAACAACAAAATTAGAGAGCTTTTTAGTATTTTTCCTAAGTTAGAACTTGAGTGGTTTGAAAAGAAAATTAAAAAACCTATGGAACTTTCTGTGCATGCTAATAGCAATGTTATTATTGTGAATTTTTTGAACACCATTGTTACTAATTGTATGGAAACGTCTAATCTTGGGGAAGCTAGTTTTATGAAAAAAATCTTTTTAGTTCCCCAGCTTTAGGGAAGAAAATTTGCTCTTATGATACTTTATCTCCCATATGTGGTAATTATAATGATACTTGTGATATTCTAAATCCACATACTGAAAGTGTCCCTTTTAAAATACCTATTGAAATTGTTGAACTTGTTATGAATAACTGCTATTTTGGAGATGGAACTGTCCATCCTAGTGATCGTTTACTCTTTATACATGAATTATGTGAGTTGTTCAAGTGTGCAGGTATTTCAATCGACCGAGTTAAGAGGAATCTATTCCCCTTTTCACTTAGGGACAAAGCAAGGGAGTGGTATAAGCTACTAGATGATCCTCATCATTTGGAGTGGAAGGAACTTGAATCTCTTTTTTACTCTAAATTTTATCCTCCCCATGAAATTCATGAAGATAGGAATTATATTTATAATTTTCATCCTCATTAGGGAGAAAGTATTGCCCAAGCTTGGGGGAGATTGAAGTCTCTAATGCTCAAATGTCCCATTCATGAGCTCCCCGGTAATATTGTTATCAATAAGTTTTATGCAAGGCTTTCAGGACATTACAAGGACTATATGGATACCTGTTTGGAGGGATCCTTCGCAAGTAAGGAGGTAATGGCTAAGTGGGATCTTCTTGAAACAATTCAAAGCAATACCGAAGGTTGGGATAACGACAAAGGTAAAAAACCAGGTATAAACTATGAGTATGATTGCATTAAGTCTTTCGCTGAAACTGCTAATTTTCAAGAGCTTAGTGCTAGATATGGTATTGATCCTCAAATTCTTGTTAAATATTATAGAGCCTTTGCTTCCCATATTAATGCTCCTAAATAAAAGTGGGACATGTATCATGAACCTTTTAAAGACACTTGCATGGAAAATGAAAATGTTATTAATGATTGCAATAAACATGCTCAAACTTCTGAAAGTACTATTTCTTATAAGCATGTTAATTTTTGTGGTATGCATAGACCTTGTGAGAAGAAATTAAATAGAAGAAAATATTGTATCACACACTGGAATGAAAAAACCATAACGTGGTATAAGGCTCTAAATGATCTTGGTAAAAAAATTGTGCCCTCTATCCTTTTATTTGTGAACTCTGCTATGAAGTGGGTCATTTCAATTTTCAATGCTTAGGTCGTACTAATGACCTTTCTAATCCAATGAGTACTGCAAGCTTTTATTGTGATAACGCGATCACTTATAATCAACATGATGAACTTACATTGTTTTTGGGGTGTGAAGAGTTATCAAGAAAAACTTCTTTGGTAGACATGAGTGCTTTTGGTATGAATTGTGTCCTGCATGGGTGTCATATTTATTGTGTTGGTAATTGCCACGCGAATACTTACATACAAAATCTTATAAAAGATGATATTTTACCAAAATATGATAGGATTGATATGAGTTTTGTTCTTATTAATGAAAAGGAGGAATCCTCCAAAGTTTCTTCTATTGTCTCTAACAATAAACCAGGGTATGTGGAGAAGCTTCCTTTCAAGCCTCTCCCTCCTAAATAGGAGAAGAAGAGGAGTAGAAGGAGAGAGGAAACGATATCTTCCCCTAAGCATGTTACTCCTATCATAGTTTTTGCTGATGAGTCTGAACTAGATGATGTTCCTGTGCTTGTTACCTGTATTAGTGATCATGATTGGGAAAAGCACACTACTTTTGATATTGAAAATCTCTTCGGCACCAATTATGGAAATGATAATATTAATAATTGTTGTGCTATTAGTGCTATCCATGTTCCTTCCAATGATATGTTTCCAAATGAACACACTTGGAAAGATGCTATTTTGTTGAATTTGCTCCCACTACAGTTAATAAGAATGGCTATTCTGATGTGGAGAGTAATAATCATTTTATGCATGTGGCTCATGATAAGAATGTTTCATGTGATAGTTATATTGTTAATTTTGTTCATGTTGCTACTGAAAGTTATTATGAGAGAGGGAAACATGGTTTTATGCATCTTAAGAATATTAAGTTTCCCCTCTTTATGTTCAAAATTTTGAAGTTGCATTTGTTTTGCTTTCCTATGCTTGTTGCTTTGTGCCTTCATGACTTGTTTCTTTACAAGATTCCTATGCATAGGAAGTGGTTTAGACTTAAATGTTCTTTGAATTTGCTTCTTGATGCTTTCTTTTAAATCAATTCATATTTCCTATGTGAGCATCTTTGAAACTATCATGCCTAACTTAAAGGCATTAAAGAAAAGTACTTGTTGGGAGATAACCCAAGAGTTTTCTTGAGTCTTGGAAGTTATTACTTCTGTAATGACCTCTTCTTATCCTTTTTGTTTGCTTTTTATGCCAAGAATAACCTCTAATGAGATGGAAGTAAGATTTGGGGAGTTGTTGTCCCGAAACAAATTTCTTTCCTCCACCATAAAAATTCGTGAGGAGTCTATGTAACTCGGATTGAGCTGAAAATTTACGAATAAATCCCCCAGTATGTTAGCTAACTTTCGTTAGTTCAACACTTTTTTATTTGAGCAACATAAGATGTTCAAAAAGTTGGTTTCTACCTACTAATCTGTTTTGACAGATTTCTGCCATTATTTGCATTTGCTTCTTATTGATTCCTTTTCGAGTTCTCTTTAGGTGAATTGAGCTTTTTGAAGGAGTTACTATAGTAGCTTGTGTTCTTAGTGAAAATCCTTGTTGTTCCAAAGCTTTGCCAGGGGTCTAATATCTTTTGAATAAGCTAATGTTGCTAATGAAGATTGTGTGAAGTTTTGTATGAAGGAAAAATTTTAGGTGTAGAGAGAGTGATGTAATGAGATGAAGAATGGACAAAAGCTCAAGCTTGGGGATGCCACCCTGGTGTCACCCCAAGAAATATCCAAGAGGTAAAAGCGTCAAAGCTTGGGGATGGCCAAGGCATCCCCTTCTTCATCAATAAAAATCTCAGGTCTTTCTAGACACTTCGTTTTTATTGCTTCATGAACTATTGTGTTGTTCTTGGAGCGTCTTAGTTTTTGTTTTTGGTTTTAGTTTCCTTGAGTAAGTTGTTGGATTACAGCACACTTCTTTTGGAGAGAGACACACTCTATTTTCATTGCCTAGAACACTCTAGTTTTCACTCCTATTGTTCTGTGAGGGTTCACTTTTGCTAGCACTGCGTTCAGCCTTAGTTTTCTTGTGCTTCCAGCTTAGAACTTTTTAGTTCTTCTTTGTGGATTTGTGAGACAAGCTCACTGATCTTTATTGATTATTATCTTTGTGAGTTGTTTCAATTAAGTCGATTGGTGTTGGAAATGAGTAGGAAGCTTCATGCTTAAGTGGTACAAAAGGGAGCTTGCATTGACTGTGACTTAGACTTTAGCATGACATGCTAGGTGTTGCTTTGACCTTATGCTTAGTGATTATTGTTGTAGCATGTCTTGTTCCAAACA
Source organism: Avena sativa (assembly GCA_916181665.1). Classification (NCBI taxonomy): domain Eukaryota; kingdom Viridiplantae; phylum Streptophyta; class Magnoliopsida; order Poales; family Poaceae; genus Avena; species Avena sativa. The sequence continues at coordinate 252,600,715 of OV702293.1, forward strand.
ATTGGGATTGCTTAGTGTGCCTTGAAGAAATTATGCGTTGTTTTAGCATGCAAAAGCATAGTATAGTGGTATTATCCTTTGATGTTTTGCTTGGGTTGACTTGGCACATGCTCACACCATGTTATGACTCTCACAAGTCACCATTAGCCTCTATGATCATTTAGTCCTTGACTTGTAGTACCACTCTTTGCTTTGATTAGTAATGCTTTGTTGCACTGCATGATTATGGCCATTATTGCTCTCTTAGTTGGTTGCTCCCAGTCTTTTTGCTAGCCTCCACTTGTATTAGTAAGTTCTACTCATGCCTCCAACTTCCAAGAAACCAAGTTATTCCAAAATGTCCACTATAAACTCCTATACATGGTGTGTTACACCATTCCAAAGTATATTCTTGTTTTCAGCTATCTTCCAATTAAAAACTATTTTGTTATGTGAAAACTTAGTGATTAAAACCCTCACAAACTTGAAGGCACACTTTATATTCTTTGCCCCTAATAAACTTGAACCATTGTGTCTTCTATGTTGTATATGCTTGCACTTGTACGTTGGAATTAGCAGAACCATGCTATCATGGGGAACGTTTTCAACATTGCACTTGTACTTTGTACTCAGTTGATATCATGCTCTTTTGTCTATGGATGTCACCGGTGTGAAATAAAGAGGGAACTTGTAAGTCCATGGAGTTTGTATTTTGTGTTAGAGAAACGCCTGGGCCGCTAGCCTAAGCCATGCCTAATCATGGTGGAAACTTGCAGCATCACCATAGTGACATCTAGGAAGCATTCTTCTTATAAAAAAGAGATTGAGAAAAAGAGACATATGAGAAAAGAGGAAAAGAGAGAAAAAAGCACCATATTCCCATGGTAAATAAGAAGATTTTTGAGATGTTCATTGTGTGCTTGCCTTGTCATTTTGGTTATGGGATATCTCCTGTACCATGTGCAAGGGGTACCTCGTTGGCGGTTCTCTATGATATGCAAATACTTACAATGACAAGAACTTACCGGTGACTGAAGTTGAGTAGCATGAGGTGTGGCCCTCATATTCAAGGGACTTGAGATTGCCAACTTATACTTCGTCAAGCATATACTCCATCTTTGTTCACTTTAACCTTAATCACTTCAAGATGCTTATGATAGGGGCAATGAGGGATGAAAGCTAACAAGTACCATAATTTTTGGATGCTCTTTCTGAAACTTGAAATCCCTTCTTCCTTTATAAAAGGATTTTCTTCCACCATTATTTGAGTCTCCACCTTCTATCTTTAGGCACCATTAAGAGAGCATAGTTATCATTATGTGTGCAGTGTTTCAAAGCTTATTGATTGATGCATATTGTGATATTACTTGTTCTTGTGCTACTTGTTTCTAGTCACCCTTGTGAACTTTAAAGGTGTCCTATGCATCTTTTTGCTACTCTATGAGGGACAAGCTGATTTCCACTATGCCATGTTTTCTGTATGTGAAACAAACAAACGTTTTTCAATGCATGTTATTCATGATCTTTGTTTGTAGCCTTTCATGTTGCATGCATAGTTACTATGTCCTATTGTTAGAACTCCATCTTTCATGCACATGTTTAGAGTTCTTTGATCACAGCTTTCAATGCTTGACAATGGTTTGATCTTTATTGCGAGGGTGCATGTCACCTAAAAAATTATTCCTTTTTATCACTTACCTACTCGAGGACGAGCAAGAGTTAAGCTTGGGGATGCTTGATACGTCGGAAACATATCTATACTTTTTCATGCTCCATGCTTGTTTAGTATCTACTTTGCTTTGTTTTGTCTTCACTTTGAGGTATTTTTATACACTTTCTGGTACTAACCTATTAACAAGATGCCACAGTGCCAGTTGCATGTTTTCTTATGTTTTTGGTTCCAGAAAGGCAGAAAATCAATATTCTCGGAATTGGTCGGGACAAAAGCCAAAGTCATTATTTTCCCGGAGCAACACGAAACCACAAAGAAGAGCTGGAGGGGGCCACAGGGTGGCCGCACCCCCTAGGCACGGGCAAGCCCTGGAGGCGCCCACAGGGGGTGTGGGTCCCCTGGACCCCCACCGACCTTGATTCCTGCGCCTATAAGAAGCTTCCGACCCAAAAACCCTAGGGCATCCAGAAGAAATCCACGAAAACCTCCGTAGCGCCGCCGCCACCAAAAGGGAGATTCGGGGGCACCCTGCCGGGACGGGGAAGTGCCCCCGGAGCCATCTCCATCGCCATCTTCATCACTGTTGCTGATTCCCATGATGAGGAGGGAGTAGTTCTTCCTCGGGGCTAAGGGCTCTACCGATAGCTATGTGTTCATCTCTCTCTATGCATGATCTTGTTGTGGTCATGAGCTTTGTAATCTAGTAGATCTACCTTGCTACTCAAATGCTTCAATAGATCTCTGCTCTCCCCGTGTGTGTGAAAGTGACAGCATGCACGCCATGGTGGCACTTAGGTTTGAGTCTACATAAATACTCTTTGTTCTTTAATAGATCTATGATTTCCCCCACGTGTGTGAAAGTGACAGCGGCCATACCGTGTGTGGCACTTTGGCTAGATTGAATATTTTTTACGAGTTATATTTGGATTTTGGATGTCTCTATGAAATTGTGGTGTTTGTTGGAACCATCTAGCGCTCAAGGTGATAGTGTGGGGTTATCTAGATTGGGGAAGGCGGACTTTGAGGAGTGCTGTTATAGCCCTACCGGTGATTAGAGTGTCCAACCAGAGAGTAGTTAAGAGTAGTATCATGAAGAGAGGATATTTATATGAGAGAGTGTTCACTAGTGAAAGTATGATCCCTAGGCCTTGTTTCTAAACATTGAAACACCGTTTGCATCTAGATCTGTTGCATATTTGCTTGCTTTAGTCTTTACCTCATCGTCAAGCTATTTAGTGGTACCGTTACCACTTGTATTTCACTATCTCTTCGCTGAACTAGTGCACCTATACACCTGACAAGTGTATTGGGTGTGTTGGGGACACAAGAGACTTCTTGTATCTTGATTGCAGGATTGCTTGAGAGGGAATACCTTTGACCACTTTCTCCCTGAGTTCGATAAACCTTGGGTAATCCACTTAAGGGGAACTTGCTGATGTTCTACAAACCTATGCACTTGGAGGCCCAACAACTGTCTACAAGAATAGAAGTGCGTAGACATCAGTAGGACTTTATGGCGAGCTCACGGGAGAATAGGGTGAGCCTATTGTGGTGAGTTGTGTGCCTTCGCATACGAGGTGAGGCCTTGTGTGGTGTTGGGTGATCATCGAGCCACCACACCTCGAGGTGAGCCACTTGTGGCGTTCGGAGAGCATTGCGACATCGCACCTATCCAACAGAGACGTAGCTTTTTTTGGAAGTGAACTTCGGGATAAAAATATTTGTCTCCACGTTCATTGGTTATCTCTCAATCGAGCCATTTACTTGTGAATTTTATATTGTGATAGCCATCGTGCTTGAAGTATTTCATCTTGATATCACCTCGTTGCTTGTATTGCTTAGCATAGGTTATTGGTGCACTTAGGTGAACCTAGTGGTTAGGTTGTGTGATTAATAAATTAGATGTTAGTTTTTATTCCGCATATATTAGAGTCTAAACCATAATAATTTTAAAAGCCTATTCACCCCCCCTCTAGGCGACGTCCATTGCACTTTCACTGGGTCAAATGGAACCTTTAGTCTCGGTTGGAGATACCAACTAGGACTAAATATAGACCTTTAGTCCTGGTTGGAGACACCAACCCGGACTAAACGTCAGTTGTACATTTTTTCCTCTCATGCCTACCCTACACCCCCCTCCCCTCGTCCCCAAAAAACGTCTAAACAAAATAAACAAAAATGATAAAAACTTCAAATTTCAAAATCCTTTAACATGCATGTACCTCACGCAACCAACTCTTTGGAAAAAATATTAAATTTGAAATTTGATATTTTTTCAAAAAATGGTTGGTCTGAATTAAAACGGCTATAACTTTTGCGTATGAACTCGGTATAATTGTGTAATATATGAAAAAGTATCTACGTGAAAAGTTGCATCCAATTTCACTAGCCGTTGGCCATTTGCACAAATGACACATTTTCAAAATTCCAAAGGGAAATATGAAAGCAGGAATATTTAGGTTTTGCCAAGAAAAAATGAGAAAAATTGATATTTCACGAAATTTTTGAATTTCTTTTGTTGTTTATTTTACTTTTAATTATTTTGAAGCCTTTTTATTATTTTGGATTTTTTTAGATTTTTGATAGTTTTTTTTTTGAAATCTTGAGTTTTTAAATTCATAAATGAATTATGCATAAAGATTATTTGGAATTCATTGTTGCTTACTATTACTTATCATTGTTGCTTATTTTTAAAATTATTTGGAATTCAGAAAATAGAATCATGTGTTATCAAAGTCTAAGGGTGCGGTGATCCAGCATACCACTGCATGATGTAGTACACTATAGTCGCTGACATAACACCAATGAAACACCGTTCACTAGTATTACATCTCTCAGAGTGGTACAACAGAAACACGGCAGGTCCAAGAGACTATAGGTGACAACTCAACTCTTTACACAAGATCTAGAGAGCACTCTAGGTTAAAGAGAGAGAAAGAAACTTCTTACAAAGAAGAATCAGAAATAAACAACTCAAAAACTATCATACTATTAAGACTAGTTTCTAAACTATTGAGGCTTGCATTGCTGTTATTGCAATACGCTACAGAAATGGGTTCTATGGCTAGAGATTGTATTCCCATTTAATCAATAACTTTGTCTTCACTTGAGTTGATGTATATGTTGACTTCCTTGACTTTATTGAAGACCTTTAGCTTCTGATGATGATTCCTGGAGCATAACTTGATGTAGACATCGTCTGTACTGGCTTTAGAACCTAGCAAGGGTTAAGAAGATACTTTGAGTATGAGCATACTCAGCAAGTTCACTAGAAAAGGAGTGTTTGATGCACTATATCTACAGCCACAGACCATAGGTCGTAGGAAATGCAGGTTTTCGTAAACATTTCTTCAAAGTTTGCTTTTATTCGGAAAAGCTATGTCTGTCAGCCTTCACGGATTTACCAGAACTTTCATGGAGTTCCTTTCTCGCCGCGTTCGCAGCTCCTTCCCGGAACAGGGAGTAACAAGTTACAGTTCTTACACTCTATAGAGGTGTGTCACTTTACCCATGAGAGACCTTAGGTTTTGTTGCATGGCCGGGAGTATGTCCCCGTTCAAACTTCCTCGGTTTGAGGCCCAACCTAAGATCCAAGCCAATCATTGCCTTCTCCGTGACCCCGCATGTCTCCTTGGTGTACGACAGCCCACCTATTGAATTACGGCAATTGGCAGTACAGACCGTTCAGATGCCGGAACTATCGTGGGACGTTGAGGGCTCCCACCCATATGCTGCATATCCTTTACGAATTACCAATTAATATGCATGCTACGAGTGATAACAGCCACGACCAGCACGTCTGGTTCCATGCGAGAGGGAAAAGATATAGCTGACTTCTCCGTCCCATTCCAAATCTCATGGTCAACGCGTAATATACAGCGCAAAAATCACTGGCGACATTGGTTGTTAAGTCCTAGATAATGTGTTCCTTTACCACCGGAACTTCTATAGTAGGTTATTACCTCATGGTATATAACCTATAATCACATTATTATGAAAATAGTATTTTTGGACCTTTTTCAAATGCAGGTGATGACAACACTGGATTTGTAAAATACTTTACCGAAAATAATCAAAGGACATGAGCAAGTGTGAACTTGCCTATTTTGATTGCAAGATTATGCACTCACGGTCTTCAAAGCAATATAAGATCCAATATCGAAAATCAGCATCATTGGTCCGGTAAGGACTAATGTTTAAAGAAGCAAGATGCTTTATGCATAAGTAATGTAATGCAAGTTGATAAACTCGAATCCCGGGGATAACGTTGTTCTAGGGTTTGGAGACTGGAAATGGTTTCTTTGGAATGTGCTGCCCTTTTAGATTAAGTTTTACACATGTGCTTCTTATTAAGGCTTGTGAGTGTGTGAAACATCATGTAATTATAACACCATAAAACAATGAGATACATAATCATGGAATGTTACTTAAAGACTACTTATATAAGAATTGCCTTATCTTTAAATCTTACTTTACAAGTATTGTCATTTATAAGGAACTTAAGTATTAACAATCCTAATCTACGAGTAAAGTATAAAGTAATGTGATTATGATTAGTTGTCATCTATTGATTGAAGTGGCAGAAAGAATAACATTTGAAGAAAAGATTTCTTTTCTAAGGTCTAAACAACCTTTATGGTTAATCAAATGTGGTCGATGTTATTGGTGCTTGCTTGAATATTTTGGACTTGAGATGATTTACGACTTAATTATAATAGACTAGAGTTAACTATAAAACACATAATAAAGTCTTTAGCATTACACTTAAAGCTTTGCAAACTAAAGTTAACTTTTAAAAGCACAGATGAACTTGTTGTAATGCTTATGATATTTGTATTTTATTCACTTCATAATGTTTCCTTAAAGTTATTTAAGCATGGCATTACTTCTACTTGAGTAGTGGTTTCCTAACATTCTAATGGAATAGAATCATTTTCCTTTTTATAGATGAGTGGTTATAGTTTGTAAACAAGGAAGTAATATTACTTAACTACTTATGGATTCACTATAGTGTTTTGATATGTTGATACACTTGTTGTTAAAGTAAGGGAATAGGTTTTATTTCACTACAAATTATTCTTGGAGATTTTATATTGGTTAAAGATCTTTTTAGAAAACAAACTACACATATGGTTGAATGATAATTCAATAAAATTGTATTTGGAATGGGTTGGACCATTTTGACTTCATATTATCAATATTGAAGACTAATACTATTTATTAAACTCAATTGGCTAATTTTAGAAATATTAGCAATTTTTTATTTACCCTAATATGAATTATCAATTAAGGAAATAGGTTTAAATTCAAGTTACCAAAGTGTTTACATTTTTATTTGACTCAAAAGTGGAATATTATATTTTTAGCATGTAGGTATTATTTTTGTGATCATTTTGGTATATTACATTTATTTTTGTGATTTATAAATAATAATATATGTTTTTGATAATATTTATTACTTTATAAATACTTAATAAATAACAAATATTTAATTAAGTGAAATAATAATGCATGATTATAGTTTTTAATTATAGTTCTTATTTTTCTAAGATTTTTGGTATTTTATTTATATTTTTAACATTTACTAATATTAAAATATGATTTATCAAAGTATTAAAACTTATAAAATCTTTATTAAATAATAATTATTTAAATTGTTAACATAATAATGTTTTATAATAGTTTTAAGTTATAGATTTTATTTTTCTAAAAAAATTCATATATTATATATATTTTTCTGAATTACAACACACAAGATATTAAATTTCTAAGATTTAATCATTTTCAGAAATTTTTAAACATATTTACTGCGTCACTGCTGACATCATCTCCTTTCTTAAACTTTCTACACTGCACCCTAACCTAGCCCCCAGTCACTGACTGGTGGGGTCGTTGCCATGTCATACGCCACCTCAGCAAAGCAAGACCCGTGTGGTTTGACCGATTGACCTCATGCAAGCATGATGTCATCATCACATCATCTCTCCGGTGATGCTCTGGTGGCTAGCAGCGGCGGCGATCTAGCAAGGTTTTGCAAACGTTGTTGCGGTTCGAAAGGGCACACGCAGAGGAACCATCTAGCAGCGGCGCCGCTTCTATTTGGTCGCCAGAACATGGTTGGCGACGAGCTTTGCGGCGGTGGACGTCGATCTACGGCGACAGAACAATAGCAGAAGCAAAGGAGGGGTTTGAGAGGACGATAGGGTTCACTGTCTCACCACTAACGCGTAGAGGGGGTCGATGTGGACAGAGGAGGTCGGAGTCGCCGACAGCTACCGTGAAGGAGCTCAACCGGAGCTCGGGAAGATGACCTCGTGGCGTCGATTCCCGGCACCCCCTTCGATTCCTTTGACTAGGAGACTTAGGGGAACCAGGCGAAGCCGTGTGCTTGATCAACGGGGCACGGGGAAGCTCAGAACGACGACAACTCCGGTGAGGTCGAAGCTAGGGTTTCGACCGAAAGAGGAACTCGAGAGACAGATGATGAGAGCGAGGGATACTGGTATGGATGGATAGAGGAGGACGTGGGCGTTCTTATCCCCTCCTCCATCGGCGGCGGCACACATCGCAGCGCGTCGGAGATCGACGAAGGCCGCGGTGCCACGCAACAGCTTCCGCCGGTGAGGAAGACGACGAAGATTCGAGGCTGAAGGGGTATGGGCTCCTGGCGGGCTGGTGCTGGGCCAGGTGGGTCGCGGTGTGACGCACGTGAGCGATAGGAAAGGGGAAAGAAAAATGGGCCTTGGGCCAGAAGGTTTGCTATGCCCTTTTTTTAACTTTTCTGTTTTCTGTTTTCTTTTCTAATTTTGTATTTACACTATTGTTTTAAATTTTCCAGAAATTCTTTTTTTTAGAAATTACACTTAAGATTCTGGTATGAGTTATTATTATTATCTACTTTATTTATTTACTCCTTTCCACTCTCTTATTCAAAAACATATAAGAAGTTGTTATATTAAATGGAATAAGTAGAAACTAGGGTTTTGGGGTTTAGGATTTATTTATGATCTTATAAAAATGATTTTATTATTTCCTCTTACTGAATGTAATTAGAATGGTTTAAGATAGTTAAGGATATGTAGATAATATATCTATATTTATTATTATATAGTAATCATTATATAAGATGTTTTAATTATTTAAGTTCTTAATATGGTAACTTCTATTATCCTAATTCCACTAATAAGTGAATATTGTTTTTAATAATCTTGATTATGACCTTGCTTATACATTGACAGTCATGATTGAAATAGAAGTTAGGGTTTTGAATTATAATTGCTTACCCTAGGTTTTAGGGTTCTTAATATACTTATATTCTTTTGTTGATGTGAATAAAGATTAATGGCTAAACACCTTGTCTTTATGTTTGTGATTTTTAATGATATCACCCCTTTAAAACATAAAGTTATTTTCTGGAATTTCATATGGAAAAGAATTGATAAATATAACTCCTAAGCACATATGGTTATGATAATGGGAAATGAGAAATATGTGCTTAAGTGATTTGCTATAGGAAAATATCCCTATAAAGCTTTGTGGAAATAAGATGATAGATCAATCAGAGGAAATGGATTTTATGATTGGTTAAAGATTTAGGGTTTAGTGTTTTATCCAGAATTCCTATCTTCCATGCTTCAATAATTCCGGAATTCTAATTAAGGAATTCCTTTCCTAGATATATTACTTCTTCATATCCACCATCATATGTTAACATGATGAGCTTTACTTCACAAGAATATTCTTATCCACCTTTTATTCTTCTAACTCCATTTATAAATCCAATGAGCTTGATACTAAAGCTTTTCATAATCTTCTCATATCCATACTTGTTTATATTAACCACTCTACTGCTGATAACCTCCAATCTAACAAATGTTTACAGTTACTTCCATTCATGCTCTTCCCTTATCAACCTTCACTAATATCACTTCAATGGATGTATATATATATATATATCAAATTCTACTTTCCTCAAAAGCTTATTATCTTTTTAAGATAAATACACTACTTCAATAACTCCATGCTACTCTAGCTTCAACTTAATTATACTTTCTTATATCTACTTAACTCCAGTATCTTATATACAAACTTTACATCATATCATGGTGACTTGTCATGGCTAACCTAGGATAACATATCTATACTAGGGTTAAATCATGTTCTCTCCACCAATGTCACTTATACATGATATAAGCATTCAATCTTGGTGACTAAAGCATTATCATTATAATCCTTTAATCATTTATGGCCTAGGTTCCCAGTTGGCTAATCAAGGTCTAATCAATACAATATTATAGTTGTATTATAATTATCTTCTGTTTATCTCTATTGGACTAAGAGATATTATTCATTGACTATACCTACTTGATCCAATAGGATTGCTTCTTGGTAACTATCTTCAATATTCATCCTTGGAATCCTCTTGGTTACCATATGAATATATATTCCAATTAACTCTTTTATCATTACAGGAGTGAGTTAACTCCATCAATTATCACATTGATCTTATTCTCTTCTAACTCTCCCATTCTCTAGATGATATTCAAATCTAGCATTACTATTTACCCCTTCTTACTTATTTCTTTATAGGCCTTAAGTAAATTCTATGATATGGACAAGAGTTGATAAATCAAGAATTGATAGATTAAGAATTGGTGAATCAATAGTTGATTACTCAACATTGATGAACAATAGATATTAAGCTAAGATTTAATAGAGATGATAAGGATTGATATGGGAAGAAGGATATATGGTGAATGATCTTGACACTTGGTTTCCTTCCTACTCAATCTCACTAAGGAGTTAAAGTCAGGTATTACCATGATACTCATGGTATAAGTAGATGAGATTAAGATGCAGTTTTTGCATTCCTATTACTTAAGTTATATTTATAACTTGGTATTCATGAGTTGTGTAATGAATACTGGGATATGTCTACTTAAGGTTCAAATATTAATCATTAAGCAATGCATTATAGTTTAATTTTCATTACATTTGATCTACCCTTAGATCAAATCATGTCTACCCAAAATAAGGTTTTAGCAAAGGTCATATTGAAACTTATCACAGTCAACTTGATGATCTACTTCAATTCCATCAAGTTAAGAGAAGCTTCAATCACTTTGATGAGTTTTATTCAAAAGCACGAAAATTATTCAGATTTTCTATGCATGAATGCAATGCACACATCTGTGTTCAGCTTATTTCTAAGCTCTAATGCTGGGACGTTACAAAGGGTTAAGAGAATTGATATCATATTGTTATCAGGAAGTTATGAGCGTGGATTTGAAAGCTAATTTGGAAGGAACTCAAAAGTTAAGGGTGGAGCAGTGTGAGGATGGGTGACCGACGGGGAATTTTGGCCACGAGTATGCACTTTGACATGAGAATAGGGGTGAATAGTGATTAAACTGTCAAACAATAAAAAATCCAAAACTTTTTTCAAAAAAAAAATTAAAAACTTTAATCGGACCTTTAGTCCTGGTTGGTATTACCAACTGAGACTAAAGGGTCCTCCAGCCCCAGCACGTGACCACAGCCACGTGGAGGGCCTTTAGTCTCGATTTGTGGCACAACCTTGACTAAAGGTCATGACCTCTAGTCCCGATTTTGTAGAACAACCGAGACTAGAGGTCGTCCAGAACTGAACTACATGCCATTTTTCTACTAGTGTCCCCATGTTTTCCCTCTCACCACAATTTGATGATCATCATTTGTAACAGTGTCTTCAGAATAATTATGGCCAAAACCATATACAAACATATAATGTGGATTTAGTGTTCTACAATAGTACAATACAAGAAGTACCATTCACACAATAGAATGTGCTTTCCTTGGGGAGTTGGTTGCTTGACTGGGGTTGCTGCCTGCTCTTCTTGGACTACTGTCTTCATGCCATGGAGCTGCCGGCTTGCATAATGAAGGGTGGATCACCAAAATCAACATGAATGCGGAATTTTGATGGACCACATCTGCCAATATGTTTCTCTTTGGATTTGTCAATGTTTTGTCTCCCTTCAAGATGGTGTGGCAGATGATATCACTTGGCACCTAACCAAAAGTGGGCAATATTCGGCCAAGTCTGCATACAAGGCTCCGTTCTTTGGGATAACCTCCTCGCCTATAAGCTCCTCGTCTTGGAAGATTTGGCTCCTCACAAAATCAAGTTCTTCGCGCCATTCAAAATAGTATTTGACCGCTGACCGGATCGAGAGATAGGATGTGGAAAAATGGGGTTTTGCCTACATTGCAAGCGCATGCTGGATTCGGTGGACCACCTCTCTCTTCATTATGGATTCATTAGAATACTTTGGGGCCTAATCAAAGATTGAATCAAGCTCCATTCATCGATATTGCGACTTGGCCAAGGCAATCTATTTTCTCGTGGTGGCACAACATGACAATATGCAAAGACTTGGCTTCCATCACTCTCCCCGCTTCTTGGGATTTTTTTTTGAAATGGGGGCAAAAGCTTTGCCTAATCTATTAATTAAGGAGAAGTTTTATCAGAACTAAAAGGTCCAATTTATGCAAACAAATTACTCTCACGGCATGAATTCATCCAAGCGCTTAGCTCCCGTGTTAACTAACAAACGGGCTTCGCGTTTAATTCTATCTAGGACTACAAGAGGCGACGCATGATTTTTGTTGAAGACCCGGTCGTTGCGTTCATTCCAAATATCCCAAGAGATGAGAAGGGTAAGTGAAGCCATGGCTTTGTGGTTTGGTATAGGTCCATTCGTTATTATCTCCCACCAATTCCCTATAGAGTGTCCCGTCCATTGAGACTAATCCAACTCGGAGATGCCAATCCGCTCCTTTATATAAGCCCATATACGTTTTGTAAAACGGTACGAGATTACAAGATGGTCAACCATCTCCATGGTTTGCTTGAAAATTGGGCAAAGGCCGCAGTTTTGCCAACCTCTCTTGGCAAATCTATTCGCCATCTAAATTCTATTTTGTGTGGCAAGCCAAGCAAAGAATTTTACTTTTGGAGGAGTCCAAGCTTTCCAAACTAGCTTGTTCATTTTGGATATGATGGAACCCAAGAATTGCATCTCATAGGCCTATTTAGTCGTATACTCGCCATTTTCCGTTAGTTTCCAAACAATATTGTCATCCACCTCCTCATTGAGATGTACGTTTTGGAGAAGGGGGCAAAGCTCAACGCATTGCCTAGGTGCTATATAGTGAATTCATCACCCAATTCAATCTTCCCCATCAAAGCATTGTTGCTTAAGGCTTGGTTGACATTCCAAGCTTTCCTTATTGACACGTCAAAGATGAGCGGTGCGATATCTTTTGGTTTTCTTCCTTCAAGCCAAGGCGCATCCCAAAAAGTGGTCTTGTGCCCATTTCCAAAGGTGATGGTGGTCGCGGCATAAAATATGGACATGTCCTCTTCGGAGCAATGGTTGTCGAAACCCACCCAAATTTTTCCGGGGACTTTCCATTCAAACCAAGGCCATCTCAAACGAAGGGCTGTTGCAAACTTATCAATGTTCTTGATCCCAAGACCTCCAAGCTTTTTGGGTCTACACACTGTTTGCCAATTTACTTTACACTTGTCCCCGGTTGTCTTGTCCTTGGACGACCAAAGGAATGCCCTTTCTATTTTGTTGATGAACTTTATAGCACCCGGTGGAATGACAAGGGAGGTGATGTAATAGGTTTCTTGAGAGGTGATAACCGATTTGACAAGCTCATTGCGTTCGGCCATCGTGATGAACTTCCCATTCAAGTTGGGAGCTTCCCGGCGCATTTACCCTCAAGATGTTGAAAATCCGCCCTTTTAAGCTGCCAAATCGAAAGAGGGAGACCAAGGTACTTCAAAGGGAATGAAGATCGAGTCAGTGGTAGGCCATCAAGAATGTCCTCAAGATTGATGTTTGCACACCTAATGTGAACAAAGTTACTCTTTTGGAAATTGGTACATAGGCCGGTGACCTCCCCAAAGCTTTCAAGAATCATGGCTAAGTTTTGAATGTCCTCTTTGATTGGAGCCACGAACACCGCCGCATCATCGGCATAAAGGGATGTTCTCAAGATTGCCCCCCTCCCTTTTAGCTTATGCAAAAGCCCATGATAGGTTGCTCTTTCCAATAATTGGGAGAGTGGATCAATGGCGAGAACAAAAAGAAGCGATGAAAGGGGTACCCTTGCCGCAATCCCCTCTCATGACTAGTAGGGGTACCCGAAATGCCGTTGAGTAGCACATGTGAAGAAGCTCTAGAGAGCAAAGCGGCAATCCAATCACGGAATCGACTCGGGAAGCCGCGTTTTGCGAAATTTGGAGTGAACGCAATGGCCAAGTCTTCAAAAACAAGCACCCTCCACCTTCGGTCATTCTAGAAAAGATTAAGCATGAGGCCAATCTCTGGATCTTAGCCAGAGCGAAGCACATGAGTAATTTGATCTCGCGAGAGTAGACCGTTTTATAATATGGTACTTTTTAATTTCACTCTGCTTTCTTGATTAACTGAAAATGGCAAAACATTTTCCCTCGTTTAAAAAAAGAATTATTTGGTGTTCAAACATGTCACACGGGAGCGGAGAATGCATGAAGTAGGTCGTGTACTTCTTAAGCCCGATTTTTCAGATTAGAGGGGTCATACTTGGTTAAAGTTGTAAAATGGACAAATAATGGGTGGAGTCTACTTTTACTTTTTTTCGTAGATGTTCTGCATACAAGAATGATGATGGGAGAAAATTCACATTTAGTAATAGTATAGTAGATAAACCTGATTTGAGATTACAATCGATTAGATTTCAAATACAGTATGTGATAGTGGGCGGGGTATAGCACATGCATGGAGGCTAGCCTCCGTTTCCCACACATCATCGACCCACCAGACAACTAACACAAGACGTACGTACCTAGTAGTAGTAATTAAAATTCAACAACAACCAATATTGTACACTTGGCATTCACACGTATTATACCAGCGGCTTCCTGGATTCATGCATCGGCCGGAGGAGCGATCAATGGAACTGTACGTTGGAGCGGTAGGCGGTGTCGGGCTTCCAGTTGGCCGGGATGACCTGGTTGGCCACCAGCGTCTTGCCGGACTCGCTGCGGATGCGGAGCGAGAAGGGCCCCTGCAGCGGGCGGTTCGTGTCCTTCCTGAAGATGGCGCCCCAGGAATGGGTCATGGGCTCCCAGTACCCCGTCGGGCGGCCGTTCTTGGACTGCATGAGCTCCATCCGCACCACGGTGCCGTCCCGGTTGGCGTACTCCACCAGCACGGCGAGGTAGTTCGGGTTGGAGCCCCGCTGCACGTGGAAGGTCACCATCAAGCCCTGGTGCTTGCATCGCACCCTGCCACCAACGGAATCAACGGTCAGTGTCAGCTGATCATCATGGCCCGATCGAATGTATTTTCCAAAGGGATATTTGCGCCTACTAAGAAATTACTAACGGACCTCCTGAACTGGATGTCGATTATGCCGGCGTGGCGGAGCTTGTCGTTCTGGCCGGGCTTGGCCATGGCGCCGAAGGCCGTGCCGCTGAGGTCGAAGTGGTACTTGGCCACGGGGTAGTAGTTCATGTCCGTGATCATGACCGTCTCCGGCTTGCCGGAGCAGGCACGATTGTTGACGCATCGTATCTGGAAGACCAAGCAGAAAGTCAACCAATAATGCACTACGTACCGGCCGGCCGGTAACATGCTACACACGCATGACCGTGTGAACGGAGCCGTACGTACTTTTCAGCTCTGACTAATAGTACTAATCTACTTTAGTGACTACTACTAGCATAAGCGTCGACGATCGATCGGCGCCGACGTAGCTAGGTACGTACCCGGTAGCAGGCTCCGCATCCCATGCCGTCCTTGAAGAGGGGCTCGTTGCCGCACGACCCCATGGACATGAACGGGTACTGGTTCACATGCTTGTAGCCGCAAGCACCACCTGCACGCATCCATCGTCACCATTCATCATTATTCTGCTAAGCTCGCACGGCGGCTAGCGTAATGTGCACAAATCAAAGGCATGCGCCGCCGACCACCGGAACATATGGTATATCTACAGGTACGTACCGTTGTCGTCGGGGCCGGCGCCGGTAGGGGCGCCGTACCAGGTGGCCTTGGCCGCCAGCCAGGGGGAGCCGGAGGCTTTCGCCAGCCGGGAGGTGTAGTTCAGCTGCTGCTGCTGCTGCTGCTGGGCGCAACAGCCATACGTGAGAAGCACGGCGACGAGGGCAGCAAGTGCAACGGCATTCGCGGAGAACCGAGCCATATTTGCACTTTCTACTAGCTAGCCGAGTAGTTGTCCTCTCCTTATAGGCAGATGTGGTTGGATGGCCGGATGGAACGACATTTGCGGGCATTTATAGGCAGGCCGATAAGCAGAAATGAGGTGGGAACGACGATACGATACCGATCGGCGTCCATCCATGGCCGTATTCCGTGTTTGGGCTAGCAAGGTCACATGGCATAGCTTAAGGAGGGTATCATGGAGGAATTGAGAGGCATAGGGTTTGCGTGTGTGCTACTATAAAAATGACACATTTGGCGGTGATCGCATGTTAGTTTTAGCCATCGGCGACTTGGCGTACACTCGTACGGTACCGCCAGTCGCCAGTACCCCGCGCCGCTAATCATTAGTTTGGACGCGCAAGTGACGCAAGCCCGGTGAGGGCTGCAGAAAGTCAGACGGTCTGCTTGCCGTCGGATTAAACCTCACGCGATCCCGATTCCAGACACGTGTCCTCCGCTGTTCCCGGCCCCTCGTTCCTTTTGTGTTGACCACTTCTCGGAGCACCTCGTGCAGCACCGCGCAGCCCCAGCCCGTCATGATTCGTGAACATGACTTACGCGCGTCTGAACTCTCAAGACACAGCTCACTCCGCTCCATGCATCGTCTTGAGTCTTGACTTCGCTTGCACACCACCGCCAGTCCGCCACCCTCGATCATGCCCGCATCATTATTAAAGATAAACCAACGTTGGGTCTATAATTTTAAATAGTTTTCGAAAGTTTCACACATACACACGGGCCAGTACTGACTATACGAGTGAACTTGCAATTAATACTTTGTGCCAAGTTATTCATCTGTGTGTCCTGTAAAGATGTGTAGCAGCCAGGTACGTTCACACATAGTTCCCTTTTTTTCAGTTCACTTGCATGCTAAAAAAAGGTGGTGATAGTTATTTCCAGGTTGCACCCGGATTATACTTTTTCAAATGTAAGAAAGAAATAAAATATGTTTAGATCCATGTTCATTTACATTAAACACGGAGAGAGTTGCTTCGAAGAAACAGAACCTCCTGGGTCGCTCCCGAGCGACCCCGGAGACCATCTCCAACCCCGTCCCCAGTCCTCCTCCCTCAAGCAGATCCCAACCAGCAAATAACCGAGGGGAGATGAAGGTATCATGCCGGCGGCCACACAGACAGGCTATATATACACTTGTTTTCGCTGCATTGTTGACTACTTATCAAGAATGACTCTAGGGCTTCTGAAGGAAAAGTGAGTGTTGAATCATATGTGTTTTCTAAAATACTTGACCATCCTGACTTGTAGAGAATTGGCGCAACTCTTCAAGAACTTCAAAGATAAATATCTTGGCATTTCCTTTTCTACAACAGAACGAGGTATCCTCGTACTAGAATCTTATTCTATTTTGAGGTCAACCTAAATCTTTCACTTAAAAGATATATAAGAACCCTTCGTAAGATGTAGATATGTAAATCAGAAGCATGATGATTGCACGAGTACAAATAGATATGGGAACTTATATATAATAGTCAAGTATCAAGTAACATGGAAATTGCAATTAGGAAGAAATGATGACACGATTAAGTTTTAAGGGTAGCAGCATAATGAAACCTTTTGATTTCTATTTGTGTGTTCCATATCTTTTATGTTTTAATCTGAATCCTATCACAACCCACACAAACCCCAAAGGATGATACACAAAAGATTTATAATTGTATTTAAAATGTATAACCTCCCAAAGAGTCAAAGAATCGCATCTCAAGTCGATCCAAAGATTAATTGAACAAACTATATTATTAGGATGGCAATGGGTAGGTTAGAGAAAAATCATACTCATGCTCATATAGCTGGTGGGTACATAATTCTACCCATACCCGGTGGGTATCCTTACCCACTAGTTACCCATTGGGTATGCTAGATCAATAGTACACAATAGTTCACGGCTTGCCGTGCGCCGCCACATCACAATCATGTTCTACTCTCTACTGGCTTGACATCTGCCTTCCACGCTCCTACTTGCAGCCCACTTCTCATGGCTGAAGAAGCAGAGAAACGAGTGGATCTAGAGGGGGGTGGAGGTTGTTGTTGTTGTTGACTCTATGCCTTGTAGTGATGGCTTGATGGGGAGAGCCGGTGGATCCAGAACTCGAGGTTGAATATGTCAGGTCAAGGTAGGTAGGGTTTGGGTATACCCGTGAGCACATGATTGTGCCCATGTCCTATGCATAACTTGATGGGTAGAGTATGGGTACTATCCATGGGTACACATAGCCATGGATAAATTTGCCATCCTTAGATATTAATAAAGTTTTCAAACACATATAAGGTTGTAAGTTTAGTTTGGTTGCCTAAGTTTGGAGCACTTAGTCGGATGCAAGCTAACTCGAGGATAGTTGTCTAGAAAGGGCAGTCCTAATTTTTTTTTCCTTCTCAATCAGGAAAAAAGGACTGGGTTGACGAATTGGAAAATGAAAGAACCTATGTTCGAAGTTTGCAAATCCTTCTGTTTTCAAGGATACATCTTGGGAGACGTATCGTTTTCATAGAAGGAGGGCCAAGAGGCCAAAGCTTTATAACGCGGCGTGACACAGACGCCATGAACGCAACCCCACGCTGCCCTAGAGGCAGCACTCGCACACTAGCCAACTACTCGCGACATCTCCACCTGTCCACTTGGCTCAGGCAGTCATGGAAAAGTCGTGCATTCCTCCAGATCTCGGCCTCCGTGGATATCTTCTGAATGACCAGGGCAGGGGATGGGTTGACGCCCTCGAAGACGACAAAAGCCTTGTAGTTAAAGCTTGTTGTGACTGAGCGGATCAAAATTAGAGATGGTGAATATGACTCGAACCGGCCGAGATGGTTGCATGTATGTTAGCTATTAGAGGAAAAAAGCTACCTTGTAGTTAAAGCTTGTTTGACATGTACTGTGAACATGTTGTCTTGTAAGAACGTTTCCTATTCAGATTGTATGACACATGCCAAGTAATTATGCATTACAGTAATCTGTAATTGTGAGCTATAATAAGGTACACTACAAATATTATCCTTGTCCACGCCATGGTAAGAAAGCAACTGGAATCAAGTGGAGAAAAACACACCAATCAAATTGAACGCCGTGTACCTCCATGATGTATGCACAAACTAGATTTAGAAGTGCGCCTCGGCGCACGAGCCCGTGGGTCTCGCATCTATTTGCGTTAGTTTATGGATCTCTCAGATTTTGCTAACTAAGTTTTTACTACTATTGTCATTGAGATGTTTTATCAAAGATGATAGTAGAAAGTTCACGTGACCCAATTTCGTCCTACTTCAAAATAATTTGATTTCTTGCGATGCACAGAGCTCCTGCTAGAAGATCTCCTTGGTCCATGATCCCGTTAAATAGGAAATAGTGTAAATTTTGTGAGATTATTTTGTGGAGTGGGAAGCGTAACAGCAGATGATAGCTCGACATGAGGCAGGCCCGACAGGAAAATAATCCTTTGAGACCGGGTCTATTTTCTTCCCTTGATAGACCCTATTTAGTAGTTGTCATCTGCCTTTGCGAATCTCAAAGCAATTAGACTTCTTCCCAGAGTAGCCATTGTGATTCCCGTATAATTCATCTTGTACGATGCGATGTTCGTGCAAGAACAATTTAGTGCAGTAGAGCACGGAGCAGCGCCTGGCGCGGCGTATGACATATCCTCGGCGGTAGGGATTTAATGAACAAGGAGACCCCTGATGTGATCAATAACTATGAAGAAAGATGCAACAAATTTGGAGAATGTAGAACAATCGTGTGTGAGTATGGTTCTGGATCACCTGGCGTCGTTCACTGGTTTTAGAACCAGTCCAGGAAGAGGGAGGAGCCTATAGAGGGACATATACAAGGAGGCATCATGTATTTGGTTTCCACTGATATCGTGCATGTTGTTGGCAGTGGATATAGCAGCGGCATGCATCAGGAGCGGTTGAAGCAGAAGTGAAGATCTTTTAGGTTGAAGCAGAAGTGAAGATCTTTTATCCCAAGGCGTTCGTGATTATCTAGAGATTTTTGGTTTTCACTAATATATACTTCCTCCGTTTCAAAATATAAGATGATTTAGTTTTGTAAAGAAAATATATCTAAACTTTTTTTAGTGTATAGATTCACTCTAAACCTGAGTAAACTTATATACTAAAAGAAGTCTATTTGCTTCACAAAGCTAAAACATTTTATATTTTAAAACGGAGGGAGTATAAGGTTACATAGATGATGTCTTTCAAGTAGATAGATCTGACTCTACAATGTGCACAACCAACCAGGAATCCTACATTTGCAAGCAAGATAACCAACTAAATTACAACGGAAAACATAGGAGGTGGTGTGTACGGTGCTATCCATAATATGGTACTCCATCTCAAAATAGATGTATTAGGTTTTTAAAAATTTGAATAAATTTATATACTAAATAGTGTCTAGATTTATTTAAATTTTGTTAAATTTGAGACATCTATTTTGAGACGGAGGAAGTGGAATAAATGGAGACCATCGTACAGACAATCAGAAACTATTCGGATGTTCTTGCCCAACCGGATGGCAGATTGTCAGGTACAACAGGCAAACCAGAAGTTGTTGCCATAATTCATCTGCTATAGCGACATCACCACGAAATCTTCCCAGTGCATACTAAGCTCCTTAATCTTCTTTGTCTATCCCAGTATCTCACTGATAAGCTCTCTAGTGTTCTTGTCCTTCTCATTCACTTGCGTGAAACGATATTCGTCGGTCCGTTTCTCCTTGTTAATAGTTAGTCCCTCTGCATCTTCTGCTCGGTATGTTCCATATACTTGACAGCTTGAATTGCTACAGCATTTTTTGCAGCTTCCAAATTGTCTTCAGGATGATTGTAATGTCGATGGGTGGAATGCGATAGTAGACACCAATTTGGCATGTGCAGCCACACAAGACGGGTATTTTGACATGGGTAGTGCCATTTCTTCGGCATGGCTTCGAGCCTGACCGTGGCTGGGATCCAAAATATCTCCATATGAATTGATGGTGAATAGCAACAAAGACAACAATCAGGTGATAGCATATAGTATCCAAGAAAGGCACAATCAATATGTGGTGACTCTACATCAAAGAAAAGGCCGACAATTTATTTACATGCAGAAAGGTAGTGACATCGCGAGCCAACAAACTGAGAAGAACATGCAGAATATTTATAGCATAGCTCCAGTACTGACCAAACAAACATTAATTATATATGGAAAAAGGGAATGAATAAAGCAACAACATCTCGGAGTAACCAGAAAGTATGTTTAAATAGAGAAAGATAAAGATAACATATAAAAATGTTGTTGAGTAACAACACGAAATAATTAGTTGATAGCATAGGGTATCTAAGAGTGGCACCTGCAATTTAATTTGATGGGTTCCTAATCTAGGAAAAAATTGGCTGACAACGGTTTATTTTACACAAGGCGGAAGGCTCGAAACATCATGATGTATTAACATGCCAGGTTATTAGGAAATTGACAATTCATCTACATAGGCAGGGTAATAGGTGAAGAAGGATTAATAGGTGAAGTAATTAGATACATGAATATAAGAGACAAAACATGCAGACAACTGTAAATTTCATGGAAACGTGTGCTGCTTACACTAATCACCGGACTTGAATGTGAATTAGATGGTGTAAGAATCAGCCAACTTATCTGAAAAGCAGAGAATCAGTGGCTCGGATTGCAGCAAGCAGAATCCAGCAGGGAGAACAGAATGCCTTGTCTAGTCTAAGAACCTCTCACAAAATGCACGAATAAATATGAAGTGAATAGTAGTGTGTTTTAGTATATGAAAGAGAGCACAAAAGAGCATCACAAAATATCTTCCTTCTCTAAACCATCTTTCTGGAAAAATAAGCAGTGTGGAAGAAACGCCAGAATCATCAACATCAAGCTATAGAAGAATCTGTTTCAGTTGAGGAAATTACAAAAAACCACCACAATTGGGGTCATGATAACAAAAAACCACCACAATTGAGGTTTGTGATAAAAACCACCAACTTTGGGTAACATTTTTTCAGAAAACACCGATCGAACAGTTTACTCGTTCTAACCATGATTATCGCAGGTGAGACCCCTTGTCAGGCCCACGTGGCACAGAATTGACGCCGTGAGCTTGGTAGTTAACGCCGCGGTTACCTAACACGAGGCCCAGCATTTCTTTGCTGTGGAGGATCCAATGCCCAAACAGAATGAAAATTGTGCTTTGGAGGATGACCCACAACTGCTTGCCTACAGGAGACCAACTACACCTCCGATCGATCCCCACAAGGTATGATTGCTCTTTTTGCAACAGATATGAAACAGTGGAGCTGTTTCTTTTACTGTCATTATGTTAGAGGAATTTGGGCTGATCTGAAGTGCTTTTATGGTATTCGGTTAAGGCTAAAAAATTTCAGCAACATGCGTCAATGGCTACTGGACTGGGTCTCCGAGGCTTTAGACTATCACATGGTAGTTTTTGTTTTTGCAGTAGCTATTTGGCATATTTGGGAAAATAGAAATA
This sequence comes from Avena sativa, assembly GCA_916181665.1. Classification (NCBI taxonomy): domain Eukaryota; kingdom Viridiplantae; phylum Streptophyta; class Magnoliopsida; order Poales; family Poaceae; genus Avena; species Avena sativa. Next base: position 252,623,126 of record OV702293.1, read on the forward strand.
ATATAAGAAACGGGGAGGTTGTGCCTCATCCGGGTCGTGTGTTGGGGAAGACCAAAGCATATATTGATTTTATCCTTATGAATGATTTCAGTTCGACCACATCCACAAGGCGTGTGAACCAGAGATCAATTCAAAAATGGTCCCCGCCGCCGGTTGGGTTGTTAATGATGAATGTCGATGCAGCGATCTTCTCTAATTCTGGGCGCATGGGCTATGGAGTAATAATACGAGACCATCCTGGATTTGTGCATGCAGCTAGCAGAGGCTATGTGAATCATGTTGTTAACCCGGAACTAGCTGAAGCTATGGCTGTAAGGCATGCTCTGAACTTTGCTGCGCAGGCAGGCTTTCAGAACCTCATGGTGGTGTCAGATTGCTTGTCTCTGATTAACAAGGTGAAGAGTATGGATCGAGATAGGTCTCACACGGGTGCCGTTGTTTACGATATCAAATGCAAAGCTCTGAAGTTTGTAACCTGTAACTTTGGTCATGTTGATCGATCTAGTAATGAGGCAGCTCATGTTCTGGCAAAGTCAGTTGAACATGACGTAGGGTCCTGCTGGTTTAGTGAGATTCCTGATGTTATTAGGACCATTGTTTGTAATGAACGGTGTTTAAGTGAATGAATGAAGCTGTCCATTCTCAAAAAAAAAAAAAACGAGGCCCAGCCCATCCTTTTCGTTCCCCACCGTCCTCTCCCGTGGTTTTCCTCTCTGGCGCCGCCAAATCCCAGCGGGTGCTCGCCGGAGGAGGAACTCGGCGGCGGCACCAGCAGCGCAATCGGCGACGGTGACCCAAGAAGAGGTGGTGCTAGAGGCTTCCCCTCCCTCGTGGACGAGGGCGACTGCTGCGGGAGCTCGAACCCCGCCGCCTCTCTGCTCCGTTCGCCGGATAAGAGGGCGACCGCAGTTGTGGCACGAACCTGGGAGGAGAACCCTTTCTCCAGCGAGCCTGTGCACGAGTGAGTTTCTTTCCCCTCTCTCTGTATTATTTCTTTCATCTATTTGCTGCAACAAATTCATGACAAATGCCCATGCTTTCATATGTTGTAGATTAGATGAGAATGTGGTGTTCCCTAGTCAAGACTGTCCTAGTACTGTTGAGGATTGTTTGATGACACAACAAAGCAACATAAGTCAGAGGGAGAAAGGCAAGAAGGTGCAACAACACATAGAGTCAGATTCAGATGAATGTCACGTGGGCCTGACAAGGGGTCCCACCTTCAATAATCGTGGTTAGAACGAGTAAACTGTTTGATCAGTGTTTTTTGAAAAAATGTTACCCAAAGTTGGTGGTTTTTTGTCACAAACCTCAATTGTGGTGGTTTTTTGTTATCATGACCCCAATTGTGGTGGTTTTTTGTAATTTCCTCGTTTCAGTTTGACATCTGCAGTAACCAGGAAATATGCAGAAATTGCCATTAACTTATTTTCTAATTTCTTCCCCTAAAACAGAGCAACATTTCACCTCCTAACCATTATATGTTCCTTCCACATATATCAAAAAACAAAGCAAGATTGACTAATTGCATTATATATTACCAAACTCGTAAGTCATATCAATTTTAATTAGAATCTAGAGTACACCATCTATATGTTTAGTGCACTGCTAGCAAAAATTCCTAGAAATATAACCAAGCGTATCTTGAAAAGACATGCCTGATATATGAGTGAGCCTAAACATATCCAAAATTCCACATGTAGCTATCTAAGCTACAAAAAACCGAACTTACTCATTCAGAAGCACACATAAAGGGCGTACCCAGCCTTTCCCTTGATTTTTATGCAAACAGGCTTATTTCAACGATATAGCATGAACTATCTCTAGATAAGAGACACTGAAGTGATATCCTTTGATGAAACAATCATGTTAAGCTTCTGAAATGAGCTAACAGAGGAGTCAAAACTCCTTTGTCATCAACCTAAACTAAAACAGAGTCCTGAATTCTCTGTTAAGGCAACATCTTCGCTTTGTCATCAGGATAAAAGTAAACATATCTGGTGGAGTGGACAGTAAAACATAGTACAAATCGGAAAAGCCTCACAAATGTTGAAATACACGGATCCTTTAAAACTCTTGTCTAATACTAATCCGAGAGATGACCAAAGAAAAGAGTTTAAATAAAATGATGTGCATTTTGCTAGAGACATACCTATGTAGACATAATGTTGTACTGCCAATTTTGAAAGCGTTGAAGCACAGTACAATGAAAAATCCTACAGCTTCAGAGTTCATTTTTAACGTTGCACTACTTCTCCACTTTTATAATTGTTGTTCCTTAATCAATTATGCATAAACCGAAGGCAAACATTTCAAGCAATGTACATTTTACACCAAAACTCATCTGGTTGTGGAAAAATGAAGAGCATATATGTACGTGTTAGATGGGAGCCTGGGCTGAACCTATCATGCACACCATATTACAGTGCTATTATACCTGACACATGTAGGGCTGGTCCTTTAGCTCTGAGACTGATGGTCTTCACCAGTTGATGATTCAGCCCTGCAAACCATATTAGCAACTGATCAGTATGTGTCACACAAAAGGAGACCCAACATAACAGTATAAGAGAAATATTATCTAATAAGACTACGACCCAACTCCCATCACAAGCCAGTTCGGGAGTAGATAAAACTTGCAAAATTTTCATGTGTCCATAGAAAGAAAGGTAGTAAACAAATAAGAAGAAACACATTTGATATTGGATTTATAAGAACCCGACTGGTCAAATTATAAGAAGTTCGCTGGTCAACATTGAGTTATAAAATAAAGGTCAAGATAAGCGGAATAGTAGGCAGTTCATCAACCAATCTATTTCAGAAATCTTACCAGTAGAAGAACTTGAGAACAAACAATAATTCTTTCTCGTATGATTTAAACAAGAAAACAATAATGCAAATCAGTTAGATCCCCGACACACTCAAGTATCAACCAACCATCTCCAGGGCTGCCTCTAGAATCAAATTCCAGCAGATCACAACCTTTGACGGGTGGCCTATCAATCACAGCATAAAAAATACATTCAGAAAATACAATCTTAAAAACATGATCTGATGCTGTATAAATGAGAAGTAGCGAGATTAGCACACAGCAACCTGACTACTATTCTATCTAATAATGGCCTAATAAATGGAATTACTGTGTTACTCCATGCAGAGTATCACACCACGTGTACCTGCAGACCAATAACATTGCCTCTTTAACTAAATCATAATGTCTTCGACCCTCAGGATCTGGCTAGAAACTAAAATTAGTAAAGCAGATCACGGCAGCTCTAGGCTGTTAACGGTCTATTAAGCTCCCTACGACTGGGGTTTGACGATTGCGACCATGGAAACCAAAAATGACAGCGAATTTGGATAAAATGTTTAGAATCGGAACTATGTGCGACAATACACGGTCGTAACAAAAAAGAACTAACATTATGTGACTGAACCAAGTATGAAACAACATGAAGAAAAGAAAAAAAGTGAGAGTAGTATAGCATGATTGAGTACCCGGAAGTGCTGCATCAAGAACCTGAAGAACAAATGCACAATCACCTGGTATAAGTATACATAGATTCAGTTAGAGGTCGACCTTAACATCAAGATCAGTAAGTACAAGCAAACTTTTCCATTTACATGTATTATTCAGACTAACAAAGCTGAAAGAAATTTCCTAGCAACAAAAACTGGGAAAGGAACAATAAGTACATGATTTATTTTTTACATGTATTCTTCAGACCAAGAAAACGGATAGAAACTTTACCATGGTATAAAATTTCTGTTGTAAACTTTACTTGATGAACCCTGAAACAAAAAGTAAGCTCCACGTGGGCATTCTTGAACAAGAGATGTTCCTGCTATCTGCATCCGATTAATCATCTTTTCCATTTCTCTGCATGCATCCAAGAGATTGCAGTACACATGAAGTCATGAACTAATTATATTTGGCTCATTGGCATTGCAGATTGTGAGGTCAAGAATTCCCTAGACAAATATATATGCCTTCAAAATTTGCATGTAGCATTCTTTCAAACAGCAGAAACAGCAAAGATATGTGAGCTCATGCTTTGGCAGAGATAACATGTCCAAACAACAGGGACAACAGATATCAGATTCTTCAAAGGAAAAAAATGCATGCATGTTTCAAGCAAACAAATATTGGCCCTCAGAAGTATAACCAGGCTTCACCCAACTGCTTCATGAGCGACACTTCTATCAAGCGAAGATTCATATTTGCAGGTCTATGTATTAACTCAATCAAATTAATATCAAACTAATACTCAGATTTGGATGTATGGATTCACTCAAGCCAATAGGAATTCAGACTTTATCTACATGTAAAGGGAATAGGAATGGATGAACATATACTCACAATAAATTGGAAAAGCCACGTGCTCCTCCATTGAACGAAGAAAATGATGAAGATGTGGGGCAGCAGCGACACGAGCGGTGGCCCATGAACCACATGTCCAGTGCTGGAGGAGGAAGAGAGCTTGGACCGCCATCGTTCCTCCTTCCGCTACTGCACGTCAAAGAGGAGCAGGGCCTAGGCCGCAGGACGCTCGACGGAGATGAGAGCCACAGATGGCGATGTTCCTCTTCCGCTGCTGCACGTGATGAAGAGGGGCCATACCTTGTCGCTAGGCGCGGCGGTGTCGAAGCAGCTCTGCACGCGGCGCCGAGGTAACTCTGCGCGGCGGCCATGGACGCTTAGGGTTTCCCATCGTGGGAGGGCGAAGGAGGAGCTCGCGGAGACGGACGCGGAGCTTGGAGCGGCTGTCGTGCGCCGCGACGAAGAACGCGCCGGAGATGGAGGCTGCGGAGCTCCGACCGCCGCCATCACACAAGGAGCACGCACACCGGGAGGAAGGGGATCGGGGAGAGGGGAGCTGGGGAGGAGCGAGGGGATTAGGGAGGATGAATTGACGGGAGGAGTTAGAGCGAGGCCACGACTGCTCCTTTGTGACCACCACGCACGTCCCTTTGTCCCGTTTTTGACTGAGAGGTGGACCAATGACTGCGTGGGGTCCAACAGCAGCGAGGCGAACTAACAGGTGGGTAGGCTACGTCCGCTCCATTACGTAGAGACGGGTACATGGCAGATCTGGACCGTTATTTTCGAATCAAACGGCTGATCAATTCCGATTTTTGGGGAGCATCGTACTACCCCCTCCATTAATAGGTTAGATGGAGGAGGAAGAGAGCTTGGACCGCCATCGTTCCTCCTTCCGCTACTGCACGTCAAAGAGGAGCAGGGCCTAGGCCGCAAGACGCTCGACGGAGATGAGAGCCACAGATGGCGATGTTCCTCTTCCGCTGCTGCACGTGATGAAGAGGGGTCATACCTTGTCGCTAGGCGCGGCGGTGTCGAAGCAGCTCTGCACGCGGCGCCGAGGTAACTCTGCGCGGCGGCCATGGACGCTTAGGGTTTCCCATCATGGGAGGGCGAAGGAGGAGCTCGCGGAGACGGACGCGGAGCTTGGAGCGGCTGCCGTGTGCCGCGACGAAGAACGCGCCGGAGATGGAGGCTGCGGAGCTCCGACCGCCGCCATCACACAAGGAGCACGCACACCGGGAGGAAGGGGATCGGGGAGAGGGGAGCTGGGGAGGAGCGAGGGGATTAGGGAGGATGAATTGACGGGAGGAGTTAGAGCAAGGCCACGACTGCTCCTTTGTGACCACCACGCACGTCCCTTTGTCCCGTTTTTTGACTGAGAGGTGGACCAACGACTGCGTGGGGTCCAACAGCAGCGAGGCGAACTACCAGGTGGGTAGGCTACGTCCGCTCCATTACGTAGAGACGGGTACATGGCAGATCTGGACCATTATTTTCGAATCAAACGGCTGATCAATTCCGATTTTTGGGGAGCATCGTACTACCCCCTCCATTAATAGGTTAGATGGAGGAGGAAGAGAGCTTGGACCGCCATCGTTCCTCCTTCCGCTACTGCACGTCAAAGAGGAGCAGGGCCTAGGCCGCAGGACGCTCGACGGAGATGAGAGCCACAGATGGCGATGTTCCTTTTCCGCTGCTGCACGTGATGAAGAGGGGTCATACCTTGTCGCTAGGCACGGCGGTGTCGAAGCAGCTCTGCACGCGGCGCCGAGGTAACTCTGCGCGGCGGCCATGGACGCTTAGGGTTTCCCATCGTGGGAGGGCGAAGGAGGAGCTCGCGGAGACGGACGCGGAGCTTGGAGCGGCTGTCGTGCGCCGCGACGAAGAACGCGCCGGAGATGGAGGTTGCGGAGCTCCGACCGCCGCCATCACACAAGGAGCACGCACACCGGGAGGAAGGGGATCGGGGAGAGGGGAGCTGGGGAGGAGCGAGGGGATTATGGAGGATGAATTGACGGGAGGAGCGAGGGGATTAGCGAGGCCACGACTGCTCCTTTGTGACCACCACGCACGTCCCTTTGTCCCGTTTTTGAATGAGAGGTGGACCAACGACTGCGTGGGGTCCAACAGCAGCGAGGCGAACTACCAGGCGGGTAGGCTACGGCCGGTCCATTACGTAGAGACGGGTACATGGCAGATCTGGACCGTTATTTTCGAATCAAAGGGCTGATCAATTCCCATTTTTGGGGAGCATCGTACTACCCCTCCATTAATAGGTTAGATGCATCCTAAGGAGAAGCAAAGCACAATTGCAAGGTGCTTGTACCCACCGGAGAGGCACTTTTGCGGCGGTGCGTAAGGGTGTGAAAAAAATGAAACCAGCCAAACCAGCTAAATCAGTCAGTTACATTTTAGTTTAATATTTTTTATAAATAAAATCCAAACTTTAAAACTAGTATAAAAATTTGAACTAACCCAACCCGGCCAAACTAGTTAAACCGGATTTGCATAGGCTTAGCAGTGTGGATCGTCAGCTTCTTGTGCATGTCATCGAGCACCGGATAACGATGGTAACTGGCGGAAATTGCGGTGGTGGCGCCTGCTGCGTTTGGGGTCAGGCACGGGGATTGCCGCGGCACCGAGCGGGTCGTTGGTGCTGAGATTGGGATGGCAATGTCTAGGACAGTCGTGCGAATGGGTCATCGGTGTGGAACTGCAGTGGCGGTGAGCACGTCGTCGGCATGAGAGCAACTCCAGCGGTCGTGCTAAAACGCGCTCGCGCTAAAATAACCGATGATTTACAGCGTGTGTCGGTTCTACGCTCTCCAGCAGACGCGATATAGTTGCGCGCGCTCTACAAAACATTTCTCGCGCAGCAATTTGCATTCACCAATGCACCAAAATTGTAGTTTCCAGTCCAGCGCGCTATCGTTCCGTATCAGGCGCGCGCAGCCAATCGCTGGGAAACTTCACCCGCACATCCCGTGCTCTCTCCTTCCCCATTTCGGCTCTCCCAATTCCGCCGCCGCCACTCCGAGTAGCCACCGGAGGCGCTTCCCTTCGCGCCCGCACACTGGATCCATTGCCGCCGTGCTGACTTTTGTTGGCGTCATGTCCTCTAGCCGAGACGCAACATGGTGCACACAAGGTGCTCGGCGAATTCGCTGCAAGGTATGTTTCCGCCTCCGCCGCCTCATATTTTTTATTATTATTTAGCTTTTTTAGTTAGTTTATGTTTGTAGAGGACCTACAATTCACCTGATGATGAACTTGAGATTGAGAAAGAAGAGAACATGTTGATACGATTGGCTTGGTGATCCATCCAAAAGCCGAAGCGCAGTGGCTCGATTTTGGTTGACTCAAGTCGTGGAGGGAAAAATCGAGGGCCATAATAGGTTGATGCGGATGTATTTTAACAAAAATCCGATATTTCCCGAGCACTACTTTCGTCGGAGTTTTCAGATGAGTATCAACTTGTTCAAGCGTATCGTGGAGAAGGTGACCAAGTTTGATCGGTTTTTTGCGAAAAGTAGAAATGCCGCCAGAGAACTTTAGCATAGCACCTAACAAAAGGTGACCGCCGCCTTGCGTATGTTGACATACGATATACTGACGGATCTAGTTGATGATCACTTGGCTATGGGTGTGAGTCAAGCCATCGAGTGCGTTAAGCGCTTTGCCGTTGCAATTGTGCGCGTGTTTGGCACCAGATACTTGAGAGCCTCCAATGCTGAAGACACGACTAGGCTTTTGGAGCAGAACAAGGCTAGGGGGTTTCCAGGAATACTTGGATCTATTGATTGTATGCACTAGAGTTGGAAGAATTGTCATGTGGCATGGCATGAACAATTCAAAGGACACAAGAAGGATTCCACTTTCATCCTTGAAGCCATATCAGATTATGAGACTTGGATTTGGCATGCATTTCTTGAAATGCCCGGGTCGTGCAATAACATCAATGTTCTTCAAAGGCCACCACTGATTGCATTGCGTGAAGGGGCACAAGTAGAGTTTGAAGCAAATGGCCACAAGTACAACTATGGCTACTATCTTGCCGACGGCATCTACCCAAGGTGGCAAACATTTGTGAAGTTGGTTCATAAATCCAAAGGTAAGAAGCAAACCCAATTTCACAATGCACAAGCGACTGCTAGAAAATATGTGGAGAGAGCATTTGAGATTTTCCAAGCCAATTTGCTTTTATGAGAGGAACGGCTAGATTTTGAGACTAAGGTTGCCTTTGATACATCATGACCGCTTATGTCATCATACATAATATGATCATAGAGGACGATTATGACAAAGATGTGGATTACTCCTTTTTTGACTTGATGGGGGTTCCCGTGTGCATAGGAGAGAACATACGGTGACGTGTTTCATTGACTCATATCATGTCATTCGGTCCAATGAGGTGCATGATGAGCTTCAAAAAGATCTCATCGAGGAGTATTGGAAATGGTTTGGAAAACAACAGTGGCCACTTTATTTATATGTTTGTTGAATTATTGCAAAACAATTTGTTCTATGCTGATGAAGAACTTGTTGTATTTGTTGGTGAACAATTTATTGTATTACTCATGTACTATTTGCTACAGCTGTAATAATAAATAGACAATTTATTGTTGAATTATTTGGATCTGTTTGGTCTTGTTGATGTGAAACATGTTTGTGTCAACGCGCTGCTTTTTAGCGCGCCGGCTAGGGATGCGATATTGGCTAGTTTTCGTGAGCTTTTTAGCGCGTGAGTGCTTGATAAAGATAAAGTGGATCTCTTGTCTTCCCGGATGCGGGAAGTAGTTCATCATTTCTACTTATGTTCTACTAGTCAATCAGTAACCCACTTTTTTAAGAAAGAGCAGAGCGGCCTTATTCCGAGCTCAAACCCTAGCCTCAGGATCTTGTGTGAAAACAAACTGAGTCCCAAAAAGTCGAGCGTTGGATGGGCGATCTCAGGTCGATTAGTGCGTGCTAATATCTTCTTTTTAAGATAGTTCCTCCGCTAGTTGTTCTTTGAGGTAGGCAGAGAAGAGCTTTCCATAGTGCAAGGTCGGGATTCCTCATACCTTGATCGAACCGCATGTGCAACTCATTAAGAATGCAACTCATAAGAATCTTACTTCCAGTACGACTCTCCTTTATTGGTTTATCTTTCGTTAGTTCTAAAGCCTAAAGCCGGTAAAAGAATTTCTATTATAGATTTCAATTACAGCGCATAATTGTTAGAATGATATTTCTCGCTAATACGAGCGAGTGCTTGATAAAGATAAAGTGGATCTCTTGTCTTCCCGGATGCGGGAAGTAGTTCATCATTTCTACTTCTGTTCTACTAGTCAATCAGTAACCCACTTTTTTAAGAAAGAGCAGAGCGGCCTTATTCCGAGCTCAAACCCTAGAGCATAGGGATCCCGAGTCTTTTGAGAGATAGAAGCAGCACCAGCCGTAGATAGTGATCAGTCTTATCTCTCATCATGTGAGTGAAGCCGTTGAGACAAAGAAGAGTAAAGTTAAGATGAGGCATGGGCAGCGAGTGAGGGAGACGCCTACCAATTCAAGAGACCCTTGTCCTTCATGAAGCTCCTAAGGATGTGTTGATGGAGCGCCAGGAGAGGGTAGAGCGGAAGATAGAGACGCTAATCTCACAGAGTTTGGAAAGAAGGAAGACGATCCGAAGCAAGAAGAAGTTCGTGGTTTAGGCTTGGCCTCGAGTATTTAGTTATTTGGATTTCCGCCATCTGCGATAGGCCGGATGATTGTCCTACTAGTGGGATTTCGAATGGTGAGTCTTTTTAGTGGCCTTCCCTTGGTCCATAATAGTCAAATGAATGATCTATCATGCAGATCCCCTATCGGCAATTCTCTAGTTTACAAATAGGCCTCTGAATCGATTCACCGACATCTGATCATTGATACCGACTAGAGCTACTGATATCTCGGGAGGGTACCGAGTCCACCACACTATGACATCTAGCTACGATATGCTTGCTATTAAGGGAAGATAAGTCATGCCAGCTCACCTTAGGAAACTAGTCATGTTATGATCGAATTGGAATGTGCAGGCTTTGTGACTACCACTCCACTGCTTGCGGAAAGGAGGAACCTTGCCAGTATAGATTCCTGAAAACAGTTTCTGTCTCTTTTTCCATTATGCCAGCCTTCCCCTCTTTGAGTCTTCACTAAGTCAGCAATATCTACAATATCCAGCCATAGAGCCTTTGCGCATCTGCTTCCCCATTTGCGCTATAAAAAACAACCCAGGTTAGTAAGATATCTTCTCCCTCCCGTCAAAGCAAACTGGGCTCATTTTCCTCTTGTTTAAGTAATTTCGATCTAAGCGCGTAAATCTTTCTAATTAGTACGGGATGGAGACAAACTCGAAGGGCGGGGCCCTATCAACCAAGCAATTCCCTTCTTTCTCGCTGACTTGAATCAACTTACGATTGAAGTGAGGATTGACAAGATGATTCGATTCTTTCTAAAGGTGAGAATTGATGATAGGCACCCTTAACGATAGATTACACGTCAGGCCTTCACCCAATTTCATAAATGAGAAATTCGTAGTCTTTGGCTGAAAGGAGCATTCCTTCCTATTAACCATACAAGGGTAACAGCTGCTTTGCTACCCTCACTACTCCACTAGACTCGACCCCTCGATTCCAATTGGATTCTTTATCCCATTTTCATGACGCATGGAGAAGTCAATACCCCCACGCATTGTTAGGAAAAAGAAACGATTATTTATATAGCAATCCGACCGGCTTTCTTCCTTAAGTTCTAAAGAAAAGAATGGGGTTACGAGGTCGAGGTAAGAAGTTATTGGATAAGTCGTACCTTCTCATAGCTCCCATTCCTTAACCGTGAAGGCATTCGTTTTAAGAACTGCCTTCGACTACCGATTCAGATAAAGATAAACCAAATATGAATGAGGGATCGAACCTTCACTCGTTTCTGGTTTCTGCTTTCTCCCTAGGGAAATAAGAAGCCTGAGTATCATCATTATTTAAATGGGAGTTTCAAATAACATCCGATAGGGCTTGAATAGTGATTTCCCAAACTCAGGCATATTCGGTCCCCATGCCTTTGTTCTATTTTTGCTTTTTTTTTGAATCAACAACTAGTACCCCGCCGATATCAGAAATCAAGTACAAATGAGCCCTCTTATTAAGGAAAATCCAAATGATAGCCTTCCGAGCCATTCTCATTTCAAAAGCAAAAGATCACCATCGCAGAGACATCCTTACACACTATGCGGTTGGTTTAAGTGCATCTCTCTCCATAGAGGACGGACAACCATAATCAATTTCTCTCTTTTTTCAGCATGGATGCCACCCCATAAAGTTTTTGAATAAGATTTGACAGACGTCCCTAGGGCTTCCAAATACATTAGCCAATATGAGACGTAAACATGTCAGTCAGCCAGGTCTAAAATCCACTTTTCAGTCTTATTGCTTTCTTTTTGAGTCCTAAAAAAGAATTTGCAATTATGGCATCCTATCTTAAAGGCTAGCCCTATATTTTATTAATCAAAATGGAATCGCAATTTCATGAGATGGGAATTAGTATCAGAGAGAGAAAGAAATGGCTTCTCTGCTTGATAATTTTTGGCTATGAGGCTCTTTGAAGATCCAGGTAGACAAAGGATTCGTCATGGGGAGGCAGGCAAGGGGAAAAGGGATGTTTGCTTTGGTACCCGTCAATCATTTTGAATCCCGCTTTCATTGACCTTGAAGTCTGAGAGAAGGCTTTTTCTTTCTATTAAAAGATCACAAATAAGAGGGGTGATCAGTCCTCTTTCAATCCTTCATCTTCTTATGAGTAGCCGCCACAGGGGGTCCTCAGTCTGAATCCTCCACTAGCATTGGACCAACAGTCAGTCTAGCTCTCGCTCTTATCCAATTTCCTTATCCTTTCAGGGCAAGGTCGGAGTAGTAGGCAAATACAATTTATTTTGTTGCATGCGGACCCGCTTGTGAGACTGAAGAAATTGAAGCTAAATGACAATCTGAACCTACTTGCTTACAGGATCTTTAAGAAACTTTGGACTTTTGCACCTTTCTGTCTAGCTTGAGTTATCTTTGAGTTCTCTCCCCTCGGCAAAGTGGATAGGAAAGAGTCTTGCTTCCATTCCACTAGCCAAGAATAAGGAGAGTTACTTTCTCTTTTGAACCTCTTAAGCTGACTTTTTCAAAAAAGTGGTACATTCAAAAGAACTGCTTTCTTGATAAACGACTCGATGCATTTTCTCTTCCTTGCCGCTGAGACTGAGACATATCAAAAAGATCTATTACTAAAAGGAGATTGGGATCATCCTGTGGTTACCGGATGATGGGAATAACTAAGCAGAAATTTGGAAATGAGCACGAAATGTCTATAAATGAATTTTCTCATTATTCGTTATTTCTGGGTCTTTTCGTTGCATTCACTTACAACAAGAAACAACCACCAGCGTTTGGTGCAGCACCTGCATTTTGGTGCATTCTTCTTCCTTTCCTTGGTCTTTCGTTCCGTCATATTCCAAATAACTTATCTAATTACAACGTATTAACCGCTAATGCACCTTTTTTTTCAAATCTCAGGGACATGGTCTAATCATGAGGGTAGTATTTTATCATGGTGTTGGATCCCAAGTTTTTATGGATTCCTTTTTTGTTACCGGGGTCGACCCCAAAGCCATAATGTCTCAAAACGAAGAGGCTATAGAGAAACTTTGATTTTTTCCTTTGTCTCGAACTTCGTGAAGAACTCCATTCTATCTCTCCAACAAAAAAGTGGGGCTGCGCCCCAGTTGTACACTCCCTTCGTTCGGAGAACCCTTGTTGATTCTGAACTTCGTTCGCAAAGTAAGCGTCCTTTTCACGGGCCAGCCCTTTTTAATGCGCCGCTTGACCCTGTTTTGAAAATGAGCTTTGCTCTTCTGGGCGCTGGGCGCTCCCGTGGTTCGCGAGAAGGAAAAAGGACTAATCTTTTGTTACATCTGGCACGAGATGAAAAAGAGAGAGCTTCGTCTATCGATGAACAGCAGATTGACGGAGCTCTTGGCATTGCTTTGTTTTTCTCTCCTTTCCTATCAGCGAGTTCCGATCCTTTTGTTCGAAATTTCTTCGTTCGTACCGAACCGCTTGCAGAATCAAATCCTGTTCCACAAGATCCTATATCAGCTATACATCCTCCTCGCATTTATGCCGGAGACGTCGCCAGTGCTATGGGCTTTGGGTTATGTAGATCCAAAATGATGAATGGGATTGTGGCACTCCACTCGCCGCCAATGCGGAAGGATGCCGCCGAAAAGAATGGAACGCTGCTTCGCTCTGCTGGATGCGTCGGATCCCATATAAGAAGCTCGCTCTTTACCCGATCATTCAAACATTTTGTGGGCGGCGCGCCTGCTCTATTGTTGCGTAGCAATAGAAGCCTGCTCATGCTGCTTCGGCGGCGCTTTTTCGCCTTCTCTTCGCTCTGGACAGGAGCGCTAATGGACACGGGGAGGGAGCAGGCGAAGCGTGTCGTTCATAATGGAAAGAAAGACACCACTACTTCGCCTCTTTGTTGGACCGCCGGCGCGAACACAGTGGTCTCTGACCAGGACCAGGAACCAATTCGAATTTGGATCTTGACATGTCGGTTGTTTTTAACCGTAGGCATCTCGCCAGGAAGTTGGTGGGCTCATCATGAATTAGGTCGGGGTGGCTGGTGGTTTCGGGATCCCGTAGAAAATGCGTCTTTTATGCCTCGGGTATTAGCCACAGCTCGTATTCATTCAGTAATTCTACCCCTTCTTCATTCTTGGACCTCGCTTCTGAATATTTTGACTCTTCCATGCTGTGTCTCAGGAACCTTTTCAATACGGTCCGGATTGCTAGCTCCCGTTCATAGTTCTGCTACAGACGATACACGAGGAAGATTTTTATTGCGGTTCTTCCTTCTAATTACAGGCATATCTATGACTCTTTTTTACCAGATGAAGCAGGAGGCATCGGTCCGTAGAACCTATAAAAAAGAGATGGTTGTGGCGCGAAGTACTCTTGTGCACCTACGTCACTCGGCTCGCGCGCAACCCCGCCCCGTTATGTTATGTTATGGAAGAATTTAGCTTCTTGCTGGGCTGGTTATTCAGAGCCAGCAACTGGCTGCCGGATTTCGTCCCGTCCGTAGCGCTTCGGAAGTCACTCTGGCGTGGCGCTGCTGGATACTTCTGATCAATAGGAATAGGAGGAAAAAAAAGCTTATGATGAGCATCTATTGGAGTCGATCATTTCCAAGATCTAATTCGAGTTTCTTATTATGTAGTGGAAACGCCTCACAATCTTCAGTTTTACGCTTACGCTTAAGGGAAGAAATGTTCTTGGTGGATGCAGGCCCTGGTACCCCCAAAATTTGTATGCAAGATGAGCTTACAGGACTGCCAATCAAGCGAGCCACCAGGTTTGAGAATAAGGTGGGATCCAAGAATGTAGTGGCTGGTGAATCACTGATCAAAAAGCGGATTTTGGAGAGATTCTTCATCGATCTAGTGGCCGGTGAATCACTGATCAAAGAGCGAGCAGCCGCCAGGTTTAATGATTTTGTGAGATCCCTGGATGTAGCGGCTGGCGAACCGCTTCTTCTTCCACAAAGATTCAGACAAAACCGAGCTTGGATAGAACTGAAGAAGATTTGGCGAACGAAGAAAAAGGTCAAAGGGTTTATTCTCAAAAAAATAAAAGGAGGTTATTCAGTAGCCATCGCAGGTTTCATTACTTTTCTTCCATTCAAAAAAGCTCTTCTAAAAAAAAGGATAGCGAATGATCGATTCACCATTGATAGCATTAACCCTAAAAGGAGGGATATTGTGATAATAGCGGCAGATCAAACAAGAACTTGATGAAAAGATAGAAAAAAATTATGCAAAATCCGAAGCCCACCTTAATCCATTTTGTTGAGGATCTTGCACTTATTCCGGCCCTATATTTACATAGCCAAGAAAGGCTCTGGCGATCATGCGTGACTGCGGAGCGCCTATCGCCCTGGCACGGCACTCTAAAATGCATGTTGGGTTTTTTTTGCAAGAAGACTTCGACTAGGGAGACGAAGAATGGAATTGAAGAAGGCAGCATAGTCTAAGATAACAGAATGGAACACCAACCAACAAGTAAGTGGTGGATTTGGATGGAGTCTCGCAGAAGAAGAGTACGCGCGCTAGCGCGCCCCAAGACGTCAGTCCTTTTTCTGCTTGCTGGCCAAGGTCAGTTTACTGAATCCCTTCCAAACACCAACCCAATCTCCATTCCTTGATGGGAAATGAGCAAGACCATATGTTTATATAAAATATAGCCCCGCGGTTATTTTTTTTTAAGTGACTAGAACTTCTATCAACTACTATTCTAGCACACAGCTGTGCCATGTGTTTATTCTATTCTATTCTTCAGGTATTCCTTTGAATAACTCATCTTTTCAGGTAAGACAATTTGAAGATCTTCTTAGTCAGCCTATCTGTATTCTTATCCTCTAGTGCGGATCCAATCAGATTTTCTAAAGCCAAGGCCTGACATCCATTGTGGGGATCATCTTTTATCGGGAGACATGGCCTGGTGGTTTCTGATCGAGATTCCTAATCAATAGGGCGAAGAGCTCTTCGCATGATCTGGTCCTACCTTTTGTCTACGCTATTTTGTTTTCCCTTCTCAGCTGCTGTCCTTACTCCGGAGAAATTGGAACACATTGATTCCGTTCGTTCCTGCCCTTCGCTTCAGGCCATAGTGCTTCTGAATTATTTCTATACCCCTTTGATGATGCAGCCTCTGACTCTCGTGGGTAAACTCCTACTTGATTAGTCATAACTTCTCTGTCTCAACTCGTGGACCTATACCTATCTATCTTCTTCTTTTTCAGAGATAGGGGTTTGCTATTCTCACGGATTGCTCATATTTATTTACCCCATTGAATCGTTTTTGCCTTGTTTCAGCCCTTCCTTCATCTGAACCTTCCAGTACTAATCTATCTTTATGGGGAAGACCCTTCATCTGACCTCCGAGCTACCCT